>OX387264.1:19203664-21703664 GCA_947562075.1 Orthosia gracilis
TTGCAATTGTTTCATCTGTAATTAAATTAAAGTTTTCGAAGAGTTTTAATTAGCTATGACGTCGATATTGAAACGTTTTGCCAAAAGTCGATAGGTCCATGAACCGTTGGTCAACATTATCTTTAATCCATTAACTTTTCATCCAAAGGATTCTTCACCCACGAACGTTTCGCCACTTTTCTACGTCAGTGAATGCTAAACCGACAGAATGTTTTGACCAATTACTTTTCACCCAACGAACAATTGGCCAACAGACACCGATACAGGTGAAAGTGTAATCAATTAGTCCAAGAGCGAGCGAAGCGAGCTCGGGAGCTTAGGGTACCCCGACACGGAGATGTTAGGTTCGAAGGAGATCCTTTATGTTAGGTTTCTTTAGACCCTGCAGACAGAAATAGTTGCCCCGCGTAGCGGGGCTCCATCGACTTAGTTGCTTAAAAACTATCATAATTACAATAAGTAAAATGATGGTATTTCAATACACAAATTGATTTTTCAAAAATAAAGTCTTTTGTTTTGTTTCCCCTTAATACGAGTAGTTTACGAGTATACCTACTATTAGTGGCCATAATTTACAATTTGATGACAATTTTACCTAAATTTTGACGATCAATTAATGAAGGATGAACATACTGAGTAAACATACTGTCATTTTAAACGTACTCAGTTAAAAAATTAGAAGCTAATAGAATATCTTTTTTGATGTCATATTTTAATATTTTAGAAGTTTACGCCTTGAATGCATGCTTCAAATTTAGTTCCTAAAATATAACCACCATGCTGAGTTGTATGTAGAGCGGTTTAAATAGAAGATAACTAGTGGCAAAGATAGTATAATTCAGATGCTCGTTAATTGTGGCTGACTTAGTCATTTAGAAGGCAATGTAGATTTTTAGAGGCGAATAATGCTATTAAAAAGAAGTCTGTTTAATTAGCACCCACAATCAATGTGATAGAAACATGGACGCTAAGTCGACGATAAGTCTGTCTGATAATATATTATTGTCTCGTTCGCTTTATTTTATTTTAATAGTTAATCTCCTCTCAAGTCCGTGATGAGAACTGTTGTACTACAGTTCTCATCACGGACAACAGACTTATAGAGAGCCTTGCATTCTCTATGTGATAAAATACACAATGATGCAATTGCTTGCTATAATATTTTTCGTAGGCGTCCATGTTTCTATCACATTGATTGGATCAGAATGTTGGGCTGTGAAAAAGATGTATGAAAAAAGATTGCATGTAGCAGAGATGAGAACGCTGAGATGGATAGGCGGAGTGACGAGAATGGATAAATTGAGAATTGAATACATTAGAGGAAGTTTGAAAGTGGCGCCAGTGACAGAAAAGTTGAAAGGAAACCGTTTATCCTGGTAGTGTCATGTGATGAGGAAGGATGAAACGCATGTTACTAAAAGAGTTATATGAATATAAATGTGGATGGATGGAGAGAGAGGGGAACGCCAAAGAAAAGATGGATGGCCTGTGTGAGGAGTGACATGAAAGAAAAGGGAGTCAGTGATAGCATGACGGGGGACAGGACGGTATGGAAGAAGAAAACGTGTTGCGCCGACCATAAGTAAGTAAGGGCAAGAAAAGGTTAATCTCCCAAAATATTGCCCTATTTCTTCACAATGTCATAAACTAGTCAAAATGTGGGTACTTTGAGATGTTTTTGACAGATTGAGAATGCGATACAAATGAAAAAGTTGCTCATAAATACGGGAATCGCCCCTCTGTTTAGAACTCACTCTGTACACAAACATATAGAAAGTATATTTCGTTAACAGTTGTTTGTCCTGCTAAACGAACCGGACAACGAACAAACTACGAAACAACGTTACGTTCGTGAAGGGTTAATACTCGTTCATGGTATTTCTATAAGAATTTTTTACATACTAGCTTCTGTCTGCAACTTCGCCTGTTTGAAAAGTGTTTTATTTATTTATTTGTATATACTTTATTGTACCAGCAGTGGGAACATATTAATAGGCTGATGATGATGATGATACTTTATTGTAGGTACACCAGAAAATAGGTACAGGAACAAAAGAAACTTAAAACTAAAAAATATACAACGGGCGGCCTTATCGCATGCCGCGATCTCTTCCAGGCAACCTTTATTATCCCAAGGGATAAACTATCTATGTGCAGCATCAGTCGTTTTTGCGTTATTGAAACACAAACATACCCACAAATTTCAAATTTATAATATTAGTAGAACTAGTTAGTTGATATTTGGTCTAGGTTCAGAGTCGCAATATGTTTTTTAGTAATTTTTTTTTTCGCTTTGTAGTGTTTTGTTTTGTAAGGCGGTGTAATATTTTAATTATTACAATGAAAATACACATTATTAAGGAAGGATAACTTATTAATTTACTTATTTGAAATATAGCATAGCCACACCATATGCATTACAAATTGACAAAACAATCTAAACAACTATTGGACCAATGCGCATTACAAGTATGGCGTACATAACACTCATGGTAACATTGCCGCCCTGTTATAATTATAAATCATACAATTCAAATCACAAAAAGTAGATCAAACAAAAAATTCAAATAGTTAAGTACATACAAATCTAACTTAAATAATTATAACATTTGAAAAAGATGGTCAGAAATCAAAATTATAAGGTCAAAATCATTAAAAAATAAAATCCAAATCACCAACCAAAATTATTAAAAAATAAAACTACCATCATGTCATAAATCAAACCATAAACTTCCTAATCATAAGTCAAAATCGAAGTCATTAAAAAATAAAATACAAAATCAAAATCATTAAAAATAAAATTAAAACCTAAGGTGAAATCATAATCAAATTATAAAGTCATATACAGAAGATCAAAAAGTCATAAATCAAATCATAGTCATTAAAAAATTATACAAAATCGAAATCATAACAAATTAAATTAAAAAAAAATCAAATATCAAATTATATTTATAAATATATTATATATAACTTCTTTTCTTCTTTTTTCTATAACTTAAAAACTACTCGTCAGATCTTGATCAATTTCGATTTAAATTGGACTACATAAAAAGCACCAGCGTTCAAATAAAAAAAAGTCATTATAATCTGTTTATAATTGGCGACGTAATTGCGTAAAAAACATACAAAAACATACAATCAAATTAAGAACCACCTGCTTTTTGAAGTGGGTTGAAAAAGGCTAGGCAGCATGATTTTTTGACTGTGCAGATATTTTTTTTTAATAATAATACTTTATTTAATTCACTTACAAGTTCAAAGTTATCCGCGCAGTAGCTACCACACGTGACTTGATCCCCAAACAGGCTCTTTAACGAATACTCTGAAAAGAGATCGTATAGATTACCTAATCCTGTTTTCCATTGTGAGTCTGTATTTGGGATACGACGCACGTTCCTTTACGTACCTATGAACGGAACCTTTAGATAAACTTGCTAATGGTGTTACGTTGACACCCTTTTGAATACAAGAGATTGTCCGTGATGTGTACTGTCTAAAATATAGAGAGCAAACAGAAAAGGGGATTTTTTAAACAAATCCATATTTAAGAAAAAATATTTTTAGCTTACCGTGCATTATTTTTCAACCAAACGTGTATAAAAAATGTCAGCGCAGTCGATTGGAGATAACTATATTAAAATTCAGAATTGATCTACAATATTACCTAACAAGTTGAATAAAATTTTCCAAAAAAAAATATAAAAATTAACAAGCGTTTTAACTTACCGGGTATTGTCATCCAACCAAAAGTGTAGTTATGCAAAATTTCAGCGCAATCGGTTGAGGACTTTAAATTTTAGTTGCAACTACTAAAAGACAATTAAGGGCCTACATCCGCTTTAGTGCCGTAAAACGGTAACTTTCTAAAGCATACTCCTTAGTAACGGCTAGGTTAAAAGTTTTGAAAAAAAAAATTACTATTGTTTGATGTACATTATTTTTTAAACATGGTTTTTTCGTATAACAAATGGATTTGCTTTAAAAAAATAATTGGCAACACGATATTTTTTTCGCAACGACTTGGATGTTTAAAAATTTTATTACATAGAAAAATTCATGGCTGGAATTTCTTCGTAACTGAAATAGCATATGTAAATCAAATAATATTTTGACAACAAAACTGTTCAAAAGGAGGTTCAATATTTCAATATTCAATATTTTGGCTCCGAGCGGTCGCACGGACAGTACTGCGTTAACATTGGGGCGTATATATAGCCTTAAATAAAATTTACCAATTAAAAATAAATAAAATTAACAATATTTTTAACTTAGCATGCATTGTCGTCCAACACAAACGTGCGAAATTTTAATTCAATCGGTTTGGGATTACTATTTTTAACAGACTGCCCTAAAAGAAGGAGGTTTCTCAATTCAACCGAACATATATTTTTTTATGTGTGTTCGGCGATAACTTCGGCGTTTATGAACCGATTTTAATGATTCGTTTTTGTTGGAAAGGAGATATCCCAAGGGTGGTACCATGATAACTAAACCAGGATCTGATGATGGCATCCCAGAGAAAACGAGGAAACTCCTCAAATATTATAGGCATACATACAGTGATTTTGGTATTTTTATCAACAATGCAATCTTTTACACTCAGAAAGTGTCATTTGGAGAAATGGAACTGATGAAGAAGACCACAGATGGCCACTGTAACTCCTTAATGCTAAGTATGTCACGGGTATAAGATATATCTACAAGCTAACCGACTATGATGAAGCAAATACTTATAATTAAATGGTACTGATGAAAATGGTAACATCGAACTGATCGACTGGAACTCGGAAATAAAACAATGGATCCTAGTCCTGTTTGGGCTTATTGGGAATGTCATGAGATTTGCTTTCGCTATAAATGATTTTCATAGTACTTGTAGGTACCTACCAAAACTAAAGAGAGACAAATAAAACTTTTTAACAAAAAAATCAAACCGACTTCCAAAACAAAAAAACAACAAAGCGAAAAATTACTTTCTTTTATGAAGTCGGTGTCAAAAAACCGAAAAAAATAGCTACCAAAGACACCGAGTTCATAATAGAAAGTTATTTTTCGCTTTGTTGTTTTGGAAGTCGGTTTGAATCTTTTGCTATTTTTTTTTATAAAATTCATTTTCAAGAATTGACAACATACCTACAACCAAGTTAAATAAAATTACGAAAAAAAATAACAAGCTGTTTAACTTGCCTTGTATTATCCAAACCAAAGGTGTACCGTGTACTTAATCAAAATTTCAGCTCAATCGGTTGGGGATGACTTAATTGACTTAAGACCTGTGTCCACGTGACATAGCTAGGGTAGAGGGCGTCCACAGTAGTCCTCCATCGCGACTGGTCTTGTGTTTCACGCTTCACCTCGCTTCATGTCATACCGATGCTCTTCGGTTCAGCCAATACGCTGCATCGCCACGTTTGACGAGGATGGCCTCACTTCAGGCTCGTGAGTGCTCCTAAAAATTTCAGATTGAAACCAACAATAATTCGCCCAACCCAGGAATCAAATCCATGCCTGGTGATTTTTTTTTCTTGCAATCAATTATTCCGAAAACTTAAACGATTCAAAATTGTGAAATGGTTGGATTTGAATATACTAAGTCCAACAAAAAAACATCTTGCAACTATAAAATGAGATCAGTCGATTACAGACAAGTGACTTTTTTTTGGGAATGCCATTTGTGTTATTTTTGAAAACTGACGGCTGGCATAAACTTGACCCTCGGCTACTCCCATCCCGCTATCACCTTGTGAAGATCGTTGATTTACGCGTAGGCCCAGCTGTAAGCAACTCAAGATATCAGGCTAAGAGGTATTTTGACCACATAACATTTAATTTTCATTGAAACCCGTAAGACATTGCATTTCATCAGTTTATAACACACACATGGATTGTGACATAATAAGTAACTTGTCATAGAAAATTTATGCTTGCAGAGATGTAGGTACCGAGTCTGTATTTCACTATCTTTCTTAGCACGATGGAAGTAAACTTGCCGTGTTTGTAACTCTATACCATTGAGCGATGCTGCGATAATCTCTCTTGAAGCCGCGGGATCCCGCCTCCCTTTCCTGGGAAGAAAACTGATAATGTACGACAAAGACTTACTGAGAAATCCCTTCAACGTACCTACACCGATAAATTTTGCATGACTCTCCAGATAGCCACATGTACTATGCGTTTCTATTCTATACTATATTTTTATATGACAAGCAAAGCTGATATCGACCATTCTGTCAATGTCGAAAGTAATTGGGAAATAAGTGTGTCTGAGATTGGTAATTATTTGAAGAAAAACCGTAGACGGACTCTCAACATTTTTTGAGTACAGTTGAACACTAGGTAAGTAAGTACAGGATTTAAACAAACAAAAATTGAAAATACATAAATATTAGAATTGTTAATACAAGTGGACCTGGCAAAGCCCTGATGATGCAACTAAAAACGAGATCGACTTCATCACATCAACCAAGAAGCAAATGTTCAATGATGTCTCTGTGATCAATTCGGTGCAAACCGGGAGCGATCACTGCATGGTGAAAAGCACATTGTACATAATATCAAGGTTGAACTGTCGACTGATGAAGTCTACGCTCCGTCCAGCACAGATCCAGATCCAAAATTCTGACAGCTTTCAGCTCGAGCTCCAGAATCGTTTCGAGTCCCTGGGGAGCTCCGTGGACGAATACAGCGATGGGTTCGTGAAAGCTATCCATACGGTTGGGTCTAAGTTTTTCAGGAGCTGCCGTACAGATAAAAACAAAAAGCTCTCTGATCCTACTCTCAAGCTGATGAAGGAAAGGCGTGAGATGATCCTGCAGTCTTCAGGCGATGCGTTGAAATACCGGCAGCTAAATAGACGGATCTCAAAGTCCATGAAAAGCGACTTCCGCCGCTTTAATACCAAAAGTATTAAAGTCGCGATTGAGTGGCATAAGGGCTCCAAGGTCTTTGCAAAAGATCTGACTATTGGGCAGAGCCAGATGACGAAACTGAAGACCGATGACGGCAGGATCGTATCCGCCAAACCAGAGCTTCTGAGAGAAATCGAGTGATTCTATGGGCAGTTGTACACGTCAACCAGTAAACCCGTCGCTAATCTAGCAAAAGACTCTAGAGCCTATAGGGCCCATCTCAAGTCTTAGCCATGTCTACAAGTTGTTTTCAAGAGTCATCTCGAATCGTCTCGCGCGCAGGTTTGACGATTTCCAGCCTCTCAAACAAGTCGGATTCCGTAAAGGCTTTAACACCATACACCACATACATACGGTACGGAAGGTTATACAGAAGACCGAAGAGTACAACCTGCCCCTCTGCTAAGCGTTTGTGGACTACGAGAAAGCCTTCGATTTGATCGAGGGTTTGGGCTTTACTGCAGTCTCTCCAACGGTGCCAGATCGAATACCGGAAAATTGAGGTGTTAAAATGTTTATACAAAAACGCCACCATGTCAGTTTGACTTCAGGATCATACCTCGGTACCTATCCTTCTGCAGTGAAATGTGAGACAGGGAGACGTCATATCTCCGAAATTATTCACCGCTGCACTGGAGGATTTCTTCAGTTCGGTTTCGTTCTGGACTGGAGAGGGATAGGCATCAACGTCAATGGCTAATACATCACTCACCTTCGCTTTGCCGACGATAAAGTGGTCATGGCTGAGACCATGGAGGACCTCAGTACAATAATCGATGACCTTAGTAGAGCTTCCGAAAGAGTGGGTCTTCAGATGAACATGGACAGAACCAATAACACCCAAATAACATGAAACTTGAATATAGCCGGTGGAATGAGAGTGTACCAGGGTGAACTTTATACATCTGTTTACCCTTTTTGATTGTACCGGCGCGATGTTATGTGGCGTGGTTTCTTTTGACTTTTCTTTGGAGGGTTTGCCCATAATCGAAGCCCTTTAATACATCATGGGGCTCTTTTTACGTGCTGATGGTGATCACTTGGGTGATTTTAGTGAGGTATGATCCCCCCCTGGTAATTTTCCCCAAAAGTCTTGAGGCCTTTTGAAGGTTGGCCCACGTTTACAATAACAAAAAAGGCCAACGAATGCTATGGCTGTTGACGTAGCTGTTTGAAGCCGATCAGTTCTTCTGTGATTTGCTTACAAAATATCCAATATCATACTAATATTATAAATGTGAATGTAAGTTTGTTTGTTACGCTTTCACCCAAAAACTACTAAACCGATCATCATGAAACTTTGTACATATATTCTTGGAGGTATTAGAAGTAACATAGGAAACATATTATTAAAAAAAAATGGCTTTACTGCGAGCGAAGCCGAGGGTAAAAGCTATTGGAATATATTTAAAGCTCGAGTTAGATAGCAATTACACAGATTACAGGGACATTGTATACAGATTCAAAATCTAATACATGATAGACAGTGATAAATTTTTAGTTGAACTCAACATTCATTACAATACTATATCAATTAAATAACAGCTTGAGTCAAATTTCTTAATATTCATTTTGTGCAGCCATCTATCGGCCATTCAACTGTACTTACCTTAGTGTAAGTCAAGTTAGTTACTATCGGAACTAATAGATGGCACTTTTTATTTGATTCCAAAAACTAGATCGCGGTGTTGAGATTCGCCGCCGATTAGTTATAGCATTTAGTTGTAAGGTTCAGATTTGTATGTTAAATTCACGACATTAACGATTGTGGAATAAACTGTTGGTTAATCTGTGAGATACCACTCGTTTCATTTTTGAAGTCAGCCTTGATAATGAAAAGAACCTTCACCTAGTGTGGTTGTGACCTCCTCACGAAGCCCGAGGGTTCGCATGACCAATCAGTTCGAAGAACATACCAGCTCGCAAGGTGAGCGAGCACCCCCAAAATCCTCACGAAGCCCGAGGGTTTAACATGGTCCTTCGAGCCGGATCGTGATGAGCAGCAGCTGGTCTCAAGGGTGGATCCAGTTCATCAAGCATCAGATGCTAAGCCTACTGTGACTGAGGATAGCATCAGCCCGAACGTGCCATCAAGTGGAGTTGTTCCGGTGTCAAGGCGGTCGAGCAGTGACCGGACTCGGATTCAGCAGGGACGTACGGGAGGGAGAAGCGTAGCAGCAGGGAGGCGCTGCAGACGACTATAGTCGTAAGGAGCTAAGTGTTACAAGTGAAAACCGTGAGTACTTTTCAAATTCATTCCTGCCAAGCAAAAGTGATCTTAATTTCAAGGTGCAAATTAACTTAGTGTTTGTGCAACGATCTTAGACTTAGTTAGATTTAAGGCAAATTGTGTTCAGACGGGGAACCTATGCCCGATTTTTAATTTAATTGTAACGTCCAAACACTTAGAAAAATTTGTTTGTTTACATCGACTTAGAATATTTTCTTCAAAAATATTTTCGACTTAGAAAAATTTGTTTGTTTACATCGACTTAGAATATTTTCTTCAAAAATATTTTACACTTCAAAAAATTTCATCTTATTATTGAATTAGATTTATCTCTTGAAATTAATTAGTCAAAATGTCACAGTTGCAAATGTTTATCAAGGTACAGGATGATCTGTATGCTCGAATGTCGAGAGCTAAAAGTAACTTTAAGAAGTCACCCAAGGATAGGATTACCAAACCATATGTAGAAGCCAGGTTAGAAAATGTTGAAGAGCTGTGGGCTCAATTTAACTTAACACATACACAAATGGTTAAAGATTGTGAATCTATTGAGGTAAAAAAGTCGCCTTATACTGTAAACGAAATTTACTTCAACACTGAGGAATTATATTTGGAGTTTAAATGTGAGCTGAAAACTATTTTAAATACACTCAAGAGTAGTAGTGATGTTTCTCCAATTGCAGGGTCGGCGTCAAATTCAGAAAGTAGAAACATGCCCATTAAATTGCCTAAAGTATCGATCCCAACGTTTTCTGGGAAATATACAGAATGGATCACCTTCAGGGATTTATTTGTTTCTTTAATTCACAAAAACGACAAGATAGATAAAGTGCAGAAACTTCATTATTTAAAAGGGTACCTTACAGGTGAGGCCGAGCAACTACTACGACACATTCCAATATCTGATTTAAATTATGACAAGTGCTGGGCTCAATTAGAATCGCGTTACAACAATAAAAAATATCTGTCACATTGTATTTTGAAACGTTTGTTTAGTCAAAGAAACATAAACAATGAATCTGCTAGTGGTTTAAAAGATCTGATGGACACCACATCTGATTGTTTAAATGCACTTATTAATTTGGAGTTAAATGACACAGCAATTAGAGACATATTAATCATTCATATCCTTACATTAAAGTTAGATTCAGACAGTCGTAAAGAATGGGAATTAAAGGTGACCTCAAACATTGATTCCGATAAGCTACCAACATTTGAGCAATTTAAAGACTTTTTAACCAGTAGATACAGAGCATTTGAATTCTTAGAACCTAAGTCTACTAAAAATCAAAATGTAAATACAAATAAAGCAAAGGTATTTCACACAGTATCTTCGAGTTGTCCGGTGTGTAATGATGATCATAAGATAGGGGTTTGCAAACAGTTCATGGATAAAGATGTGGACGCTCGGCGTAAGTTCGTTCAGGAAAACCATTTATGTTTTAACTGTCTGGGAGGTAACCACTCTGCCAGGTTTTGCAAGTGTACAGTCACTTGTCGAATTTGTCAACGTAAACACCACACTTTATTACACTCTAAAAGTGAGCAGGAAACTTCAGGGGAGAAGAGCACTCATACGGTTGGAGTAGAAAATCAAGGGATAGTCGCTTGTTTTTCGAAAGGCACAGTTAATAACCAAGTTTTATTAGCCACAGCTTTAGTAAAGGCGGTATCAAAAAACGGGTCTATGTTCACGATTAGGGCTTTGTTAGATCAAGGCTCTCAAGCATCATTTGTGACGGAAAACATGGTTCAAAGCTTAGGTTTAAAGAAAAAACCAGCTAAGAGTTCGATAGTGGGTATAGACGTCAACCACAAGTTAGAGTTGAACTCGGTTGTTGAGATCAAAATACAGTCTAGAGTAGATCCATCTGTGGAATTGATAGTAAACGCATACGTTCTTAAATCACTATCATCTTTATTGCCTAGTAGGGAAACAGCGCATTTAGATTGGGTACAATTTAAAGACATACAGTTGGCGGATCCCAAATATCACAAACCAGATAAAGTTGATTTATTGTTAGGAGCAGAAATTTACAGCAGGGTTTTACAAAACGGGTTGAAGAAAGCTTCGGGTTGTAGCACAGTGGCGCAGTGTACTTCTCTGGGTTGGATTCTGTCAGGAACGATAGCTTCTGCTGGCCATAAGTCTTCCGATTTCACCGTGATGCACGCCCACGTAGGTGATGATGAAGTCCTGAAACGATTCTGGGAATTAGAGAAGGAACCAGATGAAATCAAAAAACATATACTCACCGAAGAAGAGACCAAATGTGAAGAATTATTCACTGCCACAACTACAAGAGATGACAGTGGACGTTACGTTGTGAACCTGCCATTTCGAACTGAAGATCCGGGCTGTAAATATGGAAAAACAAGAGACGTAGCAATTAGAAGGTTTCATGCTTTAGAATCTAAACTACACCGGAATGAAGAACTAGGGGTTAAATATGCAGAGGTAATCAACGAGTATCTCGAACTGGGGCATATGAGGCCGGTAAGCAAACCGAACAATCATGGAAACGAAGCTGTATATTTACCTCACCACGCAGTTGTTAGAAATGACAAAGATACAACAAAGGTTCGTGTGGTTTTCGACGCATCTTGCAAGGGAAAAACCGGGATTTCGCTCAATGATGACCTGATGGTCGGGCCAAGTCTGCAACTTGACTTGCGTCATCTATTGATGCGTTGGAGAAGATATCCTATTTGCATGGTATCAGATGTAGTCAAGATGTATCGACAAGTACGTGTAGCGGATAAACATCAAGATTTTCAACGTATCTTATGGAGAGAAAATAGGGACTCTGAAATAAAGGATTATCAGCTTCAGACAGTCACCTTTGGCACTGCGGCTGCACCATTCTTGGCTGTTCGAGCTATGCAACAGGTAGCATACGATGAAGGAAAGGATTATCCTCTAGCAGCTGAGAAAGTACTAAAAGATTTTTACGTTGATGATCTTATGACAGGTTGTGAAACAGTAGAAGAAGGAATAGAAATTTGTACACAAATGGAAGAGATGCTCGCCAAAGCAGGGTTTGAGTTACAAAAATGGTCGAGTAACAGCAATGAGCTTTTAGAGAAAATAATGGATGGGGAAAATAAGGACGTGGATCGTGCGGAACAGGGAATTTGGATCAAGCAAGATGAAATACTAAAAACACTAGGACTCATCTGGAATCGAAACTCTGATACCTTTCAGTATTCAGTACAGCTGCATCCAGTAGATGAACCTGTAACCAAAAGAAAAATGTTATCCGATATTGCAAGATTATTCGACCCCTTAGGGTGGGTCTCTCCAGTCATGGTGAAAGCAAAAATGCAAATACAAGCATTGTGGACTTCGGGAATTGGATGGGATGAAGAAATTCCTATTGAAATAAAGAATGAATGGATTACTTACCGACAGCAGTTGCAAAGCTTAGCAGAATTTTCAGTACCGCGATGGTTGAAGATGAAGAAAGGTGACAAAAACATCCAATTACACGGATTTTGTGATGCGTCCAAATCAGCATACGCTGCGGTTGTGTACGCTCGGGTAGTCGACGCTAATGGTGGGGTATCTGTCACTCTTCTCACTGCTAAAACTAACGTTGCACCTATTAAAACTGTTTCAATTCCTCGGTTAGAGCTGTGTGGAGCAGTACTGTTAGCAAAACTCGTATCCGAAATATCGTTAGTCATGGGAATCAATAAATCGGACGTGCACTTTTGGACAGATTCAGAAATTGTATTAGCTTGGTTAAATAGTCACCCCAACAAGTGGAAAACCTTCGTCGCTAATCGAGTGTCAGAAATTTTATGCATAAGTGAACCACACCAATGGAACCATGTCACATCAAAAAACAATCCTGCTGACTGCGCATCACGGGGTATGTACGCCACAGAGTTCATACATTTCAAAATGTGGTTAGAAGGTCCCGAGTTCCTCAAAGATACGGTAATTGCAAAGGGTAAACGCAAATCAGTTTCAACTGACATGGAGGAAAAGAGGGTACACGTATCAGTGAATACAGACAATTTCTTCTGGGATAAATATTCCTCCCTTGACAAATTATTGCGAATAGTAGCATATGTGAGGCGGTTTCTAGAGCTAAGGAAACCAAAGACTGTAAGGAAAATCTTCAGTTATATTACAGCAGAAGAGCTCGAATTAGCATTAGAGACGTGCATTAGGGTCAGCCAAGTTCAAGGATTCGAAGCGGTTATCTCCAAACTGGAAAAAGGAGAAAATTGTAAAGAGAAGATCTTAAGGTCCCTAAATCCTTACCTGGATTCAAAACAGATCCTGAGGGTGGGCGGTAGATTAGAGCGTTCAGATCTCGATCATAACCGTAAACATCCAATCTTGATTTCCGGTAACAATCACTTCACCAATCTCTTGATATCAGATGCACATACCAGAAGTCTTCATGGAGGTCCTCAACTCATGTTCAACTATTTAAATACAAAATACTACATCCTAGGAGCCAAGCGATTAGTTACAGCATACGTAAGGAAATGTGTAACGTGTATCCGGTATGCAGCCACAACAAAACCTCAGTTAATGGGTCAGTTGCCACCTGCGAGGGTTACACCTAGCAGACCGTTTAAAAACAGTGGAGTAGATTACGCGGGTCCTATAAATCTAAGGACATCCAAGGGTCGGGGTCATCACGCATATAAGGGGTATATTTGTTTATTTGTTTGTATGGCCACAAAGGCTGTCCACATCGAGGTTGTAAGCGATCTTACCACAAGGGGATTTATTGCCGCATTTAAACGGTTTGTGGCCAGACGAGGTCATTGCAAAGACATATGGAGTGACAATGGCACTAATTTTCAGGGTGCTTCTAAAGAATTGGATGCAATGTTTCGCTCTGAAAATTCAACCGTAGCTAAGGAAATTGCCGCGGCCTTAGCTACCGAGGGAACAACATGGCATTACATTCCACCACATTCGCCGAACTTTGGCGGTCTGTGGGAAGCGGGAGTAAAATCATGCAAAGGGCATTTGCGCAGGGTAGTGGGCAACTCTACTTTGACTTACGAAGAAATGTCCACTCTTTTAAGTCAAGTAGAGGCATGCTTAAATTCACGTCCGCTATGTAGGGTAACGGATTCCAACAATGGTGATGCACTGACACCTGGGCATTTTCTTGTTGGTGAACCTATTATAAACGCACCAGATAGGAATTACGAAGACACTAAAATATCTAGTTTAAAGCGATGGCATTTAGTTCAACAAATGCTGCAACAGTTTTGGAGACGCTGGTCATCCGAATACCTCACCACACTACTCCATCGGTATAAGTGGTCTACGCAAACTCCCGAACCGAACATAGGAGACATAGTTTTAATCAAGGAGGATAACATGCCCCCTTGTCGGTGGCTACTTGGCAGAGTGGTTGAGAAACATCCGGGGCTAGATAATCTAACACGGGTAGTCACACTATGTAGTAACGGTTCAAAATTTAAACGACCAACCTCGAAACTGTGTGTCTTGCCTATTGCTTAATTAAGTTGTACAATAGAAACTCAACATTGTTAAATAAGCATGTGTTCAGTGTGTGGGTTCCTGTATAATTAGAAAGTAAGTTATTTTTAAGAAATGTATAAGTAGAAAGTAAGTTATGTTTAAATGTCTTTAACAAAATGTAACCAAACTTGTGATGTGATCAATGAGTCTAAATTCTAGTTTGTAATTATTTTAAATTAATATCTTGAAGGACATAATGTTGACAAAATGTCCTTGGTGGGCGGAATGTGCAGCCATCTATCGGCCATTCAACTGTACTTACCTTAGTGTAAGTCAAGTTAGTTACTATCGGAACTAATAGATGGCACTTTTTATTTGATTCCAAAAACTAGATCGCGGTGTTGAGATTCGCCGCCGATTAGTTATAGCATTTAGTTGTAAGGTTCAGATTTGTATGTTAAATTCACGACATTAACGATTGTGGAATAAACTGTTGGTTAATCTGTGAGATACCACTCGTTTCATTTTTGAAGTCAGCCTTGATAATGAAAAGAACCTTCACCTAGTGTGGTTGTGACCTCCTCACGAAGCCCGAGGGTTCGCATGACCAATCAGTTCGAAGAACATACCAGCTCGCAAGGTGAGCGAGCACCCCCAAAATCCTCACGAAGCCCGAGGGTTTAACACATTTTTTAAATGGCAGTGTTTGTATCTTATGAAATAAATCATGAATAATTTTGGTGACAAGCGTAGCACACGGAAGAAAAATGAACATACATTTCCGCAGGTTTATTTGCCCAACTAATTTCATAAGAAAAACTATAACAATGTATGTATAAGATAATATTGTTTAGTTGGGGATCAACTGCGGAGCCTCGAGGGGCTGTAGTAATCAAATATTTGCTGGAGCGACCGCCGGAGGCACACATTCCTCTGCTCTGCTAGTATTATGAGATCTTTTATTAGAAAATAAAATGCAATTTTTCATTGAGAATGTTGTTGAACGGTGTCTGATATTTTTTTCTAAGGTTTTTTAAAAATTTTAACCAACTATCCAAAAAGGAGGAGGTTCTATGTTCGACTGTAATTCGTTTTTTTTTTGCTTATTTTCTCTGACATATCCGTCAATGGTGGGCCGATTTTGAAAATTATTGTTCGAAAGAGAAGGTACGTTCCGTTATAAATTGTAAGACAACCCTAACCATATAAACTATAAACGCTGACGCCTCGTAAGCGTCATGTAACGTTTTCCACTATTTCCCGTGGTTGTTGTTTTCAAGAGTCATATCTTGAACTTCGTGGCGGACACATTATAATCAGATATCTGTGTAAAATCTGTTACTAATTTCATTAAATCTTTTAAGGGGTCAAAAATAGTTTTTTTTTAAAAGAGACATTGAACCTGCTCCGTAACAGTGGTGTCAGAAGTGGCATAGTCAGTATAAATCGTTACTGGCTATCTATAAAAACCAAATTCGTCACGTTTCGGGTCCGCCGCCTGTTCGTTTCAACATCAATCGCAAAATCTTATCAAGTGTGACTCTACCCGTGTAAACCGCTAAATACAGTGTGACTCTATCCGGTATCTATCCAATTTGACTCTATCCAGTACGTGTGTGTCATTACGACATCAGAACGATGTTTTACCGCGGCATCCGACCGCGATTACGCCGAATTCCGTCGAGATGGCTAAGGAAGCCAACGAATCTGCCAAGTCCTTCATCGTGTACCTGAGCTAAGGTGTAAGCTAACCCTACGACCCGTTAGCCACGCCGTCAACGGATCATCCAGATACTGCTGTTTCTGCCACTAACTGATGCTGCTGCACATCTGCGCTGTTGCCGAGCGCGCTACCCGCCAAGGTCTGCATGATGCTTCCCGTTTACCAAGTCGCCACGTTGTTGTGAGTAGAACATTCTATTTTCATTGTTGCCCTTAAGTCTCCTTGGTTTTCCAAATCCTCTCAGTCCTTGACCTTTGAATAACTACAAAAACACCCATAATATTGGCTAATCCAAGTGAGAAAAAACAACAAATTCCCACTATTTCGGAGCCACACTCTATCCAGGTCTTATGTAATTTTATAAATCCAAAAGTTCCTGTTACTTAAATACATCATATCGAAATTACAAGGAAAAGCACAAGTAGCGTGTTCAAATAAAATATTCGACAGCTTCGACGAGTTAGGCAAAATTTCGGAGAACAAAAACAATATAACCATCTCTTATTAGAGTTGCAGTCTTGTAAACAGATGCCAAACGAAACCGTCGCACAATATGCCCTCAGGATTGAGACCTGCCTGAGAGATCTGCAGTCCGAAATTCACAATTCAGATTCCTTAAAAAAGGAACTTCCAGGTCGTATTGCTATGACAGAAGATCTAGCTCTATACACATTTTGTCTGGGACTTCACCCTAGATTATGTAAGTACCATCGTTCGTTGTCGAGACCCTCGAAATCTTAATGCGAAAAAATAAAAGATAAATAATAGATAAATCTCGAAATAAATGTCGCCACAGAGGAAGAAAAATTCTATAACTTCTCAATTAGGTCATCGTGCAAAGTATGTCATAAAGTAGGCCTCTCTGAGTTCGAATGTAGATTTAAAAACAATCAAGACAAAACTCAATTTCTATCAAAATCAAAGCAGCCAAACAACACGGAAAAACCCTCAACTTATAGTTCCCAACCGTTAATATGCCGCTATTGCAAAAATGTCGGGCATGACATTTCGCAATGTCGCAAAAGACAATTCAACAATTCCCGCTTCGATCGCGGAAATCCTGGGAACATGAAAAACGAACGAATAAAGAACGTCGAATATAATCAGGTTTCAACACCTACCGACGATGACGATGATTTGAACTAAATGTTCAGATTACGAGCCGGTGCCGACGTAATCTGTTACCATAGGCACTAACCGTGGCAAAGTTTTCTTCGAGGCTTCTTCTTCTAAATCAAATTCTATCTCTAAGTACAAATGTACTACTAATACGGAAGTCGCTAATAATTCCATTCCCCAATTACTAATTCAAATTCTAAATCCAAACGTATTAATTCTAAAATAAATAATGACTCTATCCTTACCAGTTCTTCTAAATCAATTACTAATTCTATAGTAAATAATGACTCTATCCTTACTAATTCTACTAAATCAAATACTAATTCTAAAATAAATAATGACTCAATCCCTACTAACTCTACTAAATCAAGTACTAATTCCATGAAAAATAATAACACTACGTCTGAAAGAATACTAGTTAGTTTTATCCAAAATTCAGGTGGCTATTCTAATATTTATGACGTTTTCCCTAATTCAAGTTCTTCCTTATCGTATATCGTAGTAAAAACCTCACACACGAAAGAACGTATTCGTCTCTTAGTCGATTCTGGCAGTTCCATATGTATCATTAAAGAACAATGCCTGCCCAAATTACATATAGTTGAGAAAGATATTTTTTAAATTCAAAGGCATTAACGACATCGACTTGTTCTCTGAAACTAAAGGCAAGTTTTTATTATCTTTGGGATTAGAAAACGAAATTAAAGTTACGTACTATTTCCATATCGTAGACAAAATTAGTTTAGAGTATGATGGCATCCTAGGTTCAAACTTTCTAGAGTGGTATAAAGCCCTCATTAGTTACGGTGACTCTAAATTAATTATTCAAGGGAACCCCTTATTCTATTTCAATTTAAAAACAATTCCTATAGTATATACTATTAGTAGTATGTATATCTATAGTGGTTGTGCCTCCTAGAAGCGAAATATGCAATTTATTCGTTGCAATGTCAGTCCTCGACATTCAAGAAGGACTTCTGCTAGATGTCAAATTACAGGAATACCCTCGCTTATATATTTCCAGATGTTTAGTCCGTGTTGATTCTAACAACCAGACTACTATTTCAGTGATTAACACATCAGAACAAGAAAAAAACTTTGAAGTAACACTGGAACCTATCTCGCAGATAATGGAGGCTAAGGAAAACACTGTTCCCCTCAATATAACCGATGCAACTACGTCCTATTCTAACTCAGCATACTCACACACAAATTTGATTAGAAGCGATCATCTTAACTCTGAAGAGGAAGATCACTTACGTAACATATGTTCTAAGTTCCAAGATGTATTCTATTTAGAGGGAGACAAACTTACACATACTGACACTCTACAACATGAAATCCGTGTTCGTTCCGAAACTCCTATTGCCGTTAAAAGTTATAGGTTCCCTGAATGTCACAAAGATGAGGTTAATAAACAAATTAAAGATATGCTAGATCAAAACAATACATAATTCGACCTTCCATATCTCCGTGGTCAGCTCCAATTTGGGTTGTCCCAAAAAAACAAGACGCATCCGGTAAGCCAAAATGGCGGATCGTTATCGATTATCTCAAACTTTTAATGAAGTCACAATCGGCGATGCATATCCAATGCCAAATATGCCTGATATCCTGATCAGCTTGGCCACAGCAAGTATTTCACTACACTTGATCTTCATTCCATCAAGTTAAGGTCAAAGACACAAAAAAAACTGCGTTTAGTGTCCCATTCGGTCATTATGAATTAACAAGAATGCCCTTCGTAATGCACCATCTACGTTCCAAAGCTTATGAATATTTTCCTAAGTGATCTTCAAGGGGCCTACTCTTTTACGTATATGGATGATATTGTACTACTCGGGCACGACCTCGAATCGCATTGTCGAAATTTGGAATCAGTTTTCGGAAAGTTACGTGAAAATAAATTAAAAACAACCTGCAAAATGTGAGTTTTTACATAAAGAAGTACAATACCTAGGACATATTATATCAGACCGAGGCGTGAAGCCTGACCCAAAAAGGTTGCCTGTGTTCAAAATTCCCCAATTCCTAAATCGCCTCGTGATATTAAATCGTTCCTCGGGTTAGTGGGGTACTACCGCCGATTCATAGAAAACTTCTCCCATATCACAAAACCCCTCACAAGCCTTCTAAAGAAAAATACTAATTTCGTTTGGTCTCCTGAACAACAACATTCCTTCGATGAGCTAAAACATAAAATAACTACAGCTCCTATTCTTCAGTATCCCGATTTCTCCAAAACTTTTGTACTAACTTCCGACGCTTCTAATTTCGCTGTTTCCGCAATCCTATCTCAAGGAAAAATTGGTCAAGATCTACCAGTTGCATACGCGTCTAGAACTCTTAACAAAGCAGAAGGAAATTATGCCACTATCGAAAAAGAATGCTTAGCTATCATCTTCGGCACAAAAGTCTTCAGACCTTATTTATACGGTAACAAGTTCATCGTAGTCACTGACCACAAACCACTTCAGTGGTTGTTCAATTGCAAAGATCCTAAGTTTTAAGTTAGTTCGCTGGCGCTTAAAGCTAGAAGAATTTGATTATGAAATAGTTCATAAAAAGGGTAAGATAAATTGTAATGCCGATTCCTTGTCTCGAAACCCAATACTTACCATAGACCCTAGCGTCCCTTCTACTTGTGAAACTTATTAAAAATATTTACAAAATAGTCAACAACATAATAACGCCTACGACACTGTTATAGAAGAACATAACGATTCTTTACTTAAAACAAAATGTAAAATGATTGCTTACCCTTCTACTATCGACTTAGACGACTCGATTCCATATTGCTCCGAAATTCTACAAATGTCTAAGTTCGATGAAGACTTACCTGACATACGTAATTTAGAAAGAGAACTATGTACGTTTCAAAGTACTTCCAATGAAAAACACGTTTACACATATTTATTATTTCATTATGTCGAAATGACTTACAAAGACATTTTTGATATGTTAAGAGATTATCTATTTCATAACACGGGTGTCAAAGTTCATATCTACCATAATAATATCCTATTCCCTACTCCCGCAGAAGTTCCTCGTATACTAAAAGATAACCGCGACTCACCTTCTGCAGGTCACCCGGGTATTTCTCGCATGTAAGATAGGTTAAAACTCTTTATTGATGGAAAAATATGCGCCAAGACACAGAAAACTATGTCAAGAGCTGTAAGTCCTGCCAAATAAACAAACCACTACGTCAAACGAATCGTGCTCCTATGAATATCACATCCACAGCTACGAAACCTATGGAGAAGGTATTCCTAGACGTCGTAGGACATTACATTATTTTAAGTTATACTTACGTTGCAAGATGGTTTAACTAAATATTCACAAGCATATTATGCAATAGTAACGTGCTCCGCTAAAGAAACGGCTCTAAAATTCGTACTTTTCATTTCTCATCTAGGTATCCCCAAAATGATACAATTAGAATAGCGTTTGAACAATTATCCACTTCAAGTAATAAGTTAGAAATAAAAAACCATTTAAAAATGATATTGAACTCCTTAGAAAGCATGACTATAGCCTTGGCCTGTGCCTTGGCCTTTGACATTGATGACGTCAACAACGCTATCTTATTTAGCAAACTCAACATTTTTCATCCAACTGTACTCAGTCCCTATCAATTATTCCAAGAACTGGACCTACATAAAGATAAACTTCCACTGGGAACTTCCTACAAGTTTATATTTAGAAAATATACACGTTATTATAGACATATCTGATTTAATTTGTTATTATCATCTTAATAAGATTGTTATTATTAACAAAATACCGCTTGTCCTTCCACAGACACACAACCTCTAGCACAATGTTCAGCTTCCAGCTCCTTACGACATTACCAAACCTGACACTTATGTACGTATTGCTCCTAGTAAACCTTATGTGGCTGTAATAATAGATCGTTTGTTCTATTCACTATTAGAGTCAGTGTATAAGTGCGAAGTGATTCATAATGAGTGTTATGTGTGTTCTTTAGGAAATGTGTACTCTACAATTGCGAATCCAACGCGTGAAACAATAATCTTAACCGAACCCATAAGTTTGTTGCCAGATTCTTGTAATACTAAGCTGTGACATGGTTCAATCGATGTATTTTTCAAGTTAAATAATAATAAATGGTTGTTCGTACAGTCAGAGCCAGGAAAGGCTCATATTACATGTGAAAACGATCCTAACAATTATGATGAGATCTTTTTCGGCACAGGCATGTTGGCCTTGCCAAAATATTGTGTAGCTTTCATTATAACATTAAAGTTTACGCCTAGTGACAATGTTATTTCTAACGTTACCAGTCATATATCTAATTTAAATATTTAAAAAAAAGATGATTGCTGCGACAATCAGAGAATAAATAAAACAATGCGACATCTCCCCTTTGTAAGGTTATCTAATGTCAACGATTAAACTCTCAACCATATATACCTACCATTACGAATATATTCAATCAATTAAATGAAATTATATCAATTTGATATTCAACCAATGTTACACTAAAAAGAAACAAACAGTTCAGTCCGTTCAGTCCGTAAATAAACAATTTACAGAGTCCTCTGATGAAGATGTCCAGGGCTCATGCAAATCCTTGCCTACTCCACTAAGACGTAACGTTATGACTTAGTTTTACAATGACCTTATCAATTGTAATGCTTATTCTTAAAAACGATTAATGGCTCGTCTATGGAAGCGACTATAATTATATTAATACTATTTCCTATGTCTAATTATAGATTCGTTCTAAGTTTACTAATAGTTTTAATTACTATATGTCTTATGTTTACTTAAAAACTAGCTGGTAACTAAAACGAAGTTCAATAATTTCATCTTAGATTTCTCATCACTCTTAACCGTAATGATCAATCTTATCGGAGGGGTTGTTATAAATTGTAAGAAAGCCTTAAGCATATAAACTATAAACGCTGACGCCTCATAGGCGTCATGTAACATTGCCCACTATTTCCCGTGGTTGTTGTTTTTAAGAGTCATACCTACAAACTTCGTGCCGGACACATTATAATCAGATATCTGTGTAAAATCTGTTACTAATTTCATTAAATCTTTTATCTACTTCGGTTTCGTTGTATTCGAATTACAAAATTGACAGCGGTTTCATTATGATACCCATAACGACATCGGGTTGCATTATGCGAATCGTCATAAATACTAAAACACAAGCAAAGACATTCTGAACATACAGCCAGGTACCTATAATATTAATTCGAAATCGAGACAATGTAAATGATGTTTTTAAAAATGGAACAAGTTTAGAACAAAAGTAGCGTATACTATATGGCTGTTGCGGAGATCTTTGCCTTATACCTAATAAAGACTAAATAAAAACAATATTTAATTCTATAGAAAATACATTAAACGAAGTTAACATTAATGTACCGCAATGCATGTCTCCTGGCCCATCTACAAGTTCAGCCTATAATTCTGCAATTCCCGTTTATTTTAATAATACTACAATACAAAATCTACATACAAATAAACAATAGTCAGTGTGTAGTTAAGTTTCTATTAAAAATACTTATTTGTCTATATCTGTGTTTTATTCCTTCCTTCGTAGATAAAATCTTGTATGCAATGCAACTGTACGTTATTGGTCTTTTAATAACTCGTGCCCACCTATTTCGGTACGCGCTACGCTTGTACCGAAAAATGGCACTCGTATTAAAAGGCCGTCCATAACGTAATAGTTGCATAAATAGCTATTAAGGGGTCAAAAATAGTTTTTTTTAAAAGAGACTTTGAACCTGCCCCGTAACAGCCCGCAGTTCCCGGCCGCCATGCTGTTATTGCTGATTATAGCGGCGGTCATGGTAGCGGTGAGGCACTCAGGGTTGCGAAGAATCTCCGGGTTAATATATTAATATAGTAAACTGCCGCCAAAATCAAAAAACCCAACTTACGACGCACGTTACGGCTCGACGAACACCTTGTGCAGCTTGAGCAGGAGCTCGAGAATAAAAGGTGGCACATTCTGTGGTTGAGTGAAGTCCGAAGAGAGGGGGAGGACACAATAAGTCTTGAATCGGCCGCTTATATCCTGTTTCACACAAATCCATCTGTGGCAACGTTGTGGATGTCTCCAGTGTGTCGAACGGAACCCCACAGTGAACCTAACCGAGAGGTACAGCCTCATGGTTGTGCAAGTCTACGCACCGACCTCGACGAAGTGGAGAAAACATTTCCAAGTAGGGTTGCCATTTGTCCGGGTTTCTCCAGATATGTCCTAGTTTAGAAGGCGTCTGGTGAGCGTCCGGGCGGGGTTTTATTTGTAGTCCGGGTTTTAAAGTCTTCAAATCACCAACGGCAACTTCACACCGATTTTTATTTTTTTTGAAATTGTAAATCCCGAATGAAATTTCAAGAAGATCTGATGTAGAAGTTCGGAGACATACAACGGAGCTCTTCAAAAATTACTGCAAATCACCTGCGATTGTATGTCTGTTTATTGTACACTAGCTTCTGCCATCGGCTTCGCCCGCGTGAAAAGTATTTTATCATCCCAAGGGAACATTATACTGGGATAAAGCGAAGCCTATGTGTTATCCGCTTAGCCGTTCTGGCGTAATTGAGTAACAAACAAACTTACGTATTTATATTATTAGTAAGAAGTAAGATTACTGTAGAAATTGCTCACTAAGTAGGTGCCACGACAAAAAAGTGAAAAGTAAAACATTTTTACAAAAAGGTTGGTGTTTAAGGTTTCGTTTCTAAGTTTTTTGACACCGACTTCGAAAATTTAAGTGATTTTTAATTTTGTAGTGTCTTCAATTGGAAGCCGGTTGTATTTTTTACTAACCGACTTTCCAAAAAGCAGGAGGTTCTATGTTCGACTTCGAGTTTTTTTTTTTTTTTTTGTTTATGTTCACCATTCATCACGATTTAAAAAAATCTTTTTTTTTTGTTAGAGTTGGTTTCAAAATTGGTCCCATTTTAATTTGGTTAAGATCTGATGAAGAACTTTCTGCTGTATATCTCATACAGCAGAACTCCTCAATAAATAAAGGCAAATCTCTCGGGATTGCAGCAACCGCATGTCTATTTATTCTTTATACCATTTCATTTCATTTCATAACATAACATCACTCCAGTACACTCTAAAGGGGTACACAGATGTGTACAGTTCACCTTAGTATACTCTCATTTCACCGGTTATCATCAAGTTTCATGGCATTCGGGTAATCTATTCTGGCTATATAAGTACCACACTAAAGGCAAGTTGCTTAATAGGTACAACTAAAAAGTGAAAAATAAAAAACTATTTACAAAAAATACTACCGACTTCCAACTAAAAACACTACAAAGTAAAAAATTACTTTCTTTTACGAAGTCGGTGTCCATAACGAAAAAAATAGGTACCTACCAAAGACACCGACTTCGAAATAGAAAATTATTTTTCACATTGTAGTGTTTTTAGTTGGAAGTCGGTAGTATTTTTTGTAAAAAAGTTTTTTATTGAAACTACATTTGAAAAATCTAATCTCAAGAGATGTGGTTCTCTAGTGTGCACTTTATTTTGAAAGATCGCCTTCCCCTCAACCCGCAACACCCCAGCACCCCTCTATAGCCATATAGTGCTGCCTAAATATGCTGATGTTGGTTAGCGCATGACAATTTTGTATCAATAACGTTAACATTTATTATTAAATGGCTATCTTGCACGCTTACTTCTGGAATCGATGTCAAAAACTACATAAAACTAACTTCATTGATGTCACAGAGATAGCGCGCACGCGGAGCACGTAAACATCGTAGTATATCCTCCTGCCCATAGATGTCGCTTTTTACACATTTCGAGGGGGTGAGGTTTCTCTGCAGCTTTATGTACAAAGGTAAATTGATAAAATTTCAGGAATGGCCCTTGTGTCGTAACTTCTAAGTGAAAAGTGACATTCACAAGTATTATAGGCGTGACATTACTCAAAATTTTAACGTAATCATCATCGCAATTTTTTGTTTTACTTGAAAAAAGAATAAAATCGTGGCCGTTATTTTTGACTAATTACTTGATGGACAAAAAAAACATGTTTAGTCATCATTCCTTCATGATCCTCTTTCAATTTTAGTTGAAAAGCAGATACAGAATTCAATATAAAAACGAGGCAGTTTGAGCATTAGTGTACTAACTCGTATTCGATTAGAATGGCCAATTACGATTACACACATTAAGTCTACTTAAGTATCGGAAACCATTTCACTAAAAAAGGTTTACAATCATATCTTTAAATAGGTAATCATTAATTTCTTGAAAATAGAAGTCCAGGAAATAAATTGCCCACAGTTTAAAAAATAATCCCTATAAATTTGAACTGCACTAAAGTTAAAATTACATATTTGTCACATAGACAAAAAACCTTGTCGTTTTATGACGTGCAAGCGACATTCAACCTAATGGTGACGAGCAATTATTTCTCCGGCCCGAACTTACAAGTACAGTTTGAGCGTCATAAAATCTTTCCAAAATTCTGGAAATTCTTTCGTAGCACGGCAAAATTACTGGATACTACATTTTATAGCTACCATGTTATTGGACACACTATATCTGCATAGTAAAATATGTAATGGGAATTTTAAATTCAAAATAGTTTCAATCCATCGGCACCAACTTTAGTTTATGTTTTTTAACTGACCATTTGTAATAAAAAAACGTTGCAACGGAATTTGTACTTTGTTATACAAAACATAAAGTTCGTTGTTCCATAATTTGATTACTGTTTTGAATTCTTAAAAAATTCGACATTGTCATCAGTCACAAATATATGACTTTTTCATTATTCGTAATGTTATTCTTATTTCAACCTCCTCCAGAACAATTCTCTCAAGTATCAATATTAACCATGATTTCTCCTGTTAACTATTACAGTACCTACCTAATGACTTTTTTATCATCAGAAAATGAAGAGAACACAAAACACAACCTGTTCTAGCTACATATACTTTAACATCAATTATTTGTTTTTTTTTAATTATCCACGTTAAAGTCGTCACAATCTAAGAAGCCCGTTGACGTTTCTCAGTTTACATGCCGCGATAACTATCTACGTAAGAAATTGAAAAATCAAATTCATAATCCTAATTAATTACTATGTTACCAATACACTATAACAACGAGTACCATTCGCAAACATCAAGTTTAATATTATTAAGTATTTTTATTAGATACAGATGGTCCTTTAAAAAATAATTTCTGAATATTAAATCTTAATCACATTACATCACTAAAATTATTAGGTAACAGGACTAGTTTGATTTTTATTATTGCTTACTTACATTTAACATTTTTACTTATAACTTAAGATGTACCGAAACTCGATGAAAGCAATTTTCATTAGAGGACATCAATCCTTAAATTCCTTGAAAAATTTGCACAAATCGAGGCACAAGGCGAACTTTGGAAGTGCCTTTGAATAAAGAAGATGATCTCAATGAGGGTTTTCATAAAATTCTCGCCACCAGGTGGCGCCACTTTATCGAGAGGTTCTCAACTTGGAAATCGTAACTTTTGATAGCAACATGATGTTGACGTCAATATAAATAATGTCAAAAACATAAGCGCTTTGACAGGTTCCTGAGGCCTTAGACAAATGACAAAACGTCCAAAATGTACGGGAATGTCAAACGCTATCGAAAAGTCACATGATCAAACCCTGAAATATTGACATTTCGACCATCATGGCGACGCTGACGTCAAATGACACTAGTTTAGAGCCTGTGGACCTGCAGCCTAATTGCGTAAGTGAATTCGGCAAGGCAAAAGGTTTGACCGCCATTAATCGACCAATCGAATGGACGGAAATCCACAACGCGTCTTTCATCTCACATTTTTGGTCGATTGATGTCGTCAAAACCCTTTTCATTGCCAAATTCACTTACGAAATGAGGCTGTTGACGTCTCAGTGCTGCCAACTAGTGCACATCATTTCAGAAAAACCTCAATCGACCCATATGGTTTTTTTTTTTATAAATTTCCTTACTAGGGCATCTCGTCTCATAATTAGGGTTCCACCAGTGTCTGAAATCGTCATAAATTGTTGTTTCTTGAAGCATTCTCTTGTCGTGAAGGGCTTCGCAGACTGCGCAGACGTTTTCATCATCTGTCGGGTTGTGGTAGGTATAGTGGTGTTTCCACCTGAAGTACCGATTGTATTTCTTTGGAGATTTTATCAGTTCGTTCATCAGGCCCGCCAGTTTATTGACGTGTTGCTTTCTACCGTCGATGTAGGACCCAGGCGGAAGAAATCTGAAAAGAAAACGGTCATTTTAAATGAATTAAATCACGAGCACATGGACCCATTGCTCGTAGAATGGATGGTCGATGAGGCTGAAAAGTTTTGGAGTGGCGACCGCGAACCGGACAACGTTGCATTAAATGGCCTTCCACTAGATAAAAATAAAATCATTTAATTTAAGTATCACTGACTCATAATAGAAATAATACATTTACACAGTCACATTACAACAATATTTAAAAACCAATTCATTTACTTAATTCCATTACATTATAATAAGTCAAACAAAAAAAATAAAATAAAAAGAACTCAATTAATATTCATATAAAAAACCAGGTCTGTCAGTCGCATCAGCCTGCCACATGTCGCTTACAACAGTGAGAGATGATGGAGCAATCAAGCCTTCCCGCGAGCGCGGCCAGCATGTTGTTAGCGCTCCCCCGCACTCGCCGCACCAGCGACGTGGCTCTCTTGCGCATAGTGGCGTGGAAGCAATCCACGCGCGCTTCTACAAACATAGTCGATGCGCTGCAAAAGCGGGGGAGCGCCAACATCATCCTGAACGCGTTGTTGAACTGGACACGAAGGGCGCTGTAAGACTTTTGCGTATAGTCAGTCCACAAGCTGCACGTGTACAGTGTAGTGCAGTAGGCTCTAAAAAGAGTTATTTTAACATCTTTAGAGCAACGCGCAAACCTGCGGATAACCATATTCGCTCTGACCGACAGCGCCCGCCGCTCCCGTTTAACGTCTGCGTCATCTTTCAAGGTAGGAGTCAATAAATGTCCTAAGTACTTAAAAATGTCCACCCTTTCCAAGGGTACGCCATTCAGCTTTATGGGTGGCATATTACGCACTTTCCTAGGCCCACCTTGAAAAACCATGCACTGACTCTTCTTGATATTATAACGCAGCCCGTGATTAGCTGCGTATTCCTCACATATACTCATCAGCCTCCTGAGTCCACAGACCGAGGCGCTCAGCAGCACCATATCGTCCGCGTAGCTGATGTTATTAAAACAGACGCCATCTATGTGACAACCGATATGTTGCTCGCTGAGCGCCTCGATCAGTCCATTCATATACAGGTTAAAAATGGAGGGAGAGCTCAACCCCCCCTGCCTCACCCCACATTCCAACCTATAGGGGTCCGACAACGTGCCCGCCCACTTCACGTTGTTCACCTGGTTCCCGTACCAATACTTAAAGATGTTAATAAGTTCATACGGTATCTGGGATGATCTCATCTTGTTCCACAAGATATCATATGAGACCATGTCAAAGGCTTTGGAAAGATCGAGGAAGCAAGCGCACACAGATTTTGATCTCTCGGTGTAGTATTTAACAGCACTCTTAAGCCACAATATTGCAGCTTCTGTAGACAGTCCCGGCCGAAACCCGAACTGATTGTCATGTAGCTTTATGTAATTAAGTATGTTTTGTATCATGTGTTTGTGTGATAGACTGATGACCCAGCCTTATTGCGAAATTAATTCGGCAAGGCAAAGGGCAAAGCCTTGCCGAATTCATTACTCTATAAGGCTGCTGGGACTTAGCAATGGACGTCTTTCGACTGAAATGATGTTAAAAGTTTGACGTGTGTCTGTCTGTGGCATCATAGCACGCATTCTTTTTTAAGCGTGACTTCAACGAGAGTGTTCAAATACATTTGATGAACAAGTAAACGGCAGCCAATTATATACTATACAAATAAGCACGTTGTCATTTTTATCACTAGCTTTTCCCGGGTCTTCGCTCTCGTGACCACAAGAACGAAGTGTTTTTAACCAAAAGTAGCCTATGGAGTTCAGTGATGGAATTAGCATATTATTGTATAGATAAAAGATAAAAATAAGAAAAGGTAAAAATTAGGGCCGGCTTCATACGACGTGCCGCCCGCGTCTTCTTTTTTTGGCGAAGGGGCAACCGCAGGCCAGGGCGGCGTGATACGGTGCGCTACCGCGACTTGTGGATGCTCTTGTTCAGCGTGCGCAACCTGCGTGTACTGCAGGCGAGCGCGCTGTAGCTGCGGCTCATGCACCACGTCCGGTAGGTAGGTAGTAAGGCAGGCAGCAAGGAGAGATGTGGGCGCTCGTACTAAACGACGCGCCGCTGAGGACCTGTCTGCAGCAGCTCATGCCAGTTCCACATGCCAGTCTGGCACGTCCCATTGTTAAAACAGTAAAAGTTCACTTCAGAGTATAAATTGTTATTTAATAGGATGATAACAGGGATTGTAATGTATAACAGGGATGTATAACACTCATTCACGAACTGAATTCATTACATTTTTATGTACTTAGTGGATAAGTATAAACTTTGTAATTTAAGGCTTAAATATATGTTTCCAATTTCGCAACCAAAACCAAACTGAAAACCGACGCCCGTTTTTCTCTCGTTCTGTCATCTCTTCCGAATTTCAAATTCAAAATATCAATTATATGACCAGAACGAATAAAAAACGGTTTACAGAGGGGGCAGTCTACGCTGCCCTTATTATAATGTACAACAAGCTTAAGGAAGGTCTAGTCCATGGTATGTTATGTCTATGGCTTAAGAAAAATAAATTGGAGAGACAGATGTCAATTCAGATGAACATGTCAGAGTATAAAATATTAAAGATTTTACTAATAGCAATATAAATTAAGTTGAAGATATTAAATCGATCAGAGATAACTAAAAACATGATTTTCAGGTGTTAACAGTAACAAAGAATAAATAAAAAGGGAAATTGGACGAGAAGATACCACGCAACTTGCCGAACGCCGCCCAGCCGAGTCGGATTCGACGGATGGCCTCTTTCTCGAAGTTAGACCTACCCAACTGGATCGTTTGTCTCAGGTAGACGTATTCGTCTACAACTTTGAGTGTAGAGTCTCCGAATTTGATAGGAGTGGGTGTTACATGGGCATTCACCATGACCTTGGTTTTGTCCATGTTCATTTTCAGACCCATTCTTTCGGAAGCTCTACTGAGGTCATCGAGCATTGTACTGAGGCTCTCCGTGGTCTCAGCCATGACCACTTTGCCGATGTACTCGCCATGAACGTTGATGCCGAGCCCCTTCCAGTCCAGAACCTTGAAGACATCCTCCAGTGCAGCAGTGAACAACAGTGTTTCGGAGAAATGACGTCTCCCTGTCTCACTCCGCTCTGGAGAAAGATTGGTTTCGAGGTCTGATCCTGAAGACGGACTGACATGGTGGCGTTTTTGCATAAACATTTCAACACCTCAATGTTCCGGTATCCGATCTCGCACCGTTGGAGAGACTGCAGTACAGCCCAAGTCTCGATCGAATCGAAGACTTTCTCGTAGTCTACAAACGCTAAACAGAGAGGCAGGTTGTACTCTTTGGTCTTCTGTATAACCTGCCGAAGCGTATGTATGTGGTCTATGAAGCTAAAGCCTTTTCGGAATCCGGCTTGTTCGGGAGGCTGGAAATCGTCAAACCTGCGCGCGAGACGATTTGTGATGGTTCTTGAAAACAACTTGTAGACATGGCTAAGAAGTGAGATGGGCTTATAGTTCATCAGCCGGACATTGACGCCCTTCTTGAAGAGGAGCATCACCACACCCCTGCACCACGCCTGTGGCGTTCCGAATAACCATACGTTAATTGGGTTTTTCGTGGCCTAGTGGCAACGACCGCGACTTACAAGTTGTAGGTCGTGGGTTCGAACCCAGGCAGGCGCATTACTTTTTATAAATTATTGCATCACCACAATTCTCAAAATGGTGAAGGGAAACGTGAGGAAACCGGCATGTCTTCGAACCAAAAATTCGAACCCATGTGACATCCACAAACCCGCGCTGGACCGGGTGATGGATTACAGCCAATTCCCTCTCAGAGAGAAGGCCTGCACGCACAACGGACTTAATGGGAGTCTTAATCCTGAAAAGTGGATCCACCTAACCTACTAAAGTTTGTCCGGTTTTAAGACTTTAAATATAGAGTTAGACAAATACTCAACTTCGAAGTTTTAACTTAAAATTAGATGAAAGACATTTAGGTACACTGGCTTCTGCCCCGTTAAAACTATTTTATCATCCCAAGGCAACACACTACCAAGATAAAAACTGTCCTTTGTCCTTTCCAGAGTCTCAAACTTTCTCCATACCAAATTTCATCTAAATCGGTTCAGTGGTTTAATAGTGAAAAGGTAACAGACAGAGTTACTTTCGCATTTATATTATTACTAGCTGACCCCCGGAGCTTCGCTCCCGTCAATTGGCTACCTACCTACCATACCTACCCTACCCACCTACCCTATCCTACCTACTCTACCCTACCCTACCCTACCTACCCTATCCTACCTACCCTACCTACCCTATCCTACCTACCCTACCCTGCCTTTACCCTACCTACCCAACCCTACCTACCCTACCCTACCTACCTTACCCTACCTAATCATGTAGTACATATTTTTTATGTATCATAAATAGCTTTTTCAGCGCACGACAAAGAATGAATTTTATATGCAACATTTTGCTACTTTGGGTTACATTATTGCAATTTTCATAAGAATTTCAGATTTTTATGGTCATAGTGGCTTCCACATAAAAGGTTGATATATGCTGTCAAGGAATTTTATTTAGAACTATTTAAGACAAACAATCCTACCGTACATTATTTTTGTGTATCTCAAACGGTTTAGGCAGCGCACGCGAAAATAGCTCTCAGAGGGCAGATTTTTTTCCGGTTTACTTGATATTTATATTTATATTATGACCAAATTACAAAAACCGCCGATTCATAGAAAACTTCTCCCATATCACAAAACCCCTCACAAGCCTTCTAAAGAAAAATACTAATTTCGTTTGGTCTCCTGAACAACAACATTCCTTCGATGAGCTAAAACATAAAATAACTACAGCTCCTATTCTTCAGTATCCCGATTTCTCCAAAACTTTTGTACTAACTTCCGACGCTTCTAATTTCGCTGTTTCCGCAATCCTATCTCAAGGAAAAATTGGTCAAGATCTACCAGTTGCATACGCGTCTAGAACTCTTAACAAAGCAGAAGGAAATTATGCCACTATCGAAAAAGAATGCTTAGCTATCATCTTCGGCACAAAAGTCTTCAGACCTTATTTATACGGTAACAAGTTCATCGTAGTCACTGACCACAAACCACTTCAGTGGTTGTTCAATTGCAAAGATCCTAAGTTTTAAGTTAGTGTGCTGGCGCTTAAAGCTAGAAGAATTTGATTATGAAATAGTTCATAAAAAGGGTAAGATAAATTGTAATGCCGATTCCTTGTCTCGAAACCCAATACTTACCATAGACCCTAGCGTCCCTTCTACTTGTGAAACTTATTAAAAATATTTACAAAATAGTCAACAACATAATAACGCCTACGACACTGTTATAGAAGAACATAACGATTCTTTACTTAAAACAAAATGTAAAATGATTGCTTACCCTTCTACTATCGACTTAGACGACTCGATTCCATATTGCTCCGAAATTCTACAAATGTCTAAGTTCGATGAAGACTTACCTGACATACGTAATTTAGAAAGAGAACTATGTACGTTTCAAAGTACTTACAATGAAAAACACGTTTACACACATTTATTATTTCATTATGTCGAAATGACTTATAAAGACATTTTTGATATGTTAAGAGATTATCTATTTCATAACACGGGTGTCAAAGTTCATATCTACCATAATAATATCCTATTCCCTACTCCCGCAGAAGTTCCTCGTATACTAAAAGATAACCGTGACTCACCTTCTGCAGGTCACCCGGGTATTTCTCGCATGTAAGATAGGTTAAAACTCTTTATTGATGGAAAAATATGCGCCAAGACACAGAAAACTATGTCAAGAGCTGTAAGTCCTGCCAAATAAACAAACCACTACGTCAAACGAATCGTGCTCCTATGAATATCAAATCCACAGCTACGAAACCTATGGAGAAGGTATTCCTAGATGTCGTAGGACATTACATTATTTTAAGTTATACTTACGTTGCAAGATGGTTTAACTAAATATTCACAAGCATATTATGCAATAGTAACGTGCTCCGCTGAAGAAACGGCTCTAAAATTCGTACCTTTCATTTCTCATCTAGGTATCCCCAGAATGATACAATTAGAATAGCGTTTGAACAATTATCCACTTCAAGTGATAAGTTAGAAATAAAAAACCATTTAATAATGATATTGAACTCCTTAGAAAGCATGACTATAGCCTTGGCCTTTGACATTGATGACGTCAACAACGCTATCTTATTTAGCAAACTCAACATTTTTCATCCAACTGTACTCAGTCCCTATCAATTATTCCAAGAACTGGACCTACATAAAGATAAACTTCCACTGGGAACTTCCGACAAGTTTATATTTAGAAAATATACACGTTATTATAGACATATCTGATTTAATTTGTTATTATCATCTTAATAAGATTGTTATTATTAACAAAATACCGCTTGTCCTTCCACAGACATACAACCTCTAGCACAATGTTCAGCTTCCAGCTCCTTACGACATTACCAAACCTGACACTTATGTACGTATTGCTCCTAGTAAACCTTATGTGGCTGTAATAATAGATCGTTTGTTCTATTCACTATTAGAGTCAGTGGATAAGTGCGAAGTGATTCATAATGAGTGTTATGTGTGTTCTTTAGGAAATGTGTACTCTACAATTGCGAATCCAACGCATGAAACAATAATCTTAACCGAACCCATAAGTTTGTTGCCAGATTCTTGTAATACTAAGCTGTGACATGGTTCAATCGATGTATTTTTCAAGTTAAATAATAATAAATGGTTGTTCGTATAGTCAGAGCCAGGAAAGGCTCATATTACATGTGAAAACGATCCTAACAATTATGATGAGATCTTTTTCGGCACAGGCATGTTGGCCTTGCCAAAATATTGTGTAGCTTTCATTATAACATTAAAGTTTACGCCTAGTGACAATGTTATTTCTAACGTTACCAGTCATATATCTAATTTAAATATTTAAAAAAAAGATGATTGCTGCGACAATCAGAAAATAAATAAAACAATGCGACATCTCCCCTTTGTAAGGTTATCTAATGTCAACGATTAAACTCTCAACCATATATACCTATCATTACGAATATATTCAATCAATTAAATGAAATTATATCAATTTGATATTCAACCAATGTTACACTAAAAAGAAACAAACAGTTCAGTCCGTTCAGTCCGTAAATAAACAATTTACAGAGTCCTCTGATGAAGATGTCCAGTGCTCATGCAAATCCTTGCCTACTCCACTAAGACGTAACGTTATGACTTAGTTTTACAATGACCTTATCAATTGTAATGCTTATTCTTAAAAACGATTAATGGCTCGTCTATGGAAGCGACTATAATTATATTAATACTATTTCCTATGTCTAATTATAGATTCGTTCTAAGTTTACTAATAGTTTTAATTACTATATGTCTTATGTTTACTTAAAAACTAGCTGGTAACTAAAACGAAGTTCAATAATTTCATCTTAGATTTCTCATCACTCTTAACCGTAATGATCAATCTTATCGGAGGGGTTGTTATAAATTGTAAGAAAGCCTTAAGCATATAAACTATAAACGCTGACGCCTCATAGGCGTCATGTAACGTTGCCCACTATTTCCCGTGGTTGTTGTTTTTAAGGCGATTAACACACGGCACCGCGCACAGCCGCGGACGCGGAGGGGAGAGCACCGCTCGACCCGCGCGGTCGGGCGGTGTACGTGTGTTAGGCATCAACGGATTTATTAGACGCCAATGCGACATGACATCCGCTTCACCGCATACCGCGGCGGTGCGCGGTGCCGTGTGTTAAACGCCTAAGAGTCATACCTACAAACTTCGTGGCGGACACATTATAATCAGATATCTGTGTAAAATCTGTTACTAATTTCATTAAATCTTTTATCTACTTCGGTTTCGTTATAATCGAATTACAAAATTGACAGCGGTTTCATTATGATAACCATAACGACATCGGGTTGCATTATGCGAATCGTCATAAATTCTAAAACACAAGCAAAGACATTCTGAACATACAGCCAGGTACCTATAATATTAATTCGAAATCGAGACAATGTAAATGATGTTTTTAAAAATGGAACAAGTTTAGAACAAAAGTATCGTATACTATATGGCTGTTGCGGATACAAGATCTTTGCCTTATACCTAATAAAGACTAAATAAAAACAATATTTAATTCTATAGAAAATACATTAAACGAAGTTAACATTAATGTACCGCAATGCATGTCTCCTGGCCCATCTACAAGTTCAGCCTATAATTCTGCAATTCCCGTTTATTTTAATAATACTACAATACAAAATCTACATACAAATAAACAATAGTCAGTGTGTAGTTAAGTTTCTATTAAAAATACTTATTTGTCTATATCTGTGTTTTATTCCTTCCTTCGTAGATAAAATCTTGTATTCAATGCAACTGTACGTTATTGGTCTTTTAATAACTCGTGCCCACCTATTTCGGTACGCGCTACGCTTGTACCGAAAAATGGCACTCGTATTAAAAGGCCGTCCATAACGTAATAGTTGCATAAATAGCTATTAAGGGGTCAAAAATAGTTTTTTTTAAAAGAGACTTTGAACCTGCCCCGTAACAGCCCCCAGTTCCCGGCCGCCATGCTGTTATTGCTGATTATAGCGGCGGTCATGGTAGCGGTGAGGCACTCAGGGTTGCGAAGAATCTCCGGGTTACGTACTACTGCCGCCAAAATCAAAAAACCCAACTTACGACGCACGTTACGGCTCGACGAACACCTTGTGCAGCTTGAGCAGGAGCTCGAGAATAAAAGTTGGCACATTCTGTGGTTGAGTGAAGTCCGAAGAGAGGGGGAGGACACAATAAGTCTTGAATCGACCGCTTATATCCTGTTTCACAAATCCATCTGTGGCAACGTTGTGGATGTCTCCAGTGTGTCGAACAGGGTACCCCACAGTGAACCTAACCGAGAGGTACAGCCTCATGGTTGTGCAAGTCTACGCACCGACCTTGACGAAGTGGAGAAAACATTTCCAAGTAGGGTTGCCATTTGTCCGGGTTTCTCCAGATAAATGTCCTAGTTTAGAAGGCGTCTGGAGAGCGTCCGGGCGGGGTTTTATTTGTAGTCCGGGTTTTAAAGTCTTCAAATCACCAACGGCAACTTCACACCGATTTTTATTTTTTTTGAAATTGTAAATCCCGAATGAAATTTCAAGAAGATCTGATGTAGAAGTTCGGAGACATACAACGGAGCTCTTCAAAAATTACTGCAAATCACCTGCGATTGTATGTCTGTTTATTGTACACTAGCTTCTGCCATCGGCTTCGCCCGCGTGAAAAGTATTTTATCATCCCAAGGGAACATTATACTGGGATAAAGCGAAGCCTATGTGTTATCCGCTTAGCCGTTCTGGCGTAATTGAGTAACAAACAAACTTACGTATTTATATTATTAGTAAGAAGTAAGATTACTGTAGAAATTGCCCACTAAGTAGGTGCCACGACAAAAAAGTGAAAAGTAAAACATTTTTACAAAAAGGTTGGTGTTTAAGGTTTCGTTTCTAAGTTTTTTGACACCGACTTCGAAAATTTAAGTGATTTTTAATTTTGTAGTGTCTTCAATTGGAAGCCGGTTGTATTTTTTACTAACCGACTTTCCAAAAAGCAGGAGGTTCTATGTTCGACTTCGAGTTTTTTTTTTTTTTTTGTGTATGTTCACCGATATCTCCGTCAATTGTGGACCGATTTAAAAAAATCTTTTTTTTTTGTTAGAGTTGGTTTCAAAATTGGTCCCATTTTAATTTGGTTAAGATCTGATGAAGAACTTTCTGCTGTATATCTCATACAGCAGAACTCCTCAATAAATAAAGGCAAATCTCTCGGGAATGCAGCAACCGCATGTCTATTTATTCTTTATACCATTTCATATCATTTCATAACATAACATCACGCCAGTACACTCTAAAGGGGTACACAGATGTGTACAGTTCACCTTAGTATACTCTCATTTCACCGGTTATCATCAAGTTTCATGGCATTCGGGTAATCTATTCTGGCTATATAAGTACCACACTAAAGGCAAGTTGCTTAATAGGTACAACTAAAAAGTGAAAAATAAAAAACTATTTACAAAAAATACTACCGACTTCCAACTAAAAACACTACAAAGTAAAAAATAACTTTCTTTTACGAAGTCGGTGTCCATAACGAAAAAAATAGGTACCTACCAAAGACACCGACTTCGAAATAGAAAGTTATTTTTCACATTGTAGTATTTTTAGATGGAAGTCGGTAGTATTCTTTGTAAAAAAGTTTTTTATTGAAACTACAATTGAAAAATCTAATCTCAAGAGATGTGGTTCTCTAGTGTGCACTTTATTTTGAAAGATCGCCTTCCCCTCAACCCGCAACACCCCAGCACCCCTCTATAGCCATATAGTGCTGCCTAAATATGCTGATGTTGGTTAGCGCATGACAATTTTGTATCAATAACGTTAACATTTATTATTAAATGGCTATCTTGCACGCTTACTTCTGGAATCGATGTCAAAAACTACATAAAACTAACTTCATTGATGTCACAGAGATAGCGCGCACGCGGAGCACGTAAACATCGTAGTATATCCTCCTGCCCATAGATGTCGCTTTTTACACATTTCGAGGGGGTGAGGTTTCTCTGCAGCTTTATGTACAAAGGTAAATTGATAAAATTTCAGGAATGGCCCTTGTGTCGTAACTTCTAAGTGAAAAGTGACATTCACAAGTATTATAGGCGTGGCATTACTCAAAATTTTAACGTAATCATCATCGCAATTTTTTTTTTACTTGAAAAAAGAATAAAATCGTGGCCGTTATTTTTGACTAATTACTTGATGGACAAAAAAAACATGTTTAGTCATCATTCCTTCATGATCCTCTTTCAATTTTAGTTGAAAAGCAGATACAGAATTCAATATAAAAACGAGGCAGTTTGAGCATTAGTGTACTAACTCGTATTCGATTAGAATGGCCAATTACGATTACACACATTAAGTCTACTTAAGTATCGGAAACCATTTCACTAAAAAAGGTTTACAATCATATCTTTAAATAGGTAATAATTAATTTCTTGAAAATAGAAGTCCAGGAAATAAATTGCCCACAGTTTAAAAAATAATCCCTATAAATTTGAACTGCACTAAAGTTAAAATTACATATTTGTCACATAGACAAAAAACCTTGTCGTTTTATGACGTGCAAGCGACATTCAACCTAATGGTGACGAGCAATTATTTCTCCGGCCCGAACTTACAAGTACAGTTTGAGCGTCATAAAATCTTTCCAAAATTCTGGAAATTCTTTCGTAGCACGGAAAAATTACTGGATACTACATTTTATAGCTACCATGTTATTGGACACACTATATCTGCATAGTAAAATACGTAATGGGAATTTTGAATTCAAAATAGTTTCAATCCATCGGCACCAACTTTAGTTTATGTTTTTTAACTGACCATTTGTAATAAAAAAATGTTGCAACGGAATTTGTACTTTGTTATACAAAACATAAAGTTCGTTGTTCCATAATTTGATTACTGTTTTGAATTCTTAAAAAATTCGACATTGTCATCAGTCACAAATATATGACTTTTTCATTATTCGTAATGTTATTCTTATTTCAACCTCCTCCAGAACAATTCTCTCAAGTATCAATATTAACCATGATTTCTCCTGTTAACTATTACAGTACCTACCTAATGACTTTTTTATCATCAGAAAATGAAGAGAACAGAAAACACAACCTGTTCTAGCTACATATACTTTAACATCAATTATTTGTTTTTTTTTTTAATTATCCACGTTAAAGTTGTCACAATCTAAGAAGCCCGTTGACGTTTCTCAGTTTACATGCCGCGATAACTATCTACGTAAGAAATTGAAAAATCAAATTCATAATCCTAATTAATTACTATGTTACCAATACACTATAACAACGAGTACCGTTCGCAAACATCAAGTTTAATATTATTAAGTATTTTTATTAGATACAGATGGTCCTTTAAAAAATAATTTCTGAATATTAAATCTTAATCACATTGCATCACTAAAATTATTAAGTAACAGGACTAGTTTGATTATTATTATTGCTTACTTTCATTTAACATTTTTACTTATAACTTAAGATGTACCGAAACTCGATGAAAGCAATTTTCATTAGAGGACATCAATCCTTAAATTCCTTGAAAAATTTGCACAAATCGAGGCACAAGGCGAACTTTGGAAGTGCCTTTGAATAAAGAAGATGATCTCAATGAGGGTTTTCATAAAATTCTCGCCACCAGGTGGCGCCACTTTATCGAGAGGTTCTCAACTTGGAAATCGTAACTTTTGATAGCAACATGATGTTGACGTCAATATAAATAATGTCAAAAACATAAGCGCTTTGACAGGTTCCTGAGGCCTTAGACAAATGACAAAACGTCCAAAATGTACGGGAATGTCAAACGCTATCGAAAAGTCACATGATCAAACCCTGAAATATTGACATTTCGACCATCATGGCGACGCTGACGTCAAATGACACTAGTTTAGAGCCTGTGGACCTGCAGCCTAATTGCGTAAGTGAATTCGGCAAGGCAAAAGGTTTGACCGCCATCAATCGACCAATCAAATGGACGGAAATCCACAACGCGTCTTTCATCTCACATTTTTGGTCGATTGATGTCGTCAAAACCCTTTTCATTGCCAAATTCACTTACGAAATGAGGCTGTTGACGTCTCAGTGCTGCCAGCTAGTGCACATCATTTCAGAAAAACCTCAATCGACCCATATGGTTTTTTTTTTTATAAATTTCCTTACTAGGGCATCTCGTCTCATAATTAGGGTTCCACCAGTGTCTGAAATCGTCATAAATTGTTGTTTCTTGAAGCATTCTCTTGTCGTGAAGGGCTTCGCAGACTGCGCAGACGTTTTCATCATCTGTCGGGTTGTGGTAGGTATAGTGGTGTTTCCACCTGAAGTACCGATTGTATTTCTTTGGAGATTTTATCAGTTCGTTCATCAGGCCCGCCAGTTTATTGACGTGTTGCTTTCTACCGCCGATGTAGGACCCAGGCGGAAGAAATCTGAAAAGAAAACGGTCATTTTAAATGAATTAAATCACGAGCACATGGACCCATTGCTCGTAGAATGGATGGTCGATGAGGCTGAAAAATTTTGGAGTGGCGACCGCGAACCGGACAACGTTGCATTAAATGGCCTTCCACTAGATAAAAATAAAATCATTTAATTTAAGTATCACTGACTCATAATAGAAATAATACATTTACACAGTCACATTACAACAATATTTAAAAACCAATTCATTTACTTAATTCCATTACATTATAATAAGTCAAACAAAAAATATAAAATAAAAAGAACTCAATTAATATTCATATAAAAAACCAGGTCTGTCAGTCGCATCAGCCTGCCACATGTCGCTTACAACAGTGAGAGATGATGGAGCAATCAAGCCTTCCCGCGAGCGCGGCCAGCATGTTGTTCGCGCTCCCCCGCACTCGCCGCACCAGCGACGTGGCTCTCTTGCGCATAGTGGCGTGGAAGCAATCCACGCGCGCTTCTACAAACATAGTCGATGCGCTGCAAAAGCGGGGGAGCGCCAACATCATCCTGAACGCGTTGTTGAACTGGACACGAAGGGCGCTGTAAGACTTTTGCGTATAGTCAGTCCACAAGCTGCACGTGTACAGTGTAGTGCAGTAGGCTCTAAAAAGAGTTATTTTAACATCTTTAGAGCAACGCGCAAACCTGCGGATAACCATATTCGCTCTGACCGACAGCGCCCGCCGCTCCCGTTTAACGTCTGCTTCATCTTTCAAGGTAGGAGTCAATAAATGTCCTAAGTACTTAAAAATGTCCACCCTTTCCAAGGGTACGCCATTCAGCTTTATGGGTGGCATATTACGCACTTTCCTAGGCCCACCTTGAAAAACCATGCACTGACTCTTCTTGATATTATAACGCAGCCCGTGATTAGCTGCGTATTCCTCACATATACTCATCAGCCTCCTGAGTCCACAGACCGAGGCGCTCAGCAGCACCATATCGTCCGCGTAGCTGATGTTATTAAAACAGACGCCATCTATGTGACAACCGATATGTTGCTCGCTGAGCGCCTCGATCAGTCCATTCATATGCAGGTTAAAAATGGAGGGAGAGCTCAACCCCCCCTGCCTCACCCCACATTCCAACCTATAGGGGTCCGACAACGTGCCCGCCCACTTCACGTTGTTCACCTGGTTCCCGTACCAATACTTAAAGATGTTAATAAGTTCATACGGTATCTGGGATGATCTCATCTTGTTCCACAAGATATCATATGAGACCATGTCAAAGGCTTTGGAAAGATCGAGGAAGCAAGCGCACACAGATTTTGATCTCTCGGTGTAGTATTTAACAGCACTCTTAAGCCACAATATTGCAGCTTCTGTAGACAGTCCCGGCCGAAACCCGAACTGATTGTCATGTAGCTTTATGTAATTAAGTATGTTTTGTATCATGTGTTTGTGTGATAGACTGATGACCCAGCCTTATTGCGAAATTAATTCGGCAAGGCAAAGGGCAAAGCCTTGCCGAATTCATTACTCTATAAGGCTGCTGGGACTTAGCAATGGACGTCTTTCGACTGAAATGATGTTAAAAGTTTGACGTGTGTCTGTCTGTGGCATCATAGCACGCATTCTTTTTTAAGCGTGACTTCAACGAGAGTGTTCAAATACATTTGATGAACAAGTAAACGGCAGCCAATTATATACTATACAAATAAGCACGTTGTCATTTTTATCACTAGCTTTTCCCGGGTCTTCGCTCTCGTGACCACAAGAACGAAGTGTTTTTAACCAAAAGTAGCCTATGGAGTTCAGTGATGGAATTAGCATATTATTGTATAGATAAAAGATAAAAATAAGAAAAGGTAAAAATTAGGGCCGGCTTCATACGACGTGCCGCCCGCGTCTTCTTTTTTTGGCGAAGGGGCAACCGCAGGCCAGGGCGGCGTGATACGGTGCGCTACCGCGACTTGTGGATGCTCTTGTTCAGCGTGCGCAACCTGCGTGTACTGCAGGCGAGCGCGCTGTAGCTGCGGCTCATGCACCACGTCCGGTAGGTAGGTAGTAAGGCAGGCAGCAAGGAGAGATGTGGGCGCTCGTACTAAACGACGCGCCGCTGAGGACCTGTCTGCAGCAGCTCATGCCAGTTCCACATGCCAGTCTGGCACGTCCCATTGTTAAAACAGTAAAAGTTCACTTCAGAGTATAAATTGTTATTTAATAGGATGATAACAGGGATTGTAATGTATAACAGGGATGTATAACACTCATTCACGAACTGAATTCATTACATTTTTATGTACTTAGTGGATAAGTATAAACTTTGTAATTTAAGGCTTAAATATATGTTTCCAATTTCGCAACCAAAACCAAACTGAAAACCGACGCCCGTTTTTCTCTCGTTCTGTCATCTCTTCCGAATTTCAAATTCAAAATATCAATTATATGACCAGAACGAATAAAAAACGGTTTACAGAGGGGGCAGTCTACGCTGCCCTTATTATAATGTACAACAAGCTTAAGGAAGGTCTAGTCCATGGTATGTTATGTCTATGGCTTAAGAAAAATAAATTGGAGAGACAGATGTCAATTCAGATGAACATGTCAGAGTATAAAATATTAAAGATTTTACTAATAGCAATATAAATTAAGTTGAAGATATTAAATCGATCAGAGATAACTAAAAACATGATTTTCAGGTGTTAACAGTAACAAAGAATAAATAAAAAGGGAAATTGGACGAGAAGATACCACGCAACTTGCCGAACGCCGCCCAGCCGAGTCGGATTCGACGGATGGCCTCTTTCTCGAAGTTAGACCTACCCAACTGGATCGTTTGTCTCAGGTAGACGTATTCGTCTACAACTTTGAGTGTAGAGTCTCCGAATTTGATAGGAGTGGGTGTTACATGGGCATTCACCATGACCTTGGTTTTGTCCATGTTCATTTTCAGACCCATTCTTTCGGAAGCTCTACTGAGGTCATCGAGCATTGTACTGAGGCTCTCCGTGGTCTCAGCCATGACCACTTTGCCGATGTACTCGCCATGAACGTTGATGCCGAGCCCCTTCCAGTCCAGAACCTTGAAGACATCCTCCAGTGCAGCAGTGAACAACAGTGTTTCGGAGAAATGACGTCTCCCTGTCTCACTCCGCTCTGGAGAAAGATTGGTTTCGAGGTCTGATCCTGAAGACGGACTGACATGGTGGCGTTTTTGCATAAACATTTCAACACCTCAATGTTCCGGTATCCGATCTCGCACCGTTGGAGAGACTGCAGTACAGCCCAAGTCTCGATCGAATCGAAGACTTTCTCGTAGTCTACAAACGCTAAACAGAGAGGCAGGTTGTACTCTTTGGTCTTCTGTATAACCTGCCGAAGCGTATGTATGTGGTCTATGAAGCTAAAGCCTTTTCGGAATCCGGCTTGTTCGGGAGGCTGGAAATCGTCAAACCTGCGCGCGAGACGATTTGTGATGGTTCTTGAAAACAACTTGTAGACATGGCTAAGAAGTGAGATGGGCTTATAGTTCATCAGCCGGACATTGACGCCCTTCTTGAAGAGGAGCATCACCACACCCCTGCACCACGCCTGTGGCGTTCCGAATAACCATACGTTAATTGGGTTTTTCGTGGCCTAGTGGCAACGACCGCGACTTACAAGTTGTAGGTCGTGGGTTCGAACCCAGGCAGGCGCATTACTTTTTATAAATTATTGCATCACCACAATTCTCAAAATGGTGAAGGGAAACGTGAGGAAACCGGCATGTCTTCGAACCAAAAATTCGAACCCATGTGACATCCACAAACCCGCGCTGGACCGGGTGATGGATTACAGCCAATTCCCTCTCAGAGAGAAGGCCTGCACGCACAACGGACTTAATGGGAGTCTTAATCCTGAAAAGTGGATCCACCTAACCTACTAAAGTTTGTCCGGTTTTAAGACTTTAAATATAGAGTTAGACAAATACTCAACTTCGAAGTTTTAACTTAAAATTAGATGAAAGACATTTAGGTACACTGGCTTCTGCCCCGTTAAAACTATTTTATCATCCCAAGGCAACACACTACCAAGATAAAAACTGTCCTTTGTCCTTTCCAGAGTCTCAAACTTTCTCCATACCAAATTTCATCTAAATCGGTTCAGTGGTTTAATAGTGAAAAGGTAACAGACAGAGTTACTTTCGCATTTATATTATTACTAGCTGACCCCCGGAGCTTCGCTCCCGTCAATTGGCTACCTACCTACCATACCTACCCTACCCACCTACCCTATCCTACCTACTCTACCCTACCCTACCCTACCTACCCTATCCTACCTACCCTACCTACCCTATCCTACCTACCCTACCCTGCCTTTACCCTACCTACCCAACCCTACCTACCCTACCCTACCTACCTTACCCTACCTAATCATGTAGTACATATTTTTTATGTATCATAAATAGCTTTTTCAGCGCACGACAAAGAATGAATTTTATATGCAACATTTTGCTACTTTGGGTTACATTATTGCAATTTTCATAAGAATTTCAGATTTTTATGGTCATAGTGGCTTCCACATAAAAGGTTGATATATGCTGTCAAGGAATTTTATTTAGAACTATTTAAGACAAACAATCCTACCGTACATTATTTTTGTGTATCTCAAACGGTTTAGGCAGCGCACGCGAAAATAGCTCTCAGAGGGCAGATTTTTTTCCGGTTTACTTGATATTTATATTTATATTATGACCAAATTACAAAAACCGCCGATTCATAGAAAACTTCTCCCATATCACAAAACCCCTCACAAGCCTTCTAAAGAAAAATACTAATTTCGTTTGGTCTCCTGAACAACAACATTCCTTCGATGAGCTAAAACATAAAATAACTACAGCTCCTATTCTTCAGTATCCCGATTTCTCCAAAACTTTTGTACTAACTTCCGACGCTTCTAATTTCGCTGTTTCCGCAATCCTATCTCAAGGAAAAATTGGTCAAGATCTACCAGTTGCATACGCGTCTAGAACTCTTAACAAAGCAGAAGGAAATTATGCCACTATCGAAAAAGAATGCTTAGCTATCATCTTCGGCACAAAAGTCTTCAGACCTTATTTATACGGTAACAAGTTCATCGTAGTCACTGACCACAAACCACTTCAGTGGTTGTTCAATTGCAAAGATCCTAAGTTTTAAGTTAGTGTGCTGGCGCTTAAAGCTAGAAGAATTTGATTATGAAATAGTTCATAAAAAGGGTAAGATAAATTGTAATGCCGATTCCTTGTCTCGAAACCCAATACTTACCATAGACCCTAGCGTCCCTTCTACTTGTGAAACTTATTAAAAATATTTACAAAATAGTCAACAACATAATAACGCCTACGACACTGTTATAGAAGAACATAACGATTCTTTACTTAAAACAAAATGTAAAATGATTGCTTACCCTTCTACTATCGACTTAGACGACTCGATTCCATATTGCTCCGAAATTCTACAAATGTCTAAGTTCGATGAAGACTTACCTGACATACGTAATTTAGAAAGAGAACTATGTACGTTTCAAAGTACTTCCAATGAAAAACACGTTTACACACATTTATTATTTCATTATGTCGAAATGACTTATAAAGACATTTTTGATATGTTAAGAGATTATCTATTTCATAACACGGGTGTCAAAGTTCATATCTACCATAATAATATCCTATTCCCTACTCCCGCAGAAGTTCCTCGTATACTAAAAGATAACCGTGACTCACCTTCTGCAGGTCACCCGGGTATTTCTCGCATGTAAGATAGGTTAAAACTCTTTATTGATGGAAAAATATGCGCCAAGACACAGAAAACTATGTCAAGAGCTGTAAGTCCTGCCAAATAAACAAACCACTACGTCAAACGAATCGTGCTCCTATGAATATCAAATCCACAGCTACGAAACCTATGGAGAAGGTATTCCTAGATGTCGTAGGACATTACATTATTTTAAGTTATACTTACGTTGCAAGATGGTTTAACTAAATATTCACAAGCATATTATGCAATAGTAACGTGCTCCGCTGAAGAAACGGCTCTAAAATTCGTACCTTTCATTTCTCATCTAGGTATCCCCAGAATGATACAATTAGAATAGCGTTTGAACAATTATCCACTTCAAGTGATAAGTTAGAAATAAAAAACCATTTAATAATGATATTGAACTCCTTAGAAAGCATGACTATAGCCTTGGCCTTTGACATTGATGACGTCAACAACGCTATCTTATTTAGCAAACTCAACATTTTTCATCCAACTGTACTCAGTCCCTATCAATTATTCCAAGAACTGGACCTACATAAAGATAAACTTCCACTGGGAACTTCCGACAAGTTTATATTTAGAAAATATACACGTTATTATAGACATATCTGATTTAATTTGTTATTATCATCTTAATAAGATTGTTATTATTAACAAAATACCGCTTGTCCTTCCACAGACATACAACCTCTAGCACAATGTTCAGCTTCCAGCTCCTTACGACATTACCAAACCTGACACTTATGTACGTATTGCTCCTAGTAAACCTTATGTGGCTGTAATAATAGATCGTTTGTTCTATTCACTATTAGAGTCAGTGGATAAGTGCGAAGTGATTCATAATGAGTGTTATGTGTGTTCTTTAGGAAATGTGTACTCTACAATTGCGAATCCAACGCATGAAACAATAATCTTAACCGAACCCATAAGTTTGTTGCCAGATTCTTGTAATACTAAGCTGTGACATGGTTCAATCGATGTATTTTTCAAGTTAAATAATAATAAATGGTTGTTCGTACAGTCAGAGCCAGGAAAGACTCATATTACATGTGAAAACGATCCTAACAATTATGATGAGATCTTTTTCGGCACAGGCATGTTGGCCTTGCCAAAATATTGTGTAGCTTTCATTATAACATTAAAGTTTACGCCTAGTGACAATGTTATTTCTAACGTTACCAGTCATATATCTAATTTAAATATTTAAAAAAAAGATGATTGCTGCGACAATCAGAAAATAAATAAAACAATGCGACATCTCCCCTTTGTAAGGTTATCTAATGTCAACGATTAAACTCTCAACCATATATACCTATCATTACGAATATATTCAATCAATTAAATGAAATTATATCAATTTGATATTCAACCAATGTTACACTAAAAAGAAACAAACAGTTCAGTCCGTTCAGTCCGTAAATAAACAATTTACAGAGTCCTCTGATGAAGATGTCCAGTGCTCATGCAAATCCTTGCCTACTCCACTAAGACGTAACGTTATGACTTAGTTTTACAATGACCTTATCAATTGTAATGCTTATTCTTAAAAACGATTAATGGCTCGTCTATGGAAGCGACTATAATTATATTAATACTATTTCCTATGTCTAATTATAGATTCGTTCTAAGTTTACTAATAGTTTTAATTACTATATGTCTTATGTTTACTTAAAAACTAGCTGGTAACTAAAACGAAGTTCAATAATTTCATCTTAGATTTCTCATCACTCTTAACCGTAATGATCAATCTTATCGGAGGGGTTGTTATAAATTGTAAGAAAGCCTTAAGCATATAAACTATAAACGCTGACGCCTCATAGGCGTTATGTAACATTGCCCACTATTTCCCGTGGTTGTTGTTTTTAAGAGTCATACCTACAAACTTCGTGGCGGACACATTATAATCAGATATCTGTGTAAAATCTGTTACTAATTTCATTAAATCTTTTATCTACTTCGGTTTCGTTGTATTCGAATTACAAAATTGACAGCGGTTTCATTATGATACCCATAACGACATCGGGTTGCATTATGCGAATCGTCATAAATTCTAAAACACAAGCAAAGACATTCTGAACATACAGCCAGGTACCTATAATATTAATTCGAAATCGAGACAATGTAAATGATGTTTTTAAAAATGGAACAAGTTTAGAACAAAAGTATCGTATACTATATGGCTGTTGCGGATACAAGATCTTTGCCTTATACCTAATAAAGACTAAATAAAAACAATATTTAATTCTATAGAAAATACATTAAACGAAGTTAACATTAATGTACCGCAATGCATGTCTCCTGGCCCATCTACAAGTTCAGCCTATAATTCTGCAATTCCCGTTTATTTTAATAATACTACAATACAAAATCTACATACAAATAAACAATAGTCAGTGTGTAGTTAAGTTTCTATTAAAAATACTTATTTGTCTATATCTGTGTTTTATTCCTTCCTTCGTAGATAAAATCTTGTATGCAATGCAACTGTACGTTATTGGTCTTTTAATAACTCGTGCCCACCTATTTCGGTACGCGCTACGCTTGTACCGAAAAATGGCACTCGTATTAAAAGGCCGTCCATAACGTAATAGTTGCATAAATAGCTATTAAGGGGTCAAAAATAGTTTTTTTTAAAAGAGACTTTGAACCTGCCCCGTAACAGCCCCCAGTTCCCGGCCGCCATGCTGTTATTGCTGATTATAGCGGCGGTCATGGTAGCGGTGAGGCACTCAGGGTTGCGAAGAATCTCCGGGTTACGTACTACTGCCGCCAAAATCAAAAAACCCAACTTACGACGCACGTTACGGCTCGACGAACACCTTGTGCAGCTTGAGCAGGAGCTCGAGAATAAAAGGTGGCACATTCTGTGGTTGAGTGAAGTCCGAAGAGAGGGGGAGGACACAATAAGTCTTGAATCGGCCGCTTATATCCTGTTTCACACAAATCCATCTGTGGCAACGTTGTGGATGTCTCCAGTGTGTCGAACGGAACCCCACAGTGAACCTAACCGAGAGGTACAGCCTCATGGTTGTGCAAGTCTACGCACCGACCTCGACGAAGTGGAGAAAACATTTCCAAGTAGGGTTGCCATTTGTCCGGGTTTCTCCAGATATGTCCTAGTTTAGAAGGCGTCTGGTGAGCGTCCGGGCGGGGTTTTATTTGTAGTCCGGGTTTTAAAGTCTTCAAATCACCAACGGCAACTTCACACCGATTTTTATTTTTTTTGAAATTGTAAATCCCGAATGAAATTTCAAGAAGATCTGATGTAGAAGTTCGGAGACATACAACGGAGCTCTTCAAAAATTACTGCAAATCACCTGCGATTGTATGTCTGTTTATTGTACACTAGCTTCTGCCATCGGCTTCGCCCGCGTGAAAAGTATTTTATCATCCCAAGGGAACATTATACTGGGATAAAGCGAAGCCTATGTGTTATCCGCTTAGCCGTTCTGGCGTAATTGAGTAACAAACAAACTTACGTATTTATATTATTAGTAAGAAGTAAGATTACTGTAGAAATTGCTCACTAAGTAGGTGCCACGACAAAAAAGTGAAAAGTAAAACATTTTTACAAAAAGGTTGGTGTTTAAGGTTTCGTTTCTAAGTTTTTTGACACCGACTTCGAAAATTTAAGTGATTTTTAATTTTGTAGTGTCTTCAATTGGAAGCCGGTTGTATTTTTTACTAACCGACTTTCCAAAAAGCAGGAGGTTCTATGTTCGACTTCGAGTTTTTTTTTTTTTTTGTTTATGTTCACCATTCATCACGATTTAAAAAAATCTTTTTTTTTTGTTAGAGTTGGTTTCAAAATTGGTCCCATTTTAATTTGGTTAAGATCTGATGAAGAACTTTCTGCTGTATATCTCATACAGCAGAACTCCTCAATAAATAAAGGCAAATCTCTCGGGATTGCAGCAACCGCATGTCTATTTATTCTTTATACCATTTCATTTCATTTCATAACATAACATCACTCCAGTACACTCTAAAGGGGTACACAGATGTGTACAGTTCACCTTAGTATACTCTCATTTCACCGGTTATCATCAAGTTTCATGGCATTCGGGTAATCTATTCTGGCTATATAAGTACCACACTAAAGGCAAGTTGCTTAATAGGTACAACTAAAAAGTGAAAAATAAAAAACTATTTACAAAAAATACTACCGACTTCCAACTAAAAACACTACAAAGTAAAAAATTACTTTCTTTTACGAAGTCGGTGTCCATAACGAAAAAAATAGGTACCTATCAAAGACACCGACTTCGAAATAGAAAATTATTTTTCACATTGTAGTGTTTTTAGTTGGAAGTCGGTAGTATTTTTTGTAAAAAAGTTTTTTATTGAAACTACATTTGAAAAATCTAATCTCAAGAGATGTGGTTCTCTAGTGTGCACTTTATTTTGAAAGATCGCCTTCCCCTCAACCCGCAACACCCCAGCACCCCTCTATAGCCATATAGTGCTGCCTAAATATGCTGATGTTGGTTAGCGCATGACAATTATGTATCAATAACGTTAACATTTATTATTAAATGGCTATCTTGCACGCTTACTTCTGGAATCGATGTCAAAAACTACATAAAACTAACTTCATTGATGTCACAGAGATAGCGCGCACGCGGAGCACGTAAACATCGTAGTATATCCTCCTGCCCATAGATGTCGCTTTTTACACATTTCGAGGGGGTGAGGTTTCTCTGCAGCTTTATGTACAAAGGTAAATTGATAAAATTTCAGGAATGGCCCTTGTGTCGTAACTTCTAAGTGAAAAGTGACATTCACAAGTATTATAGGCGTGGCATTACTCAAAATTTTAACGTAATCATCATCGCAATTTTTTGTTTTACTTGAAAAAAGAATAAAATCGTGGCCGTTATTTTTGACTAATTACTTGATGGACAAAAAAAACATGTTTAGTCATCATTCCTTCATGATCCTCTTTCAATTTTAGTTGAAAAGCAGATACAGAATTCAATATAAAAACGAGGCAGTTTGAGCATTAGTGTACTAACTCGTATTCGATTAGAATGGCCAATTACGATTACACACATTAAGTCTACTTAAGTATCGGAAACCATTTCACTAAAAAAGGTTTACAATCATATCTTTAAATAGGTAATCATTAATTTCTTGAAAATAGAAGTCCAGGAAATAAATTGCCCACAGTTTAAAAGTAATCCCTATAAATTTGAACTGCACTAAAGTTAAAATTACATATTTGTCACATAGACAAAAAACCTTGTCGTTTTATGACGTGCAAGCGACATTCAACCTAATGGTGACGAGCAATTATTTCTCCGGCCCGAACTTACAAGTACAGTTTGAGCGTCATAAAATCTTTCCAAAATTCTGGAAATTCTTTCGTAGCACGGCAAAATTACTGGATACTACATTTTATAGCTACCATGTTATTGGACACACTATATCTGCATAGTAAAATATGTAATGGGAATTTTAAATTCAAAATAGTTTCAATCCATCGGCACCAACTTTAGTTTATGTTTTTTAACTGACCATTTGTAATAAAAAAACGTTGCAACGGAATTTGTACTTTGTTATACAAAACATAAAGTTCGTTGTTCCATAATTTGATTACTGTTTTGAATTCTTAAAAAATTCGACATTGTCATCAGTCACAAATATATGACTTTTTCATTATTCGTAATGTTATTCTTATTTCAACCTCCTCCAGAACAATTCTCTCAAGTATCAATATTAACCATGATTTCTCCTGTTAACTATTACAGTACCTACCTAATGACTTTTTTATCATCAGAAAATGAAGAGAACAGAAAACACAACCTGTTCTAGCTACATATACTTTAACATCAATTATTTGTTTTTTTTTAATTATCCACGTTAAAGTCGTCACAATCTAAGAAGCCCGTTGACGTTTCTCAGTTTACATGCCGCGATAACTATCTACGTAAGAAATTGAAAAATCAAATTCATAATCCTAATTAATTACTATGTTACCAATACACTATAACAACGAGTACCATTCGCAAACATCAAGTTTAATATTATTAAGTATTTTTATTAGATACAGATGGTCCTTTAAAAAATAATTTCTGAATATTAAATCTTAATCACATTACATCACTAAAATTATTAAGTAACAGGACTAGTTTGATTATTATTGTTGCTTACTTACATTTAAAATTTTTACTTATAACTTAAGATGTACCGAAACTCGATGAAAGCAATTTTCATTAGAGGACATCAATCCTTAAATTCCTTGAAAAATTTGCACAAATCGAGGCACAAGGCGAACTTTGGAAGTGCCTTTGAATAAAGAAGATGATCTCAATGAGGGTTTTCATAAAATTCTCGCCACCAGGTGGCGCCACTTTATCGAGAGGTTCTCAACTTGGAAATCGTAACTTTTGATAGCAACATGATGTTGACGTCAATATAAATAATGTCAAAAACATAAGCGCTTTGACAGGTTCCTGAGGCCTTAGACAAATGACAAAACGTCCAAAATGTACGGGAATGTCAAACGCTATCGAAAAGTCACATGATCAAACCCTGAAATATTGACATTTCGACCATCATGGCGACGCTGACGTCAAATGACACTAGTTTAGAGCCTGTGGACCTGCAGCCTAATTGCGTAAGTGAATTCGGCAAGGCAAAAGGTTTGACCGCCATTAATCGACCAATCGAATGGACGGAAATCCACAACGCGTCTTTCATCTCACATTTTTGGTCGATTGATGTCGTCAAAACCCTTTTCATTGCCAAATTCACTTACGAAATGAGGCTGTTGACGTCTCAGTGCTGCCAACTAGTGCACATCATTTCAGAAAAACCTCAATCGACCCATATGGTTTTTTTTTTTATAAATTTCCTTACTAGGGCATCTCGTCTCATAATTAGGGTTCCACCAGTGTCTGAAATCGTCATAAATTGTTGTTTCTTGAAGCATTCTCTTGTCGTGAAGGGCTTCGCAGACTGCGCAGACGTTTTCATCATCTGTCGGGTTGTGGTAGGTATAGTGGTGTTTCCACCTGAAGTACCGATTGTATTTCTTTGGAGATTTTATCAGTTCGTTCATCAGGCCCGCCAGTTTATTGACGTGTTGCTTTCTACCGTCGATGTAGGACCCAGGCGGAAGAAATCTGAAAAGAAAACGGTCATTTTAAATGAATTAAATCACGAGCACATGGACCCATTGCTCGTAGAATGGATGGTCGATGAGGCTGAAAAGTTTTGGAGTGGCGACCGCGAACCGGACAACGTTGCATTAAATGGCCTTCCACTAGATAAAAATAAAATCATTTAATTTAAGTATCACTGACTCATAATAGAAATAATACATTTACACAGTCACATTACAACAATATTTAAAAACCAATTCATTTACTTAATTCCATTACATTATAATAAGTCAAACAAAAAAAATAAAATAAAAAGAACTCAATTAATATTCATATAAAAAACCGCGTCTGTCAGTCGCATCAGCCTGCCACATGTCGCTTACAACAGTGAGAGATGATGGAGCAATCAAGCCTTCCCGCGAGCGCGGCCAGCATGTTGTTAGCGCTCCCCCGCACTCGCCGCACCAGCGACGTGGCTCTCTTGCGCATAGTGGCGTGGAAGCAATCCACGCGCGCTTCTACAAACATAGTCGATGCGCTGCAAAAGCGGGGGAGCGCCAACATCATCCTGAACGCGTTGTTGAACTGGACACGAAGGGCGCTGTAAGACTTTTGCGTATAGTCAGTCCACAAGCTGCACGTGTACAGTGTAGTGCAGTAGGCTCTAAAAAGAGTTATTTTAACATCTTTAGAGCAACGCGCAAACCTGCGGATAACCATATTCGCTCTGACCGACAGCGCCCGCCGCTCCCGTTTAACGTCTGCGTCATCTTTCAAGGTAGGAGTCAATAAATGTCCTAAGTACTTAAAAATGTCCACCCTTTCCAAGGGTACGCCATTCAGCTTTATGGGTGGCATATTACGCACTTTCCTAGGCCCACCTTGAAAAACCATGCACTGACTCTTCTTGATATTATAACGCAGCCCGTGATTAGCTGCGTATTCCTCACATATACTCATCAGCCTCCTGAGTCCACAGACCGAGGCGCTCAGCAGCACCATATCGTCCGCGTAGCTGATGTTATTAAAACAGACGCCATCTATGTGACAACCGATATGTTGCTCGCTGAGCGCCTCGATCAGTCCATTCATATACAGGTTAAAAATGGAGGGAGAGCTCAACCCCCCCTGCCTCACCCCACATTCCAACCTATAGGGGTCCGACAACGTGCCCGCCCACTTCACGTTGTTCACCTGGTTCCCGTACCAATACTTAAAGATGTTAATAAGTTCATACGGTATCTGGGATGATCTCATCTTGTTCCACAAGATATCATATGAGACCATGTCAAAGGCTTTGGAAAGATCGAGGAAGCAAGCGCACACAGATTTTGATCTCTCGGTGTAGTATTTAACAGCACTCTTAAGCCACAATATTGCAGCTTCTGTAGACAGTCCCGGCCGAAACCCGAACTGATTGTCATGTAGCTTTATGTAATTAAGTATGTTTTGTATCATGTGTTTGTGTGATAGACTGATGACCCAGCCTTATTGCGAAATTAATTCGGCAAGGCAAAGGGCAAAGCCTTGCCGAATTCATTACTCTATAAGGCTGCTGGGACTTAGCAATGGACGTCTTTCGACTGAAATGATGTTAAAAGTTTGACGTGTGTCTGTCTGTGGCATCATAGCACGCATTCTTTTTTAAGCGTGACTTCAACGAGAGTGTTCAAATACATTTGATGAACAAGTAAACGGCAGCCAATTATATACTATACAAATAAACACGTTGTCATTTTTATCACTAGCTTTTCCCGGGTCTTCGCTCTCGTGACCACAAGAACGAAGTGTTTTTAACCAAAAGTAGCCTATGGAGTTCAGTGATGGAATTAGCATATTATTGTATAGATAAAAGATAAAAATAAGAAAAGGTAAAAATTAGGGCCGGCTTCATACGACGTGCCGCCCGCGTCTTCTTTTTTTGGCGAAGGGGCAACCGCAGGCCAGGGCGGCGTGATACGGTGCGCTACCGCGACTTGTGGATGCTCTTGTTCAGCGTGCGCAACCTGCGTGTACTGCAGGCGAGCGCGCTGTAGCTGCGGCTCATGCACCACGTCCGGTAGGTAGGTAGTAAGGCAGGCAGCAAGGAGAGATGTGGGCACTCGTACTAAACGACGCGCCGCTGAGGACCTGTCTGCAGCAGCTCATGCCAGTTCCACATGCCAGTCTGGCACGTCCCATTGTTAAAACAGTAAAAGTTCACTTCAGAGTATAAATTGTTATTTAATAGGATGATAACAGGGATTGTAATGTATAACAGGGATGTATAACACTCATTCACGAACTGAATTCATTACATTTTTATGTACTTAGTGGATAAGTATAAACTTTGTAATTTAAGGCTTAAATATATGTTTCCAATTTCGCAACCAAAACCAAACTGAAAACCGACGCCCGTTTTTCTCTCGTTCTGTCATCTCTTCCGAATTTCAAATTCAAAATATCAATTATATGACCAGAACGAATAAAAAACGGTTTACAGAGGGGGCAGTCTACGCTGCCCTTATTATAATGTACAACAAGCTTAAGGAAGGTCTAGTCCATGGTATGTTATGTCTATGGCTTAAGAAAAATAAATTGGAGAGACAGATGTCAATTCAGATGAACATGTCAGAGTATAAAATATTAAAGATTTTACTAATAGCAAGGATTGACGGCTGTCAGTCGTGCTGGAGAGATAATTTTTTTCCAAATTTGCGTTTTTTAGACAGTTATCAGTTAGAATTTTTTTTTATTTCTTCGCAGATTTCAGTGTTTTTTCTTTGGCCTTTCATTTAAAGTGATGGACCATCCTCTTCCCCCTCCTGTTCCTCCTGACCCTCCTGACGCTGTTTCATCTTTAAACTCAGCGGTTGGTAAGCGACGCCATATAATCGACTCGGAAACAATTGAGGTTGTTTCCAAAAAAACCATTATTAATAAAGAGATGGCTGTTGCCGCCATCCAAACCTTGTTCATTCACCCTTCTCTGGAAGTGGGCATAAAATCATATAGCAATTTAGAAAAAGGTCCCTTTTTAGTCCATGTTTCCCGATCCGAACCAGACCCTTCTGCTGGGACATCGATTCGTCCAATTAAGTTTGGGCAACTTTTAATTAAAAATAAAATAAAAAATATTTGTAGGGACAGAATTAAAAAAGTGGGCAGAAATAAAATCTCTGTGGAATTCACCTCTGGTGAGGCGGCCAACAAGTTCCTTTCCAATCCGGTCTTGGAATCTAAATATTTAGTTACTATCCCATCTTATATTATCACCAAAATGGGTATCGTCCGTCAAGTGCCAGTCGATATGTCTATGGACGAATTTGTAGAATCTGTTATTCTTCCTGATGGGTGTGGAGCCATTTTGAAAGCACGTAGGTTAAACCGTAAAAGTATACAGGAGGGCAAGACCTCCTGGATTCCCTCACAAACAATAGTTGTCACATTCAAGGGACAGATACTCCCTCAAAGGGTATTTTTATATCATACATCCCTGCCAGTGGAGGTATATCAGTACCCCACTATCCAATGTAAAAATTGCTGCCGTTTTGGGCACGTTAAAGCACAGTGTCGGTCCAAAGCAAGGTGCTTTAAATGCTCACAACCTCACCCTGGTGACAGTTGTGACGTATTAGAAGCCAAGTCCACTTGCATCCATTGTTTGGGCCGTCACTTTGCTTTTTACAGTAGCTGTCCTGAGCAAGGGAGACAAAAATCCATTAAGTTGTTAATGTCTCAGGAAAATTTTTCATGCGAAGAGGCTTCTCGATCAATTCCAAATGTTAAAAAATTATATTCTGAAGTCACCCAAAATTTTCCAACCCAATCTTCTTTCTCCTCTTCCCAATCTATTAGCCTTACTCCTCCTACCTCTTATAAAAAAACTGTATTTTCCTCCCCTAAGCCTAGAGCTCCTCTAGGCAAATCTTATGATAAAGCTGCCCATAGATCCATCGTTGCTGAGGTCCCTTCATCCTTTCCCAATGGCTTCTCCCTTTCTCAAAATTCTTCATCCCCAAAGTACCCTCAAGAGGATAACCTCTTAGATATTCTTTTGTCTTTAATTATTAGTTTAGTTTCCCGTGAAAATTCCTCTTTACCGCCCCACGTTGCCCATAAACTTTCCCAGCTTCTATCTAATAATTATGGATCTAGTCTCCTCACTCCAGTGGAACATTCAGAGCATTCGGCCGAAGAAGCCTGAACTTTTATTTTTAATAAATAAATTTCACCCCTCAGTCATCGCCATTTCGGAGACTTGGTTAGTGCCTGGTTCTCACTTTCGGGTCTCAGGTTACTCCTGTCTTCGGAATGATAGGGCTGATGGGTATGCAGGTAGTGCCCTTCTTGTTAGGCGCTCGCTTCCTTTCTCTCTTTTATCTCTTCCCCCTACTTCTCCTGACATTAACATCGTTGCTGTTAGGGCTTTTAACATTACTTTCCTCTCGGCATACATTCCTCATCCTCATTCTAGGTTAATTCCAGACCTTCTATGTATATTTGCCTCAGTTCCCTCTCCAATCATTTTTATGGGTGATTTAAATGCGCATCATCGCTCATGGGGTTCGAGCCATGATGATAACTTTGGTCGTGCCCTCCTCGAAATTTTTGATGAAGTTGATCTATGTGTTGTTAACAACGGTTCTCCCACTAGGAGAGTTCGCCCTTCTCAAAATCCTAACTCGGCTGTAGATATAACAGCATGCTCTGCCTCTCTTGCTTCCATTCTTTCCTGGAATATCTTGCCTCATTCTTATGGTAGTGATCACTTTCCCATTATTGTCTCTATCTCTGATAGAGTAGTACCTTCGCGTAATTTTAATCCCTCTCTTAAATATAGATTAAACGATGCAAGCTGGTCTTCTTACTCAGATTCTCTTGAAAATAAGTTACTATCTCTTCCCCCTCCCGACAGAAACAATCTTGTTGACTGCTATTCTAAATTTGTAGACTCCATTATTTCCAGTGCTGATGACAATTTTCCCCTTAAAAAACCATACAGATTCAAAGTCTCAACTCCTTGGTGGAATTCGGAATGCACTTTAGCTGTCAAAGAAAGAAAAATAGCAGAGGTTCTCTATTCGAATTCTATGACTCTTCAAAATTTCTTAGTGTATCAAAGAAAAGCAGCCATTGCTAAGAGACTTCTTTCTAAAAAGAAAAAAGAGGGTTGGCTCCGCTATTGTCAAAACTTATCTCCCTGTGCCCCTTCTTCCCTAGTATGGAAGCAAATCAAAAGATACAGAGGTTCATGCAATTCTGTTGATATTTCAGCGAATGATCCTTCTTCCTGGATTGAACCCTTCTCGGATAAACTGGCTCCTCCTTCAGTTCCAAGTTTGGACTCTTTTCCTTCTACTCCAGGTTTTCTTTCTTCCGAAAATAATTTCGACGCCCCATTCTCTTTTTCTGAACTTTGTCTGGCTCTTGACGGTCTTGTTGATTCCTCTCCTGGTGCAGATGGGATCCCTTACTCATTCTTAAAAAACGCCTCAAGTAGTACAAAGCAATACTACCTTGATCTTGTTAATAACTTTTTTGAGTACGGTTTGGTTCCACAGCCGTGGAAACATCAAACAATCATTCCGGTCATTAAACCTGGCAAAAACCCGTCAGACCCAAATAGCTACAGGCCTATTGCTTTGTCGTCTGTTTTGTGCAAGGTTGCCGAGCATATGATGAAGCATCGACTTGAGTGGTTTGTGGAAAATAAGAACTTGTTGCCCGTATCCCAGTTTGGGTTCAGAAAAGGTATGAGCACAATGGATAGTCTTAGTATATTAATTTCTGATATTCGTATTTCTTTATTAAAGAAGCAGTTTTTAGTAGGAGCTTTTTTGGATATTGCCTCAGCGTATGATAATGTTCTTCTCCCGGTGCTCAAGGATAAACTTGTGCATCAGTTAAATATTCCTATAAAACTGGTTCGTTTCATTTGTAACTTACTGATGGAGAGAACCATCTCCATTAAAACTCAAGACTCCTCTTTGCCTCCTAAGACTATCTGGAAAGGCTTACCACAAGGTTCAGTTTTAAGCCCTCTCTTATTCAGCCTTTATACTTATGATTTACATTTTTCTACTGATTCATTTTGTCAAATATTGCAGTATGCTGATGATTTAGCTTTATACTTTTCTGGGAAATCTCTAGATGAGGCTAGTAACCGTCTAAATTCCGCCCTTGGATATCTATCTGACTGGCTTCTACCACACGGTTTGTCCTTATCAGCCTCTAAGAGCTCTGTAGTTGTGTTTACAAGAAAAAATATTGTTCCTCCTGTTGATATTAAAGTTAACGGTGAAAATATCTGTCAAGTGAACAAGGTTAAATTTTTAGGACTTTGGTTAGATACAAAATTATCAGGTATTGCACACACAGACTTTGTTTCCCAAAAATGCGAAAGAAACGTTAATGTTCTTCGCTCTCTTTCTGGTGTTTGGTGGGGTGCTCACCCATATACTCAAAAACTGATCTACAATGCAATAGTTCGTAGTCACTTTGATTATGGTATGTTCCTATTAGATCCTTGTAACAAATCTGGCCTCCAAAAACTCGATAAAATCCAATCAAAGTGTTTACGGATTATTCTTGGGGCGATGAAGTCGTCCCCAATTAATGCCATGCAAGTTGAGTGTGTTGAACCTCCCTTAACGATTCGAAGACAATTTCTGGCAAATAGATTTATTTTTAAACTTGTACAGAATTCTGAACATCCCCTTCTTGGTAAGCTGGACCAATTATCATCCATCTTTGACTCTTGCAGTTGTCGTTCTAATATTGAACTTCCTTGTCTTCTACGTGCCTACCTTCAATTCACTCGTCTTTCTTGCCCACTTTTTCAAAACCCTATTTTATATTTATACTCGGTGCCTTATAATGCCCTGGTATTCCAACCGGAGATCATTTTGGACTTTGGAATTCACAAAAATACCTTAGAACCGCACAAGATTTTTGTCCAAAAAATTTCCTCTAAATATAATAATTGGACTACTATATTCACTGATGCTTCCAAAGTCTCCGATGATAGCCCTGTAGGAGTTGCTGTTTGGATTCCTCACACAAAAATTATTTTGAATTATAAGTGCCCTTCTGTTACATCCGTTTTTACAGGTGAATCAATTGCCATTTTTGAAGCTATTTCATTTGTTTTGTCTCATAAGTTAAATAACTCCATAATTTTCTCTGACTCAAAAAGTTGCCTTCAAGCCATTCTATCTAATCCTTTCAGATCTAAGTCAAGGTTCCCTATAATCTTAAAAATTAGAGATTTACTATTTCAATGTCATGAACTTGGTATTAATGCTGTCATAGTTTGGATTCCTGGCCATGTCGGTATTCTTGGTAATGAGTCAGCTGATTCATGCGCCAAAAATGCTGTTCTCACTGGCTCTCTTGCCCACTCTGAAATTTATTCCCATGATATTTGTGCCACTCTACCTCTAAATTTGTTTAAATCTTGGGCCAAGGAATGGCAAATCTCTAAGTCCATAAAGGGTAAATATTATGGAGATATTCAACCCGAGATTCCCCACAAGCCTTGGTTTTTCAAATACCAATTAGGAAAAAAAAACACTACCTCTACTATTTGTCGCTTACGATTAAATCATTGTTGCACCCCTCATTTCTTGGCCAAACTTAGGATTAAGGATAATTCTCTTTGTGAATGTGGTTTGGATGAAGGAAACGTGGACCATTTATTTTTCTCCTGTCCTAGATTGCGCTTCTCCTTTCATGATATCATTCCTCCTCATATCCCTCGTCCAACTTCGGTTAAATGCCTTCTTTCTTTAGTATTTACTCGATTTATATTTAAACTATGCAAATTCATTGAAATTAATAATATTAAGTTGTAACTATTGTAATTATTCTTTTTTTTTTTTTTTCTTTTTTCTCTTTCGGTTTACGTTTGTCATCATCTGTCCTGTTCATATGACATACTCTGTGGTGGTCCTACTGTCGGATTACGTCTGCGAAGAAATGCTAAACTTTTATTTTGATAAATATTTTTATTTTACTGTTAAATCTCGCTAAATACTCTCCAGCGTTTGATGGTCTATTAACAGTTCGCACGTGTTATTGGCAAAATTGTGGTGTCCCTTCCACAAATGCCATTTAATAAGAGTTGAAGTTGAAGTTGAAGTACTAATAGCAATATAAATTAAGTTGAAGATATTAAATCGATCAGAGATAACTAAAAACATGATTTTCAGGTGTTAACAGTAACAAAGAATAAATAAAAAGGGAAATTGGACGAGAAGATACCACGCAACTTGCCGAACGCCGCCCAGCCGAGTCGGATTCGACGGATGGCCTCTTTCTCGAAGTTAGACCTACCCAACTGGATCGTTTGTCTCAGGTAGACGTATTCGTCTACAACTTTGAGTGTAGAGTCTCCGAATTTGATAGGAGTGGGTGTTACATGGGCATTCACCATGACCTTGGTTTTGTCCATGTTCATTTTCAGACCCATTCTTTCGGAAGCTCTACTGAGGTCATCGAGCATTGTACTGAGGCTCTCCGTGGTCTCAGCCATGACCACTTTGCCGATGTACTCGCCATGAACGTTGATGCCGAGCCCCTTCCAGTCCAGAACCTTGAAGACATCCTCCAGTGCAGCAGTGAACAACAGTGTTTCGGAGAAATGACGTCTCCCTGTCTCACTCCGCTCTGGAGAAAGATTGGTTTCGAGGTCTGATCCTGAAGACGGACTGACATGGTGGCGTTTTTGCATAAACATTTCAACACCTCAATGTTCCGGTATCCGATCTCGCACCGTTGGAGAGACTGCAGTACAGCCCAAGTCTCGATCGAATCGAAGACTTTCTCGTAGTCTACAAACGCTAAACAGAGAGGCAGGTTGTACTCTTTGGTCTTCTGTATAACCTGCCGAAGCGTATGTATGTGGTCTATGAAGCTAAAGCCTTTTCGGAATCCGGCTTGTTCGGGAGGCTGGAAATCGTCAAACCTGCGCGCGAGACGATTTGTGATGGTTCTTGAAAACAACTTGTAGACATGGCTAAGAAGTGAGATGGGCTTATAGTTCATCAGCCGGACATTGACGCCCTTCTTGAAGAGGAGCATCACCACACCCCTGCACCACGCCTGTGGCGTTCCGAATAACCATACGTTAATTGGGTTTTTCGTGGCCTAGTGGCAACGACCGCGACTTACAAGTTGTAGGTCGTGGGTTCGAACCCAGGCAGGCGCATTACTTTTTATAAATTATTGCATCACCACAATTCTCAAAATGGTGAAGGGAAACGTGAGGAAACCGGCATGTCTTCGAACCAAAAATTCGAACCCATGTGACATCCACAAACCCGCGCTGGACCGGGTGATGGATTACAGCCAATTCCCTCTCAGAGAGAAGGCCTGCACGCACAACGGACTTAATGGGAGTCTTAATCCTGAAAAGTGGATCCACCTAACCTACTAAAGTTTGTCCGGTTTTAAGACTTTAAATATAGAGTTAGACAAATACTCAACTTCGAAGTTTTAACTTAAAATTAGATGAAAGACATTTAGGTACACTGGCTTCTGCCCCGTTAAAACTATTTTATCATCCCAAGGCAACACACTACCAAGATAAAAACTGTCCTTTGTCCTTTCCAGAGTCTCAAACTTTCTCCATACCAAATTTCATCTAAATCGGTTCAGTGGTTTAATAGTGAAAAGGTAACAGACAGAGTTACTTTCGCATTTATATTATTACTAGCTGACCCCCGGAGCTTCGCTCCCGTCAATTGGCTACCTACCTACCATACCTACCCTACCCACCTACCCTATCCTACCTACTCTACCCTACCCTACCCTACCTACCCTATCCTACCTACCCTACCTACCCTATCCTACCTACCCTACCCTGCCTTTACCCTACCTACCCAACCCTACCTACCCTACCCTACCTACCTTACCCTACCTAATCATGTAGTACATATTTTTTATGTATCATAAATAGCTTTTTCAGCGCACGACAAAGAATGAATTTTATATGCAACATTTTGCTACTTTCGGTTACATTATTGCAATTTTCATAAGAATTTCAGATTTTTATGGTCATAGTGGCTTCCACATAAAAGGTTGATATATGCTGTCAAGGACTTTTACTTAGAACTATTTAAGACAAACAATCCTACCGTACATTATTTTTGTGTATCTCAAACGGTTTAGGCAGCGCACGCGAAAATAGCTCTCAGAGGGCAGATTTTTTTCCGGTTTACTTGATATTTATCTTTATATTATGACCAAATTACAAAAAGTATAGCATAAGCTGTAGCCTATATGTTATTCTGATGTATAATCTATATTACTGTGAAGTTTCATCCAAATCCGTTTAGTAGTTTTTGCGTGAAAGAGTAACAAACATACATTCATCGATCCTCACAAACTTTCGCATTTATAATATTATATTAGTAGGATTTATTTTTTCATTAAACAAAGTTATTAATTACAGATGCAAACATATTGCCCAGAATTAAAGTTCAATTTGTGGTTTTATTACAATGATAAATCTCATCCTGTCATTTTAGGAATTTAAAGAAACAAAAGGTTTTCATTAGAAATTGCTGTTTTATAATACTAGCTTTTACCCGCGGCTTCGCTCGCAGTGAAGCCAATATTATTATTATTTTTTAATAAAAAGTATGCTATGTTACTTCTAATACCTCCAAGAATATATATACAAAGTTTCATGATAATTGGTTCAGTAGTTTTTGCGTGAAAGCGTAACAAACAAACTTACATTCACATTAATAATATTAGTATGATGTAAATTATTGCTATGAATTATTAAGTGTGAAATCTATTACAGAAACCCATTTAGGGTTCGTATTAAATTATAATGTTTTGGTCTTGATCATTCGAATTGTAACTTTTTCCGCCATTTATCAAGAACTCGCCAGGGACTATTAGTCATTAACAAAACTATGTACTTCGTCAAATTTGCCTTAAGGCTACGGGTATCCGGTGAATGCGAGACGCATAGGACCGATCAGTGCGGCAAAGCTTGGGTGAGGTCTTATGACCAGCAGTGGACGTCTTTCGGCTGAAATGATGATGATGATGATAACGTAAATCAGAACAGCACAACATACGCACCTTGAATAATCAGCTCCTCCGTATACAATAGGCACCACATCATTCTGCAGCGCCGTTAACAGCTTCTCCGTCACATAATCCTCATCGAAGGAGTTCTCCATCGACATATAAAAATAGTAGTTATTCTTCAACAGATGTTTACAATTTGATGCATCATTTCTAGGGCATTGCAGGGTACCACACTTCCCATATACATCGACTGTAAAGCCATGATGTTTTAACGCATTCTGCAACGCTTTCACATAATCTTCTCTATCACTTCTCGTCTTACAATTGGACACGAACCAAGCCGCAGCCTTGGTTTTATTCTGTATTCTATTTCTATCAATAAACTTATCATCTACTGTTGTCAGAACGTCTTTTTTCCATCTCATCTCTCGGTTTGGTCCCACAATTTCACCTTTCTTGTCCTGAATGAGAATGTAAGGGTATGGTATATCAGAATTTAGTCTGTAAGTTGATGTCCAATTGAAGAACCCGTCGAATTGCGGCCCACATACAGGAAAGTTATCAGCTGATTCCATGTTGAAGAATATGTATTGCTGATGGCGGGCACGAGTTTTTGGCAAGTCAGATGCCTTCATATTTCGTCCATTAAATGCTATTGCATCGAACTTGGTTAGATCACCGCCGAAAAACGATCGGTTTGAGGTGACGTAGCATTCAATCACAGAACAGTTCTTCTCGAGGAACGCTCTCTGTCCCTTGCCGAGGTAGTAGAAAGGAGCGTAGTCGCTCCGCGTCCAGAGTAAGATGTATTTGAAGTCTTTCGGGATCGAAGTCGTCTTTCTGTAGACATCTGGCCCATCTGCCCTGGTGGCAAGTTGTACCCAGAAGAGGGAGAAGGTGAAACTCGTACAGCTGATTAGAAAGAAGAACTTGATAAATTGCATCTGTCTTAGCAACTGGAAAATGCAGCCGTGGCAGGAGTCCTGGGTACGAGGAGACATCTCAGTGACTTGATGCGGACACTCCAACCGCCCTGTTAGTTCTGAGTCTAACTGCATTTGAGAGTCTATAATTTGCCAATCTCCAAATCTTGGATACCTGTAATGAAAAATTATGCATTTTAAAAAAAATTGTAGGAAGACAAAAACACTTCCTAGATGGCAATTTGATGACCAAAAAGATTTATAGCAAACAACATAAAACAAACTGTTGGGAGCGCCTTCGTTTGCGTAAAAGTCGAAATTCATTCCACGGAAACTACCGGGATAAAAATACCTAGAATCGACGACTTCTAATAAAGCTGTTTTCTGTCTTTTGAGTTGTAACAAGAGTGGGCTTTGAGTCGGGTTAAAAAAAATGTTTTCATTTCTTTGACGGGATATACCTCGCAAACGGCACGCTTGACAAAAATATGATGTACCAAACCCTACCTTCATTTTAAAACTTCAAGTTTAACAATACAACATGCAATACTTAAAACTTGTTAAAAAGAATTACCTTAGTCAAAGCTTGTTGATAGGTAAACCAGGTAAATGACACTACAACAAAACGATTTTGTATTATCCTACGATATATGTGAAATATGTACGTCGCTGCCGGAGGACCCAAAAAAAAACAAAATAATTTTAAACTATCTTTAATTAAAGTAAAATTACAATGCTAATTATAACAAAATAGAATTCCTATTCCGATCGATACTAGATACGGAATGACTGGCTAAAGTTCACATAATTACTTATTTCTAGAAAAACACCTGCATCCGGTAAACAGGGGCATCGTATGACCCACGTCACTGTGCGGCGTCAGCGCTTTGGGCTACACGTGTAAGGCTGTTTCCATGCACTGTTTCTAGGTTGCTACAATCTTGTCGTTTAGGTGTTGGCTCATACTATAACATGTGCGCAAAAAAATAACAGCGTCGAAGATACATATCTGCCGTGTTCCAAGTGTCGCAAATAATCTAGATGGCATGATTTAATTCCCTACTGACAATGTTTTAGTACAAAAATAAAATAGGTGGACTCAGGTACTGGGTAGAGTATTATTTTTAAACGTAACTACGGTGTACCTAGACTGTGTTGTGCAACAATATAAATAAACAATCTTTAAGAAATATCTTAAGTGAAGCAATATCATCATTAGAAACCATATAGTCTAGTCCCAGGACGGTTGCGGGATCCCGGGATTACGCTTGGAAAACCCTGTAATCCTGGAATTTATTAACATGCTCGGGAGCGCATTAACTATCTATACGTAATTTCATCTAAATCTGCTCAGCCGTGAAGACGTGAATAGGTAACAAACAGTTAGACACGAGCTACTTTGCCATTCATAGAATTAGTATGGATGGAAAAAACAAAACTGGGACCATACTTTGAAGTGCCAAAACTATCATGGTTCCATTGTGAGATAGAAGGAGCTAAACAGGACTAAGAGCACTATCCTTTTCCATAGCGGAATTATGATGGCTTTGTGTACTGTCATCTGCAAACAAACAGTTAGATTCTCAGGGCATTTTGGCAAATCGTTAATATATATGAGAAACAACAAGGGGCCAAGGATAGTTTCTTGGAGTACACATAGAAAGAAAGAAAGAAAGAGTATTTAATTGTCACAAAACGACATACAATATAAATATATGCTTATGCTAAACCCTTAACAGTAGTATTAGTAGTACTTAAAGTAAGTTAGTAAAGATGAGAAATAAATAAAATAATACCATTTACTACCTACATTTTGAATATAACAGAAAAGAAATAGGGTGAAAAAAAAAAAGCCATTCAGATGCATGTCGTGATTGTGGCAAAAAGGCTTCCACTCAGCATAATGCTGTGCCGTGGGGATCCACAGCACGGCGCTGATTTTCAGTGGTCGCCTAGGAAGTGACGTACGGAAACCAAATTTGTTGTGTATGTAAAAATAGATACAAAGAACATAAAATAAATACAGTAAGATATAAAAACAGTATGATAAAAAATCTCTAATTGATGACATATGAGTAGCTTCTATCTTGGATTTAGAACAAATTGTATTTACAACAGTGGCTTGCTTACGTCCAGTGAGATATTTTTTGACGAGATTTAATATGTTCCCTCTGACGCCGTATCATTCTAACTTACCCATTAATATTTCATGATTTACGTGATCGAATGCTTTCGACATGTCCATAAGCACTGTTGCAATTAGATTTTTTTGTCAACACTACCAACAATTTCTATAAATAATTCATAGACATAGCTTTATTGATGTTTCTATTTTTCCTAAAACCATATTGTTCTTTAGCCAGTATATAGTTTAGTTCAAAGAATGAGTTTATAGATATGTAAATTACCTTATCAAAATTTTTGACGTTACTGGTATCAGAGCTATTGGACGATCATTTTAAATAGCAGCTTTATCACCTTTGCAGTGGTTTAATTATGGTCGTTTTTAATAAGTTAGGAAAGTGGCCATGTTTCATACATAGATTAACTACAAAACTCAAAAGAAAAACAATTGCGGTGCAATTATATGCGACACAGATTTTAGAACCTTAGTAGTTATTCCATTATAACCCACGCTATTTGCTTTCTTTAATGAATTGATAATAATAAATATTTCCAACAAATCTATCGGTCTCATAAATAGAGATTTGGGATAATAATTTACGCAAGATATAGAATTATTAGTATTACAATTTATTTCAGGATGAATTGAGTCTACAAATAAATCATTGAATGCCGCAGCTATCTCTTTAGGGTCACTTATTAGTTTATCACCATTGAGTATTTATTTAGGGAAAGTTTGATTTATATCTACTAATTATTTTCCACGTAGCTTTAGTTTTATTCTCAGCACTATTAACTACATGACTGTTTTGAGATATTTGTGTCAAGTGTATCACTTTTTTTAATCTTTTTGAATATAGCTTAAGTAACTGTTTATTTTCAATATTACATGATCGCCTATACTTCCATAACATTTCTCTTTTTCGTTTACTACATCTTCTGATACCCTGAGGCATCCAACTCGGGGATTTACAAGGAAAAGTTTTTTTTTCATAGTCGGGAAACACAAATCGGGGAAACGTTTAATATGTCATGAAATGAATAACAAGATAGTTCTGGGTTGGTACTACGAGTATTGTATACTTCAACAAAACTAAGGTTACTAATGGGTTCAATAAACTAAGACTCGTTCTCGGAGCTATGATCTCGACTTAGTACGTACCAGTGATCACTCGAACTGGACCCTTTTACAGGACACATAAAGAGTTGAGCTGCGTGGTCAGATAAGGCCAATTCTAGAACTTCACTAGTACCACCCTTGGCATTATGGATATTTTTTTTAATTAATGTTCCAATCGATAAAGGTATAGCTTGTTTTAAACTTGGTTTAAGTCTGTAATTTAATAGTAGTTGTACACATTCAATAGATACTTGGTATTTTTCAAGATATCAATGTTGAAATCACCAGATAGCAAAACCTTTCTTCCTAAGTTTCGTCCACATCGGATTAATAGAAGTTCAATTTTTTCGAAGAATATCGATATAGCACCTCTATTAGATTTTGGGGGTCTATAAATGCAAACGATAATCAATTTGTGAGCTATCAATTCAATGGCACAACATTCTATAGTTCCGGGCACGCAGAAATTTTTAATATATATAAACCTAAACTAGTGTCCATGCTTAATTAATATACACGTGCCACCTTTCCTGGTGCTTCTTGATGAGTATGTTGAAAGTTTATAGTTCGGTATTTACAATTGTAAGTCATCATCATCTATAATGTTGTGTTCCGTAAATTACAAATACTGACACTTACAGATCGTAACATAATATATTACACACCACATCCACTATTTTCCCCTTATGTTCGTTTAGGAAAATAAGGATAAATAAGTCTGACTTTCATATCAATCTATTATTATTCTGATTTAAGCTAAATAAATGATTATAGTTATAAACGAAAAAGATCTCGATTCTCGGGATTCTCAATTTTCGAGATTCTCGGTTTCATTATGTGTGCTTTCGGTTTGTGTTGCATGATCCATATGTAATTTATTATAGTTGTTGCCTCATTGGTTGGAACCATCTTCGACAGCGACATTATCAAAGCACTGATGAGGAAATAAATTATACGAAACTTTTGTTTGTGAGTCCAAATAACTCACAAAATGCATTAAGTTTCTAAGGACAATGGCAACTGTTTTTAACCTACTTCGCATAAAGGAGGAGGTTATCAATTCGACTATATTTTTTTATGTTTGTTACCTCAGAAATTTTTATTGGGTGAACCGATTCTTTTCTTATTTGAAAGATGGTGCTTGTCATTTGGTCCCATTGAATTTTCATCAAGATCTGATGAAGAACTTCGGAGAAATACAGCAGAACTCTTCAATAAATGACGGCAAATCACTCGGGATAGATCCAATCGCATGTCTGTTTATTGTTTACACCATTTCATAACATAACATCATACTGGTACGCTCTAAAGGGGTACGCAGGTGTGAACGGTTTACCCTGGTATACTCTCATTGCACCGGTTTTGTGTAAGTTTCATGTTATTGGGTTAATCTATTCTGGCTTCACTTTGGGCACTATATGCGTAGGTGCCTAGCCTATAGAACTGGTCAATTATGTACCATAACTAATAAGTGAAAAATAAAAAACTTTTTTACAAAAATGCAACTGACTTCCAAACAAAAACACAACAAAGTAAAAAATAACTTCAGTTTCGGAAGTCGGTGTCAAAAAACGAAGAAAGGAAAACAGAAACACCGACTTATATATATATGGATATGGTAAATGATCTGGGATTGATACAGTTTTTTTATTGGTTTTTCATAACGTGTAGCATGAATCTATCTTCGACGGCCCCTTTCTGTTTTTGTTATTATGTTGACTTCTTTTGTGGAGTTGACAGCTTTAATGTGTCTTTCGGTTTGGTGACCCTGCTCGTATGTCAGTTCTAAAAAAAATTGTAGCTTTTTTAAGAGCTAATAATTTTTGTGACGTCATTTACTACGACGAATATAGGTCTTTATTCTCAATGAATAACTTTTTTATCTCTTCATGTGCTGCTGATAGCTCAAGGTTAAGTTTTTACCCGACTGCCGAAGGAGGGTAATGTGTTTATCAGTCTATGTATGTGTGTTTGTTCCTATGTGGCGTTCTAGAGACCAAACGCGTTGGCTGATTTTGATGATTCTTACGTCAATCGATTTGTCTTAACCCGAGAGTGTCACTGGCTGTATTAAGATTGTATAACGGGAAAATTGCGGATTTTGGGCGCCATATTGTGGGGGACAAAATTTTGTTTTTCATCCAAATCTATCGTGTGGGGTATCAAAGTAAAGGGTTTTAAGAGGTGATTTCAAAAATATATAACTCGTATATGTTTAAATGTACCTAATTCTAAAAAAAAGAACTAAAAAGTTGTAAATAAAAAAAAATTAATTCAAAAATCTAAAAACCCGACTGCTTAAGAAGCGAACTACAAAGACGTAATCAAGATGAAAATCTTGCTATGCAGTCGAAGGATGCATCTGGGTTTGGTCAGCCAGATCGTGAATATGTATCCTCCAACTGCACTGCAAGATTTTCATCTTGTTTACGTATTTTTAGTTCGCTTTTTAAGCAGTCGGGTTTTTAGATTTTTGAATTAACTTTTTTTATTATATTTTACATTTTAAATCTTGAATTTCGTCACATTCATCGACGGATATGTTTAGCAGACTACTTTTGCTGCCATCTTTCGTCGAGTTATTTGTACTAGTTTTTTCGATTGTAGTCTCTGATAGTGACTTGGTTCGATTTTTAGTAGCGTGATATTCTCGAAAAAAATCATTGCCCCAAATAATAATGTTCAGAAAACAAACTGGAAAAAGATGTGTCGTTGACGTGATTTGAACTCACTATCACACGTTCACATAGCCTGCAGTACGACCGCTCGACCTTTTTTGACCAGTTGTTACTTTGGTTTGAGATAAGTAGTTAATGTGTGAAGCGGGTTCAAAGGTAATTTTTTTGTTCTTATTGACTTACACGTTGACCATTAAAGTTTAAATTCTCCGTATTTTTCTTTTTATGTTCACACACACTTTATACTGGTTATCGGTGTTTAAATAGTTGATGTGTTAACGCATACACTGGAGATGAGTATTTTAAACTGTAGTCCAGTTTTCACAATATTACACCGTCTATTAGTAAATCGATTGGTATCTTCACTATTTTTCACAAGTATCACTGGATAACAATGTCACATGGGTTTTGTTGTCAACTTACGTTTACTTTCACTAATTGAGTAGTTTTTCACACTTTTTAATGATTGTGTACTTTTTAACAATCTATACGAATATTATAAAGCTGAAGAGTTTATTTGTTTGTTGGAACGCGCTAATCTCAGGAACTACTGGTTGGAATTGAAAAATTCTTTTTGTGTTGGACAGTCGATTTATTGAGGCAGGTTATAGGCTATATAACATCACGCTACGACCAATAGGAACGGAGCATAAATAAAAAATATGCAAAAAATATTCCTTTTTGAGAGCTTCCGTTGCGTGCGCTGCGTAAGAGGTTAAAGTTACGCAACAATCATGTAAGTAGTATAGGTAGGGTTGGGTAGGAAGGGTAAATGGGTAGGAAGGTAGCCAGTTGACGGGAGCGAAGCCGCGTGGGACTGCTAGTTTTTAAATACGGAGCTTATGTTTACGCCGGCAACAGTGCCATCTACCCTGATCTATCGACATCGTGTATTACGTATCATGTATGCTCTTCTCTATGTTACATCGTGGGTGCGCTTCGAGGAATATCCCAACGAAACGAATTGCTTTTGCAGACGGTTTATATTTTGTCAAAAACATTTTATTTCTCTCATTCTTGCTTTTGGTCATGGGGTCTCAATTCAAACAAATCATAATTAGTTTTTAAAAAATATCATAGATGGCAGCTTAGGTAACAAATGTGAAAGTAACAATCACTTAAAAATGTTAAAAAGCAAATTTAGGCTGAAATAAGTTTAGTGAAAAATAAAACTGCCTTCTTTAATGTTACTTTATCCATTTACATTACATAAGGGTTTTTTTAACAAAAAAGATAAGTGAAGACTTTGTATGTTAAATTAGTTAAAAGTAGCCATCGACTTTTTGTTTTGTTTTGAGGTTTTTGCAATAGATGGCGTTTTGCCCAATTGGTCCTAAACTAGATATCCATCATAAGAACCATTTTGTAAGACAATAATTATTTATTATAGGCATAATTTTAAAGATATTATTTATAAATGGCGTAATTTTAAATATTTACTTCTTAGTATAATACTTAAATCACTTTTTTTGTGGAGCTTTTTTACAAACAACCCGAACGAATGAATAAACTACCTCGCTGGAACAGGACTCGTATCGCGCTAGGGCCTACTCAACTCGCACGGGTATAAAATAAGAGATAACGCGACGCGTGTGCCGCTTGCCGTCCGAGTTTGCGCGACGCATAGTAGGTACAGTTTGATTCAAACTTAATGGAGGCTCGAAACACTTCGTGAGTGTCGCTACGCACTAGCAATTTCATGTGACACTGGGGGTGAGGGGTAGGCTGCTGCGCAGCGAGTAGCCTTTTTTAAAACAACATTGAGTTTGAACTAATGATCCATAAGTTAATAGGAGTCGCGCATGTGCGCATAACTGGAGCATTTTTTCCTTGGAGACTGACTGACGGCTTTACTAATAGAGTTCGATTCAAACTTAATGGTGGCTCGGAACACACCGCGAGTCGCTGCGCATTTGTGCAGAAGCAATTTCAGTGACAGCGGGGGTTAGGAGTGAGGGTAACGAATTTTACAGCCGCTATTAAGTTTTATTCGACGTCCCGTTAGTAAATAGGAATCGTGCATCGTAAGTAATTTTTGTCCTTGTGATTACACGGCTCCACTACTCATACAGTCCGATTCAAACTTAATAGCGGCTTGGAACACTCGTATGAGTTGTCGCGCACTCCTAACCACCGCTGGCACAAGTATTTTTTTTATGTACAGTGTCTGTTGCGAGTTGCCATTAAGTTTGATTCTAGACAACATCAAATTTGTTCAAGTTGCCCATGCTACGTACCTAGCTAAAGTATTAAAAGTATACATTTTTGTAATAAAAACCTCCTGTTCTTTATTAATCTAAGTACTTACCTAAATTAAAAAAGGATATCCATTAAATGAATAATAAAATGGTATAAAGTAAGTACCTACTTCATGTCATTCCGTTGCCGCGGAAGCAAGCTACCTACCTACATTTAATTCTACAAGGAATTCTAAGGTTTTGATTGATTTGGAATATTCGTGAATATCGTGAAATTCGCTATACAATGCGACCACATAGAATCAAGAAGTTACCGCGGTCTGGGCGGAGTCTGTCCCGATCATACATATTGTCATTACAAAAAATACGAAGTAAGCGTTCAAGGACAACTGGCAAATAACGTCTCTGAGCACATGTTGCGATTCCTCGCTCAGTCAAATTGCCATATTTATCGATGCCATTTAATATCTAGGCGAACTACTAGATGGTGCTAAAAATCGGTTCTCTATCCATTTGCATAAAATTTTAAGACCTAATATATCTAAGCATAATTTTGTTTGGCATAATTACATTTTCGCATAATATAATTACGCATAACAGCTTACGCATAATTTTTTTAAGCATAATTTCTCTAACCATAATAATGATTAAGCATAATATTCTAAAGCATAAATTTATTAAGCATAAAGTTCTAAAGCATAACTTTTTTAAGCATAATATCCTAAAGCATAAATTTATTTACACATATAGCATGCAAGCAAGCATACAGCATGCAAGCAAGCATGCAAGCAAGCATGCAGCAAACAAGCAAGCATGCAGCATGCAATCAAGCATGCAGCATGCAGGCAAGCATGCAGCATGCAAGCAAGCATGCAGCATGCAGCATTCAAGCGAGCAGGCAACATGCAGCAGGCAGGGTTTCTGTCTCGGCTCCGGCGCTGCGGGCCTCCGGCGGCCCCACGCGTGCTAATCGTCGCAGACGGCTTTCGCTCACCACCGCAGCTTCGGCTTGTTGGCTGGCTTCGCCGGCCAGCCTCAGCCGCGGCGCCTCGCTCGCAGCCGCCTGCTCCTCAGCCCGTGGGCCGCCTCGCCCCTACGCGCCTACGCGATTTTAAATTACACTCTAGGGGTAGGACAAACAAGACTACGTAGAGTCGGTTTTGCAGCAATTCGGTTCTGTCACTAACTTTTGTTGCACATCATATTAAATTTTTACCCAACAATATTATTTAATTGTTACAGAAACTATAGCAAATTGGTTTGATCAGAATTATGTATGGGGCACTACAAGTTCACCACCACCATTTCCACCCAAAGTCTGGAGTACGTATCTACTAGAAAAGGAAAATAGACCTAGGACACAAAATCATGCAGAGGCATGGCACAATAGATTTGCACATTTTGTGGGAAAACACCATCCTGGATTTTATTTTTTGGCAAAAAAGGTCGTTCAAGAAATAAAACATCAAACAATTGAAATAGATAAACTGGATGTCGGAACATCACTTATACCAAAAAAAAATAAAAAATCCACGGACAAAACCAAAAGAGTTGAAAAAATTATTAGTACAAAAGATGAGTATAGGTACTTCTAAACTAGCATATTTACAAGCAATTGCTAAAAATATACACCTAAAATAAATAATTATACATAATTAAGGACCACTGTATCAATCAGTTAACTTCTATCTGAGGAATAACCGCCATATTTATTTCGCATAATAGAAGTTAACTGATTGACATATTTTTTTATACAAAAACTGTCAAAACATCTAATATATTCTTCAGATAAAAGTTATAAATATCATAACATTATGTAACTGAAATAAAAATCGTTTAAGTTACATAATGTTATGTACAATAAATCATTTGCATGAAAATTGTATTTGTTATTTATATTAATTGTATGCCTAAATATTATTATGCTAATAGTCATTAGGCCTACTAACGTTATGCTAATAGTCATTAGGCCTACTAACGTTATGCGAATCAAATTTATGCCAAAACAAATTAGTCTTTAAGATGATTATGCCAACATAAAATGTATGCCTAAAAAAATTATGCCGAAGTATTATTATGCGAAAACAAATTGTACCAATATCGTTATGCCGAAGTATATTAGGACAAAGAACATTATGCGAAAAGAAGGGATCCCCTAAAAATCTACAGTCTCGGGCTATTAATGAGTCACTGGTGCTGCCGCCTGTTAAAAATATGGAGAAAGAAAAAATAGACCGACCAATAGCCCGACTTAAGGAGGTGACATTTGTTTGTATGGGATTGGGTATCTGTACTGTAGTATTATATTATCTGTGGTTTTGATACATCATCACTAAAATGTGAGCAAGTTTTATAGTAAGGCCACGCACCTATAGGATTGACAAAATATCCATAAAAACACAATTTACACAATCGTGTTGTTTGTCCCTAAGGAATTCGGATCTATATTCCTTATCTTGGAAACTGCTGTACCAATTTTGATACAACTTAGACTATATCCTAAGTCGAGAGATACTTAATCCAATCATGAAATTATTATTACGAGCCGATTACTAGTTTCGGCGAAATGCATGGACAAACATGCATACATACATACACTTATGAAATTTGGCACACATGTTTAGAAGCTCGCATAGAGTAACTTATGTGTATATTGTGCAATTTCAACATTATAACATACATAGATAAGATACGTATTGAATTGATAACATCCTTTTTTTGAATATTTTAAAAATCTAAGACTTTTTTTTTCATTTGACTTAAACGTAACTTGCTAAATGTGGGTCGTGATGTTATGCTATAAGTATGGCGTATTGTTCTTACTTCATTTCTGATAAGTCCATCATCATCATCATCAGCATTTCAATGTGCCCACTGCTGGGACACAGGCCTCCTCTCTGTGAGAAGGAATGGGCCTTAATCCACCACGCGGGCCCAATGCGGTTTGGTGCATGTCACATGTCTACGAATTTTTGGTTCTAGGACATGCCGGTTTCCTCACGATGTTTTCCTACACCGTTTTGATGCAGTGGTGATGAAATAAATTGTAATTAATAAATTTTTTTGGTCCGCTTGTTTTTGTATATGTGACCCCGCGAGGTTAAGCAACACTTACCAAGGTCAGTCTTTGGATGGGTGACCATCACTACAAAAATTTGGTCACCCATCCTTAAGTCACCCCACTAGGTTAAACGACATCTACCAAGTTCACCCATCCAAAAAAAATGTATCCAAAAAAAACTGGTCACTCATCCCAAGACTGAACTTGGCAAGTGTTGCTTACCCTGGCGGGGTCAGCCATCCAAAAACAAACGAACCAATACTAAGTTGTCACCCATCCAAAACACAAACGAAGCAAAAATAAGTTGCCACCCATCCAAAGACTAATCTTGGTAAGCGTTGCTTAACTTGTGCTGGGTATCCTATCCAATGGACTCAAACCGAGCTCGATGCCCTTGATAGGAGGGTCCGGACATTGCTGACCGCAAACCGATAGTTACATTACCCAAGATCATCGGTAGTGAGGGTGTACATCTCACAGAAGTATGGGGGTCGAGGTTTCTTAAATGCCAAGACTCTTCACAACCGCGAGGTGTGCAGCCTCAGGGAATATTTTTTAGAATCTGAAATGGATATGAACCGGGATGTGGTCGCAGTGTACTAGGAACTCACCCCGTTGTCCATGACTAAACAGAACTGGCGCAAACGCCTTTGCGGGAACGCAAAGACGCCATACCTAAAGAGGAATCTTTAGGTATGGCAAGGCAAGGAGCTTCACGGGCGCTTCTATCGGGCTCTCCATGGGACCGATGTAGATTTTTCAGCGTCTGTATCCTGGCTACGTTTCGGCGACCTTTTCGGGGAAGCTGAAGGTTTTGCCTGTGCAATTATCGACAAAGTTATCCTGACGAATAACTACCGGAGACATAACGAAGGACGGGACGTTTGACGTGTGTCGGGCATGCCACCATCCTGGTGAATCCATCAGATATATTATCTCTGGTTGATCTCGTCTGGCTAACGGCGATTACTTACACAGACATAACCAAGTGGCCAGGATTATTCAACAGCAGCTTGCTTTGAAATACAATCTAGTGGATTCTGAGGTACCGTATTACAAGTATGTGCCCAACCCAGTTCTCGAAAATGACCATGTCACCTTGTACTGGGATCGGTCTATCATCACTGATAGAATTATTGTTGACAATAAGTCGGATATAGTGGTGATGGACCGATTAGCGCGCCGCACAATGATAATCGATGTCACCATCCCACATGACGAGAACCTCGTGAAAGCTGAGAAAGAGAAACAAATCAAGTATTTCGACTTAGCACACGAGGTTGTCGACATGTGGAATGTGGACTCTGTATGAGAGGCCTGTGGATCATTGTGCCGATTGTCGTTACGGCCAACGGCCTGATGGCCAATAGCCTCGATGAGCATCTGTCAAGGCTGTCATTGCGCGGTTGGATCAAGGGCCTGATACAAAAGGCAGTACTCCTTGATACGGCTCGAATTGTGAGGAAGTTCCTGTCTCTGGAGCCCTAACCACCGGTAGGTAGGATCTGTTCCCTGTTCCCGATACCGGCGGTGGGCCTCCATTTTTTAATATTTTTAAATGTTTTTTTAAGTTTTCTTTTTTTTAATATTCAAAAATGTAATAAATATGAATGTAAATAAATAAAGAATATAATCATTATTATTTATTGCGGAATGAAATGTGAGGCCATAAATGCCAATTACATTTTTGGATTTATGAGTGAGTTTTGGATCTAATAGTGATGCAATTAAAAATATTGTTCCTTACGAATTTATTTATGAAATTTGCGTTTATGGAAAACAAGCATGTTTGGCATTATGATGAATTGAAAACAAAAGTTATGAAAAATAGTAGATATTTAAAGTGCACTTCTTCGTCTATTGAAAACAAAAAATGGGTTGTGTTTTTTGTAATAGACCATTTGTTTTTGTTATATTTCGGGATTAAGTATTTAGCAAAGCTCTTTTGATCTGAGAATTATTCTAACTTATGTTTGATAATGGAGAGGAAGTTATATCCAATTAAAAGAAATAATTCTGACCTCGAAATGGTATTAGTTACCAATACAGTGCTTTGTATTACAGCATTGAATGGAATTGCCAAATGGTTGATAAGAACAATGAATAGTGTAGAAAGGAGTCGTACATGTAATTAGTAGTAAGTTGTACCTACTATTAGGGTCTAAATATGTCAAATAATTCAGGGATAAGATTGTTCTGGAGAGCACTGAGGTTAATAACACACCTTATGAGTTATGGCATAATAAGAAGCCACAACTAAAGTATTTAAAAGTTTTAGTTTTATTGTTTACTTTTTAATACGAGTAAGTAGTAGAAAACGAAATTTGACAATGTGTTGTCCAAGGCAAATAATTTGTTGGTTATAAACGAAATGGTATACCTGAGGTAAAGGTTGTGCTAGACAATTGGTTCGTGAGAGTCAGTGATGTTATAATGGATGAGATTAATATCTTATCAAATAGGCCAGTGAAACCTGAGCCCGGACGGATTATGACTAAAAGTAGCAATAACTCTGTTGATAATTCTGGCTTGGTGCACTCTATTGAAAAGAAGTTTGGGTCTGATACGAATAATCAGATTGTACATGTGAATAAATAGGATTTAATTCCTGCCATAACTACATGCAACTGGCATGAGTTTGTACACCGTTTTTCCTTTTTTTTTTGCGTGGAGAAATGCTCATGCATACTGCGTTACCACGGGGAGATAACGCAGTTATGTGGGACTCTAACCCACTAAAACTCCACGGTGTCCTCCTGTGCCGCTTATGGCGGGAACACTGGCACGCGTTAGCACTCACCGCGAACCCGCCGCGGCTGTCCGTCACCGCACCCTCCTCTGGGGAGTACCCCCATCACCGGCGCAACAGAACACAATGTACGCCGTGACCACCCCAGGGACCAAACCAGCACATGGGCGCCAGACGACCCCGTATATGGCACCCTTAGTCCCCTTATGACGGGTCAAGGTCAATGACCCCGCCACCTACCATTTTTCGGCCGCAGGGGATAATGAGAGTGACCAACGCAATACCGACACTCCTCTTCCCCTGCAGCCCCACCATGTTCGCCATCAGACGGTGGCGATCCCGTCCAGGCCGCGGAAGGTAGGGAGAGCGGCGCACCGCAATGCGGGAACCCACCGGGGACAGAGTTGATACACCCTGGTGAAGTGGTGTGGATCTAATTAGAATAAATCAGATTGTATATGTGAATAATAATGAAATAAAATAAATTATTTGCGGATGAAAGACGTTATATTCATGTTATATTTTGTTTAAGTCATTATATGGATTAAAGCAGTCTGCAAGCTGTTAGTTCTAAATATTTGAACAAGCTTTGATAGAAAGAGGTTTTCAATACTCATAAGCAGACCGGTGACAAAGGACTATGCCAAGCCGCCATAGTGAAATAGGCCCTCAGTGCCCACTAGTAAGACCGAATGTTCATATTAGTATGCACCACAAATAACTTATTGATAAAAGAAAATTATTGAAAAAACTTGGAGTTTCCAAACTATTAGGTTTTTTTAATGTGCTATACACGAGTATTGAAAAGCTGTAGTAGTATTGAAAACTTAACTTGTAGTATTGAAAACTTAATTTCTTCAAAAATGTTTCCAACCTGTATTAAGTCGTGAATAGAAGAGTTGATTACGTAAAATTTACATATTTTTTTTGATAAATCAATTTTTTTGGGCATTGCTGGGCCTAAAATCGGCATTCCCCTTTACTGCAGGTCATGGTTGTTCAGCCCAGAGTCTAGATTTGTATCCGGTTGATGGCAATAGACTCGCCCCTATAACATAGGACCGAAACATAACTGGTGACATGTTGATGTACTATAATGTATTATTTGCCCCTGCCTGAACCTTCGGAGAACACAAGCGTGTTAAGTTATGTTTTGAAAAGTATTAATGTAACTTAAAACAATGTGGGTGTATTATAATATAGTGTGCTAAGTCTTTATCTAACCGTTTGTGTAATACAGGCGTGATGTCATGTATGATATGTCATATTTCAAATTGTATTTAAGTTTTACATGTGGATGATCTTGTGTCGATCACTAATTTAAATATGTACTATGAATACGAGTAGTTTTAAAACATACTGATTGAACACTTTTAATATGATGGACTGAAATGGGCGAAAAGATTTTCTGGTAAGCAAAATAACCAGATCAGAAAACAAAGTTTTTTTGTTCAGGATAAGTAAGTTCTTTAAAATTTAAATCTGAGTAACTAAGTTTTGCCCGCGACTTCGTCTGCGTAGCATTAGTACTTCTAATTGCCTATTCTTTATATCGCGCAATGATATTGTAGGTGTAGGACCCTTACTTGAGAAATTATCGGTTCACCATACAAATTTCCACCTCCCTTTCCACCCCTTTAAGGATGGTTTCCGAGATAAAAACTATCCTATGTCCTTCCCAGGGTCCCAAACTTACTCTATCCAAAATCGGTTCAGCGCACAGATATAAATCTAACTAGATGACGCGACTGTATGTATTTCGCGTGCCAAAAAACGGAATAAAGATACGATAAATGATCGTAATCTAAGCTTTTCATTTAGCATTATCGGCACCGGAAATCTAGAAAAATGCCTTCTTATGCCACATTGAGCTGTAAAGAATGTATAGAAAAAGTTGGCCGAGGTATTGGAAATGTTTTCTTTCATTGGTAAGTAAATTTGTTTTTAAATTGTTTGTGAAAAAGGGGCACGCTTGGTATTTATACAGATGAAGAAGAAAAGAAGAAAGAAAAAGTATTTAATTGTCACAAAACGACATACAATATAAATATATGCTTATGCTAAACCCTTAACAGTAGTATTAGTAGTACTTAAAGTAAGTTAGTAAAGATGAGAAATAAATAAAATAATACCATTTACTACCTACATTTTGAATAACACAGTAAAGAAATAGGGTGAAAAAGATGCCAGGCAGATGCATGTCGTGATTGTGGCAAAAAGGCTTCCACTCAGCATAATGCTGTGCCGTGGGGGATCCACAGCACGGCGCTGATTTTCAGTGGTCGCCGCAGATGGGGGACATGCGTTATTTAGTTAGATGTATGCTCAGCGGTTTAAGCGTTAAAAGGTAACATACAACTCGACTTTGTCTCTATCACCTCTGACCTAGACTAGAGTCAAGAGCAAACCCATCATAAATAAAAATAAAAAAATACAGACATAGTTACTTTCGCATTTATAATATTATATAATTCTAGCTGTGCCCGCGGCTTCACGCCCGTCAACTGCCTACCCTACCCTTCTTACCTACCTACCTACCCATCTTACCTACCTGTACAGAATATTATTTACTATAGGGAGAAAAATATCGACTTCATACACAAAAAGTAAAGACAGTTTTGCTGCGCGCCATCTAGTAGCATTCTAGAACACCACACCGAAACGAAAACATAAAAAACACCTATCCATAGCTGGGACTCGAAACCGGAACCTTGGGCGTTGTAGGCCACTGCGTTTATAGTAGTCCGGTCAATTTAGACATCCGAGAGTACAAAAACTCGCATCCCCCTGAAAATTGGTGGGATTGTTCAAAACACCACCATAAATTAAATCCAAAAAGTCCTCATCGATCTGACACCTGGAAAAAAAATTACTCGAACAAAGGTCACAAAACAGGTTTCGCGATTTTCAGCAAAACGGTAAGTGCGCATTAATAAATCTCACACAAAATAGTGTCATTCTTCCACGGAAAATCTTAATACTACCATTTTGAAAATGACGTCAAATGCACAACGCCATCTATCGAATATGGAGTTCAACTGTCCGAGTAGTGAATGCGTATCTGCGTGTGTTGTGATATTTTACTTTTTGAACACTTTAAATTCATATAAATTTTGATAGAGTGAACCGATTGTGATGAAACAAAAAACTAAGTAATACTCAAGCTCCCGTCAATTGGCTACCTACCTACCATACCTACTCTAACCACTTACCCTACCTATCCTACCCTACCTACCCTACTCTACCTACCATACCATATCTACCCTACCCTACCTACCTTATCCAACCTACCCTACCCTACCCTACCTACTCTGCCCTATCCCACCTACCCAATCCTACCTACCCTAGCCTACCTAATCATGTAGTACATATTTTGTATGTATCATCAATAGTATTCTCAGCGCACGCCAAAAAATGAATTTTATATGCAACATTTTGCTACTTTGGGTTACATAATTGCAATTTTCATAAGAATCTCTATTTTTTATGGTCGTAGTGGCTTCCACATAAAAGGTAGATATATGCTGTCATGGACTTTTATTTAGAACTGATTAAGACAAACAATCCTACATTACATTATATTTGTGTACCTCCAACGGTTTAGGCAGCGCACGCGAAGTTAGCTCTCAGAGGGAAAAAAAATTGCCGACTTACTTGATATTTATCGTTATACTATGACCAAATTACAAAAAATTATACTCTGAAGTTTCATCAAAATCCGTTTAGTAGTTTTTGCGTGAAAGAGTAACAAACATACATCCATCCTCACAAACTTTCGCATTTATGATATTACTAGCTTTTACCCGCGGCTTCGCTTGCAGTGAAGCCATTTTTTTTTAATAAAAAGTATCCTATGTTTCTTCTAATACCTCCAAGAATATATATACAAAATTTCATGATCATCATGTTCAGTAGTTTTTGCGTGAAAGCGTATCAAACAAACTTACATTCACATTTATAATATTAGTATGATTAGTTGGAAGTAGGAAGGATAGGATGTAAATCAGTTAATACTTGTATCCAAAGTTTTTTTTTTTTTTTTTTTTTTTTTTTTTTTTTTTTTATTGTAATCTACCGCGGACATAGACGTCCGCGCCCTTTTTTACTATGTTACTTTGTTTGATTTGATTTTATAAAATTACAATTATTTGACTCCTACGTCGGACATTATTCCTAGGCTTACTTGACTAACTTAAGTCTACGTGAGTTCATCTTTCACTAAATTCTATATTTTTATCGTTTATTATATATTTCACACTGGCATTACAATTTTATATTTCTATTTACTACTTATCTTTATGTTATTAACTATTTGGTTTATTAATTTCTATTGATACACTGCCTATGTTATTCACTATTTTGTCTACTTATTTCTATTTGTACACTTTGCGGGGGAGATGCATGGCAGTGCGAGCAGACCAGTACCGGCCGACGGTTCCCGTTCTAGAACCCCGTCGTAAGGACGTTAAGATGAGTATGACTGACTCGTTCCACCATGCAGCTTTACATGTATATTTTTATTTGGCTTGTGTTTAAACACCGCCCAAAAAAGTACCTATTTTACTACCAAAAAAATTCTAAACGGTTACCAAAATGGATAAATGGTCACCAAATAACGTTTCCTAAAATATTATGAAATAAATCCATTTTTTCGTATTATTGACTGCCAAAAAAATATATGGACGCCTTTAAAGTCGACGGAGCCCCGCTGCGCGGGGCTCCTATTTCCGTCCGCAGGGTCTAAAGTAACCTAACACGAACGAGATGACGGGAGCCGAGTTCGCTCGCTTTGCTCGCTCACTTCGGCTCCCGTCATCTCGTTCGAACCTAACCTGTCCGTGTCGGGGTGCCCTAAGCTCCTGAGCTCGCTTCGCTCGCTCTTGGACTAATTCGTTAAAAACACGAATACACCCGGTATATTAATCTTTGAGTTGGATAGAATTTGGTGACCATTGATCCATTTTGGGAACCAATTATTTTATTTGGTGCCTAAGCTTAGAGTCTTAAAAATATTTTTGATGACCGTCTAAATTATACCCTTTTTATTTTATCATTACAGGATTTAGACAGGGTGATGGTTTGGGTTTGGGGAGGTGTTTGGGTTGGAGTTTTTGGATGGGACTTGTTAGGTGGTGTTTTGGTGATGTCTGCTGACCAGGGACTTCGCCAGCGTGAGCAAGGCCTCTATGACGACTACGTCTCGATGCTGCATGGCCGTCTTAAGATTGTAGTTGACGACCGTTTTAGTTGGCGCATCCATCGCCCTCTTAGCAAAGCGGCCTGTGGCGTCATCGGCGTCGTCGGTGTAATAGACGCAACTAACTGTATGTCTGGACAACGCCACTACCGCGTGGGAGATGCTGTCGTGGACCTGAAGCCTCCTGGACTTGGTGTTGATGATTATGACGTCATCGTAGGTCACCCGCGCGACCCTTCGCCGGACCCAAATCCCTGGCTCGCAAGAGAAGCTTTCTCCCCCTGCGTATGAACCAGGAACAGGGTGTTTTGGGCAGTGCTCGGTATTTGCGCCCCTGTATAACCTTTCACCTTCAGAGAGTGGACCCGCGACAGCGACGACTTGGAGGAGTATATACCGGGGTATATCTCACTCAGTGCAAACGCCACGTCCATTGGATTGCGGTGTGTGCAGAGAAACTCCTGGGTGATGCCAGCCACCAGGTCTGGACGGGTATACCTAAGCTCGAAAAGGTTCTCTCTGTCCAAAAATGGAAGCTGGTTAACGTCTCCGACGAGGACAAGCTCGCTTGCTCCAGACAACTTTACTGCCATGACTATGGCCCCAAAGTGGTTCATAAGAGCCTCGTCTACCGTAAGACGGTAGCATTTGTCTTGACTCTTGAAACCGTTTGCTAGGATTGAGGCCATAGTGCGCACCTTGGTCTTTGCTCGGTCTCCTAAGCGGCGCGCAAGCTTTTCCCTAAGATCTTTGGCAGCTTCTGTTGTCGTGGTTGCTATCACGTCCCTGTCCTCGTCGAAGTGCTTTACCAGCCAGGTTGTCTTACCGCAACCCGGAACTCCGTTAATCCACCTGATATTGGGTACCGCCCAGCTTTCCTGTGATGCCGGGATACCTGAGGTTTCCGAAATGGACTGTGCCATTTCCAGGATCTTATCATCCGGCATGATTTTGGTACATTTGGCGGTAACCACTATCGGGTCGTCATTTGGCACGCTGAACTTGAGTTTGCCTGAGCGCTCCGTCTCCTCCTTGTCCAGGGCCACAAAACCACACCTCGCGCTGTAGGCTGCCATATACGACCCCGTCATTTCCCCTTTGATGACTTGGGATGTGACGTTGTCGTACACCGCTGCCCCTGCTTCCTCGAGCAGTACCCTTAACAGACCCTCTGTGTCTCTCTGGTAGGTCTGCAGGATTTTCCTGCATGTCGTAAGATTGACCTCTCTGGTCGCTCTTACGATTGCTACGTACTCGAGGAACGCGCTCTTTACGTGGTCCGTGGCACCCGAATTTACTGCGAGGGTCGGCGGGCTGACTTGCCCTTTGTCGGCTCGTGTTGGCTTTGGCTTTTGCTGGGTTGGTTTCTTTGGTGTTTTTCTGAAGAACCTCTCCAGTGCTGTCTCCTGCTTGTGAGATGGTGATATGTGGCTGGTGCTTGGGAGCAGTGCACTGAGGAAAGAGCCGAAAGCTTTCAGGCGACTCCTCGACCGGGCCCAGTCCTCCGGGTTTATGGTGTTGCACTGCTCCTTTGCAGCTTTTTCGGCTGCTGCCTTCTGCTGGGCCCTTTCCGATCCACTTTGAGTGGTGGGGCTTGTTGTGGGGCTCGTCGCGCTGGCTGTTGGTTGTCTGGGGTCTTTGAGGAAACTCAGGGTTTCGCCTCTGTCCTCGTAGACAACGACCTCATGATGTTTTGAGGCCTTTAGACAGCCAAAGCGGTCTGCGACGTCTCCTCTGTCTCCTCCCACCACCATTGCGTCCACGCTTATGGTTCGGGCCGCGGCTGACATGTAGTCTCCTGCCTCCCCGATCTTCTGAAGCAATGAGCTTGCCTGACCAAATGGAGTAGCCTCCCCCCACTCTAGCAATGCGATTGTTTTCCCTTTAAATCGCATTACACGGCATCGGTGAGTGGCCACTTCCACTTGAGGTAGTGCAGCATACTTGCTGCTTTTTATGCTCGTTTTGTTGGTGCTTCCGTTAATCAGGGCGGCAATGCCCGGTGAAAGGTAGATCCGGGCCGCAGCTTGACTTGAGCCTATGCAGAAGCCTATGCCTAACTTCTCCTGATCCCTGTTCATGAACAGAGCGACGCCTCGCAGTCGGATGCCAGGGATTCCGTCTTCTCCGCATGCCAGGAATTGTGTGGTAGTCATGATAGAGGCTGGTTGTAGGCTGGCTGTTGCTGCATCCGCTGCTGCTTCCGTTGGTAATGGCCGTTGGTTTGAGTGTGTGTGTGTAACTTGTGTATCAGTCAATGGGGTGCTTGTTGTTGTTTGTGTATTTGTGGTTGTTGTTTGTGTGGTCGTTATTGTGGTAGTGTGTGTTCGATTGTGTGGTCGACTTCGCAAGGTTACGTCCGTTTTGTTGGCCCTTGCTGCGATTGTGGCGACTTTACTCGCGAATGCCAAGAATGGAATCCTAGTAGCTGGTCTCCCCATGATGGTGTGGAGTGTGGACTGGCTAAGCTGGGTTTCGAATTTTACTTCGAGCTCCATTCTGTCTTGGCTGAACCTTGGGCATTCGAAGAGTAGGTGCCAAACTGTCTCTTCGCAGCTCGTGTCACAGACGCACGAGGGACTATCTTTAAGGTGGAAGCGGTGGAGATACGCTGAGAATCCTCCGTGTCCTGTAAGGATTTGTACGTGGACCGGTGTGAGCACTGCGTCTCTGAGTGTCCTTTTTGCCGCTAGGACGTCTGGAAAGAAAACTTTCGTGACCGATCCTGTACTCGAGGACTCGTACCGCGCTTGCCACTTCCTTATAGTCCCCTCCCGTATCTTCCTCCTCACGAACGAAACGGGGACCTTGCTGTAGTCAGATGTGAGTTTTGTTAGGGCTGCCTCCTTGGCCAGCTCGTCCGCTCTCTCATTCCCAGCAGTTCCCACATGGGCCTTAAGCCAAAAAAGCCTCACTTCTCTGCCCTCCTCTCTGATTTCACGGACGCTTCTCTTGATTTGGAGTGCCAGGTGGTGAGTGACAGACGGTCTCCTCAGCAGGTCAAGTGACGATCTCGAATCACTAAAGATGCTTACGGAGGCCGCCTTGGATTCTCTTGCCATCCTGACAGCTCTGAAGAGAGCGTACATTTCCGATTGGAAGACAGTGTTGTGAGGCTCCAAGCCGAAGGTGCTGAACTTTGACTCCATCCCGTTTTCCCACCAAGTTAGGGCAGCTCCGACTTTCCCCTCTATCTTGCTGCCATCGGTGTATATTTGGGGGCCGATTATTTGGTGGGTTTCCAGGGTTTCGGGAGTCAAATTCTGTAGGCATTCATAATCGGTTGTTGTGAGTTGCGCTGGGTGGGGATTTCTGGAGTGGTGCACGTTGCGCTCCAGCACGCGGCCCAGCGGTATAAACTCCTGGGAATGTCCCTTTTTGATCTTGAAAAGGGTTGCCGCCTCGATTACTCGGAGGTCTAGGGGGAGTTGACCTGACAGGATGAGTGCCGATGTCAGAGACACCGTGCGGTATGCTTTGCAGATCTTCTGCGCGAAGCCCCTCTGCAGTGAGTCAAACTTTTTCCTTGTCATCAGTTTCTCAGCTGCGGGGGCCCACGCACTCGCTGCATACATCATGATGGGCTCTATCACCGACACGTATATCGTCCTGATTATATCTCTGTTGAGACCCCAAGTCACCCTCGCCGCACATGCCAACTGATTATAGATGGCTGCGGCCTTTCTACAGGTCGCAGACACGTGCGCATTGAAGGTGAGTTTGGAGTCTATCGTGAGACCTAACAGCTTCACTTCCTCAACCAGGTTAAGCCGCGTGCCCGACATGTGAAGTACCGGAACGTCGTACTTTCGCTTCCTCGTTAACACCATCGCATTGGTCTTGTGCGCGGCGAAACGTAGCTTATTTTGGACGCCCCATTCCGATACCTTGGCTAGCGTGCTGTTGGCTGATTGCTGCAGGGGACAGGCTGTGAAGTCAGAGAAAACCAGGACAACGTCGTCCGCGAAGGCTTGGCAGTATACCCCCATTCTAGCCATTTTGTGTAGGAGTGAGTCTAGGATAAGGTTCCAAAACGTCGGTCCGGCAATTGAGCCCTGGACGCATCCTTTCGTGGTTCCCTTCTCGCTAGTCGCTCTGGCGTAGTTGACCCTGATGTTCCGGTCTTCCAGGTATGAGGCGACGAGAGCGTAGATATTTGCTGGACAATTCTTGGCTACCATCTGCTTCTTAAGTGCGGGCCACCACGCGTTGTCGAATGCTCCCTCGATGTCCAGTGATATCAAAAGCACGATCTTTTTGGCTTTGATTTCGGCTCGTAAGTGGCCCACTAGAGCATAGAGGGCATCCTCGGTTCCGCGCTGTGGCATGAAGCCATATTGGTTTGTGTGTAGTGTTGGGAGGAAGTGCCACTGTAGTCGGCCCACTAGAAGTTTCTCGAAAATTTTTCCTAGGACCGAGAGCAGACCTATTGGCCTGTACGACTTAGGGCTGGTATAGTCGTCCTTTCCTGGCTTGCGGAGAATGCAAACGTGGGCGACCTTCCACTGCTTCGGGAAGTGTGACAGCGACAAACACTTGTTTGCTATCGCTAAGAACACCTCCCTATCACAGTTTATTGCCGCTATGCAGATGTCTGCTGTTAATCCGTCGGGACCGGGCGCTTTTTTCGGATTTTGGTTCTGGAGAACCATTTCCAGCTCCGCAGTCGTGAAAGGCGGATCGTCCGCTGACAGACCTTGGGGATTCTTCTCCTCCGCTAGCCTCCTTAGCGCAGTGTGGTAGGGCTGTTCGGCATCCGTTGAGTCGTCGGGGTAGAAGGTTTTTGCCAGAAGATCCGCAGATTGCTCTGGACTGAGCGTCTCGCCTGCGGTGTTTCTCAGGAGCGCGTCGTCCTGTCTTCTGGCTGTTTTCCGTATTACCCTGTAGATGCCGTCCCACATGCTCTCTCGGTCCTGTTTCGTGCAGAACTCCTTCCAGTTGGCTGTGGCTGCTTCCGTTGCTGCTGTCGTGTAAGTTTGTTTGGACAGCACGTACTCTTGGATGGTGAAGTGTCTCCGGCTTGCGGCTGCGTTCCGGATTCTTCTCTTCTTCGCCATGGCGTCTTTTTTGAGACGGTCTAGAGAAGGGGTCCACCATGGGGGCTTGGCGTTGTGTTTGGGCAACCCCAGTTTTGGAATCGCTTCCTCGCTTGAGCGGTGGATGTTCTGAGTATAGTTTGAAATTATTGTCTCCAGATCCTCTGGGTTTGGTGCATTCGAGACTCTGACTTGGGTGATGCCACTGTCGGCTAGACTGGTCTTGAAGTGGGTGTTGAAGTCGGACCACTTGGCCTTCTTGGTGTTGTAGATGCGCGTCGAAATTGGCCTTAAGGGTTCCAGGGCCTTTTCTAGGCGCATCGAGAAGGTTATAGCGTTGTGGTCTGAAGTTGTTAGACTTCTTTCTACCCGCCACTCCTCGACCTTACCCAGTAGCGACGAACTGCAAGCTGTCACGTCGACGATGCTTGTGCACCACCTGTCATTTCTGTATGTCTCGAACGTTGGTGTTTGGCCCGTATTTAGGATGTGGAGATCCCGCTCATTGAGGAAAGAACTGTACGCCGCCCCGCGAGGGTTTTCGGATACACTTCCCCACCAATGGCTCCAGGCGTTTACGTCTCCTCCCACCACGATATTGTTTGTGTTCAATTTGTGTGTCTTATATTGTATTTCGGATAGGTAGGGTTCGATGTCCTGGTCACCCTCGAAATAGACCGATAGTACTCCAAAGCTGAGCTGACCCGCCTTTAGCAAGACAGCAGCAATGTTCTCGGTCACAAGCTGGGGGTCATGGATGACCTCCAGGTTGCCACCGAAAACAACGATCGCTGCCTTAACTGGCTTTTGGCGGTTGAGGCTGCACTGGATGACTTGTGTGCCGGGGTTTTGTTTCATCACACCTGTTCTTCCTACGTAGGGCTCTTGAACAAGTGCTAGTGAAATTCCCCTTGCCTGGGCCGCCAAGTGGAGTTCTTCTGTGGCCAGTTTGGAGCGGTGAAGATTTGCTTGGATGAACCGCAATCTAGCTGTCGGTCTTGAGGTGATTTCGGGGGTGACTGGTTGGTTTGGTGGTGTGTTTTCGTTGCCCTTAGCAATAAGATACGCGCGATCTGGCTATGCCGTCCCACTTTTGGCGTTCCTGGCAGTCTTCGCTGAACGCTGTGTGTGCCAGGTTGCTGCCCGTCCCGTGTGCTACCTTACAGTTTGCGCATGTAGGCTGTTTGCCGTCCGCTCGAGTGAGGCAGTCCCTGATATTGTGCTGTCCACTGCAGTAGCTGCAGACTTCTTTTGCAGCCCTGCATATGGACTTATTGTGTCCATATGCAAGGCACTTTGTGCACTGAACTAGTGGGGACTGGTCCTCAATCGAGCATCGCTTGATGCCCACATGGACTTTCGGGACAGAAGTGTAGGATTTCCAGAGCTCCGGCGAGAGCTCCAGAACGGGGTGGCACTCGTGGGGGTTTCTCGCGCGCTTCCTGTAGCGCATCTTGATGGTCCGTCCCTCCACAGCGACGTTTTGCAGAAGGTGTTGGTTCTGCGCTATAAGGAGATCGACGATCTCCCCGTCGCTGTAGCTGGACAGCACACCCTTGATGCAGACTAAGGGATCTACTAAGGGACTATCCAAAGTTGAAAATAAACCATATTTTTAAGTACGAAGTATTAAATTCGTGTGTAATACAGGTGTCCCTTTGTAGAAATTTCGTTGTATGCTTGAAGCATATAATTATCATGCTGTGCACTTGACCCGACCTTAGTTTTTCTATAAACATGCTGAGTCAGTATGCAAGCAAAAACAATAGTTAATTATGGTCACACTTCAAAGGGTCTTGAGAAATTTCAAAGGAACCATAACAAGTTAATTTTCAAACTAAATTGTTGGAAGTTGCTTTGTTCATTGTGACAAAGGGCTGTGACGTAATTGATTAAAAAACGTAATACGGGTTATTAGTTTAAAGTATTTGATCAATGCATAATGTGGTTTGTATGGCATAAATGGCCAGAGAACAGTGAAAACAGAGTAGATACATATCTCAATGTGCAGTTGTAAAGGAAACTCTGTTGTTTAAGTAATTTGTGACGAGTTTTTAGGTAATTTAAATTATGGGGATAATAATGGATGCAAAAGCACCAGCAATCCAATCAGTCACAAACGATCTAAACACATTGAAACTAGAAGAATAAAGTTGAGAAAAATGTGTCTGAATGTGTTTTATGATTCTATTAACCAAGCTATCTGTTGTCTTGACAAATTCACCACGGTGGTGTGTCCCTGAGTATGAAGTTTGAGGAGACGTTGCAATATGTAACGTGGATTATAAGGATAATATAGTAATGAAAAGGCTTGGTTATAATAACAAGGATAATTAAATCATATGTTTGTTTAATAATCTCTTCGATGAAATGATTCTGCTAGCTACTATTTTTTCACCAGACAAATAAAAAAAAATACAAGTAAGTTGTAACCGTAATATGACACAAAAACCGTAGAGAAAAAGTAAAAAAAAAAACATACCCATAAATAGAACACAAAAACAATTTTAAATTCACTTTTTATTTACTGATCATTAAAAATATTCAGCCTAATAAAGGCTTATTATTAACACCATATTCTAAATTCAAATTCACGCACTTAATAAAGAACAAGGGCATTCCCGCGATGTTCTTATTTTAAATTAATCAGTTTAGAGTGATCGCATGACATCACAGAGTACATTTTAACGACATCGCGAGCACGACACGGTCAAAGCGTGTCGTGTACCAAGTGCACCAACTAGTGATATAATTATGTAGAACAGTGCTGCCAAATACAAACAAAACGCGCTAAGTCGTCGAAGCAAAAACGCGCTGTTAGCTCTTTAAAAAAAAAACTGCTAGAAAGCGCTGAATGATCGCTGTCAAAAAATCGCTTGTATTCGGCGCCAAACACAAACAAAACGGCCAATAATTTCAGACTAGGGATGAATAAACGTATTTTTTTTTCGAATCAAAATATCTAATACCTTTAAACGAGCAATTCTTGTATATAAATATATAATCTGAATCTCGGAAACGGCTCCAACGACTTTCATGAAATTTAGTGTGCAGGGCCTTTCGGGGGCGATAAATCGTTCTCGTCTTGGTTTCATTTTTAGAAAACGTCGTTTTCTCTATTTTCACCCGAGCAGAGCTCGGTTGCACAGGTACTGTCATATAAAGAGTTCCATACATTACATTAGTACTTGTTAAGTAAAAATAAAATTAAGTAATAACGTGTTAATGTTATTATTTTATAAAGTATAGGAATTAAATTAATTTATCATCTTTTGATTCTACTACAATTGCTTCTGCCACCGAATTATATGGTTGGTCTTGATCAGTTTTGGACTTGAGTACACATTTATCTGTGAATGAAATTTGCCTCAACACGTCGTTTGGAAGTTGATAGTTTGCGCAGTTACGTTTTCTTAAAAGAAAGTCCAAAGTTTCAAAAAGGGCTAGATTTAGCGCTAGGTGCTAGAACGCGTTATTGAACAAAAAAAGCGCTAGGTCTGGCGCTGAAAGCGCTAAGTTAGCAGCACCGATGTACAAATACACCGACATATTAACGAACGATGCGACTCTGTGGTTTGTGTGACAGTTTTTTACGCTTATCTTCATTAGGCCCGGTGCTCACTGTCGTGGTGGGAATTTTAGGTGACGAATCATAATATACCTATACTCCATTTGCGATAACATTAGACGTTTAAATTAGCCCATGTTACAGCCTGTTCAACCGATTTTGACTTCTATTGCGTTAATGATAAGACAAATGGTAGCTGTAGTAAACAGTTGGTTCTGGTAACAGGTTTATGCTCTTCATGTTATCCTTATGTTTACAGGATAGAACTCAAAATCGGTTGAACGGATTGTAATAAGATTTGGAAACATGTCTAATGTAATTTCAAATGGAGTTTAGCAAAATTTTGTCGTCAGAAGCATGACTCGAGTTCATGAGGATATGTGGAGTAGGTGATTGCATGGCAAAGCCAATTGACAATTTAACAACACTCAACGCTGTCGAGCGATGATTTTGTCAAAATTTTGAAGCAATGGTTTAAGATTTGTTCTTTTGGGGGGTATAGAAAAAAATGTACGCAATCGGTGTGATGGATTCGATCCCCAGAAGAATTTTGCCATCTATGACTTTTTCTTCACTTTTGATAGGTACCTACGTTGTAATTAAATCAAAAAGTCATTATCTCAGTGTTATCAGAAAGAAGCATTATTTTGATAAATATTATAACATAATGAGGTCGTGGTGGCCCAGTGGCCTAAGACCTCGCATCTTGTGCTTGCGGTCGTGGGTTCAAATCCGGGCAAGTACCAATGTGACTTTTTCAATTCATAATGTCCTTTCTAAGTTTATCTTGGACATCGCTGACAACGGTGAAGGAAAACATGTGAAGAAACCTAAGGCCAAAGACAAGTGACATTCTAGCATCGAAAACGAAGCTACAGGATTGAAAAAATGACAAAAATGAATGGTAATGTTAAACGCTATAGAAATGATATTTTACTAAATATTTTTGTTTGCATCATAAAACCGCCGTTTTATGACGCAACAAAAATGTTTGGAATTTTGCCGTTTTGATAAAACTCTGAAACAATAGTCGTCTATTTATTTCCTTATTTTTCGTAGCCCTGAAAATTACAAACATTAATTTGACCGATATAGGCATACGTAACATGTTTTGTAAACTAGAGTTAGAACTAAAATAAGAAAAAAAATTATAAAAAAATTTCGGGTCGTCAAAAAATTCATCCACATCGCTGTCAACAGGAAATGTGCCCAGAAGGCTGGCAGCATTGCCACGTTGGATGGCAATACTGATTCTTTGGGCAAAAAAAAGGCCAGCCCTCTGGTCTCGTGAAGAGTCGACCAACCGTTTGGCGATATCCCGAAATAATAGGTGTGCACTCGGACCCCATGGCCCCAATGTTATATAGGCATTATTTAAATACTAATTGTAATCGGTTCAGCCGTTCTAAAATTATGGGCGTTTTACAGTTTGTATCGGGGTTTTTTCGCAAGATATCGTGCCACAATTATGTGTTCAGTAGATTGTCGATCGGAGAGCGTCTACTACTAAATAACTTATGTACCATGAAATAAAAATGTTTCGGAGGTTTTTTTTTTAATTTTGTCTTGTTTATCATGCGATCACTTTTTCGCAGAAATGCAACGAATGAGTAGTACGGCAGTGCGCGCACATTCGAGTAATAAATCGCAACAATTTTAAAATTGAGATTGTCACAATTTGCTGCGTTTGCTCGCGACGCGATTATCGCGAAAGTAAACTGCGGCGTATGAATTTGTAAGGTCCCGCGCGCTACACAAAGTTTATCTACATTAAATATTTAAAGCGACAAATGTGTCGATTTTGATAAAAGTATGATAAATATTCTAAAATGTGCATTGTAAAAAAGTGTTTAATTTAATTGTATTTAAAGTTCACTATTTTGGTAAGTTCACTATATTCTGTCGCGGATTTTTATTTAGAACTATTTAAGACAAACAATCCTACGGTATATTATATTGGTGTATCTCCAACGGTTTAGGCAGCGCACGCGAAGATGAGAGCTCTCAGAGAGCAGAATTTTTGCCGACTTACTTGATATTTAGCGTTATATTGTGACCAAATTACAAAAAAACATTATAAATTGAAGCCTATGTGTTATTCTGATGTATAACCTATATTACTATAAAGTTTCATCCAAATCCGTTTAGCAGTTTTTGCGTGAAAGAGTAACAAACATACATCCATCCTCACAAACTTTCGCATTTATAAGATTAGTAGTATAGTAGGATTAGTAGGATAGTAGGAAGTAGGAAGTAGGATGGTCTGATAAGAAAAAGTTGATTACCTACTAAAACATTTTTTTTTAGCGTTAGGCGCAAAATTATCCAGATACAATGTACTACTTGGTCTATTCGGTTGCCTTATTTCTAACTTCAGATTGTGATTGAAAAGTAGCAGTTCAAAGTCCAAAGTGTACCGATTTTGTTTAAGAATATCTATGTTGAAATCCCCGCATAACACCACTTTCCTATCCCACCTAGAACACAGTTTTTAAAGCACACATTTCAATCTCTCGCAGAATATATTGAAATTTGACATCTTTGGCACTCTATACATTTACATACAATTACCAAGTTCTGTTTTATCAATTCTATTGCGCAATAATCTATTACTCCGGAAATGGATAATCTTGCTAGGTATCTCGTTAGTACCCTGAATTCGTAGCATTTTCGTAGTAATATACAGGCGCCTCCTCGTATTTGTGTCTTTCTTGAGTATATTGCGATGAGAGAATATTAATGAAATCCTCTTGTCCAGAAATAACAAAATGTTCCGTGATGCATATTATGTCAATACCTACTTTTTATTTAACAATTCCTGGATATGGATGAGTAATGTTTCTGCTTTGTTTAAAAGTCCTGCTATCTGATTGTGAATATTTTTATATCCGTCTTTGTTAATTTGCCTAACAAGAAAAAATCACATGTGTCGGTGTTATATTGCTATCAAAAAAGTAGGGATATTTGTTGTTGTTTATGTCCAAATAGAGAAGATTGTTAAACAGTTCAACTTTATAATTATAGATTAGTGTACCTTTTATGTAAGTCGGGGCATAAATAATGTTGTTTGTGTGCGTAGCATTTTTCAAAGTATTTTTTAAGTTGCCCAATATGTTAATGTAATTGCCATCCTTCAAATAATCTCTTCCAATAAATATTAAGCAGTAGTTGTTCATTGTAAAATCCTCAAGTTTGCTATCGCCTGGTGAATTTTTGTTAGCAAAGTTATGCTGGTCCGGCGTTGGCTGTTATTGTCAACAGGCGGATTGAACGTTTCTGTAGATTTATTGAGCGCCTCGCATTTTGTTATATCATGGGAACTGTTACGAAACCCAGTCAATACTTGAGGAATTCGGAAATTTTGTGTTGCTTTTTTTTTTTGCGAGCTGATTGTGTAGTGTTATTTTTTCGGTCTGGGATTGCACAGATTCTTTTATATGATTCGATAGATTTTAATGATTTTTCTAGATCCGCTTTAACTCTGAGTTCTTACTATTTAGGTCTTCAATCTCCTGTTGAGCGCTAGTTAGTTGCGATTCTAGTGATTTCATTGGTTCGATTTTTGTTGTCATCGTCATTCTTGTCATACAGACTGTCCGGGAGGCTCATCATCGTCGTGTCAAGTATTGTTTTTTCCGCATCATTTATCATAACGAATAAGTCAGTCAGAGAGCAGGTTTTGTAGTTTTTTCGAAATGTGATATTATTGTCTGTATAATATCGCTGTTAAAATTTAATTGTAGGTAATTTGAAATTGAGGTTTGAGCGTTCTTTTGTAAGATAATATAGAAATTTAATTTCACAAAAAGAGGCGGTTTTACTGCGCTGGGGTTCAAACCGTCGTTCTCGTTCTATGCTACCGATCCAAATTAACTTTAGTTAACAAGTTGAAATTATGCTTTGCATTGATAAGTTTATTATGTGTATTATGTATTTGAACGAAACAAAAATGGTTGAAATGACTCATGAGATTAAAACTTTTTCACTATCAAATACTTCGGTCACTTCGTTTTAGTTTTGTAAAAACATATCCTTTGAACGTTAATTATCACTGTTTTATAAATCACTGCACTCGATTGTCACTATTATTCATTGTTGTTGTTTGATTTTTATTTGATTATTGTAAGTTGCCTTTTATACCTAATGGTTACTAATGTTTATTGTTCGAGATAACACTTGCACTTATTCATGGAAACTACTAATTATTTTAGTAGTTTCCATGAATAAGTGCAAGTGTGTCAGCGAAAAAAATCAATAAAATACACTTTTACAATTTTTTTGGAAATTTAGTCAAGGAGCGGATTCGATCGCGCGAATCAACGTTCGAGATCAAAACACGTTTGTTTGACGAATAATATGATTAGTCTATGATGGTATGGTTCGTTCATGGATCCTCGCACGCATGCTCCTTGTTTCATTTTATTTCGGAATTTGAAAAATGTTGAATGTATTCACTATTTCATTCTCGACAGTTCTTCGCTACTCAATTAATGGTGTAGTCGAGTCGGATATTGACTTAATAGATGGATACCGACAAAAGAAAATAAGTTATCAAATATTTCTATACTGCAATATTATAAAGAGGCCGGCCCACCTCAATGAGTACCTATAATAAAATAAGTACATAATTTCAAATAGATTTCAGTATAAAAAATATATATGTACGGCTGCGGAACTTTAACTTAATCATTTAGTTTTGTTGAATGCAACATTTTACTTCTGATTCAAATCTCAGTTCGATTTTATTCGATTGACCACACTTTATTTTTCTTATGTCAAAATACTTGATTTCGATTGGATGTTATAATCTGTACTTTGCCGAATGAGTCATTGGCATAATCCTAACTTTAAATGGAAAAGCAATTTCTGTTGTGAAATTTGTTTGCAAGTAAAAGAGTACTCGGTTCGTAAAAATGTTTTCCTTTAAATACAGTGACGATTCGTTTTATAGTATTTTTTGCACGTTTTTACAGTTTCACTATACCAAAATGTGTTAAAAAGGTTGGAAAACCCAAAAATTGTATATAGCGCTATCCATTCGAATGAACATTAAAAGATCTGTTCAAATAAACATTGAAATTTGAATTAAGAGCCCAATATTCCACTACACAAACAAGAACATACCAAAATTTATATCAATTCTAGTTTTTTTTTTTACAAAATTCAATAACAAATCAATACTTATCACGCCATCTAGTGGAATTTATTCAAACCATATTTTCTTTCTTAACGCTGGGACACCGTGGTTAGGTATACAAGGATTATTGGAAAGGGCATCCTCAGGCAAGCGGGCATTGCCCTCTCCAATAGTGCGCCATTTTATTCAACCATAAACCATTCGGAGCGTGTGGTCAATCTATCTCCACATGCGCTGCTAGATCTGCCTTACCATGACGTGTCAAAACTATCATGGTGCGACTATGAAAAAGAGACAGATGTATACAAGACATCAATAAAGATCGACTAATTAGTTACTTTAATAAACATAATATTTTATCTTCCTCGCAAAATGGCTTCAGAAGGGGCCTATCTACACAAGACGCTGTTAAGGCATTAACTGGTGATATAGTAAATTAGCCGAAAGAAGTGGACGTCTTTTGGCTGAAATGATGATGATGATGTTGATGATAGTAAATTATGTTGATAAAGGACTGAAATGCCTTACAGTCTTTTTAAACCTAAAAAAGGCATTTGACATCGTTTCTATCCCCATCCTTCTGCACAGACTTGAAACAATCGGCATAAAGGGTGCGACTCTCTCACTTATTGGTACTTACCTATCTAGCCGAAAACAGCAGGTTAGGGTTGGCAACTTACTACAACAGTAGTGATGAAAAAGCGGTATGTTTTGGAGTACCTCAGGGAAGTGTGCTCGCCCCGGCGCTTTTCCTGATTTATATAAATGAATTGTGACATATCGGGAATAGTGGCGGACGAGTATTTTCATATGCAGATGATACAGCAGTAGCTTTTGCCAGTGACCCAAGAGTCACTGGCGAAAGCTACTGCTGTGGCTACCGCACGTGCTGCTGCTGAACGTGGATTAGCGATAATAGCAAGTTGGTTAAGTGCTAATCTTTTAGCTCTTATCTAAAACTAACTTCATTTGTTTCCTCCTAATCAGAGATCACAGCCAGGTGCTGTATTAGGGATCGTGATCCATGAGTGTGCATTAGGAACGTCCATTATCCTTGTAATTGTCAAAGCATACAGCAAGTCACTAAATATCTTGGTTTAACAATAGACCAAAGATTGTCCTGGCACATACATATCGAAAATACCATTGCTTGGTCAAAAAACTTATATGGAGTTTTAAAACGTTGCGACATATGATGTCACCGTTGTTACTTAATAAAATTTATACTGCTCTGACACAATCGGTCATCACGTACTGTATACCGATCTGGGGAGAGGCCACCAAGACCAAATTTCTTGACCTAGAAAGGGCTCAAAGTTCTCTCATCAAAGTTATGTGTTTTACCTTTCGATATTCTACAGACAACCATTACAAGATTAATAATCTGCTCACTGTTAGGAAATTATACATATTGAACATAACCATACATCTGCACAAGTCCCTCTCATTTGATCCCAGAACTCGATAAAAGATGTAAATATATTTTAGCCCACTCCCCGCGGGTCCGTATGATTTTCACCAGGCGTCAGTATACTACTCAATCAACTTATATTTATAATAAATTAAACCTCAAATTGAATATTTACCCCATGTTGCGGTACAAATGTTAAAATACCCTAAAGGAATGTTTAAAATTACATATATTTCCATTGTATTTGTATTAATTTTAAGTTTCTTTTTATAATTGTATTTTAAGGTGTACAATAAAGCATATTATATAATAAATAAAATTACAAACGTACGATGAAATTGACCTTTTATTTACCAGAGTATGCTAAAGAAGAACCAGTACCCAATCATAACATTTATCAGATCATCAATTTTTAACACAAACACACATACTAACACACACACCCCGCCCATCCGTCCCCCTACACATACATACACACACTCTCACATTACACATAACTGAACATGCTACAATAATTTTGTAATCATCCTAGAACCTTTTTTCTTTTCTTTTCCTTTTTAATGATGTCTCAACATTGTACCGGGGCTGCCCCAATTTTGTGCTGTAGAATAATTGTATAAGAAATATATATACACATCTGTCCCTTACGCAAAATGTAAATAACCTTGCTCTCTAAGAGCTTATGAGAGCAGTGGTGGCCCAGTGGCATCGGTCGCGACTTACAAGTTGTAGATCGTGGGTTCGAGCCCAGGCAGGCGCTTTATTTCATCACCACTGCTCTCGAATTGGTGAAGGAAAACATCGTGAGGAAACCGGCATGTCCACCAAACCAAACCAAAAATTCAAAGACATGTGACTTCCACCAACCCGCACTGGGCCCGCGTGGTGGATTACACAGAGAGGAGGCCTGTGCCCCATCAGTGGTAACATTTATAGGCTGTTGAGATGATGAAGAGCTTATGGAAACCTCCCGGGAAAAAGTTCTAGAGTGGTGACTGCTGTGATTGGTTTTCTCAATTGTCAATAGTCAACCGCATCATTTGACTCGCGTTAAATTTGTTTCACGTCGATTTCTTTTTTCAAAAAGTCATGGTACCCAATAAATAAAATCACACAAAAACAATTAATACAACAACATGATTTATTTGATTAAATTATCTTTCTTATGGCCATATTTTAACAGTTAATCAATTAAGGCTTTACTTAAACAAAGTACGTTATTTATTACTATAATGATTACATTTACTTCCATACTGTGTAAAACAGTATTTTTTAAGTACAGTCAAGAAAATGTATTGTTTACCACTGGGACAATACGTGTCGTTTAAGCACATCTTTTACTAGCTTCAGCAAGTGGTTTCGTCCGCGAGAATGTCGGAAATCATCCCAAGGGAACATAGATCCGGGATTAATAGCATCTTATAGTACAAACACCTGTAGACCATATCCTAGATTAGGACTGTCCTAAACCAAGACATGATCTAACCACGTGCCAAGTTGCGTTTTATCCAAATCTGTTCAGTCGTTAAGAAGTGTAAAGGCAACATCTCACTGCAAAAACACGCAGGTATATTATTTGTGATACTTAAAACTTTTTTTTTATGAATGACTTTTGATAGTAGAATAGGTTATGAAGAAACCTTTAATGTTTTGATAACTTCTCTATTTGCTTATACACTCGTTTTCTTGACTGTACACAAAACGTTTTCAGTGTTTGTTTTTTCAGACGGACAGATAAATGCAGTACTTTTTCTTACAAGTACGACTCGACTCGACTCGAGTTCGTATTGTACAAGTACTACATACTAAATTAAAGAAAAAATAAAATTAATACCTTATTTTAACGTACTTAAAGTTCACGCTTCGGTGGGCCTTTTATTACGACATAAAAAAATCTTAATAAAAAGAATGAAATCGAATATTATTAAACAGATAAAGCACCTTATTAAATGTATTGAAATTAAATTTAAAATTCGATCATAATTCTTAAAATATAGGTCATTATTATCATTGGAGATTCGCTGCTATATAAGCGTTATTTATGTACTTTTACTTTAATTATAATATTAGCTTTTTTAACTACTTAGGGCATTTCCTGAAGGCGCGACGCAATTTAAATTGCATTGATAGGCGAAATTGCGTACCTACCTATATAAATGTACAGTGAAGTAAGTAAGCAAAGAAAGCCTTGCCTTATTGATCTGAGTGCTGGCCGATGAAGTAGATGCATAAACAGAAAATTCACACCACAGAGAAGAAGATGCAACGCCGGTCTAGCAGGTCTTCGAAAATGGACGAAGTAAGAAACGAATATATTCGTGGTACTGTCAAAGTCACTAAAATGCACGATAAACTTATTGAAAACCACTTGCGCTGGTACGGACATGTGGTGAGGCGAGAGGATGACCATATGACCAAAAGAGTCATGAACAAGGAAGACGGAAAAGAGGTCATGGATGACCACCAATGGCATGATAACATGCAACACAACAGAAGAGACAACCCGCAACTGTACGGAGTGGTGCAGAAGTATTAAGAAGGCTGACCCCGAATAACCTGGGACAATAAGCCAGGAGAAAGATGAAGATTTTCTAATAAATTTCTTCTGTTGAAAAGTAAATCGATCGAATGGCATCGCATTGCGTCTATGTCCAAAAATCGCTTTACAGTGTGATATAAATCGGATCATGTCGAGCCATCAGGAAAGTCCTTTACACTAAATTCAACAGTTTGTAGGTACGAAATGGAAGTAACGAACATTTTAAATATTTAAAATTCAGGCCCTTGCAATATTATAATTAAGTAACATTATAAATAAATGTTAAAAAGGGAAAAAAATATTAGTTCTCTCTTCTTTTCTTTTTTAATCCTAAGATACTGGGTTTATTCAAATTATAAAGAAATTGTAGGAAACCAATACGTATTTTCTTTTTTCTTTTTTTTTTTAAGATATTCCCAGCTATGGCATTAGGCTATTTTCTTAGTTTAAAAAAGTTTTCAAATAAAAGCAATATTTTTTTAGTCCAATTAAATCTCTTTTGTGTATTTATTATGATAAGTAGGTATAGGTTCCTAAAAAATATGAAATATAAGATATTGGAAGTACGTATTCATATAATAATGTATTACGAAGAAAATAATACTTCCCATTTTAAATAAAATTAAAGTTGATTGATTTGATTTCTACAAAAATAAAAAATTATACGAATACCAACTTTAAATTAATATACATTTTTTATTAAAACATTTCTTGTGATGACATTAAATATGAAGACTTGATTTTATAAGACAGACCGAATAAAGAACCTTATAAAATAATAAAATGATTAGAAAAGTTTGTTTATACAAATAAGCCTGATTTTCGTGATTAAGTAACCATTTATCATAATAGAATTTGAACGCCTAGGTATCTATTCATTTTAAAGTATTTATTTCATTTTCACTTCCATTAACCGTTTTAAATTGTGATAAAATAATTATTCATCATCATCATCATTTCAACCGAAAGATGTCCACTGCTGGACATAGGCCTCCCCCAGGCGTCGTATTGATGTCAATCAATCTGCCTAGCCTTTTCCCAACTTTATTGGGGTCGGCTTCCAGTCTTACCGGATTCAGCTGAGCACTAGTGTTTTACGTGGAGCGACTGCCTATCTGACCTCCACAACCCAGTAACTGGGTAACACGGTACCTCTTGGCAAGACTGGTGTCAGATCTCAGGCTTCTGACTACCAGTAACGACTATCAAAGATCTTCAAATGACAGCCGGGACCAACGGCTTAACGTGCTTTCCGAGGCACGGAGGAAACTCGGTATGTTGAAAATGGTCACCCATCCACGGACCGACCTCGTCAAGCGTTGCTTAACCTTGAAGATCGACCCGTGCGGCTGTTATTATTTAGCCACGAGCTCCCCCAGGCGTCGTATATTATTATAATAAACTTATTAATATTCGTACTTTTTCTTATTATGAAAAAAAAACCTATTCGTACTTGTTTTTTCAAATTACGTTGGAAGATTCGAGAGATTCAAGCCAAGTATTATTCTTATGCTTCTATGGCTAATTATAAACTCATACTCAAACTTTTAAATTTAATTCGTTGGCGAAAAAAAACCTCACAGAATATGTACCTCTATTTATGTACATGAACTCTCGAAATGAAAGTAACCTAACTCAAAATATGCAATTTCTGGGCAGTGAGCAAAAAAATCTAAGTAGTGTTGACTGTACTTTTTTGTACTAAAGTGAACGATGTAGGCTGATCCTTTCTTACTCATAATTTGGTCTCTTTTTCACCAGAAGGTTTAAGAGTAATTCCTCTTTAAGGTCACTTTATAGAAAATGAGAAATTACAAGAATTTTGAATTAGAGCAGTTTCATTCTATGGATGCGATGTGATAAGTACCATGATCTAATACGCAACACAATACATTGATTAAAAAAATATAATAAATGTATTAAGTCCGTAAGTTAGACTATCAAAATATAGGACACGATTTTTTTCTTTAACAAATCAATAAAAATGTACAAGGGTAAATTGATCAAAGTTTAGGAGTGGCGGTTGTGACGTCACTTCTAAGTGAAAAGTGTATTATACCAAGGCGTGACGTTACGCAAAATTTAAACGCAATCAACATCGCAATTTTTTGCTTTACTTGAAAAAATAAAATATCGTGCCCATTATTTTGTATTAATTTCTTGATTGATAAAAAAAACATGTTTTTTTCATCATCCTTATTTGACGCCACTTACGTGATCCCTCTTTCACTATTAGTTGAAAAGCAGATACCGAATTAGAAGAAAAAATACAAAACGAGGCAGTTTGGTGTGCACTAACACCTACTCGGTTAGAACGGCTCAACTACGACTACACACAATATGTCTACTTAAGTATCGGAAGCCATTTTACTAAAAAAGATTTACAAATACATTTAAAAAAAAACTATCATTTCTTGAAAATAAAAGTCCAGGAAATAAATTGCTCACAGTTTCAAAAATAATTCCAAGTAAATTTGAACTTCACTAAAGTTGAAATTACATATCTGTCACAAAGACAAATAGACCTTGTCGTTTTATGACGTGGAAGCGACATTCAACCAAGGTGATGAGCAATTATTTCCCCGGCCCGTACTTACAAGTACAGTTTGAGCATCATAAAATATTTCCAAGAGTCTGGAAATTCTTTCATGCCAAAGCAAAATTACTGGATACTGCATTTTTACGGCCATCTTATTGGACACACTACATCTGCATATTAAAATATGTAATGGGAATTTTAAATTCAAAATAGTTTCAATCCATCGCCACCAACTCAAGTATCACTATGTTTTTTTTAGTGACCATTTGTAATAAATATATTTTTTTGAAACTATCTTTTTCCGTATTCTTCTCAGCAAACCCTTTCATTTGATACTAATATCATGGCAGTGCACCAAAAATAACTATTCCGCCATCTTGGGCTGTCCGCCATATTGGATTCAGAATGACGTCACTTAGCCAACCATGCACTGTAAACTATTCAGTACCTACCTAATGACTTTTTTATAACCAGAAAATGAAGAGAACTGAAACAAAACCTGAAATATTTTAGCTGCATATAACTTAACTGTATTTGGTTTTTTTTTAGTTGTTGGCTTATTTTAACAATTCGGGTAATCTTAAAATTTATGTACTACTTACTAAGCAACTAAGCATACACATGTTTATTGTTATCTTGAGATATTGTTATCTTTTATCAGTAACCTTACGGGTTTTTTTAATGATGTCGTTTTTTTGTTTTTTTTTAGTCACGTTCAGTCTAGGAATTCGATTGTTGAACAGATATGATGACACCTTCTTATAAAGACTTATTTTTTCTGCTGATAAAAATAGTCCTTTGAAAAATAATTTCTTAACATTAAATCAAAATCACATCATACCACTAAAATAATTAAGTAACAGGACTAGTTTAATTATTATTATTTCTTAATTAACCAGAGGCCTCTACATTTAACAGTTTTACTTAAAACTAAAATGTACCGAACCTCGATGAAAGCAACTTTCATTTGGACATTAAAATCCTTGTGGAATTTATGAAAAATTTGCTCAAATCGAGGCACAAGGCGTACTTTGGAAGCGACCTTCGCTTTAAGCGAAGCAGCCTTTGAATAAACGACTGCAAAAAAGGAAGATGGATCTCAATGAGGGTTTTCAGGAAAATTCTCGCTACCAGTTGGCGCCACTTTGGCGTGAGGTTCTCAACTTGGAAATCATAACTTTTGACAGTAACATGATGTTGACGTCAATATAACTAATGTCAAAAACATAAGCGCTTTGACAGGTTCCTGAGGCCTTAGACAAGCGACATTCTATCATCGAAAGCGTGGCGATAGCGATTGGCAAAACGTCCAAAATGTACGGGAATATCAAACGCTATCGAAATATCACGTGATCAAACCCTGAAATTTTGACATTTCGACCATCGCCATCGCTGACGTCGAATGACACTTGTCTAATCTGTGATTTTTAATTTCGTAGACTAAACTGACATTCGGGGGTTGTCACATTATCATTAAATAGTGTCGTATCCTGACTATCCTGAGTGATCGAAAGTTAATCGAAAATCGAAGATCGAAAATGAAACTATTTCACGGCAAAAAACTTCTAGCTAGCGACCCTTATTGAGTTTCTTCTCATTTATGTCAGACGTTCATTTTATCGATCGCATTTATTTTATTGTATATTTCATATTTAACACACTAAAAGTTTATGTACCATATGTATGAATACTATTTAAATGTATTACGTTTATATTCATAAAACATAAATTTACACCAATTAGTAAAATTAAATTGAGGAGTCATGTCACATCGATTCGATGAATCACTTATGATTGAGCCTTACCTACAACACTATGCACCACGCTTGGAACATTAAAAAAAACAAGGTCATTTGCAGCTGTCAGTTTAGTCTACGAAATTAAAATTCACAGTAGGTATAGAGCCTATGAACCTGATGGCTAAGTGCTGCCACCTAGTGCACATCATTTCAGAAAAACCTCAATCGACCCGTATGCTTTTTATTTTCAATTAAGTTTATTACTAGGGCATCTCGTCTCATAATAAGGGTTCCACCAGTGTCTAAAATCGTCATAAATAGTTGTTTTTTGAAGCAATTTCTTGTCGTGAAGGGCTTCGCAGACTGCGCAGACGTTTTCATCACCTGACGGGTTGTGGTAAGTATAGTGTTGTTTCCACCTGAAGTACTGATTGTATTTCTTGGGAGATTTTATCAGTTCGATCATTATGCCCGCTAATTTATTGACGTGTTGCTTTCTACCGTCGATGTAGGACCCAGGCGGAAGGAATCTGAAATCAAAACGGTCATTTTAATTGGATTAAATCACGATCACATGGACATATAGCTCGTAGAACGGATGGTCAATGAGGACGAAAAGTTCAGGAGTGGCGACCGCGAACCGGAAGACGCTACTTTGGAAGGCCTCCCAAGACCGATGACCTAGCCTTATTTCGTAATGAATTCGGCAGGGCACAGGGTAAAGAGTACGAAAAGTCGTACATTTTGACAGAAATGTACATCGCGTCTTTCATCTCGCATTTGATTGGTCGGTTTTTCATACACTTTACCCTTTGCCTTGCCGATTTCATTACGCAATAAAGTTGCGGAGCTTAGCAGAGGACGTCTTTTGACTGAAATGATGTTAAAAGATTGACGTGTGTCTGTCTGTGGCATCATAGCTCGCATTCTTTTTTTAAAGGTGACTTCAACGAGTGTGTTTAAATATATTTGATGAACAAGTAAACGGCAGCCAAAATATTATACAAACTAGCTGTCCCACGCGGCTTCGCTCCCATCAACTGGCTACCTACCTACCCATCTACCCTACCTACCCTACATATATGAATGTTGCGTAACTTTAATCGCTTACGCAGCGCACGCTACGGAAGCTCTCAATAAGGAATATTTTTTCCCATTTTTGCAACATTTTTCATTTGTGCCCCGCTCCTATTGGTCTTAGCGTGATGTTATATAGCCTATAACGTTCCTCGATAAATGGACTATCCAACACAAAAAAGAATTTTCAATTCAAATCATTAGTTCCTGAGATTAGCGCGTTCAAACAAACAAACAAACTCTTCAGCTTTATTGGTATACATTATAGAATTATAGATTATAGATATGCACGTTGTCATTTGTATCACAAGTTTTTCCCGGGACTTCGCTCTCGTGACCTAGTTTTTCCCGGGACTTCGCTCTCGTGACCTATTCCACAAGAACTAAGTGTTTTTAACAAAAAGCATCCTATGGAGTTTAGTGATAATTTAGTTTTCTGATAATGAAATAGTATTCATATCAATACTTCTTGGCTTAATCGTTTACTCTTGCGCCATCCTATCTTCCTAGTTCGTCGTGCTGTGCTGGCGCAGCCGCTGCGGCTGCAGAGAACCTCAAGCGGCAGAAATGTAATAACCTCATCGATAATTATATTTTTGATATTTGGAGTTGAAACTCTTGGTCCGTGGGGTCCGAGTGCTCACGCTTTGTTTAAAGATCTTTCCAAACGCCTAGTTGACACTTCGTGTGACCCAAGGGCTGGCTTTTACCTTGGTCAGAGAATAAGCATTGCCATACAACTTGGCAATGCCGCCAGTCTTTTGAGCATATTACCAGTGGACAACGAAGTGGAGGAGTTTTTCGACGCTATATTTTAGTTTAGTATATTTTTAGGCTTAGTTAGTGACTAGTTTTTAACCGACTTACCAATAAGGAGGAGATTCTATGTTCGACATTATGTACGTTTTTTGTTTTTCTTTCTTTGTTTACCGATATCTACGTCAATTGTGGACCGATTTTGTAAATTCTTTTTTTGTTTGAAAGAGTATGTTCCGAAATTGGTCCCATTTTAATTTGGTGAAGATCTGATGAAGAACTTCGAAGATATACAACAGAACTCTTCAATAGATAACGGAAAATCTCTCGGGATTGCTGCAACCGCATGTCTGTTTATTGTTCATACTATTTCATAACATAACATCTCCCCATTACGCTCTTAACGCAGATCTCTCATTTCACCGGTTATGCTCATGTTTCATGATATTCGGTTAATCTATTCTGGTACCTTATTAAACAACTTGCCTATTATGCAGGTACAACTAAAAAGTGAAAAATAAATAAAAGTTTTTACAAATAAATACTACCGACTGCCCAATAAAAAAAACTACAAAGTGAAAAATAACTTTATTTTTGGAAGTCTGTTTCCATAATGCAATAAATTGGTACCTATGAAAGTAACAACTTACAAAAATAAAGTTATTTTTCACTTTGTAGTTTTTTTATTTGGAAGTCGGTTGTATTTTTTTGTAAAAAAGAAATTTGTTGTTTAAAGTAAATATGTTTGTAGTCTTAGTTATTTAAGTATTTTATATACTGTAAGTTTGTACTTTTATCTATTTAAATAAATAATAAAGGTTAAAATAAATTGTCAAATCATCTTCTATATTTCTCACGCCGAGCAACATTGCTCGTACCGACATTATTTTTGCCGGAATCGCGCATGCATTACCAAAGTGTAAAGCATATTAGAAACACACTTTTCTCCAGATTAAGTGCCATGTGATGTGCCGGAGGCGAGCTAATAGCCATCAACCAGGTACAAATCCAACCATAATTATATAGTCTAGACATACAGTGCTGCTACGAGAAATTTCAAAAGCGAATCCCAATAACATTTTGCCTGTACCGGGCATCGAATCCAGGTCCTCATACTCTCATACAGCAGTAGCGCCTAAAACCATTAAAATAACCATACGTTAATACTAAAGTTTGTCATAGAGCGGTGGTAGCTCAGTGGTAAGGGCTGCGACTAACAGATTGTAAGTCTTAGGTTCGAACCCAGGTAGGTGCAATTATTTATTCACTACCATCATTATCATCATCTGCATTTTAATGTTCCCACTGCTGAGAAACAGGCCTCCTCTCTGTGAGAGGGAATGGGCCATTAACCACCACGCGGGCCGTGTGGGTGGTGATATCATCACCACTACTCTCAAAACGGTGAAGGAAAACATCTTGAAGAATCCATGTCTTAGAGTTAGAACCAAAAAACTGGAAGAAATGAGACATCAACCAACCCGCGCTGGGCCGAGTGGTGGATTACGGCCCATTCTCTCTCACAGAGAGGCGCCCTGCACGCACTACGGACCAAATGGAAGTCTAAGGCCCAGTTTCCCAGCCGCTTGTTACATTTCCTACCGTGATAAAAATTATCCTTTGTCCTTTCCAGGGTCTCAAACTATCTCCATCCTAAATTTCATCTAAATCGGTTCAGTGTTCTAATCATGAAAAGGTAACAGACAGACAGAGTTATTATCGCATTTACATTATTATATAAACAGGAAGAGTTTTTTAATTGGGCATGGCTGGCCAAATATGATACTATACGAGGAATAGCGCCAAAACATTTGAGCCTCGTGACTCCTTTGGGTATTTTTAACTATTCCTCATAGTCTCGAATTTGGCCATCCATGCCCACTCAAACGAAACAGGGCGATATTTGGAGCTATTTGCTTAGGTAATTAAACATAAAAAAATCTTATATTCTTCTTCTAATATCCCATCGCCCTGTTTCGCTTGCTTCACGATTTTTTTCCCACCCAGTATTCATATACTAGGTGTTTTTTTTTTTGAAAACCCATTACTTTAGGTCTAAGGTATGAATGAGATCATATCAAAGAATCAACTGGCATAATGAATTATTTTTCAATTATCATTTTTATTTTTCATACAAAATGTTGGGAATAATTACGGCACCCGAAAAGAAGCAAAACATTTTTAGAATAAATTAATTTTGATTTCGCATATCTTCGAATCTATGCATTTTTTTACCACACCTTTTTTATTATTTTAACTTATAGAATACTAGCTTTTACCCGCGGTTTCGCTCGCAGTGAAGCAATTTTTTTTTTTTGTATTAAATAGTTTCCTATGTTACTTCTAATACCTCCAAGAATAAAAATGTACAAAGTTTTATGATGATCGGTTCAGTAGTTTTTGCGTGAAAGCGTAACAAACAAACTTACATTCACATTTATAATATTAGTAAGGATAACCCTAGATTTATGGTATATAAAAAACAATCACTTGGCGAAAGGCGCAGAAAACATTTCAACTAAGTTTCTATGGCAACGCTTTGCCAAACTTATGAATGATGGACGTCTAGAGGCGGCAACTACTTTACATCAAGGGCATTCGGCTTGTTTGCTGAGTGCATAATGCAATATTTAAATAGCTAGCCGGTCGTAACAGTGCAGTCACCACAATAAGCCAGTGCGGCCTTCAAAACAGTATAAAATCACTACCTTTAAGATTTTTTGATGAACACCATACGATCTTGTTAATATAATATAGGAGTGTTTTTAGGATTCCTATTGATGTCACTCACGTTATGTCCGTCGCGTCACAAAATTTTGTGCCAATTATTTTTTTAACTGCCCATTGTCCTATGAAATTGAAATTTGGTGATAATGTTTCTTAATTCCGCGAGAAACTCAAATGGTTGCCAATTCGCCTTCGCCGATTAAAAATGAAAGCCGATTTCAGTTTTTATGTGACTCCCACACGAAAGTTCTTAGGTCATCGGATAACATGAAACTTAAAATGCCAATGCATTCCACTATCTTCCTAGACAAATCTTTCACTGTCCTGGCCGCTCGTCTATGGAATGCATTGCCTGTAACAATTAAACGCGCGCAATCACTACCGACCTTTAAAATACTGGTAAAGGAGCACTACCTGTCACTGTGATCTTATTCTTGTTGGAGCTGTATTGTTTTCTTGCCTGTATATTTATATGTATGTATGTATTTATGTATATATTTTAGTATTTTATATTTTGTGCTTCCTATGTATGTAAATTATAATTTAATTTTAAAATTGCACCAAGTGCAACCCCATATCATGTCCAGGCTATCTCTTTCCATTCTGGGTTGCCTGGAAGAGATCGCAGAACGCGATAAGGCCGCCTGTTGTATGTTTGTGTTTATTTTAAGGTTTCTGTATGTAATGTTATTTTCTTGGTGTACAATAAAGTATATATAAATAAATTTTACTACTTAATAAATACCAGTATTTTTTTGAGATTCCCTCATTTTTTCTATTACAACTTGATCTTGCGTTTTGGTACGGAACCTTAAATGTGCGAAGTCCGACACACACTTGGCCCTTTTTTTAAAGAGTAATCGTGGAGTTTCCTACTAGTTCTTATCTTTAGGAAACGACCAAATTGAAAACGTAAGAAAGTACCTAAGAACCAAGACTTTTTCAAATATCATACTAATATTATAAATGTGAATGTAAGTTTGTTTCGCTTTCACGCAAAAACTACTGAACCGATCATCATGAAACATTGTACATATATTCTTGGAGGTATTAGTAGTAACATAGGATTCTTTTTATAAAAATAATAATAATAATGGCTTCACTGCGAGCGAAGCCGCGGGTAAAAGCTAGTTAATGATAAAAATGTCATTTTCGACTTGAGATTTCGACGAAATTCTCTATTTTCGTAGTCAAATAACACAAGTAAAATAAATACTGTTTACTTAAGGTGCACACAAAATAGGTAAATTAAGTTCATAGGTCAATGGGAAGTTAAAAATTCTTCGGAACAAAATTTTGTAAAAAAAAGCTTAGTTTGGTGGCTTCTCATTCTTTTTTTATCCAATGTCAAAATCAAAGTCAAAGATTTATTTGCAGATAAATATGGTTACAAAAGTTCTTACAATGGTAGTATTAGTAGCTTAACATATTCAATCATAACTTAATGACATGCAAATTTTTGGTATAGGTAGAATTCGAACATTAATTTAATTTATAATCAAGAAATTATTTTATATTATAGAAGGGATTCTCAATTAACCTAATAATTATTTTTAAACAAAATCTACAGTATTTATATCTACTTTCGTTGTTTACAACGAAATCATATTTGAAGGGTTGGGCCAAATTTTTTTTCGCGCCCTCTTATCTGTATGGAAACTTAAAAACACTTTAAAACTTCTTTTTTTTTATTGAATAGCTTTGGGTCAATAATATGCCTAAACTGTGAAAATTTTAAGACTGTAGCTCCAACCGTTTGGCTGTAAAACCTGTGTGACAGATGACGGATAGACAGACGGACACATGTGTGTCAGAAATAGAGCTCCGTTTGGACCCTTCGGGTACGGAACCCTAAAAAGATGGCGGCGGCAGGCTGATTGAGATAATAAAATCATAACTTGTTTGACATTGGTTAATTAATACCCTCGTTAGTTGGACCGGGGTCTTGTAATTGAACGAAGTATTCAATTAACGCAGGAAACAATATTTTGTAGGTATACAACCAGATGGACATTGTAACATTCCATAGCCGTCAATTCAAACGTCAACAATTTAGACATTTAACTGTCAAAATCAAAAATAGTTTATTTCAAATAAACCCAAAGACCTTATACGTATTTCTTACTACTAGACTGTGTACCAAAAATTTTTGTTTAGCCAAAATGAAATCTATCATCATACACCTAGGTTAGCTATTTCCTTAAAAACGGTAGCTAGCCAAAAGTGGTCCTGGCGAGAGGGTTTCCGCTGGTAGTGTGTCCTTGTCTGACGTCTTGCCAGCTCGACTAATCTTTGGGTTTGGTAGAAATGGTAGTAAAATTTTAAGTTTTCTTTTTTATGTTTTACCAAAACGAATCGTTCGTTTGGATAAAACATAACATTAACTTTGAAACGTATTTAAATATTTCTACAGTTCCTATAATTAATCAATTCGTTGTATTTAAAAAATAATTCATTAATAAGTAGTAAGAGTAGTACTTTTAAATGTTTGGGCCTGGTAATACTAAATGTAAGGTGGTGGTTTGCGGAGTTCTTGGCGGGCTTTGTTCGAGTAAAATTCAGCGGCTGTTAAAATTATTTGCAAATTGATTCCTAGTGGAATAAAATTGGTGTAGTTTGGTTTCTCAACTGTCTACGCAACTGGACAGTATGCGAAATCACTAAGACCCTTTGAGGTATATTTAGCTGCCGGTATTACAAAGCATTGTCTGAGGACTGCAGGATCATCTCACGCCTCTCCTTCATGAGCTTGAGAGTAGGATCAGAGAGCTTTTTGTTCCTATCTATACGATGGGACTTGAGGACACTTGGGATTTGAGGATTATCGATTAACTTCACATAACCCTATAATACTCCATCGTTATCTGCTCTATTCCTCTTCGAGTTCGGTGATCTTTTCGTCGGTCCGGAGTGTGCGCGTGTTGTACGTTGCCAGCTCCAGTCGTCGGTATTTGTTGGGGTAGCCCGATCTCGTCCGGGATTCTTAGCACCCCTTGCCATACCGTAACCTCGCCCGCTACCGTAGTCAAGGGTAGGCAGGCTGCCGGGCACTAGGGGCTATGTTTTGTTTGTGCTATTCATGGGGAGTGCTTTGCAGGCGGGTTGGCGATCACAGTATGGTTGTTACAAATGCACAGAGAACGCTGCTGCCCATTCTCTGGTTTGTCCCTTAGTTACCTCTTAGGACACCCACGGGAAAACATGGGATGATAAGTGATGTACATTCCAAAAAATATACACACATTTTTTTTTATTTACAATAAATTAGGCAGGTTTAGGTAGCGTAGTTAGGTAACATAAATTTATCGGGATAATTACACTATCGTTTTTACAATCAATTTGTCCCGTGTTCTGTTTAGTCATGGTCACCTCATTAGAAAGAGACACACTACCAACGGGAGCCCTCTCGCGCGGACCAGTTTTTGCGCCATAGTGCACAGTCTAGTAGTAAGAAGTATAAGGTCTTTGAATAAACCTTAGAGGTACTTTTGAATTGTCAAACAAAAAAAAATATGACTAGTTGCAAATTCGCAAGCGTCAGTAGATCTCAATGGACAAGAACTTGCAAGAAACTCCACGGACACTCTTTTCAATCAGTTTCAATTACAAGTTTTTGGTTACATCATTCTTGTTGGAAAAAAAACATATGTGAGAACGATTCAAAAAGACGTGCACGTAAAAGCGTCTAGAGTAACAAACAATTTAACATAAAAATGCAATAACTGGCCGAGGCACCTAAGTATGACCAATCCCAACTGATGGCGCCCGTTCACAAACATGACGCATGGATCGGCACCACTCAGCTCAACCATCATGAAGGGAACCAAATGATCCAACACATTTGCCACCATCAGAGAGAAATTAGAGAGAGCATGACACACTGTGATGAAATATTGATATCTAAAACTTTTAAATTATATTATTTAAACCAATTATTTTTTAAGGCAATATTATTTAAGGCAATTATATTAAACCAGTAAATTGTAGAACATAGGGGTCACCAATTAATTAATTTTCTAAGCAAGTAACTGTTATCTGTTGCTCACATCATCAGACTAATAATGTTTCCACTGCTGGGACACAGGTGTTCGAATCTCTCATAGATTTTTATTTCTATTTAAGGTAAATGTATATTTTTGTACATTTTCACTTGTCATCGAGCTGTCTTAATATGTAGACGTTAATTAAATACAGTCCTTTATATTTTTCATGTTCATCTTTTATTCTACATAACCAGCGCCCGAACATGAATTTGGTCCTTCGAGCCGAATCTCCTCTTACATCTTTCCCTGAGCAAGATCTTACTGATATTCCTACCAATAGGTTGCACTTGTGGAGACAATGTACACAAATTCAACAAAATTTCTTCAAACAGTGGTCAAGCCAGTACTTAAATATGCTCCAGAATAGGCCAAAGTGAAAATTGAGACTCCTAATATTAAGATTGGAACTTTGGTTATTTTGAGGGATACAAATATTACCCCTTTTAATTGGCCCATGGCTAGAGTGGTAAAATTATATCCTGGTAATGATGGGAAGGTTCGTGCATTTGATGTTAAAACTCCGAATGGGCATATACTTCGTACCAGTATTACAAGGATTTGTGTTCTTCCTATAAATGATTAATTTATAGTTACAGATTCCTTAATGGTTTATAGTGGTAAATAAGTAAATCTGGTCTTAGATTATCTTTAGTTCTTGGCTCAATGGCTACTGACTGTTTGTTATTACAAACTGTACTGTTAGCTTGTGTATTGCTAATTAGGAATTATTTTTTGGCTAGTAAATGTTTGTACCTTTTACAAAAAAGCACTTAGTCATTATTGTAAATGTAGTTCCTTTAAGAATAAAATAAGTTTCAAAAGGTCTTCAATCTTGTTATGTTAGTCTTGGTTTTAGTTGTAAGTAAGCATAAACCTTAACTTGTCAGTATTACTTAGTTGCTTAATAATGTTTTTTCTTGTTCATTTTGTAAAAAAATATACCTAGAGGATTACTTTGACCTAGGGCCCCAATCTGTTCGAATCTCTCATAGATTTTTATTTCTATATGAGGTAGATGCGTATTTTGGTACATTTCACTTGTCATCGATCTGTCTTACTTTGTAGACGTTAATTAAATACAGTCCTTTATATTCTTCATGTTCGTCTTTTATTCTACATAACCAGCGCCCGAACAAGGCCTCCTCTCTGAGAGAGGGCATGGACCGTAATCTACCACGCAGGCCTAGTGCGGGTTGGTGGATGTCACATGTCTTCGAATTTTTGGTTCTAGGACATGCCGCTTTCCTCACGGTGTTTTCCTTCACCGTTGAGAGCAGTGGTGATGAAAATAATTTACACAAAGTAAAGCACCTGCCTGGGCTCGAACCCACGACCTACAACTTCTAAGTCGCGGCCGATACCACTGGGTCACCACTACTTCAGTTGCTCATATGAAGCAAAATTGCAAGACACTTCCGTTTTCGCCTAATATTGACCTACTTGAGTCTGTCATTGCTCACGCGGGGAGTCCCCGCAGGTGACTAATGAAATACAACAGCGATCTGTTCCTCAAATGCGTTACAAAAATTGATTTAGTGTCGTAAGTCGTAATTCCTCTATGCTACTTCAATGTTTGTGAGTGTGTTGCAAGTGCTATGGTGGAGTAGGTGCCCAGTGCCTGTAAACACAGGTTAGTTCTAGCGCGGGACTGGGTCTTGCTCTGGCCTCTGCTACAGCACGCCTCATTCACCTCATCCCCTGATATATTTATATGGTAGTAAGTATTAAGGATGTTTAAGTACCTACAATTTTTTTATTAATGTTTAAATTGAATTTAATTAGAAATCTCCCGCTATTGCCAATTGACCAATGAAAATAAGCCGTTAACAGTGTAGGTAAGTACGAAGAAAAAAATGTTTTGTTAACAGCTAGATACCGAAGGTGTACATATTTGAACGGCGAAAATTGAAATACCTACAGGTAAAATGCCAACGTTCAAAACATCGATTAAATATCGAATGACCATATAGCCGAAAATTAAAATAACGTAAATTTATAATGTCGAATGGTTAGATAACTATGTCCAATATATTTAAAATCTAATTATCTACAAAAGTGACATCGAAAGACCTGAATATCGAAGTACAGAGTATCGAATGTCCTAAAAATCGACATTCAATTTTGAACTGGGTGAAATAGATTAAGTTTGGTTAGAACTGTGACCAAATTGTGAAAATTTCTAATCCGTGTTCCGACATGATCTAAACAATAGGTACGTTGAATGTTTGGAGTGGAGGACAGACTAATGACTAATAGCAACGCGTTGGCAGAGTGTGACAATTTCAAATCTACCTACATTTTTAGGGTTCCGTTCCTCAAAAGGTAATAACAAATTTATTTAAAAATAATAAAACCGGGTGTTTCATTACTTTTAAATAAATTTATTATTATACATTATGCGCGAGCTGGTTTGTCAAAACCAGATGTATCCTCCGACTGCACAGCATGATTTTCATCTTTTTTACGTCTTTTTAGTTCGCTTTTTAAGAAGTCGGGTTTTTTATTATTTTTAAATATTGTTTTTTATTTACAACTTTTTAGTTAACTTTCTTGTAGAATTAGGTACATTTAAACATATAAGTGTTATATATTCTGTTCTGTTATCTTAAAACCCTTTATTTTGATACCCCACACGATGGGTTAGGAGCAAAAAATTTGGGCTCCCACAATATGGCGACCAAAATCCACAATTTTTCTATTTTCCAATTTTAATGTAGCCAGTGACACTCGCAGGGTTAAGACGAATCGATTGACGTAAGAATCATCAAAATCGGCCAACGCGTTTGGTCTCTAGAACGCCACATAGGAACAAACATACATACATACATAGACTGATAAAAACATTACCCGCCTTCGGCAGTCGGGTAAAAAAACGAACCCTTATAAGATCACTCTCTTGTCCGTCTGTCTGTCCGTGTGTCACCACCGATTTTACCGGGAACGGGTGGACCTAGCGAACGATAAAAAGTTAAGGCCATATTTAGATTTTCGCGAAAACTGGTAAGTACCAAAGTTTACCTTAATTTTCAACTTTTTTTTTTTTACCCTTCGGCAGGTTATACAGAAGACCGAAGAGTAAAACCTGCCTCTCTGTTTAGCGTTTCTGGAATACGAGAAAGCTTTCGATTCGATCGAGACTTGGGCTGTACTGCAGTCTCTCCAACGGTGCCTGATCGATTACTAGTACATTGAGCTGTAGAAATATTTGTACAGAAAAGCCACCATGTCAGTCCGTCTTCAAGATCAGACCTCGAAACCAATCCTTCTCCGGCGTGGCGTAAGACAGGGAGACGTCATTTCTCCAAAACTGTTCACCGCTGCGCTGGAGGATGTATTCAAGGTTCTGGACTGGACCCCTCCAGTCCTAGGCATCAACGTTAATGGCGAGTACATCACATGGCATGGCTGAGACCATGGATACCCTCAGTAAAATGCTCAATGACCTCAGTAGAGCTTCCGAAAGAGTGGGTCTTAAAATTAACATGGACAAAATCAAATGGTATATGACCATGTAACACCTACTCCTATCAAGATCGGAGACTACACTCGAAGTTGTGGATGACTATGTCTACCTGGGACAAACGATCCAGTTGGGTAGGGCCAACTTCGAGAAAGAGGTCAAGTCAACCGTCGAATTCGACTCGGCTGGGCAGCTTTTGGGAAGTTGCGCGGTATCTTTTCGTCCAACTTACCAAAGTGTGTCAAGACGAAAGTCTATGACCAGTGTGTTGCCAGTGATGACATATGGCTCTGAGACGTGGTCGCTTACAATGAGCCTCATCAGAAAGATTATAGTCACTCAAAGGGGAATAGAGAGGGCCCACTCTTGGCGCGTACCTTACCTTTCTCCTTCCAACTACCAATAAAATGTTATTTTATATAGCTATATTTCCAGTTCTTATTTTAATCGATATGCTTGGCGTTTCTTTGCGTGATCGAATCAGAAATGTAGAGTTCCGTAAGTGAACCAGGGTTACCGGCATAGCCCGAAGAATTGCCAAACTTAAGTGGCAGTGGGCAGGGCACATGACTCGCAGGACGTATGGTCGATGGGGTAGAAAGGTTCTGGAGTGACGACCGCGACCCAGAAGACGTTGCGTTGGAAGGTGTCCCACTAGGTGGACCGATGACCTGGTGATGGTTGCGAGAATCCGCTGGTTGTGACACGCACGGGGCCGGTCAATATGGCGACGCTTGGGGGAGGCCTATGTCCAGCAGTGGACGTCTTTCGGCTGATATAATGATGATGATGATGAGTTGTATTAAATGTTGACATTTTGAACATAGGTATAATGACTATCGAAATTTTGAATCAGTCGATATTTAAAATTTTCGATATTTCGATACAATCGTTATTTTAATTTTCAACGTTCAAATACGTACCCATACCGAAGTCTTGGTTACTGGTTACGTAATAATTTGACTTGCGAACATTGTCTTACAATCAACAAATTAAGAGTTTTTATGATTGCTTCGGTTTTGTATTATTTTAATTTCTAATAACTAAAGTTGTTAACTATTCGGTTATCCTTTTTTCAGTGAAGATCGCTGGTAGAACTTCTACAAACAAATATGTATAGGATTGAAAATGCCTAAGGCATTAATGCCTGTTGCCTGTTGTTTCCTGTAGGTACTTAAGTACCTGCAGGAAATTTAACTTGTGAATATAGTTTTAATTTATGAATATATATTATTTTGTATAGGTAGCAACAGGAAAATTGCAGTCAGCTGACACTGCGTTAGGTAAAGACACTACTTAGGTTGAAATATTGAGGTCAATGTATCATACTGTAAAAACCCAGCGTGACATTTTCCTCGTATGTCTCATTAAAGTCGTGATTTTAGTGAGATTTTTTATGAACGTCTACGAAAAATGAAATTCATAATCCTAATTAATTACTATGTTACCAGTACCATTCGTAAGCATGAAGATTATAATATAACATATTTTTATAGCTGGCAAATCCGACTTCTTAGACTATCACGACTTTAGAGGTTTTTATGCTTACAAAGTCACTTGTTTTGTGACTGATGTTCAAATACTATCTACGAATGTTATCAAATAACATAATATACGTAAAACCACGTCTGTGTTGCATTTGGGCAGAGTCAGTCCATCCAAATTTTGTCAGTTATATATTAGTTATCCGGACTTGTCCAGACACTTTCCGGATTTTCGGGCGGCAAAATTTGCTTTTTAGAGTTGTACTCGAAAAATCCAAACGGAGCCCTATTGCTGTAACTCACGTGTCCGTCTTTCTGAATGTCATCTGTCACAAAATCTTGTTCCGAAGAATTTTATAACTTCCCATTGACTAATGAACAGGAAATTTGGTGAAATGTTTATTATTACGTATGCTTTACTAAAAAATACTAACATATTCTACATTTGGTACGGAACCCTAAATTTGTGAAGACCGACACGCACTTGGCCTATTTTTTTTTTCACAATGTACCTTTCAGTCGATAATTCGATTGAAAACTTCAAAACATTAAAGTTTTCTTGATATACCTTGATTTATTCATGGTGCACTTGAGTCGTTTTAAATAATATAAAAGCTGTTTCAATACGGACAAAGGGTCCATTGTGTTTTTACACAATGGTCAAAATTGCACAACCGGCAGTAGGTAGATTATTAATTTAATAAAAAATATTTTTTTATATTTTTATTTTTTCATAAGCAGGAATTATGTTTTGAATTTGGATTGACTATCGTTCATCATTGTTTGCTTATAGAAAGAAGTGTAGAATAATATTTTATTTCAAAAACATACACGAACTATTTCGGTTACAGAAGCTTTTTAAATTAAAAGGTAAATACGTCAAGCTCGTAGAAATAATAAAACGGCAAATAGATATTGAAATGGTGGCATGACATAAATTCAAATTGACACTTTCTTATTAAATTGATTGCAAATTTGTTGCTAAGGAAATAAACATTTAAGCAAAATTCGACTTTATTGTATTGGAATGTCTGTAGAAAAAATTGAATAAGGTGGGTCATGAATTAATCTTGTCGACCGTTGATAGAGGAAAGCTGTTCCACTTTAATACAGTCTCGCATACAGACAAGAATGTGTTTCATTTCCATACAATGTAACTTATTAAATATCTACCTACGAAACTGTAATACGAATACTAGTATCTAATATTACAAATGTAAAAGTTTGTATGAAAGGATGGATGTTGGTACTCAATCACGCCCGAAAGGCAGAACGATCTGGATGAAATTTGGTAGAGAGATAGATTTTGTTTGGAATAGCAGGACTTTTTTTATACCGGTACTATGTTCCCATAATTTTCAACATTTTTCTCGGGCGTATCCGCTAGCAGAACCTAGTAGAAATACATGGTTGATTTATTGTTTTTGGAAATAAAGCTTAACCGTAATCAGTCTTTTTAACGATCCCACTGCTGGGACACAGGCCTCGACTTTATGAGACGGAGTGGGTCCAACACGCCACCACTTGGGCCCAGTGCTTGTTGATTGATGTCATATGACTTCGAGTTTTTGGTTCGGAGGCTTGCCGGTTTTCTGACGATGATTTCTTTCACCGTTTTAGAATAAAGGTAATTTTTTATTTCTTCATCGTCATCATTAACTATATCAACCGAGAGTGACCACTGCTGGAAATAGGCCTCCCCCAAGCATCGCCACATTGACCGGTCCCGTGCGTCCCGCATCCAGCGGATCCCCGCAACCTTCACCAGGTCATCGGTCCACCTGGTGGGAGGCCTTCCAACGCAACGTCTTCCGGTTCGCGGTCGCCACTCCAGAACTTTTCTGCCCCATCTGTTCTGCGAGCAATGTGCCCTGCCCACTGCCACTTAAGTTTGGCAATTCTTCGGGCTAGGTCGGTATCCCTGGTATTCCTGCGGATGTCTACATTTTTTATTCGATCACGCAAAGACACTCCGAGCATGGCCCTCTCCATTGCCCTTTGGGTGACTCTAAGCTTTCTGATGAGGCCCATTCTGAGCGACCACATCTCAAGAGCCATAGGTCATAACTGGCAACACACTGGTTATAGATTTTCGTCTTGAGACAGTGTGGTATGTTGGGCGAGAAGATACCGCGCAACCGCCCGAACGCTGCCCAGCCGAGTCGGATCCGACGGTTGACTTCTTTCTGGAAGTTGGCCCTACCCAACTGGATCGTTTGTCCTAAGTAGACAGTCATCCTAGGTAGACATAAACATAGGTGTGGGTTTAACATGGACATTCAACATCACCTTGGTTTTGTCCATGTCCATCTTAAGTTCCACTCTTTCGGAAGCTCTACTGAGGTCGTCGAGCATTTTACTGAGGTCCTCCATGGTCTCAACCATGACCACTATATCGTCGGCAAACCGAAGGTGACTGGTGTACTTGCCATTGACGTTGATGCCTAGCCCTCTCCAGTCCAGAACCTTGAAGGCATCCTCCAGTGCAGCGGTGAATAGTTTCGGAGATATGACGTCTCCCTGTCTCACACCTCACTGCAGAAGGATAGGTTCCAAGGTCTGATCCTGAAGTCGAACCGACATGGTGGCGTTTTTGTACAAACACTTCGATGTGATTTGTAGTCGATTTTGCACCGTTGGGGAGACTGCAGTACAGCCCAAGTCTCGATTGAATCGAAGGCTTTCTCGTAGTCCACAAACGCTAAGCAGAGAGGCAGGTTTTAGTCTTCGGTCTTCTGTATAAGCTGCCGTACCGTATGTATGTGGTCTACGGTGTTAAAGCCTTTACGGAATCCGGCTTGTTCGAGAGGCTGAAAATTGTCAAACCTGCGCGCGAGACGATTCGTGATGACTCTTGAAAACAGCTTGTAGACATGGCTTAGAAGTGAGATGGGCCCTATAGGCTCTAGGGTCTTTTGCTAGATTAGCGACGGGTTTACTGGTTGACGTGTACAACTGTCCATAAAATCTCTCGATTTCTCTCAGAAACTCTGGTTTAGCGGATACAATCCTGCCGTCATCGTTCATTAGTTTTGTCATCTGGTTCTGCCCAATAGTCAGATCTCTTGCAAAAACCTCGAAGCCCTTATGCCACTCAATCGCGTCTTTAATACTATCGGTATTAAAACGGCGGAGGTCGCTTTTCATGGACTTTGAGATCCGTCTATTTAGCTGTCGGTATTTCAACGCATTGTCTGAAGACTCACGCCTTTTCTTCATCAGCTTGAGAGTAGGATCATAGAGCTTTTTGTTTATATCTGTACGGCAGGTCTTGAAAAACTTAAACCCAATCGTACGGACAGCTCCACGAACCCATCGCTGTATTCGTCCACGGAGCTCCCTAGGCACTTTTTTTTTTTTTTTTTTGTGGCACGAAGGTAAATCCGGTCGGACTAACACCCAAACTGCCTCAAAAGGCGAGCCAGTCTGGATAGTGTCAGGCTCCAACTGACTAAAACCCCTCCTGCCTTACATGTACCTCGGACATAGTCTGAGACCTTGGTTGCTTATATTTTATGTCTCAATTTTTACTTTGTTGTGCTTCAGTCTTTTTGGACTATTGCATTCTTTTATTTCTTTCTGATTTTCTAGGTTGATCACATTTTGTTTCCTTATAATTATATACCTATTCTTATGTATATTTAACCTAGTATCACATTACTTTTTAATACTTGATATCGCATTTTTATTTCAGTGTTGTGGTTTTTGAAATACAGACGTATCAACACACAAGTCTGTTGGGTTCTTTAGCTTTCTCTGCTTCGGACATTTTCAACGGACTATGGTATGCTACTGTTATATATTATATCTAAATATAAATCCTGAGCATAATTCCATTTACTTATTCCTTTTTATTGCCTTGTTTGCTAGTTTTATACAGTACCCAATAAACCTTGCCCGTGTACTTTTGTTCGATAATAGTTCGCAAAAGTTTATCATTCTTATTTCTATCCCTAATGCCTGTTCTATCTCGAGTCTTTCCAGGCAGTAGGCGGGGCATTCTGTCGGTATATGTAGTACTGTTTCATGACTTTCAGGGTCACATACGCACGATGGGCTATCTTTACATCTGAACCTGTTCAGATATTCGGAAAACCCACCGTGCCCTGTCAGTATCTGTTTCAAGGTTCCCGCCGGTCTTAGGGCTTTTACTACTTTATATGCTTGGATGGCATCCGGGTAAAACATTTTTGTTACGCCGGCTGTCCCCTCAGACTTGTATCTCCGATTCCATTCGCCAAGCGTGTCCGCACGGATCTGCCGCTTGACAAATGTGATCGGGCATTGGTCATAATCTGGCCTTGTTTTCTTATGTAAGGCGGCGTCCTTAGCCAGCTGGTCTGCTCTCTCATTACCCTCTAAACCTGCGTGAGCTTTTATCCAAAAAAGTTCAACTTTTTTGGCTTTATCTTTACACTGACGCAGGTTCTCTCGTGTTTCAACAGCGAGGGAATGAAGAGAGCGGTGGTTAACAACCGTTTCTAGTGACGACCTTGAGTCGCTGTATATGCCAAAGCTGGTTTGTTGACTACGCAAGATTGCCCGTGTAGCCTTACATATGGCAAGCAGTTCCGCCTGGTAGACGGTACAGTGGGACGACAGTTTCAATTTCTGGCTTTTGATTTCTGCACCGTTACTCCAATGGGACAACGATGCTCCAACTTTGCCCTCGATCTTGCTGCCGTCCGTATAAATACGCACTTCTTGAGTGCGGTGGTTGCTTTCTTGCTCCTCGTCTGCCAAGCATATGAACTGCAGGCTCATATGTCTGGCTGGGTGGGGGGTTCTGTCAAACGCGGTGCGTCGCTCGATTTCCCTATCTCCTAGCGCTGGCTGGGGCACGCCTCTTCTTGCCTCATATAGGGCCGCTGCCTCTTGGATTCGGAGGTCAAGGGGTAGTATCCCAGCCAGCACCAGTGCCGAGTTCAGCGACACCGTGCGATATGATTTGCACAGTTTTTGTGCAAATCCCCTCTGGACCGCGCTTAACTGCTTGCGTATCATCAGTTTTTTGGCTGCTGGTGCCCACGCGCTCGCCGCATACATGATGGTCGGTTCGACCACCGCCGTGTAGATGGTACGTATAACCTCCGGATGGAGTCCCCAACTGACCCTGGCTGTCCTCGACAGCTGCTTATATAAGCTCACTGACTTCTTGCGTACGTTGGATGCGTGAGTATTGTAAGTCAGCTTGCTATCCACAGTCAGTCCCAGGATCTTGATTACCTGCGACATGCCAATGGCTACCCCGTCCATGCTCAACAGTGGCGTGTCATGCTTGAGTTTTCGCGTGACGACCATAGCGTTCGTCTTGTGTGGTGCAAATCTCAATTTATTGCTGACTCCCCACCGGTGAACATACCCGAGGGCGCCATTGGCACGCCGCTGGACCTCCATCGCGGAGTCGCCATGGAACACCAAGACCACGTCATCGGCGAAGGCTTGGCAGTAGTCTCCCCTTTGTACCAGGCCTTTAAGTAGGGGGTCGAGTATTATATTCCAAAAGATTGGTCCCCCTATCGATCCTTGCACACAGCCTTTGTTGGTCTCCCTGGTGACTTCCTCTCCAGCGTACCTTATCCTGACCCTCCTATGTTCCAAGTAACTGTCCACCACTCTTCGCACATTTACCGGACATTTAGCCTCCGCCAGCCTGGTCTTTATGGCTGGCCACTATGCACTATCAAAGGCTCCCTCTATGTCCAGCGATATCATGACTATTAGCTTCTTTCCCTTAGCTTTTGACGTATGTGTTCTAGCAGGTCATAGAGTCTTCGGTGCTCTTTTGTGGCATAAACCCGTACTGGCGTGTGCTGAGCCCAGGTATAATGTGCCATTTTACTCTACCTATTAGCATTTTCTCCAGAACCTTTCCCATCACTGGCAACATTCCTATTGGCCTATATGATTTAGGAGCTGTATAGCTCTCCTTCCCGGGTTTCCTCAGGATTACCACTACGGCTTCCTTCCATAACCTCGGGAAGTAGCCCAGCTCAAGGCATTTGTTAGCCAGTGATAGGAACAGTTCCGGATCATGGCCTATGGATTGCTGGCAGATGTCCGCCGTGAGGCCATCTGACCCGTGAGCCTTTTTAGGGTTAAAGCTGCGTATCGAAGAGTTAAGCTCTTCCTGAGTAAACGGTGGATCATGTTCTCCACCATGGTCCATCTCGTTTCCTTTTTCAGCCAACATCCTGACACATCTGTGCTCCTCATTGTCGTCTTCCATCCTATCCTCGGGGTAGAATGTTTCCGCCAGCAATGTGGCAGATTCGAGGTGGTTCAGTACTCTTCCATCTTTGGTCAAGGGCAGATCCTCCTGTCTTTTCGTTGTCCTGCCAATAACCCTATAAATACCTTCCCAGAGTCCCTCTTTATCCTGTTTCTCACAGAAGCTTTTCCAGCTTTCTGTTTGAGCCATTTTTGCTGCTTGCTCATATTCTTCTTTCTTTTGCAGGTTACTCCTCCTACCTACGGATTGACGCTGCACAGCGGACTCTGCGCTTCCTAGTGGCGACTGCCTTTTTCAGCACTGCGAGCTCTTTGGACCACCAAGGTAATTTGATTTTACTGTTAGGCTTTAACTTTGGAATGCTAGCGTTACTTGCTTCAACTATAGCTTTAATGTATGACTCTACTTTTATTTCCAAATATATTTTGTTACTAATTTTGTTAATTTCTTTTTTGTTTAATTTATTTTCTTCTATTGCCTGGCCCAGTTTCTCGCCAAACTGATCCCAGTTTGCTTTTTTACTATTAAAGACTCTAGTTGTTCTAATTATATTTATGTCCTTTGCTTTTTCTAATTTAATTTTAAAAATAATAGTGTTATGGTCTGAGCTCGTCATGCCTTCGTCAACCCTCCAGTCCTCAACCAGATCGAGAAGATCCACCGTGCACGCCGTGACGTCCACAAAGCTACTGTATAGTGAGGTTCCTCTCACTGTGTGGAAGCGCTCGGGGTTTTGAATCTGGATCTGTGCTGGACGGAGCGTAGACTTCATCAGGCGAGACCGTTCAAGCTTGATATTATGTTCAATGCGGTGATCGCTCCGGGAGCGAATTAATCACAGAGACGTCATTGAACATTTGCTACTTGGTTGACATGATGAAGTCAATCTAGTTTTTAGTTGCATTATCGAGACTTTACCAGGTCCACTTCCTGTGCTCACGCTTTCTGAAGAAGGAGTTCATCATATAGAGGCCTTCCTCCTCCATAAAGTAAGTGACCCCGGTGGTTCCAACGTCGAACTCCAAATTGCCCCACTTGCAGCTCATTCTCGTCTCATTTGCCCAGTTTCGCGTTGAAGTCGCCTAGTTTCGCGTTGAAGTCCCCCAGAACAACGTTGAAGTGAGTTTTGCAACCATACATGGACTTTACCTCGTCGTCAGGGTGTGCCGAGGTCTGGGCGTAGACCTGTAAGACCTTTAGCGAATATCTCGAGGATATTCTGAGTATAAGGTACGCCACACTGGTCCGACACACTCTCGATCTTTCACCACGTTGTTCACAAGGGACTTTTGGACCATAAACCTAACACCGTCCTGGGACTGCCAGTCACCTTCTCGAAAATAGAGCAGGTTTTGCCCGATTTGAGGATTTTCGAGTCCTCTTCCTCTCTTCGGACTTCAGATAACCTTATAATACTCTATTGTAATCTGCTCAATTCTTCCTCGAGTTCGGCTATCGAACAGTCTCGTCGGTGTTTATTCGCGTAGCCGAGTCCATTCCGGGGATTCATCGCACCCCTTGCCACGCCATCGTCTCGATTGCTACCGTAGTTGAGGGTAGACGGGCTGCCGGGCACTCGGGGCCGTTTTATTCTTGTGCTATTCATTTTGGTTACGGGGAGTTTGCCGTAATCGCCACGCTTGGCAGGCGGGTTGGCGATCGCAGGTTGTTGTAAAAGTGTACAGAGAATGCCGCTGCCCATTCTCTGGTGTGTCCCTTAGTCGCCTTTTACGACACCCACGGGAAGATATGGGATGGTAAGATTCTTTACGTCCAACACCATACGGAACATTTTTTAATTTTTCTGTCAAAACAAGATCCAGGTTTGAATGCCGAATGTAGTAGCTGCTGCAGAAATGTAAACATGCAAAAGATGCACCAAACTTGAATCATACGAGTGATCAGCATTGATCTTCAGGTTACCTATAGAAAATATCTACTTTGTAAGAAGATATATACACATTGGAAATATGAATTGATATTGATAAATGTGATTCAGGCCATACTCGACACATGTTCGCCTCTCCAACATTGCATAACACTATCGTCATGAATTTCCGCAACACATAACATGGAATGAATGAATGTAGACATATTGCATGATTGTTTAAAAACACGTATAACAGGCAAACACATTGCTCGCTGCAGTACGGACAGTCGATGAGGCCGAAAAATTCTGTAGTGGCAACCGCGAACCGGATGACGCAGTGATGGAAGACCTCCCTCTAGGTGGACTGATAACTAGTTAAGGTTATGTGAATCCGGTGGATGCGAGGTGCACAGGACCGATTAGTGTGGCTACGCTTGGATGAGGTCTTATGTCCAGCAGTGGACGTCTTTCGGCTTAAATGATGACGTATAAAGAACAGCACAACATACGCACCTTGAATAATCAGCTCCACCGTACACAATAGGCACCACATCATTCTGCAGCGCCGTTAACAACTTCTCCGTCACATAATCTTCATCGAAAGAATTCTCCATCGACATATAAAAATAGTAGTCATTCTTCAACAGATATTTACAATTTGATGCATCATTTTTAGGGCACTGCAGAGTACCACACTTCCCATATACATCGACTGTAAAGTCATAATGTTTTAACGCATTCTGCAACGCTTTCACATAACCTCGTCTACCGCTTCTCGTCTTACAATTGGACACGAACCAAGCCGCGGCCTTGGTTTTATTCTGTATTCTATTTTTATCAATAAACTTATCATCTACTGTTGTCAGAACGTCTTTTTTCCATCTCATTTTTCGGTTTGGACCCACGATTTCACCTTTCTTGTCCCGAATTAGAATGTAAGGGTATGGTATATCAGAATCTAGTCTGTAAGTTGATGTCCAATTGAAGAACCCGTCGAATTGCGGCCCACATACAGGAAAGTTATCAGCTGATTCCATATTGAAGAATATGTATTGCTGATGGCGGGCACGAGTTTTTGGCAAGTCAGATGTCTTCATATTTCGTCCGTTAAATGCTATTGCATCGAACTTGGTTAGGTCACCGCCGAAGAATGATCGGTTTGAGGTGACGTAGCATTTAATCACCGAACAGTTCTTATCGAGGAACGCTCTCTGTCCCTTGCCGAGATAGTAGAAAGGAGCGTAGTCACTCCGCGTCCAGAGTAAGATGTATTTGAAGTCTTTCGGGAGCGAAGTCGTCTTTCTGTAGACATCCTTGTATCTGTAGTCGCGTCCGACATTTTCGAGAGCCTCTTGGACTAGGCTTTCAGTGACGACCGGCTCATTTGCCCTGGTGGCAAGTTGTGCCCAGAAGAGGGAGAAGGCGAAACTCGTGCAGCTGACTAGAAAGAAGAACTTGATAGATCGCATCTGTCTTAGGAACAGGAAGATGCAGCCGTGGCAGGAGGCCTGGGTACGAGGAGACATCTCAGTGGCTTCATATTCGGACACTCCAACCGCCCTGTAAGTTCGGTGTCTGACTGCATTTCCAATCGCAATCCAAATTTTGGATATCTGTAACGAAAAAATACGCATTATAATTTTTTTGTGTTTTGACAAAGACACTTCTTAGATGGCGATTTCAAGATCTCATGGCCAACGTGTTGTGAGAGTACAATTGTTTAGCATACGCTATGCGTAAAAGACCATAAGCAAAGAAAAAAAATCATCAGGTTGCAAATAGATTTAACATAAAACTAGCTGTTGGCAGCGCCTTCGCTCGCGTAAAAGTCGAATTTCATTTCACGGAAATAACCGGGATAAAAAATACCTAGGATCAAGGACTTTTAATAAGCTGTTTTCTATCTTTCGAATGGTAAAGAGAAACAAACGTTAAGAGTACGACATAGTTTCTTATGCATTACCAATAGGTGTACAAAGGCATGGTCTTGAAAGGGAAGTCTGAACGGTAATTGTGTGCGTACTGAATGTGTTGTAATCACAGTAATGATACAAGCTTTTATTTACATTCATCTGTGAGCGGCGCGTCCGGCGCGATATCAAAGCAGCGCGGGTCAACAGTAGGGTATGCAGTTTTTTACATACTCAATTTCGAAATTAGCTTACGAAATTGGACTTCTCAATCTTGAAATTTTAAAATTTCGATACTAAGGAGCCAAATATAATGGCAAATCAGAATAATACTTACAACTAAATTGAAAATGTAAAATTTGTGTTCTGGATAGGTGCCTAAGTGTTAATGCACCTATTTGTTAATTTACTAATTGTAAATTAACTTTGACTAAATATAAAAAAAATGCATTCTTTTTATATTTAGACAAAGTTAATTTTGTTTTATTTGAATATTCTATTACAAAATCCTCTACTGCAAATTCTCCATTGCTGGGGACACCTTCGACGATATTATCCAGTTTTCCGAGCTTAGAGTGGTTATCTAGTCGGCGTTGATTCGGTAGCTAGCGTTACAGATAGCGCCTCATAAAATTGAGGCACTGCCGAGGAATAAAGAGCTACTCAGCTCGTTAGTGACAATAGGAAATGCGCATGTCTACTATCCTGATTTACCCTGGTTCTTGGTTGCCAGGATCGGGTGAGACCGGTCTCTGTCAGTATTAGTGAGGAATATGCTGGCGGAGGCAGAAAACTAGAGGGAAATAGCAACCGAGTGGAGAGAGCTACTCAGCTCGTTAGTGACAATAGGACATGCGCATGTCCACTATCCTGATTTACCCTGGGTCTTGGTTGCCAGGATCGGGTGAGACCGGTCTCCGCCAGTATTAGTGAGGAATATGCTGGCGGAGGCAGAAAACTAGAGGGAAATAACAACCGAGTGGCAATCGTATTGTCGCCTAACACGCCGAAACCCCGCCTGTATCATTTAAGGCAGCTGGAACGCCAGGATTTCGGGCGCGCAGAGGGCGACTCTGTCCGTATACCGAGTGACATCAGGCAAGGCAATGGCACAGTGAACACGTGCTGCCGTGCACAGCGACGCTCAGGGAGATTTCTTTACAGTTTGGTTGTACCATCACCAGTGAGGTAAAAATACAGTATGGTATTGAATTTCTTTTTTGCCAAGATTTCAGGCGCCTTTTGAAAGATTTCCCCCTATAGCAAACATGGGAATTTCCAGCGAACGATTGTAGATGCTTGTCAAAGTATTCCCGTTGCTGGCCATCATTCTTATAAACAACCGCGGTTTGGTTTGATGGCCGAGCTTTTTTCACTACTCTTTAGTTATGTAACGGTCATACGGCAGCACAACACAATTGGCTTTTGATTCTTATTCAAATTCATTTTCAGATGATCCTCTTTTGGTTTAAATAGTAAATTTCATAATTGTATAAAAAATAACATAATATTTAAATTAACTCAAGATTCAAAATTTCGAATTTTGTGTGTTAATTTCGAAATTAATAAATATACAAATATGGTCCGAAATATGGAAACTATGAAATTTCGAACTCTTGTCTACTCACAGACACTCGCTCGCTTCCACAGACTTCAACGGGACAGTCGATACCTCTCTATCCAAATCCTTATTGGAAAGTTCGGAGGAAAACCGAAATAAACCGGTGTAAACCGGTATTTTTTAAACCGGTTCCGAGCCTTGGTATTCATTGCGTGTTTTACGCTGTCGGGTAAACGGCCTTTTGAACATATGAAGCAATGAATTCAAGCAGCCATTTTTTTAACTTACGCGATTAACGGGACATTGTCTATCCGTAGTTTCAACAGGCAGAATTAGAGTTACTGCCGCATTTACATAAAATAAACCGATTTTTTACTCGCTCCTTCGGACGCGTGAAACATGTTTTATTATCCCAAGGGATAAAAATATCCTTCGTCCTAATCCAGTACATGATCTTTTAAATTAATAAATAAACTTTCGTTCAGCAGTCAGTGACGCAAAATGACAAAAACAAGAGGTTTCAAAGACTTCCGAAACGAAAATTATTTTTGCACTTTTTAGTGTTTTGCTTTTGAAGACAGTTTATGTTTTTGTGAAAAATTTTTAAGCACCTACATTGTGTTGTGCAACAATATTATTAAGCAATTTTTAAGAAATATGTTAAGTGACTTTTTTCGTAAGCGTAATTAGAAACCACAGAGTTTAATCCCGGGAATTAGACTATGTGGTATCCCGGGAACAGGCCTGAAAAAGCCCGCAATCCCGGTATAGAAAAACATGCTCGAGCTTGTTTTCATCATCTATACGTAATGTCATCTAAATCTACTCAGCCGTTAAGACGTGAAAAGGATACAAACAGTCAGACAGAGTTACTTTCGATCTATCATGATTCCATTGTGAGAGAGACGGAGCTATAAGCTATACAGGACGAAGAGCACTATCCTTTTTTCACCGCTGAATCATAATGGCGTTGATACATATGTACGGCCCTCGGAATAGACTATAGACATCATCAGCCTTTAGATATGCCCACTGCTGGAACACAGGCCTCCTCTGTGTCAGGGAGTGGACCTAAATCCAGTAGAAGGATGTCACATGTCTTCATGGTTCTAAAGAAGTGACCTCATTTATCATGAATGTAATGACCTTGATAAAAGAAAAACTTCACCCATCTACAAGTATTTGTTGAAACCAACTGCGCAATGATAATGTAGGCTAGCTACGGCACGATTATACATTATGCAAACATGTAACACATATTCTTATGTGACATGACATTGAAACATGGCTGAATGCGTGGACTGCGGAATGTGGTGATGAGTGTGTCTATGTGATGATTTTTTTGTTGAAAAAAACAGATTTTTTGACAACCGCGTCTTAAGAATACTGGTGATTCTTGATGTCACAAATGTTCATAGATCAGCGACCGCTGAATGAATAATTCAATTCAATTCTTTATTGCATATCACATGTGTATAACAAAGATCTTATAACAGTAGTATTATAGTTCACATGGACCCTGTCGGGCACAGCAATTTATATAGTAATAAATACCTAGCTTATTATAAATTAATTAATATACCTAGCTGAAAAATTACAATGCAAGCTTTAAATATAATTGAATGATGCTACAGAATGGCAATTATAGAACAAATGAATTTTAATTAAAGCTTAGATAAAAGTGAAATAAAAACAATAAAAAAAATGGTAAGTCAATAAATAACCTAGATAAAAATGGCAATGTCAACAAAATAAAATTACACAGCAATTTAGAATATTATCTAATAAATACATAGCATAAAGTTCAGGTAATATAATTTTGAATAATTTTACTTAAGTTTTAACTGTAATTATAATTATGATGCCATAGAATAAATTGTAAAATAAAACAGAATAGATGTCAAGGTTTAGATACAAGTCAATAAAATAAAATGGTGAAACGTCAATCAAAATAAAAAATCTAAATAAATGGTAATATCACAAAAAAAGAACAAAATACAATATGTCAAAACAGAATTAAATAATTAGCATGTCAAATCAAAATGTGAACGTCTCTGATAGTCATGTACGGAAGTCATCATTAAAAAATTCGTTCAATGTATAATAGCATCTATCAACCAACCAATTTTTGAGGCGTTTAATAAATATTTTGTCGTTTTTCTCAATTTTGATGTCGTTCGGTATTTTATTATATATTTTTATAGACATTATATTAGGACCCGTGCTATGTAATTTTAACTTTGATGATGGTACTACGAGTGTGTTTTCATATCGTGAACGCGGTGCATATCGGCGGTCTTGTTCAGTAATTTTTTGGTAGAAGTTTGGGTTCTGAATCACAAATTTACAACTTTCTAGAATGTAGATTGATGGCAGAGTTAAAATTTCTAATTGCCTGAAATGCGGTCTACACGTTTCATCGCTAGCAATGTGAACCAATATTCTGATACATTTTTTTTGTAGAATAAACAAATCGTTGCTATCTACACTATTTCCCCAGATAATTATTCCGTACTTCAGCCATGAATATGCGTATGCATAGTATGTAGATAGTGCTGTTTTCAAGTCGGTTGTTTTTTTGAGCTCACGTAATGCGTAAATGAAGCTGGATAATTTAGATTTTATTTTCTGGATGTGTGCTTTCCACGTCATATGAATGTCTAAGTCCAAACCTAACAGAGTAAACGTCTCAACGCATTCTAAATTTGTACCGTTAACCAATATTTCCCTTTATTACTGACAAAGATAATATAAGACTAGCATACAGATGCCTCATCCCATACAGAGATACTGTGCCGACGCGACGTAACTAGCGTTTTTCGTCTGATTAAACCGATTATTTTTTGTTCATTATTCTCGTTCGGTTCCGTTCCACGGCGATAAATAGATGGTGTTAGCAGCAACTTGCAAGTAAAAGGGTTAACACGGTTCGTGAATATTTTTTTCTTTAAATACAGTGAAGTTTTCTTTGCACCAAAATGTGTCACAATGCAAATTTAAACAATCGAGTGGCATGCCTCAGAAATTTAAAAACCGCGCCATCTATTGACATCAATTTTAAATGATCCGTTCAAATAATCTTTGAAATGTGAATTAAGTAATTTTGTGCTTAGGAGAGTTGATTAAATGATAAATGATAAAACAAGAACATACAATTTTTATGTTCAATTCCAGAAAATATTAATTTTACATACATTCATTAACAAATCGCTGCATATCGCGCCATCTAATGAGACTTATTTGAACCAAATTTTCTTTCTTAGCGCTGAGAGCCCCTGTAACTGACGACAAACAGAGAAAGTTCTCAAGTGGACCCGTGGGAAAAACATTTTTATTTTTATTGTCTATAACTCCCTTGGAGCAAGAGATATACAAGGGCAACAGCGGTTTTTAAAATATGATCATAACTTACAGTTTCAACCTATGATTATCATAGCCATTAGCTGTTCCTTACATATAAAATTGACGTCATATGAAATTTGTTAAAACTGCATATGCCAAAAGGCAATTTAATACAAATTTCGCTACCCTATATAATATAATGAATAAAGTAATTAACATCTATCCTATGACTACTAAAGACTGCAAAAAGGCAATAGTTCAATGGCAAAAATTGAAGACCTATGATTGCAGCAACATTGAAGACCTATGCAGCAACATTGAATTGTTGCTGCAGGCATCGTCAATATGAGGTGGAAAAATAAAATAAAAACACACGCACGCACAAACTCATACATACACTCACATACACACACACACACACACACACACACACACACACACACACACACACACACACATTATTTTAGGATATATTCTCTAAGTTTCTTTGTATTTTTAGTTATAGTTAAAGTCTCATCTTGTTTAATTTGAGATGTTCCTTGTAATTTTTTGATTAGGTTTTCTTTTTGTGCATAGCTTTTACCATATCATAATTTGTCATTGAAGAGCGGGTCCTCCTAGCACAGGTATATCTTTGGCTTATAAGCATGGCGATAGTGATTGTCAAAATGGCAAAATTGTATGGGATTGACAAGCGATATCGAAAAATCGCGTGAACAATCCCTTCAGAGACTTTTTAATACCTTACATTTGACATTTCGTCTATCGCCTTCACTGACATTGGATGCCACTTGTGATAGACGACTTCGGTTTGATTTGGAATTATAAGTTAAAATAAACATATTCAAAGCACGTTATTCCTTTAAACGAATGAATTATTCATTTCTTTCTGTTTTCTTTTTTTCTGAAATATCGCTATGTTTTCTTCAAAGACGCAATTTACCAAAAAAAAAATCATTTTGCATATTAAATATGTGAAAAGAACTAGCTGTTATCCGCAGCTTCGCTCGCAGTGAAGCCATTAAAAATAAATATTTTTTTAAAATAAAAGGTATCCTATGTTACTTCTAATACCTCCAAGAATATAAATGTACAAAGTTTTTCAGTAGTTTTTGCGTGAAAGCGTAACAAACAAACTTACATTCACATTTATAATACTGTAAGTATATATAAGTATAATAAGTTTAGATATGAAAAGAATGTGTGAAGTGTTTGGCGCAGACTCAAAATTATTTTTATTTTAGACCGATTTAAAAAAGGAGTTCATCAATTACACCTTTATGAATGTTGGAATGTAGTATATTACTCACATATTTTTCTCTGTGCGGGCTTTCACATTCAGGGCTTCTTATATCATCATGTGGGATTGCATACATTTTATATTTTACTAGTTTCTGCCGGCGGCTCCGCTCGCGTGGCAACTGTTTTATTATTCCAATTGAACATTATACCAGGATAAAAACTGGAATATGTACTTCCCAGGCTTTCTGTAATGTAAACCAGGGTGGGATGTGGCAATTACATATTTATGTTACAAGAGACAGCATGGTAATCTCACAAAATAAACTTATTATAAAATATAACCTGTAGCTCTGAAGGTGAACACTCGATCAGGCATCATTGAGGTATTAATGTACTACGCACCAGGCATAGAAAAAAAATGACTCTAGCTAGCGATCAGGTCTAATGACATGGTATGACATAATCAGTCAGAACTTATTTGAATTTGACAAGACATGTTGATTGAAAATAAAGAACTAATATGAAATATTCTGTTCAGCCAGGACTTAAATGAGTTTGATAAACCAAACCTCATTCCAACACTTTCAATTTATCGCCAAAGCAAATTTCATCTAAGTCCGTTCAACGCTTAAAACGTGAAAAACGCGGGCGGATGCTAATATTATACAAGCGAAAGTAACTCTGGTTACAAACAAACAGAGTTACTTTCGCATTTGCATTTCGCAATGCTGATATTATGAATGCGAAAAGAACTCTATTTGGTTACAAACAGAGTTAATTTCGCATTTATAATACTAGCTTCCGCCCGCAGCTTCGCCCACGTTTTTCACGTTTTAACCGCTGAACGATTTTATTTGTTATGAAACTAGCAGGAAAGCAGAAATTAACTGCAACTAGTTGCTTAAGCTAATAACTACTTAAGTCAATAATGGTAAAAATACAGGTTTGAATTTAAATCATTTGTTGTATTGAAAATTACCAGGGTGACAGAAATGAATGAACTGGAACTAGTTGCTTAAGCTAATAACTACTTAGGTCAATAATGGTAAAAATACAGGTTTGAATTTAAATCATTTGTTGTTTTGAAAATTACCAGGGTGACATAAATGAATGAACTGGAACTAGTTGCTTAAGCTAATAACTACTTAGGTCAATAATGGTAAAAATACAGGTTTTGAATTTAAATCACTTAACATCAGGCGAGATAGTGGTCAAACGCGAGCCTATAACAAATAAAAAAAAAAAAAAAAAAAAAAAAATAATTTGTTGTTTTGAAAATTACCAGGGTGACAGAAATGAACAGAAAATAGGTACCTAGACGATCTCACTAAGTTATGCACGAATGATTGTTTAATCGTTCGTGCATAACAAATAATATGTTTACATACAGGAATATAAATTATTTATTATTATTCACTAAGATAAGTAGTTAACCGCTTAAGCACCTACTTCCAGTTCATTTCTGCTTTTGTGGTAGTTTTAATAAATAAACAATTAGTGACAGTTGAATTTTAAAACGTCTGTCGATATCATTTTTAACGCATCCTTCATGTTTTCTCTATGTTTCATCGTGGGTGCGCTTCGAGGCATACTTTAGGTGCGCTTGATCAATTTGAAGCGCACCTGGCGCTTCAAATTAGTTGCACTTCGAGGAATACCCCAACGAAACGACTTGATTTTGAAGTCGATATATTTTTTGTTAAAAATATTTTATTTCTCTCTTTTTAGTTTTGGTACACCATCACAAAAAAGTGAGCAAGTTCTTAAGGTGTAAAGGATTGACAAAATACCCATAATAACTTATTAAACACATTCGTGCTGTTTGTCGCTAAGGATTTCGGTTCTGTGTTCCGTATCTTGAAAAGTGCTGAACCAATTTTGATTTGCACTTTTCCCTAAGTTGAGAGATACCTAATCCAAAAAAAAATTATCACGATCCGATTACTAGTTTCGGAGAAATGCATGGACAAACATACACATACTTATGAAATTTGGTAGACATGTTTAGAAGCCCACATACAGTAACTTATGTGAATATTGTGCAATTCCATCAATGTTTACATAAGTAGATAAGATACGTATGGAAATGATAACCTATTTTTTTGAAGTCGGTAAATATCTAAGACATTTTTTTTTCATTATGCTTAAGCATAACTTGTTATTCCTATCTACCTGTATGGAGTGGAAACGTGGACAATCCTGGCCCGCGAAAGGCAAAGAATTGGTGCATTCGAGACGTGGTGCTGTAGACGAATACTAAACTGCGAAAACCAATGCATCGAATCAGACCCAGCTAAAAACTCGCTTGTCCACCATATGCCAGCAAAGCATTCTAACATATTTCGGCCAACAATGCGCAGAGGCGACGACATTTGGAAAGACTGATTGTGCTTGGGAACACCGAAGGCAAAGAGATCGCGCGGTCGTAAATCAACAAGATGGACCGATCAAGTGAAAGACTCGTGGTCCTCAAATTTCTACACGGTCGTAAGGGACGCGCTGGACAGAAACTGATGGAGGCAGATCATCAGCTCCAGATGTAATCCTGATGCTGACCACGATTCTTAGACATGGGGGACCGACCAAGAGAGAGAAACATAACTTGCTAAGAGTGGGTGTCGGTACTCCAAATAGGTGCTTTGATACCCCAAACAAAAAAAAATTAAAAAGATAGGTGCTATGTGTAAGTGTGGTTGTAGGTACTCCAGATAGGTGCTATGATATCCCAAACAAAACAAAAAGAGGTAGGTGCTCTGTCTAAGTGTGGGTGTAGGTACTCCAGATAGGAGCTTTGATATCACAAAAAAAAAATATATAGGTGCTCTGTCTAATCCTTTCGGGAAAACAATGATGTTATGCTATAAGTATAATAATCACAACGGATCTTTGTGTCTCTGAATTTGGCTCTGCCAACCATTGCGCAAGAAAAAGTTTGTCATCGAGTATACTGCATAGAGTAAGCGAGATAGGACGATGCGAAAAACGTAAGCGAATGAAAAAGACAGTTATAGAATGCTATTTTCACCTCCAACATTGACACAAAAATAGCTACTGCGCAGGATCTTGCAGCCAATTCAGAGACACAAAGATCCGTTGTGATCCGTTGGGCATGTTGTTCTTATATCATCTGGTTTAAAAAAATGTACGGCAAATTAATAACAAATTGTGCGATATCCTTTAACCGAATATGGCGATATGACGCTAGTTTGTTAATTTCCTGTGAATTTTAATAGCAACTGATACTGCGCTGCAACTTCCATCTTGGTGTCATAAGGCCTTATGTGTCACGAGTCGACAGAGAAATAAGACCTTTTCGCTAAACGCGTACAAACGCGGGCAATGGCTTTTCACTACTATACACTATGCCCTTGTTAAGGCGACGACATTCATCAACGATATTGAGGGAACAAAACGCGCACTCGTTTCACATCCGCGCGACCCAAAATTCCAAATTTTTCCTAATTAGCCTATGACTTAAAAAAAAACCTCAGATCGAAATGTAGATAATTCAATTGTCTTTGGGATGGTAGAAATTTCATTAAAATACGCCCGACGGTTTTATTGCGATTGTCGTTTTTAAGGGTTCCGTACCCAAAGGGTAAAAACGAGACCAAAATACTAAGACTTCCGTCTGTCTGGTTGTCACCAGGCTGTATCTTATGAACCGTGATAGATAGACAGTTGAGATTTTTACCGATTTTGTATTTCTGTTGCTGCTATAACAAAAAATACTAAAACAGAACAAAATAAATATTTAAGTGGGGCCCCCATACAAGAAACGTGATTATTTTGCCGTTTTTTGCGATAATGGTACGGAACCCTTCGTGCGCGAGTCCGACTCGCACTTGGCGGGTTTTTTGAATGTTTTAGACATAACTTTACAAATTAATTACTCTATGATATTACACGAATAAAACTATTTTTTTTCTTAGATCGAATAATTAAGAAAATGGCGCAGATACGAGTACCTCTCAGCAGCTGACTTTAAAATGAGAATCACGTCATAACGGCCAGTCGTAATGTTTTGAAAAAAATATATGTTACATTATACCATTTTATGAATAATTTGATCTCAGAAAATTTTGAGTTTTATTCGTATAACATAGTGTAATAATTTGTAAAGTTATGTCTAACACGGACAAAAAAACGACAATCGCACCAAAACCGCCGCGCGTATTTTAATGAAATTGTCACCATTTCAAAGACAATTTAAATATCTACATTTTGATCTGAGGCCTTCTTTTAAAGTCATTGAATAACAAGGAAAATACAAAAAACTACAGAATTTTGAGTCGCGCGGGTGTGAAACGAGTGCGTGTTTTGTTCCCTTAAGATCGTTGGCGACTGTCGTTGTCTTAATATTTGTATACACATGGTATAATAGAATAAAGACGCAGGTATTTCCACCGCTCAAATGTTCGCGTGATTGATACACAATACCACATTGAATAACAACATCCGCGACTGCGGCCACAAATAGCCGAAACTGTTGTTTTTATTGCATTGTTGCATATTCGGGGAAATGAATGAATAGCTTCTCGCTTTCGCCTTACAAGTAAGCAGTGGTGGCCCACTTACAAATTGTAGGCCTTGGGTTCGAAGCCAGGTAGGCGCTTTACGTTGTGTAAATTATTTCATCACCACTGCTCTCGAAACGGTGAAGGAAAACATTATTAGGAAACTGTCTTAGAACCACAAATTCGAAGACATGTGACATCCACCAACCCGCACTGTGCCCGCGTGCTGGCTTACGGCCCATTTACTCTCACAGAGAGTAGGTCTGCACGCATAACGGACCAAATGGGAGCCTAAGTCCGGCAAAGAAGGTCCATCTATCCTATCGTATCGCCGGTATCGCTTTCTGCGATATGATGGTTTTGCCTTTTAATGACTATCGATATGAAATTTATGCCTAAAGATGATTCTGACTTACGAAATTATGAGTTTGAATGTATGATAAGTGAGTGTACGCCAAACGATTTTCTGCGAAATAAAGTTCATGCTATCCGTTGTTATGCAAAATAATATTATGACATAAAAAGTTCTGCTATAAAAAGTGGACCCACCAAATTCAAGTTGTTAGTATTCGTCTACACATAAAATGTAATGATTTAAAGAGATTCGTTCGGAATAGAAAATAAATATGAGTTGAAACAAATACCAGTGGTATTAGTTGTTGGTATTAGAACGGAATAAATCGCACGGCCAGTACCGCGTTAACATTGATGAATATGTATTCCAAAGAATATGAATAAGTACGCCAGCCTTTACTGGTTTATCAGCGGATAAGCAACGCACCTGCGATGCATCTGGTTTTGCAGATGTTTGCAACCGGCGGTAACCAATTACCATATGGCGGACCACCTGTAGGTTGACCATCAAATAATATTAAATCATACATTCTTCTCCTGTTTATATTCCCGAAGGAATAAGCAAATTGTATTTCAGTTAAGTATTTATTTATATCAGTTGTTTTTTTTTTGGAAAAAAAGTATTTTTTTCACGTTTTAGTTGTGGTACATAAAAACATCCAAGTCGTTTTGATTGTGTTTTTAATTATTTTTTTAAAGCAAAAGTATTAGTCATACGAAAAACCATGTGTCACAAATAATGTACATGAATTAATAAGAAATATATATTTTTTACAAAACTTTTAACTTAGCCGTTACTAAGAAGTATGCTTTAGAAAGTAAAAGTTTTACAGCATTGAAGCGGAGTAAGGGCCTTAAGGTGATAGCTTAATGATAGCCTACAACATTCAAATTTAGTTAAATTTTTTGCAATGTGAACTCAGTTTTAGGTTTTCTGGTACGAAATCAGTCTGGATAGGCTTTTGCCAACTACGTTGGGGTCGGCCCCAGTGTTACCAGTTACAGTTGAGTACTTACCAGTATTTTACATAGAGCAACTGTCTATCTAACCTCCAAAACCGAGTAACTGAGTAATTAGTACATTTAGGCATTAGGTAAATGCCTAGGATGCCTACTTCGTTTTCGGTCATTTACCGAAGAACCTAGATTGCTTCTTGCCTAGAATACTGTGTCTCTGGGTTAGAATTTACCAAAAATTTAATAATAATTTATAATTAATGGGGCCCTTTATGGGGGCCCATTAATTGAGTGTGCAGGTCACCCCTTGCCATTTTATAGCCTGCAAAATCTATAGCCCAATACATTTTGCCTCCATAATTTGCAGTAGTCCTGCATAAACCGGGGATTGTCTTTGGATGCAGTTGCGTAGTGCATACAGGGATAATCGTCGGCTGGTGTCACATTTCCTGATACATGCCTAACGGGGCCTCTACGAGGCTTTGGCTCCTCGTAGGCCTTTTAAAGGACAGGGACCCTAAGGTCAGGAGATACAAAAAATATAAAAAATAGGGACGGTAAAAGATTCCCTCTACCTATAACATCAGTTACTTTTTATATTTGGGTTTAGTTACTGTAATGATAGCTGCAAGTAAGAAATAAATTAATAACAAAATATATTTATATATCTATAAATGCCTAGGATTACCTTCATCCCAAGGAAACGTAATTTATGCCGGGATAAAAATTGGTATAGCAATTTAGGCGTGAAAACATAACACATAAACAGACAGAGTAACTTTCGCATTCATAATATTAGTATGGATAAAATAGTGAGTTTTTAATCAAGAACTTGCACAACCACGCGTAATGAGTTTAATGACTTACTGATTACTTTATAAACGCAGATTTGTTGTATTAGGTACACCAATAAAACTCTGTTAGATAATCAAAACTAAAAACACCTCTATACATAATATTATTTCTTCGATGAAATGATTCTTTGCTAGCTACTATTTTTCACCAGACAAACAAAAAAATAAAATACAATTAAGTTGTAATCGTCATAATAACATGACACAAAACAGCAAAGAAAAAGTAAACGAAACATACCCATAAATAGAACACAAAAACAATTTTAAATTCACTTTTTTTTTCACTGATCATTAAAAATATTTAGTTTGATAAAGGCCTATTAACACCGAATTCTAAATTCAAACACTAATTTACGAACAAGGGCATTCCCGCGAAGTTCTGTTTTTAAATTAATCAGTTTAGAGTGATCGCATGACATCACGAGCACGACACGGTCAAAGCGTGTCGTGTACCGACTAGTGATGTACAATACACCGATATAGTAACGAACGATGCGACTCTACGGTTTGTGTGACAGTTTTTTATGCCTATCTTCATTAGCCCCGGTGCTCACTATTGGGGTGGGACTTTAAGGTGACGAATCATATTATACCTAGTAGAATTTAGTCGTCGGAACCATGACTCGAGTTCAGGGGGACCTGTGTAATTGCGTGATATTTCCAACTGAAAATTTAACAAAACTGAACGCTGTCGATAGAAGATATGAAGCAATCGGTGCGTTGAGTTCTTTCCCGAAAAGAATTTTGTCATATGACTTTTTTTTTACTTTTGATATAGAGTATGGCTATTAAATTTAAAAACAACGTACTCGTAGGTACGTTGTTACATTACATTTTAGTGTACTATAATATTGATGTCCCAACACTAACCAATAATTTATTTTAAACATACGATTAGCATTGAACCAGTATACTGCGCTTAATTGAAATTCGTTCTTCAGATGATAGTTTTAAGGGCGATTTTTGCTTAACTTATAAAATAGTTAAATTGCCGTTTTGCTCTAAAACAATAGTCGCCTATTAATTTTCTTATGTTGCATATTCTGAAAAGTTACAAATATTACATTAACTGATATAGAATGAGAATGTTGAGATAGATATGCGTAGTGACGAGAATGGATAAAGTGAGAAATGAGTATATTAGAAGAAGTTTGAAAGTGGCGCCAGTGACAGAAAAGTTTAAAGGAAACCGTTTGTATTTTCAAAATGGTCATGTGATGAGGAGGGATGAAACGCATATTACTAAAAGAGTTATGAATATCAATGTGGATGGATGAAGAGGGAGAGGAAGGTTACTTCAAGAGTAATAATTAATCGATGTATTTGTCAAATTGCCATGTACATGCGAAAAGTTTGCCGTCGTGTTTGTTTAATAGGTAAGCAAAGTGACCGATTGAAACTTCGGCTTCGGCTTCGGCCAGCTCGGCAAAAAACCAGCTTCGGCTAAAATGGGCCAAAATTTTGCCCGAAGCCAAAGCCAAAATTTCTAGCATGTGAGCAACAAATTTTATTCGCCGTGAAAGTGAAGATCCTTTTAAAAATTGTCCAAATCGATGTTTTCAGTCCTCAGATTAAGGGAAACCTCATAATTTCGTTCTCAGATTTGCCTATTTATACCATTTTGCGACAAACCCCACCCGATCAAAGAAAATAAAAATATCTCTAATAAAAATAACTATAATTTTTATCTCTGAAGATCGAGATAAAAAGTCGGAAATATCAACTAATACAACAGCTATCAACTTATCGCCCTAAATATGGTTGCTCAAAAACCTGGCGAGCGGGCCAGGTTTTTGAGCAACCATATTTTTCAACCATTATTCAATCTTTGGACGGACACTAAAGTAGTACTTATTTTTAGTATATAGGTTGATTTTTTTAATATCACAGTACTTATGCGGATCGGAATCCATAATTAGATACAGAAAAACTGTTAAGAAGCCATTCATTCATCCATCCATACATTTTTCCTTATTTGTTGGTGTTGTGTTGTGTCTAGTAAATGTATTTCTATTCTATTCTACTCTGCTTTACTATACTCTACTCTACGCTGCCCTACTAATCTACTCTACTCTACTCTGCTCTACTCTGCTCTACTCTACTCTACTCTACCCTACTCTACTCTATTGTACTCTACTCTTCTGTACTCTACTCTAGTCTTTTCTACTCTATTCTACTATATTCTACTCTACTCTGTTCTATTCCATTCCATTTCATTCAATTATATTCTACTAGTAAAATTTTCATGAAAACCATTCTCGTATAAAATATTTTTTGGTCTAGTGCAAGTCATAGAAGTGAGTAAAATTGAGTAACATTTTATTATGACTCAATTACATGAAGTAAAGAAAAATTGTCGGCTTTAGAAAAATTGTCAATTCTATCAGCGATGGTCAAAATGCCATACAAACGTGACATTTCGATTGCGCTTGAACCATCAATATTTTACATTAAGAAAAATAGTTTTGTATCTAAGTATTATAAACTGTACAATAGGTACTATAATATAATGACAGCCACACGGGTTGATCTTTGTGGTTAAGCAAAGCTTGCCAAGGTGACCATATTAAAATAGTGAGATTCCTCCGTGCCACAATTGTAGATCTTTAATAGACGTTAGGGACAGTCAGAAGCCCAGTGGTAACGTTGCGACTTACAAGTTGTAGTTCGTGGGTTATTGGCAAGTAAAATCTTTGTGGAAATTATTTCATCATCACTGCTCTCAAAACGGTGAAGGAAAATCATCGTGAGGAAGCGGGATGGCTTAGAACCAAAAATTCGAAGACATGTGACATCCACTAATCCGCACTGGACACGCGTTACGGACAGTCAAAAACACAGTGGTAACGTTGCGACCTATAAGTTGTAGGTTGTTGTTGGTTTCAACCCAGGCAATCGGTAAGTCAAAAGTTACGGATAGTCAAAAGCCCAGTGATAACGTTGCGACCTATAAGTTGTAGGTTGTTGTTGGTTTCAACCCAGGCAATCGGTAAGTAAAGTCTTTGTGTAAATTATTTCATCACCACTGCTCTCAAAACGGTGAAGGAAAACATCGTGAGGAAGCGGGATGTCTTAGAACCAAAAATTCGAAGACATGTGACATCCACCTAACCGCACTAGACACGCGTGGTGGATTACGGTCCCTCACACAGAGAGGAGGTCTGCTGACAACGGACCAAATGGGAGTCTAAGTGCAGAAAAGGTCCCTATCATAGGATAAGCCAGGCAATATCCTAATCAGAAGCCAGGCAATCTAACACTTATAGTTTTGCCAAGGGGGATCGTATTATCCAGTTACTGGGTTATAGGGGTCAGATAGGCACTCGCTCCATGTCTAATACAGATACTCAGCTGCATCCGATAAGGCAATGCATTTTTTTTTTTGGTTGGGTTATCATCCAATGACTTCTAGCGCTCAGGGTTAAGCGGGAGGGCGTGTCAGACTAACTAAAACCCGCCCGTTTTCCTTCAGTTAGCCAGGGCCGCGGTAACTCTGTTTCAAATTTATCCGCGACCAGACGGAAAGCTGACCTCAACATTATGTAGAAAGACATAACGTTGAGGTCAGCTCAGGTCAGCAGAAAAGTCTGGGCAGTTCGAGGAACTATTCAACTACATTAAGTACGTAACAACTAACAAGATACTAAATACTGCAGCATTTCAGATGTATAATCTTATCATAAAAGGTAAACACAATTTTCTTTTTCAAATTAGACACACCGTCTTTTGCCGTGATTAAAAATTAAACCATATTTCTAATAGCTGAAGATTGCATTTTAATTTGGTATAAATACCAAGAATTTAATATTTTAATGTCAAAATAAATATACGTAGGTATGTAACCTTGTCGGTTAAGTCCCTACGTTAGTTAAGCTTACGTGAAACGTTATTTCTTTACATAATCGTAAATAGTTAGAGATTTATTAGTAACAATGCATTGGTCACGTCAGAGCTCCAGAGCCTCGAACATCGACGCAAAGTTGCCTTGCCAGCCTGTGTGTCTATGTATGAATGTATGTTTGTTCCTATGTGGCGTTCTAGAGACCAAACGCGTTGCCCGATTTTGATGATTCTTAAGTCAATCGATTCGTTTTAACCTTGCGAGTGTCATTGGCAACATCCAAATTGGATAATAGAAAAGTTACGGATTTTGGGCGCCATATTGTGGGGCCCAATTTTCTTTTTCTCCCAAACCCGTCGTGTGGGGTATTTAAATAATGGATTTAAAGAGGAGTTTTCAAAAATTATATGGTACTTATTTGTTTAAATGCACCTAATTCGAAAAAATAATAAAATATACATATATATATAAATAAAAAAAGTTAATAAAAAAAATCAAAATACTCGACTGCTTCAGAAGCGAACTGAAAAGACGTAAACAAGAAGAAAATCATGCTGTGCAGTCGGAGGATACATCTGGTTTTGGTCAGCCAGCTCACGAATATGTATCCTACGACTGCACAGCATGATTTTCTTCTTGTTGTTTTCGTCTTTTTAGTTCGCGTCTTAAGCATTCGGGTTTTAGATTTTTTCATCGATTACATTTCGGGGAGTGTGCGACGGAACTGCACAATTTGATTCCGCCTAGCCCTTTCCATCATAGGACTACAAGACGTACGGCAATGCGTCATCGGTTCATGGTGGACATCCTCCCCAAACGCACAAAGCGTTATGCTAATACTTACATTGTGTGCACAGCTAGGGAGTGGAATTCCATGCCGGAGTCTTTGTTTCCCGATAGCTACAACCTTAGTCTTTAAGTCAAGAGTGAATAGGTTACTTCTAGGCAAGCGTGCTTCATCGTCGACCACATCATCGCTTACCATAAGGCGAGATAATGATCAAACGCGAGACTACGTCTACGTAATAAATTAATAAAAATGGTAAAAAATACTGGAGAAATATTATATTATACTGTAATATGTCATGGACCAAGTGAGAATTCAAGGCACTATGTATAATGCCCGGGCAATATGAATCAAGTCAAGTCAAATCGGACAATGTAATGAATGAATACTGATTAAAACTTCCTTATTTATCACTTTGTCTGGTTATTATGAATATTGCTACGTAACTGTTGGGCAATTCGAACAATGGGATAATTATGGAACATTAATGCTCGCGCAAGTGTTTAAAGAATAACACATTTAATTTTTTAATTTCAATTTCCGAACGCATCTCTTCTAATTATCAAATCATGGTTTTTATTCGACCGCAGTATGAGTTAGCTATCCTTCCCTTTCCCTCCTATACCGCTCACATACCGAAGAGAGAGAAGGAAGACTCGCCGCACGCGCCCAATCGCGGCGCATCTACAACAACCAACGAAGAAGTATCCGCCATATTCGCCTTTTGAAGATTCGAATCACCACAACACCGCTCCGCAATATTTTATATTAAACCGCATTTAACCGCACAGTTTTCTATCCAAACCGCTTAAACTTTATTAGTGTAGCCGGCACACGTGTGTATAAACTAAAGTGCAAGTGATAGTGCAGCCTACGTAGGAACATCAGCACAGCAGGCCTGCAACAGCGTGCACCGTCATCATCCACCTCAAGTAAGTCCATACTCCTTTCCCTTAGCTCAACTCATACTGTGTGTCATATTCTACATTCCAATTACTCTCATTCTGTCTATTTACAATCCGCAAAAAATCTAGTTCCCCGCACCCGCTACGGTCCTTCGAAATACCCCCAATTCAAATGAATGGTCTACACATTATTCAATTAATATGATTTTTATTTTAAATATTCGGTCTTCAAGGAACATCTGCGAAAAAGTTATTTTCACAGAAAATTTATATTATTTGGTCAACGAAATTATAGAATCGGTTAGCGAAAAATAATAATTTTAAGCGATGTCGCTATTTTCAACGAATTAATTCAAGAGCAAGCGAAGCGAGCTCGGGAGCTTAGGGCACTCAGACATGGATAGTTTAGGTTAGAAGGGTATGACGAGAGCTGAATAATACCTTATTAAAAATGTCGTATTATTCCCATACATTTTTGCCTTTTTCCAATGAAGCCTACCGTGTATGAATTTTTCACAACTTTTTGGTTTTGCGTGAGGTCTCCAATATGTCATAGTATTCTGGTTTTTAGCGCGAGTTTAGGATTTAGTACATTTTTATTGTTGAGCATATTTGCCAGATGTGGCTGATTAAGATAGTGGGTTTTACCAACAACTTTATTAGTTTTTCGTTTGGGAAAATTGTATCCTCCTTTTTTTCGAAAAAAAGGGCTGCACGAAACTGCAGCTTACTCGTTTTTATTTTTAATCGCACTTCTACGGCATTAGAAGAAATGATTTTAATATCGTAATAGAAAGATTAAACAGCTATACTTCTGGACCTTACTCAATAGTGGCGCCAACCTGGTTAGCAATAAAACGGTAGCTCCCATCGCTATGGCCTTTAGACCCCACAAACAGAAATATGAGACCTGCGTAACTAGGCTCTCTCGACTTTTTTGCTTAAATAGTAATCGCACTTACCTATTCTATATTAATATCAATGTCAGCATTAAAATAATAAAAAAAAAAAACATATTTTTATCACCCCGCCCAATAAGTGATGGGCATTATTCAGAAAGTCCGGTCAATTTAATTATTTCAATAGATTTTATCATCTTGCCTACTCATATTGGACATTTTTCAAATTGCTCGTGCATTGTGAATAATGCTATGTTAATCACTCGGTCCTTAATAACACAACATAATATAACATTTAAATGGCAATTTTGTCTTTACTAACATAGTTTAAGGCGATATATACGCCCCAAAGTTAACGCAGTACTGGCCTTACGTCCGCTCGGAGCCAAAATATCAATATCGAACCTCCTTTTGAATTTGTGTGCAAAATATTATTTGATTTACATACGCTATTTCAGTCATGAAGAAATTCAAGCCATCAATTTTTCTGAGTAAAAATATTTTTAAACATCCAAGTCGTTTTGGAGGAGTATCCAAAAGTTGCGAAAAATATCGTGTTGCTAATTATTTTTTTCAAAGCAAAACTATTTGTTATACGAAAAAACCATGTTTAAAAAATAATGTACATGAAACAATAATAAATATATATATTTTTTAAAACCTTTTAACCTAGCCGTTATTAAGGAGTATACTTTAGAAAGTTACTGTTTTACGGCACTAACGCGGATGTAGGCCCTTAAGTACTATTAACTCCTCAACTGTTGCGGCCATTTTGACGCGTAAGGTGCAACTGTCGGGTAAGCTCTCAGGGTATTATTGAGTGGTCTATTATGTTGAGGGCAAATATCATTAGGTTATTTAGGGAAGCTGTTTAAAAGTTTATGACATTGAAAGCAGTCCAGTTTTGTCTTCTAATACGTACTATCGTTAAGAATTTTAGTGTACCTAAACTCCATTTGAAATAATATTAGACATGTTTCCAAATCTTTTTACAGTCCGTTCAACCGATTTTGAGTTCTATCCCGTAAATATAAGGATGACATAAAAAGTATGAACCTGTTACCAAAACCAACTGTTTACTACAGCTACCATTTGTCGTATCACTAGCGCAATAGAAGTCAAAACCGGTTGAACGGGCTGTAAAATGGGCTAATTTAAACGTCTAATGTTATCGCAAATGGAGTATAAGCAAAGCATTATAGACATTTCGTTTTGTGACAATACATAATTTTACTTCCCTTTCCATTGCTATGTCATTTCATTTTAAAAATAATACATCATCATTAATTGCGATATTTTCTTACGCATTTAAAATTAATGAAACATTATTTTTTTAAATAGCTGTGTTGTAAATATCTACGACCAGAATAGATAAGTAGGTCATAGTCATACATAACTAACGCAGTTTGGCACATATTGCAATAATCTACTGTAAGTATTTATTTTTGGTTACACTTTTAATGTTACCCTAGACGAGACGGCACGAAATATTTTGTGCGAGGATTTAAAATGCGTGCTATCTCATCTGACAATACGTGCGAAAGAGATAGATGCTGTGATGAGCAGTAAGAAGCTAGTTCGCGTACGAATTAGCAATTATGCAAATTTGTAGCGAAATGGAAACGCGAAATTTTATAAACAGACCTTTGGGAGTATTAATATCATGAAAAACGACTAAATGTATATTTCCAAAATAAAATTATTTGCATTTTTGAACTACTAGTCTATCCCTGTATGGTGGCTGTATGCAATTTTCCTTCTTCTTATGGTATTTATGTCCGCCCAAAGATGCGTTAAAATTTGTGTTGAAATATAGAACTTTCGACGCTCATAACTTTCATTTTTTTTTTTTTTACTTTTTTGTTTCCATATAGGGCTAGATAATGATGAGCCAAAATAATATAATTTTTTATTTTGAAAGTATATCGTCAAACAGTGAAGTAATCTCCAGACTACGTTTGTATGGAATAATGATCGACTAGTGCAAGCTTAATTATTCTCTTCAACCGACTTTACTACTAACGGGATGCGGTGGCCCAGCGGCTAAGTTTATCCTGGACATCACAGGCAACGATGAAGTAAAACATCGTGAGGAAATCTGGACTTACTCGTTAATGTAAGCCTGAAATAGTCAGAGGCCTGTGGGGTTCCCAGAGGCGGCTGATGCTAAGCGATGATGTGGTCAACGGAAGCTTGTCTCTCACTCTTGACTAATATACTCATTTTATTGTTTTTTTTTAGCTTCGAGAAATGCTCATGCGTAGTGCGGCCCCACGGGGAGATAGCGCAGTTATGAGGGACTCCAACCCACTAAAACTCCACGGTGTCCTCCTGTGCCGCTTATGGCGGGAATCCGGGCACGCGAATCCTCCACCGATTAAGATGAAATTTTGCATACACGTTTAGTTTGGATGACAATGCATGGTTAGCTATGTGACGTCATTTTAAATCCAATAGCGCGGACGGCCCAAGATGGCGGACTAGTATTTTTTTGTGCACTGCCATGATGTGGGTATCAAATGAAGAGGTTTGCTGAGAAGTGAAGTAATTTGGCATGGGAATAAATATTAATAATTCCGACAAAGTGGTACAATAGAATCATGAAAAAAAATTTTTAGGGTTACTCCTATAGACGTAAAGTGGGGATGGTTTTTTTTTCTTGTCTATCCCATGGTGTAGAGTATCGCTGGATAGGCCTTCCAAAAATATTACGGGTTTGTTCAAACCATTTTTCGATTCAGAGATCCATTTGCATAAAATTAAGTTTTAAATTGCAAATTTTTTTAGAGTCAAGTTTCCTCCCCCCCTGCCAGCGAAATGGTTGCTCTTGGCTATGTGAAAAAAATCAGTGTAGTAGTATATATAACGAAATTAAAAGGAAATCTATCACAGTTAAGTAGGCTTTACAAGTTTACGAGTAATAGTCGACCAACTTATAAAATATACTTGGAACAGTAAAAAATTTGTACAAATGCCAATGAAAAATTACTTAAAAAACGTTGTTAGCTGTGTAAAACAGATAGTAAATATATGTTGATGAACCATGTAAAAATATACAAAAATAAAATCATAACATCCTTAATGATAATGATATCTAAATTAATAATGTTGAAGCTCTAATAAATAACGCATTGGAGTGGGCGGAGTCGTTGGCAGTACCGGTCTGTAGTTCATACGGCGCATGCGCGCGTTGGGTATATTTTATGTTAGTGCAGAGATATTTCCGAAGTTTTGTAGTAAGATTAGATTCGATTGCCAAGCAAATTCCACTACCCGACCATTGATGGCGGTATTCTCAGTGGTCGTAATTATAAACTTAATTGCGTTTGCCGTAAGGTTGACATTCGTGTCATAGGTCGATATTTACTACGACTCAACCATGGTCACATCCTCACATCAGTGCAATATAACACATTGCAATTTTAATTACATTATCGATATCGATAGATATTCGATTTTTTTATTTGAAAAAGAAAAATGGAAATGGTTTTTTTTTTTATTTGGAGGCTTGTATATATTTTTGTAAATAAAATAAATTTGAAATTATGTATCAATTTGGCTATGGTCATTGAGGCGGGCGGGCTTCTTCATACCTAATAGTATCTTATAGAAATATTAAATTACTTATTTTCTTTTGTTGATATCCATCTATAAAGTCAATATTCGCCCCGACTACCTCACTAATTGAGTAGCGTAGAACTTTCGAGAACGATATAGTGAATATTTTTTTATTTTTTTATTATCTTTAGGCTCGCGCTTGACTACTATCTCACTCGATTGTAAGCGATGATGTGGTCGACGCCGAAGCACGGTTGCCAAGAAGTAACCTATTCACTCTTGACTTAAAGACCCCTAGATTGTAGCTATTGGGAAACACAGTTTCCGGCAGGGAATTCCACTCCTTAGCTGTACGCATAATAAAAGTGTCCCCAAAACGTTTTGTGCGTATGGGCGGGATGTTCACCATGTACCGATGACGCATCGCCGTGCGTCTGGTTTTCCGATGATGGAACGGGCTGGCCGGAATATAATTCATGCAATTCCATCGCACACTCCCCGAAATGAAACCGATAAAAAACCGACAAGCTGGCAACTCGGCGACGATGTTCAAGGCTCTGGAGCTTTGATATGATCAGTGTCTTATTGCCGATGAGTCTCTTGGCCCGCTTTTGATCGACTCTGGTGCATCAAGCTGGTATTTGGCAGATCCGTCCCAGAGATGAGAACAGTACTCCATGCACGATCGAACTTCCGCTTGATAAAAGTTGAGCAGCTGTTCCGGCGTGAAGTACTTTCTCACCTTCGCAAGGATCCTCAACTTTTTGGAAGCCAGCTGAGCCTTTGCCTCCATGTATGGCCCAAAATTGAAAGTCGATGTCAACGTAACGACAAGAAGCTCAAGATGGTCCGTTATTGGCACCGTTACATCACGGAAAGTTGGAGCCGGGTGAAATTGGCTCTTTTCAGCGGCAAAAAAAAAAGCCTAGGTTTTAGCAGCATTAAACTTGACCAGATTGGCATCACCCCATTCGGAGACTGCCTGCAAGGAAAAGTTCAAACGCTCCACTATGGCCTCACGGAGAGAGCGGATCTATGGCCCGGTAGCCCGGGCGTTGGACAAGTATCTCTCAGCAACAGTGCTGTCGTCTGCATACCCAAAGGTGCCGGGTTTTAGCAAATCGTTAATGTGCAAGAAGAATAATGTTGCTGAGAGTACCGACCCCTGAGGGACCCCGGCATTAAAATCCAATTGATCCGACGAGCAGCCATCAATAACCACTCGAATCGACCGATCTCTCAGGAAGTCAGCAATCCAATCACATAGACCACCACTATTGAAGAGTGAATGGATGAGAGGAGAAGGAAGTGAGACGAGGTTCCTCGCTGCTAACCTACAGACATGCACTGAAAGGCCGCCATCATTGGGGCACTAGTCTGGAGACTGCGGGGACGCCCGAGCCCCTCCGGAATGTCCATCGGGCCCTCCCCATCTGGTCGCCAACCAGAACGATGGCGCATTCCGGGATTTTTCGACAGTTGGCGGGGCAGCCTTTCGTGTGTGGATGGCACACTACTTGGGCCCCCAACTACCTGCGGTCGGCCAGCGGCGCACCGTGCCTCGGATCCCGCTACGCTCCGCGACTAGACTCCCTATAAGCCCATCACAGCGCGCGCCAGGCTGGTCAGCCTGCATTGGAACAACTGTCTCGACCCAACTCCTCTAGTAGTTATACCGAGCATCATATCGGAATACGGCTTGGCCGCTTGGCGGTACGTCTTTGCCCGGTGGGGGGTCGCAAGCCTTCGGCCGAAACCTACCTCCAGATGTCACCTGATTTGCACTACCCTGGGACCACATGTAGGGAATAAAAGGATACACTCCTATGGACGTGGGTGACTCAGCCCCCAAAAATGAATATCTCAGATTGGAGGTGAATACATTCGAAATTTTTCAAATTCTGAAAGAGAAATAAACAAGGAGCGTGTGCGCGAGGATCCACGAACGAACCATACCATTCCCCGTGGCTCTTACGCGCGCTCGTATCGGCTCCGTTCGCAATTGACGTCCTTCATATAGATTACTAGCTTTCTCACGCGGCTTCGCTCCCGTCAACTGGCTACCTACCTACCCATCTAAACCGTTTACGCAGCGCACGCAACTCTCTTTTTTCCCGTTTTTTGCTACATTTTTCATTTATGCTCCGCTCCTATTGATCGTAGCGTGATGTTATATAGCCTATAAACCTTCCTCAATAAATGGGCTATCCAACACAAAAAGAATTTTTCAATTCCAACCAGTAGTTCCTGAGATTAGCGAGTTCAAACAAACAAACAAACAAACTCTTCAGCTTTATAATATTAGTATAGATTTATTGCAGCTTATTTACGTTGGTTGTTTGTTCCTCTCATTGAATAATTTGATTTTACTTTTTGGTAGTTGAGTAGGTTGTTTGAAAATACTCATACTAAAATATTTGTTATCGGTTTGTAAATATTTGGGGATTTTAACGAAGACTATCTCAGTAACGGCAATACTGCAGTATTCAAATTATTGAGTGACGCTGGTTATAAATCTTTATTACAAACGCTTGCCTGTACCCGCGGTGGTACACAAATAGATAATATTTTTTCAAACTTCACTTGTGAAGTTGGTTTTTATAACTCCTTCTTCAGTTACCATCGTATCATATGTGGGCCCGTTTTTAGACGTTGTGAGCTGCTGAAACCATTTTAATGTTCATGTAATAACAAAAAACCCTCTTCTTAGTCCGCATTATTATGCAACTTCGGAACCCTATTACTGCGCGTGGCCCGACACGCACTTGGCCGGCTTATTATATTCTATGTAACTCAATAGGTTGACTTGGTAAGTTGACATAGACTTGCCTATGTGTACCAACCCATACTCAAAGATTAACAGGTTCACTGTCCACATAGCAGACACAATTGTTAAACAATCACGTGAATCATATATAATATATTTATGATTAATTGGACAGGGAAGAGTTTAAAGTAGGATGGTAAAAACTTGCCAAGTCGCACGATTGTGTAGCAAAGAACATATTACAAACTAGAAAGATTGGGAAGACTGTCTGATAGACATCGCTGTCAGCGATAAGACCGCCATGGAACCCATAACTAACTTTTTTAACTGAATTCAAAAAAGGAGAAGGTTCTCAATTATAAAATCTCGTCGGATTTTTTTTAAATATATATTCTCCGAATACTCAAAGACTTCTGGACCGATTTTAAATTATTATTATATTATATTAACACGGGTGGGTTTTAGCCAGTAAAAGTCTGACACGCCCTCCCGCTTCACCCAGAGCGGTAGAAGTGATTGGATGATTCCCCACCCAAAAAAAAAACAAAAAAAGGCCTTTGTTAACTATATATTATATAAATATAGAATATCTATTAAATTGATCCAATATTGGAGGAGGAAATATGCGAGCCAAATCTCGAATTATGACTTTTTACTAAGGTTATTCAGTCGGATGTCTGTGACCGCATTTTCTCATAAGCAGAATGTGCCCATTGGTACTTACCGGCGATAAATTTAAATGGTAATAAAATAGGGCTGCATGCTTGCTGCACGCTATTATCTGTTTTTACCCGACTGCTCGGAGGGTTATGAGTTTGGCAGTCTATGTGTGTATGTATGTTCATCTGTTCCTTCGTATATCCTAAACTGCTATCAGATATGGATATGAGACGTGTATAACTGCTCCGCGTATACGAGATTACGAGGTAGGTATGTGCTTTTACCCATGTAAACGTACAACTTTCAGAAAAAAACATTTGGAGTTTCTATACAAAGTTGTCGTCAGCTGATCAAAATTTGTATGGAAGATATTTTTTTTTAGGGTTCCGTACCAAAAGGGTAAAAACGGGACCCTATTACTAAGACTCCATTGTCCGTCTGTCTGTCTATCTATATATCTGTCTGTCACCAAGTTGTATCTCATGAACCATGATAGCTAAACAGTTGAAATTTACACAGATGATGTATTTCTGTTGCCGCCATAACAGAAAAAACTAAAAACAGAATAAGATAAATGTTTAAGTGGGGCTCCCATACAAAAAACGTGCTTTTCTTGCCGCTTTTTGCGATAATGGTACGGAACCCTTCTTCTTTTTTTGACGCCCTATGACCCCTGCCCTTTTATACGTGTTCGTCGTATTTTATTTTTATTTAAGTGTATATATAGGTAGTTATTGTTAATTAAGTATTATATACTATGTTAATTTTAATTGATATAATTGAATAAAAATACACGTTATATGTTAAAAAAAGTACCTAGAACAATTTCACGTACTTACGTAAACGTTAAAAAACATACTACCTGTACCTACTTACAAAATCCGTAACTTTGTCCCTAAGCTTTGTCCGTAGTTTCTTGTCAAACCCAATGTACTTTAATTATATTGGTCGAGACAATTTATAACAGTTTATTGTAAGTAAATATTGTTAAACGTCATCAGAAAATCTTTTGCTCTTCAAATTATAATTTTACAATGACAACTACAAACTGTTTTGATGATAAAAGAAATAATAACAGATAGATAATGAATTAATGACTGCAGATAAGCTACAATTATTATTATAAAATTGTACTAGTATTATAAAAAAAAACCGGCCAAGTGCGAGTCGGACACGCGCAGGAAGGGTTCCGTACCATTATCGCTAAATACGGTAAAAAAATCACGTTTGTAGTATGGGAGCCCCACTTAAATATTTATTTTATTCTGTTTTTTGTTATAGTGGCAAGAGAAATACATAATCTGTGAAAATTTCAACTGTCTAGCTATAGCGGTTCATGAGATATAGCCTGGTGACAGACAGACAGACAGACGGACCGCGGAGTCTTAGTAATAGGGTCCCGTTTTTACCTTTCGGGTACGGAACCCTAAAAAAGAACGAAATCCTCCTGATGATAGGTAATGTAATTTATACGAGGCCAACAGAGCTTTAAAAAGTATGAAATAAGAAAAATATTGTCATCTGAAATTGTTATGTACACACTATTTGATATGTTTCGGGTATTAATTAGATAAATAACTTACATGTTATAAATACTTTGTATTTCATACTTATTCATAGTAGTGTTCAGAGAATAACCGTGGTCGTATGCCACCTACAATACATTCTGCAAAATAGCATACTCACTTGTCAAATTTTGTGAAGTAGTTCAGAAGTTATAAGGGAACAGATGAACATACATACACACATACCGGTCAAAAACATAACCCTCCCTTTTGTTTCGCCGTAGTCGCGTAAAAACTAACTGTCCTTGAAATACCTAGTGACCCACTAATACAAACTGTCAACAAAAATCTCGGTATCTCCGCAGAAATATAACGTTTACATACATCATTACAAGGTATGAATAGAACGCACTCATTCACAGCTGCACAAAATCTTACGTCAAACCACTGTTACGCAAAATTGATCCTTATTACGTACGCTACACACCTGTGGTTTGGTCGCCTCCCACGTATCTATACTCCGACCAGATGTAAACGATGATGGAACTGCACTTTCACTATCAACTTCACTGCCATCTTAAACTTATCGGGTTGCGCGCACATGCGCAGAGGAGATACAAGCCATTATGATTATCCGAGCATCACATAAGGCACGGCACGAAACGCGGTGAATCGAATTCTTCTGTATTGCACGAGTGATTGTAATTATAAATTTTATTTGTTCTAGTGTCACTGTTGTTTGGTAGTAGTGTCGTTGCGTTATGAGTTCGGGAGTGACTTGTAAAATGGAGGGAGCGCGGGGGTCGGGCGGACAGCGAGCTTAGCGCACGCTCCGCGGGCCACAACTGACACAGACAAGGTCACCGGAATATGGACGTTACGGGGTGACTCACCTTTTACAAAAAAATATTCTTTTATACACTTCAAGACAGACACTTAGTTCGATTTTTCTATGAAGCGGTCCGTTACGCATGAGCCCGAGTAGCGTACTGTCAGTACTGACACTGAGCGTATAAACATGTGTTGCTCGCAACGTACTAGTTTTTATTTAAGAACAAGTTTTACGTGTACCTACATTAAGTTTGGAACTGGTGACCCCTTTCTTACGCAACGCATTTATTCGCCAGCGATTCACCCCTTTATTGCCTTTTGCGCGTGTTCTTTATTCTTTCCTATTCAGGCCATGAGGCCATTAATACGTACTCTTTTGACTAATGTAGGGAATTTCATTCGTAGACTGTAAAACAAAATAAATAAAATAAAATCGTGAACTGTTATGTGCATAATTATTATGTATGGGTAACTTACCTATGAACTAAAGCAAATATTTTTAACCGACTGCCCAAAAAGGACGAGGTTCTCAACTCGGATGTTTTTTTTTATGTATGCAAAATTCTTTTTTGTTCGAAAGAAGTTTATTCCGAAATAGCCCATATTTTTAATTTGCTAAAATCGTGATGAAGAACTTCGGCGATATGTAAATACAACAGAACTCTTCAATAAATGTCGGCAAATCTCTCGGGATTGCTGTAATCGCATGTCTTGTTTTTTTTTTACACCATTTCATAACAAGCCATCACGCCAGTATGCTCTAAACAGGTACGCAGATGAGTACAGTTCACCCTAGTACACTCTCATTCCACCGGTAATGTTCAAGTTACATGTTATTCGGGTAATCTATTCTGGCAAAATTGTGGGCGTTACAGGTATCTTACTATAGACGTTGTCCGTTATTATATATACCACCAAAAATAAAAAAAATATTTGACAAAAAAATACAACCGACTTCGAAAAAAAAAACACTACAAAGTGAAAAATTACTTCAATTTCGAAGATACGAATACAGGAACACCGATTTCCGAAATTAAAGTTATTTTTCACTGTATAGTGTTTTTTTTTTGGAATTCAGTTGTATTTTTTGTCAAAAAGTTTTTTATGTTAAAAATTACGTAGTTACGAAAAAAAAAATAACAAAAGAAATCAGCTTTATCGGGATGTGGTTCAAATATAACTTGCAAGTGTTGATTACAGACATTGGGACTGGTGAAAGTAAAAAAAAAAGCTTGTACCAATAAACTGGGTGAATAGGGATGCATGCATCGACCACACGGTCGCTGGATGCATGGGAACAAAACTTTGATATGGATTTTAGCTTTGACACAACTTAATTTAAAAAAAGCGATGGTTTGGCGTTTTTTTTTAATAATTAATTAATATATTGGAGTAGGTACCTACCTAAAAGCTGCAAAAAACTAAAATAAACGTAAAATTTCCCTTCAAAGTTTTGTCACCCCAGCATTCCTATTCACCTTACATGTAAAAAAATAGTACAAAAGATAAATAACTTCAAATTCGAAAGTCGGTGTTCCTGTTTTTGTTTCTTCGCTTTTATACACCGATTTTTCCTTTTGTAGTGTTTTATTTGGAAGTCGATTGTTTATGCCTACCATGAGAAAAATGCTTGAGATTATATATATATATAGCTTCTGCCAGGCGGCTTCACCCGCGTTGGTGGCGAAAATTATTCCACGGGAAATAGGTACCGAGATAAAAGTAGCCTAAATCTGTGCCCACATCCAAATCCGATAAGCCGTTCTGGCGTGACATAGCTTAGGGACAAATACATCCTTCCAAACTTATAACCTATGATCAATAATACTGTCAAACTATTTGATTATTGCTGACATTACCCGTCACCTGCAGGTGTAATAGTGTACCTACTTATTTAGAAATAAACAACTTATGTATCTAACGCAATATTAGTTGCAGTGTTTTCCTTGTATTTTTAGTAATAATATTATGTATGACCGTCTAATTCCAATAGAAATACAACGTCACCCTTTTGAGTGATTTAGCCACAATAACAATTGCTGTTAGTCATAGGTCATAGTCATATACTGTGATCCCACCTATGATGTTATATATCTAGACTATATAAATAATATTATAAAGCTGAAGAGTTTGTTTGTTTGAACGCGCTAATCTCCGGAACTACTGGTTGGAATTGAAAAATTATTTTTGTGTTGGTTAGCCCATTTATCGAGGAAGGTTACAGGCTATATAATATCACGCTACGACCAATAGGAGCGGAGCATAAATGAAAAATGTGGCAAAAACGGGAAAAATATTCCTTTTTGAGAGTTTCCTTTGCGTGCGCTGCGTAAACGGTTTAGATGGGTAGGTAGGTAGCCAGTTGACGGGAGCGAAGCCACGTGGGACAGCTAATATATATATATATATATATATATATATATATATATATATACTGAGATAGATACGTTTTACCGACGTCTACGGAAATACAGTCACAAGCTGAACAGCTTGAGTGAATTCAATCCGGCCTGCGACTACTGGCCGCGACACGAACCTACGTTTGAACAGTATGTTTATCTCATTCTGACAACGGAGTACTATTTATATCTCTGTGATCTTTTAACCTACTCAGTGATAGAAATAAAGTTCCAAGTTCCATAGATCTTATGTAGGTAGCTATAGTAAAATATCGCCATGTTTTTATTTCTTTGTATTGAGTATGACGTCTCTATTGGGTAGATCCCACTGAAAAAATCTGCAGGTATTTTATTTTTGATGAAACTTGATTTTTATGAATGACAAGCTGCTTCTGCCAGCGGCTTTGAAAAGTGTTTTAGCATCCCAAGGGAACATTATTCCGGGATAAAAAGTAGCCTATATACTATTCCAGATTAAATATATCTCTGTGCCAAATTTTATCTAGATCCGTTCAGCCGTTCTGGCGTGATTGAGTAACAAACATAAATACACACTCATATCCATGCAAACTTTAATATTTTTAATGTTAGTTAGATTATTTACTGACAATAGATTAGATTACTTAAGGGTTGTCTGGCCGCATCTTGCTGCAACTAGTTTTTCTTTTTTAGAGCTCCGTACCCAAAGGGTAATAACAGTACCCTATTACTAAGACTCCACGATCCGTCTTTCTGTATGTCACCAGGCTGCATCTCATGAACCGTGGTAGCTAGATAGTTGAAATTTTCTCAGATTATGTATGTCTGTTGCCGCTATAACAACAAATACTAAAAACAGAACAAAATAAATATTTAAGTGGGGCTCCCATACAACAAACGTGATTTTTTTTGCCGATTTTTTGCGATGGTGCGGAACCCTTCGTGCGCGAGTCCGACTCGCACTTGGCTGGTTTTTTTCCTTTGCCCAACACTAGAAACTACTCCTGTTTCTTGGGTACGTATGCCACATCAACTAGCTCTTAGTCAGCCGCACTTTTTGGGTTGCCAGGTTTTGCAACTAAACTGGGCAACCCACAACTTGCACCTAACTGAGAGCTAGCAACCTTATTTTTAACTACGTAGGAGGTTCTATGTTCGACACTATGTATGTTTTGCATTTTTTTTAATGTATGTTCACCGATAATACCAGAACAAGGATGGTCGATGGGGCCGAATAGTTCTGGAGTGATGACCGCGAACCGGCGGACGGTGTTCGGTCTCCCACTAGGTGGACCGATGATGACCTAGTGAGTACGCTGGATGCTGATGACCTAGTGAGTACGCTGGATGCTGATGATCTAGTGAGTACGCTGGATGCTGATGACCTAGTGAGTACGCTGGATGCGTGACGCACGGGAGTATCTTTGGAAATGTCAAGCTCAATTGAAATGTCACGTGATCAAACACTTACATATTTTGGCAATTCGACCATGGCCATCGCTGACATCGAATGAAACTTTTCTAGAGCTTTTAAACTTCTCTTTTTTTTTAACTTTTCTTTTCCTCTCTTTTTTTAAAATTTTCTTCTTTATTTTTCTTAATCTATTTTTTAATCTTTTGGCTTACGTCGCGTCGGTGACAAACAGACGAGATTCCCACATTAACTTGAAAGCTCGTTACTAATTGACCTGAAAACAAACAGATTATTTTGACTACAAATGACGCCATCGACAAACATAGAAACTTAATAGCGGTGTTTTGATACCACCACACCTTTAAATAAGGTTATTTGCCTAATTTAATTATTTCAGCCTTATATTTAGGTGACTCAGTTATTCCAAATGTTTTGGGAATACTTTTATTATACGTACAGCTAAGGAGTGGCATTCCCTGCCGGAGTCTGTATTTCCTGATAGCTACAACCTGGGAGTCTTTAAGTCAAGAGTGAATAGGTTTCTTCTCGGCAAGCGTGCTACATCGTCGACCACATCATAGCTTAACATCAGGTTAGATAGTGGTCATGCGGGAGCCTAACAAAAAAGAAATGTCGACTCGTTCTTCCATTCGTGATAATCTTATACACCGTGAAATTTAAATGGTTGTTTTCCCGCAGCGAAATAGTTTTGTCTATGTAATACAATCGTTTCGTAGTTATATAAAATATTAGAAACAAAAACTGGCATATTTAACATTGTGAAAAACTAAACTCGAAAGCGATCACGAACCAATAGTATACCTCCCGATATCTACGGCCGAACGACAGCAGGCCGTTGACCCGGGTGCTAGGTCACCGTCGAAAGGATTAGGTTCGAAGGCGGCTCCGTTTGATCATGTAACGCGCGGGCTAGATTATGCCGTATAATTACACGCGAGAGCTTATTTTACTTTAAACATTTAATAAATCGGTCTTTGCTTTGTCGGCTTGTGGCTCGCTCGTTTGTTTTGCGTGCAAACTTTTATGCCGTATCACCACGTGCGAGAGCTTATTTGGGTTTGACCATTTATGCATCGCTTTGCTTTGAGGGCTGCGGCGCCGGCGCGTGCGACGTCAGTATTACCTACAACAATACATGTTACGTCTAGTGTTACTATTAAAAGCCGCGAGGCCATTGACCCACGTGCTTTTCAATCAGCTGTTATCCAACATGTTATTCAAATTTGACACTAAAACGCACTTGATGCGCACACTCGCGAATAACATGTGGGTTATTTATTGCCCAAAAATGTTCGTTACGCAGGCTGGTTGAAAATACCAACTCGCGTAAAAGTTGATTCATCCGTCCACAAAATGTTCTTATCTTGGTTGGCGATCAACCACTGACAAAACGCAATTCTGTTCTGGGGGTCATTTTCGTGGAGAGCGTGAACACCGCGAAAATGATAAGGATGCTGTCCTTCAGACTTGAGTAGTTTCCAGACGTGGTACTGGCTTACGCCAAACCTAGCCTCGGCCTGGCGCGTACTGCGACGCGGATCCCGTTCGAAGTACTCGATGATCTCCTCGTCGAGCGCTGGCAAAATAACGGCTGGTCGACCTCTGCCCTGTGCATGTGCCGGTGCATGGAACTGTCCATGATCTAGTAGCCGCTGTGTCGCCGCTACGATCGTCCGTGGAGATGGGACTTGGGGTTCAGAACCCCGCGAAGACGGAGCGACTCCAAGTGTTGCCGCTCTGCGTAAAGTCGCCGGGCAGCATGGGAGTCATAATCAGCCCTAGCATACAGCTGCACCATAGCGACGTACTCCACATTGGTGTAATTGTAATGTCGATCCATTGCAGTTTACAGTGATGGCGCGTGCTGCGCGTACGACATTCGCGGGAAAACTAAGTAGGTCAGGGTCACAGCGGGCCGCACAGGTAAAATAGGCGCCGGCGGCTTCGTTTGAAATTGTTGCGCGCAGGCTAGTTTATGCCGTATCACTACACGCGAGAGCTAATTTTACTTTGAACATTTCTAAAACGGTCTTTGCTTTGTCGGTATCGCGGTGATTTTTTGTATTGTTCCGTGCAAACATTTTATGCTTTATCACTACGTGCGAGAGTTTATTTTGGTTTGACATTATTTTGTGCATCGGTTTTCTTTGTAGGTGGTGACACGAGTAGTACCTAGTACCTACAAGTTACGTCTAGAGTTACTATTGTTACTCACTTTTTCGAGTTGATGAATATTTTTTTAATTATTTTAAAACAGAAACATCGTTATTTATTTACTTTAACTTTATACTTCGAAAGTACTCCTTAAGGCAAGTCGTTCTGCCGCGGGAAAACAACCAATTAAATTTCAGGGCGTATATAAAATTCTCGTGTCACAATGTTAGTTACCGTACTCCTCCGAAACGGCTTTACTGATTTTTACCAAATTTTATATGCATATTCAGTAAGTCTGAGAATCGGCTACTATCTATTTTTCATACCCACATACAGGGTAGGGTATGGTAGGGTAGGCTAGGTAGGGTAGGGTAGGTAGGGTAGGTTAGGCAGGGCGGTTTTTTTTTTTTTTTTTACAAATGATACTACCGCGGACCAGTTTTCCGCGCCCTTTTTTACTTTATATTTTAAATTTTCGCTACTAATGCATTTCTGCTTTTATTTTAGAAAATAAAAATAAAATAAATCCGAATAAATCCGTACAATCGAAAATCCAACGACGATCACTGTTGGTAAGGTACAGTGGCGCATATAAAGATTTGGCGCCTCTGGCCATATGGTTTTTGCCACCCCACAATTAAAAAAAAAGGAACTGTAACAGAAAACCGCGAAAAAAAGCAAAAAAATGCAGCGTAGAAAATTTCGTGCTCGCTTCGCTCGCTCTTGCATCCTCGTTTGTGAAGTTGTTTTTGCAAGAGTCGACACTGTAACTTTTACGAATACAGATATAAAAGTGGCGTCAGAATAGATTCATAGAAATGAAATTTTACCTATCTCTGAAGCGGGGTGTAAAAATTTTCGTGCTCGCTCTTTCGTCCCCAGTTCTCTCTTTTTAATGCTTAGGTAAGTCGACTCATATGTCAGTATCACAGCCTGACCTAATAAAGACTTCTTAGTTGATGAATTTAAGTTATTCAATTAAAGCCATCATCATCTTCCTACCATTATCCCATGTTACTTGGGGTCGGCACAACACGTCTCCTTCTTTCATACCGTCCTGTCAACCGTCACGTTATCACTGACTTTCTTTTTTTTCCTTAACACATCTCACATAACCGATCCATCTTTTCTTTGGTCTAACTCTCCCTCTCCATCCATCCAAATTTCATCCACTCGATTAAGAAGTGAAGAAAGACAAGAAGTTTAGTGAAACTGTACGGAGTCTGGATTTGTGACCGGATTCATCATCATCATCATTTCAGCCAAAACACGTCCACTGCTGGGCATAGGCCTCCCCCAGGCGTCGCCATTCCAGAACTTTTCGGCCCCATCGGCCATCCAACCAACGAGCATTGTGGCCCACCATTTAGGTTTCGCAACTTTTTGACCGGACCGGACCTTTCCTGTGATCGGATTACGAAAAGGAAAATTTAAAAAACCCCCGACACATTTTAATTTATTTAAAACTTCATGCACCAAGTTATAATGGTGGACTTAATGCCTTAAGGCACTCGTTACCAGTCAACCAAGGGTGATGAAGAAACCAAATGGCATGTGCCTTGTTTTTTTTATTGTAAATTGGCTCGCGCTTGACCACTATCGCACCTGATGGTAAGCGATGATGTGGTCGACGGTGAAGCACGCTTGCCTAGAAGTAAAACGTTTGTTGTTTAAAACGTCGAAAGTAAAAAATAAAAGAGATTAATTCTTTTGAAACTACTTAATTTACAAATAAACTATAAAAAAATATAACAAATCTAACTAGATGACGCGATTGTATGTTGTTCGCGTGCCAAAAAACGGAGTAAAGTTACGATCAATGATCGTAATCTGAGCTTTTCATTTAGGTCTTGCCTTTTTATGTCATATTGAGCTGTAAAGAATGTATAGAAAAAGTTGTCCGTTGTTCCTCTCTTTCCAACTCTGTTTTTAAATTGTTTGTAAAAAAGTGGCACGCTTGGTTGTCTTGCGTTGGGGGACTTGCGTTATAGATTTAGATTAATGTCTGTGGCCCATTCCCTCTCACAGAGAACATTGAAAGGCTGATGATGATAGTGACTTTAGATATTTAATCGATCTCGCGACACTTCGGTGGATAGAATGTCTCTTGTCTAGAGCCTCAGAAAATCTTAATAACTTAGCAAATATTAAACTAACAGAACACGGTATTTAAACATTATCGACGGCAGCAAAGAACAAAAAGACATCTGCATTTTTGCGAATTTCACTTTTCATAATTATTGTTTTTTAATAAAAAAATATAATAAATAAAATTATAAAATAAAATAAACAATAATAATTTACATAATTAAATTCAGAATTCTTTACTTAATCTAGTGATTTTTTTCATAAAAGTCTCATTATTTATTTGTATTTTTTCGTGTATATAATAACAACTACACTCTATTTTTTTGACGTAACGAAGTACAAACGCACATCTACAGTAGTTGTCCGTGACTACGATGTACAATACCAGTTGTCGTGTCAACACGGGCGGTCGACTTTTTTACCCGACTAGGGAAAAGCAAAAGTGAGGCATGTGTGTATGTATGTACATCAGTTCCCTCATAACTTCTAAACGACATAATATGATAATTTGACAAATGAGGTGTCATTGGAAGCGTCTTGTTAGTCTACTGGTTGTAGGGTATGTGACGTCACATTAAATTAAATATGGCGCCCTCTAGTTGGCACGAAGACCAGAACAAAAAAAAATCGCTTCATCCCATCATGTGTAGTAGATCATGGAACAGGCATTTTAAAATGAAGGTAGGGTTTCGTACATCACATTGTGTCAAGCGTACAGTTTGCGAGACATATCCCGTCAAAGTCATGAAAACAATTTCTTTACCCGACTACGGCGTCGAAAAGTATTTGCTGAAATGTATGTAATTATGTGTGTATGCATTTATGCTAATTTGTTCCCTCAGGCTCTGCAATACTCCCAAAATACTTTAAATAAAAATTAAGTTCAAATACTAAAACCCGACTTACTAAAAAATCACGCTCTAAAAAGTATGTCTAAAGTACAAGAAAATATTCTCATCTGAAATATTTATAGTGTTGTTCAGAGGATAACCATGGTCGTATGTTACTTTGCAAAATGTATTGTTTTGCTGCGATAGGTGACTTACGACTAGGGGCGTAGCTACCGCCGTATCTGCCGTATCAATTATACGAGGCCCCCGGGCCACGGGGGCCCCCAACGTGCGTAAGCAAAAATTAATAAAAATCTTTTGTGAGAAATCTTTACCCTTCTTAAGGGCCCCCAAACAATTTTTATACGGGGCCCCGCCAAGGCACGCTACGCCACTGCTTACGACCACGGTTATCCTTTTCCTACAATTAATTATTATCCATAATCTGCATTTAATTATTCTGACAACCTCATTTTTTGTAATCTACATATCATAATAATACATTATAAGAAACATGTACAGTATAATAAATAATATATATTAAAGTTTGACAAGAAAACGAGAACACACTGATTTCGTTGTTTATATTATGCGAAGTAGATAAAGACGTCCGTATTTCGAAAAATATATATACAGTTACCTGACCTTCACTGTTTTCTTCCGAATGCCGTATTAATTAACTATTGCACATTTGAAAAAGCTAGCGTTGGTCTTGTAGAAGTTATAACATCGTTAAAAACGCTCTCCTGAAAACTATTGATTTTGTAGATAGCCCTTTGTTCTTTACTACCGTCGATATGTCTACATTGTCTACCTACCATAAGCCTTAAATGCTTTCCACAGCACACTGTACAGTTAACCATTGGCTTATCTGTCACAATAAAAAAAAGCCAAGTGCTTCAATGTAATGTTTAGAAATCACTAAGCGATGAAATATAACATCGACGATGGTATCAAATGAAATCGGTCACGATTCAAGCCATGAAAACCCCCGTCTCATTCAATATTCATAATTTGTCCGTTATCGTGTTTGAACATATCTCACAACACAATACTATTAAACGCTGTGTTTATTTAAGCTGGACATAGACTAGGCAACTTTTGTTGGTAACTATTGCTGGCGTCATCCATATTTATGATAGTGTGTCTGTCAGTCTAAACAAAGATGAAAGAATGAAAAACATATATTTCACAATTTTATTTTGTTAAATAAAAAAAAAAATCACAAAAAACTAACCGACTTCTAAAGCAAAACACTAAAAAGTGCAAAAATAACTTTTATTTCGGAAAAGTTTTTATTTGTCTATTTTTAGTTATTATTTTTTATTTGTCGATGACATGTATTTATACATAAGGTTGCGGGCAGGCGCTGGATGCGAGACGCACGGGATCGGTCAATGTGGCGACGCCCGGGGAGGCCTATGTCCAGCAGTGGACGTCTTTTGACTGAAATGATGATGATGATGAGTTTTAGTACCCTGTTACTAAAATAGAGATTTTGATGAAACTTGCACTATTCTCAAAGTTGAGAGATCTTCAATCCAATAAAAAAAGAATGATCACGATCCGATAAGTAGTTTTGGAGAAATGCGTGGAGAAAAATACATATACTTTTGAAATTTGGCACACTTGTTTAGAAGCCCATACAGAGTAACATGTGTGAATATTACATACAAACGTGTCAAATTCATTACCTCTTTAAAAACAATATAGTTGTGCCTCACGACTTTGCCAAAAAGGTACTTTTTTATTTCAAAATCAAATTCAAAGTAAGTGTTTCATCAATTTTTTTTTACTTATTAAGCCGCAATTTTGTGTTAGTTATGTTACTTTATCACTAGCATCTTGCATGCTAGTGATAAAGTAACATAACTAACACAAAATCACGTCAGTTATATTGAAATCCCTTGTAATAGTGGGGGAGTCTATTATCATCAAACAAATTAGACCGGGCTGCTACTGCTACTAAATTTCTGATGAAAAATCCCAATAACGTGAAGAAACCTTGGTGATAAATAATTGAGACTTAAGCTTGCGTTTCGAAAGCCTACGCTGAAGGAATTCTTTCCATTTCTAGCAGTGGACTGATCTGGGTGATAATGGCTAAAACGTTTTTTTTTACCCGACTGCCGAAGGAGGGTAAAAAAATGTGTTTATCAGTCTATGTATGTATGTTTGTATGTATTTTTGTTCATATGTGGCGTTCCAGAGACCAAACACGTTGGCCGGTTTTGATGATTCGTACGTCAATCGATTCGTCTTTATCTTGCGAGTGTCACTGGCTACATTAAAATTGGAAAATTGAAAAATGGCGGCTTTTTGGCGTCGTATTGTGGGGGCCTAATTTTTTTCTACCTACCTACCTAATTTGAAAAAAAATGTATCTAAAAAGTGTTAAATAAAAAAAGTTAATTAAAAAATATCAAAAATCCCGACTGCTTAAAAAGCGAACTAAAAAGACGTAAACAAGAAGAAAATCATGCTGTGCAGTCGGAGGATACATCTGGCTTTAGTCAGACAGCTAGCAAATATGTATCCTCTGCATAATAAAATTGATCCCATAACGTTTGGTCTGAGAGATATTTCTAGAATTCCTAAAATTAGCGGACAGTGGGTTAACGGGGTATAGGGATAGGCAGTCGTTTGTGGAATACTGCTGCTCCAACATAAATAGCTGGGAAGAGGCTACGAAGAATGAGTGAAGGACTCATAAGGACTCTTGCATGAGTTCGCATTGTTTTCGCCTCCCATACAATACGAAAAGTCTCAAGTAGTTGCGCCACTATGGCCAACTTTGTCTGTCAACTATAGCTTGGTGCACACCAGGCTTTATCTATGGGTATTGAGTTTTTTACGGCTCTTCGTATCTTAATTACCAATCATCGATTAATCTGCAAGGTCGGGCTAGGGTAAGCCTTGGATGAGTTACTTACCACTTTGTTATTCTTTACGCATAAAAAACAGCCACATTCCCACAGCTGGGATACAGGCTTCCTCTCTGTGAGAGTGGGCCGTAATCCACCACGTAAGTTCAGTGCAGCTTGGTGCCTGTCGTATGCCTTCGAATTTTTTGGCTGTTATTATTGAAGGAATACATCATGAGGACACCGACATGTCCTAGAACCAAAAAAAAACAAAACATAAAAGTGCATACAATCATGCAGCGCCGGCACCGGGTCAGGGATATTTTATTTGGAGCGGCACTGCGTTTGAAAAAAAAATATTTGTCCCCTGAATTAACCTTTAAATTTTTTAGGTTTCAGCCAACGTGTTCTACGGACAGACCTCGGCAATCCTTGCTTAACTTCTTCCTCCTCCATAAACTAAAAACACATAAGTTACCCTACCTGGTAGAATATAATGGGTATTCAAACGCAAATAAAAAAATAACTTTTTTTATCCAAAAATAATCCGAAGTCCAATTAAAAATACCGATTGCACAGCAAAATAATTATCTTAAAATATTACTATTTTAGCAAGCATTACGGGGCTCTTATTTCTGTTTGCAGGGTCTAAAGTTCCCTATACGTGTCGGGGTGCCCCAAGCTATCGAGCTCGCTTTACTCGCTCTTGGATTTATTTTGTTATCCAGGGCTACAGATTATTCGACCTAGATCCTTTCAGAGGTTACAGTTTCCATTATTCCTGACTGATTTGTGTATGAAACAGCGAACCCCAAACTTAACCGTTTACCCGCGCGGGCACCCCGACACGGATAGGGTACTTTAGACCCTGCAGACAGAAATAGGAGTCCCGCAATGTTTGCTTAAATAATAATATTTTATGGTAACTATTTTGTTGTGCAATCGGTATTTTTAATTGGACTTCGGATTATTTTTTTAATCAAAAATGATTGGAATTCGGTTTATTTTTGGATACAAAAAGTTTATTTTATTTGTGTCTAAAGGATCTAAACAGGTCGTCATAACCTGTGTAGCCCTTTATGTCTGAGTATAACGTTTGTATGTTCTGGTTAATTTGCTGTGCAGTCAGTATTTTTGATGTTAAAATGTATACAAATGATATATATCCAGATATAATATCCAGAATTTAATACAGCAAAAATGGAGCATATTCCAACGTCCCAACAGTTTTCATTCAGTTTACACGACTAGTAAAGCTTTGATTTAAGTCTACAGTCAAACCATTGAATAATAAATTATTCTTTCGGTCTAACCTTGAGTCGGAATCCAAGGTTATGTTTGAATACAGGGTGAATAATTGCCTCGACAGACAGTAATGCGGCGCCACAAATTTGTAGGACACTAGCTAATGATCGCGACTTCGTTCGCTTGAAAAAAGGAGCCTATTTATTTATGTGCTATTCCAGACTATAATCTACCTCTGTGCCAAATTTCACACAGATCCGTTCTGCTGTTCTGGGGTGATTGAGAAACAAACATCCATCCATTCAAACTTTCGCATTTATTAATGCCACAGATAATACAATACAAGCATACAGATGTCTCATCCAATACAAAGAAACCGTTCTGACGTAACTAGCGTTTTTCGTCTGATTAAAGTAAACTGATTATTTTTGTTCCTCAAACGCGTTCGGTTCCGTTCCATGGCGATAGATAGATGGTGTTAGCAGCAACTTGCAAGTAAAAGGGTTTACTCCGTTCGTGAATATTTTTTTCTTTAAATACAGTGAAGGTTTGTTTTATAGTTTTTTTTGGCACGTTTGTATAGTTTCTTTGCACCAAAATGTGTTACAATGCAAATTTAAACAATCGAGTGGCATGCCTTAGAAATTTAAAACTGTGCCATCTATTGGCATCAATTTAAAATTATCCGTTCAAATAATCTTTGAAATGTGAAATAAGAGCCCAAAATGCCATAATTTTGTGCTTCATCATCATCAACATATTAGCCGAAAGACGTCCATTTATGGACATAGGCCTCCCCCAAAGGTCCCGGATCCCCGCAACCTTCACCAGGTCATTGGTCCACCTAGTGGGAGCCCTTCCAACGCAAAGTCTTCCGGTTCGCGGTCGCCATTCCAGAACCTTTCTGCCCCATCGGCCATCTGTGCAGAGAGCAATGTGCCCTACCCACTTCCACTTAAGTTTGGCAATTCTTCGGGCTATGTTGATTCGATCACACAAGAAACGCCGAGCATAGCCCTCTCCATTGACCTTTGAGTGACTGTAAGCTTTCTGATGAGGCCCATTGTAAGCGACTACGTCTCACAGCCATATGTCATCACTGGCAACACACACTGGTTATAGACTTTCGTCTTGAGACACTGTGGTAAGTTAGACGAGAAGTTACCGCGCAACTTCCTGAACGCTGCCCATTCGAGTCGGATTCGACGGTTGACCTCTTTCTCGAAGTTGGCCCTACCCAACTGGATCGTTTGTCCCAGGTAGACATAGTCATCTAAAACTTCGAGTGTAGAGTCTCCGATCTTGATAGGAGTGGGAGTTACATGGGCATTCACCATGACCTTGGTTTTGTCCATGTTCATTTTACGACCCACTCTTTCGGAAGCTCTACTGAGGTCATCGAGCATTGTACTGAGGCTCTCCATGGTATCTGTCATGACCACTATGTCGTCGGTAAACCGATGGTGAGTGATGTACACGCCATTAACGTTGATGCCTATGTCCCTCCAGTCCAGATCCTCCAGCGCAGCAGTTTTGGAGAAATGACATCTCCCTGTCTCACGTCACGCTGGAGAAGGATTGGTTTCGAGGCCTGATCCTGAAGACGTCGTCGGTAGTTGATCTGGCACCGTTAGAGAGAATGCAGTACAGCCCAAGCCTCGATCGAATCGAAGGCTTTCTCGTAGTCCAAAAACGCTAAACAAAGAAGCAGGTTATACTCTTCGGTCTTCTGTATAACCTGCTTTAGCGTATTTATGTGGTCAACGGTGCTAAAGCGTTTTCGGAATCTGGCTTGTTCGGGAGACCGGAAATTGTCAAACTTGCGTGCAAGATGATTCGTGACGACTCTTGAAAACAACTTGTAGACATGGGTAAGAAGTGAGATGGGCCTATAGTTCTTCAGCCGGGCATTGTCGCCCTTCTTGAAGAAGAGTATCACCAAACCCCTGCACCATGCCTGTGGAGTTTTGCCCTCCAGTATGACGGAATCAAACAGCTTCTGAAGTGAGTCTGAGTTCGGTCGTGATTCCGTCGTCACCCGGCGCCTTGCTGATTGATGTGTATAACTGCCCATAGAATTTCTCGATCTCCCTCAGAAGCTCTTCTAGCTCTCGTCTTCAGTTTCGTGAGCTGGCTCTGCCCAATAGCCAGATCCCTTGAAAATACTATGAAGCCTTATTTCGCTCAATTGCGTCTTTAATACGCTCGGTATTAAAGTGGCGGAGGTCTCTTTTCAAGGATTTAGAGATCTGTCTATTGAGCTGCTGGTATTTGCACGCCTCATCTGAAGACTGCAGGATCATCTCACGCCTCTCCTTCATAAGCTTCAGAGTAGAATCAGAGAGCTTTTTGATTCCATCTGTACGACGGGTCTTGAAAAAATTAGACCCGAACGTATGGACAGCTTCCACGAACCCATCGCTGTATTCGTCCATGGAGCTCCCCAGGCACTCGAAACGATTCTGAAGTTCGAGCTGAAAGCTCTTAGGGTTTTGGACCTGAATCTGTGCTTGATGGGGCGTGGATTTCATCAGTCGAGACCTTTCAAGCTTGATATTAATGTTCAATGCGTCTCTTACCATGCGGTGATCGCTCCCGGGTTTCACCGAATTGATCACAGAGACATCATGCAAAATTTGCTTCTTGGTTGACATGATGCAGTCGATCTCATTTTTTGTTGCCCCATCGGGGCTCTGCCAGGTCCAATTCCTGTGTTCACGCTTTTTGAAGAAGGAGTTCATCATATAGAGGCCCTCCTTCTCCATAAAACTGGCCAGTAGGTGACCCCGGTGGTTCCGACGTCCAACTCCAAATTGCCCCACTTGCAGCTCATCCTCGTCTCGTTCGTCCAGTTTCGCGTTGAGGTCCCCCATGATAATGGTGAAGTGAGTTTTGAAACCGTGAATGGCTCTGGAGATATCCTCATACATGGTCTCTACCTGTGCCGAGGATGGGGCGTAGACCTGCTCAAGATATTCGCTGAAGGTTATTCAGCGAATATCTTGAGGATATTCTGAGTATAAGGTACGCTACCCTGGTCGACACACTCTCGTTCCTCACCACGTTGTTCACAAGGGACTTGTGGACGATAAACCCGACACCACCCTGGGACTGCCGGTCACCCTCTCGGTACTAGAGCAGGTTACCAGATATGAGGATTATCGAGTCCTCCCCCTCTCTTCGGACTTCAGATAAGCCTATAGTACACCATAGTAACCTGCTCAATTCTTCCTCGAGTTCGGCTATCTTCTCGTCGGTCCGGAGTGTTCGCGTGTTTTACTTTGCCAGGTCCAGTCGTCGGTGTTTATTAGGGTAGCCGGGTCCACTCCGGGGATTCTTGGCATCCCTTGCCACGCCATCGCCTCAACCGCTACCGTAGTCGAGGGTAGACGGGCTGCCGGGCACTCGAGGCCATTTTTTTGTTGTGCTATTCATTTTGGTTTGGGGGGGTGGAATTGCCGTAATCGCCACGCTTGGCAGGCGGATTCCTTTAGTCGCCTCTTTCGACACCCACGGGAAGATATGGGATGGTGAAAGTCTTTAGGTCCGTCTCCATACGGTACATATATATATACGGTGTGATTAGGAGAGTTGATTAAATAAGAACATACAATCTTTCAATAATAGATCAGTGCATATCGCACCAACTAGTGAGATTTATTTGAACCAAATTTTCTTTCCTAGCGCTGAGACCCCATGATTAATGCTAAGTAAGATTTCAGTCGCCTGGAAATATCTAGCCGCAATTACATAAATTGAAATCAATCTTTGATAGTTAACCCCAAATATACAAGATTTTCAAGTGAAAGAAAGTGGTGTAGAAAATAGGAAAAGTTAAGGTAGCCAGCTCTCAGTTCGCCGCAACCAGTTGGTTGTCAGTTTAACTGCTAAACCTGGCAACTCATGAATGACGGCTAACTTAGGGTTACATGATGTTGCAGCATCTGCTCACGAAAATTCCCAATGTAGGGCCAACTTAAACAAAAACACGAATTGCGGCTGGATGCGACCAAACAAAAGGGCAATAAGCAGTGGTGGCCCAATGGTAAGTTATGGCCGCTACTTACGTGATGTAGCTCGTAGGCCAGGCAGGCGCTTTACTCGGTGATGGATAACATCGTGAGGAAACCGCCATGTTCTTGAACCTAAAATTCGAAGAAATGTGACATCCACCAACCCGCACTGGGCCCGTGTGGTTGATTAGGGCCTTTCTCTCTCACAGAGAGGAGAGGAGGCCTGTGTCCCATCAGTGGGAACATTAAAAGGTTGTTGTTTGTTTGTGGCCCGACAATGCTGCAGGAATCTATTCTACTATCAAAAAACATTCATAAAAATCAAGATTTAACAAAAACACATTTCTTGCAGTTTTTGCAGTGGGATACGAGGTTTAGTAATGACAAGCTTATAATATACTGTCATTATTTACATTAGCATAACGAAAATCATCATAATGATCATTACGCATAAATGTTTTGCCATAATGTTTATTGCCATAAATACTGTAGGCAATTATTATTAATGAAGCATAATTTTATAAAGCATAATGTTACAAACGCATATTGATGTTTACGTATAAGATTTCTTATTACCCGACTGCCGAAGGAGGGTAATGTGTTTATCAGTCTATGTATGTATATATGTATGTTCCTGTGTGGCGTTCCACAGACCAAACGCGTTGGCCGATTTTGATGATTCTTACGTCAATCGATTCGCCTTATCATTGTGAGTGTCACTGGCTACACTAAAATTGGAAAACAGAAAAATGGCGGCTTTTGGCGCCATATTGTGGGGTCCCAATTTTTTTTTTCCTAACCCACCGGGTGTGGTATCAAAATAGAGGGTTTTAAGAGGTGATTTCAAAAATGTATAACACTTATATTTTTGAATGTACCTAATTCGAAAAAAAAATGTATACTAAAAAGTTAAAATAAAAAAAGTTAATTCAAAAAATAAAAAATATCCGACTGCATAAAAGGGAACTAAAAAGACGTTACTAAAAAGAAAATCATGCTGTGCAGTCGAAGGATACATCTGGTTTAGGTCAGCCAGCTCGCGAATAAGTATGGATCCTCCGACTGCACAGCATGATTTTCTTCTTGTTTACGTCTATTTAGTTCGCTTTTTAAGCAGTCGGGTATTTTTGAATTACCTTTTTGTAATTAGTACCGTTTGCGTTGATAAAACTCATATAAAAACAAACATATGCCCAAGGGTGGCTCAAGGGCCATCCCGCCGCATCTTAACCTAATCCAATTGATTAATTCCCAAATTATAATAATTAATGTGAGTACACCTGTTTTTTAATTGATGAGTCATGATTAATAGATGATTAAAAATTATGCCTTAAAATTGATGCTTGTAACTCCTTATTATGCCAAAACAAAATATACTTAAGGACAGTTATGCTAACCTTTGCATTATGCCAAAGTATTACTAAGCTAATAAAAGTTATGCCAAACAATATTATGCTTAAAAATTTTATATCACGAGGTGGATACCCGGATATCATATTCATTATGATTATTTGTTTATTTTTTCCAATACGTAAATTCTACAGCTGCAATATCGCCTTTTCTCCTTAATTTCACTATCTACTTCTCAAGCCATTAGCAAATGCATTCTGTGCATATGGCGCTTCGAGTGGGTACGGTCTTCCAGTGAGAGCCGACCCTCTACTTGCTACTTGACTAAATCAGGGTATGTCCCATTTATATTGTATTTTCAGTAGACGGTGTTCCAGAGGGTTGGTCAGCACAGAAGCCAGACTGTTGACGTCGTCTTTAATGCGGACCTTATAAAGTTATGTTCTGAGCTCATCACCATCATATCAGCCGAAAGACGTCCACTGCTGAACATAGGCCGCCTCCAAGCGTCGACAAAATTGACCAGTTCCATGCGTCCCGCATCCAGCGGATCCCAGCAACCTTCACCAGTTCATTGGTCCACCTGATGGGAGGCCTTCCAAAGCAACGTCGTCTGGTTTGCGGACGCCACTCCAGAACCTTTCTGCCCCGTCGGCCATCCGTTCTGCGAGCAATGTTCCCTGCCCACTGCCTCTTAAGTTTGGCAATTCTTGGGCTATGGCGGTAACCCTGGTTCTCTTAGCTCAATCTTTTCTTAAATGGTGTTAATTTTTAGGTAGTCATGTAATTCAATTATTTTGGTAAACCAAGTAGAATTTGATACGTTTTTCAGTACCTTGTTTTGGATTATAATATCGCTGATTGTCATCATTTTTACCATCCCAGAAACATGCACAGACACTGCGAGAAAAGGCTTTCATTCAAACTCTCTTCGACCGCATCCTTCCTTTTGTCTGCTTATTTCTCCAGACATTCTGTTAACATGCTGTACCTGTAAAAGATTCCACGAACCAATAAATGATCACATCATTTTGTTGTTTTAGTCACGCGACTTACGGGCCTGCTTCATCAAGTATAATGGAAGCATTAATATCTATTAATTCATATACCTATATTATTGGCTATGGATAAGTAATAACAACCGCAAGGGTCGATCTTCAGGGTTAAGCACGCATGCCGCGGTCGAACCATGGATTGGTGACCACCATATTAATATACCGAGACTCTTGCGTGGCTAGGGAAGCAAATTAAGTTATTGGTCTCGATTGTCACTGGACCAATTTCGAAACATACTCTAACAAACAAAAAAAGATTTTTCAAAATCGGTCCACAATTGACGGAGATATCGGTGAACATACACAAAAAAAAAACTAACTCGAAGTCGAAAATAGAACTTCCTCCTTTTTGACAAGCGATATCGAAAAATCACGTGATCAGTCCCCCACATTTTGACATTTCGACTATCGCCTTCGCTGACATCGATGGCCACTTGTCTAGGGCCTCAGGTTTCCTCACAATGTTTTCCTTCACCGTTGTCAGCGACGTCCAAGATAAGCTAAGTCTTATATGATCTGTGGCAAAGTACATATTATGAATTGAAAAAGCCACATTGGTACTTGCCCAGATTTGAACCGACAACCTCAAGCACGAGAGGCGAGGTCTTAGCCATTGGACCATCACGATATTACACACTAATGCCAGAATTATGCTGAGCGATGGCCGTATCGCGCTGACACGGACGCTTATATTTTGCCAATTTATATCCATGATGAATTTATTTTCTTGATAGCCTTATACTTGGCTATTACAAACAAATATCTTTTTTTACTTTTTTTCAAAATCTGACACCAGTCTAGTTTTCCTTGATACCCCTTATCAAGAATAACTTTAAGCACAGAGTGAACACGTCAGAACACCATTAACGAGATGATTAATTTTGCCTAGCTGTTGTTGGTCTAGCTTTTAGATCCTCCTGTTTTTGGTCTTATTGTACTATAAGGGTCAAAAGTGCAGTCACACTCTACCAAAATAGAAAAGGCAATTTTTTTGTAGGCAACCGAATTTCAACTTTTCGCGGTTAGTAGGAATAATCTTTACTTTAATTTCTATACAAAATATTAAATCAGCTTTTTTTTTTTTTTTTTTGTTGTGAATAGGCTCGCGCTTGACCACTATCTCACCTGATGGTAAGCGATGATGTGGTCGACGGTGAAGCACGCTTGCCTAGAAGTAATATAATATATAATAATATATATAATAATAATCTAATATAATTATATCAGCTGTGGATAATTTAACTTCTTCTACAAAAACTAGCCATTTAGATTTTGGGAGAGTACGACTGCACTTTTGACCCTTGACTGTACCTCCCTCTCTCTTCAAAGGCCTGCACCTGCCACTGCATACGCCGTCTCCACTCGGGCCGAATCAAAAAAAAAATCTCCACGTCGAATACTTGTAGTCAGCTGCTTAGTTTCGTTAGTTATATACCAAGCGTAGTTCTAAGCTCCAAGCGAACTTTCTACCTGTGTGACCATAACTTTACCGATAGCGCATTGCCAAAGTTAGGCAGTTAAAAGTATTAAAAATGGTCAGGAGCCACTTGAAAGGCGACGGTGTCGATACAGACGTTACACAAACCACGGCTGTTCAACTTGTTCCCCAACACGTGCTGCCAACATTGTTCTAAACAACTTTTTATAAAACGACCACCACGAACAACTTGAAATATTTTCCTAGGGATGTGACGGGTTCGATAAAAATACTGGGTTTTTCCAAAGACTTCAGCCTCGAGATAGTTGAAAATTATCTTATGAGAACATACTAGGTACCGCGACAAGAAGTATCATAGGTTTAAAGTTATGATCTTCCGGTGTTCCACCAAAATTTCATCTCAATTCGTTAAGTAGTTGAGACTTAAAATATACCTGCCCCGCGGCTGCGCTCGCGTGGATTTAGTTCTTCCACCAATATCTTTATAAATTACTAGCTTTTACCCGCGGCTTCGCTCACAGTGAAACCATTTTTTTTTTAAAGTGTTCCTATGTTACTTCTAATACCTCCAAGAATATATGTACTAAGTTTCATGATGATCGGTTCAGTAGTTTTTGCGTGAAAGCGTAACAAACAAACTTACATTCACATTTATAATATTAGTATGAAGTATAGATAGCCCGTGTGTTATTCTGATGTATCTGAGCGATGCACATAGGGGTATTTGAGTGATTTGGCCGGCCAAAACATTTTCTTTAATCAATGATAATAGTGCTCATCCGTGGAATTTTATCATTTCAATTGATTTTTATGGATTTATATGGAAAAAAATACATTTATACTGTTAATATACCTATTTTTGTTAATTCATTAACCACCTGCCAATAATAATGAAAAAAAAACATCCATGTCGCAGGCTTCTCGAGAGAATTTTCTGACGAAATTCTGGCGACTTCTAACTCAGTGTGTTTGCGTGAATTTTCCGTTTTTCTTCAATGTCAAATTTCTTTAATTCAATAAGGCCATTAAGCGGCACTTTTGAACGTCAAAAAATTAAATTTATAAGTAGTAATAATTGATTCTACCGTCCATTGGGAAAAGTAGCTTTTTATGGAGAAGAACGGACCAGAAACTCCACACTTTCAATATTTACATACATACATTAATTGATATTCGTGAGGACGATGCACCCAGACTAACACTACTAAACTACCTATTGATATAAAGTATTACAAACACTAACATGTTAATTCATTCATTCTTCGTTTATTCCTTTCAATTAATTCTGAACAAAAAATATGTGGTCGTCCTGTTGAGTTTATACCTTTTGATATAACAAATGTGCCTTCTAGCCATGTTTTATTGTTTTTCATAAAATAATCTTCTTTATAGTGAGAAACAGTTCATCTTCTTTTAAGTGCCGACTTAATGTGACGTGATACATCTTTCTCTTTATATCATCTTTTTCTTTTAAGTTATTTTTATATCGTCTTCAGAAAATCGCCCAAATTTTAGTAGATACGTATTTTGCCAAAAACTCTAACGTTTCATTAATTTTATTTATTTGTTCTGTCCTCGTAATAGTAAACAAGTGTTTTCGAGTCCCTAGAAAAAAAAACCCGGTCAAGTGCGTGACGGGCCACGCGCAGTATTAGGGTTCCGTAGTTGCATAATATTGCGGACTAAGAAGAGGTTTTTTCTTGTTACATGAACATCAAAATGGTTTCAGCGGCTCACAGCGTCTAAAAACGGGCCCAAAGGACGATGGTAGCTGAAGGAGTTACAAAATCCAACTACATAAGTAGAGTTAGAAAAAATATGATATATTTGAGTACAACCGCGGGTAGCAGCAAGCGTTTTTAATTAAGATTTATAACCAGCGTCACCTTATAATTTGAATACTGCAGTATTGCAGTTGTAATGGACATAGTCTGCGTTAAAATCTCCAAATATTTACAAACCGAAAACAAATATTTTAATATGAGTATTTTCAATCAACCTACTCAACAACCAAACATAAAATCAAATTATTCAATGATAGGAACAAACAACCAACGTATATAAGCTGCAATTAATAATACATATGAAGGACGTCAATTGCGAGAGGAACCGATACGTGTGCGCGTTAGAGCCACGGGGAATAGATTAGTTCGTACCTGGATCCTTGCACGCACGCTCCTTGTTTCTTTCTCTTTCGGAATTTGAAAAAAAAAATGTATTCACTATTTCGTTCTCGAAAGTTTTTCGCTACACAAATAGTGATGTAGTCGGGTCGGATATTGACTTTATTATACTTCTTTTGTCGATATCGACAAAAGAAAATAAGTAATTTAATATTTCCATAAGACAATATTGTAAAGCTTCAATCAAAGCTTAAATTTACGCAAATGGATCTACGAATAGAAAAATGGTACTAAGAAACCCGTAATATCTTTGAATGGCCTATCCAACGATACCCAGCACCATGGGATAGACGAGAAAAAAGAAACATCCCCACCTTACGTCTATTCCTATATAAAATATTGTTTCATGATTTTATTTTACCACTTTTTCGGAATGATTAATATGTATATCCATTCCAAATTAAAGCTTTCTAGTACTAAGAGTCTCTGAGCTAAGCTGCGGATGGACAGACGGACATAGCGAAATGATAAGGGTTCCTTGTTGACTTCGGAACCCTAAAAAGTGACAATTTATAGAAATAGATAAGAAATCCATATTTTTTTTGTGTTTATTTTCTAGTCGGATACATAAAGCTATATTTTCAAATATCGGATAAAACCGGATTAAATTATACACGTGTTGTCAAGACTAAAACACAGTCTATTCGAAATGACTTAAATCAATATCACCACTTATATAAACGATCAAGTTTAGACTGACCGTCTCGCACGGTAATTCCGAAAAAGAAACAATGAATAATTGTTTAGGTTTCTTAGAACTATTATCTACCTGAATACCCATATTTTTTCTACCTGCTCTGAATATTAGGAAATTGAGTTTTGGCCGGCCAAATGACTCGGAATACTTGTATGTGCGATATACAATCGATGCAGTATCCAAGTTCGGTCTACAGCGGGCAATACTAGCAGCTTCAGTGTGGCAGTCGGCTTGCACCAAGGGTCGGCCCTCAGTTCTTACCTCTTCCTGATGATAATGGACGCTCTGACGTCGGACATACAGAAAGAGGTAGCCTGGTGTATGCTATTTGCCGATCACATTTTGCTGGTTGCCGAGAGTGGTCTAGAGATCCAGAGCAAATTGGAGGCGTGGTGGCACAGACTGAAGAATATTGGCCTGAAATTGAGCAGAAGCAAAACTGAATACTTTTTTGCGATTTTGGCGGTCTCTCCAGTTCCGTGTCCATAGCTCTCACTGGAACGCCCATACCGATCTTCTCCGACATCCGGTATCTAGGGTCGCTTGACCAAAGGGATGGCGAGGTAGACCGAGATGTAACGCACCGGATCAACTCAGAATGGATGAAATGGCTACTGGAACAACATGCGACCCACGGATGCCCCTCAAGTTAAAGGGAAAAATCTACAAGTTCGTGATAAGACCTGTCGTACTGTATGGATCAGAATGTTGGGCTGTGAAAATGATTTATCAAAAGAGATTGCAAGTAGTTGCAGAGATGAGTATGTCGAGATGGATGTGCGGAGTGACGAGATTGGATAGAGTGAAAAATTTGTACATTAGAGGAAGTTTGAAAGTGGCGCCAGTGACAGAAAGGAAACCGTTTGTCCTGGTATGGTCATGCGATGAGGAGTGATGAAACGCATGTTACTTAAAAGAGAGTCAGTGATAGCGTGACAGGGGACAGGACGATATGGAAGAAGAAAACGTGTTGCGCCGACCCCAAGTAACATGGAATAAGGGCAGGAAGATGATGATGTTATAGCTATATTTCTTACAAACTTTCACATTTATAATATAAGTAAGATTAACATTGGGATAAGGGAAGACAACGTTGAAAATAATATAACATCAAGCTTGTGGAGTACCCATAGGACACACTCAGTTCCTCAGGTATGTATAAGTCTGGGCACGCCACAATTGCGGCGGTAAGGCCCCTCTTTGAGGAGTGGCTTGAGAGACGTCACGGCGTCCTCACCTTCCGCCTGACGCAGGTCCTCACCGGACACGGCTGTTTCGGGATGTTCCTGTTCAGGATAAGGCGGGAGAAAACGCCCGGGTGTCACCACTGTGCGGACCGCTCGGAGGACACGGTGGAGCATAAGTTGGAGGTCTGCCCCGCTTGGGTGGAGCACCGCCGTGTCCTCGTGGAGGCGATCGGCAGTGACGACCTCTCGCGTCTAGCCTTGGTTCAGGCCATGGTACGGAGCGAGAGGGCATGGGAAGCTATCTCCTCCTTCTGTGAAGCAGTAATGCTCGCAAAAGAGGAGGCGGAACGCGTGAGGGAGACGCAAAGGAGACGCTCTCACGCCCCTAGCAACCGCAAGAGACGCCCTGGGCGTCGGGAGTCGCAAGCCGATTCCCGGCCACCGTAGGCGCGGGCTTGCGGACGGTAAGTAATGGGTAGCTTGCCGTCCGATAAGGACCAGGCCCGAGTTTACGGCGCGTAGTGTTCCACGCGCGCCTCAAAGAGATGTCAGCAAAAGTGACGGGGCCCGCTAAGGCCGATGCCTGTCTGTACTTGAGTATCGAAACCAGGACACTCGCGCTTATGACCATAGCTAAATTAACAAAGCACGAAATATTCTTATGCCGCACAAGTTGCGGTGAGCTTAAGTTTCACCTGTCACAGGTATTGTTACAATTGTCACGGATTGTCAAGACTGTCAATTTCTTTGAATAACATTGACGCTCATTGACACGCTTGGTTTCTTTGAAAGTATTTGACAATGCTGTCTCTAGCAACTGTTACCGAGGATTCTCCTTGAAAGTAAATATTTTCATTGTTATTTTTTGAATAAATTACACCGTTGATGTAAAGCTAATGACTGGAAAATTTTTGGATAGTGTCGTAGTGGCCCAGTTGCTAAGACCTCGCCTCTCGTGCTTGAGGTTGTGAATTCAAATACAGGCAAGTACCAATGTGACGTTTTCAATTCTTATGTACTTTCTAAGTGTATCTTAGAGATCACTGACAACGAAAAATATCGTGATGAAACCTGGTTTGTAGTTATTATATAGCTTTTTGCCTGAGACTTCGTCCGCGTCAAACTCGTAAAACTAAAAAACTGCCCATATGCGAGTTGGACTCGCGCACGAAGGGTTCCGAACCATTATCGCGAAAAACGGAAAAGGAAAGGGTATTTCCCTTGGTGGTATGGGAAAATTTAAATATTTATTTGATTCTGTTTTTCAAATACATCATCTGTGAAAATTTCAACTGTCTAGCTATCACGGTTCATGAGATACAGCCTGGTGACAGACGGACAGACAGATAGACAGACGGATCGTGAAGTCTTAGTAATAAGGTCCCGTTTTACCCTTTGGGTACGGAAACCTAAAAAATATGGATTCTATTTTTTTTTGCTCATCACCTTTATATTTTTCTAAAATAAAAGTAGCCTAAGTTACTCCTTTTAACATCAGCTAAATGCAAAGTCCCGTCAAAATTAAGCCGTTTAGGAGATTAGCCAAACCAAACAGACAAACAGAATTTTTAAAATTGTTTTTGTTTAAAATTGCCTTCTTTGTATGAGAAGAATCCTTTGCCCATCAGTGGGACAGTACCAGGCTGGTATTATAATTATCATTGTCTTTGATTGATACCTAATACGTGAAGAAAATTGTATCGTAATAAAAAAAAATAGCCAATACATGTAGTCGATAACAAGATTTTTTGTATTTCTTTTTTGGAATTTGGCTTGTCATGAAAAATAAACATGTATACAACATTTCAGCTCAGTCGAATACCCTGAAGTCAGTCTTATTTAACTTGCAAGTTTTCATTACAGACACTTCAAGACAGGTGTATAGGCCTCATCAGAAAGCTTACAGCCACCCAAAGGGCAATAGGGAGGACTATGCTCGGAGTTTCCTTGCGTGATCGATTCAGAAATATCCATAAGAGTACCAGGATCACCGACATAGCCCGAAGAACTGCCAAACTTAAGTAGCAGTTGGCAGGACACATTGCTAGCGAACCGAAACACATTGCGTTGGAAGGTCTCCCACCAAGTGGACCGATGACGGATGTGGTTGCGTGGATCCGCTGGATGCGGGACGCACGGGACCAGTCAATGCGGCGAAGGAGGAGGCCTATGTCCAGCAGTGGACATCTTTCGGGTAATATGATGATGATGACATAATTTATCTAAAAGTAGACACGCTTCGATCAACAATCAATTCGACACGTAATTATGACACGATATCTTGCGAAAACACCCCGATTCAAACAGTATAACGCTTATACTTTCGATAAAATCCGTAATGAGTTATAAAATAAGTATAATAATACAGCAGTAGTAATAAATATATAATAAGAACGAAATCAAAATCGGTTCATCGGTTAAGGAGCTATGGCGCCACAGACAGATACACAAACACACATGTACACACGTCAAACTTATAACACCCCTCTTTTTCGTTGGTGGTTAAAATTAATAAGCATAGCTGTCCCCTCCCTACTCGCCGGAAGTTCCGTTGAATTTCCCGCCGGCTGTCTCAAAACACGCCATTGTGACAGACAATAAAATAAAAGAAATAATAATAAAAAATAATGCTTCCCTTTGTCAGCGGTCGCACGAGAGTGGAAAGTAGGAAATTTAAATTCGATTGTGTATCACAATGGACTCACGAAAATTGTCTTTTACGAAACCAGACATCGTTTTTTCGCTTTGAATTATTTTTTCGGTGGCTGAATTTATAAGAGATATTTTGTTCAGCACCCTAATTGTTTAAGTTCAAAGAATAGCTCACGGTAAGCTTTCCTTTCACTCATTGCTTCATATGTTCAAAAAGAACGGGTTGAGTTATCAAAATGAACGGGAAGGAGTATGCTTCGTGGTGTCAAATCAGATACGCAATAGGTATGATTCCTGGGTAGAAAAATTATTATTCTATTTAATCCGTCAGTGAGATTATCAAATAATATTGGACACGCATTTTTTGCTTTACCAAATCAATAAAAAATTACAAAGTTAAAGCGCATCAAAGTTCAGGAGAGGGGGCTTGTTACGTCACTTTGCCAGTGTAAAGTGTAGCACACCATGACGTCACACGATATTTCAACGCACTGTGTCGTCGTCTTTTTTTATGTAGCAAAAGAAAAATATGTGTCGAATATATAAATAAGTTCTTTTTATCAACCAAGAGCATAAATCTAAAATTTCATGGGTCCAATTTACAAACCGTAAAAAATTTATACAAACTTTCAACCCTTTTTTTACTCCTTTAGACACTAAAGGAGTTAAAAAAGGTCAAAAAATTAAAAAAAAAGTTAAAATTTTCCAAAAATCCTTTCTTAGTGCACATTTACTTGTCACCTGAGGAACCTCCCTGCCAAATTTCATCTTTAAAGGTCAAGCGGTTTTCGATATTTCGTGAAGGGTTTGCGTCTCATATCATATAAAGTTATTTGGTACATTTTCATTTCAATTACTTTCACAAGATATAATAAACGATGATATAATTTCTTTAAATATAACATTTACATACTCTCAAACTTATTTCGTATAACGTTATTGGATATGACGTTTATATAATCGAAAAGCATTAGGCCTATCGTTTAAAATCTATACAAAGCTGAAGAGTTTGTTTGTTTGAACGCGCTAATCTCAGGAACTACTGAAAAATTCTTGTTTTTTGTTGGAATTGAAAAATTCTTATTGTGTTGGATAGCCTATTTATCGAGGAAGGTTATAGGCTTTATAACATCACGCTACGACCAATAGGAGCGGAGCATTAATGAAAAATGTAGCAAAAACGGGATTTTTTTAAATTCCTTTTTGAGAGTTTCCTTTACGTGCGCTGCGTAAACGGTTTAGATGGGTAGGTAGGTAGCCGGTTGACGGGAGCGAAGCCGCGTGGGACAGCTAGTATATAATATTGATACAATATTTATGATTAACACGCAGATTCAAAGCAATCCGACTCGGATGGATTATATTAGGTTAGAAGGTTAAGGCGGGAGTGGAGTGGAGTGACCATAAGCTCTTAGAGTAAGGTTATTTTGATATCGCGTAAGTGACAGATGTATACAAGTCATATAAATCTGTCCCTTACACACACTCAAAATAACCTTACTCTAAGAGCTTATGGCCTCCCCCCAGGTCCCCTCTATGTTGGTGAATCATTTGGGTTAGGTTTATTTAGAATAGTGACTATTAAGGGCCTACATACGCTTTAGTGCCGTAAAACGGTAACTTTCTAAAGCATACTCCTTAGTAACGGCTAGGTTAAAAGGTTTGTAAAAAAAATATTTATTATCATTTCATGTACATTCTTTTTTAAACATGTCGTATAACAAATAGTTTTGCTTTAAAAATAATTAGCATCACGATATTTTTCGCAACTTTTGGATACTCCTCCAAAACGACTTGGCTGTTTAAAAATATTTTTACACAGAAAAATGTATGGCTGGCATTTCTTCACAACTGAAATAGCATATGTAAATCAAATAATATTTTGCAAACAAAACTGTTCAATAGGAGGTTCAATATTGATATTTTGGCATCGAGCGGGCTCACGGCCAGTACTGCGTTAGCATTGGGGCGTATATACCTTAACGCGCGAAGGTGAACGAGTGAAGCGAGTGTGCTGCGGGAGCGGCGTGACAGAAACGAATCGCTGCAAAACCGACTCCACGTAGTCTTGTCTGCTCTACCCCTAGTGTTATTTAAATTTACGTAGGTGCGGAGATGCTAGGCGGCCCGCGAGGTGAGGAGCATGTTGTGAGCGTGAAACCCATCTGCAACGATAAGCTCGTATGGGACCGCCGGAGCCCCGCAGCGCCGGAGCCGTGACAGAAACCATGCCTGCTGCATGTTGCATGCTTGCTGCATGCTTGCTTACATGCTTGCTTGCATGCTGCATGTATGGTGTATGCTTGTTTGGATGCCTGCTGTTCAGTTCACAAATCTAGTAGAACTTATTATTTATTTGTCTGTTTCTATTATAGCTGTATCCATTCACAAACTTTTGTATGTCTCACACTTATGTGAATACATTTTTAAACAAATAAATTAGTATTTAACTGAGCAAGATGCACACAAAGAGACAACTAACCACTAAGCTTTCGCCAGCGGCTCCGCCTGCGTGACTGTCGTTATTCCGAGGGAACATATTCCCGGGATAAAAGTATCCTATGTGCTATTCCTGACTATAATCAATCTCTGTGCCAAAATTCATCCAGATCCGTCCAGCCGTTTGAGCGTGAAGAACTATCAAACATACAAACACACTCACAAACTTTCGCCTTTATAATATTAGTGTGATTAGACAATGTTATAATGTGTGTATCTGAAATTTTGTTTTGTGTATTTTACTAGGCGTTTTATCATATTAGACTAAATAGGTTTTATGTCTTTTGAGTGGTATATTAAACGATTATATCATTCATGTCGGCCGTGACGTTTATATAATAAAAATTAGATTATGAAGAAGATTGAGGGTAAGCGCATAATCTTGTTAAGTAAAACATGGCATCGCATCATAGCATAATATTATTACTCGTCTGCTTGTGTTGTTCGAATAGCGACTTATAATTACAATAAAATTATGTCTCGTTTAAGAAACTTTTAAAAGTGAAAATAGTCATCCTTTGGGAACCAAATCAAAGTTTAAAGAGAATTACTCGAGAATTAATTGTCGACGTAAATGTTATCTAAAATAAAATCATATTTTTTTTCCATTACATATTTAACTTTTTAATTTACTTCTTCATAGAGAAACACAGTTCGTTTATGGGTGCGACGGTGTCAAGAAGTGATGAAGTGAAGTGTAACAGCCAAGGGCCACATCCAATTAAATAGCCAGACTATGGATTCTTATACAACCACCCGATCTGGTGTTATAAGACATGGCATTTCGCTTACCAATGTTCGAAGACATTTACAATCAGCTGGGATCTATAATTATAAACCTGCCAAAAAAAATGGACTAACCGAAGGTCATCGTCAAGCCAGGATATGATTTGCAACCATTGCAATTTGTTATAATAATATGACAAATGGAATGAGATCAAGATTAGTAATTATAGAAAATAAAGGTTACCCTCTCCGTTTAAGTATAGGTTTAATCCCACAACTTGAAGTTGGTTGTTTGGTTGGTTGATTTTATAGTTCATTGTTAATTAATACCATGTGGTATTCACTCCACATCTTTTTGTCTACTTACGTTTTATAACAGTATACAAACCACACCTTCGTATCTTTTGATATTGTATCAACTTATGTGACTCATTTTTATGTATTCTTTGATACTTAAAAATATGCTTTTCAGGTGTTAACACCTTAAAAGCATATTTTTAGTTATCTCTGATTGATTTAATATCTTCAACTTAATTTATAATATTTTATATTCTGACATTTTCATCTGATCTGACTTGTGTCTGTCTATTTTATTTTCTTAAGCCATAGACATAACATTCCATGAACTAGACCTTCCTTAAGCTAGTTGTACATTATAATAAGGGCAGCGACAGACTGCCCCCCTCTGTAAACCGTTTTTATTCATTCTGGTCTTGATTTTTTAATTGAGATTTCACACACTCACAAAATTTTGGCCTTTATAATACTCGTATTAGTATGATTATTAGTAAGAAGTAAGAGATAGTAGGATCAATCCTAACTAATTTTATAAGTAATGGATGAACACAACCTCGAACTGCTGATGGTTACTGGCAAGGTCGGGAAACGTTCTAGAGGCCGCAATCCAATCAGATGGTCAGACCAAGTCCGCTTATAGTTAAATAGTTGATGGTGGTCAAGCGCGAGCCTATAGATTATAAAAAAAATAAAAAAATTATAAAAAAAATAAAACTGCACGAATCACGATGCTATCCACGACGCAAAAACATAAGCAGATGGCACAAATTGATGAAGGAGAAGTTGTCGTACGACCCTCGGTGAAGAAGAACACGATGCAAGGAGGAGGAATATTATACACGCGGATTTGGATGAAATTTGCAGACATAAGACCTGGATTAGGACGTAGCTTACTTGGCCGGTTTTTATTTATTTCTTGTTCGTTTATCCTTTGATAAAGTTGTCCAGTTGTGAGATACGGTGGAAAGGTAGATTAGAGAAATACGTGTTCTGATAGGTCACTTTTTCAGGCCAGATGATTGTTCTTTTAACTATTCTAGTAGATAAGTATATATTCTAGTGAAACAAATAATTATAATGAAACTATTTTACTACGATTTTTACGTTCGCCGCGTGCGTGCCATCTCTGAGACATCAATGCAGTTAGTTTTCTGTATTCACGTCGATCCTGCTAATAAACGTGCAAGATGTTCATACAAAACTGTCATGCGCTAACCAAAATCAGCATATTTAGGCAGAACTGCCTCCATACCCTGACGTGTCAAAACTATCATAGTTCAGCTGTAAAAAGGGATAGGTGTATACAAGTCATAAACATCTGTCACTTACGCACACTCAAAATAACCATGCTCTAAGAGCTTATGGTCAACCCCCTGTATGGCTATAAAGGGGTGTTGCGGGTTGGGGGGAAGTAGATGGGTGCTATATGGAGGTCTTTCAAAATAAAGGAGACTCACTTATATGCGTAGTATTATTTATTATTCTTATGGTTGTAACGTTACTTTTAGCTCCGAAGAGCTAAACGTAAATCACGTTAACAAAATAAGATAAAAATAAGGGCTGGCTTCGTTCGACGTGGCGCCCGCGCAAAACGATTGACTGAGGGATGAGCTACGGCCGTTGCCGCTCGCCTCTAACTTGGCGAAGGGGGAACCGAAGACCAGGGCGGTGTGACATGGTGCAGAGGGACGGCTGGTGGAGCGTTACCGCGACGTGAACGCGGTGAATTTGAAGTCTATCACTTGATTCGTTGTTCCCTAACGCTGTTCTACCTTACGCGTAACATACCCTGTTCCAATAAAACCCCACATAAAAATAGTAATACTGAATGTCCAATATAAAGGTTTACGTCAATCAATAGCGCCGCGTTAATATCGGAGGCAGGATGTGACGAATGGCGACAGTTATGGCCGCCGGATGTGGCCACCGCTGCGTGTCCACTTCCGGCGCGCCCTGTCACTACACCGGAACTCACGAAATGCATATATCGACGGTATTTTGGCAATTGTGAAAAATGGGGGCTTTTTTATTTATTTACTTTGAGAAGTTAGCAGGACAACGTTGTGGTTTAAAAGAAAATACGAGTATAAGAAGATGGTATTAGCGTCGTAAACATTGATTAAAACTAACAATGACATTAATAGGTTAGAGATGGGTCCTAAAGTAGGCACAGCCTGTATCTTGGTGACCCAATTATAACACAGAGTTTTACAGTTAAGGTGACTTAGTCTGGAGTGAAGGTAAGTAAGTGTGGAGTGTAAGTGAGAGAGTGTGTTTTGTCCGAGTCTGTGTTCTGTGTGAGGGAATTAACTTGAGCGACAAAGAAAACTTTCTGTTTCCTCGTAAGACCGGCAGCAGTATTGCGTAAGTGAATAAGGTAACGCAAAGAGTTTGACCGCTATCTATTCTATTATATTTTTCGTCTGTGTGATTGGTCGATTGGATACCGGTCAAACTCTATGCATTGCCGTATACACTTACGCAATATGGGTGCGGTTCCATGGTCAACAAGAAACTCTTATAGTTTCGGCATGTCCGTCTGTCCGCCCGTACATGCGTCCGTCTGTCCGCTGCTTAGCTCAGAAACTCTTTGTACTAGAAACAATTGATCAATTTGGCATGGATATTATATTAATCTCGCCGACAAAGTGGTAAAATAAAAACGTTCTTTTTTTCCTCCTGTACACGTAGGATGTCTTTTTTTTTCTTATCTTTCCAATGGTGTGGGGTATTGTTGAATAGGTTATTCTTAAAATCATGTTTCAGTTCAGGGTGAGTCAGACTCGCAGTTGGCCGGTTTCTTTTTTTAATTAGATTAGGCCTCAGAGTACTTGGACGGTATGGTTCAAACTTTACTACTTACTTGCTGTTAGGAAAATTCGTAATTTAACTGACATAGAGACAGCCCGTTTAGTATATTTTAGCTATTTTCATAGTGTAATGTCGTACGGTATTCTGTTGTGGGGAAATGCCGCCGACATCCAGACTATCTTTGTTTTGCAGAAAAGAGCTGTCCGATCAATTTATAAATTAAGCCCGAGACACTCTCTCAGAGAGAAGTTTAAGGAGATTAATGTAATGACTGTGCCTTCTCAGTATATTTATGAAAATCTTTTATATGCCCATAAAAATATAAAATTGTTTAAAAAATACAGTGATATCCATAACATAAATACTAGGAACAAACACAAATTTGTAGTACCTGCAACAAGGCTCACGAAAATAGGTGGCTCGTTTAGATGTCAATGTGTACGCTTTTATAATAAGCTTCCAAGCCACGTACAAGATCTAAGTCTTAATAAATTCAAAACATTCATTAAACGTAAGTTGTGCCAGAAAGCGTTTTATACAATTAAAGATTACGTTGAGGACAAACAGGCTTGGGATTGAGCTGCTCCAATAAATTTTGTTTTTTTTTTTATATATTTTTCACCGTGAATTTTGTTTTTTTTTTGATTTCTTGCAATGACAAGAATATTTACTTTTTAAAGTATTATATTATTTTATTTTAATTTCTTTTCTAATTGTTGTGAATGTGAAGACTATGTGGATCATACTTTTTGTTTGTTTTTAATTTTTTATCTAAGTTAGTTTTAATCATGGTCTGGCAGTTTGAGTAGTTTGTGCGGCCTACCCGAATGTCCTTTCTTTAGTATTGTTCGTCGAATCGTTGAGCTCCTTAATTTCTGAGTTGAGCTGCACGGTTATTGACAAATGCGTGCACTGACTGGACAGGTCCACTCAATCTGGCTGGTTCTTTCCTCAAAAGACCATTTCAGACTTCAGTCTACATGGTCTTCACATGATCTAACCAAGATTTTGTCTGGACTTTAAAAGAGACTGTGACCTCTGAGTTTGTTTCGGCCTTTCTTCTCAGAGTAGTCAGATAGGAAACGCCGACTTCATCTAGTTTTAAAAAATATGATCGACATGTAAAAGTGTTTGTACAAACCTACTTACAGAAATAAAATCATTTATCATTATCATTTATCACTACTGGCAGCATTTTTTAATAACTGGCTCACTCAATAGATTTTGTCCTGTCTAAATTTGATTAAATAATAATACCACCCTGTTAGTGCCCCACTGCTGGGCTAAGACCACTTCTCATACAGAGAAGGTGCGCATTAATAACCACGCTTGGCGTGTCAAGGCGGGTTGGCGATTTGAAACTTATAAACTTACAAATGAAAAATTATTTTATTATATTATAAAATAATGTGAAAGTAACTCTGTCTGTCTGTTACCTACCCTTTCTCGCTTAAACCGCTAAACCGATTCTGATGAAATGTTGTATGGAGATAGTTTGAGACTCTGGAAAGGACATAGGAAAGTTTTTATCCCGGCAATCATCCTTAAGGGGAAGGAAAGGGGTTGGATGTTTGTATGGTGAACTAATAATTTCTCAAGAAAGGCGACCCACATACCTTTAGTCTGGAGAAATGCTCGTGCATACTGCGCTACCATGGGGAGATAGCGCAGTTATGTGGGACTCTAACCCACTAAAACTCCACGGTGTCCTCCTGTGCCTCTTATGGCGGGAACACGGGCACGCGTTAACACTCACCGCGAACCCACCGCGGCTGTCCGTCACCGGACCCACCTCTGCGGAGTACCCCCCATCACCCTACAATATTATTGCGCGACATAAAAATTGGCTATTCAAAATTCTAATTCTACGCAGAGGAAGTCGCGGGCAACAGCTGTTTACCTATATAAGTCAAGGTCTTACGATGTTTCCTTTCACTGATGTCAGTGATTGCTTAAATTGATCAAACCTGTGATTTAGAAAAAAAATCCTTTCTTTTAGCAGCTTTGAAAAATGATTTTTTCTAAATCACGGGTCTCGAATACATCGAGGATTTTGAAAGAGAGTTACCGCGGCCCTGGCACAAGCAACTGAAGGAACACGGGTGGGTTTTAGTCAGTAAAAATCTAAGGCCGAGTTTCTCACCACTAAATTATCGCAGAATTAATGTGACAAAATGTCAAGCATGCGTTGTCTGCTGTGATTGGCTGTTGAAAATACATTCAACCAATCACAGCAGATAACGCGTGCTTGACAATTTGTCACATTAATTCTTCGATAATTTAGAGATGAGAAACTCGGCTTACACACACTGGGAGAAGTCATTGGATGATTTCACACAAAAAAAATACAGGCAATACTGTTATACAGATAAATAGATTTATAATATTGGCCTTTATCCAATGTGTTGAATAGATTTTTGTGAAAATTTCATGTTCATTTTCTGTTTTGTATTTTTTTAATGGGTAGCCTGAATATCACAGACATATATCTTAATAGATAACGCAAGTCCCTCCATCTGTATGAAAAACAAGCGTGCCACTTTTTCACAAACAATTTAAAAACAAATTTACTTACCAATGAAAGAAAACATTTCCAGTTCTTTGGCCAACTTTTTCTATACATTCTATATAGCTCAATATTGCATTAAAAGGCATTTTTCTAGATTTCGGTGGATATCCGGTGCCGATAATGCTAAATGAAAAACTCAGATTACGATTATTTGTCGTAACTTTAGTCCGTTTTTTGGCACGCGAAGTACATACAATCGCGTCATCTAGTTAGATTTAAGTCTGTGCTGAATATAAACATACTTTTAGTTAATTTTGTTAATATAATAATAATTGAGAATAATAGTTATAATTATTTCCCTACAAACAATATACATTATAGTACGCAATAAAGAATTGAGAAAAACTCTCGTCGTCTAAAACGCTCTAAAATTGGTTTCGCAAAGCCTAGCTTACTGTAAGCAGTGAAGGCACCTCAATGGATACATCATATCATACCCTAGCACACAAAGCCTTTCCTAGTCAGCCCGAATCGGGATTATCCCGGCAAAGATTTATTGTGTTGTCCGCGCACCGTCAGCAATCCCGACCACTCTTGTGAAGATTATGGTCATCCTATCGTTTTACGAATAAGAGAAATCCTTAGCAGTCGATTGGGGTTGCCCAAGTTGCGTATTGTAATAATAGAAAGGAAAGTGCTGTGTTTGCATTTTACAGCATTTGTTTTTCAGCCATATTTGCCGCAAAATTATGATCGTTACAATCCCGTGGTGGGTCGATTCGGTACCATATACAAGTAACAGTATCGATTCTTACAGTTAAATTAAAATTATAAAGAAAACTCAAAATAAATAGTGTCTTTGGTAAATACCAAAGACCCTTTTATCATTTGGCAACACGCTACTTCCGAAACGAAAGTTATTTTTGCACTTTTTAGTGTTTTGCTTTGGTAGTGGGATTTTGTTGTTGTTTTTTTTTATTACTTTCTCTACAAATCGATACTGTTTCAAGTACCGAATCGACCCTGCACGGGATTGTAACGACCAAAATTTGTCGGTGTATAATTTAGTTGATTCTGCTTTCATTTTACTGGGTTGTGGAGGTCTTATAGGCAGTCGCTCCATGTAATATATTGGTAATCAGATGCATTCTGTATAACTGGAAGCCGGCCCCAATATTTTTGAGAAATGGCTAGCCAGATTCATTAATTCTTCTTTTAGTGTCCGACTGAAAGTTCGGTATCGGTCGAGTTTCATCTAAAAAACTAGTTTCGGTTTCGGCGGCAAACCTGTCGAAACTACGACCGAAACTGAAACTGCATTCGGGAGTCTTCACGCTGTGATCGGCCATGTTCGGTGCGTTAAATTCCATCCAAGCGAGTAAGCAATGAAGACATTTTGCCGCGTCCACGTGCCTAATCATGTCGTGACTGGCTTGTGTTTGCAGTTCTTTTTGTTTGTTGTGAGTTTTCGTGTGTGTAATTTTGAATTCGTTAAGTTTCATTACGTGATATAGCTTAAGAGTAGGTAATAAACATCAAAAAATAATTCATTATAACAAACTTATACATATATTACAGTAGAATCAAGTTTAACCTAACTAACAAAATTAAAAAAATAAAGACTGACTGATAATAACGTTTTTTTTCTTTATTTTTCATTTTTCCTCAAAACCTGATCCTTGTAAGAAAGTTACGGTTTCGGTTTTCGGCCGAAACTGAGACTGTTGCTGAAATTCAGTTTCGATTTCAGTTTCGGTCGTAAAAACCAGTTTCGGTCGGACACTATCTTCTTTTATGGTGACGCCAAACTTTATCTTAAGATTTACAACGCTGTTCCCCACGCATAAAACAAAATATTTCTAAAATAACCTGCCTCACCGTACAGTGAGAGGATCCCAAGGAAATCGAGAGCAATCCTCAAGTTTTTAGGCATGCATATAGCGTATTTGATATTTTCATCAACATGGCAAGCAGCAAATGCTTCAGAATGTATCATTTGGTGAAGTGGAACTGATGAAGAAGACCACAGATGGCCACTGGATCTTCTCAATATTAAGTATGTTTTTATGCTTAAGATATCCCGAATAGTTAAATGACTGTGATGAAGCAAATTTATATAAATGGTTTTTATGAAAGTGGTACCATGGAACTGCTCTGGTGATGAAGCTGGTAAGTAAGCACCGGAACTCCGTAATAAAAAAAATGTATCCCAGTAGTGTTTAGGCTTGATGGAATTGTTATGAGAAGCCCTCTGTCTAGAAATGATTTTCATTAAAATAAGGTATACAAAACCGAAAAGACAAAAAAAGAATAACAAAAACCTCGTTTTGTTTTGTAAGTCGGTTTAGTATTTTTTATGTTTTTTTACTATTTTTCTCTATTACTTTGTGGTTGTTGTTATTGTGTTGTGTTTATGTCGAATAAATATTATCTTTCTTACTCTTTTAATTACTAAACGAAGCAAAATGGGTACCTATGTAAGGTTCGTAGCAAGTGGTGTTCTGTAGTTTCTGCCCACCGTCATGGGAAAAGGGCGTGAATTTATATATGTACAACGAATCATCAGCCCTTATTAGCGCACGGATTCTTATCTTATCTTGTAGAGGGGCCGAGAAATAACTCGGACACTTCGACCCATTGGGATCTGTTGTGGTCCCCGAGATAACTTATTCCCTCCTTCGAGACTAGGAGATATGAGCCTATAGTCTTCTGGTTTTGGATAGCCAACCCCTAGGAGACTCATTCGCTTACCAGCCACTGCATCGCATGTGCACAAAGGTGCTCCATGCGTTCCATATGTTCCCCACACTACCTGCACATGGGTGTCGCGGCCAGACCCATCTTCATGAGCATGTCGTTAGTTCCAAAGTGCCCAGTAAAGGCCCCAAGCAAGTAGCGGATTTGCCCCCTGCTCATATTCCAAATGCATTTCCGGGCTTTGAACGTAGAGCCTAGAAATTTCTTTGAGTGTTGTAGACCGGTGTTAGACAGCCAATGTGATCGTCGTCTGTGATCTGCAAACTCCCTAAATGCGGCTTTTACGAGACACGTCGAAATGCCTACACATGGTTCTGGGCCCACAAAATCATTTGCTGAGCCCTCACTTGCCAGTTCATCTGCCACTTCCCGCGGATTCGCTCCCGTGGCTTGTCCAACACAAATTGTGCATTTTTCGAGTATAAAAGTAGCTTAATGTACTGAGTGATAGTGTGTGTGTTTCTGTTTATGAATTCCTCTCAGAGACACACCTCCATCGTTTTTAGGGTTCCATACCCGAAGCGTCCAAATGGAGCCCTATTACTGGACACTGGGTAGTGTCCGTCTGTCTATCTGTCCTTCTGCCTGTCGTCTGGCACACATTTTTGGTCCGAAGAATTTTTAACTTGCCATTGACCTACGAATATGAAATTTGGTGTTAATGTTTATTAGTACGTATATTTTACTAACAAGTACCAATATATTGATGAATTAGAGTTTTTTCATTGATACGGAACCCTAAATGTGCGAATTCCGACCTGCACCTGGCTGATTTTTTTTCGTCCTCATAAGATATTATATTTATGGTAATAATAATATATGGTTATTATTATTTCTTGCAAATTCTTCTCCATTGAGACCTACTGATGCTTGCGAATTTGCAACTATACTTCATAAAAGATAGCTTGATCTGTGCGACATAATGTCAAACTAACGTATACGTTATTGTTAGCCTGTCAAGCGCTATTGTTACTGTATTGCTACTGACAGCTGCCGCAGAGATCAAGCTATCTTTTATGAAGTATAGTCATCTTTTTTGTAGTTTATTTGTAATAAACGATATTTTTTACTAAAACTTTTTTTTAGGTATTCCACAAAATACAAACAGGAAAAACATTTACAAAAAAAAAGTGTACAATGGCAATGTATAATCGCATATTAACAGAAGCCAGCTTTGATCTCCAGAAGTCCAGACAATATGAGAGCGTGGTTGTAATCGGCTTACTGTCCGATCGCTAACCGGCGGCGGCGGTACACCGTCAATCTGTGCAATGGAGGTGTAGGTACAAAGACAGGTACTAGGTAGAACACTAAAGATAGATCATGGGTCACTAATTACTTTCATTTGGGGTCAGTTTTTATAATTATATGACTGTCGCGGTCCGTAAGGTATTAAGCCACCAACCGGAGGGGGTTGGTGGCTAAATACCTTCTTTACATTATTACGTTTATTTCAATCAATAGAATTCGACACGCTCTGCATAGAGTTCGGATGTAGTGCATAAGCTTCCCAACAAGAAGTACTACGGCTACTTAGGAACCGAAATTTCCCGAACACGGATCGGATGTAGTGCATAACCGTCCTTTTTCGTCACGCCAGTTTCCTAGGCCTTCCTTGGCAACAGCTCTGGGTCTATCATTGGTCTGGTTTTAATTCTGGTAGATGCAGGTGGTTGACCACGACGGGCAGCAAAGAATATGTTCTATTCAAGTTACTGAATTATACCAGCTTATTAGTGTAGGTACAGAGCAAAGACCTCTTCTCATACAGAGAGTCATGAGCATTCCAGGTTTCCTCACGATTTTTGCTTCACCGTTGTCAGCGATGGCCAAGATAAACTTAGAAAGTACATATTAATAAAATAAAAACGTCACATTGATACATGCGGATTAGAAGTCACGACATCAAACCCGATGGCCGAGGTCTTAGCCATTGGGCCATCAGGACATTCTCCTATTGAAGCGAATGAAATAGTGAAATACTTCAGCTATAATCTGATCCGCTAATCTGTGCAGCAGTTATAAGGGGGGAGGATTGGGGGGACTTATATAAAAAGAGCTCATTACCGTACAAAAGATAATGACGACTTTGGGATGCAATTATCCTTACATAAAGGGAAAACAAATTGTTAGGCACTGGTCCTACCGCCGACGAAGAAGCGATAAGCTATCGACTATTTTCTCGCTCAGAAACGGTCAAAGGATATAGATCCCGTGTCAATAAAAGAGACACATCATATCAATAGTTGATCGCTGGCTGTTCACACTGCCGGCGATAACTTTCTCACCACTAGTTGGTCTCAGCGATAAGGGCTATCAAAGATAAACTTGCTTAGCGATACTCGTTCAGCGATGGTCGCTTGGCGGTCAGAACTCACGCCGCGAGACCAACCAACCAAAGCGTGCAGTTTTGAGCAGGACTGGCCGCACACACACACACTCGCTTCTCGCTACTCGCCAACTCGTATCTAGTTTCTAGCTCTACTCGTTTATAGCTGATCGTCGGCGGTGGTACAAGTGCCATAGACGAAATAAATTTTGTGACATCCAAAGCATAAAAAACATTTAAAAAAAAATTACCTACAAACTTTTTAGGGTTCTGTAACCATAGGGTAAAAACGGGAACCTTTTACTAAGATTCCACTGTCCGTCTGTCTGTCTGTCTGTCTGTCACCAGGCTATATCTCATGAACCGTGATAGTTAGACAGTTGATTTTTTCACAGATTATGTATTTCTATTGCTGCTATAACAACAAATACTACAAACAGAATAAAATAAATATTTAAGTGAGGCTCCCATACAACAAACGTGATTTTTTTGGCGTTTTTTGGGAATTGTTGCGGAACCATTCGTGCGCGTGTCCGACTCGCACATGTCCAGTTTTTTCTTACTAGCAACAAAACAGAGCTTTGCAATTTTTTTTTTATTTTTATTTAAAATGACTAAGCTATTAGAAAACAGTCTATGTTTCCGGCAGGGAATTCCAGTCCTTATCTGTACGCATAATAAAAGTACATATTCCAAAAACATTTAGTGCATATGAGTGGGATGTCCACCACGTACCGAGTGATGGGGCATCGCCGTACGTCTTATAATCCGATGATGGAACGGGCTAGGTGGAATCTGCAATTCCATCGCACATTCCCCGAAATGTTACCGTTAAAAAACCGAATTATTCTGCAACCATTAGGTCCATGGGGTTTGAGTGCTCATCGCGTATTTCGAGATGTAATCAAACGGTTAGTCGACCCTTTACGTGACCAGAGGGCTGGGCTTTTCCTCGCCCGATAAGTGGCAATGCTGCCAGCGTTCTGGGCACTTTTGACAATGCCAGCGATATGGACGAATTTTTTGACGCCCTATGACCCCTGCCATTTAATATGCGTTCGTATTTTTTTAAAGTTTATAAGTTTTAAACTAATTAAATCGCTAAAGAAATCTTGGAAAAATGCGTGTTAAAAAATCCTCATTGTTTGAAGCTGGTAAAACAAATTGAATCCTAACATACACACACAAAACACAGAAGTCAGCTGAATCCTTATCCCGAACAGACTGTTACAAGCAGTATATTCACAACTTCGTACATTCCTACAACATGTCGCCAACAGGACAACGAGGTTATTGCAAGACTTTTCAATAATTTATATCATAACGTATGGAGTGTGGAGGGAGTCCCTCCCTGTGAGGGAACCCTACATATCGAAAATGTTCCCTTTCGAGTTTTACGAGGGAACGTGTGTTAACAATATGTTAGGTTATGAATTTGGATATAAGACTGATATTGCGGTGATTAGATATGATTTTGGGGATGTAGCGGGCAGACAGACATTCGCTCCAGGTGAAGTACTGGTACTAAGCAGAGATGTTACGGAGCTCCGTAACAAAAACTATCGGATATCCGAAACACAATCTTTCTAATATTATAATTGCAAATGTTTCGATGGATGGATGGATTTATGTTTGTTAATCAATCACGCCAGAACGGCTGAAGTGATCTGAACGAAATTTGCCACAGATATAGATTATGGTCTGGCAAAGTACATAAGCTACACTTTTAGTCCCGGTATAATGTTCCCCTGGGGTAATTTCTTATTGGCACTCGGGCGAAGCTGCTGGTAGAAGATAGTCTGATAAAAAAGTTTCGGATTATTTCGGATAGGTGTGGTAAATGAGACACGTTGGTTAGATAGGTTTTGGTTCCCCGCCTAGCCAACACACTAACCACATGCGTCGCTTGCATGTTTGTTTATTATAAAATCTAATGTCCGTCACCGAAACTAACAGATAATCCGAAATAATTTCATATCCGTTACCGTATACAGATCCGAAATTTAAAATCCATAACATCCCTGATATTTAACTACATCCAGGTAAACTGGAAGTGGCCACAACATAGTACGGAAAAAGCTATTCGCAACCACAGAGCACTCTTCAGTGATTTTTTAACAGTGCGCTAGTAATTTTGAATAGTTTGAAGATTGATACGAAGTACGGTTTGAAGAAGGATAGAGATTGCGTCCTTTTTTCCAACCGATCAGAAAGCAAAAGTCTAACAAATAGATATTTTATCCAAAAATACATTTTCTAATTTTGGTTATAGAGTAGAATATACTTTAATTGTACACCAAAAACTTTACACATCTCTTTCACAAAGCTTTATTATATGGTACAATGGCGCTCTTATCGCTGACGGCGATATCTATCAGACAATTATCCTGTAAATTCGTTCAGATTTGATATCAGACGTTATGGGTGATCAGGAAGCCGAAAGACTAGTAATCTGTTTAAAGCTGGGCACATATTATCGGACGCAGCTGACGGATGTGACTGACAGTCTCGACTGATATGTTTGCACAGTCGTTTGGGACACACACCGTCCGCGGCAGTTTTCGGCTGACAAAACATCCAGCGGGCCAGCAGTCTAATTGCGTTAGTGAATTCGGCAAGGCGAAGGATTTAACCCCATCAATCGACCAATGACATAGACGGAAATCCACAACGCGTCTTTCATCTCGCACGTGATTGGTCAATTGATGGGATCAAATCTTTCGCCTTCCCGAATTCACTTACGTAATGCAGATGTCTACACGTGAAATTTTAGATTTACGCTGTTGATTAATAAAATAATTTATGTATTTATTGGTTTTTGTAAATTCCACCCTAAAGGGGTAAAAAAAGGGTTGACAGTTTTTATGAAATTTTTACAGTTTGTAAATTGGACACATGAAATTTTAGATTCATATTTTGGGTTTTGGAAATTCTACCCTTAAGGAGGTGAAAAGGTGGCAATTTGATGGGATTATATATTTGAAATTTGGCATAAACACTGACCTAAGTAAATAGTAAAGGTTGTCATTAATAGTTTTTCAAAACTACTCCTAAAATACGATGTATGAGGTGTTTAAAGACTTTTGAAGAATTTTACTGTACAGGGCTTCTTTTTATGATATAGGGGAGCACTAATAAGGGATTTTTGGAAATTCAACCTTTAAGGGGTTGAAGGGGGAGGGGACGAGTCGATCGAAAAACGGGCCAAAATGCTCATCAGCAATGAGATACTGGTCGAGTCTAGGCTCTAGAGCATTGAACAACGGCGGCAAGTTGCCAGTCTGTCGGTTTTTTATCGTCTACATTTCGGGGAGTGTGCGATGGAATTGCATGAATTAATTCCTCCTAGCCCGTTCCATCATCGGACTACAAGCCGTACGGCGATGCGTTTTCGGTACATGGTGGACATCCCACCCATACGCACCGAACGTTTTGGGAATACTTTTTTTATGCGTACAGTTAAGGAGTTGAATTCCCTGCCAGAGTCTGTATTTCCTGATATTTACAACCTGGGAGTCTTTAAGTCAAGAGTGAATAGGTTTCTTCTAGATAAGCGTGCTACATCGTCGACCTCATCATCGCTTACCATCAGGTGAGATAGTGGTCAAGCGCGAGCCTATCAATAATAAAAAAAAAAACTTAAAGTTCATCTGTAGGATAAAATACGGATCACGCGAACAAAGTTGCCGGCGAAGTGCTAGTACTCTATAAGTCGCGACTGTCAGTCGCGTCTGTCAGCTGCGTCCGATAATTTGTTCCCAGCTTTAATATGGAACAGTAACGGGGTATCGCGTAACTCAGTAATTGAGTTGTGGCTTAGTGCGATTTGTAACTCGTGCTCGATCGCTTTAACGACAATTTGTATTGAAACTGAAACTGCATAAGCACCGTCTGGTGACAACAAAAACGTTTACGTCAACGCAATCGCGACGTTAAAAAAATCGCACTAAGGTCTCAGATGGATATGAAATACTTAAAATTTGCGCCGTAGCGCGTACGTAGGTAGCAGATGTTGATAATTGAATGACTAGCTTCTGCCAGCGGATTTACCCGCGTGAAAAGTATTTTCGTATCCCATCAACATTCATGATGCCGGGAAGAAAGTAGCCTATGTACTATTCCAGACTATAATCTAACTCTGTACCAAATTTCATCCAGATCAGTTCAGCCGTTCAGACGTGATTGAGTAACAAACATACATCCATCCAAACTTTTGCGTTTATAATATTAGCAAGATTTTCGTAACATGTTACTAACTTCTATTAACAATCTACATTTCACCAGCTATGTTTAGTGTTTTAATCCCATATATAAAAAAAAATACGGAATGCCCCTTACAAATATCGAATAGTGTATTATAACATTTTTCGGTCCTGGGTGCGAACCATTATCGGCACACGTTGATAATATTAAATCGACATAGCTCCATTATTACACATATTTTTATTATTATTATCTAGTGATAGGCTCGCTACACTTATTCTACTTCAAAATTTTAATTTCTTTCATATGAAGTCATGTCAGTGAACCCAGTATACATATCCAATTTAACGCAAGAGGGTGAAATTGAAGCGCCTACCAGAAACTTAAAAGCAATAATACGCCCACAGAACAATTATAGCCTTTAAGTCTCTTCATTCACATTGCGAAGCGAGCAGCACACTCCAGACTGGATATATTCGACTATAGAGTACACTGTATGCACAAGATAGTTAAGGTACAAAAGTCCAGCTTCATACAACGATCGAAAACGGACGCAAACACACATAGACCGGCGACCTCAAACAAATAACGGTCGTGAATGCGTTTGCACTCGATATACGTGAAGCGTGTTAATATGTGCGTGGGTTTTTGCTTTTTATATAGAGCTCACCTTCTGTGCATATCCATTTTATGCCACAGACTTCAAATTCCCACTTTTCCACCCGTTCTGACGTTCTCGAGGCTTCGCAGGCCGCTTAAGCCGAAACCACACAAATACGAACGTATTTCAGATCGTCGTATAGAGGTTCAGAGTTTGGCTTTTGATAAATTGGCTTATTACTGCGTTGTGGAAGTATTCTGTATTCATTTTACGGTTTTATTATCTAGATATAATCATTCCCCAATTTCATAGGGACGAGACGATACAGTTAGCCAGTATAAACATGTTGTTAGCTCCATTCCATTTAATAGAGAATCTGCCATGCTCTGTGCGGGCACAAATCCAGACTAAGCAATAACTAATGTTTTTCTTTCTAAGTTCTCGACCTTGAGTTCGAACCCATGTTCAACTGTCACTCTTACAGCCACTGGACCAACGAGGCAGTTTTATGATGATAACTTCAGGGAGTTTGTTACACCACTTCTTGCCTGCTAAAACACTAGGATGGTGTTGGGCGAAAGTTTTTTAAATGATTGACAATAAATCGCCAATTTTTTTTGTTTACGTTTGGATACCTTCAAAAGGCGCCTGGACTTTTGGGGAAAAGATCAGGGAATGTGGGATTTTTACCTCACTAAAACCACCCTGGTGATCACCATTAGCAAATGGAAGGGACACCGTGACCCCTCAAAAGACCACCCCGAAACCCCCTCTGTGCAACGCCTGTTAGGGCACAACCCTGGGGAGATTAATAAAGCACCTCCCCTAAGCCTCGCTGTGCCCGGCAGCATGTGATCACTGTGCCACCGCCTTTCCTTGAGTCTCTTGGTGGGCGAACAGAGTCATCTGACCGCCCATGACCCCAGGAGTCCCGCCCGTTTATGGAGTAGGCGTTTTAGGCTTCGAGGCGTTTGCCTCAACGACGCCTTATTCTCCGAGTGTGATCGGCCCTCTCATGATCCCGCTCGGCAGCCTCCTTCTGTACCATTACGGTCTCACAGAAGGAGCCCATTTCCCTCCCCAATAAATCACTTTAGATATTTATTTACCTGAAAATTGCCTCTCTTAGTTTATTAGGTATGCGCTGTGCGATTGTGAGTAGTTACTGCACCGCATCTTAGAATTTTGACTTTGATTTTGAAATCAAATGAAATCAAATAAGTTATTTGTGATTGCAAGTAGATACAAGTAGGTATTATGATTTATAAAGTTTATATGTGTCAACTGCAGGAACCTTACCATAGTATACCCACATACTAAGATTATTGGTATGAATATTATAGGTATAAAGTGTTAGGTTCTAATAAAGTAGGTACTAGATGCCGCAGGCGACAGCCCGCGTGTTGAAATTATCACAAAGGAACCTACTATCTATGTGCTATTCCAGACCATAATCTATGTCTGTGGCAAATTTCATCCAGATTCGTTCAACCGTTCTGGCGATATTGAGTAACAAAGATCCATCCATCCTTATGTAGTTTAACAACCTTACTTCTTACTAATATTATAAATATGAAAGTTTGGATGGATGTATGTTCGTGTATACTTTTATACCGGGAATATGTTTCCTCGGAATAATTTTCGACATTCAGGCGGGCAAAGCCGCTGGCAGAAGCTAGTGGACAATATTAGGTACCTACGTGACCTACAATTTGCTAATTAAATTCATTATCAAGTTTCAATTTCTTTTGCCATTTTTTAAACAACCTTTTTATCTCACCGAGCATAGTCATTCAAACCAAACGTGGAGGATAATTGCTTTAAAATTCATTTGCAAGGTTTGGCCCGAACAAACATATTAATATATACATTGCAAGTTTGTAAAAAGTACCAATCATGCAATTAAGAATTAAAAAAAAAACATTTCGTAATAAGAACACATATTTTTTGTCGACATTGTATCAATGAAATTGTGAGTTTGTCCTCCTGGGTGAACTGGCCCAAACATAAGGCAGGGGACAAAGTGTAGCAAGATAGGCGGGGGCCGTGTTGAATAATATACGAATAGGGACCAGTGCAGTGTAATACTTAGCGATTGGTGACAAGCGGAGCGGACAGCGTGGCGGGTGATTAAAGTCCTTCGCTTGTCAACATCGACTTCTCTCAGATCAATCAAAGTAATTGCTTAACCGGGCGATCCTATGGAGACTAAACTAGAATCTCCAGCCAAGCTCAAAAAGCTTAACCTAAGCGACCACGCTGAGGGCTATCCCCTATGGGCTCGAAACTCAGCTCAGGGCGTCGCTAGGGGGACAACAAGGGCGGATCATGATTACTCGGTACGTGGATAGGTAACCATCTTTATATATCAAGACTTCTTCGTGCCTGAAAAAGTACGTAAAACCTGTCATTCGTCCTTTCACAGTCGTTTATCTACACTAACATTACAAATAGAAAAGATTTGACTGTTTGTTTGTCACACAATCACACTAATATTATAAAGGGGAAAGTTTGTGTGTGTGTGTGTGTGTGTTAGTATGTTTTTCTTTCATTTTTTCTTCACGCTCAAACGGCTGGACGGTTTGGATGAAAGTTGGCACAGAGATAGATTATAGTCTGGAATAGCACATACGCTACTTTTCATCACGAGATAATGTTTTCTTGGGATGATAAAACACTATCCACGCGGACGAAGCCGCTGGCAGAAGCTCGCATAAATACTTAAACGATTTAAAAAAAAACCATTTGGCACAGATAATATAGTACTAGCATACAGATGCCTCATCCCATACAAAGAAACCGTGTCGACGTAACTAGTGTTTTCTGATTAAACCGAGATTTATTTTTTGTTCATCAACCGCGTTCGGTTCCGTTCCACGGCGATAGATCGATGGTGTTAGCAGTATTTTTTGCACGTTTTTACAGTTTCTTTGCACCATAATGTGTTATAATGCAAATTTAAACAATCGAGTGCCTCAGAAATTTAAAACCGCGCCATCTAATGGCATCAATTTTAAATGATCCGTTCAAATAATCTTTGAAATGTGATTTAAGAGTCCATATTCCATAATCTTGTGCTTAGGAGTGTTGATTAAACAAGAACATACAATTTTTATGTTCAATGCCAGAAAATTACACACATTCAATAACAGATCGGTGCATATCGCGCCATCTAGTGAGATTTATTTGAACCAAATTTTTCTTCTTTCTTCACTCCATAATGTAGCTTACCATCGGCACGGTGTGTGGATTATGGAGTGACTTACATAGGCTATTCTTATCCCAAAAACGGGCCCTGTGGGGTAACCACGGGAGCGATGCCGCGGAGAAAAGCTAGTTATGAATATAAATGTGGATTACTGGAGAGGAAGAGGCAGGCCGAAAAAAAGATGGCCTTTGTGATGAATGGTGTGTAATGAAAGAAATAGGATTCATTGGTAGTGTGACATTCGACAGGACAAAAAGGCAGAAGAAACCCTGTTGCGCCGATCTCAAGTAACATGAGACAAGGGCAAGAAGTTGATGATGGCCGAGACCCTATCTCGGAACGAATGTCCGTTAAACCGATGGTCCTAGCTTTCTTTCGCAGATCTTTGACAGAGGTTACAGGTAAACAGAGGCCGGAAGTCTGTCAACCAGTTTAGCCAGGGCTATTGTGTTACCCCTTACCGGCTTATGGAGGACAAATAGGCATTCGCTTCATATAAACGCCTGGTACTCATTCAGATACATTCGGTTAGACTTGGAACCAACCCCGACATGTTTGGGAAAAGACAAAACAGCTTTGGAAACCTTTGTGTCTATGTAACATGAACTATCTTCGTTTTATACCTTGATATGTAATATTTATACGGGCCCTCACACATAAAACCACAACATAACATAACGTGTCATAGTGTTACCGTCGAAGATGGCGCAACGTCGCCTTCAATGTTTGTGTATTCGAAGTATGCACTTCCGTGACAGAGAGGCGCCGAAATTTTGTTTTTTTTTTGTTTTTGGGGGGAACCTTTAAAAGGCGCCTGGACTTTTGGGGAAAAGAGCAGGGATGTGATATAAGTGTGGGATTTTTACCTCACTAAAACCACCACGGTGATCACCATAAGCACTTAGAAACCCCCGTAAACTCTTAAAAGACCACCCCGGGGCCCCCTCTGTGCAACGCCTGTTAGGGCACATCCCTGGGGAGACTGAATGAGCGCCACCCCTGAGCCTCGCTGTGCACGGCAGCACGTGATCACTGTGCCATCGTCTTTCCTGGAGTAACTTGGACGACGGAGAGAGTCCCCAATCTGAGCGCCCGTGACCCCGGCGTCCCACTTGCCTAATAATGCAGGCGGGGTATCATCGTTTTAGGCATCGGGGCGGTTGGACAGAGAGGCACCTACAGCACATTTAAATTTTGCTAGTCGTGTTTAAGTCCCAGTAATAGAGGGCGAGTCTATCTAATCAATCTATCTCATACCTTTAAACGAGCAATTCTTGTATACATGTATATATATAATCCGAATCTCGGAAACGGCTCCAAAGATTTTCATGAAATTCAGTATGCAGGGCCTTTCGGGGGCGATAAATCGATCTAGCTAGGTTTCATTTTTAGAAAACGTCGTTTTCTCTATTTTCACCCGGCAGAGCTTTATCGCCTAGGTTTTTACCACTAACCGAGCACAAATCCTGACACGGGCTGCCAACAACACTTAGTCCGTTCCGGGAATCGAATACATTTCCTCATGTTCAGCCTATTTTTAACCGATTTCAAAAAGGAGGAAGTTCTCAATTCGACTGTATTTTTTTATGTGTGTTACCTCGGAACTTTTCACTAGGTGAACCGATTTTGATAATTCTTCTTTTATTTCAAAGGTGGTGCTTCTCATGTGGATTGTGGACCCGTTTGATCAAGTTTTGATAGAGAACTTCGGAGATACCTATACAACAGAAATCTTCAATAAATATCCCTCGGGATTGCTGCAATCGCATATTTGTTTATTTTTTCATCATTTCATAACATAACATCACGCCGGTACGCTCTAAAAGGGTACGCAGATGTGTACAGTTCACCCTAGTACGAGTACATATATTCTCAATCCACGGTTATGTTCAAGTTTCATATTAATGGGGTAATCTATTCTGGCATCACATAAGGCATTATAGGTAGCTACCTTACTATAGAATTAGTCCATTATGTACCACAACTAAAAGTGAAAATATAAAAATATAGAACAAACTTCCAAATAAAAACTATTACAAAGTGAAAAATAAAACTTCAATTCCGGAAGTCATCATACTTGGAATGGAATACGCATTTCCGTTTACGATAAGATTATTTTGATCTGTTTTATTGTTAACACCTTGTTGACCTTGTCATGAAGTAGGGTACCTATAAAACCACTTATAGAAACAATACAGTGGAGTACCTACAGTAAAAACAAAGTAAACTCCATTTTAAATAATATTAGACATGTTTCCAAATCTTTTTGCAGCCCATTCAACCGATTTTGAGTTCTATCCCGTATACATAAGGATGACATAAAACCAACAGTTTACTACAGCTACCATTTGTCGTATTCCCAACGAAATAGAAGTCAAAATCGGTTGAACGAGCTGTAAAATGGGCTAATTTAAACGTCTAATGTTATCGCAAATGGAATATAGTTAGTATTTTCTATTACTGTAGCGATACTGAGGGGAGTCCTATTAGTTGTTTTACGATAGTATCTTCATACCGTAGCATGAACAATTACGTGTCACAGCTTCATTCGAAGCGATTTATTGTTTACGTATTGTAGCAGCGCTCCCATGTACCAACCTTGCACGGTTTTTTAGAGGTTAGTAATTTTTTTTTTTGGTCACATTCATTTCACTGGCAACACTATCCGGTTACCCCCAATAAACTGTAATATCATTCCGCGTTTCCGTGCTCAAGCCTTCGCACGTTTCCGCTCCTACAAATAGATCCAGCTCCTCAAAATGGGAAAGAAAAGGAAGATAGAAAAAACTGAAGAAGAAATACGGCGAAAAATACAAAAATTGCAAAATAAATTGCAGGCAACGACTAACCGCCGTATTAATTCTTCATCCGTAGAAGACTTACACAGTAAGTTACACAATTAGTACAAAACTATTGTGTTATTGTCAGTGATGCGAGGTTACCAAGTTTGGGTCTTTATCAAAAGTGATGCGTACTGCCATACCTGGGCTGATACTGTCACATAATCATTAGATAATACTTATACCTACTTGCCTAAGTGATGCGAGGCTACCAAGCATGGGTTTCCTCTGTCACGTTAAAAAGTGTTAAGTAATGCATCAATTATCGAACGTATTCTAAAAATAAACGTTTTTCACAGATTTGTCGCACGATCAACTAGATGTGGACTGTGGTATGTCACAGAATTTGGAAGCCCTCTTGTGTCAAGATTCACCGCTTTGTGCTTCCCCACGTGCCTCGCTATGTTCATCTTCTTCATCAGCTTGTTCTCCGTGCCCTGCTTCGCCACCACCAGCTCCACCACCGCTATGCACTGCGCCTTTGTCGCCTACACCAGGCACCTCAGCAGAAGCACAGCCAGAAGTGATGGAAGACCAAGACTTAGATGAAGACACCCTGCAGTTACTCGGCGATGTTCCAAAGACGGACATAACCATGGGTTCGTCTGTCCATAAGGACAGACGAACTTAGTTAGAACGAGTGTTCCAGGTACATAACTTGGAAAAACGAACCTGACGCTTATGCAATCGATGCTTTCACCATTCCAAAATAAACTATTCTACGCATTCCCACCGTTTTCACTAATCACGAAAACAATGCAAAAAAATATTAATGACAAAGCAAAAGGCAACATAACCCTGGTTCCCTGTTTTCCAAAAAATAATTTGTTCCAAACCAATCTATTTCGAACCAAACGTAAATTTGTTAATTTCTTCTTTCAGAACGCCTCGCAATCTGCACCGCACCCTAAAATTGGTTGCCGCAAAGCTTTCAGGTAAACTTTATTAAAAAGACATTTGTCTAATAAATCCATAGAAATTATTCGATCATGCATGGATGTGATGTTTTCATCTCTGCGACGGATCTGGCAAATACCAGCTTGATGCACTAGAGTCAATCGAAAAGCGGGTCAAGAGGCTCATCGGCGATGAGGCACTGGTTAAGTCAAGAGCCTTGAACACCGTCGCCGAGTTGCCAGCTTGTCGGTTTTTTATCGGTTACATTTTGGGGAGTGTGCGATGGAATTGCATGATCTAATTCCGCCCAGCCCGTTTCATCATCGGACTACCAGACGTACGGCGATGCGCCATCGATACATGGTGGACATCCCACCCATACGCACTAAACGTTTTGAGAATTCTTTTATTATACGTACAGCTAAGGAGTGGAATTCCCTGCCAGCGTCTGTGTTTCCCGATAGCTACAATCTAGGGGTCTTTAAGTCAAGAGTGAATAGGTTACTTCTAGGCAAGCGTGCTCCACCGTCGACCACATCATCGCTTACCATCAGGTGAGATAGTGGTCAAGCGCGAGCCTATAAAACATATATATATATATATATATTATGATCATTATGATCATTATGTGATTCCACTTATAAACAATACGATGTTTGTATAAAATCTTGGTTATATTATTGTAATAAACATGATTATGATTATTCCTCGGTTTCAGTTCCTGTAGTCATTCATTTTCTTACCACAATTTTTGAAAAGGGTCAAAGTACGGTACTGTCAATTCATATAAATCCGCCTTATCCTTGTTGTTAAATAATGTGTCAAACGATGACCAAATTAAGCGATTTGTGAAAGGAGTTTACATATTAAGGCCTAGTATCCCAAAATATAATTTGACGTGGGATCCAACCACCGTTCTAAATTATTTAGCACAAAAATGGCCTCACACAGACCTTGATATGGAAACTCTTTCCAAAAAGACTAACTCTATTGGCTTTGGTGACTGCGCATCGGGTTCAAATGTTTTCATTAATACAATTATGCAACGTAAAAGTAAATTCTGCTATTGACATAACTATAACAATACCTGATTTGATAAAAACTTCCAAACCTAATTCTTCACAACCATTTTTAAGATTACCTTTTTTCGATGCTCGTCCTCAGATCTGTTCCGCTAAATGCTTAGAGGATTATATAAATAAGACAACCGCTTCGTAAAAATGATTTTTTATTAATAAGCTATAAAAAACCACACTCAAAAGTTTCATCACAAACACTAAGTCACTGGATAAAATATGTGCTCATAGCACTCGTCATGCAGCCACATCCTCAGCCAATAGACTTGGAGTCAATATTGAACTTATAAGAAAAACTGCCAGGTGGAGTGTATCATCTTCTGTCTTCGTAAAACATTACAATAGGCAGGTTGTACCTGATCCACGTCTCTTTGCCACTACAGTACTTACTGGTGGTCATAATCTGTAACAAATATTTAATATTAGATTAAGAATATCTTTTATCTAGATATAATAAAAGGCACTTGTGATTACTCACCTGTTTTGGTTAATTTCACATTTCTGTCTCTGTCTGAACATCTACAATACGTAAACAATAAATCGCTTCGAATGAAGCTGTGACACATAATTAAAAATCAAACGAACTTACCAAGTGAAGTTCGATGATAATCAAGTGAACAGCTTCATTCGAAGCGATTTATACCCTCCCTAGATAAGTTATCTACCCTACCCGAGATAAATAAAAATGTGAAATATAGGTAGCTTTCAACAAAATCATATTACAGTTGATTGGGAGTAAACGGAAAGTGTTGCCAGTGAAATGAATGTGACCAACAAAAAAAAATTACTTACCTCTAAAAATCCGTGCAAGGCTGGTACATGGGAGCGCTGCTACAATACTTAAACAATAAATCGCTTTTTTCAGTCCTAATCTAATTTGACTAACAGCCAATAAATTCACTGCCGACCAAAGGCAGAATCTACATAACGCCATAGGCCACATATTATCCCGAAAAAAACCGGTTTTGGGGAGTGGGCCACGGGAGGGAAGCCAGGAGAAAAAAGCTAGTCTGGTTAATATACAGGCACGAGGGTTGTGAGTTCTATGCAATTCGAGAGCTCAAGAACATCACCAATATCGGTGTACGGTGGAGTTAGCTAGCGAACAAGTGGTGTTCAAGGACTGGTAGGAGCAATGTTGCTAATCCGGCAGCAAGATGGGCAGACGACATTGTTGCCATCGCGAGTAGAACCGAGAGGACGGTAGCACAGGAGCTTGGAGATTGTACTGGGCAAATCCCACCTGCACTTGCAGTGAAAGCCAAAATCAACAGTAGCGACCACAATAAAAGCGCCGAAGCAATGAAGCTCGACGAAGTCCCGGAGAAGGAATTTGAACTATCTTGGATCCCGCAACGAAATTAATCAGAAAAAAAGTAACGAAGGAGTAGGGAAAAAAACCATAATTTCCACTTCCCTCCATTTCAATCAGAAAACAGAACAAACAAGGTCAATAGGCACAAAGGGTCAATTACAACTGGGATGAGCCCAGTTGCCTAGCACCACCGATAAAAAATATCATTAATATTAATGGGTCCTAATATTGTGAGCTTGTTAAATTTGCACGATTAAAGAGAAGCCTGAACCAGCAGTGGGCTGAATCGGAATGTGGATGTTGATGATGGTATCCTTCTGGGGCGTCCACCCCGGTGTATCCACTCACATCTACCTTTAAACTTTCCGATTGCTTACAGGGCTGGCAGGCATCCGCTCCGCTCGCTAATCAGCCCTCACCCGGTGAATTCAATCAGTTTCACTGGCAAGGTGATCGCAGGATGTTAGGGTGTGCGCATAAGTAACGCGCGGTGCCTTTCCTCCGGCCTTATTCGTCTGCTACGAATTATTACTCGCCTACACCGTGTTAACTTGGCCTTAACTTAGTTGTTAGGTGTTCAAGTTGAGTTTTTAAACCAGCTTCTTATTATGGGTATGAGTTTTTGTTTTTTTTACCGACTGTAAAAGAAAGGAAAAACTGTAACGTTTGTAAACGACTGTAAAATTTGTCGGAATCCTTTTTTTTAATGTATTATATCCGATTACTCAAAGACGCCTGGACCGATTTGGAAAATTCTTCTTTTGTTTGAAAGGGTATATACATCCCAGGTAGTCGCATAATCATCAGGTCAGGATCTGATGATGTGATTTTAGAGAAATCGAGGGAACTCCTCAAATATTATAGAAATACATATTATATAGCGATTTTGGTATTTTCATTAACAATGCAATCATTTGCACTCGGAAAGTATCATTTGGTGAAGTGGAACCGATGAAAGACCACAGATGGCCACTAGAACTCCTTAATTCATTATTTATTTACACCAATAAGTACAACATCTTACAGTATTCCAAGACGATGTTATACCTCAGAATATATAATGTTATACACTATATTTAAACATAAAAAAATTAACAATAAAATAGCAAAAATAAAAATAAAAGAAACAATTCAAGTAGTATGTCACGGGTATAAGATATATCGAATAGTTTACCGACCTTGATGAAGCAAATACTTATAAATAAATGGTACTGATGAAAATGGTGCCATCGAACTGTTCTGATGATGAAGCCGGAAATTAGGCACTGGAACGCCGAAATAAAACAATGTATCCTAGTCGTGTTTGGGCTTATTATAATCGTCATGAGATTTACTTTGACTATAAATGAGTTTCATGGTAATTGAGGTAGCTACCAAAACTAAAAAGAGATAAATAAAATCTTTTTAACGGTTTGTTATCTTGATTCAATTCAACACCTTGTGATTTACTTTTATAGGATTTAAGAACTAATCTGCTTTTCCTTAGGTTGGTCTAGCTTTAGCTCCTGGATAAGTTCTTGGGCTCAATAGTCATTTAGATCTTTGAAAATCACGCAGAAGCCCGCAAATCTGAAACCGAATCTATCAAATAGGGGTCAGGTGCTGTCGGCGGCGTTATACGAAGTTTTTTGTTGGGTCTTCTATAATTTTTGTTTGTCCCCGCCTGCAGCACCTCATAATATTTATAATAATAATATTTGTTATAATTTATATTGTTTTTCTCTTTTAAGTTACTTAATATTTTTTTTGCGGTCGGGTTTTTTGTTTTTATAATAATTTGTTTTATTTTAGACTTTTTAGTTATAGTAGTGAATGAATTCTCCAAATAAGAATCCAAATAATTCATTTGTTATCCATATTTATTTATTTATTTAAACTTCATGTACAATGGTGACACTTAGGCGGACTTAATGCCACACGGCATTCTCTACCAGTCAACCTTTGGGTTAAAAAGGACAACGTTGTGAAGCGGGTACAAAATAATATCTAAAAATAACAACTTTTATACGAAAATGTATATACTTATATGTATATTAATTAAACACATATACAAATAAAATAGACTTATAAATACCAATAAAAAAAAAACGAGAACACTATCAATTTTTTTTTTGCTAAACGTTGGCCACACTAGGAATTTCTTCCTGTATCGTGGGTGCGTTTATAAACATACAAAGTCACATACACAACACCCAGAGCCGGAACAACTATCTGTAGGTCATACAAATATTTGTTCCGTGCGGGAATCGAACCCGAGACACGCAGCGCAGCAGTCAATTGCTCAACCACTGCGCCAACCGTGCGATAATTATTATGACTAGACTTCTGTCTCTATATGAGAGCTATTTAGTCTGACTCAAATAGTGGTCACGAACTTTTCTTTTAAAAGTGAATTTGCTTTCAGTCTTTTTAATGCCAAAGGGTAGCGCGTTTCTGAGCTTTATTGCTTAGACAGCGTAAGAATTGGACATAAAACCGGTGCGGTGTGAAGGAATTTGGAGGAGTACATTTTTAAAAGCTCGAAGGTTACGACTGTGAGTACTGCCCAACACTTAGAAATAAGTTTTTACATAATCGGGCGCACAAGGATCGTGCTTCGAAGAAAAGAAAAAAAAAACTTGTTTTTAGCAAAACTAAAAAAAAAATCCTTTCAACTCCTTTTTTCAGGGAGGGTGATATTTTTAAAGATCATATAGCTTATGTCACTCCCACAATTAAGCTGAATCAAACGAAAACTCATATGTCGTAATCCGTCAAGCCGTTTGGGCTGCAGAGCGTGCTATAGAAATGGACATACTAACATATATGCATACATACGCTTGAAAAACATTACCCTTCCGCAGTCGGGTAATAAAAAGCGTAATAAACTGCTTGCACTATAAGTAGAGAAACACTGGTTAAAAGTTGCAAAATTAAGCGTCAATTTTAAGTATCCTCAAATAAATTGATAAAGGAAGAGTTATGAGCGCCCACTTGATATAATTTGTCATTAGAAATATTACTGATACTTAAAACAATCCATAACACAGATCAGACAGATTGCTATGACTAGGAAAAATAGTTATTATTTTTATATTGCAACTTATCGTGTGACCTTCATATATTTGTTTTGAGTAGTTTACATTGTGTACCATGATGTTATCTATATAAATAGAACATTGCTTATTACTACACTAAAGGGGTATTACAGCCACTTCACTGTTGCCTTGTCAACGGTCCTTCAATCGCATGACATTGACATACCCTTTAATAAAACAGATAACAGTGCACTTGTTTGCAACTATATGGAGTGGAGTTCTCTTTGTGATAGAGGATGAAGGTCGACCCTGAAAGTACTACTGCAGTAGGTACTTGTCTACCGCCAAGCAGCGTTGCTATGGATAAACTACGCCTTCTTTTTATTATTAGCGATAGATTTGCGCTTGACCACTATCTCACCTGATGGTAAGCGATGATGTGGTCGACGGTGAAGCACGTTCGCCTAGAAGTAACCTATTCACTCTCAACTTATAGACTTCTAGGTTGTAGCAATCAGGAAATACAGACTCCGGCAGAGAATTTCACTCCTTAGCACAATTAAAGTATTCCCAAAACGTTTTGTGCGGATGAGTCCGCCATATACTGATGGCGCCACAGATATAAATCTAACTAGATGACGCGATTGTATGTACTTCGCGTGCCAAACAACGGAGTAAAGTTACGATCAATGATCGTAAGCTTTTCATTTAGCATTATCGCCACCGGAAATCCACCGAAATCTAGAAATATGCCTGTTTATGCCATATTGAGCTGTAAACAATGTACAGAAAAAGTTGGCCGAGGCATTGGAAATGTTTTCTTTGATTGGTAAGCAAATTTGTTTTAAAATTGTTTTTTTTTAAACCCGCGACACAAATACCTCTTTATACTAGGTACATAATTTATTCAGTAGTAAACACGTTTCGATTGACAATTCATTGAAACATGTAATTATAACACGATATCTTGCGAAAATACCTCAAAGAGTTAAAAAAGCATAACTTTTGAACGGCTGAACCGATTTTCACACCTACGACCACTCTCGATAAAGTCATCTTTCAAACCAAAAAATAGATTTATCCGTTTAAGAGCTAGATGTCACAGAAAGACACACTGATCACATAAAACTTATAACACTCCTGTTTTGCTGTTGGGGGTCAAAAACTGGCAGGCTAGCAACTCGGCATCAATGTTCAAGGCTCTGTAGCTTTGACAGGCCAGTGCATCATTGCTGATGAGCCATTTCAAAACTCTGAGATCGCTTGACTTACCTTCGCTATTATTATTATTAATCAATTTATTTAAGGCAAGGGCCCATATAAAATAACTTACACCTAAACATACATTATCATGGTGTCATTAACAATACAAACTTATGCCTATGTTAGTAGCATCATAACAAAAGATAGAATTTGAACTACATTTAAAATTCACTTTGATTCAATCATCATTGCTTCAGCATTTCAGCTGAAATACTGGAGCAACGACTTATATGAGCACAGTCTAGCCTATCAGCAATCATGGCCAGGATACCGTTGGAACTGGCCCGCACCCTGCCCACCAAGGATGCACATCTTTTACGCATCAATGCATAAAAGCAATCGACGCGCATTTCGGCAAACATCCCTGATGCGCTACAGAAGTTAGGCAGCCCCATCAGCACCCTGAAGGCATTATTATACTGAACTCGAAGGGCTCTGTACGATTTTTGCGTTAAACGAACTCACAGGCTACAGGTGTAAAACTAGGTACAGAAGGCCCTAAACAGAGTCTTCTTAACCCCCGACAGCGCCCTACGCTCTCTCTCAATGTCGTCATCTTCCCTGAGGCTAGCGTTCGATACGTGCCCAAGGTACTTAAAGGTAAGGTAACCCTCGACAAAGGTACACCATTCATTTTAACATGAGACTATGATAATTCTACTGTAGGTATTGTTACACATCCCCCCCGATGAGTTCCCGCATTATCGAAGCGGGGCTGCTCAGTATGGTCACCCACGGTGAAGCGAAGAGGCCGCTCGTCAGGGCTTTTGCCGATTAAGCCGACGACGTAGCGGCCAACTAGTACGGCTTGGTAACAGGCGACATCGCAAATGAGGCGGGCCGCGATGTCTTATGGAGCGTCCTAGGTCCTATACGATATCGCGGCTGAGAGTTGGAGGCCGCGGCGGGAGAGGGGTGCCGGTATTGCGGTGAGCCGCTCTCCCTACCATCCGCGGCATCGACTGGGTCGCTACCGTCTGATGGTGGACGCGGTGAGGCCGCAGGGGAGAAGGAGCGTCGATATAGCGTTGGACGATCTCCCTATCCCCTGCAGCCGAAAAATGGTAGGTGGCGGGGCCATTGACCTCGACCCTTCACAGGGGGACCAAGGATGACGGGGTCGTCTGGCACCCATGTGCTGGTTTGGTCTCTGGTGTGGTCACGGCGTACAGTGTTTTCTGGTGCGCCGGTGATGGGGGGTACTCTCCAGAAGAGGGTCCGTTGACCGACAGCCGCGGCGGGTTCGCGGTGAGTGCTAACGCGTGCCCGTGTTCCCGCCATTAGCGGCACAGGAGGACACCGTGGAGTTTTATTGGGTTGGAGTCCTACATAACTGCACTATCTCCCCGTGGTAGTGCAGTATGCATGAGAATTTCTCCAGGCAAAAAAAAAGGGAATGTTACACATGTCATCTGCTCAACCTATTCCCAACTATATTGGGGTCGGCTTATCGGATACTGCTCAATACTGTAGAGATTTTTTGATCTGCTAATCTGCCATCCTCAATCCAGCTAATGGGGTAAGTGTGAAGTTTCTTGTCCGCTCTTCTCCTTAACGAGCTACTCGTACTTTTCCGAATGGACGGTAGAATCAACTATTATTACTTTTAAATTTAAATGTTTGACGTTCTTATCGCTTAATGTAACGTTTTAAAAGTATCGCTTAATGGCCTAATAATTGAAATAAAGAATTCTGACTTTGACTTTAGAGCTACTGGACAACAGGATACCCCTTACAAAACTTTCTGGCTTTCACCTCCTACCACTAGTAACGACTGCCATAAATCTTCAAATGACAACCGGGACCAACGGCTTAACGGGCTTTCGGAGACACGGAAGAATCTCGGTAAGTTAAGATGGTCACCCATCCACGGACCGACCTGGGAAAGCTTTACGTAAATGCAAGTTTGCTTAGCTGTATGCTTAGCGAATGTACTCTTCCGTTAAATAAACATACCTCTTCATCAATATCCCAAGGCTCGAGAAGAGTGCCATTCTATCAACGAAAGCGTCGCGATAGCATGTGGAAAAAAACGTTTAAAAAAAATTATGCAAACAGACTACCAAAAAAAAAAGTTAACCGACTTTCTAAAACGGAGGAGGTTCTATGTTCGACAAAAAATTTTTTTTTGTAATAGTGTAGTGTTTTCTGGAAGTCAGTTGTAATTTTTTGTAAAAAAGAAATTACCGGCTTCAAAAGGAGGTTCTCAGCTTGACCTGTATGTTTGTCCGCGATTTCCTCACGTTTGGCTGAACCAATTTTGATCATTCTTTTTTTATTGGATAAAAAGGAATGAATCGAAAAATGATCTCAATTAAGGTCATCTCAATCATTTTTTAAGATATGGAGTATACAAACGAACTCTTTAGCGAAAAACAGCACGTATGTGTAAATTAAGTTATTATGAGTATATTGTCAATCCTTTAGGTATAGAGAAATAAAAACTTTTTCGCAAAAATATTAATTGAATTCAAAAACAAAACATTAAAAAAGTGCAAAATAACTTTCGTTTCGGGATTCGGTGTCGCAAAACGATAAAAAGGTGAGGTACGAAAGACAAGACTTTCGTAAATTTCAAGAAGTTTCGTATGGTTTGTAGTAATAATTGTCCGGCCCCATGATGCATCACAAAAACAAAACGGTATCAGCGCCTCTAACGGTGGATTATGTAAATATTTTACGATATGATTACATACCCCCGGTTTCTCAATACTCGATTATCGGGCTGTCAACGTAATCGACGAATAATCGCCGGTTATCAGCTGTGATTGGCTGTTAAAAAATTATTTAACAAATCACAGCAGACAACGCGTGCTTGATAATTTGTCACATTAATTCTGCGATAATTTAGCACTGAGAAACCCGGCCATAATGTTTGACCATATTATCATGAAGTAACCGTGCGATTAGGTGTTCATATCGTCAAACTCTGATAATTGATTGATCTGGCCAGACCATGTCATGATGTGGGCAGCGACTATTTTCCATTTCATGAACTGGTTGGCCACATCATGACATGGTCTGGCCAGATCAATCAATTATCATGAAGTAATCAATTCTAAGGTCTGCCCACGATATAAACAATAAACAGAAATGCGATTGCAGCAATCCCAAGAGATTCGCCGTAATCTTTTGAGGAGTTCTGCTCCATAACTCCGAATTTCTTCATCAGATCTACACCAAATTTAAAAGGGACCACTTTGGAAACGTAGGGTACGTCAAACCATAAAAAGAATATTCAAAATCAGTCTACAATTGACGGCGAAATTGGTTAAAAAAAAAAACAATTCAAACATAACGCTGAACATAGAACCTCCTTCTTTTGAGCCCCGACGGAAAAGGAGGGGTGTTATAAGTTTGACGTGTGTTGCTGTGTACGTTTTACCAGTTTACACCAACGTTTACAGCAGTTTATTTTATTCACTTAGCGGTTCCCCGACGCGAGTACGAGGCCAACTTTTTGCTTTTTAGACGTTTTTTGGAAAGACCATTAAATACCTCAAAAATATATAGGATTGCCAAGCGCTATCAATATGTCACGTGATCATTCCTAACATTTTGGCATTATGATCATCGCCATCGCTTATTAAGATGACACTGTCTAGCTAGAGCCTCTAATCTTTCAAGTAATTAAGAACAGATGCTTGAGAGTTAATCTCCCGATAAGCTGTAAGGTGCGATATAAAGTCATGTTCGTGAGGTCTGCCTTGTGTCAGGGATTAATACGTGAACGCGTTCGATGCTGTAATCTTGCTGATTATCCTTATATATGGATATAACATCACGTTTGTAGTGAAGGTTTAGCAGAAGTGGAGTGTAGCAAAAGCAGTTAACCGTAATTGAAAAACAAGACATCACGGGAATTTGACGCGATGATTTTGATTGTTGTTTGATTAACCTATTTCACCCGACATTTCGGCCGTGTTGCAACGACCGTGGTCCCGGGTAGACTGGTGTCTCGGTGTACTGCAGTCGGCGAACTGACAGAATAAGGACACGGTCAGTGTAGTGTGTAGAAATGTGAGGGTAGAGGAAGAAGCAGCAGAAGAATAATCGAAATCATCGTGTTAATTGCCCGTGATATAATTTTGTTTTTCAATTACGAAACGCGAAAGTCTTAAAATTAATATAACAGTTAACCGTAGTTTGGAACATAAAACGTTGTTTTGGCGCCTCGGTTTAGAGTGGATTTAATTTATATGAAGTTAATATATTTTATTTGGTATTAGTCTTAGGGACAAAAAATATTTTGGTGTGCATTTAAATTGTACCCGTTATAAAAAGGGTCCCGCAAAAAACTTATCCTGCTATCACACTTAATACGATAAGGGCGAAAGTATGTGAGTGTGTGTGTTTCTATGTTTGTTACTCCTTCACGCCCAAACGGGTGAACGGATCTGAATGAAATTTGGCACGGAGCTAGATTATAGTTAGGATTAGATTATAGGATACTTTTAACCCGGGAATATGTTCCCTCGGGATAATTTTCGACTATCATGCGGGCGAAGCCGCTGGCAGAAACTAAGCTATTATAAACGTCAAAGTTTGTGAGGATGGATGGATGATAGATGACGCGGTTGTATTGTAACATACTTTGGTACAATGAAACTGTAAAACCGTGCAAAAAAATTGTATGAAACAAATCGTTACTGTATTTAAAGAAATATTTATTCACGAACCGAGTAAACTCTTTTACTTGCAAGTCACTGCTAACACCATCTATCGCTTGGGAGAGAACCGACCGCGTTCGAGGTACTTGTGGTAAAGTAATCGGTTTCGTCCGCCGAAAAACGCTAGTTACGTAGACACGGTTTCTTCGTAAGGGATGAGGTATCTCTGTGCTACTATTATATTATCTATGGGCGATACTGAGCGCTCACCGAAACAATGTACATTTGCATCACTCACACGACTATCGCACACTGAAAAAATGTGCATGTGCATCACTCAAACGACTAAGGCCAACCCGCCGTCGTGAGATAGAAAAACTGTATCACCTGATATTTCCAAACCAGCTCGTTGGTCTAGTGGTCGCAAGCGCTACGCTACCTCCTAGGTTCGATTCCCAACTCGGGCAAAGTGCTATTGGTATTTCATGCTACATAATGTATCTATGTAGTTGTAGACATGCTTCGATCGACAATCTATTGAACACGTTATTATAACACGTTATATTGCGAAAACAGCTCTATCAAACAGTAAAACGCCCCATAACTTTTGAACGGCTCAGGAACCGATTTACATCAAACACTATCGATAAAGATAAACAAAAAAAAACAGAAATCAAAATCGGTTTATCCGTTTAAGAGTTATGATGCCACAGACAGATACACAAACACACAAGTACACAGTCAAACGTATAACATCCGTTTTTTTTCCGTCGGGGGTTAAACATGTGTGTGTGCTATATGTGTAACCCTAATCCTTCGGGGGGTACAGGTGTGATTGCCAAACTCAATAAAGTTTATACCTTTCCAATAAAACAAGGTGATGCAGGTGACGTAACTAGTTCCCAATAAGGTGGGATTATCGGGGCAGCACATAAAAGCCACCGGTCACCTCACATTTCAAACGGAACTACCGGTTGTCGATACTTAGGTGCTACTAGTTTCTAAGGGTGCATTTACACAGGCAGATTAATTACGCATTTTTGTTTATTTATTATGTACTTTATTTTACACTATGGGACATCGCGCACTACGCGGCCACGGACACGACCAATGGCCGCAACGACCAGATTAACAAAATAAACCATATGAAAGTCGCGCACTTTACCGCAAATGGTTTCCTTGTTAATCTGGTCGTTGCGACCACTGGTCGTGGTCGTGGCCGCGTAGTGCGCGATGTCCCTTAAAGTTAAATTTTTAAAGGAAACTTAAAACTCAACACACATACAATGATCGGCCAAATCTCATTCCGCTGTCTCTTCCAGGCAATCAGGTATGGATAGTAATTGCCTGGTCATGAAGCGGGGCTTTTATTGGTGTGACAATCTTATATAATTAATCTTAAAATACTATCTATATTATAACAGATACGCAGATACATACATATGATATGTAAAATATACATCATAAATACCTACATATGATACAGACGACAATCATTACAGCGACAGGTAATGTTCCTTCATGAGTCTTTTGAACACAGGGAACTATTGAGCACGTTTGATTGGATCTAGCAATGCATTCCACAGACGAGTAGCCTGGAGAGTAAAGGCTTTTGGGCAATTAGGTTATATTAAAGTCTATCACATTTAAAAATTTTTGACATTTTTCTGTCAACCTGTGAAAGTTAGCAAAGGCGTCGCCAGCCGATGGCCCAGGGTGGGGGCAAGTTGATATATGGACGATGGGAAAAGTATGGATTATAAATACAGTCAAAAGCAAATGCACCTTTACTCTGGAGGAGCAAGTCTTACCTTTACCTGATTGGATCTAGCAATGCATTCCACAGACGAGTAGCGTGGACAGAAAAGGCTTTTGGGCAATTAGGCAATATTAAAAACTTTTACATTTATACATTTTTCTGTCAACCTGTGAAAGTTAGCAAGAGCGTCACCAGCCGATGCCCCAGGGGAGGGGCAAGTTGATATATGGACGATGGGAAAAGTATGAATTATAAATACAATAAGCACATGAAGCTTTACACTGGTAGTGCGAGTCTTACCTCTACGGCGTTTGTAATTAAAAACGGTACGGTAAGTCCAATGTATTAAGCTCCACGAGCTCACTGCACAATAAAAAAAACTTGTAAACCAAGTTATTCTTTAGTAGCTTCTGCCAGTGCGATCAGCTGTTTCAATAAAATCTTGCTGTGCAGTCGGAGGATACATATTCACGAACTGGCTGAACAAAACCAGATGTATCCTCCCACTGCACATCCCCGGCTGCTTAATAAGCGAACTAAAAAGTTTACATCTTTTTAGTTCGTTTATTAAGCCCCGGCTGCTTAATAAGCGAACTATAAAGATGTAAACTTTTTAGTTCGCTTATTAAGCAGCCGGGTTATTTTTTTTTTTAATTCAACTCTTAAAACCCTTTATTTTGACCAAAGACCTTATACTTCTTACTACTAGACTGTGCACTGTGGCGCAAAAACCGGTCCGCGTGAGAGGGCTCCCGTTGGTAGTGTATCTCTTTCTAATGAGTTGACATAAGGAAATAGCTAACCTAGATGGATGATGATAGATTTCATTTTAGCTAAACAAAAATTTTTGGTACACAGTCTAGTAGTAAGAAATACGTATAAGGTCTTTGATTTTGACACATTGGGCCCCTATAATTATGGCACACAAAATGCCATTTTTTTATTTTCCAGAGTTGTAGCCAGTGACACTCGCAATGTTAAGACGAATCGATTGACCTAAGAATCACCAAAAACAGCCAAGGCGTTTGGCCTCTAGAACGCCACATAGGAACAACCATAGTTACATACATAGACTGATTCGGCAGTCGGGTAAAACAAGACTATGATAAGATATATTTATTTTGTAAAACATGAGTACAGTATGAAGGTCTTACATTAATATGAGTTGGCTACATGTTTTGCCATTTATGGCGTACAAAATTAGTTGCACTAGACAAACAGTTCAAAAAATACAATATCTAAAAATTAAATTAAATTGAAATTACGATGTCAAAATGACGCGATTTCAATGAATGTGAAACAAAAGACGATGTTTGGTGCTGTGATTTTTTGTAAATTTTATTGCAATATTCGTGTTGATAAAAAATGTCGAGCAATAGTGATTCTACTCTTGAGTTTATCAAAATAGGCGCTTTAGAGATCAATCAATCATCAATTCATAAAATAAATCTATAGAAAAGTAATTTTTGTACATCGAAAATATTTCCAAAAAAGATAACTAACAGAACCCTTTTCGAGCATTTTTGGATTTTTTGTCTGTTTGTCTGTTTATTAGTGCACGCATCACATAAAATGTACGAAATCATTGTAGATAACTTTACGCACTTCAAGTTACGCACACTTGTATAACAAGTGTGCGTAACTTGAAGTATTACTTAGTTTTTGTTTCATCGCAATCGGTTTACTCTATCAAAAGTTAGAAGAATTTAAAGTGTTCAAGAAGTGAAATATCACAACACGCAATTCAAATACTCGGACAGTTGAACTCCTTTTTCGATGGCGATGTGCATTTAACGGCATTTTTTTTTTTATAGGCTCGCGTTTGACCACTATCTCGCCTGATGTTAAGTGATGATGTGGTCCAAGGTGAAGCACGCTTGCCTAGAAGTAACCTATTCACTCTTGACTTGAAGACCCCTAGGTTGTAGCTATCAGGAAACAAAGACGCCGGCAGGGAATTCCACTCCTTAGCTGTACGCACAATGAAACTATTTATATTTTCTTAATGGCGGTATTAAGATTCGCCGCGAAAGATTGACCCTAGAAAAAAATTGGTAGGTAGGTTGGGTAGGTAGGAAGGTAAGTAGAGTAGGTAGATGACGGGAGCGAAGCCGGGGGCACAGCTAGTTATTAATAAATCTACTACCGGAAAAATCAAACACACAAACAAAAAAGCCTATGGCGATTTTGTTCAATGGAGAACAACAAAAGTAGGAATCAAAACTGTGTCGGAATCCGTCCTTTTAGTTTATTTCCAACATTTAGCAGAAATTCGAAAGTCAAGCAGCCTATGGTGCATTTATTCAATGCTCAGATCTATAATAAGCATCAAACATAATATTCAAATCAATACATATATCAGCTCTGCCGTCAATAGCATAGTTGCAGTAAGTACGCTCTAGACGGTTTCGAGAAAAACGCGGTTAAAATTTTGGTGAGAAAATCTTCCATAAATCCTTTGTTTGTAATCAGATCATGATGGTTGATACCTTAAATGAAAGAGGACCACAGCGCCTATCTATCACTTATTTGTGAACCAATACTGAGTAATTGAAAGACAAAATAAATAAATTATATTAGTTATGCTAAGTATCTCCTAGGGACTCTCTGGTAGGTAATACTTAGCATAAACCTAGTGTGTTTTTTACTGTATTTATGCTAAGTAACCATTTACCACATAGCATAAATACAGTAAAAAACACACATAAACACTTGATTAAATTTAAATGGTTTATATTTTTTTTTATCAGGTTGTAGTGATAATAAAACAATTCATTTTTGGTTTGGCAAACAAGCGATGTGGCCCATGCTGGATATCATAATAAATCACAAAATAACTATCGCATCGAACTGTCTTTGTGGTAAGTTATATGAAACCTACGCTTAGGATCGTTACTAAGCATACATGCAGTATCGCAGTATACTGTTTTTAAGACTAGATCACTCATTTAATAAATATTGGGAAACTGCTTAGGATCAAAACAGTATATCTTCTTACTATCTATTTCCTAGAATTATATCCAATTTTTATACAGTAAATGACTTAACATATTAGTGGAATAGATGTCATACTGTAGTTTGGCCGCGAGGCTCTGCAGAAGAACTTCTACAGTAAGTGTTCCCACTGTAATCATGCGTTGTGGTGCAAAAAAATGCTCGACTTACTGCAATTTTTTTATTGTTAAATTTGGTTTAAAAAGCGACACAAACGAATGGGTAAGATAAAAATGTAGATCTTGTTATCGTGATCACGGATGCATATCTCACTCATTTTTGACAAAAATCCGACTTACTGTAACTGTTGTAACTGTTGTTCTTGTTGCACATTAACGATCTGCTAAAACCCGGCGGCACCTTTGGGTATGCAGACGACAGCACTGTTGCTGAGAGATACTTGTCCAACGCACGGGCTACCGGGCCACAGATCCGGTCTCTTCGTGAGGCCATGGTGGAGCGCTTGAACTTGTCCTTGCAGGCAGTTTCCGAATGGGGTGATGCCAATCTGGTCAAGTTTAATGCTACTAAAACCCAGGCGTGTCTATTTTCCGCTAAAAAGAGCCAATTTCACCCGGCTCCAACTTTTCGTGATGTAACCGTGCCAATAACGGACCATCTTGAGCTTCTTGGCGTTACGTTGACATCGACTCTCAATTTTGGGCCTTACGTTAAGGCAAAGGCTCATCTGGCTTCCAAAAAGTTGGGGATCCTTGCGAAGGTGAGAAAGTACTTCACGCCGGAACATCCGCTCAACTTGTATCAAGCGCAAGTTCGATCATGCATGGAGTACTGTTCTCACCTCTGGGACGGTTCTGCCAAATACCAGCTTGATGCACTAGAGTCGATCGAAAAGCGGGCCAAGAGACTTATCGGCAATGACGCACTGGTCAAATCAAAGCTCCAGAGCCTTGAACATCGTCGCCGAGTTGCCAGCTTGTCGGTTTTTTATCGGTTACATTTCGGGGAGTGTGCGGTGGAATTGCATGATTTAATTCCGCCCAGCCCGTTCCATCATCGGACAACCAGACGCACGGCGATGCGTCATCGGTACATGGTGGACATCCCACCCATACGCACAAAACGTTTTGGGGACACTTTTATTATACGTACAGCTAAGGAGTGGAATTCCCTGCCGGCGTCTTTGTTTCCTGATAGCTACAACCTAGGGGTCTTCAAGTCAAGAGTGAATAGGTTACTTCTAGGCAAGCGTGCTTCACCTTCGACCACATCATCACTTAACATCAGGCGAGATAGTGGTCAAACGCGAGCCTATAAAAAAAAAAAATGCCGTTAAATGCACATCGCCATCGAAAAAGGAGTTCAACTGTCCGAGTATTTGAATTGCGTGTTGTGATATTTCACTTCTTGAACACTTTAAATTCTTCTAACTTTTGATAGAGTAAACCGGAGTCTGTGTTTCCCGATAGCTACAATCTGGGGGTCTTTAAGTCAAGAGTGAATAGGTTACTTCTAGGCAAGCGTGCTTCACCGTCGACCACATCATTTCTTACCATCAGGCGAGATAGTGGTCAAGCGCGAGCCTATTTACAAAAAAAAAAAAACAAAAAAAACTATGATATTGACGGCAGAGCTTTTTATTGTCTCGCAGAAGGTATGAAAAGTAAAGAAAGCTAGCTCCTCTAGGATAAAGCCTGTCTTTGTCTTGGGCAACTCGGACCTCTCGCTTCAATCTACGTAACTCCCGTTACGCTCAGGGTGCAATATGCCACCCGTGACGTAAGACACTATTTTATCCCCTTGGTACACAATCTAATCATTATAATCGTGACAATGTAAGAAGTCCGATGACGTTTCTCATTTTACATGCCGCGATAACTTTGTATGAACGTCTACGAAAAATCAAATTCATAATCCTAATTAACAACGAGTATCATTCGTAAGCATCAAGTTTAACTTATGTAACGTATTTTTATAGCTGCCAATCAGACTTTTTAAATTGTCACGACTCAATCTGTAAATCTTCTTTTTAAATTAAAATTTGCATTTTCACAAGAAACAAACGACAAGTGTTCGATTGTGCAAAATTTCAGCTCGATCGAACACCTGCTAGTGAGTCAAATATAACTTGCAAGATTTGATTACAGACACCTAGACAAGTCGAAGTAAATAAAAAATTGTAAAAAGAATGTGTACGTCCAATTTGTCTGAAAACCGTAAGTGAAATCCACTTAGAGTACTCTCGTAACAGCATCGATGTGCTGATTGATAAATATTCGATTTGCTTGCACCTTCGATAGTGCATTCAGTTGCGAAATACTTCTGTACGTCGGCCATTTTATTATTTCAAGCACGTATGCGATTGAGTAAGAGGGCGTCGTTGCACTATAGAGAACTAAGGTACTTCTCCAACTTGAAAATGGATCTACAAAATATATTCCTGCAAAAATTTTCTAATGGAATCAAGGAGTCTAGATAAGAGCCCGGTTAGGAGCTGTAGTTCACCTTCATTTAACCGGTTGAATGCCGTAATTACCGAAACAATTAAAAAGCCTTTGTGTCTTGCGTGGATCCGCGTTTTGCACACTCAGGAGGTTAAGTACCCCAATTATAGAATTAAGAATTTGAAGTTTAGTATTTGTGTAACGCCAGTATAGCCTGAAAAACTGACAAAATTAGGCATGAGTGTAGGTTTTGACCCGTTCTTTTCTAAAAATACTCAATTCATAAAAGGCCCTCAGATACAGTCAGGAAAAAAGATTTTCAGGCATCAACTTAAAAGTCCGTATTTAAATACCAACTGATATTCGTTATCAGTCTTATGAAACTACTATAGCCTTGCTTTAGGTTCAATTTGCTAAAGAATGAAACATATATGACTCTATAAATACACCTTAGTTGGGCACTTAATTTTTTCCAACTTGGCCCATCTAGCTTAAGTTCTTATCAACAACTTCTGTTATACATAAGGGTGTAAATCCAACCTCGCAAAATGAGTTTGCCTCGACAAAACAGGAGCAGGGTGTGCATATGGTGGCGAGTCGCAAATAATACTCCACCTTCTGTCCTGTCCTTTGTTCCCCAAAACATGCAGTCAGGGTGATTTATGCGCTGCCACAGATGACACCGTGGAATCATTACCTATTTCTTTTTTTTTACGTGTCGACATGCTCTTGCATACTGCGCTACCACGGGGAGATAGCGCAGTTATGTGTGACTCCAAACCACTAAAACTCCAAGGTGTCCTCCAGTGCCGCTTATGGCGGGAACACGGGCACACGTTAGCACTCACCGCGAACCCACCGCGGCTGTCCGTCACCAGACCCTCTTCTGGGGAGTACCCCCATCACTGGCGCCACCCCAGGACCAAACCAGCATATGGACGCCAGACGACACCGTGTATGGCACCCTTGGCCCTCTTGTGACGGGTCAAGGTCAATGGGTCCACCTACTATTTTTCGACCGCAGGGGATAGGGAAAGCGGTCAACTCTATACTGACACTCCTCCTCCCCGTGTCCGCCATCAGACAGTGGCAAAAGGGGCTAAGTTGGGGCCAAACTAATTTGAACGACTGACGTGCCAGCGACTCGAAGAAGAAGACTTATCTTATAAAAAATAAACCAATCTACTTGACCTTTTCCTAATTTTATTGGGGTCGGCCTACAGTCTATCCGAATGCACTGCCCCTTAAATCTGACCTCCACATCTAAGTATCTGCATAAACGGTAACCCTTGGCAAGACTGCTGTCATAATTTCTGGCTTCTCACTCGTAACGACTGCCAAACAATCAAGAAATAAAACCCTGAGACCACGGGAGGCACTGAAGAGTCTCAGTGTATAGAGGATGGTCACCAATCCACGTACCGACCTCGGCAAAGATCGTGCCATGCAGCTTTTATTATCTATTAAGGCCTTACTCCGTTTTAGTGCCGTAAAAGGCTTACTTTCTAAAGCATACTCCGTAGTAACGGCTTGATTGAAAGGTTTGAAAAAGAAAAAATATTGATTCATGTATTTTCGCAATAATTTATTTATTTATTTAATTTTTGGCGTAGGTACATTTTTTTAAAGAACAAATAATTTATGTTTTCTTAGGTATATCACCATGAGCTGCTGTACACATTAGGAAATAAAAGAATGGCTTCAAACACTGAACTACGAGCGGACTTAAAAAGTTCTGCAGTAACACATAGATTACTACCTACTTCCAACCTTACACACAAACACCAACACACATACACACATAGAACACCACATAAAGCCTTAAGGATTTTAAATAAAGTTTTCGATTATATTTTACTTTTATGTAATTTTGAAATTATTTTATTTTAATTTTGATAATATTATAAAGTACGTAAGGCCGTTGGTCCCGACTGTCATATGAAGTTCTTTGACATTCGTTATGGGTCTTTGACAGTCAGAAGCCTGAAATCTGAAAACAAACTTGAGGGTTTCTACCCAGTTACTGGATTGTGGAGGTCGAAAATGCTAGGCAGATTGAGCTCTTCAAATCTACTAAGCTCATAAAATCATTTAATACCAACTGATAAATTAGATCCATCGTTCCCCATTTTCGTCCGATATCCGACTTAAAATATTTCCACGTGGATATCATGCAAAGCTCTTTATTTTTCCTAAATGGGATGGGCTTAGCCCGATCTCATTTACTTGAGCCCTTCAGACAGAAATTATTCAATTTAACGCATAAACCCGACGTTTTCGCTCATTATTGCCAGCGTTAAGAATGCTGTATTACATAATTATACTTTTATAAAAATAATGGCTTTAATAATAGATTATTCGAAGGATTTCTGTTTGAGTTTATTGAGATTACTTACTGTGTGCTTGTGTTTGTGATGGAACAAGTATTTTGCTTGATTTGGGAAGAAATATATGAGAGAATCATGGAAAAAGAATTATAACTCGACGAGGGTTATAAGAGTTTAGCAGTAGTCTGCTTCTTCTTCTTTTCGTGTGAGGATGGTGGCAAATCTGGGGTCAGTGTTAATTAATCTGCCTCTGGGAACCCCACAAACCTCTGATTTGGCTATTTCAGACTAACATTAACTGTATAAATCCAGTTCTCTTCACGATGTTTTCCTTCAACGATGCCTGTGATGTCCAAGGTAATACAAATTTTCAGCAGACTGCAGTTTTGCATTCTGCTGAAAATTTGTTATCCAATTAATTCAGTCTCAATCAATCTGCCTAGCCTTTTTCCAACTATATTGGGGTCTTACCGGATTCAGCTGAGCACTAGTGTTTTACGTGGAGCGACTGCCGTTCTGACCTACACAACCCAGTAACTGGGTAACACGGTACCCCTTGGCAAGACTGGTGTCTGATCTGAAAGATCTTCAAATGAATGGCGGGACCAACGGCTTAACGTGCTTTCCGAGGCACGGAGGATACTCGGTATGTTGAAAATGGTCACCCATCCACGGACCGACCTCGTCAAGCGTTGCTTAACCTTGAAGATCAACCCGTGCGGCTGTTATTACTTAGCCAGAAGCTCAAATTCAATCAAATTCAGTCTATAGATTCCTATTGTTTTAAAAAAATATAAATAGTCCACTACATCAGTGTATTCTATAAGTCCTGAACGTATTTTTAAATGTTAATCAAATTTCCTGTTCTTGAATATATACCGTTGGCGTTTTATCTCCTCTACAGTAATTCATCACATTTTCATCTCTTCGAGAGAGGCGTATCCGCCGACATAAGTATTTACTTTACAAAAATATGTTCATCAGTTTTACAATTTACTAAAATACTCAGAATGCAACTGCTGATTACGCTATGCCCAATCAATGTCGGTTACCCAACGCTGTTGCATAGTTTGATTGGTTACCACAGCCTTACTGGGTGACCTGATTGGCTGCATTCAGTCTAGTTAATGCATAAACAGCAATTACATTAAAGGTGACATCCTAATGATGAATTAACTGTTTACTATTCAATATTCTGTGGTCTGTGGCAGACTTGCAATTGCAAGTACTACCCAAGTAGTCATTCTTAGTAGGTAATCGTACTACGTAAATGTCGAATTTGGATCTAGGCGAGAAAATAATCCAATCATGTTTATAATACCTGTTATATATTATACTAGTTGTCCCACGCAGCTTCGCTCCCGTCAACTGGCTACCTACCTACCCATTTACCCTACCCTACCTACCCTACCTATACTACATACATGATTGTTGCGTAACTTTAACCGCTTACGCAGTGCACGCAACGGTAACTCTCAAAAAGGAATATATTTGCCCGTTTTTGCAACATTTTTCATTTATGCTCCGCTTCTATTGGTCTTCTGCGTGATGTTATATATCGAATTACCTTCCTCGATGAATGGTCTATCCAACACAAAAAGATTTTTTCAATTCCAACCCGTAGTTCCTGAGATTAGCACGTTCAAACAAACTCTTCAGCTTTATAATACTACAGTATAGATTTTAACACAGTTTTATCGACATCAAAATTTCAGCCGAAAGACTTTCACTACTGTAAATAGTGTATGTACATAGGCCTCTCCGAAATTGTTCCGTATGGTTATGGACGTAAAGAATAGCGCCATCCCATATATTTCCATGGGTGTCGAGAGGCGACCAAGGGACTTACCAGAGAATGGGCAGCTGCATTCTCTGTGCGTTTTAACAACTATACTGCGATCACCAACCCGCCTCCAAAGCAGACGGCTATGGCAAACACCCCCTCCAAATGATTAGAACAACGATATTATTATAAAAGCTTATAATTATTATCTCTAAAGAACTCATTGGGCATCAAAAAATTCGTCCACATCGCTCTCAACGAGACATAGAGACGATACAAGACCCTACAGTACATTGAAGGTACGAATTCTGCCTACCCCAAGGAAGCGAGTGATTTCGAAGGGGTCGACCATCAAACGCGAGCTGTAGCCGGCACATTAAGCACAGTTCAACATAAACTCGAACGCGTCATTACCTCCGTTTCTAAGACAACCATTGTTTTGACTAACTCGATCACTTTTCACTTATAAAGTCACATAGATAAATAAAACGTTATCCTACTCAAGGCTTTAAGCTGGAGTCGAGTAAAAAGAGCAGATTTCGATAATTCTTGTAGAACATTTTGATACAAGTGATCAAAATAAATACATAGTAAGTATGTGTGTCACTGCAGCCGACGGCCCCTTTTACAGTTATGAAACCGAGAGTGCAATTATTAAAGCCATGTTTTAAACACTGTTACGAAGAAACAATAAATAAATAGTAGTTTATGCAATGGTCATATAATAGGGGTTATTAAAACACGAGCGTGGGTTTATCACATGAGGCGAAGCCGATTGTGATAATATTAACACGCGAGTGTTTTAATACTTAATTATATGCCGTTGCATACACTATTTTATTTTCACTCATACACTTGAAATAAATCAAAGTGGAAATGAAAAAAAGGGGTATTGCGGGCAATTGAGATTCTCATTGCGCATGACTGCGCAGGGTGCGCCTCCATAGACAATGACACTACTTTTCTACCCTAAGTCAATGAGCCCATAAGCGCCGGTAAATTAAAAAGTAAAAGGGTGCTATAAAATTAAAAAGTTATTTTATGATGCAGTTTTTTGATGATGTAATGGTTTTTTTTTTAATTTTTCATATCCACGAATATAAAGTACGTGTTTATTGTGAGGGGTAGCTCAGGGAGCTCAAATAATAAGCAGAAATTACTTTTAACTTGTATTGAATCAACAACGTGCCTGCCCTCAGGCAGCTTTTACAGAAGTCCCAGCTAAACAAAAACTACACGCGTTCGATATATTTCATTTCTGTATTCGATTTCCTTCCAAACTTAAAATAAATATAAGTCGCCAGTATTAGGTGTCAGCGGCCGAACAGGTTGCTTGTCCTATGTGGAAAGCCTCTACATTATACAACATTTTTTGGATTCATATTTGGAACATTACGTTGTGAGTTTAGATAAATATAATTAACATGATATTTTTATGTAAGTTACAAGGCATGCGTATTTCTTTTTCGTTCGCTATAATCAATTTTTATGGGAGTCCTACTTCGCTAGGCTAGTTCAAGGCCACAGTGTTATCATTGACGTGTGGTCGATTGTGCCACGGGAACATAGTGCGGGTTTAGTTTTATTCCGATGACAAATGTTTAATTATAATTTGTATTAAAAAAATATGATGACGTTTTTTAAAATTATTTGTAACTAATAAGTAGGTAGACATCGGACTATATACATTTGCATGTTTGCATATGCATATGTACAACCCTAATTTTATAGCGTTATTGCATAGGTACCTACTTTAGTACTTTTTCTTTGATAGTGCTTATTTCAATAGTTAAATAGTGTTCTATATAAAAACCCAGGTCAGACCAGAAAAAAAATCGGCAAAAATGGCGTCAAATTTCATTTTTTTCTAATAACTTCAGTGGCCGTAGAGGTCATTTGCAGTCTACAAATTAACATAAATTAACAAACGTCACAACTTTGCTCTAGAAAAATATTTGTGTTAATGTTGACACAGAAGTTACAAGTGTTCATTAAAAATATTATTGTGACAATAAACGTGAATTCTATTGAAAAAAAGATTTTTTTGCATAATTCGCCCTTTTGCTTCCGTACCCGAAGGGTCCAAACCGAGCCCTATTGCTGTCAATCACGTGTCCGTCTGTCTGTCCGTCGTCAGTCACAAAATTTTGTTCAGAAGTAATTTTTAAGTTCCCATTAACCTATGAACTTGAAATTTGGTGATAATGTTTATTATTACGTATATTTTACTAACAAATACTAATAGTTTCTACATTTGGTACGGAACCCTAAATGTGCGAAGTCCGACACGCACTTGGCCGGCTTTTTAGTGCATATTTGCATACATATTTTGGCATTTTGATAGTGCATATTTTATGCTACTAAGTAACATCATCCTCCTGATCTTAACTATACTAATATTATAAAGCTGAAGAATTTGTTTGTTTGTTTGGACGCGCTAATCTCAGGAACTACTAGTTGGAATTGAAAAATTGAAAAATTTCATGTTGCCTTTTTCTTTTCATACATGACGTGAGATGAGAACGAGATGAGAAAAAAAACCGGTAGTAGGGCATTCAGGGGGCTCAGATAATAATGTCCTAACAGCACTCGGCAAGACTTTGTCATGTAAACGAGTGATTTTACGACTTCACGACCGCGGCCGGTGATGCCGCGAACTTTGGAGTTAAGGCGCAGATCACCCTCTGTAACTGATTTTAAAATGAACATTATGGCAGTCGTAATATTTGAAAAAAACTATCTTATAGTACAAAGTACGTAAGCCGTGGAGCGCTTTCTATGTTTGTGGTTATAGTCTGGCTAATGTAACTTTGCAGAACTCATTATTGGTATCCCCTAAAAGTTTTGTATGTGGTATCCTTTTACATCAGTCATTTTCGTGGTGCTTGCGCTGTCAGATTGCTTAAGCTGATTTTTTTGATTGTCTTGCGCTTAACCGCTATCTCACCTGATGGTAAGCGATGATGTGGTCGACGATTAGTAAAAAAATCTGTATGCTAAACATATTCGTAAAGCGAATGCTCGCTGCGAGACACCTCCCTAGCTACCAAGAGATCCCTAATCTGAAACTCTACACAAGTAATGATCAACGAATGCACAGCGACAGCGATTTGTAAACCTCAAACGGAGCAAATATAACAACCTTATTGGAAGCTATTTAGTATTTGAGCCGTTTGGTGTTGAACAGTAGGTCCATGGGGTTCGAGTGCTCATCGAGTATTTCGAGATATAAGCAAACGATTAGTTGACTCTTCACGTGACCAGAGGGCTGGACTTTTCCCCGGCCAGAGAATCAGCTCTGCCATCAAACGTGGCAATTCTGCCAGCGTTCTGGGCACTTTTCACTTTGACAACGATGTGGACGATTTTTTTGACGCCCAAAGACCCTTGCCCCTTTTTATGCTGCTTGTTAAGTAAGTATTTTATACTTTGTAAATTGCAAAATAAACGATGGCGATGATCGAAATGTTTAACCGTTTGATGAGGACGTATAATGTGAGCCACTCTACCATGAATAGCATTGACATCTTCTCCAACACCTTGGCCCAATTTCAAAGACATGTCTCTAAACAACTCGAGGTTATTAAAATATTTTTTTTTGTTTTATTCCATCATCCATTAATTCTGTATTTTGACTTGTATCTTTTTGTTCCTAATCATTATTGATTAATTCTTTGTTTTGTATATTATTGTTATTAGTGATTATTTATTGATTCTTTGTAATTTATCCTTTATTATTCTCAAGTATCATATTACTATCAATTTTTTAATTCTTATTTTGAGTTTTTTTTTTTACTTAAACTGCTAGTGCTGTGCACACCTATAAGTGAAAAGTTCGCTTTAATCTGTAATCAATTGTGATTAATTGATTGCCAATGTTATTGTGAACAATTCGTTGGAGTGCCACAGTAATAAATAAAGGGTTGTATTTAATACTTTAACTGTAAATCCCTTTTTTCAATCAAAATATTCGAAACTACCACCAAAAATACTGAATTGCACACTAAATTTGCTAATCAAATAAATCAATTATACTATACTGTTAGATCTTTAAAGCTTAACTGTTTTACTGAATGACTATCTGTTAACTTAAAGTAAATCTAATAATTATTTCAGTGAAACAAAATATTTAAACATTTTTTTGCGGATTATAACACTGCGGATTCACATCACTCTATCTTTCTACACTCGTATCCATGGTTGAAGTTTTTACAATTACTATTTAACAACAATGTATTACTATTTAACAACCCGCTGCGCGGGGCTCCTATTTCTGTCTGAAGGGTCTAAAGTACCTCGAACCTAACCTGTCCGTGTCGGGGTGCCCTAACTAATTTGTTTGCAAATCAGTATTTTTGTTTTACGGTGAGTAATATTGTTTCAAAATGCGTATATCTGTGGTTTCAGCTAGATTTTTGCTGTAAATTAGATAAAAAAGCCATCAGATTTTGATGAATTTTAAACATTTTTAGTACAACATGTTTAGGTAATCAAGTAGTTAATTTGTAGTACAGTCATTTATTTGATATGCAGTAGGTTATTAGTGGAGAAATTTTGTTTGCTTAAATTTCTAAATAGAGGTGCAGTTAAAAATTCCCCATAAATAAATGCTAAATTGTCATTGATTGATAACGTGACATTTCGAAAGCGTATGACAAGCATTTTTCCAATAGCAATCGCAATGCTTTCGTTGATAAAATGTCTCTTGTCTATTGTCTCAGATTAGGGTTCTTAGTAAAGCGAGCATTCGCTACCCAGCGGTCCACCCTATGTTCTACTCGTGTTCCAAGTTTCAACCAAATCTGTTTAGCCATAGAGGCGTGACGTATTAACAATCATCCAAACATTCTGATTTTCACGTTGATAAAAATATTAGTAGGTTAAAGTGATCCTAAAAGTTTTGACAAATACAATAAGAATCTACCAGGATAATTTTCAATGAACAGCCAGTAAAATATACAGAACCGCTGTTTTTTTTCTTTTTTACCCGACTGCCGAAGGAGGGAAACGTGTTTATCAGTCTATGTATGTATGTATGTTTCTTCCTATGTGGCGTTTTAGAGACCAAACGCGTTGGCCGATTTTGATGATTCTTACGTCAATCGATTAGTCTTAAACATGCGATTATCACTGGCTACATTAAAATTGGAAAATAGAAAAATGGCGGTTTTTGAGCGCCATATTGTGGCAGTTCAAAATCTTTTTTCTTCCGAACCCTTCGTGTCGCCAACCATCGCCTCTTAAAACCCTTTATTTTGATACCCCAACCATCAATCGCCTCTTAAAACCCTTTATTTTGATACCCCATCAAAATTAAGGGTTTTAAGAGGCGATTACAAAAATATACAACACTTATATGTTTAAATGTACCTCATTTTAAAAAACAACTAAAAAGTTGTAATTCAAAAATATATTTAAAAATAACAAAAAACCCGACTGCTTAAAAAGCGAACTAAGAAGACGTAAACAAGATGAAAATCATGCTGTGCAGTCGGAGGATACATCTGGTTTTGGTCAGCCAGCTCGCGAATATTATATCGTCTTTTTAGTTCGCTTTTTAAGCAGTCGGGTTTTTTGTTATTTTTAAATATATTTTTGGGTGTTGATTTTTGCATAAACCGTCCTTTGGTTGATACTTATTTCCTGGAAAAAATTGGCTGGTCCAATTAACCTGGTATAATAACAATTTACAGGACTTCAATCTAAAAGCAATAGTTTTCAACAAAAGGTAATGATCGCAGGCAGTACTGTAATTACTACGGGCTCATTACCATTTCAGGGGGGCGGATGGCTAAGGGGCTGGGCACGATTATCATCACAAAGCCAGATTTATGTTAATGCTGAAAGTCATTAATATACTTTAATTTTAATGACAGAGTTTTAGAACAGTACGTTCTTTTGATTGTTTTGTAAGGTTGTTAAAAAACAGTATAAACTAGCCTCAAGATCTACTGAAACTTCGTTCCGTGCCGTGCCGGCCCAAGGTCAAGGACAAAATGTTACTACAGTCGTGCAGTTAACTGAACAGAAGGTATGCTTATATATTGCTTATTTTCAATCGCAATATATTATTTTCAATTGTCAAATGGCCCAAATAATAATTATTATTACTTCGCAAACGTGAAATGACATTCCATTTTGACAGGACTAAATTTTGGGACTGATATATATGACTTGCATACATCTGTCCCTTACGCACACTCAAAATAACCTTACTCTAAGAGCTTACGGTCACATTAAGTTAAGTGAAGTTTTCCTTTAATTTCATGATGCACTTGAGAAAGGTTCTTGAGGTGAGTTTGCTGGACACTGATGGCCTGATTTTTTTTTTTACCTTACTCAAAATAAATACCTTATAGATTTTTTTTGTATTCACAAAATCTAAGAATATAACTCAAAGTGTGTACAAAAAGGGAAGCGGGCAAGTAAAATTTTAAGAAACCCCGACACATTTTTATTTCAATCTTAAATATTTATCTTATAGTAGACTCGCTTCGATCGACAATCTTTTGAACACGTAATTATGACACGATATCTTGCGAAAACACCCCGATTCAAACATAAAACGCCCATAACTTTGAACAGCTGAACCGATTTTCATCAAACATAGCTGAAAACACTCTCGATAAAGTCACCTAACAAAAAAAAACGATTTCAAAATCGGTTCATTCGTTTAGGAGTTAGTAGTACGTGTGTATCTGTGTGTTTTTGTGTATTTTACTGATACACAAATACAAAAAACACACAGATACACACGTCAAATTTAAAACGTCTTTTTTTCTACGGGGATTAAAAAAGGCTCATCAATGGGAAAACCAATGCTGTTTTTTTTGCTGGAGTTAAGCGAAGTCCTCTGGACACGTGACGAGTCAACTAACTTACCGTTTACTCACACGCGTGTACGCACGGTTGGCGCAGTAGTTAAGCGATTGACTGCTGCGCCGCGTGTCACGGGTTCGATTCCCGCACGGAACAAATATTTGTTTGACCTACAGATAGTTGTTCCGGCTCTGCGCGTTTGTGTATGTTAGTTTATATAAACATATGTTTGTAAACGCACCCACGATACAGGAAGAAATTCCTAGTATGGGGCAACGTTTTTAATTTGAAAACAAACAAACAAAGTTAGTTTTAGTTACAAATTCACTGCCGCTCTAGGTCCGATACCATGTACCAATGAGCAACAGCTTTAGAGGAACCAATTGATTATGTGAACCATTCAGTTACCAAGATATTGTCACCTCAACACCGAAATATATATATTTTTTTTTCTATTATCTTAATGTCCTTCGGCAAATTTCATGTTCCGTTAGCCATTGGATTTCTATCAGTTGCCCTATGCACTTGGTGCAGACCGGACAGTCTCATTGAACTTGGAAGTATATAGAATTGTTAATACTCTTCTAACTTAATGTAATTTATATAAAAAATGGGAGGAAAGCTGATAAAGGACACAATCACGTCAGAACGGCTGTAGGGCTCTGCGTGAAATTTGGCACAGAGATAGATTTTAGTCAGGAATAGTACATTTTATCCCGGAAATATTATGTACCCTCGGGATAATTTTTGACAGTCACGTGGGTGAAGCCGCTGGCAGAAGCTAGTATTAAATAATTTTGTATGTGTATGTGAGGTTGTTATGTTTGTAAACGCACCCACGATACAGAAGAAATTCCTAATGTAGACCAAAGTAAAAAACTTTGCTACTGCCAGCGACTTCACCCGCATGAATTTGGGATATTATCTCAATCTAACTTACTACCTGGATATTAAAGTATTTTATTATATAATCGAAGACATGGTATACCCGTGTGCTAAGTTTCATCCAAATCTGTTTTGCCGTTTAGGTGTGATTGCTAATAATTAGCAGATATATGGAAAACTTCTGACGACCTAAGGGCTCATTCAGACGAGCGGCAATTTTTTGACGAAAGATACCACTGCAGCCGTCGCCATCTGTCGGCGGTAGCCGTCGACGCTTTGCCGGCTGCCGCCCGACGCGTTTATGGCTGCCGCCGACAGGTGTCGACGACGGCTGCAGAGGTATCTGCCGTCAACAAAGTGCCGCTCGTCTGTATGAGCACTAAAACATACATAAATTCACGCCTTTTACCCATGGTGGTAGGCAGTAACAACAGAACGCCACCTGCTACGATCCTTACATGCTTCTTTTGCTTCATTTACGTCGCCTTAAAATAACTTATACCAGATTAATACCAATGATACTAATACCAGACTGTAACACCCACTGCAGGGCAAAGACCTCTTCTGATACAGAGAAGTTATAGTCATAAATCACCATGCTTGCTCAAGGTGGGTTGACGATTTCTAACTTATATTAACCATAAGTCCAGGTATTCTCTCGATGTTTTCCTTCATGGATGTCGGCGATGTCCAAGATACATTAAGCCCTAGTTTTTTGATCAATAGTTAACTCAACCAATGGTTAAAAATGCTATCTAATGGAAGCAAATTTCGGTAAAGCACCATTTTTCTTCGGTTGTTAGTCTCTCAAATGTTCAAATAAGTTGGAGTATTAATTATTTGATCATATTATTAGACTAACAATTGGCGAATAAACGCGTTTTACCGAAATTTTAAACCATTGGTTTGCAAATTTCGGTAAAACATAATTTTTAGGGTTCCGTACCCAAAGGGTAAAAACGGGACCCTATTACTAAGACTCCACTGTCCTTTTGTCTGTCTGTCTGTCACCATGCTGTATCTCATGAACCGTGATAGCTAGACATTTGAAATTTTCACAGATAATGTAGTTCTGTTGCCGCTATAACAACAAATACTAAAAACAGAATAAAATAAATATTTAAGTTTCTTGTATGGGATACAACAAACGTAATCTTTTTGCCGTTTTTTGCGATGATGGTTCCCTTAGTGCGCGAGTCCGACTCGCTCTTGGCCGGTTTTTCATCGGTTGTTAGTCTCTCAAATGGTTAAATAAAACGAAGAGTTACGTATTTGATCATTTGTTAGACTAATAATTGATGAGGCCCAGTTTCTTAATACATAGTTAACTCAACCAACGGTTAAATCTAACATAGGTTAAAAATTTCGGTAAAACGCGTTTATTCATCAATTTTTAATCTAACGAATCGTTAAATAATTAACTGTTCAACTTATTTGTAAGACCAACTTTTGTGAATGTGTATGTGATTTGTGACGCAATATATTTAACCATTACTTGATTTAACTATGAATCGAAGATTGGACCTTAGAAAGTACATAAGAATCGAAAAAGTGTAGTACTGGTACGTTTGCCCGGATTTTAACACACGACCTCAAACACGAAAGGCGATAAGTTAGCCACTGGGCCACTACGACACTGCGGTTTTACTTTGAAGAAACATCAAAATAGCGATGGATGACTATATCCGTTCGGTTCAATGTAATTTAAAAACTCTTTTGGTCCTAAAACACCTTGTACACCATCTGTTACAGTTTAACAAAGGCAGAAAGTTTAAATTTAGTCCATCAGACTTTATTGCACTAACACAGATAAAAGTTGCGTAACGGCACTAAATTGTGGTTCATTTTCAATTGTAATTAAGATAATAAATTAGTCGATAGCCTAAATATTTCACTTCTAGCTGTTGACCGCGACTTTGCCTGCGTTATCGTCGTAAAAAAATTCAAATCCATACAAATGCGAAAGTAACAGTTTGCTTGTTTGCTTGTCCGTTTGTTTGTTACCTTCTAACAACTAAACGGAACCGATTTAGATGAAATTTGTTATGGAGATAGTTTGAGACCATGGGAAGGACATAGTATAGTCTTTATCCCGGTAGTGTATTTCCCTGGAATGATAAAACATTTTTTTACGCGGGTGAAGATATGGGCAGAAGCCGTTCGGAGAAGGTAGCTGTTCCACAGCAGGCTGACGCGCGCTGTTAGGGATGTATCGGGAGACTGCACGCACACACGGTGCGCCACTGGCCGACCACAGGTAGTTGGGGGCCCAAGTAGTGTGCACGCCACACACGAAAGGCTGGCCCGCCCACTGTCGAATAATCCCGGAATGCACCATCGTGCTGGTTGGCGACCAGACGAAGGCCCGATGGACGTTCCGGGGGGGCTCGGGCGTCCCCGCAGTCTTCAGATTAGGGCCCATTGATGGCGTCCTTCCAGTGCGTGTCTGTAGGTTAGCAGCGTGGAACCTCGTCTTACTTCCTTCTCACACACACATTTAATTGCCTCTCTTTTTGCGGAATCTTCACTTCTGAATCCTGGTGATGCGCGGCCCCCTCCTTCTCCTGATGGATGCGAGACGAGTATGTCGGACATTCGTATCCACCAATGGCCCCCACCTCCCTCAGGGGTCGGTACTCTCAGCAACTTTATTCTTGCTGCACATTAACAATCTGCTAAAACCTTTGGGTATGCAGACGACAGCACTGTTGCTGAGAGATACTTGTCCAACGTTCGTGCTACCGGGCCTCGGATTCAGTCTCTCCGGGAGGCCATGGTGGAGCGCTTGAACCTTGAGTCCTTGCAGGCAGTCTCCGAATGAGGCGATGCCAAACTGGTCAGGTTTAATGCTGCTAAAACCCAGGCGTGTCTTTTCGCTAAAAAGACCCAATTTCACTCGTCTCCAACTTTCAAAGATGTGACCGTACTAATAACTGACCATCTTGAGCTTCTTGGCATTACGTTGTCATCGACTCTCAATTTTGGCCCATACATTGAGCTCGGCTTGGATTCTATGGGTTCGCGCTTGAAATCTATCTCACCTGATGGTAAGCGATGATGTGGTCGAAGGTGAAACACGCTTGCCTAGAAATAACCTATTCACTCTTGACTTAAAGACCCCCAGATTGTAGCTGTAGCGATTGACATTTCTATAAAATTTTGACTTTGACTTTTGACTTTCGTTCATAAAATGTCAATTATCTAGAGCCTCACTCTTTACTATTTTTCAATAGACAAAATTAGGTACAAACAGACATAATTTCTAAAAACTTTAACTATTTTTGGCATCAGAATCGTTCACATAACCTGCACAATTTTTTTTTTTTTTAAACATTCAATGACTTAACTTCACTACGATTTTATTATATATGTATAGATTTTAAACTGAAATTCAAGATTAATTAAAAAAAACTGGAACTCGTTACATAAATTCTAGGCGTCGATATCACTCGTTCTACCTTGAACTGCATTCGAGGACCGTAGGTGCACCACAAAATATGTGGACGTTTCTCATTTTACATGCCGCGATAACTTTGTACGTAAAAAATTGCAAAATCATTATTATGGGCGAAGTATGATTATATGGCTGAAGTATGATTTAATTAATTGAGGTTAGGAACGAGTTGAGGATTTGTTAAACTACATTTGAGCCTAAAACCTGTCAAAATTTAGCACTAAAGTAGAATTTGACACCTTCTTAACCACAAATACTTAATTCAGAAACCGGCCAATACACTATAACAACGAGTATCATTCGTAAACATCAAGTTTTATTATTATTAAGTATTTTCATAGCTGTCAAATCCGACTTCTTAGATTGTCTCGACTATAAACAAGTTTTTGTATAAAATAAAGTGCATACATATATATACAAACGTGTACAAACTCACCCCACTCCCATGTGGGCAAGCAGAAACTACAGAACACCACCTGCTACAATCCTTACATACTCCTTTTGCTTCTTCACTCACGTGAAATAAAAGCATTATTTTTAATTTCTTCTTAATTTGCATCGAGATACAAATTTCAGCACAATCAGACATTGAGAAGTGGGTCAAATTTAACTTGCAAGATTTGTTTACAGACAACGGGACAGGTAAAACTAAATAAAAGCGTGTATAAAGAGCGTCAGTCATATTGTGACAGTTGACAGGTCGCAATGGGAGAAGAAAACGTGTTGCACCGACCCGAAGTAACATGGAACAAGGGCAGGAAGATGATGACGGCAATCCCATATATTCTTGAATCTTCGGCATTTGGAGTTATCGTCTAGAGCCTTAGAGATTCTAAACAGGTGTTCTCAAACGTTGATACTTATTAGGGCTGCTTACGACCCAAGAAAATCCAATCCGTTAAAAGGATGGTCACAAGATCCGTACCAAGTTACCAAGCCTATTTAACTTGCTTAAATGTGGCAGTCAATCGTATTTACCCGGGTATTGTGTATTATGTCTGTTCATGACGAAGACATGTGTTAAGTAAGTGATTCTATTCTCAGAATTAAGTGGCTGTAGAAAATATTGAAAAAACAAAAGTACTCCAACATCAAAGGTTTTTGAATTTGATTGGGTATAGTGAATAGGATCAATTCGACAAGAAGTAATGATCAAAGCAATCGATCTTCTTAAGTGATACTCATCAATGCTATTGACGGATTCTCCAACATCATGCAATTTTGGCGGTCTTCATTACTGGTTCAATGGTTCCTACGTGCCCTGACCTTCTCACAAGCATTTCTGCAGGACGGATGGCCCGACAACTACCAGCTAACAGGTAAATACTTAAATGTTGCAAATAATAATTCTGCCAATTGTCTAGTGATCGTGAGGGTCCTAGGTTCGATCTCCGGGTTAGCTGAAGTATCTGCTTGTCCCAGAAGTTGGCACGGTTAATGGATGTAGGATCGCCATTATATTTACACATGCGACTCTACAATAAATCTTGTGTCAGTTTTAGTTATATTCATATGCATTCATTTTATTCACTCATAAGATATAATAAGTAGCCACTGGTTTGTAATTACAGCATACATGACATTATTATTCATAGTAACGTTATTTTGGCACAGATGGTGAAAAGTTCGACTTTATAATAGTCGGTAGTGGATCAGCAGGCTCGGTGTTAGCCGCTCGGCTGTCGGAGGTGGCAGCGTTTAACGTTCTCCTCATCGAGTCCGGGGGAGACCCACCATTCAATAGCGTGGTAAGTACCCTCATCAGCATGATACGACTTGCGGCACTACTAAGGCTGATTACAGGGCAACTATTGCATACCTTTAGTAAATTTTAGAATGTTCTAGAATCATAAACGGAGCCTTAAGGACTTCGGAGGTGGATCTATCTACAGTATCCTTAGGAGGATCATATTGTACACATATAAGAAACAGACAATAATCGTAGGACCGCAGCAACTACAGCATTTAATAAAGATAAAATTGAATCTCTAGCCCACCGACTAATTTATTAGTCAATTAAAATAACAAATGAAATATTTCAGATTCCAGGTTTGTTTCCAACTCTACAAGGCACCAAATATGACTGGAATTATAAAGCTCAGTTCGGTGAAGGTGTCGGCAAGGCACATCCAGATGGAGTTCTACCCTACTCTCGAGGGAAAGTGCTCGGAGGCTGTTCTTCCACCAACTTTCTAATATACGCCCGAGGAAAGCCCGAAGATTATGACAGCTGGAACCGAATAGCGCCTGGATGGGACTGGGATACAGTGCTGTACTATTTTAAGAAGTTGGAAAATATGACAGATAAAACGCTGTTTGAGAACCCACGAAATGCCTATCTTCATTCAGCAGATGGTCCAGTTAAAGTATCCAGAACAGTAACATTGGCTTCAACCGCTGCCATTGATGATATCAGATTAGATTGTTACCAAGAAATGGGTATCGAGCGCGTTCTAGAAATCAATGGTCCAGAAATTTGTGGCGCCGCTCGACCACATTTCACTATACATGGCGGTAGACGATCTAGCACAGCTGAGGCGTACTTGAGACCTGCTAAAGATAGGATTAACCTTAAAGTAGCTAAATTCTCCACTGTTACAAAGATATTAATAGATCCTCATACAATGCGCGCATATGGCGTTCGTGTCTCTATGTCTGATAATAATGCTATCCAAGTTTACACTGTTAAGGAGGTTATCATTTCAGCTGGTACAATAAACAGCCCTAAAATTCTTTTACATTCGGGAATAGGACCTAAAGAAGAGTTATCAAAATTAGGTATAGAAGCTGTAGTAGATCTTCCGGTAGGCAAAAATTTCCATGACCACCAAGTAATACAGTTGATTTATAAAGGTAAACAGGGTATACTCTCGGCGGCGCAAAATATATTTGCTGCTCCCCAACTAGATACTTTGCCTGTACCAGTACAAAGCGGGTACTTCAGGGTTAATTCCAGTTTGTCTGACAATTACCCGTCAAAATTACAACCTCACTTCCAATTTTTCAACGTATACTTTGGGGCTGGAGGTTCTCCTGCATTAAAAGCTGCATGTAAAGCCAATAACTTCGACTATAATCTTTGTGTGTCACAAGGAACGACCAACGTTTTTAATGAGATAGATAATATACTACTCGTCCTTTTACATCCTTTGTCAAGAGGACAAGTGAAATTGAGAAGCACAGATCCTCTTGATGATCCTATAATTGATTTGGGATACTATAAAGATCTTTATGATTTAAACGTGACTGCAGAAGGGGTACAGTATATGAATACTTTGATAAACACTACATATTTCAGAAACGCTAAGGGTAGTATTCCGAGATTGAGTGTGACTGGATGTGAGGACATAGATTGGGGTTCGTATGAATACTGGAAATGTTATGCGAAACAGACTGTGGCGTCATTGTTGCATCCTGTTGGGACTTGTAGTATGGGACCTCATGGTGTGGTAGACGAAAGGTTGAGGGTCCATTATGTAACTGGACTGAGAGTGATCGATGCTTCCGTTATTCCATTGATTCCCAGCGGCAATACTAACGCTCCTGTCATGATGATTGGAGAAAAAGCTGCTGATATGATAAAAGCAGATTACCTTGAAGATGTTACAGAATATAATCAAAGGCTTTTGAACGCGTTCGCCTATACTAACGATTTCTGATGGCATGGTCAGGATACACGTATGTTTTTACCACGTTTTTAGGTACTGTTTTGTTGTTATGAATTATGGTAATTATGACATTATTGAAAAACAACATATCACGGGAATTTAACGCGATTTTTGAAGGTCTGGACTTCTGGACTGGTCAAATTTTGAAGAATTTTTCCAATTATGAAACGCGAAAGTTTTAAAGTTAGTATATCATTATTCATAATTAAGGTGATGATGAATTAAGGCGTCTTTAAATCAAGAATCTATTACTATGCCTTTGTATTTATTGAAAAGTTTTTAACTACAGCTTATGAAATACCGATAATGTTTTGAATAATTTTGTAAATTATGACCTTAGACGTACGTAGAAAATTTCTTACCACTGATTTCGATCCGGATGTTATTAAGCTATTGCCAAAGTAAAGTTAGCAAAATGACCTCAGCTGGGATTTTTGTGAATCAAGATACATAAGTGCCATTAAAGATTTATGTTTCTTTTTTGTTTTTGTTAATACGAATCAAACTTAATACGTTTGAAGAACTCTTTTCCCTGCGCAGTAACCCACATTTTCAAAAATAAAACATTTTTCAGTAGCTTTTAAAGTGATTATAAAAGCGTTGGGCTGTCGATGTCACCTTTGCGGGTAACACCCACGTGACATTCTATCATCGAAAACATGGTGATAGCAAATGGAAAATGTCAAAAATGTATGAGAATGTCAAAAGCTATCGAAATGACACGTGATCAATCCCTTACATTCTGCCATTTCGACCATTGCCGTAGCTGATATCGAATGTTACTTGTCCGGAGTTGCCAGTTCTGTGTATCTCTCATCCAGAGGGGATGAGAGACGCACAGAACTGGCAACTGTGAATGGCAGAAAGGTAAGGAGGTACCTAAATCCAGCAAGGACTCCAGGCTCTATGATGAATAGGAACTTGTGCGGGCAATATCAATCAGCCTGCCCTTTTCCTCCCTTTTAGTAAAGCTTTTAGTACCTCATGACATCTGAGGTTCGACCTCCACCTCTTTGAAAGCTGGCAACAGATACTTGTTTTGGAAGTTAATCATATTTGGAATGCTACGAATATTTGAAAATATTTTTGTTTCGTTTTGCATCTCACTTCTATAAAAGCCATGATAGTGTGAACATATTATGAAAATATAAAAAACTTAAAACAATTTGCCTCTATAATTTATCTCCCGCAGCTACGTACCTATAGTATAGTATCAACAGTAAATCTACCATTTACTGTACATATACATATGTCGTTCGTAAACTTGTGTATGCTCTGGCAGTTGAGTTTGTCAAGCTCTCTCTAATGCACAGAACAGAAAAAACGCTGCTCTAATGTCGCTCTGATGGTGGCACATGTGTTGGATCATTCGGTTCCCTTCATAATGGTTGAGCTGAGTGGTGCCAATTCATACGTCATATTCGTGAACGGGCAGCATCAGTTGGGATTGGTAATGACCACTGCTAAGCTGCCTCGGCCTGTTTTTAATTAAGTATTTATTGTATTTTTGAATTGCTGGTTTTAATCTAGACGCTTTTACGAGCACGTCTTTTAACATTGTTCTCGCATATGTCTCTTTGAAACAAGAATGATGTAACCAAATACTTGTAATTAAAACTGATGGAAAAGAGTGTCCGTGGATTTTTTTTCACATTCTTCTCCAAAGAGACCTACTGACGTTTGTGAATGTGCAATTAAATTCATTTTTGCATCTGCCTTTCTAACCTCCATAACACAGTAACTGGGTAACTCAATATCTCTTGGCAAGGCGGGTGACAGATTTTTTGGCTTCTGACAACTGCACTGACTCCCAAACATCTACAAAAGACAGCCGGCAACAACATCTTAACGTACTTACCGAGGCAAGAAGGAATCACGCTATAAAAAGATGGTCACCCATCCATGGACCAACCTCGGAGTGTTGCTTAACCTTGAATATCGACCAGAGTGGTTGTTACGTGTCAAGAGCTCATTACCTGATTTAATATTGTTTTTATTTAACGAGTTAACACACCTATGTTAATTCGATAAAAAAACGATATTAACTCGTATTCGCACGCAATGTTCGATCAAACATATTCTGTGATTTATTAGGTCACGAAATGCACTGCATACGTGCAATTACGCTAGCACGAAATCAATCAAGTACCTTAGTAACTCCTAATAATCATCATTTCTACATGGCGTAGGGACTTGCAGTATGGGACCTGATGGTGTGGTAGACGAAAGGTTGAGGGTCCACAATGTAGCTGGACTGAGAGTGGTCGATGCTTCAGTTATTCCATTGATTCCCAGCGGCAATACTAACGCTCCTGTCATGATGATTGGAGAAAAAGCTGCAGATATGATAAAGGCAAATTACTTTAAACATAGCACAGAATACAATCAAAGGCTTTATAATACGGTCGCTTATACTAACGATTTCTTGTGACATGGTGAGGATACGTCGAAGAAAAGTAGTGATACCAATAATGTTTTTAGAAAATGTATAGCATTGTAATGATATACTATATATATTTAGGTTGTGGGTAATAACGATCAAGGTTATATATTATATTTTCATATCAGTCATTGCATAAACTTGACCTCAATCAAATTGACAGCTATATCTTTTTAGCCATTGACATTAACATCCTCGTTGATCTAGTGCTCGCAAGCGCTACTTCTGAGCATGAGGTCCTGGGTTGTGTCAGGCAACGCTCTCTTCCAGCCCCCCTAAATGGGTCCAGGGGCGACGGACTAGGAGATAACCGTCGCCCACTAAAAATCTGGACCCACCCAACCACAAGCACTGATGCGTTGAGCCAATGGATTTCAATTGATTATGTTACGCAATCAAACAAGAAAACTACAACCCGTATAATTTTATTCAAATTTAATTGCGGCTCGGAACACGTGGCAAGTCGCTTGCCAGTAGCAAATTAATTCGACATCGGGGTTGAATTGCCTGCCACTAAGTTGTATAACACCATAAATAAAACAAATCGAATATTTTTTTTTAACATTTAATGGCACTTGTGCATCTTCATTCACAATCATTCTTGCTGAGGTCAACATTTCTTTGGCAATAACTTAATAACATTCGAGTTGAAATCACAAGTGACTGAAATACATACTTGCAAATGTAACTGCATATATATACGTACGTCTAGGTACACAATACACAGAACTATACTACAAGAAAATTTACATAGTATATAATACTTAATTAACAATAACTAACTATATATACACTTAAATAAAAATAAAATACGACGAACACGTATAAAAGGGCAGGGGTCATAGGGCGTCAAAAAATTCGTCCACATCGCTGTCAACGTGAAAAGTGCCCAGAACGCTGGCAGCATTGCCACGTTGGATGGCAATGCTGATTCTCTGGCCAAGGAAAAGCCCAGCCCTCTGGTCACGTGAAGAGTCGACTAACTGCTTGCTTACATCTCGAAATACTCGGAGAGCACTCGGACCCCATGGACCTAATGTTTCAACCCCAAACGGCTCAAATATATAACTTCCAATAAGGTTGTTGTATTTGCACCGTTTGAGGTTTTCTGCACTAGCAGCAGCTTCCCCAGCACAGCCCGCCGTGCTAAGAAGATGGGATGGCGCAAGGGTATCGACACATGTTGCATCCCACACCAAAGGCCTACCCACCTTCCATGGCATTATGGTCATCCCGTCTGGTCTCTTCCCATCGTCGCGCGCCAAGCCATTGGGTTCTAAAACAGCTGGCACACCGGCGGTGACAAGAGCTCGACGTAAGATGTCATTAATGCTGGCGTGCCGTGCTAACCGACCAGCGCTCCTACTGCAGGATAGGCCATGGTGTCCGAGGCGGTCGACTGCTTCACCACATTGACAACGATGTGGAGCTCCGCTGAGAGCACCCAAACGCAGACATGTAGCGATCCGGAAAGTGTTGTCACTCAACATAGTTCCTATATTGGGTGACGGTAGTGCCTGTAGCCGGAGGCCTGACTCCCATTCTCCCACAGCCAGCAGGCGGGCACGCTCAGCAGTATTGGTGGACGTATCTATAAGTTTATTCCGTACCAACCTGCAGAGCGGCTCATCACTGTCTCTGGGAAAACGGGGTCTTGGGCAACGCTGTATTCGGGCAAGCCACTTTCCAGGCATATTACTTAAACTTTAGTAATAGTAGATCTAAATATATATAATATTTCATTACAATGTTATAAATTTTCTAAAAACACTATTGGTATCACTACTTTTCTTCGACGTATCCTCACCATGTCACTAGAAATCGTTAGTATAAGCGACCGCGTTATAAAGCATTGGATTGTATTCTGTACTATGTTCAAAGTAATCTGCCTTTATCATATCTGCAGCTTTTTCTCCAATCATCATGACAGGAGCGTAAGTATTGCCGCTGGGAATCAATGGAATAACTGAAGCATCGACCACTCTCATTCCAGCTACATTGTGGACCCTCAACCTTTCGTCTACCACACCATCAGGTCCCATACTGCAAGTCCCTACGCCATGTAGAAATGACACCACAGTGTGTTTCGCAAAACATTCCCAGTATTCATCTGAACCCCATGTTATGTCCTCACATCCAGTCACACTCAATCTCGGAATACTTCCCTGAACCTTTCTGAAATATGTAGTGTTTATCAAAGTATTCATATACTTTATTCCTTCTGTTATCATTTTTAAATCGTGAAGGTTTCTATAATAACCCAAATCGATGATAGGATCATCTAGAGGGTCGGAGCTTCTCAGTTTCACTTGACCTCTTGATAAAGGATGTAAAAGAACGACCTGCAGATTATCTACTTCGTTAACAACGTTGGTCATCCCCTGTGATAAACAAAAATTATCGTCCAAGTTAGTGATCGATTTACATGAATATATCAAGGCAGGAAAACCTCCAGCCCCGAAGTATGTGTTGAAAAATTGGAAGTGAGGTTGTAATTTTGACGAGTAGTAGTCAGACCAACTAGATTTAACTCTGAAAAACCCACTTTGCACTGGTACAGACAAAGTATCTAGTTGCGTAGCAGCTAACATATTTTGCATCGCCGAAAGTAATCCATGTTTACCTTTAAAAATCAACTGTATTCCTTGGTGATCATGAAAATTTTTGCCAACTGGAAGATCTACCAAAGTTTCAATACCTAGCTTTGATAATTCTTCTACAGGTCCTATGCCTGACTGTAAAAGAATTTTAGGGCTGTTTATTGTACCAGCTGAAATGATAACCTCCTTGCCTACGTATACTTGGATTACTTGCTTATTAGAAGTAGAGACACGAACGCCATATGCACGCAATGTGTGAGGATCGATTAATACCTTAACAACTGTGAAGAATTTAGCTACTTTAAGATTAGGCCTATCTTTAGCAGGTCTCAAGTACGCCTCAGCTGTGCTAGATCTTCTACTGCCATGCATAGTGAAATGTGGTCGAGCGGCGCCACAAAATTCGGGTCCATTGATTTCCAGAACGCGCTCGATACCGATTTCTTCGAAAGATTTCAGTCTGATATCATCGATGGCAACGGTTGAAGCCAATGTTACTGTTCTGGATACTTTAACGGGACCATCTGCTGAATGAAGATAGGCATTTCGTGGGTACTCAAACAGAGTTTCATCTGTCATATTTTCCAACTTCTTAAAATAGTACAGCACTGTATCCCAGTCCCATCCAGGCGCTATTCGGTTCCAGCTTTCATAATCTTCGGGAACTCCTCGGGAGTATATTAGATAGTTGGTGGAAGAACAGCCGCCGAGCATTTTCCCTCGATGGTATGTTAGAACTCCACCTGGATGTGCTTTGCCAACACCTTCATCGAACCGAGCATTATAATTCCAATCATATTTGCTGTTGCCTTGTAGTGTTGGAAACAGTCCTGGAACCTGAATTATTACATTTTTACTTAAATTGATTTGGAAAAAGCAGTCAATAGGTTGAAGACTCAATTGCATTGTTATTAAATGCTGTAATTCCAGTGATTTTTGTAATTTTTTTAATATATTCTTATTTTATGTGTGTATATTTGGTCACCCCCAGGGTGCAATTACAACGTTTCTACTGCTGAACCTTTCTGACAGGGAACGGGCTGTAATCTAGTAGATACACGGCCTTTTTTATTCTTGGACTTACATATAAAATATTTGCTTCCACCATAACAGGTAATATTGTCCTTGTAATAGACTTAGTAGTGCCGCAAGTCGGATCATGCTGACGAGGGTACTTACCACGCTGTTGAATGGTGGGTCTCCCCCGGACTCTATGAGGAGTACGTTAAATCCTGCCACCTCCGATAGACGAGCGGCTAACACCGAGCCTGCTGATCCACTACCGACCACAATAAAGTCGAATCTTTCACCATCTGTGCCAATATAACATAACTATGAGTAATAATGTCATGTATGTTATAATTATATAACAGACAAGTGGCTACTTATTATATCAAATGTGTGACTTTTAGAATATACTTAACTAAAATTGATACAAGATTTATTGTAGAGTCGCACGCCAACTTCTGAGTCTAGTTGATAGTGCAGCCAACGCGGGCATCCAACCCAGGACCTTCACGATCAGCAGCCGCGCCACTAGACCAATGGCAGGGTTTTTATTTGCAATAGTAACCCTGTAGTACTTAATAGTAATTACCTGCTAGCTGGTAGTTGTCGGGCCATCCATCCTGCAGAAATGCTTGTGACAAGGTCAGAGCACGCACAAACAACAGAACCACTGATGTAGATCGCCAAAACTGCATGATGTTGGAGAATTCGTCAATAACATATATATGGGCATCCCTTATGAAGAATGATTGCCTTTATCATTACTTCGCGTCTATTTGATTCTATTGACTATTCTCAAACAAATACCGGAACTCTTCAATATAGAGTGCATAGATATTTTTTTTGGTAAAGGCACATTTTTAATCACAGTCTGACAATAGGATCACACACTCAACACGTCTGTTCATGAACCCGCTTGAAAAGTTAAAATGATTGTCTGCCACATAGATTTATTGCTAACTCAAACTGGCTGTTTGCAACCTAGTACGAATCTTAGTGACCATCCTTTCGGATCTATCAGTAATTTCTCGTTTTTTTTATTTTGGATAACTAATTATGACGTTTTAATGAATGCGCTCCCCCAAGATATCAGGATGGCAACCAACCGATTGGCATTCAAGGTGAAAGCTCGCGAGCACGTTCGTAAGAAGTTGGCAGTAGTATCGTCACAGCGCTAAATGTTTTCCAAATATCTGCTACTGCTAACTGTTTAACTATATTCGTGTATTTTGTTTATTTGTTTAAATATATATTGTATGTATTTTATAGTATGTATGTTTATCTTTGTACTTGAATAAACCCACCTTGTCGTGATTTACTTTCCATATTTCACCTACCACTATTTGTCTCTGCATCACCCAAAGATTGACTGGTAGAAAATGCCTGACACTAAGTCCGCCTCTGTACGTTTTTGTGCATGAAGTATTCAATAAATAAATAAACAAATAAATAATGCCATCATGGATCCAGTGCGAGAGATCCCAGAGACGGAATTCTTTACCAGACCGAGAGGCCTACCCTTTTCTTCGGCCAAAGAATCAGCATTGCCATTCAACGTGGCAATGCTGCCAGCGTTTTGGCTTCGAAGGGAATGATGGGAGCTGAAGTAAGCGCGCAAATCGAGCCAGCTCAACTCCTTCATGTTAGGTAACTTTAGACCCTGCAGACAGAAATAGGAGCCCCCCAACGGGCGGTACTAATTTTTCGGAATTTTTCGTATTTTATTCGGCATTTTCAGTAGTTTGTTCGGTGGTTTATTTAATTGTATTCGCATATAAGTGGTCGGAAAATTAGTAAAAGCATTAAATTTCATATTTTGAGTATGCTCATATTTTATATTTTTATATGTTATACACCGTGAAATTTAAATGGTTGTTTTCCCGCAGCGAAATGGTTTTGTCTATGTAATACAATCGTTTCGTAGTTATATAAAATATTAGAAACGAAAACTGGCATATTTAACATTGTGACAAAACTAAACTCGAAAGCGATCACGAACCAATAGTATACCTCCCGATATCTACGGCCGAACGACAGCAGGCCGTTGACCCGGGTGCTAGGTCACCGTCGAAAGGATTAGGTTCGAAGGCGGCTCCGTTTGATCATGTTACGCGCGGGCTAGATTATGCCGTATAATTACACGCGAGAGCTTATTTTACTTTAAACATTTAATAAATCGGTCTTTGCTTTGTCGGCTTGTGGCTCGCTCGTTTGTTTTGCGTGCAAACTTTTATGCCGTATCACCACGTGCGAGAGTTTATTTTGGTTTGACATTATTTTGTGCATCGGTTTTCTTTGTAGGTGGTGACACGAGTAGTACCTAGTACCTACAAGTTACGTCCAGAGTTACTATTGTTACTCACTTTTTCGAGTTGATGTATATTTTTTTTTAATTATTTTAAAACAGAAACATCGTTATTTATTTACTTTAACTCTATACTTCGAAAGTACTCCTTAAGGCAAGTCGTTCTGCCGCGGGAAAACAACCAATTAAATTTCAGGGTGTATATTCGTATAAATATAATTCAATGAACCAATGGCACGCGGTGGGGTTGCGACAGGGGCGCGGGGTACCCGGGAAGAGGAATAAGTGATAATCGTATTGAACCTTCGCTGATCATTTTTGCGTTCATTTTCGCTTAGCCGAAATCTTTGGAGCCTTGTTTCTCATTTATTTATTTACTAGCTTTTGCCCGCGGCTTCGCTCGCGTGGAATTTGGTCTGCCACATCAAGTTTCGTGACAAACCATTTTTTTTTTATAAAATGTATCCTATGTTACTTCTAATACCTCCAAGAATATATGTACAAAGTTTCATGATGATCGGTTCAGTAGTTTTTGCGGGAAAGCGTAACAAACAAACTTACATTTACATTTATAATATTAGTATGATTTATTATTTAATAAATACTTTATTGTACACCATAAGTTACATTTATAAAGGAAACTTAAAACTAAAAACAGATACAATGGGCGGCCTTATCGCATTCCGCGATCTCTTCCAGGCAACACATCATTCATTCATATTTTCACATAGTCCTTACAAATTTTAGCTTAATAGATAGATTTTGCACACGCACTCAACTTACAGTCATTTACACATTTTGCCATAATTAAAAAGTTTCTAGAACAAACACAGAAAAAAATCCGGTTTGTTTACATTTTCGTTATAATGATTAGCAATTATCTCGTAAATGCATGATCCGATTTAGATGATTCAAACGGATATAATGGTTCTAGGCCAAGACCTTTCATTTGACACTGACATCATCAAAATATCTCAACTAACAAAAAATCACATTTTCAAGTTCCTCGCGTAATTATTCAACATGTATGATATCGCTTATCAATTCATTAAGTAAGTGAATTTTATATAACTTTTATTCTATTATAATTTATTACGCTCTCGTGTTCCGTACGCTCTATCTGTTACTGTTTAATCTGAGCCATCACACAGGGTTCATAATCACATTGTAACTGCGTATGACACTTCGTGTTTTTAAGTAGCTGACCATTGAAAAACTCAAAGGTCCACCCCATGAAACCCTTACTATATACGCCGTAGTGGGTTACTACGCGGGTTCAGTCTGGCTTGGTGTCTGGGCTGTTTACTCGTCACAGAAAGCAGACTTGATTCCCGGCTGTGGGAACATTTGATGACATTGGACCACAGCACCCTTACAGAATGGCATGAGAGGACCTAACAGCATGAAGGCTGTTCGAGAAATTCTTCTTGTTGGTTTTAAGAAAAACAATATGGCGTTATCTTTTTATTAAAAAATCCACTTTTTCACATATTTTGTGGTTCACCTACGATCCACGAATGCAGTTCAAGGTAGCACCAGTGTTAACGATGCCTATACATTTTATGTAACGAGTTCCAGTTTTTTTTCTTTAATCAATTCATATTACAAATTCTCAACAACCGACCTCCTACAACCTTATACCAAATACTTGAAAAATATTCAGAATATAACAAACCAATATACTTGCCCTTCGTAGATAATACGAAGGCTTTTGATATTATCAAACATTCCGAAATATTCAAATCTTTACAAAACCAAGAATTAGAGCAGCAAAATATATAGATATTTTAAAGAATATCTACCACAGGAACGCAGACAACAAACTAATTTTTTTATGGACCAACGTTTGCAATACAAAAGGCTATAAAGTAGGGACCCGTCTCTCCAAAATTATTCACAAGCACTCTCGAGGAGATCTTAACGACACTGGCAGCCTCATGGCCCACCAAAGGCGTTGAAGTCGGTAGCAAGAGGCTTACAAACCTCCGGTTTGCTGACGACGTAGTTATTTTTGCTCCCACTGCTCTGTAACTACAAACGATGCTAGAAGACCCTAAGCACGGCAAGCCTCAAGATGGGACTTGCGATGAATCGGTCCAAAACGAAATTATGACCAACAGCATTAACCGTAGGGTTGAGGATGATGGACAAGAAATACAATATGCCGATGAGTACATCTAGTTAGGCCAGTCAGTTTCTTTTGAAAACAGGCACGTGAAGAAAATCGAACGCCGAAACGAAAACGCATGGCAAAACTACTGGTCCATGAAGACGCTAATGAAGGGCTGACAATCTACCGATCTCCCTGAAGCAAAAACACATTGACATGACATGTGAAATGAATTTTATACACATAGTGTATAAAATTCATTTATTTACCAGAATGTAGGTTTACAAAGTATGATCTTAAATCTATGACGGCCCGTCCTAACCTACGGTGCTCAGACCCCCGTAACATGACGTGTCAAAACTATAATAGATTGACTGGGAAAAAGGGACAGAGACAAAGTCAGATACACCTGTCCCTTACGCACACTAAAAATAACCTCGCTCTAAGAGGTTATGGTCACCCCTGGCCGCTGACCGAGTCACAAAGGTTCTGCTTTGGGGTTTATCAAAGGGAAATGGAGCGCAGCATTTTGGGCGTAAAAAGATCTGACGCCACGCTGCGCTCTAGAACGGGGATTTAAAACCTGCCCAGCCTAAAAAGGTATTGGCAAATCTACTAGGTTATGTTAGCCGCATGAACAGAGACTGGTTAATCTATACTAATATTATAAAGGGGTAAAGTTTGTGAGTTTGTGACGTTGTAGTGGATAATCTCTGGATCTACTGATCCGATTTTGAAAATTCCTTTACCAGTAGAAAGCTACATTATTCCTGAGTGACATGGGGTATAATTTATTTTCACAAAACGAGAGATCCTTGTGAAAATTGCAATAATTTAACACAAAGTAGCAAAATTTTGCCTATAAATTCATTATTTGGCGTGCGCTGAGAAAACTATTGATGATACATAATAAATAAGTACTACATGATTAAAGTACTCTTCGTTCTCTTCTTCGTTGTAGTACTTATTTGTACTTACAAAAAAGGCTGCGAGAGAATACAGGGTGTTTGGAAGGGAGCTGTACATACGCCTAGGGTAGAAACTAGGGATAGTCTGCTACCTACCCCCGCCCATTATATTGACCTTGGCCTCAAGGTTTTTTTTTAATTTATTTTTATTTTTTATTTGACTTTTTTGTGATTTTTTGACTAAAACTACCTGTAGCTCAAAATCTATCCATGGGACCGGTCGGCTAATGGTCTTGTTTTAATCGTTAGAGTCTTAGGGTCCTGCAAAAAATTATTTTACACCAGAAAATTGTGGAGAAGAAAAGTTATGGGGCCTGAAGTACCATAGTAAGGTAAAGAAATAATTTTAAGGGCAACTTTCTATGGGGTTTAAAAAAAACTAACAGGGTTGGAGTTCTTCTGATTTTTTTAAAACATCCTCAGTCCATGCCCTTTCTAACGATATGCTAAAAGTGTATTTATCACTTTTAGTTTTAAAGTTATTAATTAATTTCCGCAACTAGGGCACTTTTACCACCACGAGTCGACATTTGTAAGACAAATGTAATTTCCAGAATTTAAACCAGTTTGGCCTACAGTTGGCAAATTTGTTGTCTCACTCTTACACGAGAGCAACATGTAAGAGACAAAACATGTCATGTCATGTCTCTTTCGCTCTTGGGTCGACGGGGCCGGGCAGGTAACTCGTTGGGGTCTTTGTTAGTCAGTCGAGATTTACCCATCTTAGCTAACTTACGTACTTGCCTTAGGCTTAGAGGATAACGACTATGCAAGAAGGGTGGAGTTTTGCCGCCACTTGCTCCATACGGACGTGGAAGATATTATTTTTTTACGGAGTATTCTCTGGACTGACGAGTCCAAGTTTGACAAGGAAGGAATTGTAAATTACCACAATCTCCATCACTGGGCACCCAGAGATCAAAACCCGAGAGTCAAGAGGCACAGAGGTTTTCAACGAAGGTTCTCCGTGAACGTATGGGCAGGCGTCATCGGTAATCGGTTGATAGGGCCGCACTTTTTGCCAGACAACCTAAACGGGCAAAACTACTTAGATTTCCTCGAAAACGATTTGCCTGATTTAGCGGAAGAAGTGTTTGACGAAGATCGGCCCATAGTCTTCCAGCACGACGGCTGTCCTGCTCATTGGAGCCTAGCAGTGAGGGAGCTTCTGGACAACTGCTTTCCTAATTCTTGGATTGGTCGGGGTGGGCCAATTCCCTGGCCCCCAAGGTCGCCTGACCTTACCCCACTCGACTTCTACGTCTGGGGAAGGGCGAAAGACTTGGTGTACGCAGAAGAAGTACCAACAAGGGAGGTTCTAATTAACAGGATCCACGCCGCATTCGATACAATGCGCGAGGAACTGCTGCTTAGAACGGTGACCGTGGAGATGAGGAAGAGGTGCCGAGCATGTTTACAGGTCAATGGTCATCAATTTGAACAAAATTTGTAATTAATTAAAATTAGTAATTAATTAAAATTTGTAATTTAATGACATTAGTCATTACCAAATTTTTTGTTTCATTTGCCATCCTTTTACGATCGAACACATTTAATTTTCATTAGTTGAAATTTTTGCTTGAAGTGCCCTAGTTGCGGAAATTAATTAATAACTTTAAAACTAAAAGTGATAATTACACTTTTAGCATATCGTTAGAAAGGGCATGGACTGAGGATGTTTTAAAAAAATCAGAAGAACTCCAACCCTGTTAGTTTTTTTTTAAACCCCATAGAAAGTTGCCCTTAAAATTATTTCTTTACCTTACTACGGTACTTCAGGCCCCATAACTTTTCTTCTCCACAATTTTCTGGTGTAAAATAATTTTTTGCAGGACCCTAAGACTCTAACGATTAAAACAAGACCATTAGCCGACCGGTCCCATGGATAGATTTTGAGCTACAGGTAGTTTTAGTCAAAAAATCATAAAAAAGTCAAATAAAAAATAATAATAAATTAAAAAAAAACCTTGAGGCCAAGGTCAATATAATGGGCGGGGGTAGGTAGCAGACTATCCCTAGTTTTTTACCCTAGGCGTATGTACAGCTCCCTTCCAAACACCCTGTATATCTAACCATCATAGTTAAGTCAAAATAGCAGCTTTTATTTTCTAAATTATAATTAGATCGCCGCCGATAGAAACAAAAGTTGGTTACATTTGTATTGTAGTATTAATTCTTACTCAAATAAATAGTTTAACAAATTGGTAAGTATGCAGGTAGGGTAGGATAACTTAGGTAGGGTAGGTAGGGGGATCCCCTCACAGTGCTTACGTCCACGTCGTATCCCCTGGAAACGTCCCAGTTCTGACCACCGTAACGGAGTGGCAGACTGGGTACGGCCAAAGTGCACTGTGCGATCGTTGCTTTTCATTTTATTTCATTGCGGATTCAGCGATCATTGCGGAGGCTATGCCTAAACCCTCGCGGGACGCCTGCGGGCGGTTTAAAAAAGGCCCTTCTCAGGGCCAACCCAAAGGCCCTTCTCAGGGCCAACCAAAAGGCCCTTCTCAGGGCCACCCAAAAGGCCCTTCTCAGGGCCAACGCGACGCTTCAGCGTCGGAGGAAGGGCGGACCTTCTATGGAGAAGGGGCGGACGAGTTGTCTGACAGCGAGTCCGTTGTGTCGGTAGCCAGTTCGATGGAGGTCGAGCTGGGTTGCCGATCTCAATCGCGGAAGCGGGCCTTCCTCAAGGAAGGGTCCGATGGCTCGTCAGCGTCGGGTTCGGCGAGGGAGCCTAAAAAGAAGGCAAAGGCCAAGAAGACGCCGACGGTGGCGGATACCCACGATGTGGGTCTGGCAGATGCCCAACGGAAGTTGGACCTGGCTCGCAAAACACAGCTCCAGCAAGACCTGGAGGAGCGGGTTGCTGCCAAGGAGCAACAGGCACGAGTCGCCCGGGCTAAGTCCGGGTACGGTGCGTCCCGCGTGCTTTACGCGGACCACTCTCTTGCAGAGCTTGAGCGGATGGCGGTGGAGGATGAAGAGGAGATAGTGTTGGTCGCCTCAAAGTCCTCCAACCTGAAAAGGACTTTTCAGAAGTCCCTTAAATGCAGGGCCGCCAGCATGCGGTGTATCGTCGGGGAGCTGGTGCAGCGCACGGCGAGCGAAGAAACGCGGCAACTGCAGGCGAGGGTCGATCGCCTGCAGACGGAGGTCAGCCAGCTGCATCAGAAGCTGGCTGAAGCCACGGCCCAGCCAACCGTGGCTGAGTCAAGACCTGTGGCAGAGGGGCCCGCCTCCTCCAACCTTGAGGATATCATCCGCAAGGTTATAATGGAGGAGAGGGCCTTCACGAGGGCCTGCATAGCGGGCATAGAGGACCGTCTCCTGCCGGAGAAAAGCTACCGGCTGCCTCTTGCGGCGGACAAGAGGAGGGGTGAGCCGGGGCCGACCTCACAGAGGGAGGAGGACCCTCTTCTGCCTTCCACCACCCCGACCAACCAGCAGGGCTGGACGAAGGTGATCAGCAAGGGCAAGGGCAAAAAGACGGCAGCTGTCGTCCCTGCCGTCCCCGCCACCGCCCCTCCGAGCCAGTCGCAGTCGAATGCCAAGGGCAAGGGGAAGGGAAAGGGGAAAAGTGCCCCCCCACCCGACCCTGCCACCACCCCTCCCAGCCAGTCGCAGTCGACTGGAAAGGGAAAGGGGAAGGGGAAAAGTTCCCCCCCAGCCGGCGCCAAGAGGAAACTCGTTCCTCCCAAGACCGCAGCCGTCGTGGTGACGCTCACCGCGGAGGCTGCGGAGCGCGGTGAGACCTACGCGTCCGTCATGATGCGGGCGCGTACCAATGCCGATCCCACCAAATTGGGGATCGGCAAGGTCTCATGCCGCCGGACGCAGGCTGGGGCTCGGCTTTTCGAGTTCCCGGGTGCAGAGGGCTGCAAGAACGCGGACCTCTTTGCAGCTAAGCTGCAGGAGGTCATCGCGGACGCGGCCAAGGTGGCCAGGCCAGTGAAGTCCGCGGCCATAGAGGTGACCGATCTAGACGATTCGGTCACCAAGGAGGAGGTGGTGGCGGCGGTCGCAGCCATAGGGGGCTGCGATGTCGCAGCGGTCCAAGGCCGGGGCATCAGGCCCGGCCGCGGCGGCATGGGCACCATTCGCCTGGAGTGCCCGGTCGCCGCTGCCAAAGCCGTCCTCGATAAAGGACGGCTAGCTGTCGGTTTCAGCTCGGGTGCAGTCCGGGCACTTGAAGTGCAGCCTCTGCGCTGCTTCAGGTGCTTCGGCATAGGACACACCCGGGCCCTCTGTCCGTCCAACGTAGACAGGACGGACAGCTGTTACCGCTGCGGCAAGGAGGGGCACAAAGCCGCCTCCTGCAAGGCCGCCACGCCGCACTGCGCGGTATGTGCCGCCAGTGGCCGCCCTGCGGGTCACATCATGAAGGGGAGGAACTGCAGTCCTCCCCTCAAGAGGGGCAAAGCGCAGGCGCCGACCCGGCCTGTCGCTGCCACCGCCGTCCCAGACGCTGGGACCACGGCGGCTGTTGAGGAGGGGGGTGCGATGTCCGATTAATGCATAGAGTCGAACATCGCATCCTCCAGGCGAACACCAACCACTGCAGAGCGGCTCAGGATCTGCTGATGCAGACCGTGGCTGAGTGGTTGGTGGACGTGGCGGTGGTCGCCGAGCCGTACTCGATACCTGGCCATTGGCTGGGTGATCGGGACGGCTTGGTGGCGTTGGTGTCGCGGCCCGCCACGGACTCCCCTCCCCTCTCGCTTCTAGAGAGGGGACCGGGATACGTGGCCGCCGCGTGGGGAGACATAGCCCTGGTGGGAGTCTATTTCTCCCCAAACCGCCCTCTAAGGGACTTCGAGAGTTTTCTCGAGGTCCTTACGGCAGTCGTCGGGAGGGCGGCACCACGTCAGGTCGCCGTGTTGGGCGACCTGAACGCAAAGTCGGTGGCCTGGGGCAACCCAGCCGCCTGTTGCAACGTCCGGGGACGCGCCGCCGAATTTTGGGCGGCTTCGTGCGGCGTCTCCCTCCTAAACAGGGGGAATGTTCACACGTGTGTGCGGCAGCGGGGAGGGTCTGTGGTTGACGTCTCGTTTGCCACCCCCGTGCTAGCCGCTCGCGTTGTGAACTGGCGGGTGGAGATGGTGGAGACTCTGTCGGACCACCGCTACGTGCGGTTCGACATCTCCACCCAGGGCCCGCGGGGAGGAATGGCCCGCTCTGGCCAATCTCCTTTCCCGCGGTGGGCTCTCACCCGCCTGGACCGGGAGGCAGCTCAGGAGGCGGCGTTCCTCCAGGACTGGCTCTCGCCCCCTGTGGAGGCCCTGGACGTTGACGCCGCAGCGGTCCAGCTCCGCGGCTCTCTGACCGAGGTGTGCAACGCCAGCATGCCCCGGTCACGCCGTCCGCCTCCCCGTCGCGCCGTCTTCTGGTGGACGGAGGAGCTGGCGGGGCTCCGGGCCGCCTGCGTGGCGGCCAGAAGGGCCTATATGCGGAGCCGGCGGCGCACTACCCGATCTCAGGCCGGGGAGGACCGCCTCTACGCCTCTTACCTAGAGGCAAAGGCGGTCCTCAAGTCGGCGATGTGCGCCGCCAAGGACTCGGCGAGGGCCGAGATGCTGGAGGGCCTCGATAGGGATCCGTTTGGGAGGCCGTATAAGGCGGCGCGTAACCAACTGCGCCCCTTTGGCCCCCCACTAACGGAGACCCTGGAGCCGGCGTTGCTGGATGGGGTGGTCCGGTCCCTGTTTCCGCGCAGGGCCGACTTCACCCCACCAGCGATGAACCCCCCACGGGGGGTGGTAGCTTCGCCGGAGGAGGAGGTCCCTCCAGTATCGGCGGAGGAACTTCCCGCGGGGGTTCTGTCCCTCCGCGTGAAGAAGACGGCCCCTGGGCCAGATGGCGTCCCCGCACGGGTGGTGGCCATCGCGGCGTCCCTCATGGAGGATAGGTTTCGGGACCTCTTCAGCGCGTGTCTTACGGCTGGGAGGTTCCCGAAACAGTGGAAGGAGGGGCAGTTATGCCTCCTCCGGAAGGAGGGACGCCCGGTGGACTCCCCCTCGGCATACCGGCCCATCGTTCTGCTCGATGAGGTCGGTAAATTGTTCGAGGGGATCATCGCCACCCGGCTAAATAGCCAGTTGCGGGAGGTAGGGCCGGACCTGTCGGACGCCCAATTCGGTTTCCGACGGGGGCGTTCGACGATCGACGCGTTGGCCCTACTCAGGGGCCAGGTGCAGGAGGCGTTCGAGGCGGGGGACGGAGTGTTGGCGGTGTCGTTTGACATCGCCAACGCCTTCAACTCCGTGCCCCACTCGACCATATTGGAGGCACTCCGGTACCACGGAGTGCCCCAATATCTGCGGGCGATCCTGGCCAGCTACCTGGAGGACCGAGAGGTCCTCCTCGTGGACAAGACGGCCAGGATCAGACGTTACGGTGCGGAGTCCGGTGTTCCACAGGGGTCGGTTCTAGGCCCTCCCCTGTGGAACATCGGGTTTGATTGGCTCCTGCGGGGAGCCCTCCTCCAGGGCACGAGTGTCATCTGCTACGCGGATGACACTCTCCTCACTGCCCGGGGGAGGAACTTTGGGGAGGCGGCCTGTTTGGCCTCGGCGGGCGGATCCTTGGTCGCAGAGAGGATCCGCCGCCTGGGATTGAGGGTGGCGCTGAACAAGACCGAGGCCGTGTTCTTCCACGGGCCTCGGCAGCGCTGCCCTCCAGATGCCCACATCGTCGTGGAGGGCGTCCGAATTGAGGTGAAGGCCCAGATGAAATATCTGGGCCTAGTGCTGGACAGCAGGTGGCGCTTCGGCCCGCACTTTAGCGGGCTGTCGACGCGCCTGCTGAAAGCCGCGGACGCCCTCTCATGGCTCCTCCCCAACCTCGGGGGGCCCAAGGAGCGATGCCGGCGATTGTATGCCGGCATTCTTAAGAGCATGGCCCTGTATGGGGCACCCATCTGGGCGGACTCCCTCCAGAGGAGGGAGAATGCAACCGCCATCCGCAGGCCGCAAAGGGCCATTGCACAGCGGGTGGCGAGGGCCTACCGCTCAGTGGGTTTCTCGGCGGCGTGCGCTCTGGCCGGCACACCTCCCTGGGAGTTGGAGGCATGGGTGCTCGCCAGAGTGTACGAGTGGACGGCGCGGCGTAGGGCGCTGGGCGAGCGCCCCGCTATGGAAGAGCGGGAGGCCGTGCGGCGGGAGGCGAGGGACGCTATCGTCCTCCATTGGGCGGAGGACCTCGCCAACGCCGCGTTTGGACGCCGGACGCTGGACGCGCTCGGGCCAGTCCTGCAGGGCTGGCTCGAGCGGCCACATAGTTTCCTCTCGTTCCGTTTGGTGCAGGTGTTGTCCGGACATGGTTGTTTCGGAACGCACCTGCACCGGATCCGGAGGGAGGAAACCCCGGCGTGCCATGACTGCGGCGCGGCGGAGGACACGGCGCAGCACACTTTGGAGGTGTGCCCAGCTTGGGCTGAGCTGCGCCGTGCCCTGACAGATGTGATCGGGCAGGACCTCTCATTTCCCAGCGTGGTCTACTCCATGCTGGGGAGTGAGGAGGCCTGGGCGGCGGTTGCCTCCTTTTGCGAGGTCGTGATGTCGCAAAAGGAGGCGGCGGAGCGGGCGCGGGAGGACGATCCTCTCGCGCCGCCGCACCGCAGGCGAAGAAGGGGTGGGAGAAGGCGGTTGTACGATCGTCTCCTCCCACCTCCTGGTGGTGACTAGCGGGCGACAGGCGCGGGGGCGCCTTCGCTCGCATTGCACGAGTCACCACCCTCGTCGGGCGGGAACGGCCGAGCACTCGCGGTCTTTCCCGGGCCCCTCCACTGAGGGAGGGGCGTGAAGGCCCCGCTGTAAAGGCGGGCGGTCGTCGGCGGGGGACTGGACGTAAAGGCTCTGCCAGTTTCCCAGTCCTCCTCCAATTAAAGACGATGCGGGAGTGCCGCTGGGTTATTTTAGTGGGTATACCGGACTCATTCCGGGGAGTCCCACATACCCCCCCCATTCCCCCAATGGGTGGGTATGCGTAATGCATTTTTTCCCAGCGAGATCAAAAAAAAAAAAAAAAGGTAGGGTAGGTAAGTAGGTAGCCAGTTGGCGGGAGTGAAGCCGCGGGAGTCAGCTAGTAGTCTTCATAAATTGGGTGCCTGAGGATGGACGGCGCCGCCGACGCCGGCCCATACATGGCGAGACGACCTAGACGCTGTTCCGATGTGGCTCAGAAAAAAAAATCTTGGAAGGATTTGGGGGTAGGTCTTTTCCCAGCATTGGGACAGTAAAGGCTTATATAAATAATAATAAAATCGTATAATTTAAAAAACATCGTTGTTTAAAAAACGTTGCCTTTAACAAGGAAGTTCACCTGTAAGGTGGGTGTGTTTACCAACATATAAACTTACATAAACAAACACCCAGATCCGGAGCAACTATTTATCGGCCATGCAAATATTTTCCCCGTGCGGGAACCTAACCCGCGATACGCAGCATAGCAGCCGATCACTCAACCACTGCGCCGACAGTCTCCTGTTAGGCCCAGTGACGGATTAATCCTTAATCAAATTAAGCAATTGCCTAGGGCATCACGTCTGGAGGGGCACCAGAAGAAGCACAAAAAAATCCGTCCTTAGGGCATCACGTCGCACTCTTACGTCACCAAAAACCACAACAAAAAAGTTTCTAGGACTAATTTGAAAATTTGCGAGTTTTATGTTGTCATAGAGTCCGACCTAGAGTCATAACCCCGCTCCCGCTTGCCCACTCGCTGCCCGCTAGTGCATTTGGCAATCCGCATGCACCGGAATTGCGATCAGCCCATCACAAACCACCTCTTCCCCGCGGGCCCCCGCCTGGCGCCCCCGCAAATCTGTGTCAATGAAATGTTTTGTTTTTTGAGTAATTGTGTCGACTGGCTTCTATGCATACGCAATACAATTAATTTGATAATTAATAGGTAACTTAATAGTTTAATTATTTTTATCGCTTATGACTACAAATTGCTCAGCGGAACTTTCTTTTTCAAAATTAAAAGTATAAAAAAATTAAAAAAGGACAAAGATGATACAAGAACGGCTCGATAATTTATCGATATTATACATAGAGTCCAATATGTTAAAAACGTTAGACGTTTTAATTGCTACAATTCAGTGCCCGGAAAAGCCGCAAGGCGCATTTCAATAAATAAATAAATAACGCTTTGGTTTTTATTGTTGTCGCACCTACTTCACTTAATCTAAGGTACGTTACATCTCCCCCCCGGTGGGTTCCCGCATTGTCGAGGCGGGGGGGCTCAGTAACCGTGGCTTGGACAACCACGGTGAAGCGAAGAGGAACCTGAGGAGGGGCCGCTCGTCAGGGCTTTTGCCGACTTGCCGACAAGCCGACGACGTAGCGGCCAATAAGTAGGTTGCGGTGGCGTATGGGCGCCATCGCAACTGAGGCGGGCCGCGATGTGGTACAGTAGGCACCGTGGCTGAGGGTTGGAGGCCGCGGCGGGAGAGGAGTGCCGGTATTACGGAGCGCCGCTCGCCCTACCCACCGCAGCCTGCGCGGGGTCGCCACCGTCTGATGGCGGATGCGGTGGGGCCGCAGGGGAGGAGGAGTGTCGGTATAGCGTTGGCCGCTCTCCCTATCTCCTGCGGCCGAAAAGTGGTAGGTGGCGGGGCCACTGTCCTGACCCGTCACAGGGGGACCAAGGGTGCCATACACGGGGTCGTCTGGGGCCCATGTGCTGGTTTGGTCCCTGAGGTGGTCACGGCGTACAGTGTGTTATGGTGCGCCGGTGATGGGAGGTAAACCCCAGAGGAGGGTCCGGAGACGTCAGCCGCGGCGGGTCCGCGGTTGTATGCTAACGCGTTCCCGTGTTCCCGCCATAAGCGGCACAGGAGGACACCGTGGAGTTTTAGTGGGTCAGAGTCCCACATAACTGCGCTATCTCCCCGTGGTAGCGCAGTATGCATGAGCATTTCTCCACGTTAAAAAAGAAAAAAAAAAAAAAGGTACGTTACATCTCATCATCTTGTATTATAAAAAACAAATGTTTTTAGTCGGTAAAGGTTTAAAGACACAGGCGTGGATTGCGTAGGGCATCAAGTAGTTTTAATCCGTCACTGGTAAGGCCGTGTAGTGTCGTATAATAAGAGTTTAACAATTTTGATGCCGAAAATATAGTTATTATAATGTTTGTCTGTTTTTCTGAATGCTGCACATAATTATGACCAAAGTTAATATATTTTAAGATTTCAAAATAATAATCAAAAGGGTTTTTGCATTCTTTCGACATAACATAGACATTTTTATTTTACAACTAGCTGACCAGGCGAACTTCGTTCCGCCTAACAAATTTCTAAAATAAAAGAATTTTTCTAAAATAAACGTTGCCGAAGTTACTCCTTATTACATCACCTGCCAATAAAAGTCCCGTCAAAATCGGTCCAGCCATTTCAGAGATTAGCCGGAACAGACAGACAGACAGACAAAAATTGTAAAAAATGTTATTTTGGTGTATGTACCGTATATATATTCATATACATGTAGTAATAAACGGTTATTTCAATATTACAAACAGACACTCCAATTTTATTTATATGTATAGATTTACCTGGTTCAGTACAAAGTAAACTGTATGAATTTATAGTACTGATATATTTAGGTTATCGTTTTTTATTATCTTAATTACAATTGAATGTGCCCAATGAGCCATCATTTAGTGCTGTTACACAAATATTTTCTGTGTTAGTACGATATTAACCTGATGGGTTCACTTTATGCTTAGTGAAAGTGTAGCACAGTACAAGGATTTTTGGGACGACAAGGATTTTCAAATGGCACTTTGAACGGATTGGAACGGAGCTACGGTTGCAATCAATTGGGGTCTGCATGAAATTGACGACACGGTTGGCGCGGAGGTTGAGCCATCGGCTGCTGCACTGCGGGTCGCAGATTCGATTCTCGCACGGAGCACACATAGTCCAAATGCGGTAAGTAAGTACACACAAGGGGAGGGTCATGCGTTCACAAATTCTTGCTTTGTTTCTAGCAACACGCCTCGCTTTCGTTCGCTCAATCGCTAAGCAAGCAAGCGGTTGAGCGAGCGAAACGAGGCTTGGTTTTGTAGACGCAGACTTAGCCTTGAGGGAGAGCGCTACGGTCGTGTAGATCCTCAAGGCAAGTGCGGTGATGTTCCTTCTCGAGGTTGCCGCCCCTTTATAGGTCTAATTCCATATGAATTAGACGTAACTGAAATCACCGGGCGGCAAGGTCATGCCCCTGAATGTCCACCATCGAACAAGATCAGATGATGGATAGCAATGGCCTCCCGCATGTTTGTGCCGTGCGCGGGAACCCGTACGGGAGGGTTATGGGATCCTGGTGGCTGAGCCGATGAGCGTAGGCGGTTTAACGTCTTTGAGGCAACACTCCACTTTGGCCCAAATTTCTCCTTACACGGGAGGCCATTGGGAGCTTGCAGATGGCGGTGCTCGCTCACATCGCTAGTGGTCGCGGTGTGGGTTGGCGCTGTTCAGTCTCGTGAGCAACTAATGGCGGGGGTCTATATCTCTTGACTGGTGCTACCGTAGCATCGCCACTTGAGCACTCCATGGCGGGTGGGGGTAGTCGAGAGATGAACTAATTTCTCGGTTTTTTCATGTATGGAAATATTTAAAAAACCACAAGGCGGGACCGGCAAAACCTGGAACTGCGCTCCAAAAGGCGGGACCGGCGAAAGCTGGGACTGCACACCAGAGATTACATCCGCTCATCCGATCCGCAGCAGACGCGCCAGGCGTCGGCGGAGGGCGGACAACGCCCTCTTCCGGCCCCCCTAAATGCGTCCAGGGACGATGAACTCGGAGACGTCCGTCGCCCCCCACACATCAGGACCCGAGGTGGTGGCGCGTATATTCCACGGGGGCAGTCAAACACCTCACTCCCCCCCAACCCGGGATCGTGACCCGCAGAGGCGGGCCGGCACTAGCCGGGGGTTACGGAAGTAACATATGTTCCCGCGACCTCCGGCGTAGGTGTGAGATGGAACACCGGGGTGGTTTTTAGTCAGTACGAGTCTGACATACCCCTCCGCCTCCCTAGAGCGGAGGACATCCAATGAGGATTTTCCAACAAGGAACAAAAAAAAAAAAGGGGTCGAACGACCTCGGACTTAGCAGCCCCGGACGTGACCGGCCAAGGCAGCACCTCTTCGTCGGCCGGCGGTCAGCATGAAGCAGGCTGGCTCCCGATTAAACGATCTGGGGCGCAAAGGAAAAAGCGCTAAAAACTGAGACAGCAGGGGGCTTTAGAAGGGACTCCTATGGGAGGACCATGAAACAGCCACGTGCTGTTTTCAGCGGTGACAGCAGGGATATGGCGGCCAAGAGGATGAAGACCCAAGGGCAATCGTCCTCGACCGGGTCCTTTAGGGACGCGGTGGCGGCTGTAAAACTCACTGTCGTCACAGTCAAGTACCCGGAGGAGTACTTGAAGGCTGATGATTTTGAGCCAATTTAGGATCTCATAATTGAGAAACTGGAAGAAGCACCAGATCTGAGTTGTCGTAAGTGCAATGCATGTATCGTGCGACAACTCTGATGCAGCTCGCTGGTTTCGTGGTGCCATCCACAATGTGGAGCTTGGCTCCTTAAAACTCAAGGTCGTTGACGCCCTCCCAAAGCCAGTCAAAATGGCATGGAAGATTCGCAACTTGGCACTGCAAGAATCTGCCCGGGCCATTCAATTGCTCCAGCGGCTTAACCCTGCCTTGAGGACTGATGGGGATGGATATCGAAAACCAGAAGACTATAGGCTCATATCTCCTAGTCTCCTCATCAACGAGTTTGGGGAGGAGGAGGTTATCTAGGGAACTACAATAGATCCCAATGGGTCGAAGTGTCTGAGTTATATCTCGGCCCCTCCACAAGATAAGGTAGTCAGACTAAAAACTCTTTTAATAAAAGTGAAAATATTCTCCGACTTAATTGTCATGATAATTGACAAATTTATCACTTTTTGACATATTTGTCACAATACAATACCGAGGCATTTTGATTACTATTGAGTTCTCCTTCGTTTGATGGTCTATCATTATAAGTACGGGATATTGGCAGAATTGTGGTTACTCTTCCACAAAAGCCATAAATCAAGAATTGAATTGAATTGATTACTATTGAGATAAACGCAGAATTAACAGTTTTATGCCTTACATTATGAAAACAGAGGAGTAGTATTGGGAGTAATTAACAAAGATTTGAAAACTCAACTCTACCGATATCAAATAATAAATGATTACTTGATTTTTAACATCTTTTCTTGTCAAACCCTTTAAATATGCACCTATTCGAATACACATAGCAGCACATCAAGAGACAAGTAAAAATCCGCCTTATAATTATGGATATACCACAGATAAAATACGTCCACCGTTCGACTACCGGTACATCGAGGTGTTGAAGTGTTTGTACAAATACCCCACCTTAACACTCCAACTTCAGGATCAGACCTGGGCAACTGTCCTTCTGCAGCGAGGTGTCAGACAGGGAGACGTCATATCTCCGAAACTGTTCACCGCTGCACTAGAGGATGTCTTCAAGTTTATGGACTAAAAGGGGCTAGGCATCAACGTTATTGGCGAGTACATCACTCACCTTCGCTTTGTTAACAGTATAGTGGTCATGGCTGAGACCATGGAGGACCTGAGTATAATCCTCGATGACCTCAGTAGAGCTTCCAAAAAATTAACATGGACAAAACCAAGGTCATGTTGAATGACCATGCAACACCCACTCCTATCAAGATCGGAGAATCTACACTCGAAAATGTAGAGTGTAGACGATTATGTCTACATATGCTTACAATATATACATTATGCTTACAAACGGTTCAGTTAGGTAGTTTTAACTTCAAGAAAGATGTAAACCGTCGAATCCGACTCGGCTGGGCAGCTTTTGGAAGTTGTGCGATATCTTCTCATCCAATTTACCGCAGTGTCTCAAGACGAAGGTCTATGACCAGTGTGGATTGCCAGTAATTATATACGGGACCGAAACGTGGTCGCTCACAATGGGCCTTATCAGAAGGCTTAAAGTCACCCAAAGGGCAAAGGAGAGGGCTATACTCGGAGCTTCATTGTGAGATCAAATCATAAATGAAGACATCCGCAAGAGAACCAAGGTTTCCGACATAGCCTAAAAAATTGCCAAACTTAAGTATCAGTGGGCAGGGCACATTGGTCGCAGAACGGATGGCCGATGGCGCAGAAAAGTTCCGGAGTGGCTACTGCGAACCGGAAGATGTTGTATTGGAAGGCCTCCCACTAGGTGGACCGATGACCTGGTGAAGGTTAGGGGGATCCGCTGGATGCGAGACGCACGGGACCGGTCAATGTGCTGACACTTAGGAGAGGCCTATGTCCTTATGTACAAGAAAAGTAAATAGTAAAAAGAATAAAATATAAGTTCGATTTGGAGTTGTTAAAGATGGAAGAATAACTTAGTTTATCAAAACCATGTAATTTTACACGGTCTTTATATTTACAAAATGTACGTTTTGCTGATTCTGTACCAGAGAAACAAGAAAAGGACATTCACATCGTTTATTCTGTTAATGAAACGAATGATATTCTACAGGAAACGATAAATAATACTCTTTAAACAATTTTAAATGATACGTTTATTAGCAGAAAATATATGTTATTATGTTATTAAATCAAACAGTTATATTTATTAATCACTGCAATGTTTCTATAATATCCTCCGGTTCGATTACTTCCTCGTCTGATGCATCCATAGCGTTATTATCAATTCAACAACTTTGTTATTGTCAGTATTATTTCCTTGAAACTTATCGTCGTCGCTTCGCTGTAGGGAATGGTAAATGCGCCTAATCGTTTTTCAATAATATGCATTATAACTTTTGAAGGAATAATTGGCTGTAATCTCGTAAACTTAATTAATTAACGTTCCGTACCTCGAAAGGAAAAAACGGAACCCATAAAGGATCACTTTGTTGTCCGTCTGTCTGTCAAAACCCTTTTTCTCAGGAACGCGTAGAGATATCAAGTTGAAATTTATATCAAATACTCAGGTCTACTGTCCCTTAAATCTGTGAAAAAATAAATTCTAAGCCAACGCAATCAAAAGATACAGCCGTTTATGCAGCAAATTTCCGCAAATTTTCGACACTCGCAAGGGAGTCAAAATCTACAGGGTGCTTCCCGTGAACTCAGAATCTTGAAATTTGGTACGAAGCAACGTCTTATAGCACAGATAAAGGAATAATTATGAAAACTGTAAATTTTAAGTTACAACATATAATAAAAATAATTTTAATAATTTTAAACTTACTACCCCTTTCCTCGTGAACGCGTAGAGGTATTAAATTGAAATTCATATCAAATACTCAGTTCCATAATACCTTTAAGCTGAGGATTGTACGGAACTCTCCGGCCGGATTTTTTCTTTTATGATTCGTAGTGCATTTTCCACCACATAGTAGATTTAAAAGCACGCAAAAATCTTTCAAGGCTTTCTGTTACGGAATATGTACCTACTGGAATTCTAGGTGACATTCATTTTGTAGTTCGACTATTTACATTATCTCCCAACATGACTGCATTGGGAAATGGTCTCCATGAACTTCCACATTTCCGTGCTAATAAAGAACATCTCGTCGCTTTCGTAACTGGCCATCTCATACTTGCATTAAAAAAAAACTTTATATTAGGTCCGCACGATCATGACATTCATGGAGGGTTTACCGTTCCACGGTGACATTTCGACAGAATAGCACTGCTGTAAACATCTCACCGTGAAAGCTTAGGTGGAGTGAGTTTCAAGAGAACTCTCATTCCACCTTGATTGGACGAGTTGACAGCTAACTTCATGTTGACTTCACCTGTTTCACGATGCCATTTTTAACGAACAGCGCTACAGAACACGTAGCCTCCAGGCTAGTGATTCCCTCGCATACAAAATCACACGTGGTCTTCTTCTTTTTGCGACACAAGTACCTACCCAAGGCCTCTCCAAGTTACGGAACTAAGGCAGACGCGAAGTGTTCGTTTGAACATAAATGATACCGCCGCGCCGCTTGCTTTCATAAGAAGTGACATGATTGAGCAGCCTCGCAAGCTAGCTAGTTTTCCCTGAGGAAACATGTCTAAACATAACAAAACCACCGCGCACCGCCATTACTGCCCGCTACAACTAGCGATGTATTTTGGTCACCTAAGCGCGCCAACTGAGCTTTCACGCTCAAGGCCTTACTCGCGCCAAGTCATGGCTCGCATGTCTCACCGTCGCAGTGACTTATAGCACGCTCTTAACTAAGTACCTACTTCTAAAAGGCTGACCACACACGTTCGGTTTCTTGTTTAGGTTTCTTGATACGGAATTCAGATTCGGAAGCCTGAATGCACACAATTAATACAGCGCACGTTTTCCTTTATTTTCCAAATACAGGTGGCCAGTTAATTAAGAGGTATACAACTTATTTTATATTTTCTTTTTTACAAAAAATGGAAATTACTAGGTGTTGTTTAAAAAATATTTTAATTAGGCTTGGCAATTACGTATGGAAAATAACATCTGCCAAATGTCCACCCGTAGCAGCGCGACAAAGGTGAGCTCTTTATATATTAAACAATCTTGAGTTCTTTCCAAGAACTCAAGATTGTGATGAATATTCATGTGTCAATGAAAGTAACGAACGAAACGTCTTACGTCAGTTGGCTTGCCGTCATTGGGTCATTGACGTTTTTCTGCCTCCCGGCCGCCAAACAGGGAAAAGTATCCCGGGTTTGTCTTTTATTGTTGTTTTCAATGATAAAATTAGTGATAAGAATAAATGGATATTACAGAAATGACCAAAAACATGTCGTTACATGAGTAAGCGTAATTTCTTTATTATTTGTAATATATAACAACATAGAGGTTAGAAATAGCAATACATTTTGGAACAACAACAACGTAAATCTAAAAATTTTAAAGACCGCGAAAGCTATTTACCACAATATTTCAAATGCATTATTGTGTGAGTGTTATACTGAAATACAAGAAATTTTTATTGTTATTTAAATTAATCACACAAAAATAATATATTTAATCTTTTACATAGCTCCTGTACTAGAACTAAATACAATACTTTTAAAACACATAACTTTGTCAGAATATTAATCAAGCTGTTTTATTGTAATTTCAGTGAAACTAAACTCAAAAAACGGGAAGATTACATAGATTGGCAAGAATATTTTATGGCAACTGCGTTTTTGGCGGCAAAACGGAGCAAAGATCCTAGTTACCAAGTAGGGGCTTGTATTGTCAACAAGGATAACAAAATAGTTGGAGTTGGGTTAGTAGATCATTGTGTTTTTGTAGAAAGTCACTTTTGCCAGCAGCTTCACCTGATGTCGAAAATTATCCCACAAGAATATTATACCGGTTTAAGCATATCCTGTAAGTATCTTAATACGGGCCATAGTGTACCCATGTTCCAAATTTCGACTTTCAAAAGTCGAGTCTATCCTATGATAGGACTAGTAACCCCTGCCGTGCACCGCTTTTATGAGTCATAAAAACACAAAAAGAAGACTCATCAAATGTGACCAATGAAAACAAGGAATGCCATGTTTTTCATTATAATATGTAAAATTTATGTGACATATAGTAATTTTTATTATTTCAATGGCTGTCATAGAAATATTGAAACAAAAAACATGTGAAAAATCGCCAAAACGTGTTTGTTTACAAAATACATATCTAAAGAAGGTAATTTTAAAATGTTAACCAATATTTTTGGTAATGGTGACTGAATGTCAGTAATTTATTTGCTTAACATAATATACAAAATTTTGAGAATACTATATTTTGCCGGGCTGGGTAAATTTCGTATGGGCCGTGACAAGTCTTCTTTGTTTGATAATATCTTATTTCATTATGTGTTTTTTATACACGTGCAATAAAATGATTGCAAATATAATATTGCTTTGTTTATCGTACATGCAAAAAGCATCCGCAAATGCAATATTTAATTGATTATTGTGTTATGTGTCCTTGATACTAGTTGAGGTCACTATGATAATACCTAGTTAATGTTCAAGCACTGATAAAATATATAAGTAGCTTTGGATCAACTGTAGTGCCTCAACTATGTTGCAGTAAACAAATCAATGTTATGATTCATCTATTGATTGTAACTACCTACCTTGTTGACTAGTCACAGTTGTCATCACTTTAAAATAATTATAAAATATTAACTTTTATCAACAAGAGTGGTATATTTATTATTATTTACTAAGCACATGATTAACATTTATAAAAATAAGTGTACAATATATATTTCTGTCTGTTTTACCCTTAATGTAATAAGCGTGTCCAAGGAAAATTAAATGATCACCAAAGTTCACAGTGAGAATGACATTTTCATGACCAAAAATTCTACCAAAGACTTTTTATTTTATTATAAAACCACCCGAACACAGGTAACGGTCTTAAATTAGACCAATGACACTTAGGTCTGATACCTTCAAAGCGAAATCGAGAGAAACAATTTGTTGTGAACCTATAACATAGCAGTGCAATATTGTTTGATAAACTGCTTGTTGGAGACTGTTTTCTGTACTAAGAAATCCTGCCACACAGATAACCTCCGCACACAAGACTGTGGTTATTGATCGATTTCATTACAAATATTGATACCTTTGGAAAAAACAAGAAAAAGAATGCATAAAAACAAAATAACTAGAATAAAAAACTAATGATAATTATTTAAAAAAAATTTATTATACAATGGTAAGGGTGCTGCCAAAGTACATCCACATTTTGAAAAATGTTTAAGTTTGATGTTAAAACTCATAACGGTCCAATAAAGGCGGGAAAATCTGTTCGGATTTATCAATATATTGGTATTTGTTACTAAAGTTTACATAATAATAAACATTATCACCAAATTTCAAGTTCATAGGTCAATGGGAAGTTAAAAATTCTTCGGAACAACATTTTGTATACCTAATATATGTGTATCCTACGGGTACGGAACCCTTAAAAGTTTATTTTTACATGCTAGTTACAATTATTTTATTCTTGTTACAGTTACAATGGGATGCCAATTGGATGCAGTGATGATGAATTTCCTTGGGCGAAGAAAACTCCTTCACCATTAGATAGCAAATTTCTTTATGGTGAGCATTTCATCATATTTTTTTATTGGATTGGTACATAAACTCATACCTTTTGCCTATTAGGTCAGGCAGATACTATAGAAAGCCACTTGCTACTTACGTATCTTTTGTTCACGCTTATCATTTGGTCATAGATGCTCGCCGGTCATGAGAAACTGCGACCTGCCTTTTCTGAATAATATCACCAATAAAATCGGTATATGTCTTTCTAGAGCGTCCGTTGACATTAAAACACTTGTACTTAATGTTGACAACATAAATATTATTTAAGCTACCTACAGTCTTGTGACTTAAATAAATATCAATTTTAAATGCAGAACACACAAGATCCATAAAAAAAAAAACTGAACAATAGTACCACACACGATGCACTATTATAAGTCCTGATAAGGTCACATCGATCAAATGTCGACTTGTTTTGAGCTACGTTGTATACTGTCAAGGTGGCGCTCCATATTTCCTTTAAGACACACGAATCTGCTACAAAACCTCATCTCACACACATGACAAATATGTCATACCTGTATAAGGGTTAAAGTCACCGATAGATAACAAAAAAATAAAAGTCGTTACCATGGTATTCCAATATTTAAAAATGATACGAAAAAATGTAACTGCAGTGTCGCTAACACAATCAAAACAAACGTAACGCGGTAAGGGGCGACCTATCTTTAAACGGATACAATGAACCTACGCTTATACCTTTCATTTGAGACCAAAATCATCAAAATATCTCCATGAAAGCTTTCAAATAAAAAAATACATCAAAATCGGTTAATCTAGTAAAAAGTTCTGAGATAACAAACATGAAAAAAAGTTCTGAGAAAAAATTCATGAAAAAAAAATACAGTCTAATTGAGAACATCCTCAATTTTAAAGTAGGTTAAAAAGGGTCAATGATCGAATCGATAATTGAAATGTTACGTTGCTGCAATCCTATAGAGATATAGAGCAATATCCCAGAGCCAGCCCCCAGATGGTACTGAATTCTTTCTTCTAAAAATGAGTGGGATTGAGAAGTGTTAGTATGTACTTTGAACGTACGCATACAACCTCGAGCCGACGGCCAATTTACAGGTGCCAGGTGCTAAGGGCATATTTTGTGTGGATAGATTCAGAAACGTCAGGGGACTCTGAGATCTTAGACCACTAGTTCCATTTGTCAAAAACCAATAACCCATTGGACGGATAATGAATACCAGACTGTTATATTTCCTGAGATGGTGACTACCTATCTGAGATCTGACTGACTTCCCACCTTCTAAGCGCTTATTCACACAAATATCCGTTTTACAGGTCAACTTTATCGCGTACGTTTTAATTCGGCGCTGACGTATGTAGTTGTATGAGTGAGTTCACACAGATATCAGTATTCTAGATCTAGTAAAAAACACCGATACATATAATAAGACAAAGTATACAAGCAGTCCGTTCTACAGGTTTACAAGCTTAACAGGTTTTACAGGCTGCCAATAACGGCGTGGTTTCCTCTGACGCAGACGACGCGACGATGATACCAATACAACACGAGAATTATTATTTATTTAAGAATACATGTATAACTTTACAGGTCAGACCTAAGGCGTTAAACAATGAAAATAAAAATAAAAAAACAAAAACGAAACATACGGGAATTAGGCAAAATTAAATATATCTATTAAATATATATATACAAATAAAAACTAATTAAAAAAAAACAACAACACGATCTAACAAAAAACATTGAAGGAAAAAAAAATACAAAATAGGAAAGAATAACAGAAAAAACATACAGAAGAAAAAAATTACAAATCTAAATTATTCACTAATCTAACTTTCATCCTTCTCACAAAAACTTAAACATTCACGACACACATCGATCCATCTCCCAGCAAACAAGTCACACTCCGGTGCTGATGTCAGAAGGCCATTTAGCATTGTGAGTGCCCGAACTAGAGTCGAGTTAGCTCGGGACACCGTATGTGCCGATGGTACGGCCAAAAGCCGGTGGTTTCGTGGTCTAAGCTGTTGTTTGGGCACCACAGGAACAAACAGCCTCAACAACTGCGCCACGAGCTCCTGGCAATCGGACCCACCCCGCATAATACGGCAGGCAGAGATAAGCAAGAAGTAGTTACGCCTTACTACGAGAGAATTAAAATTAGAATGTCCATCCTTGTAGAAAGTTGGTGGTACACTGACTAAATGAGGTTTTTACACATTACCCCCAGCAGCGACGAATCCGTTAAAACGGTAATGTAAATGCGGTGTGAACATTACCTCCAGTAGAGACGGGTTCGTTAAAAACGATCCTGGAAATACGGATGTTCTGTGTGAACGTACCCTAACATACCAAGGTTTAAAATACTTAAAATTTTGTCTTACCCTCACGGACTAAAATAGTTGATGATGATGATGGGGACTATTTTCTGGGGTCAACCGACTAACAGTGAGACGGTATTTAGAATGCAAAAGCGTTGCATAAGGTCAATGTGCGGTCTTCAAGTAACAGATAGCTGTGTTCCTTATTTTAAATCCTTGAAAATATTAACTCTACCGTCATTATATATTTTAGAAACTGCGTTGTTTGTAAAAATGAATCCGAATCTGTTCCCTAAATACTCAGCAGTAAAGAAAAACCCAATACGATCTCAACATGCAAATCAATTATGTAATTTTAAATGTGAAACAGCTCTTATGTCTAAAAGTTTTTTCGGATTAGCTCCTAAAATCTATAATAAATTACCTGACGGCATTAAAGACATGCCAATGGTTAAATACAAAACAGCTCTACAGAAATTTTTAACAGACAAATGTTATTACAGAGTAGACGAATTTTTAAACGAGAAATATTTATAAAACTAAAAACCTCTGTAATAGTTCCTAATTATATTTTAAATTTATTTTGTTATAATTTAATATTTGTTATTACTATCTAAGCATGTGAATCTAGTTATTAAGTTCTCAACAAAAAACATTTGTATGCCAATGAAGCAAAACATAGAGCTACTATTATTTTTTTGTTTAATACCATCTATGTAAAACCTATGTTTACAAATGAATAAATGATTATGATTATGACTTCCTTTTCCGGACTTAGACTCCCATGTGGTCCGTTGTGCGGGTTCTGGCTAACATAGCCAGCTTAGTTCCGCCCAAAAGCGCAGAAGCTTCTTAGGGGCAAAGCAAGGAAGTTCCCTATGTACATACGCGTTAACCGGTTCAAAAAAGAACCGGTTAACGCGTATGTACATAGGGAACTTTTTCTTTCGGTTTTGGTCTACCTTTAACCACAATTAAACGGATTTAGGAAAATAGTTCGTAAATAGGTTTTGTGGAATTAACCGGTTTTGAACGGTTTTAGTCGTCTACCTTCAATGCGCAACCGTGCTGAAGTACAGTCAAAGATTTTTCCCAAAAAAATACTACCGACCTCCAATTAAAAAAAAACAAAAAAAAAGTTTTTTAATTTTTCAGTTTTAAGTTGTATCATTAGACTTGGCTAATAGGAAAGTTGTTTAGTAAAGTACCTATTACGCCAGAATATATTACCCGAAATCATGAAACATGAACATAGCCGGTGAAATGAGAGATCTCCTTACCCCTTAAGAGCGTACTGGCGTGATGTTATGTTATGAAATGAAATAAACAATAAACAGACATGCGATTGCAGCAATCCTGAGAGATTTGCCGTTATTTATTGAAGAGTTCTGCTGTATATCTTCGAAGTTCTTCATCAGACTTTCACCAAATTAAAATGGGACCAATTTCGGAACGTACTCTTTCAAACAAAAAAGAATTTTCAAAGTTGGTCCAGTATTGACGGAGATATCGGTGAACATACATTAAAAAAAACCATACATAATGTCGAACATAGAACCTCCTCCTTTTTGGGAAGTCGGTTATATACGATTGAGTTTTAGTCGCGCGCCCCGCCTAAACTGGTTTGTTAGGTTTTTCAATAACGCTCTTTTAATGTTTAGACTTCGAACAAAATAAACGATTATAACATTTAATAACAGGTTATTTTTAAACCGGTGCCACGCCCTGCCTGGGGGCTTCACAGACATTCGCGGAGCGACGCGAGCTCTGTTCTGAGGATTATTCTCTTTGGCCTCGCTTTCCAGGATGGCGGCAGCTGATTCTTCGGCGTTAAAGCAGCCCCTTCAAAGTGGGCTGTCTGTGGCGCTTAATTTAAAAAGACGTTACAAGCATCATTTCCTATGATTATTCTAAGGTTATTTCTTCACAGGCTGAGAAGTTTTTTGGTTAATCTAAAATAGTTATCATTTATTTCAGTATGTCATGCAGAAATGAACGCAATCATGAACAAGAATTCCGCCGATGTGAAGGATTGCACCATGTATGTTGGTCTGTTTCCCTGCAATGAGTGTGCCAAGATGATCATCCAGTCAGGAATCAAGAAAATTTATTATTTGTCCGACGAGAAACGAGACCGGCCGATGTATGTAGCCTCAAAAAGGATGTTTGATGCGGCTGGTGTTGAATATAAGTAAGTATTTTTTGGCAGGTTCCTCAACTTTGAAATCATTGATTGAGTAATTCGCCACTTTGTGAGAAAAAAGTGTTTTTTTAGAGTTCCGTACCCAAAGGGTAAAAACGGGACCCTATCACTAAGACCACTGTCCGTCTGTCTGTCTGTCTGTCACCAGGCTGTATCTCATAAACCGTAATAGCTAGACAGTTGATTTTTTCACAGATGATGTGTTTCTATTGCCGCTATAACAACAAATACTAAAAACAATAGAACACTGAATTTAATTGAACTCCATATTCGATAGATGATGCGCATTTGACGTCATTTTCTGAACGGTGGTTAAGATTCTCCGTGGAAGAATGACACTAGAAGAAAAATTGGTAGGTAATGTAGGTAGGAAATCAAGTAAGGTAGGTAGGTGGTACTGTAGGTAGGTAAGTAAGGTAGATAGGTAGGTAAGTAGGGTAGTAAGTGGGTAAGTAGGGTAGTTGGTAGGTAAGTAGGGTGGGGAGGTAGGTATGTAGGATAGGAGATGCAAGTGACGGGAGCGAAGCCACGGGCACAGCTAATACATAATAAAATCACTTCTCTTGAATCACTCTGTCTATTGCTGAAAACCGCATTAAAATCCGTTGCGGATTTTAAAAGATCTCAGCGTACAGAGGGCGGAAAGCGACGTTTTTATATACTTTGTAGACATAGAGAACGGCTTTACGTTGTTCTAGCAAAGAAACGAATTGTGTTCAAGATTCCTTTGAACATTTTTTTTTTTTGTAATGCTTATTTTCAATTCACCCCGTGTTATGTATCTATCTATATATTTAATCTAAAAATATAAAAGCGAAAGGCTACTCGCTCACTCATAGAGAATACAATCCCGGCATCCCAAATCTCGGGAACCCGGGATCCTGGCCCCGAAAATCCTGGGACTGTACTTTTCTAATTTCGGGATTTTCGGGATTGCCACAAACATGTCTAATTTGTATTCCGTAGTCCGTTGCGCTTTGACAATAACCTTGCCTAGATTATATTAATAAGCAATTATTACATAACGACAAAAAACAGCCCTTAGATACGCTGCACTCCAGCCAGCGTAGAACCTAAGCGAGCGTTTTCAGCTGATGCTTATGTTGGCAATAAACTACGAAGCAGGCTTGGAAGTCAAACATTAGATGCTTTGATATTTAACATTAGATGTTCGTATGATGGGTAGAGTGGCGGTTAGCTCTCTTCCTCCTCTTATTTTCGATGGTACCGTCATTCCCATTAGCCCTAGCGTAAAAGATCTCGGTTTGCATCTTGATTCGACACTTGGCTGGCATAGCCAGGTTGCTAGTGTCAGTCAAAGAGTCAACGGCACTTTACGATACCTGTATCGTCTGAGAAACTTTTTGCCCGCAAAGATAAAGACTATGCTTGTGCAGACTTTAATTTTCCCTATAATCGACTATGGTGACGTGTGTTATTTTGACTTGAGTGCGGTTCTGTTGAATAAGCTTGATAGGCTCTTCAACCAATGTATTCGGTTTATATTTAACTTAAGGAAATATGACCATGTTTCGAGCTACAGGTCTGAGCTCAAATGGATGCCCATTCGCCAGAGAAGAAGTTTTCGCGCTCTAACTACGCTTTTTTCCCTACTCAACTCTCCCAACCCACCTTCTTACCTTATGTCTCATTTTCAATATTTAAGTTCTTCACACGCTAGGAATCTGCGTTCCTCCAATAATCTTCTCCTACTGTGTCCTTCTCATACTACTGATTTTGTTCACTCTTCCTTTCATATTCAGTCTATTCTTCTCTGGAACGCGCTTCCTCTCGAAATCAGGACGGCCACCAGTCAATATGCTTTCAAGCGTAAATTGCGGGTTTATTTTCAACGGGGAGAGGGGACATCTCGATAACTTCTATTCCTTACTTTATTAAAATATATATATTATTATTTAGGTACGTATTATACAAAATATATATGTATGTATATTTTAAGCAACTTATTATTCGTATTTTTTTTGTTTACTTTTTTGCTGGTCACAATTTAAACAATGCACCTGCCATGTTATCTCTTCACCACCCTTGGTTGACTGGTAGAGAATGCCTAAGGCATTAAGTCCGCCATTGTACCTTTGTGCAAGAAGTTTTAAATAAATAAAATAAATAAATAAATAGATATTTCTGCGAATATATTTTTGAAATTCTAAATAGTTTTTTTGAGTTGAACTATTTGATTTCTTGCAAAAGTATAGTTTTTTTGTGTTGTCGTTTTTCTTTTATATTGTGATTTGTGTTGTGCAAAGACATTTTTTTTTTTACATTATTCATGTTTTTTTTTTCATTGAACCCAATTAGAAACCACATAGTCTAATCCCGGGATAGGCCCGGGATAGGCTCGGGATCCCGGGATTACGCTTCAAAAATCCTGTAATCCCGGGATTGAAAAACATGCTCGGGATTGTATTCTCTACTCACTCATCACGAAATATCGAAATGCGCTTGAAGTATAAAGATGAAATTTGGCAGGGAGGTTACTCAAGTGACGTAAGGCTTTTTTTAAATTCCGCCCCTAAAAGAGGTGTTGAAAGTTTGTATGGAATTTCTACAGTTTGTAAATTGAACACGTGTAATTTTACATTTACGCTCTTGATTGATAAATAGAATTCATCGATCATTCAATTATTGGTTTTTGGAAATTCTATCCTAAGGGGATTAAATAGGGGTTGAAACTATGTGAAATTTCTTCGGTTTGGAAGGTAAAACATCTGAAATTATTGGTTTACGCTCTTGTATAATAAAAAAAAAAAACAATTAGTTTTTTTTCGGAGATTCTACCTTTAAGGAAGTAAAAAGGGGGTTGAAAGTTTGTATAAAATTTCTAAAGTTTGTGAGTTGGACACCTGAACTTTTAGATTTAAACTCTTGATTGATAAAAATAATTCATGTTGGTTTTTGGAAGTTCTACCCCTGAGGAGGTAAAATGGGGGTTGAAAGTTTGTGTGAAATTTCTACGCTTTTAAGTGTTAGGTACACGTGAAATTATTGACCTTATATATTTGAAACTTGGAATAAATACTAACCTAAGTAAATTGTAAAGGTTTTCATTATTAGTTTTTCATAACTACTCCTAAAAGACGATTTAGGGGGTGTTAAAAGACTTTTGAAGAATTTTACTGTACAGGGCTTCTTATTTAATCCTAAATTTAAAAAAAACCTTCTTAGTGCTCCCCTATATCATTGTAGAAGGGATTTTTGGAAATTCAACCTTTAAGGGGGTGAACTAAAAAGTCATGCGAAGTGCTAGTAGTTACATAAACAAAACATCACGCGTGTATTCCCGGAGGGATAGGCAGAGTTGCATCCATTTGACCCACATTTTATCCACGACGGAACGGAGACGGTATATGCGTTTGGGGTGAGAGGATGTTTGTGCAAATCCATATTGACATTTTTCTCCAAAACTACTAGTCAGATTTTGATGCAGTTTTCAGTTATGGGTTCGGGTTTGATTGGTGCATGTTCTTTGATAGGTGTTATGGTGACCACTCACCAGGGGGCGCTGCAGCAAACATTGTGCAAATCCGTGTTTACATTTTTCTCCAAAACTACTACTCCGATTTTGATGCAGTTTTCAGTTATGGGTTCGGGTTTGATAGGTGCATGTTCTTAGATAGGTGTTACGGTGACAACCATGATGCCATTATTTCCATAACTAGTCCCATTTTATAGAAATCCTATTTAATATGCTCTCTAAAAAGTTTAAAATAGCAATTTCTTTTCATATACCCACGAAGGTTAAAAAGTAGCGACAGTTTGCTTAGCTGTTTTTACAGCTCTTAGATACGCTGTACTCCAACCAGCGTAGAACCTAAGCGAGCGTTTTCAGCTGATGCTTATGATGGCAATAAACTACGAAGCAGGCTTGGAAGTTAAACATTGGATGCTTTGATATTTCTGCGATTATATTTATGAAATACTAAAAAAAAAAGATTAGGTTAAAATAATTTAAAAACCCAAGAATATCCGTCAGGAGCTACGTGTAAGTGTGTAGGCGATTACGATGCTTGTTTTAAAATTCTTTATAGCGCAATTTTCTTTCGACAGATTCGTTTGAGAAAGGTAGAGTGAGCAATAGGCTTAATTTTGGCTTTGGTCATGAATGTTGCCATAAAATAAACTCTAAAACCTTCCTGCCGAATAATTTGAGTTTAGGCTGAATTAAATATACATCCTTACTAATATTATAAATGTGATTGTAAGTTTGTTTGTTACGCTTTCACGCAAAAACTACTGAACCGATCATCATGAAACTTTGTAAATATATTCTTGGAGTTATTAGAAGACTGCGAGCGAAGCCGCGGGTAAAAGCTAGTAATTCATAAATACTATACTCCATTTGTTTAGGTAGTTAACTAAAGGTAAACAATCTTGATATGTCTTTTTATATAAAATAAATCGTATAAAAGACCAACAAATATTATTTAAATTTAGTTACTTACCTAACATCGGTTTAAGTAAATACCTAATTGTAAACATTTATAGATTCAATTTTTAGACATTTTTTTAGATAAAAGACATGTTAAGATTGTTTACATTTAGTTAACTACCTAAACAAATGGAGTATAGTACTACTTTTATTACTTCTAAGTCCAGTTCTAGTGTAAATGTCTAAATTTCCCGCATTTTCCCCACATAACAGCTCTCCCCACCAATTACTCAATCGGACTAAAAATCCCCACAGATTGGCAACGTTGTTTGTTCCACTGTTGGGCAAAAGCCTCCTCCATAGCCTTCTAACGCTCTTTAAATTATTATTATACCTAATTAAAAAATATTGATCTTTTTTATTATTGGTAGGCTCGCGCTAGACACAATCTTATATACGGAACCCATATGTGTGAATGTTTTTGGGAAATGGAAAAATTTATAAAATTACAACTACATCAATTTATAGAACGGATTGCTTTTGCCAGCGGCTTCGCCCGCGTGCATGTCGAAAGTTATCACGAGAGAACATATTCCCGGTATAAAAATCCTATGTGCTATTCCAGACTATAATCTATCTCTACGCCAAATTTTATCCAGATCCGTGCAGCCGTTTGAGCGTGCAGAAGTAACAAACATACAAACACAAACGCTCATTTGCATTTCTTACGTTTTAAAAGGGTTCTTTTTCTGCTTTTTTCAGGCAATACGTACCAAAGCGAAGTAAAATTGAAATCAATTTTAAAGTCGACTGGGATGCTATGAGTCCTTCGAAATAATAATACTAACTACATATCATATGTATTTCCTATTATAATATGAATTATGAATTGTTTTATTGCATGTGATATTATTACGTTATATTTATATTTAAGTCTGACGAATTTACACGAGTTTGTAAATGTATATAAATTTGTAAAATAATATGTTATTGTTTCATTTATTCTGTCTATACCCTAGAGAACTGCCTTTACTGTCTTTTTACTGACTTCTAAAAAAAAGGAGGTTATCTGTTCGATGCGTATGTGTGAAAAATTGTTGAAATTGCATTATATTCACATATGTTACTCTATGTGGGCTTCTAAACACGTCTGCCAAATTTCACAGGTGTATGTTTGTTTTTATGTATCCAAACGTTTGCATATCTCCGAAACTATCGGATCGTGACCATTTTTTTTTAATTGGATTAGGTATCTCTCAACTTAGGGAACAGTACAAGATTCATCAAAATCAGTTCAGCTGTTTTCAGGATATGGAACATACAACCGAACTCCTTAACAACAAACAGCAAGAATGTGTAAATTCAGTAGTTATGGGTAATTTGTCAATCATTTAGGTACCTTACTATTGAAATTGCTCACTTTTAAGTGATGGAGTACCAAAACTATAAAGAGGAAAATAAAAACATTTTCCAGCAAAAATAACTATCGTTTCTGATGTCGACCTCTTATTTTTTGTCGTTTTGCGACACGCGACTGCCGAAACGAAAGTTATTTCTGCACTTTTTAGTGTTTTGCTTTGGAAGTCGGTTTATTTTTTGTGAAAAAGGTTTATTCCTCAGACTACACGAGAAAAATAATAAAATGACGACACGGTTGGCGCAGAGGTTGAACGATCGGCTGCTGCTCTTCGTGTCTCGAGTTCGATTCCCCCACGGAACAAATATTTGTATGGTCTACAGATAGGTAGTTGTTCCTTCGGTCTGGTTGTTCGTGTATGTGAGTTTATATGCTTGTAAATGCACCCACAATACAGTAGAGATTCCTAGAGTGGTTTTTTACACGTTGGTGAAGGAAAACATCGTGAGGTGCCGGCATCGAGCGAGCATGTTGGCCCGTAAGTTCAAACTATGTACAGTCGAAAACGCTCTTTAAGCCCTTGAGTGCCTAAAAAGTGGCTCCACGCGAGACACTGGCTTTTTAATTGTTTCGGTACGTAAATAAGGCATTCAAGGAGTTAAAGCATACTTCGCATGCCTGTACATAAGCAAGCCTGTACCAAAAGGGGTGCCAAAGCGCTGCACGTCCAGTATGAAAACGCTGTCAGGGCGCTAATGCGATTTCATCATCATAATAATCAGTCTTTTAAAGTTCCCATAGCTGGGACACAGGCCTGCTTTCTGTGAGAGGAGCCCAGTTATACACCACTGGGTGCAATGCCGGTTGGTGGATGTCACATGTCTTCGAATTTATGGTTTTGGCTACTCAGGCCGTACTCTAAAACTCGCGCAGTTTGACTCCTACGTTTCTGTATTGATAACTAGTGTGAAAAGCACTAAGGCCCAGGTTTTAAATCCGTAGTTAACTCAACTAATGGTTATATTTTAATAAGCTAACCTGTTCGATTCTTATTATCGAATTGAGGGTAGTTGGTAAATCATCACTAAACTCGCCCTCGACCTACGTCGCGGTTCTATATATCCGTGGCGTGCAGTACGATGAACGTTTCTTCCTCTCTTGTTGTGATCGTGTCTCAAGCTAAACGTTTTAGCATCTGTAGTGTTTGTGGACTCACTACCGTGTGGTGTGCGATCTTCAAGACCTTTGAACCCAGAGTACGTCTAGACTGCCAATCTGTGAGGTGCCGTGCACGCTGCAGGTCTTCTGCTGACCCGGAAGTTTAGACGAGGTAGGTGGTGTTCAATTGCCTTCTTGGATATAGTAGGAACGAACGATTTCCACCCACAAATACTTTACATACACATTCTTAGGTTCATAAGCCGCCCGCAAATATTTTCTTAAAAAAGGTTGGTCAAAAATCGAACATAACCAATGGTTTAAAATTTCACTAAAATGCGAATTTTCATAAATTGTTAGCATCACAAATGGTCAAATAAGGTGCAGAGTTAATTATTCATCCATTTATTAGATTAACGATTGATGAATACACGCGTTTTACCGAAATTAAAATTACCGTTTTACCATTGGTTGCAAAAGCAAAAAACTGAGCCTAACTGACGTAGGCCCGCGTGTGGGGTTTTATTACATTACGACTTCCGAAGTTAAAAAAATAACAAACACATAAAAGTAATTATTTTTATTTATTAAAAAGCAATCTCAATTGACTCCAGTAACAACACTATTAAAAACTATGTTAGTACAAAATTAAGAAATTAAATATATTCGATTAAAAAGTGTAACATTCATAAAATTGATTATACAACCGTTTTGAGAGCAACGGTGATGAGATAAATTACAAAAAGATGCGCCTGCCTGGGATCGAATCCACGATCTTGTTAAAGTCATAAATCGCGACCGTAAACACTGAGCCACCACTGCTCCCGAAAAAAAATAATGTTGCGACAACATTAAGGATAGTTTTTTTTATATAAAATTAAAGAATATTGATTAATATAAAATTATTGAATAGTGATTTATATTAAATTAAAGAATAGTTATTTAAGTATATAAAATTTAAGAATAGTTATTTAGGTATGTAAAATTTAAGAATAGTTAATTAAGCAATATTATTCTAGTAAACAGATATGTTATGAGCGGGTGCATTGTGAAGACTCGAATACGCCCCAATTAGGACATATAGTCTTTAGTCTATGTCACGCATAGCGAAGAGTGATACGCTTTGTTGAAACAAAAAGAAAATTAAAACAATGCCACCGTGTGTATTTAGAAAGTGTACCAGTTATGATACCAAAGTAAATAAAACAGAAGTGATCTCATACCATATGTAAGTACGCAATACACCTCAATTTACTTATTTATTTAATTATTTACCTAATATTCTGATATTTGGAGGTTAGAAAAAGAAAAAAACATTTATGGTCAGAATAATGTTCGTATACATTCACACGCAAGTGACAAACACTAGCCGTCTCTTTTTTTCTTGTTGGTGTCTATGGTTGGTGAAAAGTGTCTATGTGTGCTGCCGCTGCTGTGCGGAACACTTTTTTCTATTTTTTTGTGAGTGTGTAACAAATCTGTTTACTAGAATATCATTGTATTTAAGTATATAAAATTTAATAATAGTTATTAGGGTAAATAAAATTTAAGAATAGTTATTTATTATATGTTAGGATAGCGGCTCGCTCGAAAAAATTAACTCAACTTTACCCGTTGGTGCGCATTTCCTGTAAAGAAAAAAAGAAGATTTTTTTGTTTACTTGGCTTGTTACTAGTGTACTCACGTTAAACTGAAAAGTGTTTTATATAGAAAGTAATAATAAGACAAAAAATCCTATATCCGAACCCAGGGCCCAAGTAAATACCAAATTTCATTCCAATCCGATCAGCCGTTGCAGCATAATAATAATTCATTGAATGACTAAACATCCAAACAAACAGACTTTGACATTTCTAATGTTAGCAGGATTAAACTGACGAAAATTGTGAATTTAAAAAGAAAAATTTTAGGTCTGAAAGTTGGCAATGCAGTCGGGGGTATTATTCTGAATTAAAAAAAATGTTCAAGGGAATCTTGAATACGGTTTCCATAATTGTTGTTTCATAATGTAACGCCACAAAGCGGGAACAGCAGGCGGTCATATCTAGCATTACTCGACATAAACTTAAACAAGTACCTACTACCTAAACTCCATTTGAAATAACATTAGACAAGTTTCCAAATCTTTTTACAGTCCTTTCAACCGATTTTTAGTTCTATCCCGTAAACATAAGGATGACATAAACACCTTAAACCTTTTACCAAAACCAACTGTTTACTACAGCTACCATTTGTCGTATTACTAACGCAATAGAAGTCAAAATCGGTTGAACGGGCTGTAAAATGGGCTAATTTAAACGTCTAAAGTTACTTATCGCAAATGGAGTATAGCTAACTTAACTTCAATATAATAGTTGAGGAACCGTCCAAAATACTCACATATAGGTGACTTCAGCCGCATCGAACATCCGCTTAGAAGCCTGGTACTCAGGCTTGTGTGATTTTTCATCACTAAAATACATAACTTTTATGATGCCTGACTGGATGATAAGTTTGGCACATTCATTACATGGGAACAGGGTAACATATATGGTGCAACCCTTCACAGCGACTACATTCCTGCGGATAATTGCATTCATTTCTGCGTGGCACACTGAAATTACAATTTTATATAACTAAACCAAAATAATACAAAATAGACTAAATCGAAATCGGGTCATTCGTTTGGTAGCTACGATCGCACAGACAGACGCACATTTTGTCGGGGATTAAAAACTAGCTTTAGCCAAAAAAACTTCAGGGATTTCAGGTGCGTAATACTTACAACCTGCGTGCGTGTTTAATGTGTGTCCTTAGTGCGAGTTTTTATAATTACCTACGTATATTTACTCGATCGCATTCAAGCCAATGCCAATTTATACTGAAACTGAATAAGGGCTGTCTGATGATAATAATGGACAGCCCAATTATACATACAAATCGGTATAAATGTGAACATCAAGTAAGTATGAAAACTCGCACTAGGCCCTTTGGATGTATGAACGTAAAAGAAATAAGTATGTAAGGATCATAGCCGGTGGCGCTCAGCAGTTTCTGCTTGCCCCTTTAGGGAAAAGGCGTGAGAAATAATAATAGGAAAAAATTATAAAATGCTCACCATAGGTATGTTTGGTATCAAATGGTGACTCTTTATTCTTATCCCACGGAAATTTACTGTCCTTACATCCATTTGGAAATCCATTATATCTGTAATAATAAAATGTATATAAAACATGCGATAATATACTTTCAACAGCGCTTCGAAGGAATCCCGATCCCACCAAAACTAAGCAAGCGTTGAATTTTAATCCAAAGGGAAATTAAGCGCGACCGTCTCCTTCAAACCTGGCATCGCACCGTGTTGGCAGAAACGACTAGCATCGGAAAGACGTGAAGCTCAGTACCATTCATTGAGGACATCCGTGGCCGCCCTCCGCCCATCTACGGGCATATAACATTAGATGTCCCAAAAGACAAGTAACATAAGGGTCATTTATCATTAAGGCTCTTGATACCCTTGAGTACATGTTGTTCGCTACATGTTAAAGTGTCGGATTAACTAAACACATTTCTAAATAAATACTTAAATTAAATTTAAGGCTATGCTAACCCAGTTCCAACAATTCTCCTGTCGTTGTCGACAACACAAGCCCCAACTTGGTAATCCGGGTCCTTGCTCCGATGCCTCGCCAAAAAAGCAGTCGCCATGAAGTATGTGTCCCACTCTATAGCATTAAGACGCTTTGCGCTTTTTTGACGTTTTGCTTCACTGAAATCACAATAAATAATTATAAGTAATACAGTGTAAGTTCCTAATGAAGTCAGGCGTTACATGGGTATAGTTCTCGCCAAACTTCTTGGCCGCCCTGAAGTTGGCTACAATGGCTACGCAGTAGTAAATCTCATACAGAAACAGCACCGCTTCGTGCCTTGCGCATCGGAAAGCCAACTTCAGGGCGGCCCAGAAGTTTGGCGAGCACTATACCTACATTTATTGCAGTTAGTGTGAGAGCCAGTAAACAAACTGTGAGATTTTTTTCGTGTTCGATCGCGTTAGAGTAAACGTCAATTTGTATTACATTTCAAAGGGTCCAGGGTTATAGGGATTTCCTATTACTGCCTACATCCGCTTTAGTGCCGTAAAACGGTAACTTTCTAAAGCATACTCGTTAGTAACGGCTAGGTTAAAAGGTTTGCGCTGATAGAGTCCAAACTAAGGAATAGCATACAGTTTTGGGGAAACAGCTACCATTATAATTGGCACAGGGCATTCGTCCTCCAAAAAAGAGCGATCCGAACCATGGTCCGCATTTCTCAACGAGACATCTGTCGACCATATTTTAAAGAACTTGGCATTCTCACTGTACCTAGCCTTTACGTAGTTGTGCTTTTAAACAATTTAAAAAAATATGTATTTGACTACGAAACAGACGAGGACAAAACGGTAAGGGAAAAAACGCGTAGGAAAGACCTTGGAAACAAAATCATCCCGCATTTCGGTATGGTTAAACATAGTCCACAGTATCAGGCAGTTAAGATATTTAATAAGTTACCGCTTGAGTTGAAAAGCATATTGTACACAGGCTCATTTAAGGCAAAACTCAAAGCTTTCCTGTTGGAAAAGTTAGTTAGTGTCATTAGATGATTTGTAGTAGTCTTGTTGCTCTTAAACTGACATGTGGTTATTTTTTATGGTGTTATATTGTGTTCCGTGTTCATATGACTTACTTTTCGATCATTATTTTCGTTTAAATTGCTATTAATTAATTTATCGACATATGGATTTTATTTTTTATTATTTTTGTTTGCATGGTTTTTACATTTTTATCTAATATATAAAATTCTCGTGTCACAGTTTTCGTTGCCATACTCCTCCGAAACGGCTTGACCGATTTTGATGAAATTTTTTGTGCTTATCCGGTATCTATGAGAACCGGCCAACATCTATTTTTCATCCCCCTAAATGTTAGGGGTAGTCCACCCCTAATTTTTATTTTTTAGACAAAATTTTTAATTTTATGATACAACATACAAAAATACATACAATCCTCAATTTTCACCCTTCTACGATCAACCCTTATTTTTTAATAGCCATTTTAGTAATTTAATCATTTTTCCTCTCCGGTCGAAAGCTGATCAATTATCGTCTTTTAAATAATATAATGCAGGGTAATGGGTAGGGTAGATAGGGTAGGGTATGGTAGGGTAGGGTAGGGTAGGTAGGATAGGGTAGATAGGGTAGGGTAGGTAGGGTAGACAGGATAAATGGTAGGTAGGGTAGGGAAGATAGGGTATGGTAGGTGGGTAGAGTAGGTATGGTAGGTAGGGTAGGTAGGTAGGTAGGTAGCCAATTGACGGGAGCGAAGCCCCGGGGGTCAGCTAGTTTAATATAAAATAAATTAAAAAAATATTTTCTAATTGAAATAGAATTGCATGTAGTCTTATATATTTGTACCTTCATCTATTATTAATGCTGATTATGTTAATGTTTTATGTTTGATTATATTCGAACGCAATGAAAATTGTTAAGTAATGAATAAATTAAATTGAAAAAAAATTAAATTGAAAATTTGAAAAAAATATATAATATTATTGTTTCATGTACATTATTTTTCAAACATGGTTTTTCCGTAAAAAAAACCATGTTTGCAAACAAAACTGTTCAAAAGGAGGTTCAATATTGATATTTTAGCATCGAGCGGGCGCACGGCCAATACTGCGTTTACATTGGGGCGTATATATCGCCTCAATAGGAAATCCTTTTTTGTAGGTTTACAAATTTACATATTTAAGAGGACGCTTTCGTTAACGCGATCTAGTAGGTAAGTTAAAAACAATCGCACCAACGTCTCTGATGTATCTATGCAGTGCTTAGATGAAAATATGTATAACAATTTAGTTGCATTCATTTCTGGTAGTTATATAATTCATCATCCTCATCATCATCAGCCTATTAATGTTCCCACTACTGGGACACACCTCCACTCTGTGAGAGGGAATGGGCTTTTATCCACCACGCGGGCCCAGTGCGAATCGGCGGATGTCACATGTCTTAGAATTTTTGTTTCTAGGACATGCCGGTTTCCTCACGATGTTTTCCTTCACCGTATTAGAACAGTGGTGATGAAATAATTCACACAAGGTAAAGCGCCTGCCTGGGTTCGAACCCACGACCTACAACACGTAACTCGGGGCCGTTCCCATGGGCCAGCACTGCTTTATATGAAATTAAAATACAGTTTTAACCGACACGGATAGATTAGGTTCGATAGTGATGACGGAAATTGAAGTGAGAGAGCAAAGCGAGCGTAGGTACTAAGCTTCGTCGACTTACCTTACTTACAACCGTTATTTAATCCTTTAAATTCAAATCACGATTCGATGTTCTTTACTAATATTGCTGCAGATATACAGGGTTACAGGAAAAGTCGACCTAGATCCGTTATGGGCGTGTAGTACACATCATTTCTGAATGATTTCACTATGGAACCCCCCATCCTAAACTTAACCGTTTTCGAGATTTTCGAGTTTTAATTTTTTTTATGAAAATGCCCAATTTTTCGGCTATTGAATTGAATATTTTGAAAAAAACCAAAAAAAAAAACAAAAAAAAAATTCATGTAAAAAACCAAAAAAATAATCATAAGAGTCAAAAAAATTCAAAATATTCAATTCAATAGCCGAAAAATTGGGCATTTTCATAAAAAAAATTAAAACTCGAAAATCTCGAAAACGGTTAAGTTTAGGATGGGGGGTTCCATAGTGAAATCATTCAGAAATGATGTGTACTACACGCCCTTAACGGATCTAGGTCGACTTTTCCTGCAACCCTGTATATAATTTCCTATGACATCAATTTTAAGCCAGCCAAATATTACATTACTTGCTGATCAATTAAATGATGAGATGTCTTTGCTGGTTCCGTGGCCTCGGTGAGAAGGAAACTCATGGATTAATTTGCATGATTCGTTAATATGAGTTTGATTTATTTTAATTTATTTTTGATTTGATTTCGTTTTAGTTATTAGATATTATTATACTTAATTTGGTTTTTTATTTAATTTATTTTTTTATTATATTTGATTTGATTTTTATTTACATTTCAGTTGATTTAAGTTTTCTTTGTTGTATTTTGAGTTCATTTTCAATGTAATTTGATTAATTTTAATTCAACTACCGTTTAATTTTATTTTTATTTAATTATTTTAATTTAATTTTGATTTATTTAATGTGATTGGATTCAATTGTGATTTGATTATCATTTTATTTTTGATTTAATTTTATTTTTTGTTCTTTTATTGTTTTCTATCATCTGTTAGCGGTTAAAAAATTATTTTTATTTTCTTAAATTCATCATATCATTTTTTAAATACATAATAAGTGTTTTTACAATGTGCATGTAAGATTCACATCTAGTAGGGGTCAATCAGACTATTTTTGTTTACATTATTTTTTTGTATACTCGATTGTACATCAGTTTTGTGAATTACAAATAAAAAAAAAAGTTAGTTTTGCCAACCAGTAGCAACTCAATTCACATTGTTAGCCGATAAAAAACACATGTTTGAGCTTATCAAAATCTCTTTAATTAGCTGACCGTTTAAATAATAGCCTAGTTTATGTAAGTATATTACTACTGCGAAATTTTCTTATTTTAAAACAAAATCTAAAAGTATTTTGTGTACTAACTTGCTTGCCATGCTTGTTGCTTGCACGCCGTCAACGGTCTGCAGCTGGTGATAGACTTTTGTATATTCCTTCACGAGTTGTGGAGCAATCAGCTAGAAATTACTGAAAAAATAAAAATCCTTGAAACAGATTTGTTACTTGAAACTCTCTGTAACAACAGGAAAATAACTGTAATTAGAGTTGGGTACTTTCACCGCAATTATGCTTGTGTTTGTAAATATATTGGTATTTCTTAGTAAAAGTTACGTAATTATAAATATTATTACCAAATTTCACGTTCATAGGTCAATGGGTAGTTAAAGAATTCTTCGGAACAACATTTGGTAAAAAAAAACTGTCTAGCCTAAGGGACACGTTAATTCGCGAATTTGTTTGTAAAATAGAGTTTCCTTACCGTGTGCCTTCGGTTTTAATTTTAAAAACAATCTTTCAGCCTTATTTCTATTTTTTTTTATGCGAATAAATCAACCCACTATATAACAAATAAGTGAATTAGATTTCGTTATTTACGGGAACAATGCGAACACAGTACTTCCGTCAGAGAATATTGCGGTCGACTGATCGGTTGCTTCCTGGAAATGCAATTATTTATACTTCATGCACAAAGCAGTGCAGTATCTGCCAGTCAATCAAGGGTCGTGAAGAGACAACACGGCATGTGCATTGTTACATTATTTAAAAAACCGGTCAAGTACGTGTCCAACTTCGCAAATTTAGGGATTCGTCCCAACCAAAATCAGGTTGGTTTTAATAGAAAAAAATAGGAAATTGCAAAGAAAAATCTGAATTTTCAATATAAACCACCACGATACCTTACTCGATGGCTGTAAAACTTGTGAGAGAGACGACAGAAAGACGGCCAGGCAGACGGACACGTAAGTGACAGCAATATGGCTCCGTTTGGACCCTTCGGGTACGGAATCACAAAAACTGGTTAAATGATAAATGATTTTATTTCTGTAAGTTGGTTTGTACAAATATATACTAAACTAGCTTCTGCCAGCGGCTTCGCCCGCGTGAAAAGTATTTTTTCATCCCAAGGGAACATTATCCCGGGATAAAAAGATAAGATAAGATAGTAAGAAGTAAGATTATTAATATACTAAAATAGGTTAGATACACGTGTATATATATACAGGTGAGTTTTTTAAGTGGGCGTGGATGGCCAAATCCGAAACTATGAGTATTAGCGAAAAACACTCAAAGGAGTCACGAAGCTGACTTTGTCTGGCAACACAATGCAAATAAAAAACCGTAGGTACTTTATTAAGACTTCATATTTCAGACTTGTTATCGACTTTTTCGTTAATATAGATAAATTGTTAGCACAAAAATCTCTTTCAACGTGTTAATAACATTGATTTCAAGTTTTGTTTAATTTCAATATCTTGCTGTTATTACTAAAAGGGCGGTTACGCACTTTCCGATTTCAAAATTTTCTGATTTATGAAAGATTATGACGGGTTGAGTTCGGATGTGGTGCGTAAGCTTCCCTACAAGTATTACGGCTACTTCGTAACCAAAATTTCACGAACGCGGATCGTATGTAACTAGTGCGTAACCGCTCTAACACTTGACCATGTAGAAGATGGCCCGCCTTCAAAATAATCTGGGCTGCCTTGACTTAGATACTTGAATACGGGAAGAGCAAAGCTACGAGCATGGATCCACGAGTTTTTTTACGCAAATTGTCAAAGTTACTCCTGTCCTGGTATGTGCAACTCTTCAGTTGCACATACCGAGCTCTAAGTTTTTAATGCAGCCCCTTCAAAGTAAGATTGCAGCAAGTGACCAGCACCCGTGCTCGGCTCGAATTTTTTCTGTTGTCATGGCCAATGGCCTAGCGTGAGAGAGGGCCAAGGCCCTGGATAGCGCTATTTACGGGGCGGCAATGAGCGGAGCCAGGAGGTGGCGAACGGGTATACGCGGTAAAGACAGTTCAAAGTCAGCAGCTCAGAACTTTGTTATCCGGACTATGTAGTAAAAACAAGGACAACCAAGAAATTGTGTATTTTCCTTACATATTTTCCTCACTAAATGGCGGACCGCGGTCCGGTATATAACGATAAATATCAAGTAAGCCGGAAAAAAAATCTGCGCTCTGAGAGCTATCTTCGCGTACGCTGCCTAAACCGTTGGAGATACACAAATATAATGTACCGTAGAATTGTTTGTCTTAAATAGTTCTAAATAAAAGTCCTTGACAGCATACATCTACCTTTTATGTGGAAGCCACTATGACTATAATAATTAGAGATCCTTATGAAAATTGTAATAATGTAACCCAAAGTAGCAAAATGTTGCATATAAAATTGATTCTTTGGCGTGCGCTGAGAAAACTATTGATGATACATAAAAAATATGTACTACATGATTAGGTAGGCAAGGGTAGGTAGGATTGGGTAGGTAGGGTAGGCAGGGTAAGGTAGGGTAGATAGGGTATGGTAGGTAGAGTAGGGTAAGTAGGGTAGGGTAGGTGGGTACAGTAGGTATGGTAGGTAGGTAGCCAATTGACGGGAGCGAAGCCTCGGGGGTCAACTAGTAATATTATAAAGATGAAAGTTTATGAGTGTGTTTGTATGTTTGTTACTTCTTCACGCTCCAACGGCTGGACCGATCTGGATGAAATTTGGCACAGAGATAGATTATAGTCAGGTTTTTTTATCTCGGGAATATGTATATGTTCCTTCGGGATAATTTACGACTTTCACGCGGGCGAAGCCGCCGTCAGAAGCTAGTACAAACTAATTGTGTTATACGAGTACGTAATTTATGCCGCGCTTTGTTTTTGCTGCCGTCGATTCGACAACGGATGAATTATTTAATCAAAATATTCATTGATATTGTGGATACCTATATTGACATATTTAAGCTTATTATTTCAATTTTAACAAATTAAGTACACGTGGGGTAACCGGTTGGTGGTTGTCACATGTCTTCGAATTTATGGTTTTAGGAACTCAGGGCGTACTCTAAAACTCGCGCGGTTTGACGCCTACGTTTCTGTATTGATGACTAGTCTGAAAAACACTAAGGCCCAGATTTTTAATCCGTCGTTAACTCAACCAATGGTTAAATTTTAATATGCTAACCAATGGTTTAAAATTTCTCTAAAATGCGTCCTTTCATCAATTGTTAGCATCACAAATGGTCAAATAAGGTGCAGAGTTAATTATTCAACCATTTTTTAGATTGATGATTAATGAACAAACTTTACGCGTTTTGAAGAAATTAAAATTTCGCTTTTACCATTGGTGGCAAAAAAATACTGGGCCTAACGACGCAAACCCGCGTGTGGGGTTTTGTTACACACGCACGAGTTTTAGCTTACGCTCTCAGAAGTTAAAAAATACCAAACACATAGAAGTAATTATTGTCATTTATTTATTTATTCAAATTCTATTTCATTGTTCGCCCAAAAGTAAATATGAAATTATAAAATAATCGATTAGAACAAATAAAATTCATCAAATTGAAATTAAAATATATGCGAATAAAACAAATAACATTCATAAAATTGAAATAAAATATATATTTGATTAAAACAAATAACATTCATGTAATATGTAAACCATCGTTTTGAGATCAGTCAAGTGGTGATGACATAAATTACAAAAAAAAAATTGTAGTTTTTTATTAAGATCTCTGATTAAGATATTCCTATTTTTAGGGCATCGATGACAGTTGTGTTTGACATGACGTTTGACGACTTGACAAAGCTAATTTGAAGTTGACAGATAATACGGTGATCGGTGAGTGAAGGTCAATCAAATGTCACTGTCAAAATGACATTTCTAGCAAACTGCTGATCTGACCCACCATGTTTAATTTTATGTTGTGTTGCTCTCCTTGGCAAGGTTTAATTTGAATGTACATTGTAACTTAGTGAAATTAAAGAAAATTAACAGTAACAAACGGTTAACATTTTAAAAAGCAATATTTGTATATAGTGTACAAAGTGCTGGCCCAAGCGCCATACATTTCGGGAACATCTCTTTTAAGAATAGTTATTTTTAATCGGATAGTGACTTGGTCGAAAAATTTAACTCAATTTTACCCATTGGTTTGAATTGTCTGAAAAAAAGAGGAATTTATTAGTTTAGTTACCTAATTTATTGCTAAATATGTTTCATCTCAAAGAAAATACTACTAAAATAAATAATATATAAAGTATCCTGTATTCAAACCCAGGACCCAAGAAAATGCCAAAGTTGAAGCATAATAATAATTGATTGAATGACTAAACACCCAAACAAACAGACTTTCAATAAATGAATCGCAATTCACATTTCTTATTTTAGCAGGATTAAACTGACAGAAATTGCTAGTGAATTAAAAAAGAAAAATTTTAGATCTGAAAGTTGGCAATGCAGTCTTCGGTAATATGCTGAATTAAAAAAAAAACAATGGAATCTTGAATAAGGTTTCCATAATTATTGTCTCATAATGTAACGCCACAAAGCGGGAACAGAAAGCGGCCATACTTAGCATTACTCGACATTAAATTAAACGAGTACTACCTAGCTAACATAACTTTAATAATAGTTCAGGGACCTTCCAATATACTCACACATATTCGACACCAGCCGCATCAAACATCTTCTTAGCGGCCTGGAACTCAGGCTTGTCGTCTTTCTCATCACTAAAATAAATAACTTTTTTGATGCCTGACTGGATGATCAACTTGGCACATTCACTGCATGGGGACAGGCTAACATACATGGTGCAACCCTTCACTTCGGATATATTCCTGAAGGCAATTGCATTCATTTCTGCGTGGCAAACTGAAATAATAATTTTATATAACTAAACTAAAATAGTACAAAATAGACTAAATCAAAATTGGTTCATCCGTTTGGGAGCTGCGATCGCACAGACAGACTCACATTTGTCGGGAATTAAAAAGAAACTTTAGGCAGAAAAACTGCAGAGATTTCAGTGCAGGTGACCATAAGCTCTTAGAGTAAGATTATGATACAAAGCACAAGGCATATATATGTATACAGGTGCGTAATACTTCCATCCAGCGCAACGTGCGTATTTAAAGTGTGCATTTATTCCAAGTTTTTATACCTACAAGTTCTATAATTCTATAATTTCTGCCTGCCCCTTTAGGGAAAAGGCGTGAGACTATAACATATACAGTAAAACTTAATAACAATTATGCTCACCATATAAATGTTTGCAATCTAGTGGATCAGCAGTTTTCTTACCCCACGGGAATTTATTGTCACTACATCCAATTGGAAATCCATTATATCTGTAGATAATAATTAAATGTATAAAAAAACATGTGATAATAATGTATTAGCTTTTATAAGCTCATCGAGGGATTACGGTCCCACACCCGAGCAAAGGTTGAATTGGAATCCCAAGGGATATTAAGCGCGGTCGTCTCCTTCAAACCTGGTGTTGCAACGTGTTCGCAGAAACGACTAGCATCGAAATGACGTAGAGCGAGGTGAAGCGCGAGGCTCAAGAACACACTCTGCCCCATCTAGGGACATAGGACATTAGATGTCCCAAACGACAATTAACGTAAGGGTCATTTATTATTCAGGCTCTTGATTCCTTTGAGTAGGTACATTATTATTCGCTAGGTATATGTTGAAGTGTCGGATTTGGCTGTCTTGCCCGATACACTCTGATCCTCAATTCTCAACAGAATTTCAAGTGTGTGTCTACACAAAGGTGAACGGCAGATTTGGTACCGCATATTTTTTTTTGTTGTTCGGTTATAGAATTTGGTATATAAATAAAGGCAACTAAGCCATTTATTTTCATGTTAGTTTACTATTTTTAGAACTTCGGCTTAATTAATAATATCAATAAAAAGATTTTAATCTAAAAACGTAATAAAATCGTGCACTCAACGCAGTTATGTTTTTAGATGTTGCCTTACATAAAATAACACAAAATTGAAATGATAATTAATTATTTAGAAATAGAAATAATATTAAATATAACCAAACTCATCATTATCAAACTGTCGCAGTCTGCTTGTGGATATAGGTATTTAGAAATACCCTGAGTAGGTACGATCCTCAACTCAATCTACCTACTTATTCGTAAGGAAAATACTACAACGATAGCAACAAACAATTTACTTTACACATTACCTATGTAACAATCTGCAACATTTACCTATATGTAACAATTTACATTGGTACACTAGTATATAACCTTAAAAAACAAAACTGACTATAACTTTTACGTTCCAAGTTCTAAAAATCTAAGAATTAAAAAAAGGATTATTTATCGTATTAACTACCAATTAAAACAAAAAATATCCCAAAACACGAAATTTTATTTGCGGTACGAAGTTCCCATACAAGCCTGCCGTTCGCCTTTGAAATTCATCAGGTAACGTAAGTATTATAGATACTAAAATTTAAATACTAAAATTTAAGGCTATGCTAACCCAGTTCCAACAATTCTCCTGTCGTTGTCGACTATACAAGCACCAACTTGGTAATCCGGGTCCTTGCTCCGAAGCCTCGCCAAAAAAGCATTCGCCATAAAGTATGTGTCCCAATCCATAGGATTTTGACGCTTTAGACATTTAGCTTCACTGAAATCACAATAAATAATTATAGATAATACGTAGGTAAGTTCCTAATGACACCAGGCGTTACATGGATACCTACTATTCATATTAGTTAGTACCTAACTTAGACCCAGTGAGCTAAGAGTGAGTTTTTCTATAGACCGACCGCTTAACTGAGACCATTTTGAAGTAGCTGTGCGGTGCGGTATGTGTATTTATGAGTGTATTTATTAAAAATTCCTACAACATAAAAGAACATAGGAGGACATAATGTCGGCGCAGGTGTAGTGACCTGTCAGTCGCTAGCTCGCTGGTAGGTGTTAACATCTCTTTTGCTACCTTAGGAACGGTCTCAGTTGAAGTTAACGTCAATTTATATTGAAACTGCAGACAAGCGCCGTCTGGTGTCAGTAATAGGAAAAATCTTTTTTTTTAAATACAAATTGTCATTGAGATCGTTCACGTTAACGTTATCGATACGTTAAAAACTCGCACTAAGATTTTTCTATGTAACGCTTAGATGAAAATATGTATAACAATTCAGTTGCGTACATTTCTTAAGCTATATTACTGTATATGAAATTATATTGAGATTATTTACCGTACCAGAGGGTCCTTTTGGAATTTTTAATATTTTAATTACTCTATAATCTATATACATTCTAACTCTCATACGAGCTTACTCCACAAACATCAATTCATACATCATCACACGCGCACACACCCCCATTACAGTATTACTCACCATTCTTCATACTTACACACCAACTCAATTAGTTTAGTTTTCAAGCTCATTTTACTTTATTTTATTTTTCTTCTTCAATCGAAATAATGCTGTACTCGTTAGCTAAATTTTTGTATGCAAATAGCGATTCTGATACCGAGATACAGGTTTTTACCTAGTTCGGTTGCAGATGGTCCTACATTGTATTGAACTTATAATATATTGCTAGTTTTTAAGTTATCATTTTTTTGTACAATCTTTTTTTGGTTAAATAAATTATTAATAAATATACAGTTTCGTATCCTACTAATATTTTAACCGACATGAATAGATTAGGTTCGATAATGATGACGGGATATGAAGTGAGAGAGCAAAGTGAGCGTACTAAGCTTCGTCGACTTACCTTATTTACAACCGTAATTTAATACTAATTTGATTAAATCCAAATCATGATTTGATGCTGTTTACTAATATTGCTGCAGATATTTAATTTCCTATGACATCAATAATAAATTACTTGCTGATTAATTAAGTTATTTTTGGCAACCAGCAGTAGCAGCTCAATATACTTTGTTTGCTTATAAATACACGTTGGAGCTTACTAAAACCTCTCTAATTAAATGAGCTTTCTCTAATTGAGTTTTACCTAATAAGTGATTTCTTATTTTAAAACAAAATATGATAATTTAGTGTACTAACTTGATTGGCATATTCTTTACGGCAAGGCCGCTCATCACCAGCCCTGCGGCCCACTTGGTAGCCTGCCAACGCATTTGGTCTTGCACGCCGTCAACGGTCTCGACTGACGATAGTCTTCGGTACAGTCCTTCACGAGTTGTGGAACAATCAGCTAGAAATTACTGAAAGAATAAAAATTCTTGAAACAGACTTCTTACTGGAACCTTTCTTACTGACAACCACAGGAAAATTGTAATTAGAGGCCAGCCTATAATAAATCCTAGTTCGGTACTTTCACAGGAATAATGCTGTCTGTAAAACGTTAATATTCCTTATTTATTGTACACAATAGTACCTACTAAACTTCATCATCATATCAACCGAAAGACGTCCACTGCTGGACATAGGCCTCCTCCAAGCGTCGCCATATTGACCGATCCTACGAGTCTCGTATCCAGCGGATCCCCGTTACCTTCACCTGGTGATGACCTGGCAGGTCCACCTAGTGGGAGGCCTTCCAACGCAACGTCGCCACTCCAGAACTTTTCTGCACCATCGGCCATCCGTTCTGCGTATTTGTTTTTCGCGGGTCTATCTTTTATAGCAGAACTTTTTATGTCGTAATATTATTTTGCATAACAACGGATAGCATAAACTTCATTTCGCAGAAAATCGTTTGGCGTACACTCATTTATCATACATTCAAAGCTCATAATTTTGTAAATCAGAATCATCTTTAGGCATACATTACACATCGTTAGTCATTATAAGGCAGAACCATCATATCGCAGAAAGTTCACAGTCAGAATAGTCTTTTGGCATACATTTCATATCCATATTAATTGAAATGCTCATCTATCTCAGAACACACAGGAAACTGAAATAATTTAAGCAGTAATAAAATCATTTTTGAATCGAATTCACTACTACAGACATACCTAACATTGTTATTATTTTGACAAAGTTATAAAATAATTTTAGTATGAAATAGTATTATGGATAAAGCTGAAGAGTTTGTATGTATTATATCCAATATATCTTTTACTTTACATAACTTATTTGGAGAACTCGTTCATTATTATAACTTAAAATTCTGAAATAAAACAAATTATTATAAAACAGGAAAAAGCCGACTACAAAAATGCATTAACTGAACCGCTTGCAGCACCTCATAAGATTTAATGTATAAATTATATCTAGTACTTTTCTTCTCTTTTCATTTAATAAATTTTTAGCAGTCGGGTTTTTTGTTTTTTTTTTTCAATATTTTTAAAACAAAAATTCTGCATTTATCTAGGTACTCAACGAGTTCTAAACAACGATAACACACTCGATGGGGAAGAGTTTTTTTTTTTTTGCTGTATCGGAGCCTCCCTTAAAATATTTTTCTACAATTTTTATGGCTTTGGGGCAACAAGATGTTTAAACTGTGAAAATTTGAAGACTGTAGCTCCAACCGTTTAACTTTAAAATCTGTATGACAGACGACAGACAGACAGATGGATACGAGTTACAGCTGTTCTCCGTATGGACCCTTCGGTTACGGAACCCTAAGAACGAAGTAATAGCCTGGGGGAGGGATTAATCTGCGAATTTATTTATAAAATAAAGTTTCCTTACCGTGTGTCTCCGGTCATTTTATTAGCAATTGTGCTTTTAGCCTTATTAATCGACTGAAAGGAAAGGATTATGTTTTTAATTTTATTTTTTCCCTTTAAAACAAACCACTAAACAACACACAGGCGAATTAGTTTTCGTAAATTTCGGGAACAATGCAAACGCAATCTTCCGTCAGAGAATACAGCGGCCGACTGATCGGTGGCTGCCTGGAAATGCAACTATTTATACGAGGCATGCCTTTTAAATTCTGTTTCCATATTTCCCGGATATTTTGAATTTGGAACTGTTCTATATTCGAATGTGTTTAAATTTTGAATCTCAAAACAATGGAAAGTATTAGGATTAATGCTATTGTTTAGTTACAGCGTCGATTGGAATCTGTCAGGTTACGTACGAAAATTAATCTTTCTATGGAAAATGTTCGCGCAATAATTTTCTACAACTTTAGAAGACGGCTGACACGGCTTCAGTGTTTTAAAGAGCTAACATCTGTGTTCAGTGATGAAGCCCCATGTCTGCGGACTGTCGAACGCTAGTATTTAGAATTCCAGCGTGGACATACTAGTGTTAATGACAAATCTCGCGAAGGACGCCCAAAATCCGCCTTCACTGAAGATAACATTGCTGTGAGACAACTAATTCTCGAAGATCGTCATGTGACGTATTGAGAGATAGAGGCTCTATTAGGCATCTCAGGGACAACCAATCAGAAGATCTTGCTTGAAGCACTTGGTGTGAGAAAGCTAGTTTGCCGTTGGATACCGCATCTGCTTTCCGACGATCACAAGGCGGCCCGCGACAGATGGTGTAAGAAAACTCTGCAAAGGTTCAACCGAGGAGAGTCAAATCACGTCTACGACATCATCAGTGGTGACGAATCTTGGATCTATGCCTACGATCCTGATTCCAAACAACAATCTACAATCTGGGTCTTTCAAGACGAGCCAAAGCCGACTAAAGTTGTTCGTTCTCGAAGCACTTCAAAGAAGATGGTGGCCACGTTCGTTGGAAAAACCGGCCGTGTTGCGACTATTGCACTTGAAGATCGTAGAACGGTTAACGCAGAGTGGTATACCATAGTTTGTTTACCACAAGTCATCGCCGTACTTCGAAAATCTAACTCAAAGCGACGCATCATCCTACACCACGACAACGCAAGCTCACACAACGTTCGTCAAACGATTGAGTATTTGAAGCAGGAAAAAGTAGAAATTCTTGACCATCCTCCATACAGCCCTGACCGAAGCCCTAACGATTTCTTTACATTTCCTAAAATTAAGAAAAGTCTTCGTGGTCAAAGGTTCCAGTCCGGTGAAGAAGCAGTCGACGCTTTCAAGTCAGCCAACCGGCTAAGTACGTGTCGGACTTCGCAAATTTACGGTTCCGTCCCTACCCCAAAAATAGCTTGGTTTTAATAGAAAATTTCAAGGAAAAATCTGATTTATCAATATATTGGTATTTGTTTGTAAAATGTACGTAATAATTAACATTATTACCAAATTTCAAGTTTATATGTCAATGGGAAGTTAAAAAATTCTTCGGAACTACATTTGTAAAAAATTGGTAATTTCTGTCTTTGGTGGCTTCTCATTCTTTTGGTTTTAAATATTTTTTAAAACTAAAAGCATACAGCATTTATCTAATAGACGAGTTCTAAACAACGATACCTTACTCGATGGGGTAGGATTTTTTTCTGTTTCGGAGCCCCACTTAAAACCATTAAAATATTTTTTGACGACTGTGAAAATTTGAATAATTATGCTCTAACCGTTTGGCTGTAAAACTTGTGTGAGAGACGATAGATAGACAGACAGACGGACACGCGAGTGGCAGCAATAAGGCTCCGTTTGGACCCTCCGGTACGGAATCCTAAAAGAATGTTATTAACGTACTAAAATAGGTAAAATACACGTATATAAACAGGCTGAGTTGTTTCAGTGGGCGTGGATGGCCATATACGAAACTATGAGGAAAACGAAAAACACTCAAAGGAGACACGAGGCTGATTTTGATAAAAACTAAAACTGCATCATTTGATTTTTTGAAAAATCAATATTCCTGGCCAGGAATGGAGTCTGCTGATTTTGAAAAAAAAAACGCAAGCTGAATTATTACACCATTCGATGTGTCGCTCAAAAAGGAACAAATTCTGGGAAGTAATGAAGAATGGCAAACTTGAGGGCAAACCTAATATATACGTATATAATTAAATATATTTAATATCTGTTTTTATTTGCTTGCGTGATCGAATCAGAAATGCAGAGAACCGCAAGAGAACCAGGATTACCGCCATAGCCCGAAGAATTGCCAAACTTAAAGTGCAGTGAGCAGGGCACATTGCTCGCAGAACGAATGGCCGATAGGGCAGAAAAGTTCTGGAGTGGCGACCGCGAACCGAAAGACGTTGCGTTGGAAGGCCTCCCACCAGGTGGACCGATGATCTGGTGAAAGTTGCGGGGATCCACTGGATGCGAGATGCACGGTACCGGTGAATGTAGCGACGCTTGGGGGAGGCCTATGTCCAGCAGTGGACGTCTTTTGGCTGATATGATGATGATGAATATTTATCCAATCTAATTCCATCAATATAAATTTAATTCCATCGAATTCAATTAAATTTAGGCATAACTAATCCTGCGGGTCAAGAGGTGGCCCATCTACGCTTTTAATTTGCCCTCGTCAGCAGGCTGGCGATATGATGATAGTTTTTTGAGAGGAACAGAGAACTTCAAAACGAAACGAGTACGTTTAAAAACACACACTGAGACACAATGTGATTTTTTTAACGTACTCGATCAAAACATTTTCTTATGTATATGTGTATACAAAAATTGGATTTCGCCTTACTGTCACCAGACGGTTAATAGCACAAGTAAAAGCACAAACAACCACCACCATCTATCTGTGGTAGCAAGACCACAGATTTTATGATTTATAATATTCTGCTATTTTTGTATCCATTCCCAATGTTAACTTTTACAAGGTAAAGAAACAGACAGAAAAGACGGCAATTCAAATCTAAATATGTCCTTGAAATAGATTAATTTAAATAATAATAGCCGCACGGGTCGATCTTCAAGGTTAAGCAACGCCTGCCAAGGATGGTCCGTGGATGGGTGACCATCTTTATATAGCGAGTTTCCTCTGTGCCTCACGTTAAGGCGTTGGTCCCGGCTATCATTTGAAGATCTTTGACAGTCGTAACGGGTATTCAAAAGCCTAAAATCTGACACCAGTCTGGTCAAGGGGTATCGTATTACCCAGTTACTGGGTTGTGGAGGTCTGATAGGCAGTCGCTCCGTGTAAAATACTGGTACTAAGCTGAGAAAAGTCTTGGCAGATTGATTGATGAACACATGTTCAATATTATCCTTCACAAGGTAAATATAGACGGAAATTACGCAAACACAAAACTAAATAATTTCCTTGAAACTGATTTGTTGCAAAAACAACCGATTTTTGAAATTGTTACTAAAAGTAAACAACTTTTCTGTAATTTGTCATCTTGTTTTACAGATTGAGCTATGTCTAAATATGGACATGTATTTTCAACTCAATACAAAAAACACTCACACACATTTCAGACTAGCTGACCCGGCGAACTTCGTTCCGCCTAAGAGTCGATTCTTAATTTTTTTTTATTATGATACCTACTTAGTTTCATTTTATTTTTACTTATTCCTAATTAAGTAATATTTTTATTGACAATGAGCTGCGCGCGGTACTGGACAGTACTTGGAAATTGCAACATTACTTTATTTTTCTAAAATAAACGTAGCCTAAGTTACTCCTTATTACATCAGCTACCTGCCAATAAAAGTCCCGTCAAAATCGGTCCAGCCATTTCAGAGATTAGCCGGAACAAACAGACAGACAGACAAAATTTAAAAAAAAAATGTTATTTTGGTGTATGTACCATATATATATTCATATACATGTAGTAAAAAACGGTTATTTCAATATTACAAACAGACACTCCAATTTTATTTATATGTATAGATTTGCTAAGGGCTTTTTCTTTAACTATAAAAAAATCGTAAAAGTGTTAAAACCAAAGATTTAAAGTTTTGTTTGATTTTAATATCTTGCTGTTATTACTACAAAGGCGGTTACGTACTTACAAGTTTCCGTGATCCGTGTCCTTGATTTGACTCGACGTATTGGCGATTACTTCCCAAATGCAGCCCAGCATAAATGTTGTTTCTATTTATATCAAAGTACCACAACCTACGTAGCATTGTTATCTAATCATTACTAGTGTCGGACTGAAACACGATTTTCAGCCGAAACCGAAACCAAAACGGAAGTAGTGTTAGCAAAAACTGGCAAAACTATAAACAAGACATATTTAGATACCTACTTGAATTATCCCTACATAAAATACGCGAGCCAAATAACTGAAAATTTATTTTGTCTCAGGCTGCAGAAGACGCCCTTTGAGTCTCCCGAGGAATAAACCCTAACAGTCGTTGCACAGAGGGGGCTCTAGGGTGATCTGTTAAGATGTCACAGGGCGTTCTACGTGTGTCTGCGCCATATTAAAAATATAAATTAAATATTATAAATATTTACTCACGCACTCAAATTATTAAAATAGCAACACTTACATTCATTTCACATCATTCAATAAAATACACGAGGACCAATCCTTAACTCCCGCGCACACCCCTTCCTACTTTCCGCTCATCAGTTGTCAAAAAGTCGCAACTCCGGAAACGCGTGTGCGCTCCCGTTTTCTCTCGCTCTCAAAGAAAACTCAAGTATAAGTGTTGTGTGTGAAAAACAGACTCTGTGGGTGGCTTACCAGCATTCAACTATAGTGAAAACTCCACTGCTAAAACTATCGAAGGACATTATTATTCAAAGCTCCAATCCTGCACCCGTAAGTACCTACTTACTGCCTTTTTCCGCTGCGCCCACAAGTTCTGGTCCCTCTCGCCGAATAAAAAACATAATATACTCTCTCAATCACTCATCTAACCACACACAATAAGCAAACGCTTTCCTCACACAGTTATTATTTCGAAATTACGGCAGCTCGCTAACTCGCTAAATCGCATCCAACGTACACTCTTTTCGATATTTAATTATTTGTTTATTCATATTTTGATATCCGCATATATATTTAACGCTTATTTCACGCATTTAAAAACATTTAACGCATCCACGCACGTTATATTATTACTAGATACCTATTCTCAAAATGGCGTCAACAAGACAATCAAAAAAGAAGACAGCCAGTGATGATGAACACGGGGTTTACTCAAAACTATCTCTTCTCGAAACTAAGATGGAACATCTTTACCAGATTATGCAGAATATATACGATCTTAGCCTAAAGGTTTCCGATCCAACATTTCAATCGCAATTTCTAGCACGCATTCAATCGGTAGATATTATACGTTCAAATTTCTTGGATACTCTGGACTCGTATGTTATGGCTCGATTAGAAAATGATCCATCCGCAAAACCGAACTACGCCGCCTTACAATCCTTTGACGAACTGTATTGTTACGTAAAACATACAGCATCTACACTCACACAAAATAATTCTAGTAAAAACACTCAAGATAATTCTCATAAATATGATCTGTTAAACCGCAAGTTACCGCCTCTCAAGTTAGTTTCTTTTGATGGTTCACCATATAATTGGTCGCCATTTTACGAGAATTTTTAAAGTCTTATCCACGATAATCTGCATCTCTTAGACGCCGAAAAAGTTCAATATTTAATAGGTTCTTTGTCCGGCAAAGCATTAACCGTTTGTTCAGGTATTACACCTACCGCTAATAATTATCTTATAATTTGGAATTCTCTATTAGAAAAATACCAAGATACTCGAGTACAAGCTTCCATTTACGTACAACAAATAATTAACTATAAACCAAATCAATCAATCGATACATTTCTCGAACAATTTTACTCTGCAGAAGCCGCTTTACGCCGTTTAAATATTGACGATCTCTCAGATTTTATTATTACTCACGTCGCACTTACTAAACTCGATAAGGAGGTAGTGAACTTGTTCGAGCAATCGCATAGACATATTCAAATACCTACATTCTATCATCTTTCTAAATTTATTAAAGAACAAAGTAAAATACAAACGCTACGTAATCCTAGCTCAAATACAAAACCTTTTTTGTCTCAACGCTCCTCAAATAATAATTATAATAATACATCAAATTCTAAAACTACTCGAACATTCTTCGCAAATACTCATTCACCCGCAATACAAAAACGCTCATGTAAAATATGTAATGATCCTAATTCGCATCCTCTATATAAATGTTCATTTTTTGTTAATCAAGACCCGCGTACTAGATTTGAACTAGTAAATAAACATCGTTTCTGCCGTAATTGTCTAGGATTTCATGATACTAAATTCTGTAAATCAATAAATACTTGTTCCACATGTCAACGCAAACATCATACGCTCTAACATGTAGAAAACTTTCATAATATTTTCAAAACCGAACCGATGTCCCCGCGATCGGAAGTCGAACCTAATGCACCGCCGCTGAACCATCAGTGTGTCAACACGCAGCCCGCGCCCCGCGCCGCTCCCCTCACCACCGCTCTGCCTGCCGAGATCGTGTCGAACGTTTCTTCGGTCGCCGCCGCCGCTGATAAGTTTGCGCGCCAAAATTTAAATGATCTCGCGTTATCAATGACCGCTTCTACTTGTGATATCTATAGTAATAGTACTACAGTTTTATTACCTACTGCTTCTGTATACGTTTATAAAAATAAGAATCCAAATAAGGTTCGCGTGTTTCTAGATACAGGTTCAATGAGTAATTTTATCACAAAGTCGTGTTGTGAACGCCTTAATTTAGTCATTACTCCTGATAACTCAACCATTCTTGGTATCTAAAATATCTGCTATTGGATTTACGAAATTTAAAATATTTCCCCGCTTTGATTCACGCTGCTCATATATTATCCATGCTCGCGTAATAGAAAATATTACCGACGGCTTACCTAGTTTACCTATAGATACGTCCAAATTAATTCACTTACGCAACTTACCTATGGCTGATGATGCATTCCATTTACCGGCCGATATCGATTGTCTAATTGGCAACGAGTTATTCCCGTTCCTATTAGGAAGTGGAAAGGTTACAATACCCGGTTCATCGGTCGTCGCTGTACAGACTACACTACATGGTTACATTGCCATGGGTAGGGCAGATTGTGACAACCGCTTAGATACTCGCACTCCTATCTTCAAAAATAATAATACCTATAATTATAAATCTTTTTTCTGCGCTACCGCATCTAACTCACTTGAAACTCTCACTCAACGCTTTTGGGAATTAGAAAACGTCCCTGATAAAGTTCACAGGAGCCCTGATGATGAGGCCTGTGACCTTATCTTTAACGCTTCGCAATCACGTGATGGTACTGGCAGATATACTGTACAGTTACCGTTTAAAACTTCCTATTCTGAATTAGGAAATTCTTACGCTATTGCTCACCGACGTCTCATTAATTTAGAAAAGAAATTAGATTCGCATCCCGACATTCGTAAAAATTATAATGCCACTATTCAAGACTACATAGATCAAGGATATCTGTCCAAAGTTGATAATCCCTTCTTTGAAATTCCGCATTATTATATTCCGCATCACGCTGTTTATCGCCCCGATAAACAGTCGTCTAAAATACGCATAGTACTTGATGCTAGTTGTAAAACTTCGTCAGGTAAATCTCTTAATGACATTTTATATATTGGTCCTAATTTACAAAGTAACATATTTGACTTACTCATAAATTTACGCATGTTCTCCGTCGCTGTAGCAGCTGACATCGAGAAGATGTATTTTCAATTGAAACTCGACTCTAAGCATCACGGCTTTCAACGCATTTTATATAGGTTCGATAAAGCTAGTAAACTAGAAACTTACGAATTCAATAGGGTTTCTTTTGGCGTTTCAAGTTCGCCAAACTTGGCTATGAGGGTGATTCGCCAACTTGCTGCTGAAAGTAAAGATCAGTACCCACTAGCCGCATACGAAGCTGAAAATCATATGTATATGGACGATTATATATGTTCAATAGATGGCGTTGATAAAGCCGAGAAAACTCACCGGGAAATGGTCGCTATGTTTAAGTCCGCAGGTTTCAATCTTATAAAATGGGTCTCAAATAGTTCTCAATTAATGGATAAAATCCCCGCTTCGCATAAAAATCCGCAGAATATTAATTTCGACACAGACGCTAATTCAAACGTGAAAATTGTAGGTATGCAGTGGAATCCTGTAGAAGACACTTTTTAATTTAAAATTAACGCTATTTCTCTCATATGCACAAAACGCACAATTCTCTCCGCAACCGCTCGTCTTTTCGACCCGTTAGGTCTTATCGCTCCCGTGACAGCATTTATGAAGTTACTCGTTCAAGAATGTTGGAAACACGAACTTGACTGGGATAGTCCAGTACCTACGCATATTGAAAATAAGTGGAATCAATTCCACAACGAACAGTCTCAGATTTAGATACCGCTGAAATATATCTTATAAAATATGTCCAAAATTTACACTTTTCGGAAGATATGGTCAACTTAAAATTAAATAAACCAATAAATAAAAAAGTCTTAAAACTTAATCCATTTATCGACTCTTCTAATATCTTACGAGTAGGTGGAAGATTAACTCACTCTCAACTCGATTACGGCCAAAAGCATCCGATATTACTACCGCAAAAGGATCGCGTAACTAACCTCATAATTGGTTACTATCATATCGTTAATCTTCATACAGGTCCCGCTCTTTTATTATCTATGATAAGACAAAAATTTTGGATAATTTCCGCTAGAAATTTAGTTAGACAAATAGTTCACAAATGTAATAAGTGTTTTAGACTCAATCCAAAAAATACTTAACCTCCAATGGGTGATCTGCCCGCTTTTCGAGTTTCAGACGTGAAACCATTTGTTCACACCGCTGTTGACTACGCTGGTCCTTTTTTCATAACTCATATTCGCAAACGTGGAATCAAAAGCCAAAAGGCTTATATTTGTTTATTTGTATGTTTAACGACTAAAGCATTACACTTGGAACTTGTTTCTGATCTTAGTTCTGATTTATTTCTCGCCGCTTTTAAGCGCTTTATATCTCGCAGAGTTCCTGTTTCGCTAATATATAGCGATGGAGGTACCTATTTTATTGGAGCAAAACGTAAACTCAATGAAATTTACTCTCTCATACAGTCCAAATCGCATATTAATTATATTAGTCAACAGTTATTGTCTGAGCATCGCGTACAATTTAAACATAGTCCGCCTTATGGTCCGCATTTTAACGGACTCAGCGAAATAAGTGTTCTTTGTGTCAAAACTCATCTTTACAAAGTCATAGGATCTCAAATACTCACTTACGAAGAATTTAGTACTGTGCTTGTTCAAATCGAAAACTTGCTAAATAGCCGACCTCTATGTGTCTTGAATTCGGATCCTTCCGATATTCCCGCATTAACGCCTAATCATTTTTTAAACATAACTCCACTCAAATTCTTACCCGCTGAAGATGTTACTGACATCGCTGACAATCGCTTATCACGCTATCGATTACTCAATAAAATAACGCATTCATTTTGGCAACGCTGGAATAAAGAATATCTTACGTCTTTGCAAGAAAGAGAAAAATGGAACTCTCCCTCAAAACCTATCGAGTTAGGTACTATTGTCGTAATTAAAGACAATCACTCTCATCCTCTTAGTTGGCCTCTAGGGATAGTAGATGTGGTTTATCCTGGAAAGGACAAAATTATAAGAACAGTTAAAGTAAAAACCGCGACTGGTTCATATATAAGGCCAGTAGTTCGGATTTGTCCGTTACCTTCGCAGTAAATTTAATATAACTCACTATTTTTTTTAATATTACAATACTCTTATTCTCTATTAATATCTTAATTCTTAAATTGTTTAGAGGAAACCTCTAGTCCTGGGGAGTTGTCTGCGCCATATTAAAAATATAAATTAAATATTATAAATATTTACTCACGCACTCAAATTATTAAAATAGCAACACTTACATTCATTTCACATCATTCAATAAAAAACACGAGGACCAATCCTTAACTCCCGCGCACACCCTTTCCTACTTTCCGCTCATCAGTTGTCAAAAAGTCGCAACTCCGGAAACGCGTGTGCGCTCCCGTTTTCTCTCGCTCTCAAAGAAAACTCAAGTATAAGTGTTGTGTGTGAAAAACAGACTCTGTGGGTGGCTTACCAGCATTCAACTATAGTGAAAACTCCACTGCTAAAACTATTGAAGGACATTATTATTCAAAGCTCCAATCCCGCACCCGTAAGTACCTACCTACTGCCTTTTTTTCCGCTGCGCCCACAACGTGCTAATGGTTTTTAGTTATCTATAACAACAGCTCAAGTACGGTAGGTTCAGTCTATACAAATGTTTGATTACTATTTGGTCGTAACAGAAACTCCAACCTAAATCAGAATTTTTGCCGAAACCGAAACCGAACCTTCGGTCCTACACTACTGATTACAGAAATGACTTTGAATTCATGAAGGTCAAACTGCATCGATTATTTTAATGTCAGTTATCATAATGCAATAATGCATATTTTCTGTACGGGCCGTACCTTGTAACGTTACGTTAAGCTCCGAAGAGCTTAACGTAAGTCACGTTAATAGAAAAGTTAAAAATAAGAGAATATAAATTAATCTAAGAAAAAGGGGCGGCTTCGCACGTCGTAGATGGTGGTCGTCAGCTAGGCAGACAGAAGGTCGGACAGGAACTCTTCTAAGTGATGGAATGCTTGAGGAATGCAGGTGAGCAGGAAAAATAGACGGATTACCAGGTAAATCTATTGATGAGAAGGCTGGCAGTAAGGTAAGACGATGCTGGGCTGCGGCGTCTCAGGCAGACGGATGAAAAGGTGGGTTCAAAACCTGCGCATGCTGCTGGCAGGCACGCGGTTGCCTCGCGCTACTCTGATGGCTTGACTAATGCATCTCATGTTCTTTTTACCGGACGGGCACATCAATTTAATTATAAGTAAAAGTATGTCCAGGCTATTAATTTATTATATATAAAGATTGTTTTACACTCATTCACCAGCTGAATATGTTACAGTTTAAGAGTTTTATAGAATAAAAAGATACACTTGGTAATATCAAGTAGTCAACCGACTTTCGGCGTTGGCTCCCGAATCTGATGTTAAAAAAAAGCTGACGCCCGTTTTTCCTCGTTCTGTCATCTCTTCTAAATTTTAAATTCAAAATATCAATTATATGACCAGAACGAATAAAAACGGTTTACAGAGGGGGCAGTCAACGCTGCCCTTATTATAATGTACAACTAGCTTAAGGAAGGTCTAGTCCATGGTACGTTATGTTTATGGCTTAAGAAAATAAAATACAGACAGACGTCAGATCACATGAAAATGTCAGAGTATAAAATATTCTTAGATTTTACAAATTAGCGATATAAATAAGTTATGGAATATTAAAACAATCAGAGATAACTAAAAATATGCTTTTCAGGTGTTAACAGTAACAAAGAATATATAAAAATGAGACATGAGTCGATAAAATATCAGAAGATATGAAGGTGAGATTGTATAGTATTTATTAAACTGTAAATAGACTAAAGACGTGTGTCTGCACAGCAGAACACCACAACCGCCGGGATGTTCTGGAAATAAAATCACTGTTTTATATATTTACTTTAATGATTGACGGTTTATTAGCCTAAAGAATCAATAAATAAATAATAAATTAATAAATTTGAATAAAAAACAAAATTATTGAATCTTTAATATCGTTCTACAAAGACTAACTAACACGATTCCCTCACAAATTCCTAGTCTTAAGAAAGTCACTAAGCCACTGCTAATCTCTTTCGTTCTTCTTCCCACTTCCAACTTCTTCGTGTTGTGTACCACGAAGTAGATGAAAAAATACTTCAACGGTAATAATGTGACTGCTCGCCTGGTTGGGATCAGATTAGTGCAAATGTACTGAAACAAATATCTTTTTCTATAACACCTGGCCTACTGATTTAATAAATCGCTGCTTTGTTGCCGGAGTATTTCCTCAAGCATTAAAAAGAGCTGTGGTACATCTGATACATAAGGTGGGTGATAGAGACAAGTAGCAACTATAGGCCAATTGCAATCTTAACGACGTTATCGAAGCTATTTGAACGCATAATTAATAACAGGCTAATCAAATACTTAGAAGAATATAACTTGTTTTCTGATGCGCAATATGGATTTAGAGCTGGCCGTTCAACTGATGATGCAGTACTTGATCTTGTTATCTTTTTAGTTAACAAACTAGATACCAAAAATAAATGCTAGACTATATTTCTTGACCTAGCAAAAGTATTTGATACTGTCTGTGTTCCTCGGCTTGTGCAAAAACTTGAGGGTCTTGGTATTAGAGGCGTTCCACTGTCGTTACTACAGGATTATTTAAAACATAGATACCAATCAGTAAAAATTAAAGAACACATTAGTGACGAATTTACAGTGGATTTTGGGGTGCCATAAGGCAGTATATTGTGCCCTACTCTTTTTCTCCACTTTTCCGGAAGTTGTTTTTTTATTGTTAATTTTTTATTATTTATTATCCTATTCCGGACGAAGATAAATTCAAAAACACAAAAAACATGAAAAATTGGTCCAGCCGTTCTTGAGTTATAAGTAGTGTAACTGGCTTTGTTTTATATATATAGACTCAACTATTCGGAGAATTTAAATGAGTTAGGTATTCGAATTTGAAATTGGAGCGGATATTCGAATCATTTAATATTCGAATTGTAAACCCTACAGTCCAAAGTACTATTATTTATATTAATAAAATTATTGACCTGCTGAAATCCTCAGAAAGCGTTTACCTACTCCAAGTAACTTTGCACTTCCACTGATGTAGATGGCATATTAAATCTACCATATTAATATATTCTCATAATTTACTCATACAGTTTCCAAAATATTAAACAATCGCATATATTCATTACTGCCACATTTCGGAGAAATATTAACCACACAGCATGAAAACAAACAATTATTTCCCAGGTGCACGGTAGCACAAACAATTTTAAATAAGACTGAGTTCACATTAGCGATTGGAACACACTGTACATTAAAAGGCGGCGATGTTGCTAAGAACACTTCTCTTTGGTTGAGCCCATCTGCTCGATCACACCTTAGTATTTTATAATCCGGTGGAATAAGTTCGCCTTCATGGATTGAATCATTATGGCCCGATTCTGTGATGGAAAAAAGGTCGTAAGAGAATGCCAACATATTTAACATTTTAATTCTTACTAACTATATAAACTAAACAAATACGTGTACAGCATACAATGCATAAACATAATACATACTATATAATACATTATCATCTATGCGTCATATTGACAAGAACTGTTCCCTTGTTCTTTTCTTGTAAATTCCCAACGAAGGACTATCCCGTATGGAGTGAGGGATATTATTCCAGAGGCGGACAGCACGAACAGTAAATGATCCACCGTTTCGACTTGACAAATGGGGAGGAAAACGAAGGAGAAGAGATGATGAAGAACGGCAAGGTTTTTTCCTCTCGGAACAAGATACTCAAAGCGTTCCCGAAGATATGAAGGAGAGATAGGGTTGTGAAGAACAGAAAAGAGTAAAGAAAGAGCGTGTGTATCTCGGCGCTGCCGAATGGGCAGCCACTTCAACCGCCTCCGAAAACCCGACACATGGTCATACTTTCGGAGGCAGAGGAAGCTTAGAGAGATTGTCAAGAGGAAGCCCTATCATTGACACCAAACAAGAAGAAAAAGAAAATACAGAATGAGAAGAAAAAGAACAAATAAAAAAGGGTACAAAGAAAAATGAACAAGAACGACAGGAAGAGAAAAATATTGAAGAAATAGTAGAAGGAAGGCCCAATAAAAATGAAAACGTATCCAAATTGAAGATTTTTTACAACAAGGTTAAAGAAATATGGTTGGCAGATTATTCAACGGCACAAAAGGTGAAGGAGGGTTTAAAATTAGTACTAGAAGAAATAATGATATATGTTTTTACTTATTTTAAGGATTGAGATTGTGTAAGTAAATTGTTCACTTTATCCAGAGATGGATAATATTCACATTACTACTAATATCAATATATGTCAGTGGAATGCTCACAATCCACTGACAATTGATTTAGAATTATTACTAAATAGAGGTAATGTTCATGTAGCAATTTTAAGTGAAACATGGTTGGATGCAGACAGTCGCATAAATATCAGTGGGTATAATGTCTATAGAAAGGATAGGTATGATTCATACGGAGGAGTAGCGATTATTTTACATAAATCTTTAAAAACTTTCATTGTTCCTGTAAGCGTGACTAATTCAAGTATTGAAATAGTACATATTAAAATCCTTAATTGTAAATTAATCCATCATATAATTTCTGTCTACTGTCCGTCCTCTGTGACAACCTCGCAATCAGATTGGGAAGACGTTTTTTCAAAATTTCCAAAAAATGATTTTATTGCGGGTGGTTTTAATGGACATCACGCCTGCTGATCCAGTAAAATTGATTCTAGGGGCCAACAATTGTTCGAAGCTGCAATTGAAAACAATTATATATCATTGAATAATGGCGATCCCACCAGAATTAAACTCGTTAATGGTTTTTTACAAAAAACCTCCCCTGATGTTTCGTTCTGTACCATAGACACAGCAAGCAATGGTTCCTGGAGTGTCAGTAGTGAAAGCCTAGGTAGTGACCAATTAATTATAAAAATCACATTTAAATATCCAGATTCAGCGAATATTACCTTAAAACGAAATTTAAAAAAAAAACAGACTGGTCTAGCTATCGTCAAATTATTTACAACAATTTTATACAAAGTTAAAAAAAAAGTCATACATACATTGTACGTTTTCTGATATTGGCGTATCAGAAAACGTACAATGTATGTATGACTTTTTTACAACCCAAATTAATAAAGCGGCTGATAAAACAATTTACTTTTCAAAAATATGTAATAATCCAATGCGTCAATTTACACCAAAACCATATTGGAACCAACAACTTTCTAAAGTGGTAGCCGAGCGTCGTTTAGCTTTAACAAACTTTAGGAAAAACCCTGTGCCTCAAAAATTAGAATTACTTAATACTTAAATCTATGAACTTCAAAAGATTATAAGGCAAGCTCGATCTAAGTCTTGGCATAATTTCTGTGACAGTATTGATGAGACTACAACTTCATCAACCATGTGGAGGAAAATGCGTTGGATGAAGGGTTTCAGGCAGTCAAGATCTTATTCATCTGACAGAAAAAAAAGAAGAACTGTTGAGTTCATTGGCCCCAGATTTTGTGATGACTTCAACTCCTGTTCTAGATAATAATGAGTCCCCTCTTAATTGTGAGTTTTCGAATCAAGAACTAGAATCATGTTTTAAAGCTAAGGATACTTCGTCTGGTATCGATAATATTACATATACAATGATTTTTAATTTGCCTCTTATTGCTAAAAAATATTTAATTAAGTTATATATAATTTAATTTTTAAAACATCAACAGTTCCCTTTCAATTGCGAGATATTAACATAGTACCGATTCCTAAAACTGGCAGCATCTCCGATGGTAAACTTCGTCCAATTGCATTAATATCTTGTCTGTGTAAAATATTTCACTCTATGATTCTGAAGCGACTAGAATGGTTTATAGAACATAATAAAATACTATCCCCTGGAACAACAGGGTTTAGAAAAGATCACTCATCTCATGATAGTCTGGCACGCCTAGTTACCAAATTACAAATTGGCTTTACCAAAAATACCTCAACTGTAGCTGTTTTTTTGGATGTGAAAGGGGCTTATAATAACGTTCTTATTGACCGGGTTGTACATATTCTGAATGATTTGAAAGTTGGGAAATATATTTTTTCATACATTTAGGAATTTTTAAAAGAAAGACATCTTATTATAAAAGCTGACGAAAGTAACATACAGTATGTAAGATGGACTGGTAAGGGAATTGCACATGATGATCCTTTATCCCCCCTTATCTTTAACATAATTACGGCCAGTATTTGCCAAAATATCAATAACGATTGTGTTAGTCAATACGCTGATGATTTTGTTCTATATTGCAATGACACTTAAATAAAAGACACTGTAGATAATATACAGCAAGCTTTGGTTTTGTATGATAACGCTGCAATTAGTCATACTTATAAACTGGAAAAATTACAAAATCTAGCTCTAAGAATAATTGGCGGTTTTATTAAATCTACTCCGATACATGTTATGGAGAGTGAGTTGAGTATACCTCCGTTACAAATAGGAAGACAATTTCTATCTCTAAAATTCTGTTTAAAGCTGCAATCCAAGTCAAATGACATTTCTACAAGTTTGGTTAGAGATCTTAGGAGTATGACGGAAAACAGGTACTGGGGTAGGAACAAGAAACCTCTACTAACTACTTCACACAATATGATAAGTGAAGAGGAAATTGCGTTTTATTTTCCTGTTTTGATGTTCACTTTAGATACATTGGTGTCTAACATAGATATTAAGGATGTTATTAAATGTAATCTAGTTCACAGTTCCAAAATCACATTATTGTATGAATTATTTAAAGTATAATACGCTTAATGAATTACGGAAAATATACACTGGCTGGCATATTAAATACACAGATGGGTCCAAAACATCAGAAGGAGTAGAAGCAGCTTTTTGTGATTTAGCAAATAAGTCTCAGAGAACTTATAGCATGAATAATCATATTACCATCATGACGGCTGAACTATTTGCCATTTCTGAGGCCTCGAGATATGTGCCAGAACTAAATGTGAGGAGAGTGGTGATATGTTCTGATAGTAAAAGCGCCTTACAACATATTTCTAAATGTGTTCATAATGGGTTTAACTGGCATACACAATTTTGAAGCAAATTCAGTCTTACAAGCAGACTGGTAAAAGAGTTGTTATTCAATGGGTACCGTCCCATGTAGGACTTTCGGGTAATGAGGAGGCTGACAGATTAGCCGAAAATGCCATTTTATTAGGTACGCCAATACGAGATATATTATCCAGCTATTCGGAAATGTTAAGCAAATTTAGAAAATTAAACAATTTATCTTGGAAGGAACATTTTAATGAAAGATCTAAAACAAAAGGAATCTGGTATAAAAGTATACAATGTGAGCGTCCTCATATACTCTGGTTCTCCGGGTCGAAACTGTCTCGAAGTCAAATTGTTGCAGCGCATCGTTTGCAGTCACGACATATTCCACTAAAAAAATTTGCCTATCTCATGCGAAAATCGGACTCCCCAAACTGTGAGGTGTGTGGTAAGATAGATGCACAGTATGTGTTGGTGGAATGTGTCCGATTTACAAATAAGAGAAATGCACTTCTCATTTCAATGAAATTGTCGGTAATGGATGTTGGAATGTTCCATGGTAGTTTAGCTAAACCAATTTCTATAGCAGCAAAAATATTATTTAAAAAAATATTTATTATTACCTTTCTGTTAGATAAGAAATTAGATTAAGCTTTGTGCTATTTATTATGATTAGTTGATGATGTAAGTTTATACATATAAAAGCACAATAGGATTGACATCGTCACTTTTTTGTACAAAAATCCCTTAAACAAATGAGAATAAATATAAAAAAAAGAATGCATTTTAAACCTTGGTATGTTAGGGTACGTTCACACAGAACATCCGTATTCCCAGGATCGTTTTTAACGAATCCATCGCTACTGGGGGTAATGCTTAAACCACGTTTATTCAGTGTACCACCAACTTTCTACAAGGATGGACGTCCTCGTGTTGTATTGGTACCATCGTCGTCTGCGTCAGACGAAACCACGCCTTTATTGGCAGCCTGTATAACCTGTTAAGCTTGTAAACCTGTAGAACGGATTGCTTGTATATTTTGTCAAATCTGTATTTTTTACTGGATCTAGAATACTGATATCTGTGTGAAGTCGCTCATACAACTACATACGTCAGCGCCGAATACTAACTACTACATACGATAAAGCGGACCTGTAAAACGGATATTTGTGTGAATAAGCACTTAGGAGGAGGGAAGTCAGTCAGATCTCAGATAGGCAGTCACCATCTCAGGAAATATAACAGTCCGGTATTCATTATCCGTCCAATGGGTTATTGGTTTTTGACAAATGGAACTAGTGGTCTAGATCCCAGAGTCCCCTGACGTTTCTGAATCTATCTACACAAAATGTGACCTTAGCACCTGGCACCTGCAAATTGGCCGTCGGCTCGAGTTAGTACTCGTAAGTATGCGCACGTTCAAAGTACATACTAACACTTCTCAATCCCACTCATTTTTAGAAGAAAGAATTCAGAAACATCTAGGGGCTCTGGGATATTGCTCTAAATCTCTATAGGATTGCAGAAACGTAACATTTCAATTATCGATTCGATCATTGATCCCTTTTAACCTTCTTCAAAAATGAGAATGTTCTCAATTCGACTGTATTTTTTTCATGATTGTTTGTGCTCACAGAACTTTTTTTCAAGAAAGCTTTTATGGAAGCTTTTATGAGGATATTTTGATCATTTGGTCTAAAATGAAAGGTATCCGTTTAAATCATGTAAATCGTTCCACACGTACATGAGATATTAACTCATTACTGAATGCCAAATGAAAGGCTCAAGAACGCCCCTTACCGCGATACGTTTGTTTGGATCGTGTTAGCGATACTGCATTTACATTTTTTTCGTATCATTTTTAAACATTGGAATACCTTGGTAAACAGGTGTTAACAACTTTTATTTTTTTGTTATCTGTCGGTGACTTTAACCTATATACAGGTATGAGATATTTGTCATGTGTGTGCGATATTTAGTTTTGTAGCAGATTCGTGTTTCTTAAAGGAAATAAGGAGCGCCACCTTGACAGTATGCAACGTAGCTCAAAATGAGTCGACATTTGATCGATGTGACCATAACAGGACTTATAATAGTGCATCGTGTGTGGTACTATTGTTTAGTTTTTTTTTATGGATCTTGTGTGTTCTGCATTTAAAATTGGTATAAATGTTATTGGTGATCATATTCAGAAAAGGCAGGTCGCAGTTTCTCATGACCGGCGTTCTCTATGACCAAATGATAAGCGTGAACAAAAGATACATAAAGAACGTAAGTAGCAAGTGGCTTTGTATAGTATCTGCCTGACCTATTAAGCAAAAGGTGTGAGTTTATGTACGAACACAATAAAAAATATGATGAAATGCTCACCATAAAGAAATTTGCTATCTAATGGTGAAGGAGTTTTCTTCGCCCAAGGAAATTCATCATCACTGCATCCAATTGGCATCCCATTGTAACTGTAACAAGAATAAAATAATTGTAACTAGCATGTAAAAATAAACTTTTAAGGGTTCCGTACCCGTAGGATACACATATATTAGGTATACAAAATGTTGTTCCGAAGAATTTTTAACTTCCCATTGACCTATGAACTTGAAATTTGGTGATAATGTTTATTATTACGTAAATAACAAATAACAATATATTGATAAATCCAATCAGATTTTCTTGGCAATAGGCACGCCCTAATAGGTCCGTTATGAGTTTTGTACATCGGACTTAAAATTTTGTCAAAATGTGGATGTACTTTGGCAGCACCCCTACCACCTAATCATATAACCTAACTATAGGTATATAATATTTTTTTTTAAATAACCATTGATTTTTTTTCTAGTAATTTTGTTTTTATATTGCATTCTTTTTCTTGTTTTTGCCAAAGGTATCAATATTTGTAATGAAATCGATCAATAACCACAGTCTTGTGTGCGGGGGTTATCTGTGTGACAGGATTTCTTAGTACAGAAAACAGTCTCCAACAAGCAGTTTATCAAACAATATTGCACTGCTATGTCCCTTTGAAGGAATCAGATCTAAGTGTCATTGGTCTAATTTAAGACCGTTACCTGTGCTGGTTTTATAATAAAATTATAAGTCTTTTTCGAATTTTTGGACATGAAAACGTCATTCTCACTGTGAACTTTGGTGATCATTTAATTTTCCTTGGACATGCTTATTACAGCTGTAGTAAGAGTAAAAGAGACAGAAATATATATTGTACACTTATTTTTATAAATGTTAATCATGTGCTTATTACGGTGTACAATGATATAAATAATAATAAATATATCAGTCTTGTTGATAATAGTTAATATTTTATAATTATTTTAAAGTGATGACAACTGTGACTACAGTCAACATGGTAGGTAGTTACTATCAATAGAATGATGATTCATAACATTGATTTGTTTACTGCAACATAGTTGAGTCAAGCGGAAGAGACGCCTGGGTGCCGCCACTGTGCGGAACGCCCGGAGGACACGGTGGAGCACACAGTCGTGGTGTGCCCTGCTTGGGCGGAGCACCGCCGTGCCCTCGTGGGGGCGATCGGCGGCGGAGACCTCTCGCGCCGGGCCTTGGTTCAGGCCATGGTCCGGAGCGAGGAGGAGTGGCAGGCGGTCGCCTCCTTCTGCGAAGCAGTAATGCTAGCAAAGGAGGAGGCCGACCGCATCAGGCAACGGCGCCCTCGCCGCCGCCGCCGGGATCCCAATCCCGATATCCAGCCACCGTAGACGCGGGCTCGTGGACACTCCCTCCACCTTCCCATGGCCTGACCAACTTTGTTATACGGGCCGAATCGTGGGGCGGCTGCAGACATAGCACCCTTGGCAATCTTATTTTTACGGTCCGCAGGCGCTTCTTGATCCCTTACAAATTAGCCACGTGTGTCCCTTCAACCCTCTCCCAAAATTGGGCTGATGAACGTACACACTACAAATAGTAGTACTTCGTCGTCGTCTTCGCCGTCGTACCCCTCGTGCGTCCCTATCTTTTTTATTTGCTCCTTATTCTTCTTATTGGCACTCCATTGCGCTCCGGGCAGCATGCCACTCGTGCGCGAACTCCCGCAGCCTCGCAAAGTTCACCGGTGAGCTAACGAGACCCTGGTAATAAACCGGACCAACCTCCATGCAGCTGATCCCATCCATCATCTTACACCTAGCTTCTTCATATAGGGGGCAGACCCACAGCGCGTGGTGCAGGTCTTCCTCTTCCATACCGCAGTAGCACATACTATCCTCGCATAACTTCATACCATTCAACCTTTTCCTGAAACACCCATGTCCCGTGAGAATCTGGGAGACCTGGTAATCAGGCACGACCCAGGTGTACTTAAGCCGAGTAACCACGTCCGGGAAGAAACGGAACAGTTCCCTTCCTTTCCCCTCATTCACCCATCTTTCCTGCCATGTGTCCATCGTCTCATTCCAAATCACTTGCTTCCGTCGGGCCAGCTCCCGCCTGCGCACTTCCAGTTCGACCTGTGCTTCGGTCGCGGCCTGGCGCTGCTCATCAAACCTCCCAACACGGATCACCTCCAGATCAGCCGGGCGAACACCACCCAAAACTGCCAGCGCAGCCGTACTGGTAGACCTGTACGCTTTCGTCAGCAGAATCAGGCTTGGTCTCTGGCACCGGAGCAGCGCGCTGCGAACAACGTGGAGTGTCGCTCGTTTGTACCAACAAGCAGCAGCATACGTTACCGTGGCGACGAATGTGCCTCTATAAAGGAGGCGAAGTCCGGGATATCGAATGCCCCAGGACGATGCCGACACTCGTGACATCCTCCCGAAGTACTTGGCCGCGCGCTCCCCTATCGATAACGCATGCTGCGCCAAGGATAGACTTGCGTCGAGCACCACACCCAGCACCATCGTCGAGGTGACACTCCTGACCGAGTCCCCGGCAAGCTTTACAGTGGGGGGTCGCTGGAGTTTTCCCCTCATTGTCATCGTTGCTGACTTTGCAGGGGAGAACGCCAGCCTGTTCCTGGCTCCCCACGCCGCGACCATGTCAAGCGTCTCCTTGGCTGCCATCTCGATTTCTGCACGAGACCTGGACTCGATCAGAATCGTCACATCGTCCGCATAGGCGACCATTCTGACGCCGCATGGGAGCGGTAGTCGAAGCAAGTCGTCCAACAACAGGTTCCATAGAGATGGACCGAGGACGGAGCTCTGCGGGCAGCCCATGGTGGACACCTTCCACACAACCCGGCCACCGATGAAAAGGCCAACACGTCGGCGGGCAAAGTAGTCCGACAGCATCGTAAAGATGTTGGGCGGACACCCCCCCCGCTTGACTTTCGTCAAGGTCATCGACCACCAGGCGTTGTCAAAGGCGCCAGAGATGTCCAGAAAAATGGCCTGCACGTACTTGCCCGAGCCCTCCCTCACGGTGCGCATGATGTTGTTGAGCGCCGTGACGGTTGACTTGCCTGGAGAAAATCCGTGCTGGGCGGCAGAGATCTGGTTGCCGATCGTCGGAGCGCACTTTAATATTACGCGCTCTAAAATCTTCCCAAGCACAGGTAGAAGTGTTATTGGCCTGTAGGCCTTAGGGTCTGTGAGTGGCTTGCCATTGCCCTTCGGCAAGACAAGAAGCCGACCCGCCTTCCACATATCCGGAAACACACCTTCAGAGACACACTTGCCGTACACTGCGGTGACTTCCGCGGGGACGGCTTCCCAGACGTTCCTGACAATACGCGCACTGATTCCGTCCAATCCCGGGGCCGTGTTGGGCAAGGTCCTGATTATGCCCCCCAGACTGTCACGCGACAGAGGAGGCGCAGCTTGGCCTGACGGGGTGAGCGAGGCGGCGACGCGAATCTGCCTGTGGTAGGGTGTATCTGCAGAGGGATCATCATCCGGGCAAAGTGCCTGCAATAGACCCGTTGCCGCATCGCCCACAGAGGTCGCAAAGCCCCTCCGCCAGCTTTGTACCGTTAATAACCCGGGAGGCCTCAGCCTGCCACTGGCAGCCCGATATGCCAACCCCCACGGGTCACTGTTGCCGGAGTCAGCAATCCTTCTAAAGTGCTCAAGCTCCGCCTTCTCCATTGCCTCTATATCTCGCTCTCACCGAGTGAAACTCCGCTCTCAGACGCTCCTTTCGCAGTCCCCCAGCCTTACGTACGCCTTGCTCTATTGTTTATTTTCCGGAGCTTCTCAAGCTCCGGGTTCCACCATTCATACCCCGCGTCCTTTGGTGGCCCTTTCATACCCAAGCACTGGCATGCTGTGTCCACAATAACTTTCTGCAAACAAAGGACGCTGGCTTTTCAAAGTCAAGCCTGCCCATTCGCGCATGGATAGCCTGCTGGAAGCGCGGCCAGTCCACTCCCCGATCCCGAAAGCGCACCGACTCTTCGCCTGGCCCAACGCTACGGCATTCTCCTCCTCGATTCCCACTTTGTCTTTCCACCTGGAAGGTGATGAGGCGGTGGTCGCTGCTGCTGGCGTCTCCATGTACGGTCCAATTGCCAATTTTGACACTTCTAGAAGAAAGCGTAACATCAATATTAGATTCTCCGTTTGGGCCGCTAAAGGTGAATGGCTGGCCCTCCAAATTATGGACTGTGAGCCCGTGGGCGGCAATAAAAGCCTCCAACGACACCCGCCTGTGCTCCGCGTTGTGGCCGCGGCCAGTGTAGTGGCGAGGCTCACTGTGCCATACAGGCGAGTGGGTGTTGGCGTCCGCACATATGACGATGCGCCTTCCTCGAAGCGCCTCCATCACTCCTTCCAGGTGGTGCAGGTGCCTGTCGATGTCCTCTCCATATTGGAAGTAGGCCGAGACCACGTGCAGGTCGCACTCCTCTAAATGCGCCACTAAGCAGTGGTCGGTGGTGAGGTGTTGCAACACCACGCAGGCCGTGTCGCTCTTGTGTATGTACAGCCCTGCTTTGGCTGTACTTCCGCTCTGAATAATGTTGTCGGCCTGCGGGTACTGCTCCTGAAGGACCGCTACATCCACTTTCAAATCTCGGCACATCACAGGAAGCTCCCGCGTAGCAATCGCTGACCCGGCGAGGTTCAGCTGCCCGATTGTGGTGTGTTTTTTACTGGCCATATTGGGTCATGGCGACGCTCCTGGATTCCGTATGCAGTCTCGCCGGGCAGTCTCGAGAGGCGGTCTTATGAATAGACGCACCCTTCTTCCCAAGGCGCTTACACGTCGCACAGCACGACGTGCTTCCCTTGCACTCTTCCCTGCGGTGGCCGGTCGCGCCGCAGCGCGAGCACGTGGTCTCCTGTGACTTACAATAACGCTCCGGGTGCCCGTACTGCTGGCACCTATTGCAGCATGTTACGTCAACGTAATCGGTGACCCCGCTTGCCACCCCACATAGACCCGCCCCTTGTTCAGTAGCGGGCTCGTGGACATGTAGCCATGGGTAGCTCGCTGTCCGATCGTCCGGTAACTACCCGGATCGAGCTAAGGCGTCGACGGCGCGCACTGTTCCGCCTCAAGGAGTTGTCAGCAAAGAGACAGGCCCAGCTGTGTCGAAGCCTACCGGAGTTCGGGGTTATCCGAAAGGAAGCTAGAGCCCCGGTATGAAGGCTAGAAGGAACGGCGCGGGGTTTTTAGTCAGTACAAGTCTGACACTATCTCCCGCTCCACCCAAGAGCGGGATTTGTCATAAGATGATTTTCCCCGTCGACAAAAAAAAAAAAATATAGTTGAGTCACTGCAGTTGATCCAAAGCTAATAATATATTTTATCAGTGCTTGAACATTAATTAGGTAATAACATAGTGACCTCAACTAATATCAAGGACACATAACACAATAATCAATTAAATATAGCATTTGCGGATGCATTTTGCATGTACGATAAACAAAGCAATGTTATGCATGCATTATCGACCTATCTAAATTCTGGCAAAGGAGAGGTCATCCTGAAGGTTGATATTAAAAATGAATTTAATTCGGTTAATAGGGATACCTTGCTGGCAGAAACTAAAAAAGAAATACCTCAAATTTTTAGTTTTCTTTGGCAATGTTATAGGCATCCATCTAAATTACTTTATCGGGACAACCTTCTGGAATCTGCTGTTGGCTGTCAACAAGGTGACCCTCTCGGGCCAGTGATCTTCAGTCTGGCTATTCACCCAATTATTCGACAGCTAAATTCAAAATTTAACGTTTGGTATCTCGATGATGGAACCCTGGGAGGCGATGTAGACAGTTTTAGATGACCTGCAATTTTTAAAACACCAACTACATTCTATAGGACTGGATCAAAATTTTTCTAAATGTGAGTTATTTTTATCTGACGGTACCGACAGACAAGTGACACTTTCAAAATTCAATAAAATAGCCCCTGAAATCAAAATTATTGAAAAAGCTGTCTTCGTCTCCTTGGGTCCCCAGTCTTCGATGATTCTTTTCCCGATTTTATTGAGGAAAAAATTCAAAATTTCAACAACATTTCGGAAAGATTGCTCCAAATTAACATGCATTCGGCTATCACCATAATTCGCTTTTGTTGTTTTGGCCCCAAATTGACATATTTCCTTCGTGCTTCCCATCTATGGAAGCACCCTCCTCTTTTAGAAAAAATGGACAAAATTATCCGTCATACTCTAACTTTAATTTTAAATGTGGCCATGGACGACCGGGCTTGGGCTCAAGCTACTCTTCCCATCCGTATGGGAGGCCTCGGCGTCCGCAAAATTTCTAGTATTAGTTTACCGGCATATCCTCGGTCCACGGTACTGAGAAATTAATCAGGAATATCTTAGCACCCATACTGATTAATTTTGATGTGCCGTGCTTCACCGAGGCTATTGATGCTTGGAGACTCGCTTACCCGAATTGTAATCTCCCCGACTACCCATAATCCCAGAGACGGTGGGATGAGCCGCTCTGCAGAGCAGTTCAGGAGCACCAAATTGCCACTTCTGCCACTCCTGCCGAGCGCGCTCGCTTGCTGGCTGTAGGTGAGTGGGAGTCGGGCCTCTGGTTTCACGCGCTACCGTCGTCGAAAATAGGCACCTTGTTTGACGACACTACTTTCCGACTCGCTGCTTCCCTACGTCTTTGCACTCCCTGTTGTACTCCTCATCGTTGTCACTGTGGCGAAGTTGTCAACAGCCTCGGTCACCACGGTCTTTCATGCAGCCGAAGTGCCGGTCGCATAGCGCGTCACGGAAATTTAAACGACATCATCCGACGTGCTCTCGTCACCGTCGGCGTTCCGGCCGTATTGGAACCCCATGGCCTGGCACGTGACGATGGCAAAAGACCGGACGGGATGTCTTTTTTTCCATGGAAGATGGGTAGGCCTTTAGTGTGGGACGCTACTTGTGTCGATACTCTTGCGCCATCCCTAGCTCGTCATGCTGTGCTGGCGCTGCCGCTGCGGCTGCAGAGAACCTCATGCGGCGGAAATATAATAACCTCATCGGTAGTTATATTTTCGAGCCGTTTGGGGTTGAAACTCTTGGTCCGTGGGGTCCGAGTGCTCATGCGTTGTTTAAAAATCTATCCAAACGCCTAGGTAACACTTCGCGTGACCCAAGGGCTGGCTTTTACCTTGGTCAGAGAATAAGCATTGCCATACAACGTGGCAATGCTGCCAGTCTTTTGGGTACATTACCAGTGGACAACGATGTGGAGGAGTTTTTCGACGCCATATTTTAGTTTAGTATATTTTTTGAGGTTTAGTTAGCGAGTAAAAATACTGTACATGGTTTAAGTGTATATGTTTGTAGTCAATAGTTAATGAAGTATTTTATACACTGTATATACTTGTACCTATGTAAATTACCTATTTTAAAATTAAATATTATGTCTACAATCATTTTATTGCATGTATATAATAAACACAAAATGAAATAAGTTATTATCAAACAAAGAAGACTTGTCACGGCCCATACGAAATTTACCCAGCCCGGCAAAATGTAGTATTCTCAAAATTATTTATATTATGTTAGGCAAATAAATTACTGACATTCAGTCACCATTACCAAAAATATAAGTTATCATTTTAAAATTACCTTCTATAGATATGTATTTTGTAAACAAACGTGTTTTGGCGATTTTGTCGCATGTTTTTTGTTTCAATATTTCTATGACAGCCATTGAAATAATAAAAATTACTATATGTAACATAAATTTTACACATTATAATGAAAAACATGGCATTCCTTTTTTCATTGGTCACATTTGATGAGTCTTCTTTTTGTGTTTTGATGACTCATAAAAGCAGTGCACGGCAGGTGACGGCAGGGGTTACAAGTCCTATCATAGAATAGACTCGACTTTCGAAATTCGAAATTTGGAACACGGGTACACCATGGCCCATATTAAGATACTTATAGGATATGCTTAAACCGGTATAATATTCTTGTGGGATAATTTTCGACATTAATGCAGGTGAAATTGCTGGCAAAAGTGACTTTCTACAAAAATACCATAATCTACTAACCCAATTCCAACTATTTTGTTATCCTTGTTGACAATACAAGCCCCTACTTGGTAACTAGGATCTTTGCTCCGTTTTCCTGCCAAAAACGCAGTTGCCATAAAATATTCTTGTCATAATATCTTCCCGTTTTTTTTAGTTTAGTTTCACTGAAATTACAATAAAACAGCTTGAATAATATTCTGACAAAGTTATGTGTCTTATAAGTATTGTATTTAGTTCTAGTACGGGAGCTATGCAAAAGATTAAATGTATTATTTTTGTGTGATTAATTTAAATAACATTAAACATTTCTTGTATTTCAGTATAACACTCACACAATAATGCATTTGAAATATTGTGGTAAACACCTGGACCTGTGTTTGCGCACACACTCGTGCACTATGTCATCACCTGGACCTACTTGGCTAATCTCCATCGATATTGCCTACCGTGCGTCGGTAGCTTTTACCGTGACTGAAATTCGACCAGGGGAATATTATTACAAATGTCTCGGCCAGATCATAACAAAAATAAAAGTCATTGATTTGACTTGTACCAAAAAGTATAATTAAGCAAGGAACTTGAAAACATGTTGCTTTGTTTATGGAAATATTTTGATAATGTTGGTCTCAAATGAAAGGTATAGGCGTAGAACCATTATATCCGTTTAAATCATGTAAATCGGTCCACGCGTTTATAGTATAGATTAAATCATTACTGATTACCAAGTGAAAGGGTCAAGGACAACCCTTACTTTGTTTGTTTTGATCGCGAGCCACGCTGCCTTTACATTTTTTTCGTATCGTTTTGAAATATTGGAATACATTGATAGACAGGTGTAAGCCACTTTTATTTTTTTCTCATCAGGCGGTAATTTTAATACTCATTATCATTATCATACTGTACTCTATTTGACGAAGGCTAGTTTTATTAGAAAATTGAGTATTAAACCTTTGGTCCCAGTACCTTACGATCAGTATTCAGCAGTTGCGCTTGCAAGGGTACAATACCAACAAGACGGGGCCGTCAGTTAAGTTCTTAAATATAATAATTGACAATGTGCCTGTGTGGGCCAAAACATGTTAATAATTGCAACATTTTGTGTAAGTAAGTACCTAGGTAATTATGTTGCATTGTAATTATGTTGTAACTTGATCTTATTGTTATTCTTAGTCAAGTTACCGCTTGACTCGCTACAGTCTCCGTTTTTTCCTTTCGAGGTACGGAACCCTAATTAATTAAGTTTACGAGATTACAGCCAATTATTGCTTCAAAAGTTATTTTGCATAATATTGAAAAACGATTAGGCAAATTTATTATTCCCTACAGCGACGCGACGACGATAATTTTTAAGGAAATAATACCTACTGACAAAAACAAAGTTGTTGAATTTGATAACAACGCTATGGATGCATCAGACGAGGAAATAATCGAACCGCAAGCTATTTAAAAACATTGAAACATTGCAGTGATTAATATATGTGTTTGATTTAATAACATACTAACATAATATTTTCTGCTAATAATAAACGTATCATATAAAATTGTTCAAAGAGTATTATTTATCGTTTCCTGTAGAATATCATTCGTTTCTTCAAAAGAATAAACGATGTGAATATCCTTTTCTTGTTCTTCTGGTACAGAATCAGCAAAACGTACATTTTGTAAATATAAAGACCGTGTAAAATTGCATGGTTTTGTTTTACTAAGTTATTTTTCCATCTTTAACGACTCCAAATCGAACTTATATTTTACTCTTTCTACTATTTACTTTTCTTGTACATGAGGACATAGGCCTCCCCCGAGTGTCAGCACATTGACCGGTCCCGTGCGTCTCGCATCCAGCGGATCCCCCTAACCTTCACCAGGTCATCAGTCCACCTAGTGGGAGGCCTTCCAATGCAACATCTTCCGGTTCGCGGTAGCCACTCCGGAACTTTTCTGCCCCATCGGCCATCCGTTCTGCGAGCAATGTGCCCTGCCCACTGATACTTAAGTTTGGCAATTCTTTAGGCTATGTAGGTAACCTTGGTTCTCTTGCGGATGTCTTCATTTATGATTTGATCTCGCAAGGAAGCTCCGAGTATAGCCCTCTCCTTTGCCCTTTGGGTGACTTTAAGCCTTCTGATAAGGCCCATTGTGAGCGACCACCTTTCGGTCCCGTATGTAATTACTGGCAACCCACACTGGTCATAGACCTTTGTCTTGAGACACTGCGGTAAATTGGACGAGAAGATACGCACAACTTCCAAACGCTGCACAGCCGAGTCGGATTCGATGGTTCACATCTTTATTGAAGTTAGAACTACCTAACTGAACCGTTTGTAAGCATAATGTATATATTGTAAGCATATGTAGACATAATCGTCTACACTCTACATCTTCGAGTGTAGATTCTCCGATCTTGATAGGAGTGGGTGTTGCATGGACAATCAACATGACCTTGGTTTTGTCCATGTTAATTTTAAGACCCACTCTTTCGGAAGCTCTACTGAAGTCATCGAGGGTTGTACTCAGATCCTCCATGGTCTCAGCCATGACCACTATACTGTCGACAAAGCGAAGGTGAGTGATGTACTCGCCAATAACGTTGATGCCTAGTCCATAACTTTGAAGACATCCTCTAGTGCAGCGGTGAACGGAGTTTTGGAAAACTGAACTGATGTTTGTTGACTGGATGTGAGGACATTAATTGGGGTTCAGATGAATATTGGGCATGTTTTGCGAAACACACTGTGGTGTCATTTCTACATGGCGTAGGGACTTGCAGTATGGGATCTGATGGTGTGGTAGACGAAAGTTTGAGGGTCCACAATGTAGCTGGACTGAGGACTGAGAGTGGTCGATGCTTCAGTTATTCCATTGATTCCCAGCGGCAATACTAACGCTCCTGTCATGATGATTGGAGAAAAAGCTGCAGATATGATAAAGGCAAATTACTTTAAACATAGCACAGAATACAATCAAAGGCTTTATAACGCGGTCGCTTATACTAACCATTTCTAATGACATGGTGAGGATATGTCGAAGAAAAGTAGTGATACCAATAGTGTTTTTAGAAAATGCATGGCATTGTAATGATATCCTTATTTAATATTATAAATGTGAATGCAAGTTTGTTTGTTACGCTTTCACGCAAAAACTACTGAACCGATCATCTTAAAACTTTGTACATATATTCTTGGAGGTATTAGAAGTAACATAGGATGCCATTTAATAAAAAAGTTAATGTCTTCACTGCGAGCGAAGCCGCGGGTAAAAGCTAGTATTATATATATTTAGATCTACTATTACTAAAGTTTAAGTAATAACAAATACTTGTAGGATAGTTCTGTGTATTGCGTACCTAGACGTACGTATATATATGCAGTTTCATTTGTAGGTATGTATTTCAGTCACTCGTGATTTCAACTCGAATGTTATTAAGTTATTGCCAAAGAAATGTTACCAAAAGGACCTCAGCTAGAATTATTTTGAATGAAGATGTACAAGTGCCATTAAATGTTTAAAAAAATGATTGGATTTATTTTATTTATGGTGTTATACAACTTAATGGCAGGCAACTCAACCCCGATGTAGAATAGATTTGCTACTGGCAAGTGACTCGCCATGTGTTCCGAGCCGCCATTAAGTTTGAATAAAATTACATCTATGAGCATATTTTAATAAATAATTATTACTATGAGCATATTTCAATATTATCTGACGATACGGGTTTATTTATTTATTTATATACACTTTATTGTACACCATTATAAACAAGAAAAAATAAACTTAATAGGTACTAAAACATACAATGGACGGCCTTATCGCATTCCGCGATCTCTTCCAGGCAACCTGGACAGAGATTACCTGGACATGACATGGGGTTGTCAGTGGTGCGACAATACTAACAATGAACACAATAGGTTGTAGTTTTCTTGTAAAATTTGAAATCTATTGCCTCAACGCATCAGTGCTTGTGGTTATATATTTTCATATCAGTCATTGCCTGTGTCAACGAGGATGTTAATGTCAATGGCTATATAGCTGTCAATTTGATTGAGGTCAAGTTTAGGCAATGATTGATATGAAAATATAATATACAACCTTGATCGTTATTACCCACCGGACCACAAGCACTGATGCGTTGAGGCAATGGATTTCAATTTATTATGTAACGCAATTAAACAAGAAAACTACAACCCGTATCGTCAGATATCTATTAATTATTTAGTAAAACATGCTCATAGATATAATTTTAATATGCTTTTATCATAATCAGCAGCTTTTACTCCAATCATTATGGCAGGAGCCTTTAGTATTGCCATTAATATTTGTTATTAGTATTTGTTATTGCCATTTATTATATTGGAGGATTTAGTATTGCCGCTGGGAATCAATAGAATAACTGAAGCATCGACCACTCTCAGTCCAGCTACATTGTGGACCCTCAACCTTTCGTCTACCACACCATCAGGTCCCATACTGCAAGTCCCTACGCCATGTAGAAATGATGATTATTGTGTGGTGTGTTAACTCGTTAAATAAAAACAATATTAAATCAGGTGATGAGCTCTTGCTCTCTTCAAGGTTAAGCAACACTTTTCGAGGTTCGTCCATGATCAGTGACCATAATTTTATAGCGTGATTCCTTCTTGCCTCGGTAAGTACGTTAAGATGTTGTTGCCGGCTGTATTTTGTAGATGTTTGAGAGTCAGTACAGTTGTCAGAAGCCAGAAAATCTTCCTCCCGCCTTGCCAAGGGATATTGTGTTACTGGGTTATGGAGGTTAGATAGGCAGATGCAAAAATGAATTTAGTTGCACATTCACAAAGGTCAGTAAAAATACAGTATTTGGTTACATCATTTGATAGGAAAGAGACACGATGTACAAAGAGGTGCTCGTAAAAGAGGGTAGAGTAAAACCAGCAATTCTAAAATACAATAAGTACTTAATTTAAACCAGGCCGAGGCAGCTTAGTTATGAAGAATCCCAACTGATGGCGCCCGTTCACGAACATGACGTATAAATTGGCACCACTCAGCTCACCCATCATGAAGGGAACCGAATGATCCAATACATATGCCACCATCAGAGAGACATTAGAGCAGCGTTTTTCTGTTCTGTGCATTAGAGAGAGCTTGACACACTCAACTGCCAGGGCACACACAAGTTTACGAACGACATGGTAGGTTCAGTAAATGGTAGGTTTACAGTTGGTACTATACTATAGGGACGTAGCTGCGGGAGATAAAATATAGAGGAAAATTGCTTTAAATTGGCGTTTTGTCGTACTGGCCACTTTGATCTCAAATAATATGTCCTCTTTGGTTTGGAATTCCAATTTTAAATTTATACAGAAAAACCGTAATTCAATTGTTGTTCCTCTTTTGGTTTTTTCTTTGCGCCAGTCAGTTTACAAAATGAATGATCAATATATATATATATATATATAATAATATAAAGTAACAGTGTACTCAGTGTTGAAAAGCCTAATAATAATAAATAAATAAATAAATATTCATCATAGAGCCTGGACTCCTTGCTGGATTTAGACCTCCTTACCTTTCTGCCATTCACAGTTACCAGCTCTGTGCGTGTCTCATCCAGAGGCTCCAGGCAAGTAACATTCGATAACAATGATGGCAATGGTCGAAATGATAGAATGTAAGGGATTGATCACATAGCTTTTGACATTCCCATACATTTTTGACATTTTTCCATTTGCTATCGCCACGTTTTCGATGATAGAATGTCACTTGGGCGTTGCCCGCAAAGGTGACATCGACAACCCAACGCTTTTATAATCACTTTAAAAGCCACTGATATTTTTTTTCTTTAATTTTGCAAATGTCGGTTTCTGCACAGAGAAAAGCGCTTTTCACACGTATTTAGTTTGATTCGTATTAAAAAAAAACAAAAAAAAAACATAAATCTTTAATGGCACTTATGTATCTTAATTCACAAAAATCCCAGCTGAGGTCATTTTGGTAAAGTCTCTTTGGCAATATCTTAATAACATCCGGGTCGAAATCAGTGGTAAGAAATTTTCTACGTACGTCATAATTTACAAAATTATTTAAAACATTATTTCATAAGCTGTAGTTGAAAAAAAATTCAATAAATTCAAAAGCATAGTAATAGATTCTTGATTTAAAGACACCTTAACTCATCATCACCTTAATTATTATATCATAATTCATAAGAACAGCGCAGTACCTAAAGACATGGTACAATACAGATACTTTTCATTGTCGTATCCTGACCATGTCATCAGAAATCGTTAGTAAAGGTGAACGCGTCCAAAAGCCTTTGATTATATTCTGTACTATGTACAAGGTAATCTGCTTTTATCATATCTGCAGCTTTTTCTCCAATCATCATGACAGGAGCGTTAGTATTGCCGCTGGGAATCAATGGAATAACGGAAGCATCGACCACTCTCAGTCCAGTTACATTATGGACCCTCAACCTTTCGTCTACCACACCATGAGGTCCCATACTACAAGTCCCAACAGGATGCAACAATGACGCCACAGTCTGTTTTGCAAAACATTTCCAGTATTCATACGAACCCCAATCTATGTCCTCACATCCAGTCACACTCAATCTCGGAATACTACCCTTAGCATTTCTGAAATATGTAGTGTTTATCAAAGTATTCATATACTGTACCCCTTCTGCAGTCACGTTTAAATCATAAAGATCTCTATAGTATCCCAAATCAATTATAGGATCATCAAGAGGATCTGTGCTTCTCAATTTCACTTGTCCTCTTGACAAAGGATGTAAAAGGACGAGCAGTATATTATCTATCTCGTTAAAAACGTTGGTCGTTCCTTTTGACACACAAAGATTATAGTCGAAGTTATTGGCTTTACATGCAGCTTTTAATGCAGGAGAACCTCCAGCCCCGATATATACGTTGAAAAATTGGAAGTGAGGTTGTAATTTTGACGGGTAATTGTCAGACAAACTAGAATTAATCCTGAAGTACCCGCTTTGTACTGGTATGAGGATCTATTAATATCTTTGTAACAGTGGAGAATTTAGCTACTTTAAGGTTAATCCTATCTTTAGCAGGTCTCAAGTACGCCTCAGCTGTGCTAGATCGTCTACCGCCATGTATAGTGAAATGTGGTCGAGCAGCGCCACAAATTTCTGGACCATTGATTTCTAGAACGCGCTCGATACCCATTTCTTGGTAACAATCTAATCTGATATCATCAATGGCAGCGGTTGAAGCCAATGTTACTGTTCTGGATACTTTAACGGGACCATCTGCTGAATGAAGATAGGCATTTCGTGGGTTCTCAAACAGCGTTTTATCTGTCATGTTTTCCAACTTCTTAAAATAGTACAGCACTGTATCCCAGTCCCATCCAGGCGCTATTCGGTTCCAGCTGTCATAATCTTCGGGCTTTCCTCGGGCGTATATTAGAAAGTTGGTGGAAGAACAGCCTCCGAGCACTTTCCCTCGAGGGTAGGCTAGAACTCCATCTGGATGAGCCTTGCCGACACCTTCATCGAACTGAGCTTTATAATTCCAGTCATATTTGGTGCCTTGTAGAGTTGGAAACAAACCTGGAATCTGAAATATTTCATTTGTTATTTTAATTGACTAATAAATTAGTCGGTAGTTTAAAAGTTAAATTTTATCATTATTAAATGCTGTAGATACTGCGGTCCTACGATTATTGTATGTTTCTTATAATATATGTTTACAATATGATCCTCCTAAGGATACTGTAGATAGATCCACATCCGAAGTCCTTAAGGCTCCGTTTATGATTCTAGAACATTCTAAAATTTCCTAAAGGTATTTTCCTCTACTATTTTATGCAATAGTTGCCCTGTAATCAGCCTTAGTAGTGCCGCAAGTCGTATCATGCTGATGAGGGTACTTACCACGCTATTGAATGGTGGGTCTCCCCCGGACTCGATGAGGAGTACGTTAAACGCTACCACCTCCGACAGCCGAGCGGCTAACACCGAGCCTGCTGATCCACTACCGACTATTATAAAGTCGAACTTTTCACCATCTGTGCCAAAACAACGTTACTATGAATAATAATGTTATGTATGCTGTAATTATAAACCAGTGGCTACTTATTATATCTTATGAGTGAATAAAATAAATGCATATGAATGTAACTAAAACTGACACAAGATTTATTGTAGAGTCGCATGTGTAAAGATAATGGCGATCCTACATCCATTATCCTTGCCAACTTCTGGGACATGCAGATACTTCAGCCAACCCGGGGATCGAACCTAGGACCCTCACGATGACTAGACAAATGGTAGAAGAATTATTTGCAACAATTAAGTGTTTACCTGTTAGCTGGTAGTTGTCGGGCCATCCGTCCTGCAGAAATGCTTGTGAGAAGGTCAGGGCACGTAGGAACCATTGAACCAGTAATGAAGACCGCCAAAACTGCATGATGTTGGAGAATCCGTCAATAGCATTGATGAGTATCACTTAAGAAGATCGATTGCTTTGATCATTACTTCTTGTCGAATTGATCCTATTCACTATACCCAATCAAATACAAAAACCTTTGATGTTGAAGTACTTTTTTTTCAATATTTTCTACAGTCACCTAATTCTGAGAATAGGATCACTTAATTAACCCATGTCTTCGTCATGAACAGACATAATACACAATACCCGGGTAAATACGATTGACTGCCACATTTAAGCAAGCTAAATAGGCTTGGTAACTTGGTACGGATCTTGTGACCATCCTTTTACCGGATTATTGGATATTCTTGGGTCGTAAGCAGCCCTAATAAGTATCAATGTTTGAGAACACCTGTTTAGAATCTCTAAGGCTCTAGACGATAACTCCAAATGCCGAAGATTCAAGAATATATGGGATTGCCGTCATCATCTTCCTGCCCTTGTTCCATATTACTTCGGGTCGGTGCAACACGTTTTCTTCTACCATTGCGACCTGTCAACTGTCGCAATATGACTGACATTCTTTCTACACGCTTTTATTTATTTTTACCTGTCCCGTTGTCTGTAAACAAATCTTGCAAGTTAAATTTGACCCACTTCTCAATGTCTGATTGTGCTGAAATTTGTATCTCGATGCAAATTAAGAAGAAATTAAAAATAATGCTTTAATTTCACGTGAGTGAAGAAGCAAAAGGAGTATGTAAGGATTGTAGCAGGTGGCGTTTTGTAGTTTCTGCTTGCCCACATGGGAGTGGGGTGAGTTTGTACATGTTTGTATAAATGTGTGTAGGTACTTTTATTTTATATAAAAACTTGTTTTTAGTCCTGTCAATCTAGGAAGTCGGATTTGACAGCTATGAAAATACTAAATAATAATAAAACTTGATGCTTACGAATGATACTCGTTGTGCCGGTTTCTGAATTAAGTATTTGTGGTTAAGAACATGTCAAATCCTACCTTAGTGCTAATTTTGACAGGTTTTCAGGCTCAACTGTAGTTTAACAAATACTCAACTCGTTCTTAACCTCAGTCAATTTAATCATACTTCGGCCATATGGGTAACATAGTAATTAATTAGGATTATGAATATTGATTTTGCATTTTTTTACGTACAAAGTTATCGCGGCATGTAAAATGAGAAACGTCATCGGACTTCTTGGATGTCACGATTATAGCAAGTAAGTCCACCCACGTCCACATATTTTATGGTGCACCTACGATCCTCGAATGCAGTTCAAGGTAGAACGAGTGTTATCGACGCCTATAAATTTATGTAAAGAGTTCCAGTTTTTTTTAATGAATCTTGAATTTCAGTTTAAAATCTATACATCTATACATATAAATAAAATTGGAGTGTCTGTTTTTAATGTTCAAATAACCGTTTTTTATTACATGTATATGAATATACGGTACATACACCAAAATAACATTTTTTACAATTTTTGTCTGTTTGTTCCGGCTAATCTCTGAAATGGCTGGTCCGATTTTGACGGGACTTTTATTTTAGAAAATTGTTAACGAAGTTCGCCGGGTCAGCTAGTCTATACATATAAATAAAATTGGAGTGTCTGTTTATAATATTGAAATAACCGTTTTTATATACGGTGCATATACCAAAATAACATTTTTTACAATTTTTGTCTGTCTGTCTGTTTGTTCCGGCTAATCTCTGAAATGGCTGGACCGATTTTGACGGGACTTTTATTGGCAGGTAGCTGATGTAATAAAGAGTAACTTAGGATACGTTTATTTTAGAAATTTGTTAGGCGAAACGAAGTTCACCGGGTCAGCTAGTATATAATAAAATCGTAGCGAAGTCAAAACATTGAATGTTTTTGAAAAAAAAATATTGCAGGTTATGTGAACGATTCTGAGGCCAAAAATAGTTAAAGTTTTTATAATTTATGTCTGTTTGTCCTAATTTTGTTTATTGAAAAATAGTGAGGCCTTAGATAAGTGACATTTTATGAACAAAAGTCAAAAGTCAAAGTCAAAATTGTATAGAAATGTCAAACGCTACAGCTACAATCTGGGGGTCTTTAAGTCAAGTGTGAATAGGTTATTTCTAGGCAAGCGTCTTTCACCGTCGACCACATCATCGCTTACCATCATGTCAGATAGTGGTCAAGCGCGAGTCTATAGAATCCAAACCGAGTCATTTATTTATTTATTTAGACTTCATGCACAAAAGGTACAAAGGCGGACTTAATGTCTTAGGCATTCTCTACCAGTCAACCATGGGTGGTGACGAGATAACATGGCAGGTGCATTGCATAAACAATAAAAAAAAAAAAAGTTTTTATTAACTTACTAAGATAGACACACACTTTTGTCTATATTTCTTTTTCATTTTTCCTTTTCGCGGGTCTGCTGGAAGAAATTTCTTAAGAAATAAGCAGTTCCCTTGTACTCTATTGTCTTGATGTATTGTCTTTATGTATTATACTGTGTGTGTACATTAATTATTAAATAAATAAATAAATAGGTAAAATAAACGTACATATATATTGAATATAATATATATTTATATAAATATATATATTTATGAAGTAACAGAAAAGAAGAAGGTGAGATGACTCTCCTTAATTGAGTTGAAAATAAATCCGCAATTTCCGCTTGAATGCAAACCGACTTGTAGCCGTCCTGATCGAGATCCTCCCGAGGGAGGAAGCGCGTTCCAGAGCAGAATGGACTGAACATTGAAGGAAGAGTGAACAAAATCAGTAGTATGAGAAGGACAAAGCAAGAGGAGATTATTGGAAGAACGCAGATTCCGAGCATGTGAAGAACATAGATATTGAAATTTTGACATAAGATAGGAAGGAGCGGTGGGAGAATTTAGTAGGGAGGAGAAAAGCGTGGTCAAAGCGCGTAAACTTCTTCTCTGGCGAATCGGCAACCATTTTAGCTCGACCCATGGACATACTTTCTGAGGTTAAATATGAATCTAATACAGTTGTTCAAGAGCCTATCTAGTTTATCCAGTAAGACCGCGTTCAAGTCAAAGTAGCACACGTCCCCATAGTCGAGCACTGGGAAAATTAAAGTCTGCACAAGCATAGTTTTCGTTTTAGCAGGCAAGAACCTCCTCAAACGATACAAGGATCGCAAAGTACCGCTGACTCTCTGACTGACACTGGACACCTGGCTTTGCCAGCTAAGTGTCGAGTCAAGATGCAAACCGAGATCTTTCACACTAGGGCTAATGGGAATGACGGAACCATTGAAAATGATCGGGGAAAGAGAGCCAACCGCCACTCTACCCATCATGCGCGAGCTTCCAATTATGATGGCCTGACATTTTGTGGGGTTTACGGACACCCCAAATCTGTCAGACCAGTCTTTGATATCATTCAAGTCCCAGTTCACATCTTCTATGGCGTCAGATAAATCTTCGATCCGCACCGCTATATATAGTTGGAGATCATCGGCATAAAGATGATACGAACACTGAAGACAGTGAGTTATAAAATTAATGAAGATGGAGAATAATAATGGAGATAGAATACCGCCCTGTGGAACACCAGCACCCAGGACACGCCAATTCGACGAAGTCTCATCGACACGAACCGACTGCTGACGTCCCCGAAGATAAGAGGAGAACCATTCCAGCGCCTCGGAAGAAAGATAGATAGGATATATCATGACTAACAGGATTAAAGGCATTGGAGAAATCAATTAATACTAGTACAGTGACCTTAGTATTCTCCATTGCTTCTCTAACGTCGCCAGTCACTTTAAGGAGTGCGAAGGCAGTACTGTGGCCAGGTCTGAATCCAGACTGGAATGAGCTTATAAGGTTGTTTCTGTGTATAAACCCCGAAAACTGCTTATGAAAGCAAGCTTCGAGCACTTTGGGTAGGAACGGGAGAATGTAAATTGGACGAAAATGACTAGGTAAGGAGGGATTTGAAATTTAAGGAAGTGGACGCACGTAGGCCATACGCCACAGGGATGGGAATTGACCGGAATCGAGAGAGAAATTGATGATATGGGTAATAGGTGAGAGAAGACAGTCCAGAATCAAGGAGACCATGTAACGACTAATGTCATCATGGCCCACAGCCTTGGATTTTATGGACAGGATCATCTTTTTAATTTCATCCTCGGTGGCTGGAGAAAAGCGAAATGGTTCTATGATAAGACTGGATAGGCTAGTAATGGAATGGCAAGTATTTAAACGAGCGAAAATAAATTCAAATTAAAGATGTACAAAATACTGAATATGGCTTACTGAAATACTAAGTGGGCGACAAACAGTGGGCGAATACAAATGTTTAAAACAGCGACTTGATTAGTACTTTGGCAACATAGTCGACCTATTTCCGTCCGCAGGGTCTAAAGTAACCTAACACGAACGAGATGACGGGAGCTGAGTTCGCTCGCTTTGCTCACTCACTTCAGCTCCCGTCATCTCGTTCGAACCTAACCTGTCCGTGTCGGGGTGCCCTAATCTCCCGAACTCGCTCCGCTTGCTCTTGTAGCAATCCGTTGAAAACACAATTATACCCGAATTCCCGCGCTGCACAGCGATGTCGCCTTCATTTACGATGAAGAATAATATGCTAATATAGTCACAATATTATTACTGTAGCTCACTAAAACCTTCTAAAAGGTATTACTCAAACCGGATAAATAGTTGCTTGCTTAGTATAATAGTCGCCCATTCAGTATATTTTTCGCCCGGTCAATAATTTCCCTAATGGAATCAACCGTCTGAGACAAGATTTGGGGATCCAAATGGCAAGTGGTTGTGAAGTGACGGTTGATTTCATCCAGACCAATCGTTTTGGGGAAATCCACATGACGATTCCTACCGATACCGAGAGTGTCGAGGAATTTCCAGATATCGGCAGGAGAAGAGGCAGAAATGTTTTCGAGAATATGGCGGCGTTTGGCGTTGCGTATCATCTGATTACACCGATTTCTTGCAGCTCTAAAGAGGTTCTTGTTTTCTTCACTGCGAACCTTTTTAAATTTACGAAAGGCCCGATCCCTGCGTCTCATCGCCATACGTACCTCCGTCGTCAACCATGGAGCAGGTGGACGCCTAAGCTTCACTCTCTTTACAGGAGCATGTCTATCGTAGAGGGCAAGGATCGTCCGATTAAAGATACGCAGTTTGTCGTCAACCCCAATTGCCGCTGCAAGATGACCCCAATCAAGTTCCGACGCATCCTGACGCAGCTTCTCAACATCCATACGTGCAAAACAACGTATGTGCAGAACTTTAGGAAGGGATTTAGGTGGTTTTAAGACATATGACAGGAAAATGAGGTCATGGTGGGAAAAGTCAGGTGCAGGACACTGACCATGAGAGGAAACAAGTGAAGGAGTGGACGTAAGGATTAAGTCGAGCCACGTGTCATCGCCTGAGGCATTGAGATGAGTGGGCTGCAGAGGTAGAACATGAAGACTAACGGACTTAATGATGTGAAGGAGTTTATAGGAACGAGGGGATGGATGACTAAGGTCAGTGTTGAAATCTCCCATGACGACACAATGTGCATACTCTGACCCTATCGATTCCAGTGCCAATTCAAGGTTGGAAAAGTTGTCAACGGCGGGCGGACAGTAGACTACACCAAGTAGGGTCTTGACACCTTTGACATAGACTTCCAGAAAGAGGTACTCAGCAGAAGCACTATAGGGTGAAGGAGAAGAGGCAATGATTTTGAAAGGGAATTCACTACGGAGATAGATGGCGACACCACCTCCTCCCTTTCCAATTCTGTCGTTACGGATAAGAATGAAACCGGGCAGAGGGTAGGTGGTAGAGAGGAGATGAGGTATGAGCCAACTCTCCGAAATCAGCACGGCGTGGACATTGGCGTCAGAAAAAGTATCGAACAAATCACTGTAGTGACTTGGCACACTCTGTGCATTAATATGACAGACATTAAATAAACTTGCATTTTGTCGATCAAAGCTCCGACGCATAAAGTCACTCCGACGCAAAGATTGCGGGGATCAGAACCTAAATTCTGAAATTCATAAAGCTATTGAAAAAGTTGATGATTCGCATTCAACTGAAAAGAAAGTAGACTTCAAAATTATTTAGAAGACGTGGTCACACTAAATTCTGATGACTCAAGAACTATTTCTATTTCCGACTCTGAAAGAACCGCGACAGCTAGCCCAATGACTATAAATTTAGATTCTGATACAGACCTGGAAGAAATACCCAATAATTACCCTATACCGACTGAATCTTCTAGTACACAAACAGTTCATTCAGCCGAAGATCTCGAATCCCATGGAATACCGATATTGAAGGAAGCAATAGATACCAAGCCTAACCAAATCTTAGTTTTTATCTGGTTTCGTAATGAGCTCCACGTAAAAGACTTGTCTAGCGACAAACAAAAAGTGTTAGAAGTGTTTTTGCCTCTTCATAATCAAGATCATATTAAAAGATTTCTAAAAGAATATGTAAAACCGAAAATTAAGTATTTCATTTATTTCGAGAATCTAGAACATAGAAAAGACTTTAGTAATGTTATAGTTTCACTATTTAAGAAAGATATGGTTAATTTCTATGAATGTACCGAACGCGTTATTTACGTTGAAGATGAACAGGAACAGAAAGCTATTGTGATTAAGTTACACGAAGGCAAAACCTGTCATCGTGGCGTTACGGAAACTGTTAAAAGAATCCGTCGTTATTATCATTGGCCAAATTTATCCGAAACCGTTTCCGCCATAATCAATTCATGTGATCGTTGTAAAACCTCTAAGTATGACAGAAAACCAATTAAACCTGTACTGCAGCTCACTCAAACTCAGAACAAACCCTTTCAGGAAGTATTCATAGATTTGTTTAGTATAGAATCGAAATACTATTTAACTTTAATTGATGCCTTTAGCAAATTAGGACAAGCCATAGAAATTGCATCTCGCTCTACACCCGATGTGGTCAGAGCATTAATGAAATACTTTTCTTTTTACGGCATACCACAAAAGATAAGTTCTGATCCGGGAACCGAATTTAATAATGAATTACTAAAAGAACTGACAGACTTGCATAAAATTAAACTACACATAGGCACACCCAATAACCCTAATTCTATGGGGCTCATAGAGCGGTTTCACTCCACAATTATAGAAATATATCGATTAGCGAAATATGAAAAGAAACTTACAGACGCAGCATCAGTTATGACCTACGCCGTTATGGCTTACAATAACACTATCCACAGTACCACTGATTTAACACCGTTTGAAGCTGCGTTTGGTCATACAGAATTAAACTCTACTTTTAACTCCGAATTCGACAAAGCATACAATCAGCAACTAATTAGGGACCATAAGAAAAGAACACGAGCACTTTATAAATATATTTCTGAAAAAGTAAAAAATAATAAGGAAAGAATTGTAGCAAAGCGAGGAGGTGAATCTAGACCAGTCTTAGAAATAGGCCAACCGATCTTCACTAAAGCCGTAAATAAAAGACAAGCTAAAGATAAACCTAGGTATCAAAAGGCCATAGTTACAGGTCAGATAGAACGTAACATCGTACCGATAAAAGTAAAAAAACAGAGATACTAAAGCTCCAGTTAAAAATGTTAAACGTCCTCCACATGTGGTGTTTGATCCTGATGTCATGGACAACGACCAGTTGGGCTCACCCAAGCCAGGCCCTTCAAGTGGTAAAGATTAACCAAAACCCTGGGATTCTCCCGGTGAAATTAGGCCAAGCGTTTCTACAATATGATAAATGGTCTATTGTTAAAATAATCAACCTCCAATGCATTGGTACTGATCTTTCCTTTAATATTAAAAAATATTCCGAATTTAGCCAAATGTTACACCCAAACAAATCGTATTCAGATGAGTTCAAGAGTCTTAAAATACAGGTGGAGTACACTAAATTGAGTGCCTAGAAAAATTACAACAATTAATTCCATCTAAAAGATTCAAACGTGGTATTATCAACCCTCTAGGGTCGATCATCAAAATTATAACGGGTAATCTTGACCACGAAGACGCAGTTAGATATGACGATCTGATCAGTAATATTCAGACTCAGGAACAAGCAATATCTAACAAATTTACGATGATATCTAAAATGTTGGATCATTTTCTGAACTCTACCGAAATAATCAATGAAAATACAAAAATAATAGACGCGCGTATTAAATTACTTGAAAGCCTTGTAACTGATCTCACTACAAAAGAAAATCATTCAATTTATATGACCTATGTCTTCGGATTACTTAATCAATTTATTGTAAATTTTAGAACTCTCTATATAAAACTCAGTGAACTTGAAACGGCTATTGCATTCAGTAAATTGTCAGTTTTACATAAGGCTGTAATGAATCCTAATGAACTGTTGAAAGTGTTAAAATATATAAGCCAATATGATAATCTAATGTACCCTGTAAATGAACGAAATTTAATTAATATAGAAGAATCATTATCTGTAAAAGCTTACATTAAGAATGAAGAACTAACATTTGTAATCGAAGTTCCACTAATTTATAATGCAACTTATAGTTACTATAAACTGTATTCCATTCCTATGCCAGATGATTCCTTAAATCTTACCTTTGCTGTTATTCCTGGATTTCCTTACCTACTTGTAGAAGGGTCAAAGTATCGTCCAACTGATCAACCGTGTCAAGAGATAACAGCTAAAGAATACCTCTGCTCTGAAGATAAACTGATCCAATATGTGGAAGAAACGTGCGTTGAGCAACTAATGAAGTACCACGACCACCCGGCACGCTGTTTGCCACGTAAGATATTATCTGAGTTCCTGAAACTTCAAAGAATTGGTCCCAATAGTTGGATAGTGTATTCGAAACGCAATCAAGTCATATCACAGACTTGTAATAACGATGAAACAAAGGAATGCATACGAGGAATATACCTGCTAACTGTTGGAGGACAATGTGATGTCTTTATAGATAATATCCGAATCCATGGACGACGCTCTTACTCACTACAAACAGATTATATGCCTGTTCCCCTGTTAAACTTACCTGACTTGAGAGATCTAACTCTTGACGCAGCAAAGATCGAACCTATAGATCTGAAAGGAGTAAATTTGGATGACATACACCAACTGAATTATATTCTGAAGAATAGTGATAATAACGTGAAAAGTGAAATCACAAGTGAAAGTGTTAGTGTCGCCCTTTATGTCTTATACGCGGTTGTCATTTTATTGTCTTTAGCTATAGTTATATATAAGTATTCGGATGATGACTTTTTCGTCTCGGTATCAGGTACAATAATATATATTTTACGTGATATTGGATTGTTTGCGTTCAAATTTTTTGTCTACAACTCATTGGATCACTTTTATTACGGTTACAAGTTGATGTCAGTGACCTATAAAACGTAAGCATAACCTTAATTAGCTTGGTGACAGAACTTCTTTCTTTATGATCTAAATTTCATTTTCCGTTCAACTAATCAACTGTTATTCAATCCTATACTCTATTCCAACCTCTTCTCTCTTTCTTTAATCATGATTATGACTCGTAACGCGCGGGCTCGCCTAGAAGAGACTAAACTCAGTCAGGCTTTGAGCGAATTAAAGGCGTCTCAGGAGCTCTGTGACCAACTGATTAGGGAAAAAGATGAAAATGAAATAGAGTTCCTTGGTGTCCTTGACAGGAATAGCAAATTAAAAACAGAAATGGCTCAGTTACATATTCAACACACTGATGCTATAGCAGACCGCAACAGGCTCCAAGTTATTGTGGACGGGTTCAGCCAGTGTAGCAATGAGTATGAACAAGCTCTTAGTCACAAATGCTCATTACAACAGCAGCTACAGGAGGCTCAAAGTCAGATTGAACAACTTGAAACCACAAATCTTAACATCACTGCCTCGTTGAATCAAAGTCTATTCAGTGAATTGGTGCCTGTTGCCCCATCAATGGTTACAGCAATTAATCCTTCTTACACAATAGATTTAACAGGTCATGACGATTCAAAATCAATTAAATCATTGAGGGTAGTTACTAGTAAAAATAAAATAAAAAAATACATAAAAATTAACAAATACATAGTCAAAACTAAGAAAATGGTCAAAAAACAAAGGTACTTCATCAAAAATGTAAAACTCAATAGAGAAAGGTTGCATTTACTTAAACAATTAGATATGTATTCATTTAACTTAGAAAAAAGTACTAGGAAATACCAAACTGACACAGAAGACTTGCAGTATGAACTTGACCAACTTCAGGAGAAACTTACTTCTATGACCATCAAATATACAGCCTCTGAAAACCAAATGAGGGAATATGTATTGGCAATGAATGAGCTGGTAAGCTCACAAACCAACAAATGTGATCATTGTCAACCACCATCTGTTGTACCCACACCGGACCATTCATTGACAATATGTGATGTCACCATACCGCAGTCTAGTGCCAGTTTGCCATTAGAAATTACTAACTGTTTGCCTAAAAAGAGTGTAAATACAGAAATAGTATTATTTTGTGATGAAATTGGAAAGGATCTAGGCCACTTGTTGACGAATAAATATCCAGGACACTCAATAATGAACTATTGTATGCCTGGTTGTTCTTTATTTGACATAATGAAAAAAGTTATAAAATGCAATTTTAGCCAGGAAACTACATTGTTAATATTTATTGGTAATAGGGGTAACGTGAACAAAGGAGAATTACTCCAACATTTTAGATCATTGTGCAACCTTAGTTTAAAAAAAAATGTGATGTTCACATTCCCTTACAGCCAAAGTTTGCCACAGGAAGAAAACAATCTTAGATATGAATTGAATAGGACATTACATAATTTAACATATAGTAATAATTTATTCCATTTAATTGACACTAACAATTATGTTGGTAACCACTTTTGTTTAACAAAAGATAGATTTTTTATGGATAGATACTTTCTTTCAAAGTATTGTAAACGACAGATAGCTGTGTCGCTATCATATTATTTTTCTATTACAGCCAAGAATTTGGCTAAACAACTTGCTTCTATTGAGCAATGCCAAGACATGTTATTTAATTCAGCCAATAATTTGGTCTCAGAAATTGATATTGATAACAATTTAAATTAGAAATTAAGACAATAGAGACAACCTCTTGCAAAAGTTTGCAGAATGAAAATTGCAAAATAAAATCACATACAAGTTTGAAAACAGTAAATAGTATTAACCTGGTGCATCAAAATATTCAAGGATTTATGAACAAAGATTTAGAAATAGAATTATTTATGAATTTTAACAGTATTGATATTCTTTGTATTACAGAACATTGGCTTAAAAGCCACCAGTTATTGTTCAATTTTAATAATCACCAGGTTGGTAGTTCATTCAGCAGAGTTAATGCTATACATGGTGGCTCATTGATTTTAGTAAGTAACCAGCTTAAATTTAAAGACCGTAAGGATATTGTGAGCCTATCTGTTGAGCGGACAGTCGAAATAGCTTGTATAGAATTGGAGCAGTTTATTGTATTAAGTGTATACAGACCCCCTTCAGGATTGTATGACTGTTTTGAAAAGGTAATGGATGAAGTGTTACACAAGATTTGTAACTCGAATAAATCCGTTATCACTTGTGGGGATTTTAATGTCAATTTATTAGAAAACTCAGGTTATTGTAGTAAAATAATAAGTCTGTTTCAGTCCTACAATCTTGTAAACCTATTTTTGGAGCCCACAAGAATAACCCCTACTAGTGCCACATGTTTAGATAATATTTATACTAATGTTATGCCAGTCCACAAAGAAATTATAAATTTACTAGATTCTGATCATTGCGGGCAGAGGATTACTATACCAAACCAAAATAACAAAGTGGCTAAAAAGGATATCACTGTTAACCCCAAAACTGCAAGTCGCTTGGCAGCGTTTAAAGTTCAACTCATTAATAAATTACCAATTTTATCAATTCATGCCGATCCAAATCAACTATACAATGATTTTTTTAATATGTACTGTAAACAATTTAATTCTACCTTTATTCCCAAGACTATCTCGGTTAATGGTAATGCATCATTCAGTGATTGGGCTACCATTGGTATTCATAAAAGTAGGAAACGGCTTTATGAGTTGTACAATGAAAGGACTTTTGTTAACACTGCTGAATTTAATTTATATGTTAGAAATTATTCAAAATTATTTAAAAAAGTTTGTTGTTTGGCCAAGTCGCGTTATTTGAGTTCGAAGATTAAAAATAGTAGTAACGTTATTAAAACGACTTGGAATATTATTAATAGTGAAACGGGAAGATCTGGTAACCGAAATATTGACTACAGCCTGTCCATTAATGACAACATCATAAAATCAGATTCACAAGTCGCAGTGGCTTTTGAAAATTTCTTTTCAGATATTCCCATTTCAACTACTAAATCCCTAAACTCATCACCTTCTGTTGCTGAGTCTTTGCTAAAAGAAAATGTTAATGTTTGCGATTCGGAATTTCTTTTTGAACATATTACTTGTAGAGACATAATAAAAACCTTTCACACATTAAATGTTAAAAAGACTGCAGATCTGTGGGGTCATTCTGTAGAAGTTGCTAAGTCTATTATTGATATTGTCGCACCTAGTTTAGCTATTATCTTTAATAATTGTATCGACTGTGGGGAGTTTCCTGACCTTATGAAAAATAGTAAAATAATACCATTGTTTAAATCAGGTAGTACATCAGACCCTTCAAATTATAGACCTATTTCAGTACTACCTACGTTTAGTAAAATATTTGAGAAATTAATTTTAGAGCAACTGCAAAGATTTTTTAATAAACATAAATTATTACATAGCAAACAGTTCGGTTTTACAAAGGGTCGTTCAACTACTGATGCCGGTGTTGAGCTTTTAGGACATATTTATAATGCATGGGAAGATAAGTGCGATGCCTTGGGAATCTTTTGTGATTTGTCCAAGGCATTTGATTGTGTTCTTCATGATACGCTAATCAGGAAACTCCGCCACTACGGAATCCGGAACAGCGCTCTGGATCTTTTCACTTCATACTTGAGTAATAGGATTCAGAGCGTTGACGTTAATGGAAAAAGATCTCCCGGATCTATAGTAATGATGGGCGTCCCGCAGGGCTCGATTCTTGGTCCTTTCTTGTTTCTTATTTACATTAATGACTTGCCTTACCTCATAAAGGATAACCATGATATAGTGTTGTTCGCGGATGATACTTCACTTTTGTTTAAACTCAAACGTCAGCAGCTGGTTACTGACGATGTAAATAGCGCGATCTCAAAAGTAGTTCACTGGTTCAATGTTAATAATTTACTACTTAATGGAAAAAAAACCAAATGTATTAAGTTTACCCTACCTCACGTTAGGCAGGTGAAAACTGATGTGTTGGTAAAGGGCGAAGAATTGAATCCTGAAAATAGCACAGTATTCTTAGGCTTAACTTTGGATGCTAAGCTTCAGTGGGGCCCACATATAGATAAATTGTCGAAAAAACTAAGCTCCGCAGCATATGCTGTTAGGAAAATTCGTAATTTAACTGACATAGAGACAGCCCGTTTAGTATATTTTAGCTATTTTCATAGTGTAATGTCGTACGGTATTCTGTTGTGGGGAAATGCCGCCGACATCCAGACTATCTTTGTTTTGCAGAAAAGAGCTGTTCGATCGATTTATAAATTAAGCCCGAGACACTCTCTCAGAGATAAATTTAAGGAGATTAATGTAATGACAGTGCCTTCTCAGTATATTTATGAAAATCTTTTATATGCCCATAAAAATATAAAATTGTTTAAAAAATACAGTGATATCCATAACATAAATACTAGAAACAAACACAAATTTGTAGTACCTGCAACAAGGCTCAAGAAAATAGGTGGCTCGTTTAGATGTCAATGTGTACACTTTTATAATAACCTTCCAAGCCACGTACAAGATCTAAGTGTTAATAAATTTAAAACATTTATTAAACGTAAGTTGTGCCAGAAAGCGTTTTATACAATAAAAGATTACGTTGAGGACAAACAGGCTTGGGATTGAGCTGCTCTAATTAATTTGATTTTTTTTTATATATTTTTCAACGTGAATTTTGTTTTTTTTTTTTTTTTGTTTTCTTGCAATGACAAGAATATTTACTTTTTAAAGTATTATATTTTTTTTTAGTTTATTTTAATTGTTGTGAATGTGAAGACGATGTGGATTCAATTTTTGTTTGTTTTTAATTTTAATTTATCCAAATTAGTTTTAATCATGGTCTGGCAGTTTGAGTAGTTTATGCGGCCTACCCGAATGTCCTTTCTTTGGTATTGTTCGTCGAATCGTTGAGCTCCTTAATTTCTGAGTTGAGCTGCACGGTTATTGACAAATGCGTGCACTGACTGGACAGGTCCACTCAATCTGGCTGGTTCTTTCCTAAAAAGACCATTTCAGACTTCAGTCTACATGGTCTTCACATGATCTAACAAAGATTTTGTCTGGACCTTAAAAGAGACTATGACCTCTGAGTTTGTTTCGGCCTTTCTTCTCAGAGTAGTCAGATAGGAAACGCCGACTTCATCTAGTTTTAAAAATATGATCGACATGTAAAAGTGTTTGTACAAACCTACTTACAGAAATAAAATCATTTATCATTAATTTATCATTTATGATGTAAGAAAAATGTGTAAAGAGCGAGATCGTCGTTTAAGAGCTGTTGAAGATAATCCCGCTCAACCTGAAGATGATCAAGTTAATCAAAGACCTATACTATTAGTGTAATTAACTTTACAATGTTCAGGTTATGATTTTATTATAGGAATAGTTTGATCATTTTATTATTTCATATTATATAAGCGATAAATTGTAACTTTCTAATTTGTAATTATGCAAAGTTCTCGAAAAATCCCTGTTTTTTCTATAACTTTGATCTAAGGGGGGAGGAGTTATGTTCCCAACCTAACGCTGAGATAGAGTCTAGACGCTGACTTGGCGCCATTGCGTTGAGGCGTACGTGACAGGATGTGTGTCGCGACCGCAGGTGGCCGACCACCAGCGGCACCAGCCTATGGATAAGTTTTGCTATGTAATAAAATTAAGATAGGCTAAGTTAGTCTTACATGAACTTCTGTAAAGCTCGGGTCGTAATAAAATCTTACTTCCACGCAAACGCTACTTTATTTGCGCTCCCGAAATCTAACTTGATACTTAAAATTATTACATTAAGCAATAACGAAAATAAGTTGACAAAACACAAAACAAACATGGAACGAAAAGATAATAGACAAAGTTACATTTAGCAAGAACAAGACGCAATTGACAAAACAAAACAAACATTGGACGGCGAAAGCGGAATTTGACGTCACATTACCACGAGATTATATATTTTTGTCTGACGGACGGACGACAGTTTTGAATTTATAAATGTTATAAATTCAAAACGTATTGACAAAAAAAACAATTCATTTTACTGTGCTTATACCCTCACAAACATTTAACAAAAACATAAAACAAAAAAAATTGGGGGTAGATGTGTTATATAGAAATGTAATGTTTACATAAATTATGTCGCCCCAAAAACAAAACTAAGTAAGTGAAAATAGTGTAGAATAAATAATGTAAATAGTGCATATCGTGTAAATCGTGTAAATCGTGTAACTCGTGTAACTCGTGTAACTCGTGTAACTCGTGTAACTCTTGTAAATAGTATAAATAGTGTAAATATATTACTAATTTCTATGCACTTCGATACCTGTCCTGCTTCTTGCTGCAGCAGTTAATTCCCCAGTCTTCTTCGGGTACTTCGCCACCAAGGGATTGAGTTCCTCCAAGGAAGAAACTTTGTGCCGTGCTCCGTCAGGAGATCTGACGATGATGATCCCGTCCTGAGTCCAGCATGCCTGTATCCCGAAGTGCAAGCGCGCCGTACCAAAAACAGCTTGTCTTGTCCTGGTCAAGAATTCCTTGACTGTAACCATGGAGCCCTTCAACGCGGACTTCGCCCTCCAGACCGCAGACTTGTGGTCTAAATTGGAGAACCTCACCAATACTGGCCTGCTGCGCGTGGGACCTCTGCACGATGACCCCAGCCTGTGACATGATTTAATGGAGGAGCCGGTAATATTTGGCAGAGCCAGTTTATTATGCAGTATGTCCAGCACCAGAGCCTTGCAATCCTCCTTTTCGGTCTCAACAAATCCGGTGAAAATCAGGGCTTTACGGCGAGAGCGTGTCTCCAACCCGTCCACCACTCTGGAGCACTCCGTGATCTGCTTCCGCAAAAGTCTCAGCATTCCGAACATCAGCTCTCTGAATGTCCGGAACTCTTCAGCGATCTTGGCGACAGTGTCTTTCGCGGATCCAGCACACTGAATCTGCGCCTCCAGTTCATTAATTTTCTTGGAAAAACACTCTTCCAAGTTCTTCTGCGCAGATTGGATGTCGTCCAGCTGAGACATTATGATGTGAGTAATATCTCTCTCCTCTTAGTAGTTCTTAGTGGTATCCTCTTAGTGTCTTTGAAAGCACTAGTGAACAGCTGGTAGGTGATGAAGTTTTGGTTTATTACATGTTCTGTATTCCCAATATAAGAATAAGCTTATTAGTGGCTTATGAAACCAATATTAGTGTAAAAATTGTGGTACAATACTTAATTATAATTTAAATCAAAATTGCGCAACGTAAACGCGTATTTACTTTATTTACACCTACCGCCGAAAAAAAAAACCGCCGAAAGCGATTGCCCCAATGTATAGGCCAAAATTAAGAGTCGATGACAACCTAATGCCAAGAAGCTCAAGATGGTCAGTTACTGGCACGGTCACATCTTTGAAAGTTGGAGCCGGGTGAAATTGGCACGTTTTAGCGGAAAAAAGACACGCCTGGGCTTCAGCAGCATTAAACCTGACCAGTTTGGCATCGCCCTATTCGGAGACTGCCTGCAAGGACAGCTTCAAGCGCTCCACCATGACCTCCCGGAGAGACTGGATCTGAGGCCCGGTAGCACGAGCGTTGGACAAGTATCTCTCAGCAAAAGTGCTGTCGTATGCTTACCCAAAGGTTTTAGCAGATCGTTAGTGTGCAGCAAAAAAAAAATTGCTGAGAGTGAGGGAGGCGGGGGCCATTGCGCGCGTCACCAGGATTCAGACGTGAAGATTCCGCAAAAAGAGAGGCAAATAAATTTGCCTTCTCCCCAGCGGAGTGGGTGAGCGACCCGTCGGGTTTCAGCAGTGGTAGTAGTGAGGGACGGCAGAGGTTCGACTCGACCAACTTAGCCAGAGACCAAAACGCTTTACTACCTGCTGGGTAAGAAGCAAGTTTGGTCCCTATTCGACCGATGTGGTCAAACCGAGCCCTTCGCAACAACATCTTGCAGGATTTGGCAGCCCTTTTGAAGGCCTTCTTCTTCTGACCCACGTCACTCGCCTTGCGTGATCGAGCGTCCACCCAAGCCAGGTACGCCCCATGTTTAAGCGCGTCTGCGCGCTTACTTTCGGCGCCAAACCATGGCCGGTCTTCGCTAGACAATGATACGTCAGAAAACGGAATGTAGTACTCCATTCCCTGACGCAACACATCCATCACGGCGTCCGCGCACGACGATGGATCAGTCGAAGAAAAGCAAGTAGGCTGCCAAGGATAGCATGCGAAGAAAGATCGCATACCATCCCAATCTGCTGACTTGTACCTCGAAAAACCCGCCGGGTGCCTCTTGGGCTAGGATCGAGCGGGGAACAGACGGACACAGAGTTCACCAGACAATGGTCGGAACTACCCAAAGGCGAAGCTATCGATACAGAGTATCTGTCTGGATCTGTAGTCAGCAGAAGGTCCAATCAATTAATCAATTCGCTGTATGCAATCAACATCAGATGCCCTTGTTGTCCCCTGGACCAGCTGGGTGAGATTTAGGGCTAGCGAAAGCATATGAATCTCCCGTCCAGCATGATCAGTGAACTGGTATGGGAAAAGCCACTCCTGGCGGTAGGCATTAAAGTCCCTCAGTAACGCTAATTGGGCGGAAGGGTACCGCTGCTGTACCGCATCAGCCGTAGTGGCCCAGTGGCTAAGTTATCGCCTTTCGTATTTGAGGTCGTGTGTTAAAATCCGGGCATACGTACCAATTCGAAACTTTTCGATTCTTATGCTTCTATCAAACGGCCCGTCCGTCATCATGTCCTACTTAAAAATCAAAATTTGTGCAGGATTCTTATACCCCAAATTACTTTGACTGACCACCATCTTGTTCTTCTTTGCATGAGTCTTAAGCATATTCGTAAATACCCAACTACTACTTTAACTAAAGTTGATTTTAAGAGCCTACGAAGTGATATTCTTAGCATTGACCTTACTCCCATATCACAAACACGGAATCCTAACGTTGCCACATCATCATCATCGCCTTTGAATGTTCGCACTGCTGGGACACAGTCTCTCTGAGAGAGGGAATGGGCCGTAAATCACCGCGCGGGCCCAGTGCGAGTTTGTGGATGTCACATGTCTTCGAATTTTTGGTTCTAGGACATGCCGGTTTCATCACGATGTTTTCCTTCACCGTTTTGAGAGCAGTGGTGAAGAAATAATTTACTCAATGAAAAGAGCCTGCCTGGGTTCGGACCCACGACCTACGACACATGAGTCGCGGCCGTTACCACTGGGCCACCACTGCTCACACTCTCTCTTGGTAGTCGCGTAAGGGGGCAAGGCGAGCGGTCACGGAACATAGTACCCTGCCCGCGGGTGCAGCACCGGGGCTCGCAACAGAGAACCCGTCGCTGTGTGTTCCTCTGGACTCAGCTGCGTGCGAGCGCGAATTCCTAAACTCGCTCTCGGTATGTTTGGCTTGCGGTATGTGACTGTAGGTGCGCCACGGCGAGCGTTTCTGAACGTCTCGCCGTTTTTTCAAGGCACCCTGGCGGTTCACTCCAACGAGAAGTCCAGCGTGAGTAACCAGCGGCAGAGACACCTTGCCACATACTATCCTATAAATAGCATACAGTTATCGCTTCAAAAAAACTCAAAATTGATTACTCAGTCAAGGCGAAAAAGTACAATAAAGCCGTGGGTTACACCATTATTTTTGCGATGCAAGAGGAACTAACTAACATTTTGGTGATAAGAATAAATGCTACATGAGCTATTTAAGAGAATTTTAAGAATCTAAGGTCATAAGAGAGAGAGAATTTTAAGAACCTAATGGCACTAACATTTGATAGTATAGCGCGTTTTAACTTTCTTATAACCCTGAATTGGGCCCACGAATTTACAGCATAAAGTGACTTAATAGTTGTAGAGGAGTGATAAATGAGTGACAATGTAGAGCTACGATAGTGCTATTGAAGCAGTGCTTACCACATTAAGTGTATTATGCTATACAAAGGTTACAACTGCAAGCTAAAGTAATAATGAAATCTACCATAATAACTTTTTTAGTAGCATGTTAGTGCTTCCTCGACACAAAACCTTAAGAATATATTGTAAATTAAAAATTAAAGAATTTTAAAAGCAACAAGCATCACCCAAAGCGCTAACATATTTACCTCTTTTTATATTTTTTGTGATTTGTTACCGTCAAAAGTGTTAAAATATTTAGCATTAGTGATTCTTTAGTGTTTGAAAGTGACTTTATGTTTATGAGGTAAATCAATTAATGTATTTTAGATTACTGCAATGGTGTTATAATTATTAAAACTCACAGCCATGATAAGTTTTCTGTAACAGTATGTGTATGTTTGCATCTCAATTTTGAAACGCCTTAGAATTAAACTGCATTTGATGATAATATGTGGAAAAAAATACTGCTTTAGTTATTTCTTCATTTCAATAAAATGAATAATAGTTCCTGGTACTGTCTATAGATAGTCAGCTCACTGCTTGTTTCTCCTATCACGATTTAATCTTTATGTCTTACAAGATTTACCCTCCTAAGCGCAAGCCATCATATATTTTCCTTCGAAACTACAAGGGCATAGATCTGCACGCACTGTTGCGTGATGCTGGTGCAATTGACTGGACGGATGATTTGGAGAGCTCCTGTATCAACGATATGGTTAGTATTTTTGACTCTAAGATACTCAGCCTTTAATATAGTCATGCTCCTATTCGTCGTGTCAGAGTAAAGTATGTTCCGGCTCTCCTCACGCCTGCCATTAAGGATGCGATAGTAAATAGAGATCGAGCCAAAGGGAGGTTAAAGCGCCGTCCTGCTGAGCTCATATCGTGAGATGTGTTATCGCTGTAGTCGTATGTGTATAGATGCAAAAAGACGCTACTTCCATAATTCTCTGGACAACCGGAACTCCTCTGAAATCCGACAGTTTCTGAAAACTGTCGGCATTGGTAAGTCCCCTGTCGTTGGCAGTAATGATATAGACATGTGTGCTCTAAACAAGCATTTCTCACTTCCACCCGGTACATTAGATCCACACGTCAATTCAGCCACTGTGCTCGTCAGATGCCGCAGTGTTCGTCTTTCAATTTCAGTCCTGTGAGTGGAAATAATGTCAAGAAATCTATCTGTGCTATCTCCTCCTCCGCAGTTGGTAATGACGATCTATGCTAAAGAATGATTACTCCTATCCTCTCCACATTACTTCCCGTTTTAACCCATATTTTTAACTACTCCTTGTTTTCTTGCTCTGTTTCTGATGCTTGGAAGCTAGCCCATATTACTCGTATTCCGTTACTCAAAAAACACACACGACGTGCGACCTTTGCTCTATACACAGTGTGTTTAAGTCAGTCCAATATAATAATTACAAATAACTGCCAAATATCTGCTAAATACGTGAAATTTTCGTTGTGTTATATACAGTGACTATTGTGAAACCCTAATCAACTGTTTTTTTTTGCGAAAAACACAGTTTAATATACAAAATTACTAAAAACAGTTTGAAAATTTAACGTTTTAAAGTGTTCAAAGTGACTTGTGAATTTGAGAACAAAGGACCTCATTACTCACGATAATATTGCAAGTCATTGGATAAAATAAGCTTTAAATACTAGTTCAAAATTTCGTCAGCATCGAGTACGTCACCGTGGTCGAGTGGTAGTGCTGTAGCTTTTTGATTACCTGCGGCTACACAGCGAGTCGCCAGTTCGGATCTGACCATACGCAACTCTTTTTCTATTTTCAAATCACTTAATTTGAACAAATAGCGCTTACCGTCCGTAAAGAAATAATAGTTATAAATGTTCCAAACACCAGACAAAAAAAAATTCCACTCGGACACAGACCTAGCATCGAGTTCGGAAATGAGCGCCGAACAAAACGTAGCAGTGCGTAAGCGCAAACAACCGGAATCCGAGTGGGAGATGGCGTTTAAGCAAATATCCACGGAATTTAAAACTACCTTGAGTGAATGGCGACTGGATATGGAATCGAGTGTCAATAAAATATCTGAGAATGTACTATTGATGAAAAATGAACTTGCTTCGCTCACTGAAATCACGACTGAAATCAGAAACGACATTAATTCCCTTCGCTCTGAGCAATTGCTGATACAACAGAGAGTCTCCGAGTTAGACGCACAGTATAAAAGTGCGACGAAAGATATTGATTCCCTCAAGACTTCGATCAATTTTGTTACTGTCGAGAACACTGATCTCAGCAAGAAAATCGACAACATTGGCAAGCGATTACAAGAGACTATCGATTTAAAGCCTATAGTCGCAGAACTTGTGGCAAAGATTGACAATCTGGAGCAAAATGCTCGGAATTGCAACATAGAGATATGCAATATACCGGAGAGACGAAATGAAAATCTTTTGTCGTTGATGCAAAACATCGGGTCTGCAATAAAGTGCAATGTTCATCATAATGAAATCATTTCAATTCACCGTGTACCACATGCACATCAGCAGAATAATAAACCCAAAAATATAGTCGTGAAATTGGCTTCACGTATATTGCGTGACAATATCCTTAGTGCCCATCGCTTAAGTAAGGGCATTACTACCGACCAACTTGGCATATCTGGAGTATCGTTGCCAATATATATGCATGAGCATCTTACTTTAAAAAACAAGCACTTATTTCGTGAGTCTCGCGATTTTGCCAGGAAGCACAATTATAAGTTCGTCTGGGTTAAGAACGGAACTATTCTTGTTCGTGAAAAGGAAGGGGCAAGGGCTTATGCTGTCCGAACTTCGCAAGACATCGCTAGAATCAAGCCTGGTTTTGCGGCGCCGCCGATTTATAATCAAAATGTTGCCAAGGAGCAACCGATTGACAACCAGAGTGCTGCTGCGGCGCCACCAATTGGCAGCCAGAGTGCTGCTAGCTTCCCTTAACGGCTTGCTTTTTGGCAATGGATCTACACGGCTTTTTGAGTTCGCGAGTATATTTTTCTATAATTTCCTGCATACATGTACTTATATTTATGTCATAAACTATTACAATAAGATAGAATTAACTTTAATAAAGTATTGTCCTGCCTGTGTAATAGCTAACCATAAAAGCGATTTTTTGCTAACAATTGCTATCAGCTTTTTGATAGGCGGTAATGTTCGTATATTTTTATTTTTTTTGTGTGTTTGTACTTATTTAAATCAAACACTATGTGATATAGCTGGTATTTTGGTTATTTTTACTATATTTGATCTGTTTCTTCTAGCCTGCTTGTTTCTTGTATTTGTTTGTATCTTTCAGTTTGTTGTTTTATTATCAATCAATCTTGTTCTTCTATTTGTGAAAATTGTGATTGCGTTAATAACGGGTAATGCATGTATGACTACAATTCTCTGTAGACCAAAGTGTCATAATGACTGATAAATTAGTTATATACTACCAAAACTGCAGGGGAATCCGTACCAAATTGCATATTCTTTATATGAATATTTTAGCTAACCGCTATGACATTATCGTTTTGACTGAGACCTGGTTGACGCCAGAAATATATAACACAGAGTTCATTGATGAGCGTTACGAGGTACATAGATGTGACCGTGATCGCGCGGCTACTAATAAGAAGGATGGAGGTGGTGTCCTCATAGCGATTTTAAAGGGGATGCGATCGGTCAGACTAACTCTGCGTTCATCTGCGCACGCGTACATTGAACAGGTCGTTGTACAGTTACCAAACTCAGCTACAGGCAAATATCAAGTTATTGGGGCAGTGTATATACCGCCTAATACACCTGAATTCATATATTCTGAATATTTTGACCTATTGCAGGCGCTACTTGAGGATAACAACACCGAAAAATTTTATTTGCTTGGTGACTATAATTTACCTGAGGTCGATTGGGTTGCCAGCTCTGGCAGTAATTCTCTCACTGCTCAGATCTGCAGAGGCCATACGCCCGTTTGTACTCACATGAGCATTTTTATGTCCCTTCTAAACGCTTATCAATATAACACTATTAAAAATCTGAACGGGAGAATATTGGACTTAGTGATAAGTAACGATAATTGCTCGATTTCTACACCCACCGATTATTTATTACAGCTTGACAACCACCATCCTTCGTTCTGTATTCTCATCTCGCGACATTTGCCTCATATTCCAATGGCACACAAGACAAACAAAAGGTATAATTATTATAAGGCAAATTATGACAAAATTAATGACGACTTAGAGAAAATAAATTGGAATGACATCTTATGTAATCAATCTGTTGACGCTTCTCTTGATACGTTCTATAATATCATTTATGAAATTATTAAAAGACATGTACCATTGACTAATTGCAGATCTTCTAAGTTTCCCGTGTGGTTCTCAAAACCACTTATACATATTTATAAAAATAAAACCAAGGCTTGGGTTAGGTGGAAAATGTATCAGAATGTCTCGGATTATGAGCAGTTTTCGCTGTACCGTTCTAGATTCCAAGATGAATGCAAAATCTGCTACAAAAAATATATGGATTCCGTTGAGGATGGTATACGAAACAATGTTAAGCATTTTTGGACATTCATATACAACAGAAAGAAATCTACCGGTATTCCATCCACTATGACGTATAACAACAACTCCACTAACAGCCCACAAAACATTTGTGATTTTTTTTCAAATTATTTCAATTCGGTTTATGAACCATCGATCTCTACTAACATATCATCTACGTACGATGACTGCTCTGAAAGCTGCAATCTGATGAATGACATCGAATTCACTGTTGATGAAGTACTGACTGCGCTTAATACATTGGACCCTTCTAAAGGGCCAGGTTCGGATGGTCTTCCGGTGATTTTCATTAAACAGACAGCTGTTAATCTATGTGTACCGTTACATAAAATATTCAATTTATCCATTTCCCAAGGATGTTTTCCTCAAGCATGGAAACTCGCAAACATAACCCCTGTTTACAAATCGGGATCTAAGAACGACGTAGAGAACTATCGCCCTATATCTATACTGTCTGCTTTGTCGAAGGTTTTCGAGAGGTTAGTACATAATAAAATATACCCTTTGTTGCACAATAACATTGTGCAACAACAGCATGGATTCGTCAAAAGGAGGTCAACTACAACCAACCTGGTTACCTTTGTTGACTACCTGTTTAACAACATGGACTCTCGTGTTCAGGTGGACACTATTTACACTGATTTCCGGAAGGCCTTTGACAAAGTAGATCATCAGCTGCTCTTAAATAAGATTGCGTTCAATGGCATACGTGGCGATCTTTTAAGATGGTTCGCTTCTTATGTGTCAAATAGAACACAGAGGGTAGTGATAAACGGTTTCACTTCCAGCAGTTTAAGTGTAACATCTGGAGTGCCTCAGGGCTCCATTTTAGGACCCCTTTTATTCATTATATTTATTAATGACATCACCACATGTTTCAAACATTCCAAATTGTTGCTGTACGCAGATGATCTCAAAATTTTTAGGCCTATTAAAGACATTAATGATTGTCTCCTTTTACAAGAAGATCTAAATAGGTTTTCTTCATACTGCTCAAAGAATAAGCTCCAACTTAGCGTATCCAAATGCTGCTGTATAAGTTTTACGAAAAACAAAAATGTAAAAAAATTCCCTTACGCATTGAATAACATCATCTTAACCAGAGAAACAATGGTTCGCGATCTTGGAGTTCTGTTAGATGATAAATTACACCTTGACTCTCATATAGCAAAAATTGTAAATAATGCCTTCCGCATGTACGGTTTTGTAATGAGATCAGCCACTGAATTTGTCCGTCCTTATACATATATATATCTCTATAAATCGTTAATCAGGTCTCAGTTAGAGTATGCGGTTGCGGTTTGGAGTCCCTTGTATAGTAAGTACTCAGACGCAATTGAAAACGTTCAAAGAAAGTTTTTGAAAGCCATGCATTGCCGTTGTTTTCGCACTTACGCATCTTACGGTGATCTTTTGAATGGGTACAAGCTTCAAAACCTCAAAACTAGACGTATATTTTTGGAAACAATGCTTCTATATCAATTATGCAATAACACATATGATTGTACTGACATTATCAATAAGATCAGCTACGTAGTACCAAGAACAACCATATGCCGTGGGGTACGTACGCGGCCCTTGTTTGCCATATCATCTACACGTACGAATGCAGGTTTACGAGCACCCTTGCGTCGCCTGGCTGATCAATATAATAAACTTTTTATTGATATTGATATATTCACTGTTCCATCAGGACAATTTAGACGACTAGTTTGTGAAACTCTTAATAATTCTGACTGATATATGTATTTAGTTGTATTTAGTTTTATATTTACTGTGAGCTTTTTATTTGATTAGTTTCTAATTTTTGAAAGCCTGTTGAAAATTTGTCGAACTTCTTGCTTTTATTAGTTTTATCAAAATGTTGCCTCATTATACTTAAAAAAAAAATATTTATTGTACCTATCTCAATTTATTCTGTTATATTCTTTTTTTTTGCAATTATTTGTTTCTTTTTTGTGTTTCTTTTACTTTGTAAGCGCACGTCGTTATTATTTGTATTTCTTTTTTTTTTTGTATTCTGTGGAAAATGTTGTTAGTTGTGCATTTGTCTTCCTTTTTATGTCAATTTTTATTTATGTGTTACTGTATTGTGCAACTGTTTGTTTTCCCTAATAAATAAAATAAAATAAAATAAAATAAAATAAAATAAAAAACCTAACCCGGTCACCCTAACCGATTTCAGACCCGTTTACATCCTCCCTTATCTTTCCAAAGTTCTTGAACACGTTGTTCATCAGCAACTGTCTCTGTTTCTATCTAGTAATGATCTTCTTAGTCCTTTTCAATCGGGTTTCCGTGGTCACAGTACTGTCACAGTTCTTTTAAAGGTAACTGATGACATCAGCTGGGCCTTAACCACAAATCTCTCACGTTACTTGTGCTTCTTGACTTCAGCAGTGCCTTCAACTCTGTTGATTTCGATATCCTTCTTGGGATCCTTAATTTTTTTAATTCTCCTCTTCTACTATTGATTGGTTCGACTCATATCTCAGGGGCCGCTCGCAGCGGGTACGCCTTGACGAGTCTTCCTCGGATTGGTACTCTTATCTTATCTTGTGGAGGGGCCGAGAAATAACTCGGCACTTCGACCCATTGGGATCTATTGTGGTCTCCTAGATACCTTACTCCTCCCCAATCTCTTTGAAAACTCTTTTCATGAGTTTTACAACGAGATTAGGTGATATGAGCCTATAGTCTTCCGGTTTTGGATATCCAACCCCTAGGAGACTCATTCGCTTACCAGCCAGTGCATCGCATGTGCACAGAAGGTGCTCCATGCGTTCCGTATGTTCCCCACACAATCTGCACATGGGCCACGGTTGTCGCCATCTTCATGAGCATGTCGGTTCCAAAGCACCCTATCGATCAGCCGTACCAAACGAGGTGCGATAACGCGGTGCATGCATAATAACGCTTCCGGGGCTCTGACGCGGTTCATCATCAAAATCATCATAATCAGCATTTTAATGTACTGCTGCTGGGACATAGGCCTTCTCTCTGTGAGAGGGAATGAGCCGTAATCCACCATGCGTGCCCAGTGCGGGTTGGTGGATGCCATATGTCTTCGAATTTATGATTCTAGATAATCAGGGCGAAGCTACTCCAAAGCTCGCGCAGTTGGACTCCGCCGTGTCTGTATTGAAAAATTGAATGAGAAACACTAACTGACGCCAGGCTCGCATGAACAGATTTATGAGGGCGTGCCTACGCCCTCAGAAGTAAAAAAATACCAAACACACAAAAGTAATTATTGTCATTTATTTATTTATTAAAAAGCAATCTTATTGGTCCGCAATACTATTAACAACACTAATATAAACTATGTTACTCCAAAAGGAAACATGAAATTAAAATCAATTCCATTAAAATAAAATAACATTTATAAAATTGATTATACCATCACCGTTTTTGAGAGCAGAAGTAATGATATAAATTACAAAAAGATGCGCCTGCGTGGGATCGAAACCACGACCTTGTTCAATTCGTAAATCGCGGCCATGATCACTGAGCCACCAGTGCTCTAAAAAAAAATGGTAGCATTAACGTTTATCGTAGTTATGAATATTGTAACGATATGTCTATGGCTTAAGAAAATGAAATAGACATGAAAATGTCAATGTATAAAATATTCTAAGATTTTACAAATTAACAATATAAATTAAGTTTAGGAATTTTAAAACAATCATAGTTAACTAAAAGTATGATTTTCAGGTGCTAACAGTATCAAAGAATACATAAAAAATTAGTCATGAGTTGATACAATAAAAAAAGATATTAAGGTGAGATTTGTATAGTATTTATTAAAATGTAAATAGACTTAAAGACGTGGGTCTGTAGAACAGAACCCCACAATATAAAATTTAAGAATAGCTATTTATTGATCGGAAAGTGGCTTGCTCGAAAAAATTAACTCTATTTTACCCTCTGGAGCGAATTTCCTGAAAAAAAAAATACCTTTAAGTTTACTCGATCCGTTTAGCCGATCAACCGTTGAAGCATAATAATAATTGATTGAATGACTAAACATCCAAACAAACAGACTTTCACATTTCTCATATTAAGATAATTCAAATTTATTTATTAGTCGAACAACTTGATTCATTTTTTGTTAATAGAAACACCTTAGAACTAATGTTAGTAAAAACACAAATAAACAAACAATTAATAATAATAAATATTGCATAATTTTTCCCTTCCAACAATAAATGAAAAATTAAAATTAGATACAAATAATTTTAATTTCGTGTATAAATGTCAAAAATAAAATGCCAATAAAAAACATTAATAATTAAATCAGAAACATTAATAATTAAATAAGAAACAACAATTAAAGATTTTTTTAAATTAATAAGAAATTCAAAAGCAAAAATAGAAATAATAGAAATGATATTACGCAATTGGTTAATATACACATAAACTTAGAAATTATTGTTAGTACTTATATATTAGCAAACATTGTAGGTCTAAAAGTTGAAAATGCAGTCAGGGTAATATTCTGAATTAAAAGTTTACATAATATTGTCTCATAATGTAACGTCACAAATTGGGAACAGGAACCTGGCTTTATTGACCTTATGTTAAGTAAAGGGTTGACAAATGTCCGCCTCGGCTTTTATAGTTGCACGGATCCGAGTGGCGTGTGTGTGTGTGTTCACCTTTAGGGCATCGGTCGGTTGTAGTTTGTTTACATAGACCTGCGACTTCGAGAAACCCCACAAGAAAAAGTCCAGCGGGGTCAAACCGCATCGCCTTGGTGGCCAGTTCACATAACCCCTGCGAGAGATAACCTTATCCTCAAATCGCTCATGCAGAAGTTTTATCATTTGAACGTGCTGTTCAATCGTGTAACTTACCATAGTGATTTGGCATAAGTAACTGAATAATAAACAAAAGATTTGATAGATATCATCAAAACACAATGACCGCCACGGGCCGCCAAAATCTACCCGTGCCAATAGAAAACCCCTTTACTACCTACTTAATTTCAATCATAGTTGAGGTACCTTCCAAAATACTCACACATATTCGACACCAGCCGCATCAAACATCCGCTTAGAAGCCTGGTACTCAGGCTTGTCTGCCTTTTCATCACTAAAATAAATAACTTTTTTGATTCCTGACTGGATGATGATCTTGGCACATTCATTGCATGGGAACAGGCTGACGTATATGGTACAACCCTTCACATCGGCTGTATTCCTGTAGATAATTGCATTCATTTCTGCGTGGCACACTGAAAAAAATATTTTATATAATTAATCCAAAATATACAAAATAAACTAAATTAATATCGGTTCATCCATTTGGGAGGTACGATTCTACAAATAGATGCACATTTGTCGGAGAATAAAAAGGAGCTTAAGCCAGAAAACCTTTATAGAGCTCAGGTGTGTAATACTTTCCTACCAGCGTGCGTGTTTAATGTGTCTGTCTCCTTAGTGCGGTGTCCTTAGTATGTACTGCAGCATTATCACGCTGCCTATTGATTCGGCTGAATAAAAACTATTCCGTTCGTGTAAGTCGACCTCATTTCTAATTTTTTCTTATTTCGGTTCAAACTTAGAAGTTTGATCATTCCATTGGATGACAGAGAGAAAATTTTTCTTGTGAATTGGCGACGTATCTACTTGGAAGTAACACGTTTAGTATTTTTTTTAAAGAAAATTTCAAGTGCAAATCGTTGGATTTATATCGCATTGCGTCCATGCAAACCAATATGTTGCATTTAGTTCTGCAGCATTATTGGACATTTCTTTCTGAGAGTGTCAATTGTTCACCAGGAATTTAATTTGTTTCCGAGTTACCGGCGCATAAGGCCGTCTGTTACAAAGAACCGGTATGTATTTAAAACATTTTAAATTTTAACTGTTTGGAAGGTTCTGTTTTGAGTATTGTGGTGTTTATTTCCTTTTATTTTCTCACCATAGATTCGCTCAGAATCGGTTCTTGGAATATATAACAAGCTGTGGACTGATGTTCCGAGTTATTTCAACACCGACTGAGTTCGGGAAGCGTGTGCTTGCGGGGGTGACTCCATAATATACGAGTGAAGACCCCGGGAGGACGTCGTGACATCGCTCCGCGTCAAGTGATCCCAAAATTTTGTTCCTATTCACTTTTTATAATTTGTAGCAATAGCGAAGTATTTATTGAATAGTTTTTTATATGTATCACCTATTCGTGTCAAAAGGTCGTGAAATGAACCGTTTTTAATTTTACATTTATGCACGGTTATATTTTAATCGCGCCTAGGGCCGGATAGCGGTTGCAACCCCTTCTCTCCTATAGGCATTATTTTCCAAAATTACAAATTTTATTCTAGACAATCCATTTCCCAACTTTACCGATAGTCTTCCTTTACGTCGCCATTCCTTTTTTCTTTGTATATTTTTTATGTTGAACAATGTTTGTTTTAATTTTATCTTTTATTCGTCAAAATTAAACGTGACACATGTAGTGACAATTTTTTTTTTTTTACGCTACAAAATTGGCGCCCGAACAACTAAAGTAAGTGTTTTTACCTAATAACTTTGAAATTTAAATGATTCGACATAATTTATTTTTTTTGCTTTATTGAGGATGGTCACTCCCTCTGGGAGCTAATGATTCTTAAGCTTATTTGTTTCAGGACGCTGATATTCTTCCATTCAAGAAAGGTATTCTAGGATTTATACCACCAGTACAGATCTGTGAAGCTGTTATTTTCCTTGACATATTTTTTTCATGAAATGTAATGTTTTTTAATGGAATTTAATTTGGTGAACTATAGTACACATAACCGTCTTTTATTTTATCCACTTATGGCAGCAAATATAACGATAGGTTTCCTGATTTATACTCCTTATTTAGCCTAGATCTTTGTTTACTGGCTTGGCGTTCGCTGACTGCTGGTTGCTGGATTATTTTTGTCCAGCTGTTCATGCCGTGCTTATTTTTTCGCTAGGATTCAATCGTCCTTTGTCTGTTCTTTCATTCGTTATTAGGTCTATACTAGTTACATCATGTCAGAAGAGGAGTTCCCTATTGGTGAGACTCCACGTTGTGATAGTCCCATCATTTCGCGACCACCACCTTGTCCCATTCAGCCAAGAGCTTCTCGCGCTTCCTCACAAAGTGTTGTTCCTTCTCCAATAAGATCTGATGAATGCCCACAATTTACCAGGCAGTTCTCTCTTACTAAGTGGAAGATTGTTTTCGATGGAAAGACCTGCGTACGGGAATTTTTCACGAGTCTAGAAGAGTGCAGGGAGGCCGACAATTTGTCTGATGGTTACTTAGTTAGGCGATTCCATGAAGTCTTGTCAGGTGTCGCACTTCAATATTTTAGGTCAATCCGTCGTCCGGATCTTTCCTTCTTTGAGATCAAAGAAGCCTTTTTTAGGACATTCGGTACGACCGATTTTGAATTTAAGATAAGCCAGGAGGTCCGTAACCTCAAGCAGAGACCGGAACAGCTAATAAGAGAATTTATTATCGAGGTTTCTTACTTAAATGCTAAACTGAGCAAGCCTATTGAAGAATCGGAGTTGTTGCGGATCATCACTCACAACATGTTGCCAAAGTACACTCCTTGCTTGTCCATCCAAAAATTTCATGACATCGATAATTTAATCGAAGCTGTTACTCATTTCGAGTCCTTTCTAAAACCTCCAAAGGCGGTAGCCAGTTTCGATTGTGTTGCCGACCAGTCGACTTCTCAGGCTGTTAACTCACCAAAACCCAGGCCGAACAAAACTTCCCATCAACCAACAACTAGTAAGCCTCGGACTTGTCCTAGTTGTAGTCAGTCTCAGCTTTGCTTGAAATGTAACAAAGTTGGTCATTCTTACCGCTCTTGCCCAGAGATCACAGGCATGATTTGTTTTAAGTGTCGCTCTCCTGGATTTATTACTAGAGAATGTCCGAAATGTAATCCAAAAAATGCATAGACCACTGGCGATACGCTTCTTTTCGTACAGTATCCCCAGTGTTTACTACAGATTCATTTGATAACCGACCGTTTATAGAGGTATTATTATGTGGTAGAGTTGTTAAAGCATTGCTTGACACTGGTGCTCAGATTTCGCTTGTTAACGATAATTTTATTCAGCAACTTGGTATTTCTTTGACATCAAAAGACGCTTGTCCCCGTGTTATATCGGCTAATAATTCACCGATTGATATTCTTGGTTCTGTACATCTTCCAGTTAAATTTAACGGTACAACTTTTATTCATGAGTTTTTAGTGGCAAGTTCGATGTCATCTTCTGTTATTTTAGGTATCGAATTTTGGAATAAATTCGGTTTGACGTCTATTTTTAGTCAGGCTTTCGATAAAAATATTGATGGTAATATGTTTATCCCTTCTGTTCAGCACTCTCCCCCTCAAGTTTCCTCTGTTAGTGAGGTTCGTTATATTCATCCTCGTAACATCCTATCGCCGGATCAAGAGTCTTGTCTTCAACAAGTTATTAAGGAGTATGAAGTTATCTCTTCGGAAAAAGTTGGTCTTGGAAAGACATCTTGGTTGTCCCATAAAATTAATACTACGGGATACCCTATCCGTCAAAGATATTATCCCTTATCCCCAGTCAAGTTGAAGATTCTCAATGAAGAGATTGACAAAATGTTAGATATGGGTGTTATTCGTCCTTCTCGTTCTCCATGGGCTAGTCCTGTGGTAATGGTGACAAAAAAGGATGGTTCTGTTCGGTTTTGTGTCGACAGTAGAAAACTGAATAGTGTGACAATCAGAGATTCTTATCCTCTTCCCCGTATTCACGATATCCTCGACAACCTTCGTGGTGCTAGATATATTAGCTCATTGGATTTTAGAAGTGCTTTCTGGCAAATTCCACTTGCTGATAGAGAAAGTTGTGAGAAAACAGCATTTATTGTCCCACAACGTGGTCTCTTTGAGTTTGTTAGGATGCCTTTTGGTCTAACGAACGCTGCTTCGGAGATGCAACGCCTTACTGATATGATCGTTAATTTCGAGTTTACTTCTACCAGTGACGACTGTATTTTTGGGTACGTCGACGACTTGATAATCGTATCTAAAGATTTCTTTGGTCATATGGCGCTGCTCAGGAAGGTGCTTGCTCGACTTAAAGAAGCAGGCTTATCTATAAATTTGAAAAAATGCGAGTTTTGCAGAAGCGAACTAAAATATTTGGGTTATATAGTTAATGAAAAGGGACTTCAAACCGATCCCGGCAAACTTGATGCTATTAAAGATTATCCTACTCCCACTTCAGCTAAGTCATTACGCGGTTTCATTGGTATGTGTTCCTATTATAGGCGTTTCGTTAAAGGGTTTTCTTCTATAATTGCTCCGCTTACTGCCCTTATCGGTAAGAGAAAGGGTAATGATCCAATAAGTTGGAATGATGCAGCCGATCAGGCTTTCACTAAGTTGAAACAAGCGCTAATCGATACGCCTGTTATGGCATGTCCTGATTTCTCCAAGCCGTTCATCCTGCAGTGTGATGCATCAGCTGTTGGTCTTGGTTCGGTACTGACACAAAAGATAGACGATGTTGAGCACCCAATCGCCTATTATTCGCGTTTATTCACTCAAACTGAACGCAATTATAGTACTACAGAACGTGAACTCTTGTCAGTTTTGGATTCAATTAAACATTTTCGATGTTATTTAGATGGGATGAAGTTTTCAGTCATAACAGACCATATGGCCCTTAAGTGGCTCCTCACTCTTAACAACCCATCTGGTCGTTTAGCTCGTTGGGCTACTATTATCTCCCAATATACTTTTGATATTGTGCATCGTAAAGGTTCGCAACATATAGTCCCCGATGTTCTATCCAGGATCTATGCTAATCCTGTGTCGTTTGACCAGGGTCCTGAACATACTAATGACCGTTGGTATAAGAAGGTGTATATAGGTGCTCGAGACACGCCACAAATGTTCCCAGCATACGCTATAAATAACGGTATCCTTATGAGACGCATGCCTGTTACTAGTCCTTTATCTTCTGAACCATGGCACGTGGTGTTACCAGCTGAAAAGGTTCCAGACGCTATTTGGGAAATTCACAATAGTTTTCCTTCGATACATCCCGGTGTTACTAAAACGTATCTAAAGCTTAGGGAGTTGTTCTACTGGCCAAATATGTTCCGTGACGTTACTTCGACGTTAAGTCAATGTGAGGTTTGTAAAGCCTATAAAATCTCGAACACGCAACCTCGCGGTCAGATGTGCTACCCTAAAGAGGTTTCCTTGCCCTTACAGATGATTTCTATCGATATAATTGGTCCGTTGCCCTGTGCTTATTATGGTTATAAATATATCCTTTCTATGGTAGATGTTTTTTCCAAATATGTTTGGCTAGTTTCTCTGAAAAGGATTGACGCTCTTTCTGTTATAAAAGCGTTAGAGTCTGAAATTTTCTTTAATTTTGGGGTTCCGCGTACTATTCTTTGCGACAACGCTACAGTTTTTCGTAGTAATCAATTCCTTAATTTTCTCAGATCTTTTCATATTCAATCACCTACTTTTACGCCATATTATACACCCCAAGCAAATACGGTTGAGCGATACAACCAAAGTGTTATTACGTGTTTAGGTATTTTGGTTGGTGAAAACCAAAGAAGTTGGGCTAAAATGTTACCTAAAGTTAAGCTTTACCTCAATTCTTGTGTTAATCTAGCTACTGGCTTTACGCCTAACTTTCTTATGTTTGGTAGAGAGGTCCTTATGGATAGCAGTCGTGTAGATAGTCAGACTCGAAGCTCTAATTTGGCAGACAGTCGGGCTCGTCATGCTTCAAACCTATCCTCTCTCAGCGAAGTTTATGCAAAGGTAGCTGATAATCTTTCTTTAGCTTTCCTCCGTAACTCTCGTGCATATAATTCTAATCGATCAGCTATCACTCTGAATATTGGTGATACTGTATGGAGAAAGAACTTTTCCAAGTCTTCTGGAAATGATTTTTTTTCTGGAAAGCTTGCTCCACGTTTTATTAAGTGCCGTGTAATAAGAGTCATTTCTAGGACCACATATTTGCTCCAGGATTGTGATTCAGTCCACTCCGGACAATATCATATCAAAGATATCTTAAAATAAATTTGATTGAATTCTCTTTGTTCCATTTTAACATTAACATTTGCTTTCTAAACCTTTTTCCTCTTTGGTTTATGGGAATATTTCTTTGCATAAGTTTTTGATTATGTTAAAAACTTCATGAATTATCTGTTAATAATGACATCTATTTATTTCTGTGTTGTGTCAACCTGTGTTCTCAGGTTATTTTATTTCTTTTAGTTTAACACAAATGGTGTGTCATTCTACATTTAATTTGAATTTAAACTTGAGTTTTCTGACTTGAGTTCTCTGATTTGAGTTTTTTTTGTCTTGAATTCTTCTTTGTCTTAATTGACTTAAGTTTTCTTTCTCAAACTTGTTTTTTTGTTTTTTGTCCAACTTGTCTTTCGTTTCTATAACTAAGGTTGGACTTTACGTGTTGACGTTATTTATTTTTTGGGGATCCCCGGGTTTTTTCTTATTGTTGTTAGGTAATAGTTAAGTCTTATGTTAAGTTAGGCTAGCTTTACTTAGATGTATAGTTCCCTGGTTGTTCTTCATAGTTGTTAGGATGTGGTAGTTGTTGGTGTTTGTCTCTAATTGAACAATATATATTTAGATTTATGAGTTTGTTATTTTCTTTCATATTCTCCATAGATGTAATCGAGATATCGCGAGTTCGCGCGGATAACGTTTAGATGTGGTGGCCACCGTGTTTATTCAGTATCTTTTGCACTTCGATATCGTTTGATTCAGAAATGATTCCTGCTGTTGTCATTGCCTGTTCCAGCTTTATCTTTCTTCTCACTCGTACTTTCGTCCTTTTTTTTCTTAGAAAGGGGGTATTGCAGCATTATCACGCTGCCTATTGATTCGGCTGAATAAAAACTATTCCGTTCGTGTAAGTCGACCTCATTTCTAATTTTTTCTTATTTCGGTTCAAACTTAGAAGTTTGATCATTCCATTGGATGACAGAGAGAAAATTTTTCTTGTGAATTGGCGACGTATCTACTTGGAAGTAACACGTTTAGTATTTTTTTTAAAGAAAATTTCAAGTGCAAATCGTTGGATTTATATCGCATTGCGTCCATGCAAACCAATATGTTGCATTTAGTTCTGCAGCATTATTGGACATTTCTTTCTGAGAGTGTCAATTGTTCACCAGGAATTTAATTTGTTTCCGAGTTACCGGCGCATAAGGCCGTCTGTTACAAAGAACCGGTATGTATTTAAAACATTTTAAATTTTAACTGTTTGGAAGGTTCTGTTTTGAGTATTGTGGTGTTTATTTCCTTTTATTTTCTCACCATAGATTCGCTCAGAATCGGTTCTTGGAATATATAACAAGCTGTGGACTGATGTTCCGAGTTATTTCAACACCGACTGAGTTCGGGAAGCGTGTGCTTGCGGGGGTGACTCCATAATATACGAGTGAAGACCCCGGGAGGACGTCGTGACATCGCTCCGCGTCAAGTGATCCCAAAATTTTGTTCCTATTCACTTTTTATAATTTGTAGCAATAGCGAAGTATTTATTGAATAGTTTTTTATATGTATCACCTATTCGTGTCAAAAGGTCGTGAAATGAACCGTTTTTAATTTTACATTTATGCACGGTTATATTTTAATCGCGCCTAGGGCCGGATAGCGGTTGCAACCCCTTCTCTCCTATAGGCATTATTTTCCAAAATTACAAATTTTATTCTAGACAATCCATTTCCCAACTTTACCGATAGTCTTCCTTTACGTCGCCATTCCTTTTTTCTTTGTATATTTTTTATGTTGAACAATGTTTGTTTTAATTTTATCTTTTATTCGTCAAAATTAAACGTGACACATGTAGTGACAATTTTTTTTTTTTTACGCTACAGTACCTACGTACAGTAGCTACAGCGGATCTTTCTGTCTCTGAAGTTAGCTGCAAGACTCTGGCAGTTGCTATTTTTGTGTGATTGTTGAAGTAGGAGATAGCATTGTATAACTGCCTCTTTCACTCGCTTACTATTGTCGCATCATCCTATCTCGCTTACTGTGTGCAGTATACTCGACGAAAAACGGTTTCATACGCAATGGTTCGCAGCGCCTAACTTCAGGGACACAAAGATCTGCTGTGACTACAGTACTTGATCGCGTTAACCCAAACTTCGAATTGATAGGTACTGAAACTGAATAAGCACTGTCTGGTGACAATAATGGGCAGCAAAATTATTACATACTAATTGGTATAAATAAGTGAACATCGAGTAAGTATGAAAACTCGCATTATGCCCTCATAAGCTCTTATGGTCTTAGAGTAATTATATCATGTACCTATACAGTTAAATTTAAAAATGCTCACCATAGCTATGTTTGCAATCTAGTAGTGACTCAGTATTCTTACCCCACGGAAATTGACTGTCACTACATCCAATTGGAAATCTATTATATCTGTAATGATAGAGTAAATAAAACTTGTGATAATAATGTATTAGCTTTTTAATGCGTGTCGAACGGATCCCGATATCACACCCAAGCAAGCGTTGAATTGGAATCCGCAAGAGAAACTATGCGCTACCATCTTCTTCGTCGTGTTTGCAGAAACGACTAGCATTGGAATGACGTCGAGCGAGGTGAAGCGTGAAGCTCAAGACCGTTCGCTATGGTGGACATCTGTGGAAGCCCTCTGCCCCTTCTGAGGACGTAGGACATTAAATGTCTCAAACAACAAATAACGTATGGGTCATTTATTATGCAGGCTCTTGATTTCTATGAGTACATGTTATTCGTTACCTGTTAAGGTGTTGGATTTGGCCGTCTTGCCAAATTCAGTCTGATGCTCAGTTCTCAAAAGAATTTCAAGTGTGTGTTTGTGTCTCCACAACATGAAATTCATCATGTTACATAAATATAGATAACAAATTATATTAAAATTACATCCAATTATTATATTGTAATTATATTAAAACATTTATATTTAAATACTAAAATTGAAGGCTGTGCTAACCCAGTTCCAATAATTTTCTTGTCGTCGTTAACAATACAAGCTCCAACTTGGTATTTCGGGTCCTTGCTCCGATGCCTCGCCAAAAAAGCAGTCGCCATGAAGTATTTGTCCCAATCTATGACATTTTGACGTGCTTGACTGTAAACTTCTCTGAAATCACAATCAATAATTATAAGTAATACGTAGTGTAATTTCCTAATGAAGTTAGGTGTTACATAGTTATTAATTGTTGTGTTTCGGTAATTGTTTCATACATTTATAATGTCCGTATGCACTTGTACCTCCTTGTCCTCTATCTCATTCCCTCATGCACTTTGCATATCGCTATCTCAGTCGCGCAATGCTATAGAAGTCGCGAGTGTATTTTTTTATACTATGCACGTGCGTGAAGTGACAGTTTAGTTCAACGTCTTCAAGAAAAAGCCACCGCCGCATGCGCAAGAAAAATACCGTGATAATCGAGCACCGCAAACCAGCTCCAGGAGACGAGATCAGCAACGCCAAGTAAGTGCATGTGATCCCATCCTTCCAGGCAGCTGCCGCTCATTTTTCTATTTTTCCTCAAGCAGTTGTCTATCCTAACCATATTGTACAAGTAACCATACATACAGTCCACTCTCCAAAAAGTTGTTTATTTCAAGGAGTATTTTCTATAAGTTACCAAACATTTTTGGTCACTTCGGCCGGATAAGAATCTATATTTTATTCTAATACGATTCATTTTGTCTACCGTCAAAAAAGGTTATTCTTAACCACCGCTTACAACTTACGTATAACATAACGTGACAAGATTGAAGTAATTATTCCTATTTAAGTCATATTCTTATGCACACCGCATCGATAATTATTTTATTCTATTGCAAACCGCATTATCATATTTTAATAGTCTTATTCTAAAAATATTCATAATTTTATTATTTTGGTTGAAGGTAGGCGATTGCAAGCGGATCGGTTAGTCTCCGCGTAGGTAGGTCGATAACACTCGATCGACTCCGTGCGTTCGGAAATATTCCGTATATTCATATTCATTCCATATAAATTAAAGTAATTTTTTGTAAATTTCTCAACGTTTTATATTATTGTGGCTTGAAGATAAGTAATATAAAATTCTTACATATTCAATTATAAATAATGGGAAAAGGTAAAAATTTGATACTGAAGACGAATTTGAAATGTCTAGTGAGGATCATGTTCAGTTGACTATGTCACAGGCTAAACGCGATGCATTATTTGCTAGGTTGCAGTCTATATACGATTTATCTAAATCAGCTGTAGCCAATGAATCACAACGTGAAATATTTCTATCTAATGTTTGTAATATTGATATTTTACCTAGTGAGTTTGAACAGGCTTTAGACAAATACAATACAATACAATTACAAATAAACCCTGCCAAGAAAATCGATTATCAGGCTTGGATTTCGTTTGAAGGCTCAAATTGATGTCAGCGGCAATAGCAATACAAATAAGGTCCATATGCAAGACATGTCTTCTATTGCGAAATCGAAGCCTAAGTTACCTCCTATTGAGTTAATGTCGTTTAAAGGCAATATCCGAAATTGGCCCCTATTTTACCAACAGTTTAAAAGTGTTGTTCACGATTATTGTACGTTAAGGGACAGTGAGCGTGTTTACTATTTAGTTGGTAAGTTAACCGATAGCGCGAAGTCTGTGTGCTCTGGTTTACCGCCCACCGCCGAGAATTATAATATCATATGGAATGCACTTATTGATAAATATGATGATCCCCGAATGTTAGTAAGTAGTTATTTGAATCAGCTGTTGGAATTTAAGCCGTTGATCAATAATAGTGCCGCAGATTTTGAATGTTTTATAAATAATTTTGATTCTCATGTTGAAGCATTTAAACAGTTGAAACTTTTAGATATATCAGATTTTATATTCTTACACATTGCGTTACGAAAACTAGATTTGGACACAGTTAAACTATTTGAGACGATGTACCGTAAAGAAAAAAATCCATCATATTCTAGTCTTATTGAATTTGTAAAGGAACAAAGTAAGGTTATGTCTCGTTCTTTTAGTCAAAGGCCAGATATATCTAATAATTCCCGTAGTAATAAAATTCCAATTCCAAAACCTACGAAATCTTTTATGAACACGGGTATGAAAAATACACAAAGGGTTAATAAAGGCCTTGCTTGATCTTTGTGTAAAATTAAATCACATGAACATTTATATCAATGTCCAATCTTTATGTCTAAAACACCTTATGATAGGTTTGTTTACATAAAAATTAATTCATTTTGTAATAACTGTTTAAGTTGTAAACATAGAACTTTTAAATGCTCTTCGCAAAAAACTTGCTCTCATTGTGCTGCCAAGCATCATTCATTATTACATTTCGGGGAATTAAATAATTCTTATAACGTTCATAATTCTGTCCCCAATAGGAACAAGTCCACTACATCGCAGAATGGTAGTGTGTCTCAGTTGGAAAGTACATCCGCTTTACCTGCAAATAGCGACCCTACGACAATCAGTCTAATGTCACATCTACCACTTCTATGTGTAATGTTTCACGCGATTACTCGGATCGTTTTATAACTACTACCCTTTTGGGGACCGCAAAAATTATAATTATCAATAATAATAACAAGAAACATTTTGTCAGATGTTTGATTGACCCAGGCTCGCAAAGTGATTATATTGCGTCTGCTTGTTGTAAGCGCTTATCGCTTCACATATATCTACACAAAATCGGTATACCGAAGTTCAGGGTATCGGTGGCAGCGCGCAGCGCATCTAGGCGCAACTAATATCAAATTTACTTCTCGATTCGATAACTCCGCTGTGTATTCTATTAGGCCGTTGGTTGTAGAAAATATTACGTCACAGTTGCCCGACTCGTGCGTCGATACGTCAACTTTAAATTATTTGAGAGAACTCGGCACTGGTACTGTCTGGGATACTACCTCTAGACCTGCGCATACAAGAGGCAGCCGCCCTCTATGAAGCGAGGAGAGGGTCGTCCCGGTTTGTGCCAGGAGACAGGGAAATCGAGAGTGCGGTAAGGTTTGCTGAAACCCCTCATCCAGCTTCACAAATGCCCCTGGAGTTCATGTACCTGACAGACCAGGATTTGCTAGATAGCAACAATGTGCAGACGGTGCGAATATTCACCGACGGCAGCAGGATTGAGGGGAAGGTCGGAGCCGCATTATCCATATGGGATAATGAAGGCGAAGTCCGGAACCTCAAGCTTAGCCTCGCCGCGTACTGCACAGTCTACCAGGCGGAACTCCTGGCCATTTGCAAGGCGACGGACGTGATCCTCACGCGGCAAGAGACGAGCTATGGTTTGTACAGCGACTCAATGTCAGCATTGCAGACGCTTGCAAGCCATGGCTCTCTCCATCCCCTGGCGGTTCGCGCGCGCGCCAACTTGGCTCAAGCCCTGGGCCAGAGCAAAGCTGTGTCTTTGTTCTGGATCAAGGCCCACGCGGGCCTGCCGGGGAATGAGCGAGCGGACGAGTTGGCAAAGGAGGCAGCATTGTCGTTACGCAGGAAGCCAGACTACGACCAGTGTCCGGTTTCATTCATCAAGCGACAGATCCGTTTGGAATCGCTTGATGAATGGAATCGAAGATATGTGTCGGGCGAGACGGCCTCTGTGACGAAAATGTTTCTTCCGGACGCCATAGCGGCTTTCCGTATTGTACAGCAGGTGCGGCCAACGGGTGTTCTCACGCAGGTTCTAACGGGGCACGGTGGGTTCTCTGAATACTTGAATCGCTTCAAGTGTAAGGAGAACCCAGCGTGCGTCTGTGACCCAAGCGTGGCAGAGACTGTCCAGCACATAATTGTAGAATGCCCGCTATTTATCAGGGAGCGCTACCAACTTGAATGTGAGCTGGACAGGAGACTGACGAGGGAGAGCCTGCATGTGTTCATGTCTAAAAAAGCAAGGGAATTTTTTTTGATGTACTGTGTAAATTTGGCCAACATAGTTATCTGTAGAAATAATAGTTGAAAAACACTGTACTTCATTAATATTATAAGAATATTTAATTAGAAGCACAGACAAAACAGAACAAAATTATATAACAGCAGTAGATTAAAATAGTACCTAAGCTAATTGTATATATATTAGATATGTGTAATACAAGAAAATTTTAAATAAAATAACAGCACCAATTTTTAATTATTGCCCAATCTGTAAATAAATAATGCCCATAGAATAGATTAACCAAAGTGGGAGTCCTACCCACAGAATGTAAGATGATGAATGAAAGAAAGAATCAGTATGAAGAGTGAATGTACGAGAGGCATAAAAGAAGGAAGTAGAATGACTGAGTTTGCAGAGAATAGGCACCGACTACGTTGGTGGGATTAGTATTAAGTATAAAAAAAAAAAAAAAATATTTGAGAGATATACCACTAGTCGACGACTCGTACGATGAGCCTGGACCGATTGAAATGTTGTTGGGAGTAAATATTTATTGTCAAATACTTTTATTTTATCGCATTATGCATCATAATGGTTTTCCTTCCGCAATTGAAACTGCCTTAGGGTATATAATTATGGGCAATGCGCCTATCGTTACGACACCCAGTGTGTCCCGCACCTTTTGTTCAGTTACTGATTCGCTTGATAAATTTTGGAAAAATTTTGGAATCTCGAGGAACTACCCGCAAATAAATTCATAAGCCCTGAAGAAGAAAAATGTGAAAATATTTTTATTTCCACCACTACCCGAAATGACACCGGCAGATATTCTGTAGTGTTGCCATTTAAGGAAAGTCCTGATAAATTGGGTAATTCTTATATCACCGCTAAAAGGAGGTACTTGTCATTGGAAAATAAATTTGACAAGTCACCTGAGTTACGTGTTCGTTACGACGAAATCATAACTGATTATCTGGATAGGGGTATGATATCGCGCACTCCGTCAGAGGAATGCATGCTGCCGGGTTTTTATTTACCACACCATCCTGTCATTCGCGAAGATAAAGATACTACAAAATTACGCATTGTGCTCGATGGTAGTGCCAAGACAGATACCAATGTTTCACTAAACGATATTTTGCACCCGGGTTGTAATCTTCAGGCAGACATATTCAGCATTCTTTTAAATGTTCGTATGTTTAGCATAGCATTTTTTGCCGACTTACGGCAGATGTACTTATGTATAGAAGTACATCCTGAATACCGCAAGTACCAACGAATATTATATCGGTTTTCTTCAGACGAACCGCTAGATACGTTTGAATATAATCGAGTCACATTTGGTTTACGCTCCTCACCATTTTTGGCGATGAGAACTTTGCGTATGTTAGCTAAGGATGAGGGCCACAAATACCCGGTAGCCGTTGATGTGTTGGAAAGAGACACTTATATGGACGACGTGTGTTCGTCAGCGTCTTCTGTCAACTTAGCGGCTGATACAGCCCATCATCTCATCCAAATGCTCAAGACCGGGAAATTCGAGTTGGCAAAGTGGTCTAGCAATTCTTCTGAGTTTTTAGAGCATATTCCTATATCTCAACGCAAGTCGGAGTCAATCTCCTTTGATAGTAACAATAATTTAAAAATTTTAGGTCTACGTTGGCTTCCCAATTCGGATAGATTTATATTTTCCACTTCGTCGCCTCAACCACTGGGCACAAAACGAGCAATATTATTGGCTACTGCCCGTCTCTATGATGTATTAGGTTTGGTAGGCCCAGTTATATTGTACTCTAAATTATTGACTAAAGAGTTGTGGCTACTCAAGTTGGGCTATACATATCTCCAACGCGTGTTTTAAGTATATGGCATCAATTCATTGCTGAATTACACCTAATATCGGAATTAGGTTACCCGCGCCATATAGGTATTGAACCGGGATGTAAAATGTCTTTGTTGGCTTTTGCGGACGCAAGCGAGAAGGCGTATGGTTGCGTTATTTATTCTCATGTTACAATAGGTGATCGGGAGCCAATCGTTAGTCTTATCTGTTCTAAATCACGAGTATCCCCAATTAAAACCATTACAGTTGCCAGATTGGAACTATTTGGAATCGTCCTTATGGCGAAATTATTGCGAAACGTATCTGACACTTTCAATAAAAGACATCCAGTTGATAATATGTATGCTTTTTCTGACTCAGAAGTCGCATTATGCTGGGTGCCCTCATCTCCACACACATTCAATACATTTGTTGCTAACAGAATAGCACAGTGTCAATCTTATATTGACCCGGTGAATTTCTATCATGTAGCCGGCGTACAAAACCCCGCGGACGCTTTATATAGAGGTCTTTTACCGTCACAACTTAAAGATCATCACCTGTGGTTTACTGGCCCACCATGGACCACACTGCATATCAATGATTGGCCCATTTCACCTTTTTCTCCAACCTCTGTAGAACCTCCAGAGACTAAGGTCATCTCTTGTGTAGCCTCTAATATACCAGAAAATCCAATCTTATTGTTGAGTGACTGGTGCTCCTCATGGAGTAGGCTTCTCCATTCCGTGGTCTATGTTTTGAGATTTATGAAACGACTACCTCGCAACGATATAATTACCGCTAGTGATCTAAATACCGCTTAGATTTATGTTATAAAAGCCATTCAAAGTTCCTTTTTTCACATGACATGAAAAATTTAATTCGTGGACGAGCTGTTTCCTCCACGTTGCGCAAGTTAAGTCCGTTCTTGTCTTCTGACAATATATTACGAGTGGGAGGACGTTTAGCTAATTCTTCACTCGAGTATGCTCATAAACATCCTGTACTATTACCGAGAAAGGGACATACGATTGAACTATTAATTGATTATCTCTATCGCACCTATCTACATGCTAGCCTCAATTATTGCTTTCAATAATTAGACAGAATTATTGGATTTTATCTGCTAGGCATACAATAAGGCAACGCATACACAAGTGTAATACTTGCTTTCGTATGAATCCAAGGCCAACATTTCCCATAATGTCTGACTTGCCCGAGTGCCGCTTGGAGCAATGCAATGCGTTTACTCACACAGGGGTAGATTACGCTGGGCCGCTGTATATCACGCTAACTAGGAAGCGAGGGGTGCGTAGTCAAAAGGCATATCTGTGTCTTTTTATATGCCTGGTAACGAAGGCCGTGCATATCGAATTAGCTTCCGATTTAAGTTCGGCTACATTTTTAGATGCCTTTAAACGTTTTTTGTCAAGACGTGGTCCATGTAAGATTTTATACAGTGATAATGGCAGAAATTTTATTGCGTCTAAGTCGTATCGCCGCGAATTACATGATTTCTTGAAGTCTAGTGATTATTATAAAAACTTTCAAAACGAATTAACTAAAAATCGCATTGGTTGGCGTCTCAATCCCCCCAATGCCCCACATTTTGGAGGCATATGGGAGGCAAATATAAAAAGTGCTATTGCTTTGCTTTTCCGAGTAATAGGGAAACAAATCCTCACATATGAGGAAATGCTTACCGTTCTCAATCAGATAGAAGCAGTTCTCAATAGTAGGCCTTTTAAGTTCTGACCCGTCAGAACCTACCGCTCTTACTCCTTCGCATTTTTTACACACCGCTCCTTTAGCAGTTTTACCTGCAGCGGATGTAAGCAATGAGAGAGTTAATTTACTCTCTAGATTTTCTTTAATGGACTCCATTGTCCAATCGTTTTGGAAGAGGTTTCGTACAGAATACCTCCATAATTTACAACCTCGGGTAAAGTGGAATACTTCTTCTAACCCGGTTGTGGTGGGTACGACAGTTATAATGATTGTTGACAATGCGCCTCCCTTGCAGTGGCCTTTGGGGGTCATAACACGTCTGTTTCCCGGTAAAGCCGGGGTTGTTCGAGTAGTAGAAGTGCGTACCAATTCTGGTACTTACGAGCGACCTGTCGTGCGGTTATGCCCACTACCAACGCAATAGTTTAACTTTTGTTTAACCAAAATAGTGTATAGTATTTTTGTTTATTTATTTTTTTGTTTTACGTTATCTTATATCTACGTATAGTTGTAACCGCGCAATTATAAATAAGAATTTATGATATCAATTTTTAAGACTCTTATCTTAATTTTTTAGTCAATCCAATGTGGATGTCTCTTGTTTATTTTTTATTTTTTTCGAAGGGATTCCTTCAAGGCCGGGGGGATGTTGTGTTTTGGTAATTGTTTCATACATTTTTAATGTCCGTATGCACTTGTACCTCCTTGTCCTCTATCTCATTCCCTCATGCACTTTGTATATCGCTATCTCAGTCGCGCAATGCTATAGAAGTCGCGAGTGTATTTTTTTTATACTATGAACGTGCGTGAAGTGACAGTTTAGTTCAACGTCTTCAAGAAAAAGCCACCGTCGCATGCACAAGAAAAATACCGTGATAATCGAGCACCACAAACCAGCTCAAGGAGACGAGATCAGCAACGCCAAGTAAGTGCATGTGATCCCATCCTTCCAGGCAGCTGCCGCCCATTTTTCTATTTTTCCTCAAGCAGTTGTCTATCCTAACCATATTGTACAAGTAACCATACATACAGTCCACTCTCCAAAAAGTTGTTTATTTCAAGGAGTATTTTCTATAAGTTACCAAACACTATTCATTGTAGTTAGTAACATAGAGCCAGTGAGCTAAGAATGAGTAATTTTCCTCGTGTTTGATCGCGGTACGTAAACATCAATTTGTATTGAAAAAGGCTTGTATATAAAAAAGGGATTTCCTATTACTGTTAATAAGAAAACTTTTTTTTAGGTATACAAACTGAAATATTTAAGATAATGTTTACGTTCAAACGATCGAGTAGGTACAAAAACTTGTACACCTGTCTCGATGTACAACAATTCAGATGCATACATTACTTAAAGTAGATATTTATTTATCATCGTCATATCAGCCGAAAGACGTCCACTGTCGGACATATGCCTCCTCCAAGCGTCGCCACATTGACCGGTTCCGTGCGTCTTATATCCAGCGGAGCCTCGCCACCTTTACCAGGTTAGAATAGTATTAGGTAGTCCTCCTAGTGGGCGGCCTTCTAACACCAAGTCTTCTGCCCCATCGGCCATCCGGTATTTATTACTTTTTATGAAATTAAAATACAGTTTCCTATCATACCAATATTTTAACCGACACGGATAGATTAGGTTCGAAAGTGATGACAGGATCTGAAGTGAGAGAACAAAGTGAGCGTACTAAGCTTCGTCAACTTACCTCACTTACAACCGTAATTTAATCCTTTAAGTCCAAATCACGATTCGATGTTCTTTACTAATATTGCTGCAGATATATCGCATTTCCTATGACATAAATTTTAAGCCTGCCCAATATTACATTACTTGTTGATCAATTTAGTTAGTTTCGCACACCACTAGCAAACGCTCATAATTCCCTTTTTTTGTCGGCGCGTCCGCGCAATAATAGCACTGAGCACGCCGGACACGTGCGGTGCGCAATGTTCAAAGAAAGTGATAGGCTAGACCTAGGGAATCTGACGGGTCGGTATGCTGACAGAGATGCTGCACTAAACAAAGCTACGACTAATCTCAGAGGCGGGTTTCCTCGTGCTCGTTCTGGTTAATCCTGGCAGTGCTCCTTCTCTGTTCCACTGGACGTCTTGATTTGAAGTTCCCTGGATAATGGCAAAATTTGCTGACGCGAGAGTGGACTGTATGCGGCGCGGTAGAAGGGCGAGCCACGAGACGCTGGCTCAAGGTGACCACCAGGAATCCAACCGCGACGATAGTCGATCGCAGACGGTGCGGTTTTATAAAGCGGTGATACAGCGGTGGGATCTCAAAGCGGGTGAGGAATCCAGGGTGAATAGCCAGGCGGTTGACTATCACGAGCGGTGAGGCTACCCTCGACGAGGGCCGAACGTAGACTGATCGAGAATCGAACATATAGTTTAATGCAGCGAAAATTGACAAGAATGGGTACATAAAATATTAAGAGAATTGTGGGTAACTAAACAATAAGCGCACCTACAGGTGGCGCGAACAACTTTGTTTGCTGATAAAATACCTACATTTCTGAGCTTAAAAAAACCTCCTTAATTCTCTGTTACTCTGTTCTCTGCTGTTGTTCTGTGTTGTTTGTTATTCTGACTGTTCAAATGATAGTATGTTACTATTGAGAAATTTTCTTTTTTCAAAACAAATTAAAATTGTATTTTGTGTACTGGCTTGCCATACTTGTTGCTTGCACGCCGTCAACGGTCTGTAGATGGCGACAGTCTTTTGTATATTCCTTCACGAGTTGTGGAGCAATCAGCTAGAAATTACTGAAAGAATAAAAAGCCTTGAAACAGTTTTATTACTTGAAACCTGACAATCACAGTAAAATAACTGTAATTAGAGGCCAGCCTGCGAAAAATCCTAGTTCGGCGCAATGATGCTGTATGAAAAGTTTAGATATTCCTTGTTTACTGTACACAATAGTAGGGTGTGGCACCAATTTATTGGCACCTTAAGGAGTAACTCTACAAATCCATTAAAATTAGGCATGTTCTTTTAATTTTAACAATATAATAGGGATTTTCCATTTTTCTACCACATACCGAAACTACCAGAAGGCCAGCATCATGAAGAAGTCTTAGTATTTGCGGGGTTGGAATCATTACTGGTAAAGAATTATTACTAATAGGAGGCAAATCACCAGGAGGCCAGAAACATGAAGAAGTATTTGCAGGGCTAGAATGATAAGCGATAGAGACTAACGAGCTACTAGGACTTCAGAATTGAATATCGCCCGGTACTCTTTTTACCACTCATGATTCCAGCCTAGCTTCCTCATGATTATAATCTCCTGGTACTTAAGTTATTCTTTACCAGTACCGGAATGAGCTGATAGCGTATAGAGCTTTCTCTTAATTTATTTTTGTAGCGAATATTGCTGTCTCCCTTTTTTTTGTCGCCTGTCTACCTTATCGAACTTGCATAAGCTTGTGTTTGTAAATATATTGATATTTCTTAGTAAAAGTTACGTAATTATAAATATTATTACCAAATTTCACGTTCATAGGTCAATGGGTAGTTAAAGAATTCTTCGGAACAACATTTGGTAAAAAAACTGTCTAGCCTAAGGGACACGTTAATCCCCGAATTTGTTTGTAAAATAGAGTTTCCTTACCGTGTGCCTTCGGTTTTAATTTTAAAAACAATCTTTCAGCCTTATTTCTATTTTTTTTTATGCAAATAAATCAACCCACTATATAACAAATAAGTGAATTAGATTTCGTTATTTACGGGAACAATGCGAACACAGTACTTCCGTCAGAGAATATTGCGGTCGACTGATCGGTTGCTTCCTGGAAATGCAATTATTTATACTTCATGCACAAAGCAGTGCAGTATCTGCCAGTCAATCAAGGGTCGTGAAGAGACAACACGGCATGTGCATTGTTACATTATTTAAAAAACCGGTCAAGTACGTGTCCAACTTCGCAAATTTAGGGATTCGTCCCAACCAAAATCAGGTTGGTTTTAATAGAAAAAATTAGGAAATTGCAAAGAAAAATCTGAATTTTCAATATAAACCACCACGATACCTTACTCGATGGCTGTAAAACTTGTGAGAGAGACGACAGAAAGACGGCCAGGCAGACGGACACGTAAGTGACAGCAATATGGCTCCGTTTGGACCCTTCGGGTACGGAATCACAAAAACTGGTTAAATGATAAATGATTTTATTTCTGTAAGTTGGTTTGTACAAATATATACTAAACTAGCTTCTGCCAGCGGCTTCGCCCGCGTGAAAAGTATTTTTTCATCCCAAGGGAACATTATCCCGGGATAAAAAGATAAGATAAGATAGTAAGAAGTAAGATTATTAATATACTAAAATAGGTTAGATACACGTGTATATATATACAGGTGAGTTTTTTAAGTGGGCGTGGATGGCCAAATCCGAAACTATGAGTATTAGCGAAAAACACTCAAAGGAGTCACGAAGCTGACTTTGTCTGGCAACACAATGCAAATAAAAAACCGTAGGTACTTTATTAAGACTTCATATTTCAGACTTGTTATCGACTTTTTCGTTAATATAGATAAATTGTTAGCACAAAAATCTCTTTCAACGTGTTAATAACATTGATTTCAAGTTTTGTTTAATTTCAATATCTTGCTGTTATTACTAAAAGGGCGGTTACGCACTTTCCGATTTCAAAATGTTCTGATTTATGAAAGATTATGACGGGTTGAGTTCGGATGTGGTGCGTAAGCTTCCCTACAAGTATTACGGCTACTTCGTAACCAAAATTTCACGAACGCGGATCGTATGTAACTAGTGCGTAACCGCTCTAACACTTGACCATGTAGAAGATGGCCCGCCTTCAAAATAATCTGGGCTGCCTTGACTTAGATACTTGAATACGGGAAGAGGAAAGCTACGAGCATGGATCCACGAGTTTTTTTACGCAAATTGTCAAAGTTACTCCTGTCCTGGTATGTGCAACTCTTCAGTTGCACATACCGAGCTCTAAGTTTTTAATGCAGCCCCTTGAAAGTAAGATTGCAGCAAGTGACCAGCACCCGTGCTCGGCTCGAATTTTTTCTGTTGTCATGGCCAATGGCCTAGCGTGAGAGAGGGCCAAGGCCCTGGATAGCGCTATTTACGGGGCGGCAATGAGCGGAGCCAGGAGGTGGCGAACGGGTATACGCGGTAAAGACAGTTCAAAGTCAGCAGCTCAGAACTTTGTTATCCGGACTATGTAGTAAAAACAAGGACAACCAAGAAATTGTGTATTTTCCTTACATATTTTCCTCACTAAATGGCGGACCGCGGTCCGGTATATAACGATAAATATCAAGTAAGCCGGAAAAAAAATCTGCGCTCTGAGAGCTATCTTCGCGTACGCTGCCTAAACCGTTGGAGATACACAAATATAATGTACCGTAGAATTGTTTGTCTTAAATAGTTCTAAATAAAAGTCCTTGACAGCATACATCTACCTTTTATGTGGAAGCCACTATGACTATAATAATTAGAGATCCTTATGAAAATTGTAATAATGTAACCCAAAGTAGCAAAATGTTGCATATAAAATTGATTCTTTGGCGTGCGCTGAGAAAACTATTGATGATACATAAAAAATATGTACTACATGATTAGGTAGGCTAGGGTAGGTAGGATTGGGTAGGTAGGGTAGGCAGGGTAAGGTAGGGTAGATAGGGTATGGTAGGTAGAGTAGGGTAAGTAGGGTAGGGTAGGTGGGTACAGTAGGTATGGTAGGTAGGTAGCCAATTGACGGGAGCGAAGCCTCGGGGGTCAGCTAGTAATATTATAAAGATGAAAGTTTATGAGTGTGTTTGTATGTTTGTTACTTCTTCACGCTCCAACGGCTGGACCGATCTGGATGAAATTTGGCACAGAAATAGATTATAGTCAGGTTTTTTTATCTCGGGAATATGTATATGTTCCTTCGGGATAATTTACGACTTTCACGCGGGCGAAGCCGCCGTCAGAAGCTAGTACAAACTAATTGTGTTATACGAGTACGTAATTTATGCCGCGCTTTGTTTTTGCTGCCGTCGATTCGACAACGGATGAATTATTTAATCAAAATATTCATTGATATTGTGGATACCTATATTGACATATTTAAGCTTATTATTTCAATTTTAACAAATTAAGTACACGTGGGGTAACCGGTTGGTGGTTGTCACATGTCTTCGAATTTATGGTTTTAGGAACTCAGGGCGTACTCTAAAACTCGCGCGGTTTGACGCCTACGTTTCTGTATTGATGACTAGTCTGAAAAACACTAAGGCCCAGATTTTTAATCCGTCGTTAACTCAACCAATGGTTAAATTTTAATATGCTAACCAATGGTTTAAAATTTCTCTAAAATGCGTCCTTTCATCAATTGTTAGCATCACAAATTGTCAAATAAGGTGCAGAGTTAATTATTCAACCATTTTTTAGATTGATGATTAATGAACAAACTTTACGCGTTTTGAAGAAATTAAAATTTCGCTTTTACCATTGGTGGCAAAAAAATACTGGGCCTAACGACGCAAACCCGCGTGTGGGGTTTTGTTACACACGCACGAGTTTTAGCTTACGCTCTCAGAAGTTAAAAAATACCAAACACATAGAAGTAATTATTGTCATTTATTTATTTATTCAAATTCTATTTCATTGTTCGCCCAAAAGTAAATATGAAATTATAAAATAATCGATTAGAACAAATAAAATTCATCAAATTGAAATTAAAATATATGCGAATAAAACAAATAACATTCATAAAATTGAAATAAAATATATATTTGATTAAAACAAATAACATTCATGTAATATGTAAACCATCGTTTTGAGATCAGTCAAGTGGTGATGACATAAATTACAAAAAAAAAATTGTAGTTTTTTATTAAGATCTCTGATTAAGATATTCCTATTTTTAGGGCATCGATGACAGTTGTGTTTGACATGACGTTTGACGACTTGACAAAGCTAATTTGAAGTTGACAGATAATACGGTGATCGGTGAGTGAAGGTCAATCAAATGTCACTGTCAAAATGACACTTCTAGCAAACTGCTGATCTGACCCACCATGTTTAATTTTATGTTGTGTTGCTCTCCTTGGCAAGGTTTAATTTGAATGTACATTGTAACTTAGTGAAATTAAAGAAAATTAACAGTAACAAACGGTTAACATTTTAAAAAGCAATATTTGTATATAGTGTACAAAGTGCTGGCCCAAGCGCCATACATTTCGGGAACATCTCTTTTAAGAATAGTTATTTTTAATCGGATAGTGACTTGGTCGAAAAATTTAACTCAATTTTACCCATTGGTTTGAATTGTCTGAAAAAAAGAGGAATTTATTAGTTTAGTTACCTAATTTATTGCTAAATATGTTTCATCCAAAGAGAATATAACCACTAGAGAGCTTATAGGCCGATTTCTTCGAAGCACACGACTCACTACCGCGGGCCGGGAGACGAGGAAGAACGCGCGGCTGCAATTGGTCAGTTCAAAGTAAGTTGCGTAGGTATGGCTATCGTTAGGGTTGATCAACTCGATTAAGGGAAAATTGTCGATATCGATAAAATGGATTTTAACATTATTAAAAATACTCAATTAAAATCATATAAATATTATTTAATAAAAATCAATCAATTACAAATATAAATATGTGTGTCGGGGACATAGAGAAACAAAAAGTATTTTTCCAAATCGGTCAAGCCGTCTACGAGTAATCCGGGAACATAATACATAAGAAAATTCGACGAACTGAGAACACCCTCCTTTTTTTAAGTCGGTTAAAAGTAGATAGATATTTTTTCATACATTTTTTATTAAGTTTAATTTTATTATTATCGATATCGACTTCAGCTATTAAAAGTAACAGCACAGATATTTACGATAAAAATACAAAGGGAGAGAAAGGGATAGAAGCATTAGAATTGTCTAGTGAAAGAGCGAGACTTTTCCAAAAGACATCAACGCGGGACTCAAAATTGTGCTCGTTTACCCCATCCACCATTTTAACTAGATCCCTGCGGTGTCTCATAATCTGATTAAATTAAAAATAATTTTCGTACTGTTTACTTACCGATGAAAAGTTATGCCATCCTTTTTGTAACTAGATGTCTTGGCATGTTTCCCATACCCCTTTACGGCGCATGAGGGCATTTTTATGCGTTATAATTGCAATAAAAAGATAAAACAATTTGTATTTATTTAGCGTGCATACAGGTCTAATAACTGGACACAACTAAAATGGTTACTAGTACCGAAGCCTTTACATAGGCGACAAAATACTAATAGTTTTCGAGCGTCGGGGCACTGTATGCGCCGTCAAGTGGTTATATCGTCGTTGGTTTCATCTCAAAGAAAATACTACTAAAATAAATAATATATAAAGTATCCTGTATTCAAACCCAGGACCCAAGAAAATGCCAAAGTTGAAGCATAATAATAATTGATTGAATGACTAAACACCCAAACAAACAGACTTTCAATAAATGAATCGCAATTCACATTTCTTATTTTAGCAGGATTAAACTGACAGAAATTGCTAGTGAATTAAAAAAGAAAAATTTTAGATCTGAAAGTTGGCAATGCAGTCTTCGGTAATATGCTGAATTAAAAAAAAAACAATGGAATCTTGAATAAGGTTTCCATAATTATTGTCTCATAATGTAACGCCACAAAGCGGGAACAGAAAGCGGCCATACTTAGCATTACTCGACATTAAATTAAACGAGTACTACCTAGCTAACATAACTTTAATAATAGTTCAGGGACCTTCCAATATACTCACACATATTCGACACCAGCCGCATCAAACATCTTCTTAGCGGCCTGGAACTCAGGCTTGTCGTCTTTCTCATCACTAAAATAAATAACTTTTTTGATGCCTGACTGGATGATCAACTTGGCACATTCACTGCATGGGGACAGGCTAACATACATGGTGCAACCCTTCACTTCGGATATATTCCTGAAGGCAATTGCATTCATTTCTGCGTGGCAAACTGAAATAATAATTTTATATAACTAAACTAAAATAGTACAAAATAGACTAAATCAAAATTGGTTCATCCGTTTGGGAGCTGCGATCGCACAGACAGACTCACATTTGTCGGGAATTAAAAAGAAGCTTTAGGCAGAAAAACTGCAGATTTCAGTGCAGGTGACCATAAGCTCTTAGAGTAAGATTATGATACAAAGCACAAGGCATAATATATGTATACAGGTGCGTAATACTTCCATCCAGCGCAACGTGCGTATTTAAAGTGTGCATTTATTCCAAGTTTTTATACCTAAAAGTTCTATAATTCTATAATTTCTGCCTGCCCCTTTAGGGAAAAGGCGTGAGACTATAACATATACAGTAAAACTTAATAACAATTATGCTCACCATATAAATGTTTGCAATCTAGTGGATCAGCAGTTTTCTTACCCCACGGGAATTTATGGTCACTACATCCAACTGGAAATCCATTATATCTGTAGATAATAATAAAATGTATAAAAAAACATGTGATAATAATGTATTAGCTTTTATAAGCTCATCGAGGGATTACGGTCCCACACCCGAGCAAAGGTTGAATTGGAATCCCAAGGGATATTAAGCGCGGTCGTCTCCTTCAAACCTGGTGTTGCAACGTGTTCGCAGAAACGACTAGCATCGAAATGACGTAGAACGAGGTGAAGCGCGAGGCTCAAGAACGCACTCTGCCCCATCTAGGGACATAGGACATTAGATGTCCCAAACGACAATTAACGTAAGGGTCATTTATTATTCAGGCTCTTGATTCCTTTGAGTAGGTACATTATTATTCGCTAGGTATATGTTGAAGTGTCGGATTTGGCTGTCTTGCCCAATACACTCTGATCCTCAATTCTCAACAGAATTTCAAGTGTGTGTCTACACAAATTTGAAATTCATCAGGTAACGTAAGTATTATAGATACTAAAATTTAAATACTAAAATTTAAGGCTATGCTAACCCAGTTCCAACAATTCTCCTGTCGTTGTCGACTATACAAGCACCAACTTGGTAATCCGGGTCCTTGCTCCGAAGCCTCGCCAAAAAAGCATTCGCCATAAAGTATGTGTCCCAATCCATATGATTTTGACGCTTTAGACATTTAGCTTCACTGAAATCACAATAAATAATTATAGATAATACGTAGGTAAGTTCATAATGACACCAGGCGTTACATGGATACCTACTATTCATATTAGTTAGTACCTAACTTAGACCCAGTGAGCTAAGAGTGAGTTTTTCTATAGACCGACCGCTTAACTGAGACCATTCTGAAGTAGCTGTGCGGTACGGTATGTGTATTTATGACTGTATTTATTAAAAATTCCTACAACATAAAAGAACATAGGAGGACATAATGTCGGCGCAGGTGTAGTGACCTGTCAGTCGCTAGCTCGCTGGTAGGTGTTAACATCTCTTTTGCTACCTTAGGAACGGTCTCAGTTGAAGTTAACGTCAATTTATATTGAAACTGCAGACAAGCGCCGTCTGGTGTCAGTAATAGGAAAAATCTTTTTTTTTTAATACTAATTGACATTGAGATCGTTTACGTTAACGTTATCGATACGTTAAAAACTCGCAATAAGATTTTTCTATGTAACGCTTAGATGAAAATATGTATGTCGTAGGATGATTTGATACTTCGAATCTTCGCGAAAATCCTAGGGGTTTTGCGAAAACGCGGATAATTAGACATAGGCGAAAAATTATCCAAGTACGATTAGTACTTTGGCAACATAGTCGACGGAGCCCCGCTGCGCGGGGCTCCTATTTCCGTCCGCAGGGTCTAAAGTAACCTAACACGAACGAGATGACGGGAGCTGAGTTCGCTCGCTTTGTTCGCTCACTTCAGCTCCCGTCATCTCGTTCGAACCTAACCTGTCCGTGTCGGGGTGCCCTAAGCTCCCGAGCTCGCTTCGCTCGCTCTTGGACTTTTTCCAGTAAGATTGAGAAACAGTTTCGCCATTGTCTAAATATCCGTGTTTGCGGAAATAGGAGCCCCGCGCAGCGGGGCTCCATCGACTATGTTGCCAAAGTACTAATCGTACTTGGATAATTTTTCGCCTATGTCTAATTATCCGCGTTTTCGCAAAACCCCTAGGATTTTCGCGAAGATTCGAAGTATCAAATTCGCCTACGACATGTATAACAATTCAGTTGCGTACATTTCTTAAGCTATATTACTGTATATGAAATTATATTGAGATTATTTACCGTACCAGAGGGTCCTTTTGGAATTTTTAATATTTTAATTACTCTATATCTATATACATTCTAACTCTCATACGAGCTTACTCCACAAACATCAATTCATACATCATCACACGCGCACACACCCCCATTACAGTATTACTCACTATTCTTCATACATACACACCAACTCAATTAGTTTAGTTTTCAAGCTCATTTTAGTTTCTTTTATTTTGCTTCTTCAATCGAAATAATGCTGTACTCGTTAGCTTAATTTTTGTATGCAAATAGCGATTCTGATACCGAGATACAGGTTTTTACCTAGTTCGGTTGCAGATGGTCCTACATTGTATTGAACTTATAATATATTGCTAGTTTTTAAGTTATCATTTTTTTTGTACAATCTTTTTCGGTTAAATAAATTATTAATAAATATACAGTTTCGTATCCTACTAATATTTTAACCGACATGAATAGATTAGGTTCGATAATGATGACGGGATATGAAGTGAGAGAGCAAAGTGAGCGTACTAAGCTTCGTTGACTTACCTTATTTACAACTGTAATTTAATACTAATTTGATTAAATCCAAATCATGATTTAATGCTGTTTACTAATATTGCTACAGATATATTTAATTTCCTATGACATCAATAATAAATTACTTGCTGATCAATTAAGTTATTTTTGGCAACCAGCAGTAGCAGCTTAATTTACTTTGTTTGCTTATAAATACACGTTGGAACTTACTAAAACCTCTCTAATTAGATGACCTTTCTCTAATTGAGTTTTACCTAATAAGTGATTTCTTATTTTAAAACAAAATATAATAATTTAGTGTACTAACTTGATTGGCATATTCTTTACGGCAAGGCCGCTCATCACCAGCCCTGCGGCCCACTTGGTAGCCTGCCAACGCATTTGGTCTTGCACGCCGTCAACGGTCTCGACTGACGATAGTCTTCGGTAGCCTTCACGAGTTGTGGAACAATCAGCTAGAAATGACTGACTACTGAAAGAATAAAAAATCTTGAAACAGACTTCTTACTGGAACCTTTCTTACTGACAACCACAGAAAAATTGTAATTAGAGGCCAGCCTGCAATAAATCCTAGTTCGGTACTTTCACTGGAATAATGCTGTCTGTAAAATGATAATATTCCTTATTTATTGTACACAATAGTACCTACTAAACTTCATCATCATATCAACCGAAAGACGTCCACTGCTGGACATAGGCCTCCTCCAAGCGTCGCCATATTGACCGATCCCACGAGTCTCGTATCCAGCGGATCCCCGTAACCTTCACCTGGTGATGACCTGGCAGGTCCACCTAGTGGGAGGCCTTCCAACGCAACGTCGCCACTCCAGAACTTTTCTGCACCATCGGCCATCCGTTCTGCGTATTTGTTTTTCGCGGGTCTATCTTTTATAGCAGAACTTTTTATGTCGTAATATTATTTTGCGTAACAGCGGATAGCATAAACTTCATTTCGCAGAAAATCGTTTGGCATACACTCATTTATCATACATTCAAAGCTCATAATTTTGTAAGTCAGAATCATCTTTAGGCATAGATTTCACATCGTTAGTCATTAAGAGGCAGAACCATCATATCGCAGAAAGTTCTCAGTCAGAATAGTCTTTTGGCATACATTTCATATCCATATTAATTGAAATGCTCATCTATCTCAGAACACACAGGCAACTGAAATAATTTAAGCAGTAATAAAATCATTTTTGAATCGAATTCACTACTACAGACATACCTAACATTGTTATTATTTTTACAAAGTTATAAAATAATTTTAGTATGAAATAGTATTATGGATAAAGCTGAAGAGTTTGTATGTATTATATCCAATATATCTTTTACTTTACATAACTTATTTGGAGAAATCGTTCATTATTATAACTTAAAATTCTGAAATAAAATAAATTATTATAAAACAGGAAAAACCCAATTACAAAAATGCATTAACTGAACCGCTGGCAGCACCTCATAATATTTAATGTATAAATTATATCTAGTACTTTTCTTCTCTTTTCATTTAATTAATTTTTAGCAGTCGGGTTTTTTGTTTTTATATTTTTTTTTCAATATTTTTAAAACAAAAATTCAGCATTTATCTAGGTACTCTATGAGTTCTAAACAACACTCGATGGGGAAGATTTTTTTTTCGTTGTTGTATCGGAGCCTCCCTTAAAATATTTTTCTACAATTTTTATGGCTTTGGGGCAACAAGATGTTTAAACTGAAAATTTGAAGACTGTAGCTCCAACCGTTTAACTTTAAAATCTGTGTGACAGACGACAGACAGACAGATGGATACGAGTAACAGCTGTTCTCCGTATGGACCCTTCGGTTACGGAACCCTAAGAACGAAGTAATAGCCTGGGGGAGGGATTAATCTGCGAATTTATTTATAAAATAAAGTTTCCTTACCGTGTGTCTCCGGTCTTTTTATTAGCAATTGTGCTTTTAGCCTTATTAATCGACTGAAAGGAAAGGATTATGTTTTTAATTTTATTTTTTCCCGCTTAAAACAAACCACTAAACAACACACAGGCGAATTAGTTTTCGTAAATTTCGGGAACAATGCAAACGCAATCTTCCGTCAGAGAATACAGCGGCCGACTGATCGGTGGCTGCCTGGAAATGCAACTATTTATAGGAGGCATGCCTTTTAAATTCTGTTTCCATATTTCCCGGATATTTTGAATTTGGAACTGTTCTATATTCGAATGTGTTTAAATTTTGAATCTCAAAACAATGGAAAGTATTAGGATTAATGCTATTGTTTAGTTACAGCGTCGATTGGAATCTGTCAGGTTACGTACGAAAATTAATCTTTCTATGGAAAATGTTCGCGCAATAATTTTCTACAACTTTAGAAGACGGCTGACACGGCTTCAGTGTTTTGAAGAGCTAACATCTGTGTTCAGTGATGAAGCCCCATGTCTGCGGACTGTCGAACGCTAGTATTTAGAATTCCAGCGTGGACATACTAGTGTTAATGACAAATCTCGCGAAGGACGCCCAAAATCCGCCTTCACTGAAGATAACATTGCTGTGAGACAACTAATTCTCGAAGATCGTCATGTGACGTATTGAGAGATAGAGGCTCTATTAGGCATCTCAGGGACAACCAATCAGAAGATCTTGCTTGAAGCACTTGGTGTGAGAAAGCTAGTTTGCCGTTGGATACCGCATCTGCTTTCCAACGATCACAAGGCGGCCCGCGTCAGATGGTGTAAGAAAACTCTGCAAAGGTTCAACCGAGGAGAGTCAAATCACGTCTACAACATCATCAGCTGTGACGAATCTTGGATCTATGCCTACGATCCTGATTCCAAACAACAATCTACAATCTGGGTCTTTCAAGACGAGCCAAAGCCGACTAAAGTTGTTCGTTCTCGAAGCACTTCAAAGAAGATGGTGGCCACGTTCGTTGGAAAAACCGGCCGTGTTGCGACTATTGCACTTGAAGATCGTAGAACGGTTAACGCAGAGTGGTATACCATAGTTTGTTTACCACAAGTCATCGCCGTACTTCGAAAATCTAACTCAAAGCGACGCATCATCCTACACCACGACAACGCAAGCTCACACAACGTTCGTCAAACGATTGAGTATTTGAAGCAGGAAAAAGTAGAAATTCTTGACCATCCTCCATACAGCCCTGACCGAAGCCCTAACGATTTCTTTACATTTCCTAAAATTAAGAAAAGTCTTCGTGGTCAAAGGTTCCAGTCCGGTGAAGAAGCAGTCGACGCTTTCAAGTCAGCCAACCGGCTAAGTACGTGTCGGACTTCGCAAATTTACGGTTCCGTCCCTACCCCAAAAATAGCTTGGTTTTAATAGAAAATTTCAAGGAAAAATCTGATTTATCAATATATTGGTATTTGTTTGTAAAATGTACGTAATAATTAACATTATTACCAAATTTCAAGTTTATATGTCAATGGGAAGTTAAAAAATTCTTCGGAACTACATTTGTAAAAAATTGGTAATTTCTGTCTTTGGTGGCTTCTCATTCTTTTGGTTTTAAATATTTTTTTAAACTAAAAATACAGCATTTATCTAATAGACGAGTTCTAAACAACGATACCTTACTCGATGGGGTAGGATTTTTTTCTGTTTCGGAGCCCCACTTAAAACCATTAAAATATTTTTTGACGACTGTGAAAATTTGAATAATTATGCTCTAACCGTTTGGCTGTAAAACTTGTGTGAGAGACGATAGATAGACAGACAGACGGACACGCGAGTGGCAGCAATAGGGCTCCGTTTGGACCCTTCGGTACGGAATCCTAAAAGAATGTTATTAACGTACTAAAATAGGTAAAATACACGTATATAAACAGGCTGAGTTGTTTCAGTGGGCGTGGATGGCCAAATACGAAACTCAAAGGAGACACGAGGCTGATTTTGATAAAAACTAAAACTGCATCATTTGATTTTTGAAAAATCAATATTCCTGGCCAGGAATGGAGTCTGCTGATTTTGAAAAAAAAAAACGCAAGCTGAATTATTCGATGTGTCGTTCAAAAAGGAACAAATTCTGGGAAGTAATGAAGAATGGCAAACTTGAGGGAAAACCTAATATATACGTATATAATTAAATATATTTAATATCTGTTTTTATTTGCTTGCGTGATCGAATCAGAAATGCAGAGAACCGCAAGAGAACCAGGATTACCGACATAGCCCGAAGAATTGCCAAACTTAAGGTGCAGTGAGCAGGGCACATTGCTCGCAGAATGAATGGTCGATAGGGCAGAAAAGTTCTGGAGTGGCGACCGCGAACCGGAAGACGTTGCGTTGGAAGGCCTCCCACCAGGTGGACCGATGATCTGGTGAAAGTTGCGGGGATCCACTGGATGCGAGACGCACGGTACCAGTCAATGTAGCGACGCTTGGGGGAGGCCTATGTCCAGCAGTGGACGTCTTTTGGCTGATATGATGATGATGAATATTTATCTAATCTAATTCCATCAATATAAATTTAATTCCATCGAATTCAATTAAATTTAGGCATAACTAAACCTGCGGGTCAAGAGATGGCCCATCTACGCTTTTGATTTGCCCTCATCAGCAGGCTGGCGATATGATGATAGTTTTTTGAGAGGAACAGAGAACTTCAAAACGAAACGAGTACGTAAACACACACTGAGACACAATGTGATTTTTTTAACGTACTCGATCAAAACATTTTCTTATGTATATGTGTATATGTTACGGCTAATACCCGAAGGGCGGCTACACCTAGTATTAGCCGGTTGGAGCTTAGGGCACCCCGACACGGACAGGTTAGGTTCGAACGAGATGACGGGAGCTGAAGTGAGCGAGCAAAGCGAGCGAACTCAGCTCCCGTCATCTCGTTCGTGTTAGGTTACTTTAGACCCTGCGGACGGAAATAGGAGCCCCGCGCAGCGGGGCTCCGTCGACTATGTTGCGTGGCTACACCTAGTTCTAACCGGCTAAAACGCCCTTTGAGTCTCCCGAGGAATAAACCCTAACAGTCGTTGCACAGAGGGGGCTCTAGGGTGATCTGTTAAGATGTCACAGGGCGTTCTACGTGTGTCTGCGCCATATTAAAAATATAAATTAAATATTATAAATATTTACCCACGCACTCAAATTATTAAAATAGCAACACTTACATTCATTTCACATCATTCAATAAAATACACGAGGACCAATCCTTAACTCCCGCGCACACCCCTTCCTACTTTCCGCTCATCAGTTGTCAAAAAGTCGCAACTCCGGAAACGCGTGTGCGCTCCCGTTTTCTCTCGCTCTCAAAGAAAACTCAAGTATAAGTGTTGTGTGTGAAAAACAGACTCTGTGGGTGGCTTACCAGCATTCAACTATAGTGAAAACTCCACTGCTAAAACTATCGAAGGACATTATTATTCAAAGCTCCAATCCTGCACCCGTAAGTACTGTAGAGGCTTTCCACATAGGACAAGCAACCTGTTCGGCCGCTGACACCTAATACTGGCGACTTATAAGTTTGGAAGGAAATCGAATACAGAATATTTGAAATAGATCGAACGCGTGTAGTTTTTGTTTAGCTGGGACTTCTGAAAAAGCCGCCTGAAGGCAGGCACGTTGTTGATTCAATACAAGTTAAAAGTAATTTCTGCTTATTATTAGAGCTCCCTGAGTTACACCTTCACATATTGGTGGAGGCGCCGCGTAAAGAAAATCCGGGTAAATAAATAAAAGTCTAAGAAAAATACGAAAAAACATATTTTCGCGTGTGCACGGCGAGAACAGTGCGCGAAGCCCTATCAACGAGTGTACGTCGCGTCGTTACGAGGAACGAAAGTCCTGTCGGCGAGAACCCCAGCCGACGAGCAGACGCAGAGAAAATAAAGATAAGTGGTCTATTTTAATTAAAAATGGCACAGCCGGTTTTTACGGGGACCGGAACAAAGTCCAGTTTCGAGGATTTCCTCTTGCAGTTCAAGGTTATCGCCGCTATAAATAAATGGCAAGAACAGGACTTAGGGCTCATTTTGGGAGCGTACCTGGACGGCCCGGCACTCGCTTATTTTAAATTCACCTATAAAGACGGTCTTTCATTCAAAGAAATTTGCGATGGCCTCAAAAAGGAATTTTCGGTGGGGATAGATTTTGTCGAAAAATTTTACAACGCACGACAAGACAGACAAGAGGAAGTAGATGCCTTTTTCTTTAGACTATCGGAGTACGCTCAGCAAGCAGGCATAACCGATGAAAAAATTTTCATTAAAATGTTTTTAAAAGGAGTAAATAACTACTACAAATATAAATTAGGTACGAAACTATACAGCTCCAGGACAGAGCTGCATGACACACTAGTACAAATGAAAGAGATATTTGGTGGTGTGCCAAGTGAACGGATGAATTTGCCGGTGCAGCCTCCGCGCGTGCGTTTCGAAACGCCGTCTTCTAACAACCAAAGGTCCCCTATCTCTGGGTGACCAGCAAGCCCTGGTCCAACCACGTCCAGCGCGACTCCGCATCGGGAAGGCGATGGCGAATCCTTTCACACGCCGAGGTACGATTTTCGCCCAAGGCAGCGCTTCGAGAACAGAACTAACCGCTCTCGTATTGCCCCTAGATATAGAAGCCCACTACCAACCGATCACCCAAACGAACCAGGACACAGTCAATAAAGATGGATGAGGAGTTGCGGGCTGTGTCCATGAAAGAGCAATTCCCGATTGAAAACAATAAACACGGTGATCAAACTCCATTTATTAAAATTAGTATAGGTAACCGATCGTATGACGCATTAGTTGATACAGGTGCTTCCATCTCTTGCATCGCCGAAGAATTAGTTGTGCTGCTAGGTTTGAAGCAAACCAGTCATGACGCGACACATTTTGTGAAATCCATTTCGGGTTCTTTTCTAACGATTATGGGCAAAACAAGAATCAACTTCATCGTGGATTCGTGTGTTTTAACGAATGACTTTTTTGTGATGAAAGGCATTAACCAAAGTTTAATACTAGGCCAAGACTTTTTATATAAAAACGGGGCCATCATTGACTTTAATAAGAAATGTGTATTTTTTAAAAGAAAATTTTCTGCTAAGTTTTGTAAATACTCTGAACAAAACGTTACGTCATTTTCACAACCTCTGGTTTGTTGGAGCTGTCATGACAAAACAAAAAATAATAATAACGTCGTAAACGGCCAAGATTCTTTAGAAGAAAAAAGTGTACATACTGTATCTAAGAATGACTATGTATATTTTTCGAGATTAGCGAATAGTATTGATGAGAACTTTATATCAACTGTACCTAAAGAATGTAATGTAAAAAGGGAACTTGATATAAACCCGAACTTGAGTCTGGGCGAAAAAGAGTCACTTACGAAACTTCTTTCATCTTATGGAGAGAATTTCGCATTTTCAACATCAGAGCTAGGCAGCTGTAGTGTAGAAGAAATCACTATTAGAACTGTAGATGAAATACCAGTCCATCATCCACCCTATAGAGTATCTCCAAAACAACTTGACATAATAAACACGCAAATAGATGAGATGCTAAAGAATGGTGTCATCCGGGAGTCAAGGAGTGCATACGCCTCACCCGTGGTGCTAGTACAAAAGCCAGATCAGTCCTGGAGGTTCTGTGTTGATTATCGGAAACTTAATAAAAAGGTCATTACCGATAGTTACCCGTTACCAATCATAGAAGATCTGATGATTTACTTATCAGGGGCGCGATACTTTGCGGACTTAGATTTAAATTCAGGCTACTGGCAGCATCGTTTATGCGAGAAAGATAAACATAAAACAGCATTCATTACTGCGTCGGGGTTGTATGAATTCAATGTTTTACCTTTTGGGCTCAAAACGAGTCAAGCTGTTTTCCAAAGGATAATGGACAAGGTATTAGCTGGCATTAAATATAAAAGGGCTATTTGTTATGTAGATAATATCCTAGTATGGGGTAATAGTTTCCCAGAGTTTTTAGAATCGTTAGAAGAAGTCATGAGTAGATTGAAGGAAGCAAACCTTACGCTGAAACCGAACAAATGCAGTTTTGGTTATAGTAAAATTTCGGTGTTGGGACATGAAATCTCCGGGGAAGGAGTTAAGCCCGATAATAAAAAATTACAGTCATTAAAGACACTAAAGACCCCAACCAGTGCAAAACAGGTTAAATCTGTGTTAGGTTTGTTTTCCTACTATAGAAAATTTATTAGTAACTTTGCCGAAATAGTTCTGCCTTTAATAAAATTGTTGAAAAAAAACATCAAGTTTATTTGGGGAAGGAATGAAGAAGAAGCCTTCCAGAAGATAATAAAAATTATAGAATCACCCCCGATCTTGCATTTTTATTCTAGTAGTAAGTTATTAACCACTAGGTTACATGTGGACGCGAGTGGTGAGGCTCTTGGCTGCTGTCTCAAGCAAGGTAGTGATGTGATGTTCCCTATAGCATATGCATCCAGGAAGCTGAGTGAGGGAGAGAAGAAATATTCCACAACAGAGAAGGAGTGTCTTGCTTTAGTCTGGGCGTTGAATTATTTCAAACATTTCCTGTAGGGTTTAAAGTTCCAGGTTGTCACTGATCACAAGGCGTTGTGCTGGCTGAGAGGTAGAAAGGACATGAATGGAAGGTTGGCTAGGTGGTCGCTGTGCATCCAGGCGTATGACTTCGACATTGTTCATTGTGCAGGAAGAGACAACGTCATAGCAGATTTCTTGAGTAGGAATCCTTTAGGTCAAGTAGATGAGGACCAGGAAAAGTCTGAAGAGGGCTCCGACGATGGCATGCAGCTGTATAGGATAGAGATAGTTAGAGTTAAAGATGAGCAGCTTGGAGATGAGTATTATAGGTATTGGTTGGATAGGATAACAGTGAGTGGGTGTAATGTGGTGAAAGGGTTTAGTGTGGTAGACGGCATTTTGTGTAAGAAGATCAGAATTTTAAATGATGATAGAATGGTGGTGGTCATTCCTAAAAGCTTATTGCAGGAGGTGTTGAGGGAACTTCATGATGATCCATGGTCAGGCGGTCATTTAGGTCTGGCGAAAACTTTGGCTAAGTTCAGAGCGAGGTACTTTATTAAGGATGCTGAGAAAGTAATAGATAAATTTGTAAGAAGCTGTATGCTGTGCCAGGAGCGGAAGAAGGATAACCAGGTGGCACAGTTGCAACCTGTTGTGGTGAATCATTTGATGGAGAAGATTGTGATAGATGTTTTAGGTCCATTCAGAAAGTCGCTGAGAGGTAATAGGTATGTTATTGTGAGTTTAGAGTATGCATCGAAGTATGCAGTGTGCAGAGCAGTGCCTAAGGTGACCGCGCAGAGGATCAGTGAGTTCTTGATAGAGGAGATTTTCTGTCGTTTTGGAGGAGTTAAGGAAATAGTATCGGATAGGGGGTCAGTTTTCACGTCTCACTTGGTAAAGGAAACGGTAAGGTATTTCGGAGCCAAGTCACGCTTCACCACTGCGTTCCACCCAGCAACAAATGGGTTAGTCGAACGATTTAATCGAACAATGTGTCAGATGTTGTCCATGTACGTCTCCACCGATCAGCGAAATTGGTGTAGTTATGTCCCACTGGTATGTTTCGCTTATAATTCAAGCAAACAGACCAGCACTAGAATTTCACCCCATATGTTGCTGTACGCTAGGGAACCATTATTTCAGACAGACATGATAGTAAGTAACGGAAATAATAACATGATTGATTATGTGGGACGTCATGAACTAGGAAATAATCTGACACGATGTGCCATAGCCAATATAAAAAGGGCACAGGTTAAACAGAAAATGCGATATGATAAAAAAGCTAAGTTCAGAAGGTTTATGCCGAATCAGTTGGTAATGCTCTACACGCCCAGACGGACCATAAATAGGAGTTTGAAACTATGTAGGTTATATAAAGGTCCCTACCAAATAGTTAGGCGATTATCTGATGTTAATTATGTAATTAGAAAGTTAAATAGGAGATTTAGGGATATTGTACATATAAATAGGCTAAAACCGTTTAATGTTAGAGTAGGCTAGTTAATGTAGATACTGGCAGGCAAGGTTATGTAACGTCAATGTCTAAGTACGTTAAAAAAATATATATAGGATAGACAGTTTTCAGATTTGACATGTCATAGTTAGTAGGGATGGGCAAGCAGAAAATATATTTATCGATGATTTTTGCTGCAATTAGTATCGATGTGATTAAAACAATTATTTTCCAATTCCATGAGCTGATGTAAGCTGCCGGGGGAAGAAAAGGCTGGCAATGCTGACTACGCATCGAAGCAATATTTGTTTTTTTTATTCAGCTAGGCTGAGCTTAATCCAGTGCATTGATGATATAAGCATTTCAAGAGTGGGAGAGGTATTGGTCATAACTGAAACCGACTTTGCATACGGGGCATAGCCTTCGCAAAGGATGTTGATTTGGCATCATTGGTCCAGTTGATGACTGTTTATGGCATTGGTCCAGTTAATAACTTATTGATAATATTAAATACGATAAGTGTGATAAGCTCTGGATAAAGTTCAATGATAGGTTTAGAAGATTCGATGCGATCCAGCCTTTCCTTCTCTGGCCTGATAAATGCTTGAGGATGAAATATTGTATCACGTTTGAATTTCACATAATTAAACCCCATCCGGGTGGATGTGAGTTATCACATCATTTCTGTTAGGTATGAGGCCGCCTTGTTACTTTTTCGGAGGTTTTGTGCAAGGAGGTTCAAGCATGACGGCGTTGACTTGTTAATGCATGTGCACTTATTAGCTGAAGTTAGAGTAAATATCGGAGAATCCGGTAATTCGTTTGCCATGACTTGAGCCTTCCCCTTGTAAGGGAAGGACCTTAGATTAATTCCTCCGTTAGGTAAAGGTGTTAGGTAAGAGTGATTTTCCTTCCAAAGTTGAGAATAGCTGCGCTTCACATGATTCTGCGCATCTATTCGTAGGGGCGTAGCTCATGTAGAGGCTTTCCACATAGGACAAGCAACCTGTTCGGCCGCTGACACCTAATACTGGCGACTTATAAGTTTGGAAGGAAATCGAATACAGAATATTTGAAATAGATCGAACGCGTGTAGTTTTTGTTTAGCTGGGACTTCTGAAAAAGCCGCCTGAAGGCAGGCACGTTGTTGATTCAATACAAGTTAAAAGTAATTTCTGCTTATTATTAGAGCTCCCTGAGTTACGCCTTCACAGTACCTACCTACTGCCTTTTTCCGCTGCGCCCACAAGTTCTGGTCCCTCTCGCCGAATAAAAAACATAATATACTCTCTCAATCACTCATCTAACCACACACAATAAGCAAACGCTTTCCTCACACAGTTATTATTTCGAAATTACGGCAGCTCGCTAACTCGCTAAATCGCATCCAACGTACACTCTTTTCGATATTTAATTATTTGTTTATTCATATTTTGATATCCGCATATATATTTAACGCTTATTTCACGCATTGAAAAACATTTAACGCATCCACGCACGTTATATTATTACTAGATACCTATTCTCAAAATGGCGTCAACAAGACAATCAAAAAAGAAGACAGCCAGTGATGATGAACACGAGGTTTACTCAAAACTATCTCTTCTCGAAACTAAGATGGAGAATCTTTACCAGATTATGCAGAATATATACGATCTTAGCCTAAAGGTTTCCGATCCAACATTTCAATCGCAATTTCTAGCACGCATTCAATCGGTAGATATTATACGTTCAAATTTCTTGGATACTATGGACTCGTGTGTTATGGCTCGATTAGAAAATGATCCATCCGCAAAACCGAACTACGCCGCCTTACAATCCTTTGACGAACTGTATTGTTACGTAAAACACACAGCATCTACACTCACACAGAATAATTCTAGTAAAAACACTCAAGATAATTCTCATAAATATGATCTGTTAAACCGCAAGTTACCGCCTCTCAAGTTAGTTTCTTTTGATGGTTCACCATATAATTGGTCGCCATTTTACGAGAATTTTTAAAGTCTTATCCACGATAATCTGCATCTCTCAGACGCCGAAAAAGTTCAATATTTAATAGGTTCTTTGTCCGGCAAAGCATCCTATAAAAACATAAATTAAATATTATAAATATTTACTCACGCACTCAAATTATTAAAATAGCAACACTTACATTCATTTCACATCATTCAATAAAAAACACGAGGACCAATCCTTAACTCCCGCGCACACCCTTTCCTACTTTCCGCTCATCAGTTGTCAAAAAGTCGCAACTCCGGAAACGCGTGTGCGCTCCCGTTTTCTCTCGCTCTCAAAGAAAACTCAAGTATAAGTGTTGTGTGTGAAAAACAGACTCTGTGGGTGGCTTACCAGCATTCAACTATAGTGAAAACTCCACTGCTAAAACTATCGAAGGACATTATTATTCAAAGCTCCAATCCCGCACCCGTAAGTACCTACCTACTGCCTTTTTTTCCGCTGCGCCCACAACGTGCTAATGGTTTTTAGTTATCTATAACAACAGCTCAAGTACGGTAGGTTCAGTCTATACAAATGTTTGATTACTATTTGGTCGTAACAGAAACTCCAACCTAAATCAGAATTTTTGCCGAAACCGAAACCGAACCTTCGGTCCTACACTACTGATTACAGAAATGACTTTGAATTCATGAAGGTCAAACTGCATCGATTATTTTAATGTCAGTTATCATAATGCAATAATGCATATTTCCTGTACGGGCCGTACCTTGTAACGTTACGTTAAGCTCCGACGAGCTTAACGTAAGTCACGTTAATAGAAAAGTTAAAAATAAGAGAATATAAATTAATCTAAGAAAAAGGGGCCGGCTTCGCACGACGTAGATGGTGGTCGTCAGCTAGGCAGACAGAAGGTCGGACAGGATCTCTTCTAAGTGATGGAATGCTTGAGGAATGCAGGTGAGCAGGAAAAATAGACGGATTACCAGGTAAATCTATTGATGAGAAGGCTGGCAGTAAGGTAAGACGATGCTGGGCTGCGGCGTCTCAGGCAGACGGATGAAAAGGTGGGTTCAAAACCTGCGCATGCTGCTGGCAGGCACGCGGTTGCCTCGCGCTACTCTGATGGCTTGACTAATGCATCTCATGTTCTTTTTACCGGACGGGCACATCAATTTAATTATAAGTAAAAGTATGTCCAGGCTATTAATTTATTATATATAAAGATTGTTTTACACTCATTCACCAGCTGAATATGTTACAGTTTAAGAGTTTTTTAGAATAAAAAGATACACTTGGTAATATCAAGTAGTCAACCGACTTTCGGCTTTGGCTCCCGAATCTGATGTTAAAAAAAAAGCTGACGCCCGTTTTTCCTCGTTCTGTCATCTCTTCTAAATTTTAAATTCAAAATATCAATTATATGACCAGAACGAATAAAAACGGTTTACAGAGGGGGCAGTCTACGCTGCCCTTATTATAATGTACAACTAGCTTAAGGAAGGTCTAGTCCATGGTACGTTATGTCTATGGCTTAAGAAAATAAAATACAGACAGACGTCAGATCACATGAAAATGTCAGAGTATAAAATATTCTTAGATTTTACAAATTAGCGATATAAATAAGTTATGGAATATTAAAACAATCAGAGATAACTAAAAATATGCTTTTCAGGTGTTAACAGTAACAAAGAATATATAAAAATGAGACATGAGTCGATAAAATATCAGATGATATGAAGGTAAGATTGTATAGTATTTATTAAACTGTAAATAGACTAAAGACGTGTGTCTGCACAGCAGAACACCACAACCGCCGGGATGTTCTGGAAATAAAATCACTGTTTTATATATTTACTTTAATGATTGACCGTTTATTAGCCTAAAGAATCAATAAATAAATAATAAATTAATAAATTTGAATAAAAAACAAAATTATTGAATCTTTAATATCGTTCTACAAAGACTAACTAACACGATTCCCTCACAAATTCCTAGTCTTAAGAAAGTCACTAAGCCACTGCTAATCTCTTTCGTTCTTCTTCCCACTTCCAACTTCTTCGTGTTGTGTACCACGAAGTAGATGAAAAAATACTTCAACGGTAATAATGTGACTGCTCGCCTGGTTGGGATCAGATTAGTGCAAATGTACTGAAACAAATATCTTTTTCTATAACACCTGGCCTACTGATTTAATAAATCGCTGCTTTGTTGCCGGAGTATTTCCTCAAGCATTAAAAAGAGCTGTGGTACATCTGATACATAAGGTGGGTGATAGAGACAAGTAGCAACTATAGGCCAATTGCAATCTTAACGACGTTATCGAAGCTATTTGAACGCATAATTAATAACAGGCTAATCAAATACTTAGAAGAATATAACTTGTTTTCTGATGCGCAATATGGATTTAGAGCTGGCCGTTCAACTGATGATGCAGTACTTGATCTTGTTATCTTTTTAGTTAACAAACTAGATACCAAAAATAAATGCTAGACTATATTTCTTGACCTAGCAAAAGCATTTGATACTGTCTGTGTTCCTCGGCTTGTGCAAAAACTTGAGGGTCTTGGTATTAGAGGCGTTCCACTGTCGTTACTACAGGATTATTTAAAACATAGATACCAATCAGTAAAAATTAAAGAACACATTAGTGACGAATTTACAGTGGATTTTGGGGTGCCATAAGGCAGTATATTGTGCCCTACTCTTTTTCTCCACTTTTCCGGAAGTTGTTTTTTTATTGTTAATTTTTTATTATTTATTATCCTATTCCGGACGAAGATAAATTCAAAAACACAAAAAATATGAAAAATTGGTCCAGCCGTTCTTGAGTTATAAGTGGTGTAACTGGCTTTGTTTTATATATATAGACTCAACTATTCGGAGAATTTAAATGAGTTAGGTATTCGAATTTGAAATTGGACCCTACAGTCCAAAGTACTATTAGATATTTATATTAATAAAATTATTGACCTGCTGAAATCCTCAGAAAGCGTTTACCTACTCCAAGTAACTTTGCACTTCCACTGATGTAGATGGCATATTAAATCTACCATATTAATATATTCTCATAATTTACTCATACAGTTTCCAAAATATTAAACAATCGCATATATTCATTACTGCCACATTTCGGAGAAATATTAACCACACAGCATGAAAACAAACAATTATTTCCCAGGTGCACGGTAGCACAAACAATTTTAAATAAGACTGAGTTCACATTAGCGATTGGAACACACTGTACATTAAAAGGCGGCGATGTTGCTAAGAACACTTCTCTTTGGTTGAGCCCATCTGCTCGATCACACCTTAGTATTTTATAATCCGGTGGAATAAGTTCGCCTTCATGGATTGAATCATTATGGCCCGATTCTGTGATGGAAAAAAGGTCGTAAGAGAATGCCAACATATTTAACATTTTAATTCTTACTAACTATATAAACTAAACAAATACGTGTACAGCATACAATGCTTAAACATAATACATACTATATAATACATTATCGTCATATTGACAAGAACTGTTCCCTTGTTCTTTTCTTGTAAATTCCCAACGAAGGGCTATCCCGTATGGAGTGAGGGATATTATTCCAGAGGCGGACAGCACGAACAGTAAATGATCCACCGTTTCGACTTGACAAATGGGGAGGAAAACGAAGGAGAAGAGATGATGAAGAACGGCAAGGTTTTCCTCTCGGAACAAGATACTCAAAGCGTTCCCGAAGATATGAAGGAGAGATAGGGTTGTGAAGAACAGAAAAGAGTAAAGAAAGAGTGTGTGTATCTCGGCGCTGCCGAATGGGCAGCCACTTCAACCGCCTCCGAAAACCCGACACATGGTCATACTTTCGGAGGCAGAGGAAGCTTAGAGAGATTGTCAAGAGGAAGCCTTAACATTGACATCAAGAGTAACAGGTGATTTCGGAATGTAGATTAATTGCATTAAGGTCTATATCAAGCGTGCTGTTATCAACAGCTTTGCCGATACCAAGAGATTTAAGAAATTGCCATACTTGTGCTGTGTTGAAGTTTTGAACAGAGTTGTGGATGTGGCGCCTTTTAGCATCCCTACACATACGACCGCACCGATTGCGCAGCTTCTTGTAAAGAGACCAGTTCTCATCAGTAGGATCTCCTCTTCTTTGTTTTTATAAACGCTATCACTAAGGTCTTAACTCCACACTTTCATCTCTATGCCGACGACCTGCAGCTTTATCGCCACTTCAAAATAGAAGAGCTCGCTAGTGCTGTCGCTGCCATCAATAATGATCTTAAAAATGTCTATCAGTGTAAAAGTTTTAGTCTTTTAGTGAACCCAACCAAATCACAAGCACTCATTATTGGTGGCAGACATTTCGTCAATTTTCTGAATAACCAGCATCTTCCTCCAGTGTTGTACGATTCTGTCCCTATATCCTATACAAAAAAAGTTAAAAACTTAAGTGTTTTCGTAGACTGCAACCTTTCTTGGGACTTTCACATTACTGAAGTAAGCAGGAGACGCAATGGCTTTTTAATTGTTTCGGTACGTAATTAAGGCATTCAAGGAGTTAAAGCATACTTCGCATGCCTGTACAAAAGCAAGCCTGTATCAAAAGGGGTGCCAAAGCGCTTTTTTAATAGAGGAGAACGAACTCGCGGCAGACGGGCAGTGGATCAATAGTGAAGTTATTCGCATCGCCTTTAAAGGGTGCAACATTACCTTCACATATATATGGATATGGGTGTCGTTTTAAGGTTGAATCTTATATGTTTCCTGTTGCCCAGTGTTCAGGATGTTGGAAGTATGGCCACATGAAACGTTTTTGTCCTACCCAGAGAATAATATGCCCTAAATGTGGTAAAGGACATGATAATTGCGAAACCGAAGATTTCTCATGTATTAATTGTAAAGGCCCGCATATGGCATTAAACAAAAATTATCCAATGTATCTCAAAGAGAAATTGATCCGAGACATTATGAGTAAGGATAGGTGTTCTTACAAGGTAGCGCTAGACTTCTATTTGAAACAATTAAGGAAAACATGTGAAATTACTCCTATCAACTTTGAAGACAGAGAAATATTATCTTCAACCTCGTTTTCACATAATAGAAGCTACAGAGATGCTCTGACACCCTTAGAAGCACCAATTTATGCAGTGAATACGTGCAGGGAATCAAGGCGAAGAAGAAACCTTCGAAAAGAGAATTTCATCCAAACCAAACAAGAAGAAAAAGAAAATACAGAATGAGAAGAAAAAAGAACCAATAAAAAAGGGTACAAAGAAAAATGAACAAGAACGACAGGAAGAGAAAAATATTGAAGAAATAGTAGAAGGAAGGCCCAATAAAAATGAAAACGTATCCAAATTGAAGATTTTTTACAACAAGGTTAAAGAAATATGGCTGGCAGATTATTCAACGGCACAAAAGGTGAAGGAGGGTTTAAGATTAGTACTAGAAGAAATAATGATATATGTTTTTACTTATTTTAAGGATTGAGATTGTGTAAGTAAATTGTTCACTTTATCCAGAGATGGATAATATTCACATTACTACTAATATCAATATATGTCAGTGGAATGCTCACAATCCACTGACAATTGATTTAGAATTATTACTAAATAGAGGTAATGTTCATGTAGCAATTTTAAGTGAAACATGGTTGGATGCAGACAGTCGCATAAATATCAGTGGGTATAATGTCTATAGAAAGGATAGGTATGATTCATACGGAGGAGTAGCGATTATTTTACATAAATCTTTAAAAACTTTCATTGTTCCTGTAAGCGTGACTAATTCAAGTATTGAAATAGTACATATTAAAATCCTTAATTGTAAATTAATCCATCATATAATTTCTGTCTACTGTCCGTCCTCTGTGAGAACCTCGCAATCAGATTGGGAAGACGTTTTTTCAAAATTTCCAAAAAATGATTTTATTGCGGGTGGTTTTAATGGACATCACGCCTGCTGATCCAGTAAAATTGATTCTAGGGGCCAACAATTGTTCGAAGCTGCAATTGAAAACAATTATATATCATTGAATAATGGCGATCCCACCAGAATGAAACTCGTTAATGGTTTTTTACAAAAAACCTCCCCTGATGTTTCGTTCTGTACCATAGACACAGCAAGCAATGGTTCCTGGAGTGTCAGTAGTGAAAGCCTAGGTAGTGACCAATTAATTATAAAAATCACATTTAAATATCCAGACTCAGCGAATATTACCTTAAAACGAAATTTAAAAAAAAAACAGACTGGTCTAGCTATCGTCAAATTATTTACAACAATTTTATACAAAGTTAAAAAAAAGTCATACATACATTGTACGTTTTCTGATATTGGCGTATCAGAAAACGTACAATGTATGTATGACTTTTTTACAACCCAAATTAATAAAGCGGCTGATAAAACAATTTACTTTTCAAAAATATTTAATAATCCAATGCGTCAATTTACACCAAAACCATATTGGAACCAACAACTTTCTAAAGTGGTAGCCGAGCGTCGTTTAGCTTGAACAAACTTTAGGAAAAACCCTGTGCCTCAAAAATTAGAATTACTTAATACTTAAATCTATGAAAATCAAAAGATTATAAGGCAAGCTCGATCTAAGTCTTAGCATAATTTCTGTGACAGTATTGATGAGACTACAACTTCATCAACCATGTGGAGGAAAATGCGTTGGATGAAGGGTTTCAGGCAGTCAAGATCTTATTCATCTGAAAGAAAAAAAAGAAGAACTGTTGAGTTCATTGGCCCCAGATTTTGTGATGACTTCAACTCCTGTTCTAGATAATAATGAGTCCCCTCTTAATTGTGAGTTTTCGAATCAAGAACTAGAATCATGTTTTAAAGCTAAGGATACTTCGTCTGGTATCGATAATATTACATATACAATGATTTTTAATTTGCCTCTTATTGCTAAAAAATATTTAATTAAGTTATATATAATTTAATTTTTAAAACATCAACAGTTCCCTTTCAATTGCGAGATATTAACATAGTACCGATTCCTAAAACTGGCAGCATCTCCGATGGTAAACTTCGTCCAATTGCATTAATATCTTGTCTGTGTAAAATATTTCACTCTATGATTCTGAAGCGACTAGAATGGTTTATAGAACATAATAAAATACTATCCCCTGGAACAACAGGGTTTAGAAAAGATCACTCATGTCATGATAGTCTTGCACGCCTAGTTACCAAATTACAAATTGGCTTTACCAAAAATACCTCAACTGTAGCTGTTTTTTTGGATGTGAAAGGGGCTTATAATAACGTTCTTATTGACCGGGTTGTACATATTCTGAATGATTTGAAAGTTGGGAAATATATTTTTTCATACATTTAGGAATTTTTAAAAGAAAGACATCTTATTATAAAAGCTGACGAAAGTAACATACAGTATGTAAGATGGACTGGTAAGGGAATTGCACATGATGATCCTTTATCCCCCCTTATCTTTAACATAATTACGGCCAGTATTTGCCAAAATATCAATAACGATTGTGTTAGTCAATACGCTGATGATTTTGTTCTATATTGCAATGACACTTAAATAAAAGACACTGTAGATAATATGCAGCAAGCTTTGGTTTTGTATGATAACGCTGCAATTAGTCATACTTATAAACTGGAAAAATTACAAAATCTAGCTCTAAGAATAATTGGCGGTTTTATTAAATCTACTCCGATACATGTTATGGAGAGTGAGTTGAGTATACCTCCGTTACAAATAGGAAGACAATTTCTATCTCTAAAATTCTGTTTAAAGCTGCAATCCAAGTCAAATGACATTTCTACAAGTTTGGTTAGAGATCTTAGGAGTATGACGGAAAACAGGTACTGGGGTAGGAACAAGAAACCTCTACTAACTACTTCACACAATATAATTAGTGAAGAGGAAATTGCGTTTTATTTTCCTGTTTTGATGTTCACTTTAGATACATTGGTGTCTAACATAGATATTAAGGATGTTAATATCCCCCATGAAGTGGACAAGACTGAATAAGCGATCAAGAGAAAGGGAAAAGTTACTTATTTCACGTTTTTGTCCCCTAGATATCCTCCCCAATCTTGTTGATTACTCTCTCTTTTTTCTCTTATGAGTGTGCCGTTCGTGTATTAAATTGTTGTCCGAGTTCGTGTGGGCTACTTCTGTGGCGATCGCTTATTCAGTGATCGTTCCCGCGCTTTGGTTTGACGGTTGTTTTTTATCTGTTGTATGTTTAAAAGGCTCGGACCGGTTTCTATGTGTCGCGGGAATAGACAAGGATGACGTTCATTCATTTAAATAATCGGTAACACCGATCGTCGCTCCTTGAAGATTTTTCAAAGACGCTGCCTGTCAGTAGACATTTTGTTCTGTGCGAGGCGTGCACGGTATTTTATTTGGTGGCATTTTTTTTCAAGAAATACGTTAGTGAGTGAGTGTGTGGCGGCAATAAAACATGGAACGGTAAGTGATGAACAGTTTTTACCAGCGGCATTGTGTGTTTGACCTAAATTCCATCAGAAAAAAGTATTTCAACGAAAATAGTCCTCCATTGTTCTGTCGCCGCGCCGGCCGTAGACCGTTTTTCTCGGCATGTTTTGTTTTGTGATTTTGCATATTTCTTATCAAACTGTCGTTGTAAACATTCCTAAACTAATTAGTTACGTCTCTGAAGCCGCTAATTGAAGTGATTACGCCGGTACCTTGAAATTAGTAGAAAACAAAAACATCCGACCCAAAACGTCAGTTTGAATCGTGACGTCACAAACGGTTTTTTGTGTGTTTTCTGCGACGTTGAATCTCTGGATGTGGCATACGGATTTTAGTACCTATAATATTTTAACCGACTTCAAAAAAAGGAGGAGGTTATTTTAGGTGACTGTTTTTCTTGTGGGTCGTTTCTTTTTGCTTTCTTACTACTTTTGGATGTGTGGATTATATAATGACATTTTTTAAATATCCATCTAGATCAGTTCCGGCGGCGGCGCGACCAGGGAAATGGTAGGCGGGGAGGAACATGGTGGTGGTGGTGATGGTGTTCGCGTAGATGCGCGTGATGGTGCCGAAGCGGGCCCATCCATCTCAGTTATGTAAGTCGCTGACGGCATGCTCTGTGCCTTCGCCAGCTGCGTCAGTTGTTTTCGTATCGGACTTTCGTTTGTATTCATCTCCTAAAGACACAGGCAGGTACTACAACACTTCTTTTGTTCCAGATTCCTGGATCACAAGGACTCACCGTCCACATCGTCCGGCGTCGGGCATCCAACCCTTCATTATCGCCCACGTCAGAGGCTTCGGGGGGATGATATCTTCAAGTTTTTTTTTTTTTTATACCAGGAGATTCTCGTCTAGGGCGATGTCTCATTGTTCAGTTTTAATTTAGAGTCATTTCAAGTCATGAGTGCAAGTACGCACAGTTCGAGTTCAGGTGCGCACAGTACTGGGTGCCGCATCCATGTTACCGTAGATCTTTGTATGTGTTTTTTCGTAAAATTGATCATCTTGCCGATTGTTTTTTGTAATGTTTTTCTTAGGCAACATGCCTTTGTTTTGTGTATTTTCATTAGTAAATATCATCATCATGTACATTGTGAAATAATATTTAAAAGAAATACAATAATAGTTGCTCTGTGTCCAAATTACGAAAGGGCCTTTTTTAGTGGTCATTTTCAAGTGTTTGCATTGTGACTCATTGTTCGTAAACTAAACAATTCTAACACCTCAGCCTTTGTTTGCGATAAGACTGCGTACCAAACTATGTAATAGGATACTATTCCAAACCATGTGGCTCACAGCATTCCTGGAACCGAAGTGTAAACATACCCATTATTTTTTGTCGGCGGCCGGTTCAAGTACCTGAGGCGTAATTTTGTAAAGCTTGTGTTTTGAAAAATATTTATGGGGAGGTGTGATCTAATGATTGATTTATGTAAAAAAGGGTGTTCTTTTGTAAATAAAATAAAAACTTATTGAAATAATGGTTTACTTTTTCATTTCTAACTACTTTTGTACACAAAACTGGTAAAAAATCCCTTCCGCTGAATTTACACATTTTTAACGAATACAAAACAAGTCCAAACATAAAAAATCCACTTGAAATCTGATATCTTAGTTCATTGACATTACAACAACATATGTTTCATGTATAGCTCACATACAAAACTTTCGAGATAACGGCGTTTTAGTGGCGCGCGAATAGCGCGCGAAATCGCCCGACCGACCTGCCACAGAAACTGTTTCGCGCGGTTTTTTTTTGCCACCGTTCAGGGGTTAAATGTAATCTAGTTCACAGTTCCAAAATCACATTATTGTATGAATTCTTTAAAGTATAATACGCTTAATGAATTACGGGAAATATACACTGGCTGGCATATTACATACACAGATGGGTCCAAAACATCAGAAGGAGTAGAAGCAGCTTTTTGTGATTTAGCAAATAAGTCTCAGAGAACTTATAGCATGAATAATCATATTACCATCATGACGGCTGAACTATTTGCCATTTCTGAGGCCTTGAGATATGTGCCAGAACTAAATGTGAGGAGAGTGGTGATATGTTCTGATAGTAAGAGCGCCTTACAACATATTTCTAAATGTGTTCATAATGGGTTTAACTGGCATACACAATTTTGAAGCAAATTCAGTCTTACAAGCAGACTGGTAAAAGAGTTGTTATTCAATGGGTACCGTCCCATGTAGGACTTTCGGGTAATGAGGAGGCTGACAGATTAGCCAAAAATGCCATTTTATTAGGTACGCCAATACGAGATATATTATCCAGCTATTCGGAAATGTTAAGCAAATTTAGAAAATTAAACAATTTATCTTGGAAGGAACATTTTAATGAAAGATCTAAAACGAAAGGAATCTGGTATAAAAGTATACAATGTGAGCGTCCTCATATACTCTGGTTCTCCGGGTCGAAACTGTCTCGAAGTCAAATTGTTGCAGCGCATCGTTTGCAGTCACGACATATTCCACTAAAAAAATTTGCCTATCTCATGCGAAAATCGGACTCCCCAAACTGTGAGGTGTGTGGTAAGATAGATGCACAGTATGTGTTGGTAGAATGTGTCCGATTTACAAATAAGAGAAATGCACTTCACATTTCAATGAAATTGTCGGTAATGGATGTTGGAATGTTCCATGGTAGTTTAGCTAAACCAACTTCTGAAGCAGCAAAAATATTATTTAAAAAAATATTTATTATTACCTTTCTGTTAGATAAGAAATTAGATTAAGCTTTGTGCTATTTATTATGATTAGTTGAGGATGTAAGTTTATACATATAAAAGCACAATAGGATTGACATCGTCACTTTTTTGTACAAAAATCCCTTAAACAAATGAGAATAAATATAAAAAAAAAGAAAAAAAGAATGCATTTTAAACCTTGGTATGTTAGGGTACGTTCACACAGAACATCCGTATTCCCAGGATCGTTTTTAACGAATCCATCGCTACTGGGGGTAATGCTTAAACCACGTTTATTCAGTGTACCACCAACTTTCTACAAGGATGGACGTCCTCGTGTTGTATTGGTACCATCGTCGTCTGCGTCAGAGGAAACCACGCCTTTATTGGCAGCCTGTATAACCTGTTAAGCTTGTAAACCTGTAGAACGGATTGCTTGTATATTTTGTCAAATCTGTATTTTTTACTGGATCTAGAATACTGACATCTGTGTGAAGTCGCTCATACAACTACATACGTCAGCGCCGAATACTAACTACTACATACGATAAAGCGGACCTGTAAAACGGATATTTGTGTGAATAAGCACTTAGGAGGAGGGAAGTCAGTCAGATCTCAGATAGGCAGTCACCATCTCAGGAAATATAACAGTCCGGTATTCATTATCCGTCCAATGGGTTATTGGTTTTTGACAAATGGAACTAGTGGTCTAGATCCCAGAGTCCCCTGACGTTTCTGAATCTATCTACACAAAATGTGACCTTAGCACCTGGCACCTGCAAATTGGCCGTCGGCTCGAGTTAGTACTCGTAAGTATGCGCACGTTCAAAGTACATACTAACACTTCTCAATCCCACTCATTTTTAGAAGAAAGAATTCAGAAACATCTAGGGGCTCTGGGATATTGCTCTAAATCTCTATAGGATTGCAGAAACGTAACATTTCAATTATCGATTCGATCATTGATCCCTTTTAACCTTCTTCAAAAATGAGAATGTTCTCAATTCGACTGTATTTTTTTCATGATTGTTTGTGCTCACAGAACTTTTTTTCAAGAAAGCTTTTATGGAAGCTTTTATGAGGATATTTTGATCATTTGGTCTAAAATGAAAGGTATCCGTTTAAATCATGTAAATCGTTCCACACGTACATGAGATATTAACTCATTAAAGAATGCCAAATGAAAGGCTCAAGAACGCCCCTTACCGCGATACGTTTGTTTGGATCGTGTTAGCGATACTGCATTTACATTTTTTTCGTATCATTTTTAAACATTGGAATACCTTGGTAAACAGGTGTTAACAACTTTTATTTTTTTGTTATCTGTCGGTGACTTTAACCTATATACAGGTATGAGATATTTGTCATGTGTGTGCGATATTTAGTTTTGTAGCAGATTCGTGTTTCTTAAAGGAAATAAGGAGCGCCACCTTGACAGACGTGCATCTGGACTGAGGGCCCATTTTTCAAATCCTTGCGGAACGAAATAATACTTAAAGGGAAATTAGTTAAAAATAGTAAAAACTTAAATCAATGGGCCTAAAATTTCTTAAACGTGAATTAAAACTGTTATGATGAAATTACTTGGGCCCTCAATCCAGACGCTTGCATAAACTGGCATAACCTAAATCTCAGAAAGTACTATCTCTGGGTTAATCATTTTAACTTAGGAATTTAGTTAAGAATTTCTTAAATATTTTAAGAAATTCCCAAATCTGTAGAATATGACATTACAGATTTATGGCGATATATCTAGGGCCCTCAATCCTTTAATATCTTTACCGAGGAATCTGCAAAACATGAATTTATCTGAAGAAATACATGAATAGGACTGTAATATACTTTGCTTAGATACCTCTGTGAATTAGTTAAAAAGAAATAATGACACAAAAGTGAATTGTTAAAAAGTAAATGAGAATCGAATTTCACTTAAACGTCTGAACTGAGAGCCCAATATTTTCGGCTTTATTGACTAGGCTCAACCTCATAGATTAAGTCAAATTAAACTAAGTTTTTTTACTATTTTTTAACTAAAATGTCACATATCGTCCGTTCTTCTAAATGCAATACATTAAGAGAAAATTGATTTTTATTTTTTTTATAGGAGAAAGTTTTGTAGGGTACACATGATTTTGTTACTTTTTTGGACTGATCAGTATATATCCTCATATAAGCTATTTTTTAAGCGACTAAAGTAAATATTTATAATTTGAACTGTCGGAAGCGATTGTGTTTTTTGTGGTGCAATATTTTGAAGGGAACACAGTGCAATTGTCAGGCAAAGCTATTATTGCATGGGTCCTTTTCGGGCGAGCATAAAACAAATGAACGTCATTCTTGGTAATGTACCGTAACAAAGTAACTAATCGCATTATGTAATGGAGAATAATGTAAAAGTTTAATATTTTTATTACACTAGGCACGTATTTTGATGTACACGCACAATCTGTAACTATAACGATGGTAATACTCTTCCAAGTTTTATCATCAATTTACCACTGATCAATGAAAAATAACTTTCTTTTTCGAAGTCGGTGTCCATAACGAAAAAATAGGTACTTACCAAAGACACCGACTTCGAAAAAGAAAGTTATTTTTCACTTTGTAGTGTTTTATTTGGAAGTCGGTAGTATTTTTTTGTAAAAAAGTTTTTTTTAGTTGTACCTACCTAATAGGCAAGTTATTTAGTAAGTTACCTTAACGCCAGAATAGATTAGCCGAATATCATGAAATTTGAACGTAAAGGGTGAAATGAGAGAATTGCGTACCCCTCAAGAGCGTACTGGCGTGATGTTATGTTATGAAATGGTATAAACAATAAACAGACATGCGATTGCAGCAATCCCGAGAGATTTCCCGTCAGTTATTGAAGAGTTCTGTTGTATATCTTGGCAGTTCTTCATTAAATCTTCACCAAATTAAAATGGCACCAATTTCGAAACATAGTCTTTCATATAAAAAAGAATTTTCAAAATCAGTCCACAATTGACAGAGATATCGGTGAATATACATAAAAAAAAAACATACATGAAGTCGAACATAGAACTTCCTCCTTTTTGGTAAATCGGTTAAAAAGATAGATTGATCTTTGCGACAGCTGTCAGTATCAATTCAGTAACAATAGCGCTTGTGACAGGCTAATAATAATACAAAACAGACATCAAGCTATTTTTTATGAAGTATAAGTTACTTTTAGGAGTCTAATATAGTCTAGTCCCAATTGCCAAGAAATTGGAGTTTACGCGCAGCCGTAAACTCCAATTTCTTGTCTCTTCTGTTAATATGCACTTACTACCGCTAGATGCTACTCACATGGCTCCTCACTCTTCTCCTTCTCTATAAGATCTCATTCTAATTTCCGACCCTAACTAAGTAGGCACACATGGACAGCTTCCTCCTCCTTTTTCCTACCATGACCTCATTTATCTTTCCTACAATATTCGACCTCCTAAACGCAAGGCCAAATTTCTTTCTCTTCGTTCTTTTAAAAACATTGATTTGGAGCGTTTGAGAGCTGATGCGGGTGGTATTGACTGGTCTCCTGTATACGCCTGGGAGTATATGGACACTATGGTGTAAATATTCAGCAAGACAATGTTGGATTTATATGAGGCACACGCGCCCTTAAAAAAGGTGAGGGTCAAACACCTTCCTGCACCATGGCTATATCCAGCAATAAAAAACCAGATGGCTAAGCAAACAAAGCCAAGTGCCTGTACAGAAAGTGACTGACTAGGGAAAACTGGGACCTTTATAAAAGGATGCGAAATCGCTGCAGTCATCTGTGTAGGAATGCGAAAAGGCACCACATTCCAACTCAATTAAAAACTTCAACCCAACACAAGTATGGCAATTTTTAAAGACTGTTAGTATTGGTTAAGCCTCTAGCAAGAGTTCTTCTGATAAGAATGAGCCTTAATGCACACTTTTCTAAGGCCCCATTACACTCGATGACCATGTTAAATCTTCCACTCTCAACGATCTCTTTAATCTTCCTTCGCCAGCATATTCTTCTTTCTCTTGCCACCAAATTACTGAACTAGACATTAAGAAATGTATCCTTTCCATATATATAACATAATAGCAACAAATTGTTTGTAATTAAATTGATGTTACGATATCAGACTATTTTTAGATTACATAATATAAGTGAAGTAAATAGTTTTCATAAATTTATATCGATTGTGTTTTATTGCTGCATATACTGTCCATAGAAACGATGACATATGATATGATTTTCCGTCCCAAAAAGTAACAAAATCATAAATACCCTACATAATTTTCTCCTACAAAAAATTAAAAATCAATTTTCTCTTAAAGTATTAGAATTAGAAGAACGGACGATATGTTACATTTTAGTTAAAAAATAGTAAAAAAACTTAGTTTAATTTGACTTAATCTATGAGGTTGAGCCTAGACAATAAAGCCGAAAATATTGGGCTCTCAGTTCAGACGTTATAGTAAAATTCGATACCCATTTACTTTTTAACAATTCACTTTTGTGTCATTATTTCTTTTTAACTAATTCACAGAGGTATCTAAGCAAAGTATGTTACAGTCCTATTCATGTATTTCTTCAGATAAATTCATTTTTTGCAGATTCCTCGGTAAAGACATTAAAGGATTGAGGGCCCTTGATATATCGCCATAAATCTGTAATGTCATATTCTACAGATTTGGGAATTTCTTAAAATATTTAAGAAATTCTTAACTAAATTCCTAAGTTAAAATGATTAACCCAGAGATAGTACTTTCTGAGATTTAGGGTATGCCAGTTTATGCAAGCGTCTGGATTGAGGGCCCAAGTAATTTAATCATAACAGTTTTAATTCACGTTTAAGAAATTTTAGGCCCATTGCTTTAAGTTTTTACTATTTTTAACTAATTTCCCTTTAAGTCTTATTTCGTTACGCAAGGATTTGAAAAATGGGCCCTCAGTCCAGATGCACATCCTTGACAGTATGCAACGTAGCTCAAAATGAGTCGACATTTGATCGATGTGACCATAACAGGACTTATAATAGTGCATCGTGTGTGGTACTATTGTTTAGTTTTTTTTTATGGATCTTGTGTGTTCTGCATTTAAAATTGATATAAATGTTATTGGTGATCATATTCAGAAAAGGCAGGTCGCAGTTTCTCATGACCGGCGTTCTCTATGACCAAATGATAAGCGTGAACAAAAGATACATAAAGAACGTAAGTAGCAAGTGGCTTTGTATAGTATCTGCCTGACCTATTAAGCAAAAGGTGTGAGTTTATGTACAAACACAATAAAAAATATGATGAAATGCTCACCATAAAGAAATTTGCTATCTAATGGTGAAGTAGTTTTCTTCGCCCAAGGAAATTCATCATCACTGCATCCAATTGGCATCCCATTGCAACTGTAACAAGAATAAAATAATTGTAACTAGCATGTAAAAATAAACTTTTAAGGGTTCCATACCCGTAGGATACACATATATTAGGTATACAAAATGTTGTTCCGAAGAATTTTTAACTTCCCATTGACCTATGAACTTGAAATTTGGTGATAATGTTTATTATTACGTAAATAACAAATAACAATATATTGATAAATCCAATCAGATTTTCTTGGCAATAGGCACGCCCTAATAGGTCCGTTATGAGTTTTGTACATCGGACTTAAAATTTTGTCAAAATGTGGATGTACTTTGGCAGCACCCCTACCACCTAATAACCTAACTATAGGTATATAATATTTTTTTTTAAATAATCATTGATTTTTTTTCTAGTAATTTTGTTTTTATATTGCATTCTTTTTCTTGTTTTTGCCAAAGGTATCAATATTTGTAATGAAATCGATCAATAACCACAGTCTTGTGTGCGGGGGTTATCTGTGTGACAGGATTTCTTAGTACAGAAAACAGTCTCCAACAAGCAGTTTATCAAACAATATTGCACTGCTATGTCCCTTTGAAGGAATCAGATCTAAGTGTCATTGGTCTAATTTAAGACCTTTACCTGTGCTGGGGTGGTTTTATAATAAAATTATAAGTCTTTTTCGAATTTTTGGACATGAAAATGTCATTCTCACTGTGAACTTTGGTGATCATTTAATTTTCCTTGGACATGCTTATTACAGCTGTAGTAAGAGTAAAAGAGACAGAAATATATATTGTACACTTATTTTTATAAATGTTAATCATGTGCTTATTACGGTGTACAATGATATAAATAATAATAAATATATCAGTCTTGTTGATAATAGTTAATATTTTATAATTATTTTAAAGTGATGACAACTGTGACTAGTCAACAAGGTAGGTAGTTACAATCAATAGATGAATCATAACATTGATTTGTTTACTGCAACATAGTTGATCCAAAGCTACTTATATATTTTATCAGTGCTTGAACATTAACTAGGTATTATCATAGTGACCTCAACTAGTATCAAGGACACATAACACAATAATCAATTAAATATTGCATTTGCGGATGCTTTTTGCATGTACGATAAACAAAGCAATATTATATTTGCAATCATTTTATTGCACGTGTATAATAAACACATAATGAAATAAGTTATTATCAAACAAAGAAGACTTGTCACGGCCTATACGAAATTTACCCAGCCCGGCAAAATATAGTATTCTCAAAATTATAAATTTAAAATTAAAATTTTATATTATGTTAGGCAAAATAAATTACTGACATTCAGTCACCATTACCAAAAATATTGGTTAAGATTTTAAAATTACCTTCTATAGATATGTATTTTGTAAACAAACACGTTTTGGCGATTTTTCACATGTTTTTTGTTTCAATATTTCTATGACAGCCATTGAAATAATAAAAATTACTATATGTCACATAAATTTTACACATTATAATGAAAAACATGGCATTCCTTGTTTTCATTGGTCACATTTGATGAGTTTTCTTTTTGTGTTTTTTTGTGTTTTGACTCATAAAAGCGGTGCACGGCAGGGATTACTAGTCCTATCATAGGATAGACTCGACTTTCGAAAGTCGAAATTTGCAACATGGGTACACTATGGCCCGTATTAAGATACTTATAGGATATGCTTAAACCGGTATAATATTCTTGTGGGATAATTTTCGACATCAGGTGAAACTGCTGGCAAAAGTGACTTTCTACAAAAATACAATGATCTACTAACCCAACTCCAACTATTTTGTTATCCTTGTTGACAATACAAGCCCCTACTTGGTAACTAGGATCTTTGCTCCGTTTTGCCGCCAAAAACGCAGTTGCCATAAAATATTCTTGCCAATCTATGTAATCTTCCCGTTTTTTGAGTTTAGTTTCTCTGAAATTACAATAAAACAGCTTGATTAATATTCTGACAAAGTTATGTGTTTTAAAAGTATTGTAAGTATTTAGTTCTAGTACAGGAGCTATGTAAAAGATTAAATATATTATTTTTGTGTGATTAATTTAAATAACAATAAACATTTTTTGTATTTCAGTATAACACTCACACAATAATGCATTTGAAATATTGTGGTAAATAGCTTTCGCAGTCTTTAAAATTTGTAGATTTACGTTGTTGCTGTTCCAAAATGTATTGCTATTTCTAAACTCTATGTTGTTATATATTACAAATAACGCTTACTCTTGTAACGACATGTTTTTGGTCATTTCTGTAATATAAAAGACAAACCCGGGATACTTTTCCCTGTTTGGCGGCCGGGAGGCAGAAAAACGTCAATGAACCAATGACGGCAAGCCAACTGACGTAAGACGTTTCGTTCGTTACTTTCATTGACACATGAATAATGTCATTTTTTTTTAACTTCTTTCCGTATGTCCACCTCATTGATGTCCACACAATGATAATTCCTACTAGTTAGAGTTATGTTTTTTTAAATGCGATTCAACAAGGTCCTGGAATCTTCAAGCGACTGATCTACAAGTAATAAAAAAACAATCTTGAGTTCTTGGCAAGAACTCAAGATTTTTTAATATATAAAGAGCTCACATTTGTCGCGCTGCTACGGGTGGACATTTGGCAGATGTTATTTTCCATAAGTAATTGCCAAGCCTAAATATAATATTTTTTAAACAACACCTAGTAATTTCCATTTTTAGTAAAAAAAAAATATAAAATAAGTTGTATACCTCTTAACTGGCCACCCTGTATTTGGAAAATAAAGGAAAACGTGCGCTGTATTAATTGTGTGCATTCAGGCTTCCGAATCTGAATTCCGTATCAAGAAACCTAAACAGGAAACCAAACTTGTGTGGTCAGCCTTTTAGAAGTAGGTACTTAGTTAAGAGCGTGCTATATAAGTCACTGCGACGATGAGACATGCGAGCCACGACTTGGCGCGAGTAAGGCCTTGAGCGTGAAAGCTCAGTTGGCGCGGTTAGGTGACCAAAATACATCGCGAGTTGTAACGGGCAGTAATGGCGGTGCGCGGTGGTTTTGTTATGTTTAGACATGTTTCCTCAGGGAAAACTAGCTAGCCTGCGAGGCTGCTCAATCACGTCACTTCTTATGAAAGCAAGCGGCGGTATCATTTATGTTCGTTTGATACTTCGCGTCTGCCTTAGTTCCGTAACTTGGAGAGGCCTTGGGTAGGTACTTGTGTCGCAAAAAGAAGAAGACCACGTGTGATTTTGTATGCGAGGGAATCACTAGCCTGGCGGCTACGTGTTCTGTAGCGCTGTTCGATAAAAATGTCGTCGTGAAAGCAGGTGAAGTCAACATGAAGTTAGCTGTCAACTCGTCCAATCAAGGTGGAATGAGAGTTCTCTTGAAACTCACTCCACCTAAGCTTTCACGGTGAGATGTTTACAGCAGTGCTATTCTGTCGAAATGTCACCGTGGAACGGTAAACTCTCCATGAATGTCATGATCGTGCGGACCTAATTTAAAGTTTTTTTTTTTAATGCAAGTATGAGATGGCCAGTTACGAAAGCGACGAGATGTTCTTTATTAGCACGGAAATGGGGAAGTGCATGGAGACCATTTCCCAATGCAGTCATGTTGGTAGATAATGTAAATAGTCGACCTACAAAATGAATGTCACCTAGAATTCCAGTAGGTACATATTCCGTAACAGAAAGCCTTGAAATATTTTTGCGTGCTTTTAAATCTACTATGTGGTGGAAAATGCACTAGCAATCATAAAAGAAAAAAACCGGCCGGAGGGTTCCGTACAATCCTCAGCTTAAAGGTATTATAGAACTGAGTATTTGAAGGAAAGGGGTAGTAAGTTTAAAATTATTAAAATTATTTTTATTATATGTTGTAACTTAAAATTTACAGTTTTCACAATTATTACTTTATCTGTGCTATAAGACGTTGCTTCGTACCGAATTTCAAGATTCTGAGTTCACGGGAAGCACCCTGTAGATTTTGACTCCCTTGCGAGTGTCGAAAATTTCCGGAAATTTGCTGCATAAACGGCTGTATCTTTTGATTGCGCTGGCTTAGAATTTATTTTTTCACAGCTTTAAGGGACAGTAGACCTGAGTATTTGATATAAATTTCAACTTGATATCTCCACGCGTTCCTGAGAAAAAGGGTTTTGACAGACAGACGGACAACAAAGTGGTACTTTATGGGTTCCGTTTTTTCCTTTCGAGGTACGGAACGTTAATTAATTAAGTTTACGAGATTACAACCAATTATTCCTTCAAAAGTTATAATGCATAATATTGAAAAACGATTAGGCGCATTTACCATTCCCTACAGCGACGCGACGACGATAAGTTTCATGGAAATAATACTGACAATAACAAAGTTGTTGAATTGATAATAACGCCTTGGTGCATCAGACGAGGAAGTAATCGAACCGGAGGATATTATAGAAACATTGCAGTGATTAATATAACTGTTTGATTTAATAACATACTATCATATATTTTCTGCTAATAAACGTATCATTTAAAATTGTTTAAAGAGTATTATTTATCGTTTCCTGTAGAATATCATTCGTTTCATTAACAGAATAAACGATGTGAATGTCCTTTTCTTGTTCCTCTGGTACAGAATCAACAAAACGTACATTTTGTAAATATAAAGACAGTGTAAAATTACATGGTTTTGATAAACTAAGTTATTCTTCCATCTTTAACAACTCCAAATCGAACTTATATTTTATTCTTTTTACTATTTACTTTTCTTGTACATAAGGACATAGGCCTCTCCTAAGTGTCAGCACATTGACCGGTCCCGTGCGTCTCGCATCCAGCGGATCCCCCTAACCTTCACCAGGTCATCGGTCCACCTAGTGGGAGGCCTTCCAATACAACATCTTCCGGTTCGCAGTAGCCACTCCGGAACTTTTCTGCGCACTCGGCCATCCGTTCTGCGACCAATGTGCCCTGCCCACTGATACTTAAGTTTGGCAATTTTTTAGGCTATGTCGGTAACCTTGGTTCTCTTGCGGATGTCTTCATTTATGATTTGATCTCACAAGGAAGCTCCGAGTATAGCCCTCTCATTGCCTTTGGGTGACTTTAAGCCTTCTGATAAGGCCCATTGTGAGCTACCACGTTTCGGTCCCGTATGTAATCTGGCCATAGACCTTCGTCTTGAGAAACTGCGGTAAATTGGACGAGAAGATACCGCGCAACTTCCAAACGCTACCCATCCGAATCGGATTCGACGGTTTACCTCTTTCTAGAAGTAGACCTACCTAACTGGACCGTTTGTCCTAGGTAGACATAATCGTCTACATCTTCGAGTGTAGAGTCTCCGATCTTGATAGGAGTGGGTGTTGCATGGGCATTCAACATGTCCTTGGTTTTGTCCATGTTAATTTTAAGCACCACTCTTTCGGAAGCTCTACTAAGGTCATCGAGGATTGTACTCAGGTGCTCCATGGTCTCAGCCATGACCACTATACTGTTGACAAAGCGAAGGTGAGTGATGTACTCGCCAATAACGTTGATGCCTAATTCATAACTTTGAAGACATCCTCTAGTGCAGCGGTGAACAGTTTCGGAGATGTGACGTCTCCATGTCTGACAGAAGGACCGTTTCCCAGGTCTGATCCTGAAGTCGGAGTGTTAAGGTGGGGTTTTTGTGCAAACACTTCAACACCTCGATGTACCGGTAGTCGAACGGTCGTCCACCGTTTTTTATTTTATCTGTGGTATATCCATAATTAAAGGCGGATTTTTACTTGTCTCTTGATGTGCTGCTATGTGTATTCGAATAGGTGCATATTTTATTGCTTAAAGGGTTTGACAAGAAAAGAAGTTAGAAATCAAGTAATCATTTATTATTAGATATTGGTAGAGTTGAGTTTTCAAATCTTTGTTAATTAATTACTCCCAATACTACTCCTCTGTTTTCATAATGTTAGGCATAAAACTGTTAATTCTGCGTTTATCTCAATAGTAATGAAAATGCCTCGGTATTGTATTGTGACAAATATGTCAAAAAGTGATAATTTGTCAATTATCATGACAATTAAGTCGGAGTATATTTTCACTTTTATTAAAAGAGTTTTTAGTCTGACAACCTTATCGTATGGAGGGGCCGAGATATAACTCAGACACTTCGACCCATTGGGATCTATTGTAGTTCCCTAAATAACCTCCTCCTCCCCAAACTCGTTGATGAGGAGACTAGGAGATATGAGCCTATAGTCTTCTGGTTTTCGATATCCAACCCCATCCGTCCTCAAGGCAGGGTTAAGCCGCTGGAGCAATTGAATGGCCCGGGCAGATTCTTGCAGCGCCAAGTTGCGACTTTTCCATGCCATTTTGACTGGCTTTGGGAGGGCGTCGATGACCTTGAGTTTTAAGGAGCCAAGCTCCACTTTGTGGATGGCACCACGAAACTAGCGAGCTGCATCAGAGTTGTCGCACGATACATGCACTGCATCTACGACAACTCAGATCTGGTGCTTCTTCCAGTTTCTCAATTATGAGATCCTAAATTGGCTCCAAATCATCAGCCTTCAAGTACTCCTCCGGGTACTTGACTGTGACGACGGTGAGTTTTACAGCCGCCACCGCGTCCCTAAAGGACCCGGTCGAGGACGATTGCCCTTGGTTGGGGTCTTCATCCTCTTGGCCGCCATATCCCTGCTGTCACCGCTGAAAACAGCATGTGGCTGTTTCATGGTCCTCCCATAGGAGTCCCTTCTAAAGCCCCCTGATGTCTCAGTTTTTAGCGCTTTTTCCTTTGCGCCCCAGATCGTTCAACCGGGAACCAGCCTGCTTCATGCTGACCGCCGGCCGACGAAGAGGTGCTGCCTTTGCCGGTCACGTCCGGGGCTGCTAAGTCCGAGGTCGTTCGACCCCTCGTTTTTTTTTTTGTTCCTGGTTGTAAAATCCTCATTGGATGTCCTCCGCTCTAGGGAGGCGGAGGGGTATGTCAGACTCGTACTGACTAAAAACCACCCCGGTGTTCCATCTCACATCTACGCCGGGGGTCGCGGGAACATACGATACTTCCGTAACCCCCGGCTAGTGCCGGCCCGCCTCTGCGGGTCACGAACCCGGGTTGGGGGGGAGTGAGGAGTTTGACTTTCCCCGTGGAATATACGCGCCACCACCTCGGGTCCTGATGTGTGGGGGACGACGGACGTCTCCGAGTTCATCGTCCCTGGACGCATTTAGGGGGGCCGGAAGAGGGCGTTGTCCGCCCTCCGCCGACGCCCGGCGCGTCTGCTGCGGATCGGATGAGCGGATGTAATCTCTGGTGTGCAGTCCCAGCTTTCGCTGGTCCCTCCTTTTGGAGCGCAGTCCCAGGTTTTGCCGGTCCCGCCTTGTGGTTTTTTAAATATTTCCATACATGAAAATACCGAGAAATTAGTTCATCTCTCGACTACCCCCACCCGCCATGGAGTGCTCAAGTGGCGATGCTACGGTAGCACCAGTCAAGAGATATAGCCCCCGCCTTAAGTTGCTCACGAGACTGAACAGCGCCAACTCACACTGCTACCACTAGCGATGTGAGCGAGCACCGCCTTCTGCAAGCTCCCAATGGCCTCCCGTGTAAGGAGAAATTTGGGCCAAAGTGGAGTGTTGCCTCAAAGACGTTAAACCGCCTACGCTCATCGGCTCAGCCACCAGGATCCCATAACCCTCCCGTACGGGTTCCCGCGCACGGCACAAACATGCGGGAGGCCCTTGCTATCCATCATCTGATCTTGTTCGATGGTGGACTCAGGGGCATGACCTTGCCACCCCTGTGTTAAATAGCCCGGTGATTTCAGTTACGTCTAATTCATATGGAATTAGAACTATAAAGGGGCGGCAACCTCGAGAAGGAACATCACCGCACTTGCCTTGAGGATCTACACGACCGTAGCGCTCTCCCTCAAGGCTAAGTCTGCGTCTACAAAACCAAGCCTCGTTTCGCTCGCTCAACCGCTTGCTTGCTTAGCGATTGAGCGAACGAAAGCGAGGCGTGTTGCTAGAAACAAAGCAAGAATTTGTGAACGCATGACCCTCCCCTTGTGTGTACTTACTTATCGCATTTGGACTATGTGTGCTCCGTGCGAGAATCGAATCTGCGACCCGCAGTGCAGCAGCCGATGGCTCAACCTCCGCGCTAACCGTGTCGTCAATTTCATGCAGACCACAATTGATTGCAACCGTAGATCCGTTCCAATCCGTTCAAAGTGCCATTTGAAAATACTTGTCGTCCCAAAAATCCTTGTACTGTGCTACACTTTCACTAAGCATAAAGTGAACCCATCAGGTTACTATCGCACTAACACAGAAAATATTTGTGTAACAGCACTAAATGATGGCTCATTGGGCACATTCAATTGTAATTAAGATAATAAAAAACGATAACCTAAATATATCAGTGCTATAAATACATACAGTTTTCTTTCTACTGAACCAGGTAAATCTATACATATATAAATAAAATTGGAGTGTCTGTTTGTAATATTGAAATAACCGTTTTTTACTACATGTATATGAATATATGTACGGTACATACACCAAAATAACATTTTTTACAATTTTTGTCTGTCTGTTTGTTCCGGCTAATTTCTGAAATGGCTGGGCCGATTTTGACGGGACTTTTATTGGCAGGTAGCTGATGTAATACGGAGTAACTTAGGCTACGTTTATTTTAGAAAAATTCTTTTATTTTAGAAATTTGTTAGGCGGAACGAAGTTCGCCGTGTCAGCTAGTTGTAAAATAAAAATGCCTATGTTATGTCGAAAGTATGCAAAAACCCTTTTGGTTATTATTTTGAAATCTTAAAATATATTAACTTTGGTCATAATTATGTGCAGTTGTTTTTGTCACTAATTGAAAGCTTATATTCAGAAAAACAGACAAACATTATAATAACTATATTTTCGGCATCAAAATTGTTACACTCTTATTATACGACACTACACGGCCTTACCAGTGACGGATTAAAACTACTTGATGCCCTAAGCAATCCACGTCTGTGTCTTTAAACCTTTACCGACTAAAAACATTTGTTTTTTATAAAATAAGATGATGAGATGTAACGTACCTTAGATTAAGTGGAGTAGGTGCGACAACAATAAAATCCAAAGCGTTATTTATTTATTTATTGAAATGCGCCTTGCGGCTTTTCCGGGCACTGAAATGTCGCAATTAAAACGTCTAACGTTTTTAACATATACGCAAAAATATGGTACCTACGAAAGACACCGACTTCCAAAAATAAAGTTATTTTTCACTTTGTAGTTTTGTTATTTGGAAGACGGTGGTTTTTTTTTGTTAAAAAGTTTTATTTTTCACTTTTTAGTTGTACTTACCTAATAGGCAAGTTGTCTAGTAAGTTACCTTAACGCCAGAATAGATAACCCGAATATCATGAGACTTGAACATTACCGGTGAAATGAGAGATCTGCATACCCCTTAAAAGCGTACTGGCGTGATGTTATGTTATGAAATGGTATAAACAATAAACAGACATGCGATTGCCGCAATCCTGAGAGATTTGCCGTTATTTATTGAAGAGTTCTGTCGTATATCTTCGAAGTTCTTAATCACATCTTCACCAAATTAAAATGGGACCAATTTCGAAACATACTCTTTCAAACAAAAAAAGAATTTTCAAAATCGGTCCACAACTGACGGAGATATCGATGAACATACACAAAAAAAAATAAAAAAAACAAACATGAAGTCGAATATAGAACCTCCTCCTTTTTGGTAAGTCGGTTAAAAAATAATCAAACTATTGACTTACTTATTAATTATCAAATTAATTGTATTACGTATGCATAGAAGCCAGCCGGCACAATTACCTACTCAAAAAACAAAACATTTCATTGACACAGATTTGCGGGGGCGCCAGGCGGGGGGCCCGCGAAGAAGAGGTGCATGCGGATTACCACCGAAAGCACTAGCGGGCAGCGAGTGGGCAAGCGGGAGCGGGGTTATGACTCTAGGTCGGACTCTATGACAACTTAAAACGCGCGAATTTTCAAATTAGTCCTAGAAACTTTTTTGTTGTGGTTTTTGGTGACGTGAGAGTGAGACGTGATGCTCTAAGGACGGATTTTTTTGTGCTTCTTCTGGTGCCCCTCCAGACGTGATGCCCTAGGCAATTGCTTAATTTGATTAAGGGTTAATCCGTCACTGGGCCTAACAGGAGACGGTCGGCGCAGTGGTTGAGTGATCGGCTGCTATGCTGCGTATCGCGGGTTAGGTTCCCGCACGGGGAAAATATTTGTATGGCCGATAAATAGTTGTTCCGGATCTGGGTGTTTGTTTAAATGTAAGTTTATATGTTGGTAAACACACCCACCTTACAGGTGAAATTCCTTATTAAAGGCAACGTTTTTTAAACAACGATGTTTTTTAAATTATACGATTTTGTTATTATTTATACAAGCCTTTACTGTCCCAATGCTGGGAAAAGACCTCCCCCCAAATCCTTCCAAGAATTTTTTTCTGAGCCACATCGGAACAGCGTCTAGGTCTTCTCGCCACCTCTTTATGGGCCGGCGTCGGCGGCGCCGTCCATCCTCAGGCACCCAATTTATGAAGACTACTAGCTGACCCCCGCGGCTTCGCTCCCGTCAACTGGCTACCTACTTACCTACCCTACCTAACTTATCCTACCCTACCTGCATACTTACCAATTTGTTAAACTATTTATTTGAGTAAGAATTAATCCTACAATACGAATGTAACAAACTTTTGTTTCTATCGGCGGCGATCTAATTATAATTTAGAAAATAAAAGCTGCTATTGTGACTTAACTATGATGGTTAGATATATTCTCTCGCAGCCTTTTTTGTAAGTACAAATAAGTACTACAACGAAGAGTTCTTTAATCATGTAGTACTTATTTTTTATGTATCATCAATAGTTTTCTCAGCGCACGCCAAATAATGAATTTTATAGGCAAAATTTTGCTACATTGTGTTAAATTATTGAAATTTTCATAAGGATCTCTCGTTTTGTGAAAATAAATTATACCCCATGTCACTCAGGAATAATGTAGCTTTCTACTGGTAAAGGAATTTTCAAAATCGGATCAATAGATCCAGAGATTATCCACTTCAACGTCACAAACTCACAAACTTTACCCCTTTATAATATTAGTATAGATTAACCAGTCTCTGTTCATGCGGCTAACATAACCTAGTAGATTAACCAATCCCATTTTAGGCTGGGCAGGTTTTACAATCCCCGTTCTAGAGCGCAGCGTGTCGTCAGATTTTTTTACGCCCAAAATGCTGCGCTCCATTTCCCTTTGATAAACCCCAAAGCAGAACCTTTGTGACTCGGTCAGCGACCAGGGGTGACCATAAGCTCTTAGAGCAAGGTTATTTTTAGTGTGCGTAAGGGACAGATGTATCTGACTTTGTTTCTGCCCCTTTTTCCCAGTCATTCTATTATAGTTTTGACACGTCATGTTACGGGGGTCTGACCACCGTAGATTAGGACGGGCCGTCATAGATTTAAGATCATACTTTGTAAACCTACATTCTGGTAAATAAATGAATTTTATACACATGTGTTTTCGCTTCAGGGAGATCGGTAGATTGCCAGCCCTTCATTAGCGTCTTCATGGACCAGTAGTTTTGCCATGCGTTTTCGTTTTGGCGTTCGATTTTCTTAACGTGCCTGTTTTCAAAAGAAACTGACTGGCCTAAGTAGATGTACTCATCGGCATATTGTATTTCTTGTCCATCATCCTCAACCCTACGGTTAATGCTGTTGGTCATAACTTTCGTTTTGGACCGATTCATCGCGAGTCCCATCTTGAGGCTTGCCGTGCTTAGGGTCTTCTAGCATCGTTTGTAGTTCCAGAGCAGTGGGAGCAAAAATAACTACGTCGTCAGCAAACCGGAGGTTTGTAAGCCTCTTGCTACCGACTTCAACGCCCTTGGTAGGCCATGAGGCTGCCAGTGTCCTTAAGTTCTCCTCTAGAGTGGTTGTGAATAATTTTGGAGAGACGGATCCCTACTTTATAGCCTTTTGTATTGCAAACGTTGGTCCCGAAACAATTAGTTTGTTGTCTGCGTTCCTGTGGTAGATATTCTTTAAAATATCTATATATTGCTGCTCTAATTCTTGGTTTTGTAAAGAATTGAATATTTCGGAATGTTTGATAATATCAAAAGCCTTCGTATTATCTACGATGGGCAAGAATATTAGTTTGTTATATTCTGAATATTTTTCAAGTATTTGATATAAGGTGTAGGTGGTCGGTTGTTGAGAATTTGTAATATGAATTGATTAAAGAAAAAAACTGGAACTCGTTACATAAATTGTATAGGCATCGTTAACACTGGTGCTACCTTGAACTGCATTCATGGATCGTAGGTGAACCACAAGATATGTGAAAAAGTGGATTTTTTAATAAAAAAGATAACGCCATATTGTTTTTCTTAAAACCAACCAGAAGAATTTCTCGACCAGCCTTCATGCTGTTAGGTCCCCTCATGCCATTCTGTAAGGGTGCAGTGGTCCACTGTCATCAAATGTTCCCACAGCCGGGAATCAAGTCTGCTTTCTGTGACGAGGAAACAGCCCAGACACCAAGCCAGACTGAACCCGCGTAGTAACCCACTACGGCGTATATAGTACGGGTTTCATGGGGTGGATCTTTGAGTTCTTCAATGGTCAGCTACTTAAAAACACGGAAGTGTCATACGCAGTAACAATGTGATTATGAACCCTGTGTGATGGCTCAGATTAAACAGTAACAGATAGAGCGTACGGAACACGAGAGCGGCGGTGGCGCGATTTATATAAGTGTGCGTGACAGCGAGGAGCGGCACTGTAGGGACACGTACATCTGTGTGCGTATAAAAATGCCAGATGATGGGAAAAACTCACACATTTTTTTCGATTGTTCTCAAGAATATTAATGTTGCAAATTGTTACTTACTTAAGTAGTATTTGGACTAAATAATGGTAATCAAATAAATTATAATAGAATAAAAGTTATATCAAATTCACTTAATGAATTGATGAGCGATATCATACATGTTGAATAATTACGCGAGGAACTTGAAAATGTGATTTTTTGTTTGTTGAGATATTTTGATGATGTCAGTGTCAAATGAAAGGTCTTGGCCTAGAACCATTATATCCGTTTGAATCATCTAAATCGGATCATGCATTTACGAGATAATTGCTAATCATTATAACGAAAATGTAAACAAACCGGATTTTTTTCTGTGTTTGTTCTAGAAACTTTTTAATTATGGCAAAATGTGTAAATATTATGACTGTAAATTGAGTGCGTGTGCAAACCCTATCTATTAAGCTAAAATTTGTAAGGATTATGTGAAAATATTAATGAATGATGTGTTGCCAGGAAGAGATCGCGGAATGCGATAAGGCCGCCCATTGTATCTGTTTTTAGTTTTAAGTTTCCTTTATAAATGTAACTTATGGTGTACAATAAAGTATTTAATAAATAATAAATCTTACTAATATTATAAATGTGAATGTAAGTTTGTTTGTTACGCTTTCCCGCAAAAACTAATGAACCGATCATCATGAAACTTTGTACATATATTCTTGGAGGTATTAGAAGTAACATAGGATATATTTTATTAAAAAAAAAATGGTTTGTCACGAAACTTGATGTGGCAGACCAAATTCCACGCGACCGAAGCCGCGGGCAAAAGCTAGTAAATAAATAAATGAGAAACAAGGCTCCAAAGATTTCGGCTAAGCGAAAATGAACGCAAAAATGATCAGCGAAGGTTCAATACGATTATCACTTATCCTCCTTCCCGGGTACCCCGCGCCCCTGTCGCAACCCCACCGCGTGCCACTGGTTCATTGAATTATATTTATACGAATATATAACATATAAAAATATGAGTATACTCAAAATATGAAATTTAATGCTTTAACTAATTTTCCGACCACTTATATGCGAATACAATTAAAGAAACCACCGAACAAAATACTGTAAATGCCGAATAAAATACGAAAAATTCCGAAAACTTAGTACCACCCGTTGGGGTCTCCTATTTCTGTCTGCAGGGTCTAAAGTTACCTAACATGAAGGAGTTGAGCTGGCTAGATTTGCTCGCTTACTTCAGCTCCCATCATTCCCTTCGAAGCCAAAACGCTGGCAGCATTGCCACGTTGAATGGCAATGCTGATTCTTTGGCCGAAGAAAAGGGTAGGCCTCTCGGTCTGGTAAAGAATTCCGTCTCTCGGATCTCTCGCACTGGATCCATGATGGCATTATTTATTTATTTATTTATTTAATACGTCATGCACAAAAACGTACAGAGGCGGACTTAGTGCCTTAGGCATTTTCTACCAGTCAACCTTTGAGTGATGCAGAGACAAATAGTGGTAGGTGAAATATGGAAAGTAAATCACGACAAGGTGGGTTTATTCAAATACAAAGATAAACATACATACTATAAAATACATACAATATATATTTAAACAAATAAACAAAATACACGAATATACTTAATAATACTTAAGAATATACTTAATATACTATAACAAATAAACAAAATAAACAGTTAGCAGTAGCAGATATTTGGAAAACATTTAGCGCTGTGACGATACTACTGCCAACTTCTTACGAACGTGCTTTCACCTTGAATGCCAATCGGTTGGTTGCCATCCTCATATCTTGGGGGAGCGCATTCATTAAAACGTCATAATTAGTTATCCAAAATAAAAAACGAGAAGATACTGATAGATCCGAAAGGTTGGTCACTAAGATTCGTTCTAGTTTGCAAACAGCCAGTTTTAGTTAGCAATAAAACTATGTGGCAGACAATCATTTTAACTTTTCAAGCGGGTTCATGAACAGAAGTGTTGAGTCTGTGATCCTATTGTCAGACTGTGATTAAAAATGTACCTTTACCAAAAAAAATATCTATGCACTCTATATTGAAGAGTTCCGGTATTTGTTTGAGAATAGTCAATAGAATCAAATTGACGCGAAGTAATGATAAAGGCAATCATTCTTCCTAAGGGATGCCCATATATATGTTGTTGACGAATTCTCCAACATCATGCAATTTTGGCGATCTTCATCAGTGGTTCTGTTGTTTGTGCGTGCTCTGACCTTGTCACAAGCATTTCTGCAGGATGGATGGCCCGATAACTACCAGCTAACAGGTAAATATTTAATTATTGTAAATAATAACCCTGCCATTGGTCTAGTGGCGCGGCTGCTGATCGTGAAGGTCCTGGGTTGGATGGCCGCGTTGGCTGAACTATCAGCTCGACTCAGAAGTTGGCGTGCGTCTCTAAAATAAATGTTGTATCAATTTTAGTTAAGTATATTCTAAAAGTCACACATTTGATATAATAAGTAGCCACTTGTCTGTTATATAATTATAACATACATGGCATTATTACTCTTAGTTATGTTATATTGGCACAGATGGTGAAAGATTCGACTTTATTGTGGTCGGTAGTGGATCAGCAGGCTCGGTGTTAGCCGCTCGTCTATCGGAGGTGGCAGGATTTAGCGTACTCCTCATAGAGTCCGGGGGAGACCCACCATTCAACAGCGTGGTAAGTAACCTCGTCAGCATGATCCGACTTGCGGCACTACTAAGTCTATTACAAGGACAATATTACCTGTTATGGTGGAAGCAAATATTTTATATGTAAGTCCAAGAATAAAAAAGGCCGTGTATCTACTAGATTACAGCCCGTTCCCTGTCAGAAAGGTTCAGCAGTAGAAACGTTGTAATTGCACCCTGGGGGCGATGAAATATACACACATAAAATATGAATATATTAAAAAATAAACAAAAATCACTGGAATTACAGCATTTAATAACAATGCAATTGAGTCTTCAACCTATTGACTGCTTTTTCCAAATCAATTTAAGTAAAAATGTAACAATTCAGGTTCCAGGACTGTTTCCAACACTACAAGGCAACAGCAAATATGATTGGAATTATAATGCTCGGTTCGATGAAGGTGTTGGCAAAGCACATCCAGGTGGAGTTCTAACATACCATCGAGGGAAAATGCTCGGCGGCTGTTCTTCCACCAACTATCTAATATACTCCCGAGGAGTTCCCGAAGATTATGAAAGCTGGAACCGAATAGCGCCTGGATGGGACTGGGATACAGTGCTGTACTATTTTAAGAAGTTGGAAAATATGACAGATGAAACTCTGTTTGAGTACCCACGAAATGCCTATCTTCATTCAGCAGATGGTCCCGTTAAAGTATCCAGAACAGTAACATTGGCTTCAACCGTTGCCATCGATGATATCAGACTGAAATCTTTCGAAGAAATCGGTATCGAGCGCGTTCTGGAAATCAATGGACCAGAATTTTGTGGCGCCGCTCGACCACATTTCACTATGCATGGCAGTAGAAGATCTAGCACAGCTGAGGCGTACTTGAGACCTGCTAAAGATAGGCCTAATCTTAAAGTAGCTAAATTCTTCACAGTTGTTAAGGTATTAATCGATCCTCACACATTGCGTGCATATGGCGTTCGTGTCTCTACTTCTAATAAGCAAGTAATCCAAGTATACGTAGGCAAGGAGGTTATCATTTCAGCTGGTACAATAAACAGCCCTAAAATTCTTTTACAGTCAGGCATAGGACCTGTAGAAGAATTATCAAAGCTAGGTATTGAAACTTTGGTAGATCTTCCAGTTGGCAAAAATTTTCATGATCACCAAGGAATACAGTTGATTTTTAAAGGTAAACATGGATTACTTTCGGCGATGCAAAATATGTTAGCTGCTACGCAACTAGATACCTTGTCTGTACCAGTGCAAAGTGGGTTTTTCAGAGTTAAATCTAGTTGGTCTGACTACTACTCGTCAAAATTACAACCTCACTTCCAATTTTTCAACACGTACTTCGGGGCTGGAGGTTTTCCTGCCTTAATATATTCATGTAAATCGATCACTAACTTGGACGATAATTTTTGTTTATCACAGGGGATGACCAACGTTGTTAACGAAGTAGATAATCTGCAGGTCGTTCTTTTACATCCTTTATCAAGAGGTCAAGTGAAACTGAGAAGTTCAGACCCTCTAGATGATCCTATCATCGATTTGGGTTATTATAGAAACCTTCACGATTTAAAAATGATAACAGAAGGAATAAAGTATATGAATACTTTGATAAACACTACATATTTCAGAAAGGTTCAGGGAAGTATTCCGAGATTGAGTGTGACTGGATGTGAGGACATTAAGTGGGGTTCAGATGAATACTGGGAATGTTTTGCGAAACACACTGTGGTGTCATTTCTACATGGCGTAGGGACTTGCAGTATGAGACCTGATGGTGTGGTAGACGAAAGGTTGAGGGTCCACAATGTAGCTGGACTGAGAGTGGTCGATGCTTCAGTTATTCCATTGATTCCCAGCGGCAATACTAACGCTCCTGTCATGATGATTGGAGAAAAAGCTGCAGATATGATAAAGGCAGATTACTTGGAACATAACACAGAATACAATCAAATGCTTTATAACGCGGTCGCTTATACTAACGATTTCTTGTGACATGGTGAGGATACGTCGAAGAAAAGTAGTGATACCAATAGTGTTTTTAGAAAATTTATAGCATTGTAATGAAATATTATATACATTTAGGTCTACTGTTACTAAAGTTTAAGTAATAACAAATACTTGTAGGATAGTTCTGTGTATTGCGTACCTAGACGTACGTATATATATGCAGTTATATTTGTAAGTATGTATTTCAGTCACTTGTGATTTCAACTCGAATGTTATTAAGTTATTGCCAAAGAAATGTTGACCTCAGCCAGAATGATTGTGAATGAAGATGCACAAGTGCCATTAAATGTTAAAAAAAATATATTCGATTTTTTTTATTTATGGTGTTATACAACTTAGTGGCAGGCAATTCAACCCCGATGTCGAATTAATTTGCTACTGGCAAGCGACTCGCCACGTGTTCCGAGCCGCCATTAAATTTGAATAAAATTATACGGGTTGTAGTTTTCTTGTTTGATTGCGTAACATAATAAATTGAAATCCATTGCCTCAACGCATCAGTGCTTGTGGTTGGGTGGGTCCAGATTTTTAGAGGGCGACGGTTATCTCCTAGTCCGTCGCCCCTGGACCCATTTAGGGGGGCTGGAAGAGAGCGTTGCCTGACCCAACCCAGGACCTCATGCTCAGAAGTAGCGCTTGCGAGCATTAGATCAACGAGGATGTTAATGTCAATGGCTAAAAAGATATAGCTGTCAATTTGATTGAGGTCAAGTTTAGGCAATGATTGATATGAAAATATAATATATAACCTCGATCGTTATTATCCACAACCTAAATATGTATAGTATATCATTACAATGCTATACATTATCTAAAAACACTATTGGTATCAATACTTTTCTTCGACGTATCCTCACCATGTCACAAGAAATCGTTAGTATAAGCGACCGCGTTATAAAGCCTTTGATTGTATTCTGTACTATGTTCAAAGTAATCTGCCTTTATCATATCTGCAGCTTTTTCTCCAATCATCATGACAGGAGCGTTAGTATTGCCGCTGGGAATCAATGGAATAACGGAAGCATCGACCACTCTCATTCAAGTCACTCAAGTCCCTACGCCATGTAGAAATGATGATTAGTAGGAGTTACTAATAAGGTACTCGATTGATTTAGTGCTAGCGTAGTTGCACGTATGCAGTGCATTTCGTGACCCAATAAATCACAGAATATGTTTCATCGAACATTGCGTGCGAATACGATTTAATATCGTTTTTTACCGAATTAACATAGGTGTGTTAACTCGTTAAATAAAAACAATATTAAATCAGGTGATGAGCTCTTGACACGTAACAACCACTCTGGTCGATATTCAAGATTAAGCAACACTTTCCGAGGTTGGTCCATGGATGGGTGACCATCTTTTCATAGCGTGATTCCTTCTTGCCTCGGTAAGTACGTTAAGATGTTGTTGCCGGCTGTCTTTTGTAGATGTTTAAGAGTCAGTGCAGTTGTCAGAAGCCAAAAAATCTGTCACCCGCCTTGCCAAGGGATATTGTGTTACCCAGTTACTGTGTTATGGAGGTTAGATAGGCAGATGCAAAAATGAATTTAATTGTACATTCACAAACGACAGTAGGTCTCTTTGGAGAAGAATGTGAAAAAAAATCCACGGACACTCTTTTCCATCAGTTTTAATTACAAGTATTTGGTTACATCATTCTTGTTGCAAAGAGACATATGCGAGAACGATGTAAAAAGACGTGCTCGTAAAAGCGTCTAGATTAAAACCAGCAATTCAAAAATACAATAAATACTTAATTAAAAACAGGCCGAGGCAGCTTAGCAGTGTTCATTACCAATCCCAACTGATGGCGCCCGTTCACGAATATGACGTATGAATTGGCACCACTCAGCTCAACCATAATAAAGGGAACCGAATGATCCAACACATGTGCCACCATCAGAGCGACATTAGAGCAGCGTTTTTTTCTGTTCTGTGCATTAGAGAAAGCTTGACACACTCAACTGCCAGAGCATACACAAGTTTACGAACGACATATATGTTCAGTAAATGGTAGATTTACAGTTGGTACTATACTATAGGGACGTAGCTGCGGGAGATAAATTATAGAGGAAAATTGCTTTAAGTTTTTTATATTTTCATAATATGTTCACACTATCATGGCTTTTATAGAAGTGACATGCAAAACGAAACAAAAATATTTTCAAATATTCCTAGCATTCCAAATATGATTAACTTCCAAAACAAGTATCTGTTGCCAGCTTTCAAAGAGGTGGAGGTCGAACCTCAGATGTCATGAGGTACTAAAAGCTTTACTAAAAGGTAGGAAAAGGGCAGGTTGATTGATATTGCCCGCACAAGTTCCTATTCATCATAGAACACTGAGCAAACCCGCGTGTGGGGTTTTGTTACACACGCACGAGTTTTAGCTTACGCTCTCAGAAGTTAAAAAATACCAAACACATAGAAGTAATTATTGTCATTTATTTATTTATTCAAATTCTATTTCATTGTTCTCCAAGTTATATTAACAACAGTAATAAAAACTATGTTAGCCCAAAAGTAAATATGAAATTATAACATAATCGATTAGAACAAATAAAATTCATCAAATTGAAATTAAAATATATGCGAATAAAACAAATAACATTCATAAAATTGAAATAAAATATATATTTGATTAAAACAAATAACATTCATGTAATATATAAACCATCGTTTTGAGAGCAGTCAAGTGGTGATGACATAAATTACAAAAAAAAAATGTAGTTTTTTATTAAGATCTCTGATTAAGATATTCCTATTTTTAGGGCATCGATGACAGTTGTGTTTGACATGACGTTTGACGACTTGACAAAGCTAATTTGAAGTTGACAGATAATACGGTGATCGGTGAGTGAAGGTCAATCAAATGTCACTGTCAAAATGACATTTCTAGCAAACTGCTGATCTGACCCACCATGTTTAATTTTATGTTGTGTTGCTCTCCTTGGCAAGGTTTAATTTGAATGTACATTGTAACTTAGTGAAATTAAAGAAAATTAAAAGTAACAAACGGTTAACATTTTAAAAAAGCAATATTTGTATATAGTGTAAGTGCTGGCCAAGCGCCATACATTTCGGGAACATCTCTTTTAAGAATAGTTATTTTTAATCGGCTAGTGACTTGGTCGAAAAATTTAACTCAATTTTACCCATTGGTTTGAATTGTCTGAAAAAAGAGGAATTTATTAGTTTAGTTACCTAATTTACTGCTAAATATGTTTCATTTCAAAGAAAATACTACTAAGATAAGTAAAATATAAAGTATCCTGTATTCAAACCCAGGACCCAAGAAAATGCCAAAGTTGAAGCATAATAATAATTGATTGAATGACTAAACACCCTAACAAACAGACTTTCAATAAATCAATCGCAATTCACATTTCTTATTTTAGCAGGATTAAACTGACAGAAATGGCTAGTGAATTAAAAAAGAAAAATTTTAGATCTGAAAGTTGGCAATGCAGTCTTCGGTAATATGCTGAATTTAAAAAAAAACAATGGAATCTTGAATAAGGTTTCCATAATTATTGTCTCATAATGTAACGCCACAAAGCGGGAACAGAAATAGCATTACTCGACATTAAATTAAACGAGTACTACCTAGCTAACATAACTTCAATAATAGTTCAGGAACCTTCCAATATACTCACACATATTCGACACCAGCCGCATCAAACAGCTTCTTAGCGGCCTGGAACTCAGGCTTGTGGTCTTTCTCATCACTAAAATAAATAACTTTTTTGATGCCTGACTGGATGATCAACTTGGCACATTCACTGCATGGGGCCAGGCTAACATACATGGTGCAACCCTTCACTTCGGATATATTCCTGAAGGCAATTGCATTCATTTCTGCGTGGCAAACTGAAATAATAATTTTATATAACTAAACCAAAATAGTACAAAATAGACTAAATCAAAATTGGTTCATCCGTTTGGGAGCTGCGATCGCACAGACAGACACACATTTGTCGGGAATTAAAAAGAAGCTTTAGGCAGAAAAACTGCAGATTTCAGTGCAGGTGACCATAAGCTCTTAGAGTAAGATTATGATACAAAGCACAAGGCATATATATGTATACAGGTGCGTAATACTTCCATCCAGCGCAACGTGCGTATTTAAAGTGTGCATTTATTCCAAGTTTTTATACCTACAAGTTCTATAATTCTATAATTTCTGCCTGCCCCTTTAGGGAAAAGGCGTGAGACTATAACATATACAGTAAAACTTAATAACAATTATGCTCACCATATAATTGTTTGCAATCTAGTGGATCAGCAGTTTCCTTACCCCACGGGAATTTATGGTTACTACATCCAACTGGAAATCCATTATATCTGTAGATAATAATAAAATGTATAAAAAAACATGTGATAATAATGTATTAGCTTTTATAAGCTCATCGAGGGATTACGGTCCTACACCCGAGCAAAGGTTGAATTGGAATCCCAAGGGATATTAAGCGCGGTCGTCTCCTTCAAACCTGGTGTTGCAACGTGTTCGCAGAAACGACTAGCATCGAAATGACGTAGAACGAGGTGAAGCGCGAGGCTCAAGAACGCACTCTGCCCCATCTAGGGACATATGACATTAGATGTCCCAAACGACAATTAACGTAAGGGTCATTTATTATTCAGGCTCTTGATTCCTTTGAGTAGGTACATTATTATTCGCTAGGTATATAAAAAGATATAGCTGTCAATTTGATTGAGGTCAAGTTTAGGCAATGATTGATATGAAAATATAATATATAACCTCGATCGTTATTATCCACAACCTAAATATGTATAGTATATCATTACAATGCTATACATTATCTAAAAACACTATTGGTATCAATACTTTTCTTCGACGTATCCTCACCATGTCACAAGAAATCGTTAGTATAAGCGACCGCGTTATAAAGCCTTTGATTGTATTCTGTACTATGTTCAAAGTAATCTGCCTTTATCATATCTGCAGCTTTTTCTCCAATCATCATGACAGGAGCGTTAGTATTGCCGCTGGGAATCAATGGAATAACGGAAGCATCGACCACTCTCATTCAAGTCACTCAAGTCCCTACGCCATGTAGAAATGATGATTAGTAGGAGTTACTAATAAGGTACTCGATTGATTTAGTGCTAGCGTAGTTGCACGTATGCAGTGCATTTCGTGACCCAATAAATCACAGAATATGTTTCATCGAACATTGCGTGCGAATACGATTTAATATCGTTTTTTACCGAATTAACATAGGTGTGTTAACTCGTTAAATAAAAACAATATTAAATCAGGTGATGAGCTCTTGACACGTAACAACCACTCTGGTCGATATTCAAGATTAAGCAACACTTTCCGAGGTTGGTCCATGGATGGGTGACCATCTTTTCATAGCGTGATTCCTTCTTGCCTCGGTAAGTACGTTAAGATGTTGTTGCCGGCTGTCTTTTGTAGATGTTTAAGAGTCAGTGCAGTTGTCAGAAGCCAAAAAATCTGTCACCCGCCTTGCCAAGGGATATTGTGTTACCCAGTTACTGTGTTATGGAGGTTAGATAGGCAGATGCAAAAATGAATTTAATTGTACATTCACAAACGACAGTAGGTCTCTTTGGAGAAGAATGTGAAAAAAAATCCACGGACACTCTTTTCCATCAGTTTTAATTACAAGTATTTGGTTACATCATTCTTGTTGCAAAGAGACATATGCGAGAACGATGTAAAAAGACGTGCTCGTAAAAGCGTCTAGATTAAAACCAGCAATTCAAAAATACAATAAATACTTAATTAAAAACAGGCCGAGGCAGCTTAGCAGTGTTCATTACCAATCCCAACTGATGGCGCCCGTTCACGAATATGACGTATGAATTGGCACCACTCAGCTCAACCATAATAAAGGGAACCGAATGATCCAACACATGTGCCACCATCAGAGCGACATTAGAGCAGCGTTTTTTTCTGTTCTGTGCATTAGAGAAAGCTTGACACACTCAACTGCCAGAGCATACACAAGTTTACGAACGACATATATGTTCAGTAAATGGTAGATTTACAGTTGGTACTATACTATAGGGACGTAGCTGCGGGAGATAAATTATAGAGGAAAATTGCTTTAAGTTTTTTATATTTTCATAATATGTTCACACTATCATGGCTTTTATAGAAGTGACATGCAAAACGAAACAAAAATATTTTCAAATATTCCTAGCATTCCAAATATGATTAACTTCCAAAACAAGTATCTGTTGCCAGCTTTCAAAGAGGTGGAGGTCGAACCTCAGATGTCATGAGGTACTAAAAGCTTTACTAAAAGGTAGGAAAAGGGCAGGTTGATTGATATTGCCCGCACAAGTTCCTATTCATCATAGAGCCTGGAGTCCTTGCTGGATTTAGACCTCCTTACCTTTCTGCCATTCACAGTTGCCAGTTCTGTGCGTCTCTCATCCCCTCTGGATGAGAGACACACAGAACTGGCAACTTCGGAAAAGTAACATTCGATATCAGCGATGGCAATGGTCGAAATGGCTTGATCACGTGTCATTTCGATAGCTTTTGACATTCCCATATATTTTTGACATTTTTCCATTTGCTATCACCATGTTTTCGATGATAGAATGTCACTTGGGCGTTGCCCGCAAAGGTGACATCGACAACCCAACGCTTTTATAAGCACTTTAAAAGCTACTGAAAAATGTTTTCTTTTTGAAAATGTGGGTTACTGCGCAGGGAAAAGAGTTCTTCAAACGTATTAAGTTTGATTCGTATTAACAAAAACAAAAAAAAAACATAAATCTTTAATGGCACTCATGTATCTTGATTCACAAAAAGCCCAGCTGAGGTCATTTTGGTAAACTTTCTTTGGCAATAGCTTAATACTCGTAACATCCAGATCGAAATCAGTGGTAAGAAATTTTCTACGTACGTCTAAGGTATTTACAAAATTATTCAAAACATTATCGGTATTTCATTAGCTGTAGTTAAAAACTTTTCAATAAATACAAAGGCATAGTAATAGAATCTTGATTTAAAGACACCATAATTCATCATCACCTTAATTATGAATAATGATATATTAACTTTAAAACTTTCGCGTTTCATAATTGAAAAATTTCTTCAAAATTTAACCAGTCCAGGAGCCCACCTTCAAAAATCGCGTTAAATTCCCGTAATATGTTGTTTTAATTCATAACAACAAAGCAGTACCTAAAAACGAGTGCTATTCATCAAGATATAATTAGAGATCCTTATGAAAATTGCAATAATGTAACCCAAAGTAGCAAAATGTTGCATATAAAATTCATTCTTTGGCGTGCGCTGAGAAAACTATTGATGATACATAAAAAATATGTACTACATGATTAGGTAGGCTAGGGTAGGTAGGATTGGGTAGGTAGGGTAGAGTAGGTAGGGTAGGCAGGGTAAGGTAGGGTAGATAGGGTATGGTAGGTAGAGTAGGGTAGGTGGGTACAGTAGGTATGGTAGGTAGGTAGCCAATTGACGGGAGCGAAGCCCCGGGGGTCAGCTAGTAATATTATAAAGATGAAAGTTTATGAGTGTGTTTGTATGTTTGTTACTTCTTCACGCTCAAACGGCTGGACCGATCTGGATGAAATTTGGCACAGAGATAGATTATAGTCTGGGTTTTTTTTCTCGGGAATATGTATATGTTCCTTTGGGATAATTTACGACTTTCACGCGGGTGAAGCCGCTGCTGTCAGAAGCTAGTACAAACTAATTGTGTTATATGAGTACGTAATTTATGCCACGCTTTGTTTTTGCTGCCGTCGATTCGACAACGGATGAATTATTTAATCAAAATATTCATTGATATTGTGGATACCTATATTGACATATTTAAGCTTATTATTTCAATTTTAACAAATTAAGTACACGTGGGGTAACCGGTTGGTGGTTGTCACATGTCTTCGAATTTATGGTTTTAGGAACTCAGGGCGTACTCTAAAACTCGCGCGGTTAAAGTTACGTTCGCGGTTAAGGGTAGTTAAGTAGGCGTCACCTACGTTTTTGTATTGATGACTAGTCTGAAAAACACTAAGGCCCAGATTTTTAATCCGTAGTTAACTCAACCAATGGTTAAATTTTAATATGCTAACCAATGGTTTAAAATTTCTCTAAAATGCGTCCTTTCATCAATTGTTAGCATCACAAAGGTCAAATAAGGTGCAGAGTTAATTATTCAACCATTTTTTAGATTGATGATTAATGAACAAACGCGTTTTGAAGAAATTAAAATTTCGCTTTTACCATTGGTGGCAAAAAAATACTGGGCCTAACGACGCAAACCCGCGTGTGGGGTTTTGTTACACACGCACGAGTTTTAGCTTACGCTCTCAGAAGTTAAAAAATACCAAACACATAGAAGTAATTATTGTCATTTATTTATTTATTCAAATTCTATTTCATTGTTCTCCAAGTTATATTAACAACAGTAATAAAAACTATGTTAGCCCAAAAGTAAATATGAAATTATAACATAATCGATTAGAACAAATAAAATTCATCAAATTGAAATTAAAATATATGCGAATAAAACAAATAACATTCATAAAATTGAAATAAAATATATATTTGATTAAAACAAATAACATTCATGTAATATATAAACCATCGTTTTGAGAGCAGTCAAGTGGTGATGACATAAATTACAAAAAAAAAATGTAGTTTTTTATTAAGATCTCTGATTAAGATATTCCTATTTTTAGGGCATCGATGACAGTTGTGTTTGACATGACGTTTGACGACTTGACAAAGCTAATTTGAAGTTGACAGATAATACGGTGATCGGTGAGTGAAGGTCAATCAAATGTCACTGTCAAAATGACATTTCTAGCAAACTGCTGATCTGACCCACCATGTTTAATTTTATGTTGTGTTGCTCTCCTTGGCAAGGTTTAATTTGAATGTACATTGTAACTTAGTGAAATTAAAGAAAATTAAAAGTAACAAACGGTTAACATTTTAAAAAAGCAATATTTGTATATAGTGTAAGTGCTGGCCAAGCGCCATACATTTCGGGAACATCTCTTTTAAGAATAGTTATTTTTAATCGGCTAGTGACTTGGTCGAAAAATTTAACTCAATTTTACCCATTGGTTTGAATTGTCTGAAAAAAGAGGAATTTATTAGTTTAGTTACCTAATTTACTGCTAAATATGTTTCATTTCAAAGAAAATACTACTAAGATAAGTAAAATATAAAGTATCCTGTATTCAAACCCAGGACCCAAGAAAATGCCAAAGTTGAAGCATAATAATAATTGATTGAATGACTAAACACCCTAACAAACAGACTTTCAATAAATCAATCGCAATTCACATTTCTTATTTTAGCAGGATTAAACTGACAGAAATGGCTAGTGAATTAAAAAAGAAAAATTTTAGATCTGAAAGTTGGCAATGCAGTCTTCGGTAATATGCTGAATTTAAAAAAAAACAATGGAATCTTGAATAAGGTTTCCATAATTATTGTCTCATAATGTAACGCCACAAAGCGGGAACAGAAATAGCATTACTCGACATTAAATTAAACGAGTACTACCTAGCTAACATAACTTCAATAATAGTTCAGGAACCTTCCAATATACTCACACATATTCGACACCAGCCGCATCAAACAGCTTCTTAGCGGCCTGGAACTCAGGCTTGTGGTCTTTCTCATCACTAAAATAAATAACTTTTTTGATGCCTGACTGGATGATCAACTTGGCACATTCACTGCATGGGGCCAGGCTAACATACATGGTGCAACCCTTCACTTCGGATATATTCCTGAAGGCAATTGCATTCATTTCTGCGTGGCAAACTGAAATAATAATTTTATATAACTAAACCAAAATAGTACAAAATAGACTAAATCAAAATTGGTTCATCCGTTTGGGAGCTGCGATCGCACAGACAGACACACATTTGTCGGGAATTAAAAAGAAGCTTTAGGCAGAAAAACTGCAGATTTCAGTGCAGGTGACCATAAGCTCTTAGAGTAAGATTATGATACAAAGCACAAGGCATATATATGTATACAGGTGCGTAATACTTCCATCCAGCGCAACGTGCGTATTTAAAGTGTGCATTTATTCCAAGTTTTTATACCTACAAGTTCTATAATTCTATAATTTCTGCCTGCCCCTTTAGGGAAAAGGCGTGAGACTATAACATATACAGTAAAACTTAATAACAATTATGCTCACCATATAATTGTTTGCAATCTAGTGGATCAGCAGTTTCCTTACCCCACGGGAATTTATGGTTACTACATCCAACTGGAAATCCATTATATCTGTAGATAATAATAAAATGTATAAAAAAACATGTGATAATAATGTATTAGCTTTTATAAGCTCATCGAGGGATTACGGTCCTACACCCGAGCAAAGGTTGAATTGGAATCCCAAGGGATATTAAGCGCGGTCGTCTCCTTCAAACCTGGTGTTGCAACGTGTTCGCAGAAACGACTAGCATCGAAATGACGTAGAACGAGGTGAAGCGCGAGGCTCAAGAACGCACTCTGCCCCATCTAGGGACATATGACATTAGATGTCCCAAACGACAATTAACGTAAGGGTCATTTATTATTCAGGCTCTTGATTCCTTTGAGTAGGTACATTATTATTCGCTAGGTATATGTTGAAGTGTCGGATTTGGCTGTCTTGCCCAAAACACTCTGATCCTCAATTCTCAACAGAATTTCAAGTGTGTGTCTACACAAATTTGAAATTCATCAGGTAACGTAAGTATTATAGATACTAAAATTTAAATACTAAAATTTAAGGCTATGCTAACCCAGTTCCAACAATTCTCCTGGCGTCGTCGACTATACAAGCACCAACTTGGTAATCCGGGTCCTTGCTCCGAAGCCTCGCCAAAAAAGCATTCGCCATAAAGTATGTGTCCCAATCCATAGGATTTTGACGCTTTAGACATTTAGCTTCACTGAAATCACAATAAATAATTATAGATAATACGTAGGTAAGTTCCTAATGACACCAGGCGTTACATGGATACCTACTATTCATATTAGTTAGTACCTAACTTAGACCCAGTGAGCTAAGAGTGAGTTTTTCTATAGACCGACCGCTTAACTGAGACCATTCTGAAGTAACTGTGCGGTACGGTATGTGTATTTATGACTGTATTTATTAAAAATTCCTACAACATAAAAGAACATAGGAGGACATAATGTCGGCGCAGGTGTAGTGACCTGTCAGTCACTAGCTCGCTGGTAGGTGTTAACATCTCTTTTGCTACCTTAGGAACGGTCTCAGTTGAAGTTAACGTCAATTTATATTGAAACTGCAGACAAGCGCCGTCTGGTGTCAGTAATAGGAAAAATCTTTTTTTTTTAATACAAATTGACATTGAGATCGTTTACGTTAACGTTATCGATACGTTAAAAACTCGCACTAAGATTTTTCTATGTAACGCTTAGATGAAAATATGTATAACAATTCATTTGCGTACATTTCTTAAGCTATGTTACTGTATATGAAATAATATTGAGATTATTTACCGTACCAGAGGGTCCTTTTGGAATTTTTAGTATTTTAGTTACTCTATATCTATATACATTCTAACTCTCATACGAGCTTACTCCACAAACATCAATTCATACATCATCAAACGCGCACACACCCCAACATTCACCTCCCATTACAGTATTACTCACCATTCTTCATACATACACACCAACTCAATTAGTTTAGTTTTCAAGCTCATTTTACTTTATTTTATTTTTCCTTCTTCGATCGAAATAATGCTGTACTCGTTAGCTTAATTTTTGTATGCAAATAGCGATTCTGATACCGAGATACAGGTTTTTACCTAGTTCGGTTGCAGATGGTCCTACATTGTATTGAACTTATAATATATTGCTAGTTTTTAAGTTATTATTTTTTTTTGTACAATCTTTTTTGGTTAAATAAATTATTAATAAATATACAGTAGAGGTGTGACTAATATATTCGTAATAGGTACAGCTATCATAATACAAGCCACGTATATTCATATTAGGATATGCGAATATAGAATAACAGGTTACCAGGTATTAGTCAAATAATAGGGTCGCGTAATAGCGAGGCAACTGATCGCGGCGATTGATATTAGCGCCGATTCCGATTATTTTACATAGGTGATTAACGTTTTAAATACGCCAACATAATCAACGTTGACAGTCCTAAGCCTATTTAAAGTTTGAAGGAAAATTTAATCACCGTTTCACTACTTTCATAGTCATACGTGAATAATAAACGTGTAGAATCTCGTATTTAATATTAATTATTATGGAGACTATTACCGATATTACGCAGATATGCATATTAGATTGAGTAGCTATAATGAATCGGTTCACTAATATTTGACTAATATCCAGTAATAGGTATGGTATCCTAATATGCGTTAACTAATATATTCAATAATAGGATTACCTAAAAATGACCCTAATATAACATCTCTAATATACAGTTTCGTATCCTACTAATATTTTAACCGACATGAATAGATTAGGTTCGATAATGATGACGGGATATGAAGTGAGAGAGCAAAGTGAGCGTACTAAGCTTCGTTGACTTACCTTATTTACAACTGTAATTTAATACTAATTTGATTAAATCCAAATCATGATTTAATGCTGTTTACTAATATTGCTGCAGATATATTTAATTTCCTATGACATCAATAATAAATTACTTGCTGATCAATTAAGTTATTTTTGGCAACCAGCAGTAGCAGCTCAATTTACTTTGTTTACTTATAAATACACGTTGGAACTTACTAAAACCTCTCTAATTAAATGACCTTTCTCTAATTGAGTTTTACCTAATAAGTGATTTCTTATTTTAAAACAAAATATAATAATTTAGTGTACTAACTTGATTGGCATATTCTTTACGGCAAGGCCGCTCATCACCAGCCCTGCGGCCCACTTGGTAGCCTGCCAACGCATTTTGGTCTTGCACGCCGTCAACGGTCTCGACTGACGATAGTCTTCGGTAGCCTTCACGAGTTGTGGAACAATCAGCTAGAAATGACTGACTACTGAAAGAATAAAAAATCTTGAAACAGACTTCTTACTGGAACCTTTCTTACTGACAACCACAGAAAAAATGTAATTAGAGGCCAGCCTGCAATAAATCCTAGTTCGGTACTTTCACTGGAATAATGCTGTCTGTAAAATGTTAATATTCCTTATTTATTGTACACAATAGTACCTACTAAACTTCATCATCATATCAACCGAAAGACGTCCACTGCTGGACATAGGCCTCCTCCAAGCGTCGCCATATTGACCGATCCCACGAGTCTCGTATCCAGCGGATCCCCGTAACCTTCACCTGGTGATGACCTGGCAGGTCCACCTAGTGGGAGGCCTTCCAACGCAACGTCGCCACTCCAGAACTTTTCTGCACCATCGGCCATCCGTTCTGCGTATTTGTTTTTCGCGGGTCTATCTTTTATAGCAGAACTTTTTATGTCGTAATATTATTTTGCGTAACAGCGGATAGCATAAACTTCATTTCGCAGAAAATCGTTTGGCATACACTCATTTATCATACATTCAAAGCTCATAATTTTGTAAGTCAGAATCATCTTTAGGCATAGATTTCACATCGTTAGTCATTAAGAGGCAGAACCATCATATCGCAGAAAGTTCACAGTCAGAATAGTCTTTTGGCATACATTTCATATCCATATTAATTGAAATGCTCATCTATCTCAGAACACACAGGAAACTGAAATAATTTAAGCAGTAATAAAATCATTTTTGAATCGAATTCACTACTACAGACATACCTAACATTGTTATTATTTTTACAAAGTTATAAAATAATTTTAGTATGAAATAGTATTATGGATAAAGCTGAAGAGTTTGTATGTATTATATCCAATATATCTTTTACTTTACATAACTTATTTGGAGAATTCGTTCATTATTATAACTTAAAATTCTGAAATAAAACAAATTATTATAAAACAGGAAAAAGCCGACTACAAAAATGCATTAACTGAACCGCTGGCAGCACCTCATAATATTTAATGTATAAATTATATCTAGTACTTTTCTTCTCTTTTCATTTAATTAATTTTTAGCAGTCGGGTTTTTTGTTTTTATATTTTTTTTTTCAATATTTTTAAAACAAAAATTCAGCATTTATCTAGGTACTCAACGAGTTCTAAACAACGATACCACACTCGATGGGGAAGTTTTTTTTTTCATTGCTGTATCGGAGCCACCCTTAAAATATTTTTCTACAATTTTATGGCTTTGGGGCAACAAGATGTTTAAACTGTGAAAATTTGAAGACTGTAGCTCCAACCGTTTAACTTTAAAATCTGTGTGACAGACGACAGACAGACAGATAGATACGAGTTACAGCTGTTCTCCGTATGGACCCTTCGGTTACGGAACTCTAAGAACGAAGTAATAGCTTGGGGGAGGGGTTAATCTGCGAATTTATTTATAAAATAAAGTTTCCTTACCGTGTTCTGGTCTTTTTATTAGAAATTGTGCTTTTAGCCTTATACCCGACTGAAAGGAAAGGATTATGTTTTTAATATTTTTTTTCCCACTTAAAACAAACCACTAAACAACACACAAGCGAATTAGTTTTCGTAAATTTCGGGAACAATGCAAACGCAATCTTCCGTCAGAGAATACAGCGGCCGACTGATCGGTGGCTGCCTGGAAATGCAACTATTTATACGAGGCATGCCTTTTAAATTCTGTTTCCATATTTCCCGGCAATTTTGAATTTGGAACTGTTCTATATTCGAATGTGTTTAAATTTTGAATCTCAAAACAGTGGAAAGTATTAGGATTAATGCTATTGTTTAGTTACAGCGTCGATTGGAATCTGTCAGGTTACATACGAAAATTAATCTTTCTAAGGAAAATGTTCGTGTTCAATAATTTTCTACAACTTTAGAAGAGGGCTGACACGGCTTCAGTATTTTGAAGAGCTAACATCTGTGTTCAGTGATGAAGCCCCATGTCTGCGGACTGTCGAACGCTAGTATTTAGAATTCCAGCGTGGACATACTAGTGTTAGTGACAAATCTCGCGAAGGACGCCCAAAATCCGCCTTCACTGAAGATAACATTGCTGTGAGACAACTAATTCTCGAAAATCGTCATGTGACGTATTGAGAGATAGAGGCTCTATTAGGCATCTCAGGGACAACCATTCAGAAGATCTTGCTTGAAGCGCTTGGTGTGAGACAGCTAGTTTGCCGTTGGATACCGCATCTGCTTTCCGACGATCACAAGGCGGCCCGCGTCAGATGGTGTAAGAAAACTCTGCAAAGGTTCAACCGAGGAAAGTCAAATCACGTCTACGACATCATCAGTGGTGACGAATCTTGGATCTATGCCTACGATCCTGATTCCAAACAACAATCTACAATCTGGGTCTTTCAAGACGAGCCAAAGCCGACTAAAGTTGTTCGTTCTCGAAGCACTTCAAAGAAGATGGTGGCCACGTTCGTTGGAAAAACCGGCCGTGTTGCGACTATTGCACTTGAAGATCGTAGAACGGTTAACGCAGAGTGGTATACCATAGTTTGTTTACCACAAGTCATCGCCGAACTTCGAAAATCTAACTCAAAGCGACGCACCATCCTACACCACGACAACGCAAGCTCACACAGCGTTCGTCAAACGATTGAGTATTTGAAGCAGGAAAAAGTAGAAATTCTTGACCATTCTCTATACAGCCCTGACCTAAGCCCTAACGATTTCTTTACATTTCCTAAAATTAAGAAAAGTCCTCGTGGTCAAAGGTTCCAGTCCGGTGAAGAAGTCGTCGACGCTTTCAAGTCAGCCAACCGGTTAAGTACGTGTCGGACTTCGCAAATTTTGGGTTCTGTCCCAACCCCAAAAATAGGTTGGTTTTAATAGGAAATTTCAAGGAAAAATCTGATTTATCAATATATTGGTATTTGTTTGTAAAATATACGTAATAATTAACATTATTACCAAATTTCAAGTTCATAAATGTCAATGGGAACTTAAAAAATTCTTCGAAACTACATTTGTAAAAAAATGGTAATTTCTGTCTTTGGCTTCTCATTTTTAAATATTTTTTAAAACAAACAATACAGCACTTATCTAATAGACGAGTTCTAATCAACGATACCTTACGCGATGGGGTAGGATTTTTTTTTTCTGTATCGGAGCCCCACTTAAAACCATTAAAATATTTTTTGACGACTGTGAAAATTTGAATAATTAAGCTCTAACCGTTTGGCTGTAAAACTTGTGTGAGAGACGATAGATAGACAGTCAGACGGACACGCGAGTGACAGCAATAGGGCTCCGTTTGGACCCTTCGGTACGGAATCCTAAAAGAATGTTATTAACGTACTAAAATAGGTAAAATACACGTATATAAACAGGCTGAGTTGTTTCAGTGGGCGTGGATGGCCAAATACGAAACTATGAGGAAAACGAAAAACACTCAAAGGAGACACGAGGCTGATTTTGATAAAAACTAAAACTGCATCATTTTTTTTTTTTAAATCAATATTCCTGGCCAGGAATGGAATATGCTGATTTTGAAAAAAATAAAACGCAAGCTGAATTATTACACCATTCGATGTGTCGCTCAAAAAGGAACAAATTCTGGGAAGTAATGAAGAATGGCAAACTTGAGGGAAAACCTAATATATACTTATATAATTAAATATATTTAATATCTGTTTTTATTTGCCTGCGTGATCGAATCAGAAATGCAGAGAACCGCAAGAGAACCAGGATTACCGACATAGCCCGAAGAATTGCCAAACTTAAGGTGCAGTGAGCAGGGCACATTGCTCGCAGAACGAATGGCCGATAGGGCAGAAAAGTTCTGGAGTGGTGACCGCGAACCGGAAGACGTTGCGTTGGAAGGCCTCCCACCAGGTGGACCGATGATCTGGTGAAAGTTGCGGGGATCCACTGGATGCGAGACGCACGGTACCGGTCAATGTAGCGACGCTTGGGGGAGGCCTATGTCCAGCAGTGAACGTCTTTTGGCTGATATGATGATGATGAATATTTATCCAATCTAATTCCATCAATATAAATTTAATTCCATCGAATTTAATCAAATTTAGGCAAAACTAAGCCTGCGGGTCAAGAGGTGGCCCATCTACGCTTTTGATTTGCCCTCGTCAGCAGGCTGGCGATATGATGATAGTTTTTTGAGAGGAACAGAGAACTTCAAAACGAAACGAGTACGTTTAAAAACACACACTGAGACACAATGTGATTTTTTTAAAGTACTCGATCAAAACATTATCTTATGTATATGTGTATACAAAAATTGGATTTCGCCTTACTGTCACCAGACGGTTAATAGCACAAGTAAAAGCACAAACAACCACCACCATCTGTGGTAGCAAAACCACAGATTTTATGATTTATAATATTCTGCTATTTTTGTATCCATTCCCAATGTTAACTTTTACAAGGTAAAGAAACAGACAGAAAAGACGGCAATTTAAATCTAAATATGTCCTTGAAATAGATTAATTTAAATAATAATAGCCGCACGGGTCGATCTTCAAGGTTAAGCAACGCCTGCCAAAGATGGTCCGTGGATGGGTGACCATCTTTATATAGCGAGTTTCCTCTGTGCCTCACGTTAAGCCGTTGGTCCCGGCTGTCATTTGAAGATCTTTGACAGTCGTTACGGGTATTCAAAAGCCTAAAATCTGACACCAGTCTGGTCAAGGGGTATCGTATTACCCAGTTACTGGGTTGTGGAGGTCTGATAGGCAGTCGCTCCGTGTAAAATACTGGTACTAAGCTGAGAAAAGTCTTGGCAGATTGATTGATGAACACATGTTCAATATTATTCTTCACAAGGTAAATATAGACGGAAATTACGCAAACACAAAACTAAATAATTTCCTTGAAACTGATTTGTAGCAAAAACAACCGATTTTTGAAATTGTTACTAAAAGTAAACAACTTTTCTGTAATTTGTCATGTTGTTTTACAGATTGAGCTATGTCTAAATATGGACATGTATTTTCAACTCAATACAAAAAACACTCTCTTTAAAACATATTTCAGACTAGCTGACCCGGCGAACTTCGTTCCGCCTAAGAGTCGATTCTTTATTTTTTTTTATTATGATACCTACTTAGTTTCATTTTATTTTTACTTATTCATAATTAAGTTATATTTTTATTGACAATGAGCTGCGCGCGGTACTGGACAGTACTTGGACATTGCAACATTACTTTATTTTTCTAAAATAAACGTAGCCTAAGTTACTCCTTATTACATCAGCTACCTGCCAATAAAAGTCCCGTCAAAATCGGTCCAGCCATTTCAGAGATTAGCCGGAACAAACAGAAAGACAGACAAAAATTTAAAAAAAAAATGTTATTTTGGTGTATGTACCATATATATATTCATATACATGTAGTAAAAAACGGTTATTTCAATATTACAAACAGACACTCCAATTTTATTTATATGTACCGATTTGCTAAGGGCTTTTTCGTCAACTATTAAAAAATCGTAAAAGTGTTAAAACCAAAGATTTAAAGTTTTGTTTGATTTTAATATCTTGCTGTTATTACTACAAGGGCGGTTACGTACTTACACGTTTCCGTGATCCGTGTCCTTGATTTGACTCGACGTATTGGCGATTACTTCCCAAATGCAGCCCAGCATAAATGTTGTTTCTATTTATACCAAAATACCACAACCTACGTAGCTTTGTTATCTAAACATTACTAGTGTCGGACTGAAACACGACTTTCAGCCGAAACCGAAACCAAAACTGAAGTAGTGTTAGCAAAAACTGGCAAAACTATAAACAAGACATATTTAGATACCTACTTGAATTATCCCTACATAAAATACGCGAGCCAAATAACTGAAAATTTATTTTGTCTCAGGCTGCAGAAGACGCCCTTTGAGTCTCCCGAGGAATAAACCCTAACAGACGTTGCACAGAGGGGGCTCTAGGGTGATCTGTTAAGATGTCACAGGGCGTTCTACGTGTGTCTGCGCCATATTAAAAATATAAATTAAATATTATAAATATTTACTCACGCACTCAAATTATTAAAATAGCAACACTTACATTCATTTCACATCATTCAATAAAATACACGAGGACCAATCCTTAACTCCCGCGCACACCCCTTCCTACTTTCCGCTCATCAGTTGTCAAAAAGTCGCAACTCCGGAAACGCGTGTGCGCTCCCGTTTTCTCTCGCTCTCAAAGAAAACTCAAGTATAAGTGTTGTGTGTGAAAAACAGACTCTGTGGGTGGCTTACCAGCATTCAACTATAGTGAAAACTCCACTGCTAAAACTATCGAAGGACATTATTATTCAAAGCTCCAATCCTGCACCCGTAAGTACCTACTTACTGCCTTTTTCCGCTGCGCCCACAAGTTCTGGTCCCTCTCGCCGAATAAAAAACATAATATACTCTCTCAATCACTCATCTAACCACACACAATAAGCAAACGCTTTCCTCACACAGTTATTATTTCGAAATTACGGCAGCTCGCTAACTCGCTAAATCGCATCCAACGTACACTCTTTTCGATATTTAATTATTTGTTTATTCATATTTTGATATCCGCATATATATTTAACGCTTATTTCACGCATTTAAAAACATTTAACGCATCCACGCACGTTATATTATTACTAGATACCTATTCTCAAAATGGCGTCAACAAGACAATCAAAAAAGAAGACAGCCAGTGATGATGAACACGGGGTTTACTCAAAACTATCTCTTCTCGAAACTAAGATGGAACATCTTTACCAGATTATGCAGAATATATACGATCTTAGCCTAAAGGTTTCCGATCCAACATTTCAATCGCAATTTCTAGCACGCATTCAATCGGTAGATATTATACGTTCAAATTTCTTGGATACTCTGGACTCGTATGTTATGGCTCGATTAGAAAATGATCCATCCGCAAAACCGAACTACGCCGCCTTACAATCCTTTGACGAACTGTATTGTTACGTAAAACATACAGCATCTACACTCACACAAAATAATTCTAGTAAAAACACTCAAGATAATTCTCATAAATATGATCTGTTAAACCGCAAGTTACCGCCTCTCAAGTTAGTTTCTTTTGATGGTTCACCATATAATTGGTCGCCATTTTACGAGAATTTTTAAAGTCTTATCCACGATAATCTGCATCTCTTAGACGCCGAAAAAGTTCAATATTTAATAGGTTCTTTGTCCGGCAAAGCATTAACCGTTTGTTCAGGTATTACACCTACCGCTAATAATTATCTTATAATTTGGAATTCTCTATTAGAAAAATACCAAGATACTCGAGTACAAGCTTCCATTTACGTACAACAAATAATTAACTATAAACCAAATCAATCAATCGATACATTTCTCGAACAATTTTACTCTGCAGAAGCCGCTTTACGCCGTTTAAATATTGACGATCTCTCAGATTTTATTATTACTCACGTCGCACTTACTAAACTCGATAAGGAGGTAGTGAACTTGTTCGAGCAATCGCATAGACATATTCAAATACCTACATTCTATCATCTTTCTAAATTTATTAAAGAACAAAGTAAAATACAAACGCTACGTAATCCTAGCTCAAATACAAAACCTTTTTTGTCTCAACGCTCCTCAAATAATAATTATAATAATACATCAAATTCTAAAACTACTCGAACATTCTTCGCAAATACTCATTCACCCGCAATACAAAAACGCTCATGTAAAATATGTAATGATCCTAATTCGCATCCTCTATATAAATGTTCATTTTTTGTTAATCAAGACCCGCGTACTAGATTTGAACTAGTAAATAAACATCGTTTCTGCCGTAATTGTCTAGGATTTCATGATACTAAATTCTGTAAATCAATAAATACTTGTTCCACATGTCAACGCAAACATCATACGCTCTAACATGTAGAAAACTTTCATAATATTTTCAAAACCGAACCGATGTCCCCGCGATCGGAAGTCGAACCTAATGCACCGCCGCTGAACCATCAGTGTGTCAACACGCAGCCCGCGCCCCGCGCCGCTCCCCTCACCACCGCTCTGCCTGCCGAGATCGTGTCGAACGTTTCTTCGGTCGCCGCCGCCGCTGATAAGTTTGCGCGCCAAAATTTAAATGATCTCGCGTTATCAATGACCGCTTCTACTTGTGATATCTATAGTAATAGTACTACAGTTTTATTACCTACTGCTTCTGTATACGTTTATAAAAATAAGAATCCAAATAAGGTTCGCGTGTTTCTAGATACAGGTTCAATGAGTAATTTTATCACAAAGTCGTGTTGTGAACGCCTTAATTTAGTCATTACTCCTGATAACTCAACCATTCTTGGTATCTAAAATATCTGCTATTGGATTTACGAAATTTAAAATATTTCCCCGCTTTGATTCACGCTGCTCATATATTATCCATGCTCGCGTAATAGAAAATATTACCGACGGCTTACCTAGTTTACCTATAGATACGTCCAAATTAATTCACTTACGCAACTTACCTATGGCTGATGATGCATTCCATTTACCGGCCGATATCGATTGTCTAATTGGCAACGAGTTATTCCCGTTCCTATTAGGAAGTGGAAAGGTTACAATACCCGGTTCATCGGTCGTCGCTGTACAGACTACACTACATGGTTACATTGCCATGGGTAGGGCAGATTGTGACAACCGCTTAGATACTCGCACTCCTATCTTCAAAAATAATAATACCTATAATTATAAATCTTTTTTCTGCGCTACCGCATCTAACTCACTTGAAACTCTCACTCAACGCTTTTGGGAATTAGAAAACGTCCCTGATAAAGTTCACAGGAGCCCTGATGATGAGGCCTGTGACCTTATCTTTAACGCTTCGCAATCACGTGATGGTACTGGCAGATATACTGTACAGTTACCGTTTAAAACTTCCTATTCTGAATTAGGAAATTCTTACGCTATTGCTCACCGACGTCTCATTAATTTAGAAAAGAAATTAGATTCGCATCCCGACATTCGTAAAAATTATAATGCCACTATTCAAGACTACATAGATCAAGGATATCTGTCCAAAGTTGATAATCCCTTCTTTGAAATTCCGCATTATTATATTCCGCATCACGCTGTTTATCGCCCCGATAAACAGTCGTCTAAAATACGCATAGTACTTGATGCTAGTTGTAAAACTTCGTCAGGTAAATCTCTTAATGACATTTTATATATTGGTCCTAATTTACAAAGTAACATATTTGACTTACTCATAAATTTACGCATGTTCTCCGTCGCTGTAGCAGCTGACATCGAGAAGATGTATTTTCAATTGAAACTCGACTCTAAGCATCACGGCTTTCAACGCATTTTATATAGGTTCGATAAAGCTAGTAAACTAGAAACTTACGAATTCAATAGGGTTTCTTTTGGCGTTTCAAGTTCGCCAAACTTGGCTATGAGGGTGATTCGCCAACTTGCTGCTGAAAGTAAAGATCAGTACCCACTAGCCGCATACGAAGCTGAAAATCATATGTATATGGACGATTATATATGTTCAATAGATGGCGTTGATAAAGCCGAGAAAACTCACCGGGAAATGGTCGCTATGTTTAAGTCCGCAGGTTTCAATCTTATAAAATGGGTCTCAAATAGTTCTCAATTAATGGATAAAATCCCCGCTTCGCATAAAAATCCGCAGAATATTAATTTCGACACAGACGCTAATTCAAACGTGAAAATTGTAGGTATGCAGTGGAATCCTGTAGAAGACACTTTTTAATTTAAAATTAACGCTATTTCTCTCATATGCACAAAACGCACAATTCTCTCCGCAACCGCTCGTCTTTTCGACCCGTTAGGTCTTATCGCTCCCGTGACAGCATTTATGAAGTTACTCGTTCAAGAATGTTGGAAACACGAACTTGACTGGGATAGTCCAGTACCTACGCATATTGAAAATAAGTGGAATCAATTCCACAACGAACAGTCTCAGATTTAGATACCGCTGAAATATATCTTATAAAATATGTCCAAAATTTACACTTTTCGGAAGATATGGTCAACTTAAAATTAAATAAACCAATAAATAAAAAAGTCTTAAAACTTAATCCATTTATCGACTCTTCTAATATCTTACGAGTAGGTGGAAGATTAACTCACTCTCAACTCGATTACGGCCAAAAGCATCCGATATTACTACCGCAAAAGGATCGCGTAACTAACCTCATAATTGGTTACTATCATATCGTTAATCTTCATACAGGTCCCGCTCTTTTATTATCTATGATAAGACAAAAATTTTGGATAATTTCCGCTAGAAATTTAGTTAGACAAATAGTTCACAAATGTAATAAGTGTTTTAGACTCAATCCAAAAAATACTTAACCTCCAATGGGTGATCTGCCCGCTTTTCGAGTTTCAGACGTGAAACCATTTGTTCACACCGCTGTTGACTACGCTGGTCCTTTTTTCATAACTCATATTCGCAAACGTGGAATCAAAAGCCAAAAGGCTTATATTTGTTTATTTGTATGTTTAACGACTAAAGCATTACACTTGGAACTTGTTTCTGATCTTAGTTCTGATTTATTTCTCGCCGCTTTTAAGCGCTTTATATCTCGCAGAGTTCCTGTTTCGCTAATATATAGCGATGGAGGTACCTATTTTATTGGAGCAAAACGTAAACTCAATGAAATTTACTCTCTCATACAGTCCAAATCGCATATTAATTATATTAGTCAACAGTTATTGTCTGAGCATCGCGTACAATTTAAACATAGTCCGCCTTATGGTCCGCATTTTAACGGACTCAGCGAAATAAGTGTTCTTTGTGTCAAAACTCATCTTTACAAAGTCATAGGATCTCAAATACTCACTTACGAAGAATTTAGTACTGTGCTTGTTCAAATCGAAAACTTGCTAAATAGCCGACCTCTATGTGTCTTGAATTCGGATCCTTCCGATATTCCCGCATTAACGCCTAATCATTTTTTAAACATAACTCCACTCAAATTCTTACCCGCTGAAGATGTTACTGACATCGCTGACAATCGCTTATCACGCTATCGATTACTCAATAAAATAACGCATTCATTTTGGCAACGCTGGAATAAAGAATATCTTACGTCTTTGCAAGAAAGAGAAAAATGGAACTCTCCCTCAAAACCTATCGAGTTAGGTACTATTGTCGTAATTAAAGACAATCACTCTCATCCTCTTAGTTGGCCTCTAGGGATAGTAGATGTGGTTTATCCTGGAAAGGACAAAATTATAAGAACAGTTAAAGTAAAAACCGCGACTGGTTCATATATAAGGCCAGTAGTTCGGATTTGTCCGTTACCTTCGCAGTAAATTTAATATAACTCACTATTTTTTTTAATATTACAATACTCTTATTCTCTATTAATATCTTAATTCTTAAATTGTTTAGAGGAAACCTCTAGTCCTGGGGAGTTGTCTGCGCCATATTAAAAATATAAATTAAATATTATAAATATTTACTCACGCACTCAAATTATTAAAATAGCAACACTTACATTCATTTCACATCATTCAATAAAAAACACGAGGACCAATCCTTAACTCCCGCGCACACCCTTTCCTACTTTCCGCTCATCAGTTGTCAAAAAGTCGCAACTCCGGAAACGCGTGTGCGCTCCCGTTTTCTCTCGCTCTCAAAGAAAACTCAAGTATAAGTGTTGTGTGTGAAAAACAGACTCTGTGGGTGGCTTACCAGCATTCAACTATAGTGAAAACTCCACTGCTAAAACTATTGAAGGACATTATTATTCAAAGCTCCAATCCCGCACCCGTAAGTACCTACCTACTGCCTTTTTTTCCGCTGCGCCCACAACGTGCTAATGGTTTTTAGTTATCTATAACAACAGCTCAAGTACGGTAGGTTCAGTCTATACAAATGTTTGATTACTATTTGGTCGTAACAGAAACTCCAACCTAAATCAGAATTTTTGCCGAAACCGAAACCGAACCTTCGGTCCTACACTACTGATTACAGAAATGACTTTGAATTCATGAAGGTCAAACTGCATCGATTATTTTAATGTCAGTTATCATAATGCAATAATGCATATTTTCTGTACGGGCCGTACCTTGTAACGTTACGTTAAGCTCCGAAGAGCTTAACGTAAGTCACGTTAATAGAAAAGTTAAAAATAAGAGAATATAAATTAATCTAAGAAAAAGGGGCGGCTTCGCACGTCGTAGATGGTGGTCGTCAGCTAGGCAGACAGAAGGTCGGACAGGAACTCTTCTAAGTGATGGAATGCTTGAGGAATGCAGGTGAGCAGGAAAAATAGACGGATTACCAGGTAAATCTATTGATGAGAAGGCTGGCAGTAAGGTAAGACGATGCTGGGCTGCGGCGTCTCAGGCAGACGGATGAAAAGGTGGGTTCAAAACCTGCGCATGCTGCTGGCAGGCACGCGGTTGCCTCGCGCTACTCTGATGGCTTGACTAATGCATCTCATGTTCTTTTTACCGGACGGGCACATCAATTTAATTATAAGTAAAAGTATGTCCAGGCTATTAATTTATTATATATAAAGATTGTTTTACACTCATTCACCAGCTGAATATGTTACAGTTTAAGAGTTTTATAGAATAAAAAGATACACTTGGTAATATCAAGTAGTCAACCGACTTTCGGCGTTGGCTCCCGAATCTGATGTTAAAAAAAAGCTGACGCCCGTTTTTCCTCGTTCTGTCATCTCTTCTAAATTTTAAATTCAAAATATCAATTATATGACCAGAACGAATAAAAACGGTTTACAGAGGGGGCAGTCAACGCTGCCCTTATTATAATGTACAACTAGCTTAAGGAAGGTCTAGTCCATGGTACGTTATGTTTATGGCTTAAGAAAATAAAATACAGACAGACGTCAGATCACATGAAAATGTCAGAGTATAAAATATTCTTAGATTTTACAAATTAGCGATATAAATAAGTTATGGAATATTAAAACAATCAGAGATAACTAAAAATATGCTTTTCAGGTGTTAACAGTAACAAAGAATATATAAAAATGAGACATGAGTCGATAAAATATCAGAAGATATGAAGGTGAGATTGTATAGTATTTATTAAACTGTAAATAGACTAAAGACGTGTGTCTGCACAGCAGAACACCACAACCGCCGGGATGTTCTGGAAATAAAATCACTGTTTTATATATTTACTTTAATGATTGACGGTTTATTAGCCTAAAGAATCAATAAATAAATTAATAAATTTGAATAAAAAACAAAATTATTGAATCTTTAATATCGTTCTACAAAGACTAACTAACACGATTCCCTCACAAATTCCTAGTCTTAAGAAAGTCACTAAGCCACTGCTAATCTCTTTCGTTCTTCTTCCCACTTCCAACTTCTTCGTGTTGTGTACCACGAAGTAGATGAAAAAATACTTCAACGGTAATAATGTGACTGCTCGCCTGGTTGGGATCAGATTAGTGCAAATGTACTGAAACAAATATCTTTTTCTATAACACCTGGCCTACTGATTTAATAAATCGCTGCTTTGTTGCCGGAGTATTTCCTCAAGCATTAAAAAGAGCTGTGGTACATCTGATACATAAGGTGGGTGATAGAGACAAATAGCAACTATAGGCCAATTGCAATCTTAACGACGTTATCGAAGCTATTTGAACGCATAATTAATAACAGGCTAATCAAATACTTAGAAGAATATAACTTGTTTTCTGATGCGCAATATGGATTTAGAGCTGGCCGTTCAACTGATGATGCAGTACTTGATCTTGTTATCTTTTTAGTTAACAAACTAGATACCAAAAATAAATGCTAGACTATATTTCTTGACCTAGCAAAAGTATTTGATACTGTCTGTGTTCCTCGGCTTGTGCAAAAACTTGAGGGTCTTGGTATTAGAGGCGTTCCACTGTCGTTACTACAGGATTATTTAAAACATAGATACCAATCAGTAAAAATTAAAGAACACATTAGTGACGAATTTACAGTGGATTTTGGGGTGCCATAAGGCAGTATATTGTGCCCTACTCTTTTTCTCCACTTTTCCGGAAGTTGTTTTTTTATTGTTAATTTTTTATTATTTATTATCCTATTCCGGACGAAGATAAATTCAAAAACACAAAAAACATGAAAAATTGGTCCAGCCGTTCTTGAGTTATAAGTAGTGTAACTGGCTTTGTTTTATATATATAGACTCAACTATTCGGAGAATTTAAATGAGTTAGGTATTCGAATTTGAAATTGGAGCGGATATTCGAATCATTTAATATTCGAATTGTAAACCCTACAGTCCAAAGTACTATTATTTATATTAATAAAATTATTGACCTGCTGAAATCCTCAGAAAGCGTTTACCTACTCCAAGTAACTTTGCACTTCCACTGATGTAGATGGCATATTAAATCTACCATATTAATATATTCTCATAATTTACTCATACAGTTTCCAAAATATTAAACAATCGCATATATTCATTACTGCCACATTTCGGAGAAATATTAACCACACAGCATGAAAACAAACAATTATTTCCCAGGTGCACGGTAGCACAAACAATTTTAAATAAGACTGAGTTCACATTAGCGATTGGAACACACTGTACATTAAAAGGCGGCGATGTTGCTAAGAACACTTCTCTTTGGTTGAGCCCATCTGCTCGATCACACCTTAGTATTTTATAATCCGGTGGAATAAGTTCGCCTTCATGGATTGAATCATTATGGCCCGATTCTGTGATGGAAAAAAGGTCGTAAGAGAATGCCAACATATTTAACATTTTAATTCTTACTAACTATATAAACTAAACAAATACGTGTACAGCATACAATGCATAAACATAATACATACTATATAATACATTATCATCTATGCGTCATATTGACAAGAACTGTTCCCTTGTTCTTTTCTTGTAAATTCCCAACGAAGGACTATCCCGTATGGAGTGAGGGATATTATTCCAGAGGCGGACAGCACGAACAGTAAATGATCCACCGTTTCGACTTGACAAATGGGGAGGAAAACGAAGGAGAAGAGATGATGAAGAACGGCAAGGTTTTTTCCTCTCGGAACAAGATACTCAAAGCGTTCCCGAAGATATGAAGGAGAGATAGGGTTGTGAAGAACAGAAAAGAGTAAAGAAAGAGCGTGTGTATCTCGGCGCTGCCGAATGGGCAGCCACTTCAACCGCCTCCGAAAACCCGACACATGGTCATACTTTCGGAGGCAGAGGAAGCTTAGAGAGATTGTCAAGAGGAAGCCCTATCATTGACACCAAACAAGAAGAAAAAGAAAATACAGAATGAGAAGAAAAAGAACAAATAAAAAAGGGTACAAAGAAAAATGAACAAGAACGACAGGAAGAGAAAAATATTGAAGAAATAGTAGAAGGAAGGCCCAATAAAAATGAAAACGTATCCAAATTGAAGATTTTTTACAACAAGGTTAAAGAAATATGGTTGGCAGATTATTCAACGGCACAAAAGGTGAAGGAGGGTTTAAAATTAGTACTAGAAGAAATAATGATATATGTTTTTACTTATTTTAAGGATTGAGATTGTGTAAGTAAATTGTTCACTTTATCCAGAGATGGATAATATTCACATTACTACTAATATCAATATATGTCAGTGGAATGCTCACAATCCACTGACAATTGATTTAGAATTATTACTAAATAGAGGTAATGTTCATGTAGCAATTTTAAGTGAAACATGGTTGGATGCAGACAGTCGCATAAATATCAGTGGGTATAATGTCTATAGAAAGGATAGGTATGATTCATACGGAGGAGTAGCGATTATTTTACATAAATCTTTAAAAACTTTCATTGTTCCTGTAAGCGTGACTAATTCAAGTATTGAAATAGTACATATTAAAATCCTTAATTGTAAATTAATCCATCATATAATTTCTGTCTACTGTCCGTCCTCTGTGACAACCTCGCAATCAGATTGGGAAGACGTTTTTTCAAAATTTCCAAAAAATGATTTTATTGCGGGTGGTTTTAATGGACATCACGCCTGCTGATCCAGTAAAATTGATTCTAGGGGCCAACAATTGTTCGAAGCTGCAATTGAAAACAATTATATATCATTGAATAATGGCGATCCCACCAGAATTAAACTCGTTAATGGTTTTTTACAAAAAACCTCCCCTGATGTTTCGTTCTGTACCATAGACACAGCAAGCAATGGTTCCTGGAGTGTCAGTAGTGAAAGCCTAGGTAGTGACCAATTAATTATAAAAATCACATTTAAATATCCAGATTCAGCGAATATTACCTTAAAACGAAATTTAAAAAAAAAACAGACTGGTCTAGCTATCGTCAAATTATTTACAACAATTTTATACAAAGTTAAAAAAAAAGTCATACATACATTGTACGTTTTCTGATATTGGCGTATCAGAAAACGTACAATGTATGTATGACTTTTTTACAACCCAAATTAATAAAGCGGCTGATAAAACAATTTACTTTTCAAAAATATGTAATAATCCAATGCGTCAATTTACACCAAAACCATATTGGAACCAACAACTTTCTAAAGTGGTAGCCGAGCGTCGTTTAGCTTTAACAAACTTTAGGAAAAACCCTGTGCCTCAAAAATTAGAATTACTTAATACTTAAATCTATGAACTTCAAAAGATTATAAGGCAAGCTCGATCTAAGTCTTGGCATAATTTCTGTGACAGTATTGATGAGACTACAACTTCATCAACCATGTGGAGGAAAATGCGTTGGATGAAGGGTTTCAGGCAGTCAAGATCTTATTCATCTGACAGAAAAAAAAGAAGAACTGTTGAGTTCATTGGCCCCAGATTTTGTGATGACTTCAACTCCTGTTCTAGATAATAATGAGTCCCCTCTTAATTGTGAGTTTTCGAATCAAGAACTAGAATCATGTTTTAAAGCTAAGGATACTTCGTCTGGTATCGATAATATTACATATACAATGATTTTTAATTTGCCTCTTATTGCTAAAAAATATTTAATTAAGTTATATATAATTTAATTTTTAAAACATCAACAGTTCCCTTTCAATTGCGAGATATTAACATAGTACCGATTCCTAAAACTGGCAGCATCTCCGATGGTAAACTTCGTCCAATTGCATTAATATCTTGTCTGTGTAAAATATTTCACTCTATGATTCTGAAGCGACTAGAATGGTTTATAGAACATAATAAAATACTATCCCCTGGAACAACAGGGTTTAGAAAAGATCACTCATCTCATGATAGTCTGGCACGCCTAGTTACCAAATTACAAATTGGCTTTACCAAAAATACCTCAACTGTAGCTGTTTTTTTGGATGTGAAAGGGGCTTATAATAACGTTCTTATTGACCGGGTTGTACATATTCTGAATGATTTGAAAGTTGGGAAATATATTTTTTCATACATTTAGGAATTTTTAAAAGAAAGACATCTTATTATAAAAGCTGACGAAAGTAACATACAGTATGTAAGATGGACTGGTAAGGGAATTGCACATGATGATCCTTTATCCCCCCTTATCTTTAACATAATTACGGCCAGTATTTGCCAAAATATCAATAACGATTGTGTTAGTCAATACGCTGATGATTTTGTTCTATATTGCAATGACACTTAAATAAAAGACACTGTAGATAATATACAGCAAGCTTTGGTTTTGTATGATAACGCTGCAATTAGTCATACTTATAAACTGGAAAAATTACAAAATCTAGCTCTAAGAATAATTGGCGGTTTTATTAAATCTACTCCGATACATGTTATGGAGAGTGAGTTGAGTATACCTCCGTTACAAATAGGAAGACAATTTCTATCTCTAAAATTCTGTTTAAAGCTGCAATCCAAGTCAAATGACATTTCTACAAGTTTGGTTAGAGATCTTAGGAGTATGACGGAAAACAGGTACTGGGGTAGGAACAAGAAACCTCTACTAACTACTTCACACAATATGATAAGTGAAGAGGAAATTGCGTTTTATTTTCCTGTTTTGATGTTCACTTTAGATACATTGGTGTCTAACATAGATATTAAGGATGTTATTAAATGTAATCTAGTTCACAGTTCCAAAATCACATTATTGTATGAATTATTTAAAGTATAATACGCTTAATGAATTACGGAAAATATACACTGGCTGGCATATTAAATACACAGATGGGTCCAAAACATCAGAAGGAGTAGAAGCAGCTTTTTGTGATTTAGCAAATAAGTCTCAGAGAACTTATAGCATGAATAATCATATTACCATCATGACGGCTGAACTATTTGCCATTTCTGAGGCCTCGAGATATGTGCCAGAACTAAATGTGAGGAGAGTGGTGATATGTTCTGATAGTAAAAGCGCCTTACAACATATTTCTAAATGTGTTCATAATGGGTTTAACTGGCATACACAATTTTGAAGCAAATTCAGTCTTACAAGCAGACTGGTAAAAGAGTTGTTATTCAATGGGTACCGTCCCATGTAGGACTTTCGGGTAATGAGGAGGCTGACAGATTAGCCGAAAATGCCATTTTATTAGGTACGCCAATACGAGATATATTATCCAGCTATTCGGAAATGTTAAGCAAATTTAGAAAATTAAACAATTTATCTTGGAAGGAACATTTTAATGAAAGATCTAAAACAAAAGGAATCTGGTATAAAAGTATACAATGTGAGCGTCCTCATATACTCTGGTTCTCCGGGTCGAAACTGTCTCGAAGTCAAATTGTTGCAGCGCATCGTTTGCAGTCACGACATATTCCACTAAAAAAATTTGCCTATCTCATGCGAAAATCGGACTCCCCAAACTGTGAGGTGTGTGGTAAGATAGATGCACAGTATGTGTTGGTGGAATGTGTCCGATTTACAAATAAGAGAAATGCACTTCTCATTTCAATGAAATTGTCGGTAATGGATGTTGGAATGTTCCATGGTAGTTTAGCTAAACCAATTTCTATAGCAGCAAAAATATTATTTAAAAAAATATTTATTATTACCTTTCTGTTAGATAAGAAATTAGATTAAGCTTTGTGCTATTTATTATGATTAGTTGATGATGTAAGTTTATACATATAAAAGCACAATAGGATTGACATCGTCACTTTTTTGTACAAAAATCCCTTAAACAAATGAGAATAAATATAAAAAAAAGAATGCATTTTAAACCTTGGTATGTTAGGGTACGTTCACACAGAACATCCGTATTCCCAGGATCGTTTTTAACGAATCCATCGCTACTGGGGGTAATGCTTAAACCACGTTTATTCAGTGTACCACCAACTTTCTACAAGGATGGACGTCCTCGTGTTGTATTGGTACCATCGTCGTCTGCGTCAGACGAAACCACGCCTTTATTGGCAGCCTGTATAACCTGTTAAGCTTGTAAACCTGTAGAACGGATTGCTTGTATATTTTGTCAAATCTGTATTTTTTACTGGATCTAGAATACTGATATCTGTGTGAAGTCGCTCATACAACTACATACGTCAGCGCCGAATACTAACTACTACATACGATAAAGCGGACCTGTAAAACGGATATTTGTGTGAATAAGCACTTAGGAGGAGGGAAGTCAGTCAGATCTCAGATAGGCAGTCACCATCTCAGGAAATATAACAGTCCGGTATTCATTATCCGTCCAATGGGTTATTGGTTTTTGACAAATGGAACTAGTGGTCTAGATCCCAGAGTCCCCTGACGTTTCTGAATCTATCTACACAAAATGTGACCTTAGCACCTGGCACCTGCAAATTGGCCGTCGGCTCGAGTTAGTACTCGTAAGTATGCGCACGTTCAAAGTACATACTAACACTTCTCAATCCCACTCATTTTTAGAAGAAAGAATTCAGAAACATCTAGGGGCTCTGGGATATTGCTCTAAATCTCTATAGGATTGCAGAAACGTAACATTTCAATTATCGATTCGATCATTGATCCCTTTTAACCTTCTTCAAAAATGAGAATGTTCTCAATTCGACTGTATTTTTTTCATGATTGTTTGTGCTCACAGAACTTTTTTTCAAGAAAGCTTTTATGGAAGCTTTTATGAGGATATTTTGATCATTTGGTCTAAAATGAAAGGTATCCGTTTAAATCATGTAAATCGTTCCACACGTACATGAGATATTAACTCATTACTGAATGCCAAATGAAAGGCTCAAGAACGCCCCTTACCGCGATACGTTTGTTTGGATCGTGTTAGCGATACTGCATTTACATTTTTTTCGTATCATTTTTAAACATTGGAATACCTTGGTAAACAGGTGTTAACAACTTTTATTTTTTTGTTATCTGTCGGTGACTTTAACCTATATACAGGTATGAGATATTTGTCATGTGTGTGCGATATTTAGTTTTGTAGCAGATTCGTGTTTCTTAAAGGAAATAAGGAGCGCCACCTTGACAGTATGCAACGTAGCTCAAAATGAGTCGACATTTGATCGATGTGACCATAACAGGACTTATAATAGTGCATCGTGTGTGGTACTATTGTTTAGTTTTTTTTTATGGATCTTGTGTGTTCTGCATTTAAAATTGGTATAAATGTTATTGGTGATCATATTCAGAAAAGGCAGGTCGCAGTTTCTCATGACCGGCGTTCTCTATGACCAAATGATAAGCGTGAACAAAAGATACATAAAGAACGTAAGTAGCAAGTGGCTTTGTATAGTATCTGCCTGACCTATTAAGCAAAAGGTGTGAGTTTATGTACGAACACAATAAAAAATATGATGAAATGCTCACCATAAAGAAATTTGCTATCTAATGGTGAAGGAGTTTTCTTCGCCCAAGGAAATTCATCATCACTGCATCCAATTGGCATCCCATTGTAACTGTAACAAGAATAAAATAATTGTAACTAGCATGTAAAAATAAACTTTTAAGGGTTCCGTACCCGTAGGATACACATATATTAGGTATACAAAATGTTGTTCCGAAGAATTTTTAACTTCCCATTGACCTATGAACTTGAAATTTGGTGATAATGTTTATTATTACGTAAATAACAAATAACAATATATTGATAAATCCAATCAGATTTTCTTGGCAATAGGCACGCCCTAATAGGTCCGTTATGAGTTTTGTACATCGGACTTAAAATTTTGTCAAAATGTGGATGTACTTTGGCAGCACCCCTACCACCTAATCATATAACCTAACTATAGGTATATAATATTTTTTTTTAAATAACCATTGATTTTTTTTCTAGTAATTTTGTTTTTATATTGCATTCTTTTTCTTGTTTTTGCCAAAGGTATCAATATTTGTAATGAAATCGATCAATAACCACAGTCTTGTGTGCGGGGGTTATCTGTGTGACAGGATTTCTTAGTACAGAAAACAGTCTCCAACAAGCAGTTTATCAAACAATATTGCACTGCTATGTCCCTTTGAAGGAATCAGATCTAAGTGTCATTGGTCTAATTTAAGACCGTTACCTGTGCTGGTTTTATAATAAAATTATAAGTCTTTTTCGAATTTTTGGACATGAAAACGTCATTCTCACTGTGAACTTTGGTGATCATTTAATTTTCCTTGGACATGCTTATTACAGCTGTAGTAAGAGTAAAAGAGACAGAAATATATATTGTACACTTATTTTTATAAATGTTAATCATGTGCTTATTACGGTGTACAATGATATAAATAATAATAAATATATCAGTCTTGTTGATAATAGTTAATATTTTATAATTATTTTAAAGTGATGACAACTGTGACTACAGTCAACATGGTAGGTAGTTACTATCAATAGAATGATGATTCATAACATTGATTTGTTTACTGCAACATAGTTGAGTCAAGCGGAAGAGACGCCTGGGTGCCGCCACTGTGCGGAACGCCCGGAGGACACGGTGGAGCACACAGTCGTGGTGTGCCCTGCTTGGGCGGAGCACCGCCGTGCCCTCGTGGGGGCGATCGGCGGCGGAGACCTCTCGCGCCGGGCCTTGGTTCAGGCCATGGTCCGGAGCGAGGAGGAGTGGCAGGCGGTCGCCTCCTTCTGCGAAGCAGTAATGCTAGCAAAGGAGGAGGCCGACCGCATCAGGCAACGGCGCCCTCGCCGCCGCCGCCGGGATCCCAATCCCGATATCCAGCCACCGTAGACGCGGGCTCGTGGACACTCCCTCCACCTTCCCATGGCCTGACCAACTTTGTTATACGGGCCGAATCGTGGGGCGGCTGCAGACATAGCACCCTTGGCAATCTTATTTTTACGGTCCGCAGGCGCTTCTTGATCCCTTACAAATTAGCCACGTGTGTCCCTTCAACCCTCTCCCAAAATTGGGCTGATGAACGTACACACTACAAATAGTAGTACTTCGTCGTCGTCTTCGCCGTCGTACCCCTCGTGCGTCCCTATCTTTTTTATTTGCTCCTTATTCTTCTTATTGGCACTCCATTGCGCTCCGGGCAGCATGCCACTCGTGCGCGAACTCCCGCAGCCTCGCAAAGTTCACCGGTGAGCTAACGAGACCCTGGTAATAAACCGGACCAACCTCCATGCAGCTGATCCCATCCATCATCTTACACCTAGCTTCTTCATATAGGGGGCAGACCCACAGCGCGTGGTGCAGGTCTTCCTCTTCCATACCGCAGTAGCACATACTATCCTCGCATAACTTCATACCATTCAACCTTTTCCTGAAACACCCATGTCCCGTGAGAATCTGGGAGACCTGGTAATCAGGCACGACCCAGGTGTACTTAAGCCGAGTAACCACGTCCGGGAAGAAACGGAACAGTTCCCTTCCTTTCCCCTCATTCACCCATCTTTCCTGCCATGTGTCCATCGTCTCATTCCAAATCACTTGCTTCCGTCGGGCCAGCTCCCGCCTGCGCACTTCCAGTTCGACCTGTGCTTCGGTCGCGGCCTGGCGCTGCTCATCAAACCTCCCAACACGGATCACCTCCAGATCAGCCGGGCGAACACCACCCAAAACTGCCAGCGCAGCCGTACTGGTAGACCTGTACGCTTTCGTCAGCAGAATCAGGCTTGGTCTCTGGCACCGGAGCAGCGCGCTGCGAACAACGTGGAGTGTCGCTCGTTTGTACCAACAAGCAGCAGCATACGTTACCGTGGCGACGAATGTGCCTCTATAAAGGAGGCGAAGTCCGGGATATCGAATGCCCCAGGACGATGCCGACACTCGTGACATCCTCCCGAAGTACTTGGCCGCGCGCTCCCCTATCGATAACGCATGCTGCGCCAAGGATAGACTTGCGTCGAGCACCACACCCAGCACCATCGTCGAGGTGACACTCCTGACCGAGTCCCCGGCAAGCTTTACAGTGGGGGGTCGCTGGAGTTTTCCCCTCATTGTCATCGTTGCTGACTTTGCAGGGGAGAACGCCAGCCTGTTCCTGGCTCCCCACGCCGCGACCATGTCAAGCGTCTCCTTGGCTGCCATCTCGATTTCTGCACGAGACCTGGACTCGATCAGAATCGTCACATCGTCCGCATAGGCGACCATTCTGACGCCGCATGGGAGCGGTAGTCGAAGCAAGTCGTCCAACAACAGGTTCCATAGAGATGGACCGAGGACGGAGCTCTGCGGGCAGCCCATGGTGGACACCTTCCACACAACCCGGCCACCGATGAAAAGGCCAACACGTCGGCGGGCAAAGTAGTCCGACAGCATCGTAAAGATGTTGGGCGGACACCCCCCCCGCTTGACTTTCGTCAAGGTCATCGACCACCAGGCGTTGTCAAAGGCGCCAGAGATGTCCAGAAAAATGGCCTGCACGTACTTGCCCGAGCCCTCCCTCACGGTGCGCATGATGTTGTTGAGCGCCGTGACGGTTGACTTGCCTGGAGAAAATCCGTGCTGGGCGGCAGAGATCTGGTTGCCGATCGTCGGAGCGCACTTTAATATTACGCGCTCTAAAATCTTCCCAAGCACAGGTAGAAGTGTTATTGGCCTGTAGGCCTTAGGGTCTGTGAGTGGCTTGCCATTGCCCTTCGGCAAGACAAGAAGCCGACCCGCCTTCCACATATCCGGAAACACACCTTCAGAGACACACTTGCCGTACACTGCGGTGACTTCCGCGGGGACGGCTTCCCAGACGTTCCTGACAATACGCGCACTGATTCCGTCCAATCCCGGGGCCGTGTTGGGCAAGGTCCTGATTATGCCCCCCAGACTGTCACGCGACAGAGGAGGCGCAGCTTGGCCTGACGGGGTGAGCGAGGCGGCGACGCGAATCTGCCTGTGGTAGGGTGTATCTGCAGAGGGATCATCATCCGGGCAAAGTGCCTGCAATAGACCCGTTGCCGCATCGCCCACAGAGGTCGCAAAGCCCCTCCGCCAGCTTTGTACCGTTAATAACCCGGGAGGCCTCAGCCTGCCACTGGCAGCCCGATATGCCAACCCCCACGGGTCACTGTTGCCGGAGTCAGCAATCCTTCTAAAGTGCTCAAGCTCCGCCTTCTCCATTGCCTCTATATCTCGCTCTCACCGAGTGAAACTCCGCTCTCAGACGCTCCTTTCGCAGTCCCCCAGCCTTACGTACGCCTTGCTCTATTGTTTATTTTCCGGAGCTTCTCAAGCTCCGGGTTCCACCATTCATACCCCGCGTCCTTTGGTGGCCCTTTCATACCCAAGCACTGGCATGCTGTGTCCACAATAACTTTCTGCAAACAAAGGACGCTGGCTTTTCAAAGTCAAGCCTGCCCATTCGCGCATGGATAGCCTGCTGGAAGCGCGGCCAGTCCACTCCCCGATCCCGAAAGCGCACCGACTCTTCGCCTGGCCCAACGCTACGGCATTCTCCTCCTCGATTCCCACTTTGTCTTTCCACCTGGAAGGTGATGAGGCGGTGGTCGCTGCTGCTGGCGTCTCCATGTACGGTCCAATTGCCAATTTTGACACTTCTAGAAGAAAGCGTAACATCAATATTAGATTCTCCGTTTGGGCCGCTAAAGGTGAATGGCTGGCCCTCCAAATTATGGACTGTGAGCCCGTGGGCGGCAATAAAAGCCTCCAACGACACCCGCCTGTGCTCCGCGTTGTGGCCGCGGCCAGTGTAGTGGCGAGGCTCACTGTGCCATACAGGCGAGTGGGTGTTGGCGTCCGCACATATGACGATGCGCCTTCCTCGAAGCGCCTCCATCACTCCTTCCAGGTGGTGCAGGTGCCTGTCGATGTCCTCTCCATATTGGAAGTAGGCCGAGACCACGTGCAGGTCGCACTCCTCTAAATGCGCCACTAAGCAGTGGTCGGTGGTGAGGTGTTGCAACACCACGCAGGCCGTGTCGCTCTTGTGTATGTACAGCCCTGCTTTGGCTGTACTTCCGCTCTGAATAATGTTGTCGGCCTGCGGGTACTGCTCCTGAAGGACCGCTACATCCACTTTCAAATCTCGGCACATCACAGGAAGCTCCCGCGTAGCAATCGCTGACCCGGCGAGGTTCAGCTGCCCGATTGTGGTGTGTTTTTTACTGGCCATATTGGGTCATGGCGACGCTCCTGGATTCCGTATGCAGTCTCGCCGGGCAGTCTCGAGAGGCGGTCTTATGAATAGACGCACCCTTCTTCCCAAGGCGCTTACACGTCGCACAGCACGACGTGCTTCCCTTGCACTCTTCCCTGCGGTGGCCGGTCGCGCCGCAGCGCGAGCACGTGGTCTCCTGTGACTTACAATAACGCTCCGGGTGCCCGTACTGCTGGCACCTATTGCAGCATGTTACGTCAACGTAATCGGTGACCCCGCTTGCCACCCCACATAGACCCGCCCCTTGTTCAGTAGCGGGCTCGTGGACATGTAGCCATGGGTAGCTCGCTGTCCGATCGTCCGGTAACTACCCGGATCGAGCTAAGGCGTCGACGGCGCGCACTGTTCCGCCTCAAGGAGTTGTCAGCAAAGAGACAGGCCCAGCTGTGTCGAAGCCTACCGGAGTTCGGGGTTATCCGAAAGGAAGCTAGAGCCCCGGTATGAAGGCTAGAAGGAACGGCGCGGGGTTTTTAGTCAGTACAAGTCTGACACTATCTCCCGCTCCACCCAAGAGCGGGATTTGTCATAAGATGATTTTCCCCGTCGACAAAAAAAAAAAAATATAGTTGAGTCACTGCAGTTGATCCAAAGCTAATAATATATTTTATCAGTGCTTGAACATTAATTAGGTAATAACATAGTGACCTCAACTAATATCAAGGACACATAACACAATAATCAATTAAATATAGCATTTGCGGATGCATTTTGCATGTACGATAAACAAAGCAATGTTATGCATGCATTATCGACCTATCTAAATTCTGGCAAAGGAGAGGTCATCCTGAAGGTTGATATTAAAAATTAATTTAATTTGGTTAATAGGGATACCTTGCTGGCAGAAACTAAAAAAGAAATACCTCAAATTTTTAGTTTTCTTTGGCAATGTTATAGGCATCCATCTAAATTACTTTATCGGGACAACCTTCTGGAATCTGCTGTTGGCCGTCAACAAGGTGACCCTCTCGGGCCAGTGATCTTCAGTCTGGCTATTCACCCAATTATTCGACAGCTAAATTCAAAATTTAACGTTTGGTATCTCGATGATGGAACCCTGGGAGGCGATGTAGACAGTTTTAGATGACCTGCAATTTTTAAAACACCAACTACATTCTATAGGACTGGATCAAAATTTTTCTAAATGTGAGTTATTTTTATCTGACGGTACCGACAGACAAGTGACACTTTCAAAATTCAATAAAATAGCCCCTGAAATCAAAATTATTGAAAAAGCTGTCTTCGTCTCCTTGGGTCCCCAGTCTTCGATGATTCTTTTCCCGATTTTATTGAGGAAAAAATTCAAAATTTCAACAACATTTCGGAAAGATTGCTCCAAATTAACATGCATTCGGCTATCACCATAATTCGCTTTTGTTGTTTTGGCCCCAAATTGACATATTTCCTTCGTGCTTCCCATCTATGGAAGCACCCTCCTCTTTTAGAAAAAATGGACAAAATTATCCGTCATACTCTAACTTTAATTTTAAATGTGGCCATGGACGACCGGGCTTGGGCTCAAGCTACTCTTCCCATCCGTATGGGAGGCCTCGGCGTCCGCAAAATTTCTAGTATTAGTTTACCGGCATATCCTCGGTCCACGGTACTGAGAAATTAATCAGGAATATCTTAGCACCCATACTGATTAATTTTGATGTGCCGTGCTTCACCGAGGCTATTGATGCTTGGAGACTCGCTTACCCGAATTGTAATCTCCCCGACTACCCATCATCCCAGAGACGGTGGGATGAGCCGCTCTGCAGAGCAGTTCAGGAGCACCAAATTGCCACTTCTGCCACTCCTGCCGAGCGCGCTCGCTTGCTGGCTGTAGGTGAGTGGGAGTCGGGCCTCTGGTTTCACGCGCTACCGTCGTCGAAAATAGGCACCTTGTTTGACGACACTACTTTCCGACTCGCTGCTTCCCTACGTCTTTGCACTCCCTGTTGTACTCCTCATCGTTGTCACTGTGGCGAAGTTGTCAACAGCCTCGGTCACCACGGTCTTTCATGCAGCCGAAGTGCCGGTCGCATAGCGCGTCACGGAAATTTAAACGACATCATCCGACGTGCTCTCGTCACCGTCGGCGTTCCGGCCGTATTGGAACCCCATGGCCTGGCACGTGACGATGGCAAAAGACCGGACGGGATGTCTTTTTTTCCATGGAAGATGGGTAGGCCTTTAGTGTGGGACGCTACTTGTGTCGATACTCTTGCGCCATCCCTAGCTCGTCATGCTGTGCTGGCGCTGCCGCTGCGGCTGCAGAGAACCTCATGCGGCGGAAATATAATAACCTCATCGGTAGTTATATTTTCGAGCCGTTTGGGGTTGAAACTCTTGGTCCGTGGGGTCCGAGTGCTCATGCGTTGTTTAAAAATCTATCCAAACGCCTAGGTAACACTTCGCGTGACCCAAGGGCTGGCTTTTACCTTGGTCAGAGAATAAGCATTGCCATACAACGTGGCAATGCTGCCAGTCTTTTGGGTACATTACCAGTGGACAACGATGTGGAGGAGTTTTTCGACGCCATATTTTAGTTTAGTATATTTTTTGAGGTTTAGTTAGCGAGTAAAAATACTGTACATGGTTTAAGTGTATATGTTTGTAGTCAATAGTTAATGAAGTATTTTATACACTGTATATACTTGTACCTATGTAAATTACCTATTTTAAAATTAAATATTATGTCTACAATCATTTTATTGCATGTATATAATAAACACAAAATGAAATAAGTTATTATCAAACAAAGAAGACTTGTCACGGCCCATACGAAATTTACCCAGCCCGGCAAAATGTAGTATTCTCAAAATTATTTATATTATGTTAGGCAAATAAATTACTGACATTCAGTCACCATTACCAAAAATATAAGTTATCATTTTAAAATTACCTTCTATAGATATGTATTTTGTAAACAAACGTGTTTTGGCGATTTTGTCGCATGTTTTTTGTTTCAATATTTCTATGACAGCCATTGAAATAATAAAAATTACTATATGTAACATAAATTTTACACATTATAATGAAAAACATGGCATTCCTTTTTTCATTGGTCACATTTGATGAGTCTTCTTTTTGTGTTTTGATGACTCATAAAAGCAGTGCACGGCAGGTGACGGCAGGGGTTACAAGTCCTATCATAGAATAGACTCGACTTTCGAAATTCGAAATTTGGAACACGGGTACACCATGGCCCATATTAAGATACTTATAGGATATGCTTAAACCGGTATAATATTCTTGTGGGATAATTTTCGACATTAATGCAGGTGAAATTGCTGGCAAAAGTGACTTTCTACAAAAATACCATAATCTACTAACCCAATTCCAACTATTTTGTTATCCTTGTTGACAATACAAGCCCCTACTTGGTAACTAGGATCTTTGCTCCGTTTTCCTGCCAAAAACGCAGTTGCCATAAAATATTCTTGTCATAATATCTTCCCGTTTTTTTTAGTTTAGTTTCACTGAAATTACAATAAAACAGCTTGAATAATATTCTGACAAAGTTATGTGTCTTATAAGTATTGTATTTAGTTCTAGTACGGGAGCTATGCAAAAGATTAAATGTATTATTTTTGTGTGATTAATTTAAATAACATTAAACATTTCTTGTATTTCAGTATAACACTCACACAATAATGCATTTGAAATATTGTGGTAAACACCTGGACCTGTGTTTGCGCACACACTCGTGCACTATGTCATCACCTGGACCTACTTGGCTAATCTCCATCGATATTGCCTACCGTGCGTCGGTAGCTTTTACCGTGACTGAAATTCGACCAGGGGAATATTATTACAAATGTCTCGGCCAGATCATAACAAAAATAAAAGTCATTGATTTGACTTGTACCAAAAAGTATAATTAAGCAAGGAACTTGAAAACATGTTGCTTTGTTTATGGAAATATTTTGATAATGTTGGTCTCAAATGAAAGGTATAGGCGTAGAACCATTATATCCGTTTAAATCATGTAAATCGGTCCACGCGTTTATAGTATAGATTAAATCATTACTGATTACCAAGTGAAAGGGTCAAGGACAACCCTTACTTTGTTTGTTTTGATCGCGAGCCACGCTGCCTTTACATTTTTTTCGTATCGTTTTGAAATATTGGAATACATTGATAGACAGGTGTAAGCCACTTTTATTTTTTTCTCATCAGGCGGTAATTTTAATACTCATTATCATTATCATACTGTACTCTATTTGACGAAGGCTAGTTTTATTAGAAAATTGAGTATTAAACCTTTGGTCCCAGTACCTTACGATCAGTATTCAGCAGTTGCGCTTGCAAGGGTACAATACCAACAAGACGGGGCCGTCAGTTAAGTTCTTAAATATAATAATTGACAATGTGCCTGTGTGGGCCAAAACATGTTAATAATTGCAACATTTTGTGTAAGTAAGTACCTAGGTAATTATGTTGCATTGTAATTATGTTGTAACTTGATCTTATTGTTATTCTTAGTCAAGTTACCGCTTGACTCGCTACAGTCTCCGTTTTTTCCTTTCGAGGTACGGAACCCTAATTAATTAAGTTTACGAGATTACAGCCAATTATTGCTTCAAAAGTTATTTTGCATAATATTGAAAAACGATTAGGCAAATTTATTATTCCCTACAGCGACGCGACGACGATAATTTTTAAGGAAATAATACCTACTGACAAAAACAAAGTTGTTGAATTTGATAACAACGCTATGGATGCATCAGACGAGGAAATAATCGAACCGCAAGCTATTTAAAAACATTGAAACATTGCAGTGATTAATATATGTGTTTGATTTAATAACATACTAACATAATATTTTCTGCTAATAATAAACGTATCATATAAAATTGTTCAAAGAGTATTATTTATCGTTTCCTGTAGAATATCATTCGTTTCTTCAAAAGAATAAACGATGTGAATATCCTTTTCTTGTTCTTCTGGTACAGAATCAGCAAAACGTACATTTTGTAAATATAAAGACCGTGTAAAATTGCATGGTTTTGTTTTACTAAGTTATTTTTCCATCTTTAACGACTCCAAATCGAACTTATATTTTACTCTTTCTACTATTTACTTTTCTTGTACATGAGGACATAGGCCTCCCCCGAGTGTCAGCACATTGACCGGTCCCGTGCGTCTCGCATCCAGCGGATCCCCCTAACCTTCACCAGGTCATCAGTCCACCTAGTGGGAGGCCTTCCAATGCAACATCTTCCGGTTCGCGGTAGCCACTCCGGAACTTTTCTGCCCCATCGGCCATCCGTTCTGCGAGCAATGTGCCCTGCCCACTGATACTTAAGTTTGGCAATTCTTTAGGCTATGTAGGTAACCTTGGTTCTCTTGCGGATGTCTTCATTTATGATTTGATCTCGCAAGGAAGCTCCGAGTATAGCCCTCTCCTTTGCCCTTTGGGTGACTTTAAGCCTTCTGATAAGGCCCATTGTGAGCGACCACCTTTCGGTCCCGTATGTAATTACTGGCAACCCACACTGGTCATAGACCTTTGTCTTGAGACACTGCGGTAAATTGGACGAGAAGATACGCACAACTTCCAAACGCTGCACAGCCGAGTCGGATTCGATGGTTCACATCTTTATTGAAGTTAGAACTACCTAACTGAACCGTTTGTAAGCATAATGTATATATTGTAAGCATATGTAGACATAATCGTCTACACTCTACATCTTCGAGTGTAGATTCTCCGATCTTGATAGGAGTGGGTGTTGCATGGACAATCAACATGACCTTGGTTTTGTCCATGTTAATTTTAAGACCCACTCTTTCGGAAGCTCTACTGAAGTCATCGAGGGTTGTACTCAGATCCTCCATGGTCTCAGCCATGACCACTATACTGTCGACAAAGCGAAGGTGAGTGATGTACTCGCCAATAACGTTGATGCCTAGTCCATAACTTTGAAGACATCCTCTAGTGCAGCGGTGAACGGAGTTTTGGAAAACTGAACTGATGTTTGTTGACTGGATGTGAGGACATTAATTGGGGTTCAGATGAATATTGGGCATGTTTTGCGAAACACACTGTGGTGTCATTTCTACATGGCGTAGGGACTTGCAGTATGGGATCTGATGGTGTGGTAGACGAAAGTTTGAGGGTCCACAATGTAGCTGGACTGAGGACTGAGAGTGGTCGATGCTTCAGTTATTCCATTGATTCCCAGCGGCAATACTAACGCTCCTGTCATGATGATTGGAGAAAAAGCTGCAGATATGATAAAGGCAAATTACTTTAAACATAGCACAGAATACAATCAAAGGCTTTATAACGCGGTCGCTTATACTAACCATTTCTAATGACATGGTGAGGATATGTCGAAGAAAAGTAGTGATACCAATAGTGTTTTTAGAAAATGCATGGCATTGTAATGATATCCTTATTTAATATTATAAATGTGAATGCAAGTTTGTTTGTTACGCTTTCACGCAAAAACTACTGAACCGATCATCTTAAAACTTTGTACATATATTCTTGGAGGTATTAGAAGTAACATAGGATGCCATTTAATAAAAAAGTTAATGTCTTCACTGCGAGCGAAGCCGCGGGTAAAAGCTAGTATTATATATATTTAGATCTACTATTACTAAAGTTTAAGTAATAACAAATACTTGTAGGATAGTTCTGTGTATTGCGTACCTAGACGTACGTATATATATGCAGTTTCATTTGTAGGTATGTATTTCAGTCACTCGTGATTTCAACTCGAATGTTATTAAGTTATTGCCAAAGAAATGTTACCAAAAGGACCTCAGCTAGAATTATTTTGAATGAAGATGTACAAGTGCCATTAAATGTTTAAAAAAATGATTGGATTTATTTTATTTATGGTGTTATACAACTTAATGGCAGGCAACTCAACCCCGATGTAGAATAGATTTGCTACTGGCAAGTGACTCGCCATGTGTTCCGAGCCGCCATTAAGTTTGAATAAAATTACATCTATGAGCATATTTTAATAAATAATTATTACTATGAGCATATTTCAATATTATCTGACGATACGGGTTTATTTATTTATTTATATACACTTTATTGTACACCATTATAAACAAGAAAAAATAAACTTAATAGGTACTAAAACATACAATGGACGGCCTTATCGCATTCCGCGATCTCTTCCAGGCAACCTGGACAGAGATTACCTGGACATGACATGGGGTTGTCAGTGGTGCGACAATACTAACAATGAACACAATAGGTTGTAGTTTTCTTGTAAAATTTGAAATCTATTGCCTCAACGCATCAGTGCTTGTGGTTATATATTTTCATATCAGTCATTGCCTGTGTCAACGAGGATGTTAATGTCAATGGCTATATAGCTGTCAATTTGATTGAGGTCAAGTTTAGGCAATGATTGATATGAAAATATAATATACAACCTTGATCGTTATTACCCACCGGACCACAAGCACTGATGCGTTGAGGCAATGGATTTCAATTTATTATGTAACGCAATTAAACAAGAAAACTACAACCCGTATCGTCAGATATCTATTAATTATTTAGTAAAACATGCTCATAGATATAATTTTAATATGCTTTTATCATAATCAGCAGCTTTTACTCCAATCATTATGGCAGGAGCCTTTAGTATTGCCATTAATATTTGTTATTAGTATTTGTTATTGCCATTTATTATATTGGAGGATTTAGTATTGCCGCTGGGAATCAATAGAATAACTGAAGCATCGACCACTCTCAGTCCAGCTACATTGTGGACCCTCAACCTTTCGTCTACCACACCATCAGGTCCCATACTGCAAGTCCCTACGCCATGTAGAAATGATGATTATTGTGTGGTGTGTTAACTCGTTAAATAAAAACAATATTAAATCAGGTGATGAGCTCTTGCTCTCTTCAAGGTTAAGCAACACTTTTCGAGGTTCGTCCATGATCAGTGACCATAATTTTATAGCGTGATTCCTTCTTGCCTCGGTAAGTACGTTAAGATGTTGTTGCCGGCTGTATTTTGTAGATGTTTGAGAGTCAGTACAGTTGTCAGAAGCCAGAAAATCTTCCTCCCGCCTTGCCAAGGGATATTGTGTTACTGGGTTATGGAGGTTAGATAGGCAGATGCAAAAATGAATTTAGTTGCACATTCACAAAGGTCAGTAAAAATACAGTATTTGGTTACATCATTTGATAGGAAAGAGACACGATGTACAAAGAGGTGCTCGTAAAAGAGGGTAGAGTAAAACCAGCAATTCTAAAATACAATAAGTACTTAATTTAAACCAGGCCGAGGCAGCTTAGTTATGAAGAATCCCAACTGATGGCGCCCGTTCACGAACATGACGTATAAATTGGCACCACTCAGCTCACCCATCATGAAGGGAACCGAATGATCCAATACATATGCCACCATCAGAGAGACATTAGAGCAGCGTTTTTCTGTTCTGTGCATTAGAGAGAGCTTGACACACTCAACTGCCAGGGCACACACAAGTTTACGAACGACATGGTAGGTTCAGTAAATGGTAGGTTTACAGTTGGTACTATACTATAGGGACGTAGCTGCGGGAGATAAAATATAGAGGAAAATTGCTTTAAATTGGCGTTTTGTCGTACTGGCCACTTTGATCTCAAATAATATGTCCTCTTTGGTTTGGAATTCCAATTTTAAATTTATACAGAAAAACCGTAATTCAATTGTTGTTCCTCTTTTGGTTTTTTCTTTGCGCCAGTCAGTTTACAAAATGAATGATCAATATATATATATATATATATAATAATATAAAGTAACAGTGTACTCAGTGTTGAAAAGCCTAATAATAATAAATAAATAAATAAATATTCATCATAGAGCCTGGACTCCTTGCTGGATTTAGACCTCCTTACCTTTCTGCCATTCACAGTTACCAGCTCTGTGCGTGTCTCATCCAGAGGCTCCAGGCAAGTAACATTCGATAACAATGATGGCAATGGTCGAAATGATAGAATGTAAGGGATTGATCACATAGCTTTTGACATTCCCATACATTTTTGACATTTTTCCATTTGCTATCGCCACGTTTTCGATGATAGAATGTCACTTGGGCGTTGCCCGCAAAGGTGACATCGACAACCCAACGCTTTTATAATCACTTTAAAAGCCACTGATATTTTTTTTCTTTAATTTTGCAAATGTCGGTTTCTGCACAGAGAAAAGCGCTTTTCACACGTATTTAGTTTGATTCGTATTAAAAAAAAACATAAATCTTTAATGGCACTTATGTATCTTAATTCACAAAAATCCCAGCTGAGGTCATTTTGGTAAAGTCTCTTTGGCAATATCTTAATAACATCCGGGTCGAAATCAGTGGTAAGAAATTTTCTACGTACGTCATAATTTACAAAATTATTTAAAACATTATTTCATAAGCTGTAGTTGAAAAAAAATTCAATAAATTCAAAAGCATAGTAATAGATTCTTGATTTAAAGACACCTTAACTCATCATCACCTTAATTATTATATCATAATTCATAAGAACAGCGCAGTACCTAAAGACATGGTACAATACAGATACTTTTCATTGTCGTATCCTGACCATGTCATCAGAAATCGTTAGTAAAGGTGAACGCGTCCAAAAGCCTTTGATTATATTCTGTACTATGTACAAGGTAATCTGCTTTTATCATATCTGCAGCTTTTTCTCCAATCATCATGACAGGAGCGTTAGTATTGCCGCTGGGAATCAATGGAATAACGGAAGCATCGACCACTCTCAGTCCAGTTACATTATGGACCCTCAACCTTTCGTCTACCACACCATGAGGTCCCATACTACAAGTCCCAACAGGATGCAACAATGACGCCACAGTCTGTTTTGCAAAACATTTCCAGTATTCATACGAACCCCAATCTATGTCCTCACATCCAGTCACACTCAATCTCGGAATACTACCCTTAGCATTTCTGAAATATGTAGTGTTTATCAAAGTATTCATATACTGTACCCCTTCTGCAGTCACGTTTAAATCATAAAGATCTCTATAGTATCCCAAATCAATTATAGGATCATCAAGAGGATCTGTGCTTCTCAATTTCACTTGTCCTCTTGACAAAGGATGTAAAAGGACGAGCAGTATATTATCTATCTCGTTAAAAACGTTGGTCGTTCCTTTTGACACACAAAGATTATAGTCGAAGTTATTGGCTTTACATGCAGCTTTTAATGCAGGAGAACCTCCAGCCCCGATATATACGTTGAAAAATTGGAAGTGAGGTTGTAATTTTGACGGGTAATTGTCAGACAAACTAGAATTAATCCTGAAGTACCCGCTTTGTACTGGTATGAGGATCTATTAATATCTTTGTAACAGTGGAGAATTTAGCTACTTTAAGGTTAATCCTATCTTTAGCAGGTCTCAAGTACGCCTCAGCTGTGCTAGATCGTCTACCGCCATGTATAGTGAAATGTGGTCGAGCAGCGCCACAAATTTCTGGACCATTGATTTCTAGAACGCGCTCGATACCCATTTCTTGGTAACAATCTAATCTGATATCATCAATGGCAGCGGTTGAAGCCAATGTTACTGTTCTGGATACTTTAACGGGACCATCTGCTGAATGAAGATAGGCATTTCGTGGGTTCTCAAACAGCGTTTTATCTGTCATGTTTTCCAACTTCTTAAAATAGTACAGCACTGTATCCCAGTCCCATCCAGGCGCTATTCGGTTCCAGCTGTCATAATCTTCGGGCTTTCCTCGGGCGTATATTAGAAAGTTGGTGGAAGAACAGCCTCCGAGCACTTTCCCTCGAGGGTAGGCTAGAACTCCATCTGGATGAGCCTTGCCGACACCTTCATCGAACTGAGCTTTATAATTCCAGTCATATTTGGTGCCTTGTAGAGTTGGAAACAAACCTGGAATCTGAAATATTTCATTTGTTATTTTAATTGACTAATAAATTAGTCGGTAGTTTAAAAGTTAAATTTTATCATTATTAAATGCTGTAGATACTGCGGTCCTACGATTATTGTATGTTTCTTATAATATATGTTTACAATATGATCCTCCTAAGGATACTGTAGATAGATCCACATCCGAAGTCCTTAAGGCTCCGTTTATGATTCTAGAACATTCTAAAATTTCCTAAAGGTATTTTCCTCTACTATTTTATGCAATAGTTGCCCTGTAATCAGCCTTAGTAGTGCCGCAAGTCGTATCATGCTGATGAGGGTACTTACCACGCTATTGAATGGTGGGTCTCCCCCGGACTCGATGAGGAGTACGTTAAACGCTACCACCTCCGACAGCCGAGCGGCTAACACCGAGCCTGCTGATCCACTACCGACTATTATAAAGTCGAACTTTTCACCATCTGTGCCAAAACAACGTTACTATGAATAATAATGTTATGTATGCTGTAATTATAAACCAGTGGCTACTTATTATATCTTATGAGTGAATAAAATAAATGCATATGAATGTAACTAAAACTGACACAAGATTTATTGTAGAGTCGCATGTGTAAAGATAATGGCGATCCTACATCCATTATCCTTGCCAACTTCTGGGACATGCAGATACTTCAGCCAACCCGGGGATCGAACCTAGGACCCTCACGATGACTAGACAAATGGTAGAAGAATTATTTGCAACAATTAAGTGTTTACCTGTTAGCTGGTAGTTGTCGGGCCATCCGTCCTGCAGAAATGCTTGTGAGAAGGTCAGGGCACGTAGGAACCATTGAACCAGTAATGAAGACCGCCAAAACTGCATGATGTTGGAGAATCCGTCAATAGCATTGATGAGTATCACTTAAGAAGATCGATTGCTTTGATCATTACTTCTTGTCGAATTGATCCTATTCACTATACCCAATCAAATACAAAAACCTTTGATGTTGAAGTACTTTTTTTTCAATATTTTCTACAGTCACCTAATTCTGAGAATAGGATCACTTAATTAACCCATGTCTTCGTCATGAACAGACATAATACACAATACCCGGGTAAATACGATTGACTGCCACATTTAAGCAAGCTAAATAGGCTTGGTAACTTGGTACGGATCTTGTGACCATCCTTTTACCGGATTATTGGATATTCTTGGGTCGTAAGCAGCCCTAATAAGTATCAATGTTTGAGAACACCTGTTTAGAATCTCTAAGGCTCTAGACGATAACTCCAAATGCCGAAGATTCAAGAATATATGGGATTGCCGTCATCATCTTCCTGCCCTTGTTCCATATTACTTCGGGTCGGTGCAACACGTTTTCTTCTACCATTGCGACCTGTCAACTGTCGCAATATGACTGACATTCTTTCTACACGCTTTTATTTATTTTTACCTGTCCCGTTGTCTGTAAACAAATCTTGCAAGTTAAATTTGACCCACTTCTCAATGTCTGATTGTGCTGAAATTTGTATCTCGATGCAAATTAAGAAGAAATTAAAAATAATGCTTTAATTTCACGTGAGTGAAGAAGCAAAAGGAGTATGTAAGGATTGTAGCAGGTGGCGTTTTGTAGTTTCTGCTTGCCCACATGGGAGTGGGGTGAGTTTGTACATGTTTGTATAAATGTGTGTAGGTACTTTTATTTTATATAAAAACTTGTTTTTAGTCCTGTCAATCTAGGAAGTCGGATTTGACAGCTATGAAAATACTAAATAATAATAAAACTTGATGCTTACGAATGATACTCGTTGTGCCGGTTTCTGAATTAAGTATTTGTGGTTAAGAACATGTCAAATCCTACCTTAGTGCTAATTTTGACAGGTTTTCAGGCTCAACTGTAGTTTAACAAATACTCAACTCGTTCTTAACCTCAGTCAATTTAATCATACTTCGGCCATATGGGTAACATAGTAATTAATTAGGATTATGAATATTGATTTTGCATTTTTTTACGTACAAAGTTATCGCGGCATGTAAAATGAGAAACGTCATCGGACTTCTTGGATGTCACGATTATAGCAAGTAAGTCCACCCACGTCCACATATTTTATGGTGCACCTACGATCCTCGAATGCAGTTCAAGGTAGAACGAGTGTTATCGACGCCTATAAATTTATGTAAAGAGTTCCAGTTTTTTTTAATGAATCTTGAATTTCAGTTTAAAATCTATACATCTATACATATAAATAAAATTGGAGTGTCTGTTTTTAATGTTCAAATAACCGTTTTTTACTACATGTATATGAATATACGGTACATACACCAAAATAACATTTTTTACAATTTTTGTCTGTTTGTTCCGGCTAATCTCTGAAATGGCTGGTCCGATTTTGACGGGACTTTTATTTTAGAAAATTGTTAACGAAGTTCGCCGGGTCAGCTAGTCTATACATATAAATAAAATTGGAGTGTCTGTTTATAATATTGAAATAACCGTTTTTATATACGGTGCATATACCAAAATAACATTTTTTACAATTTTTGTCTGTCTGTCTGTTTGTTCCGGCTAATCTCTGAAATGGCTGGACCGATTTTGACGGGACTTTTATTGGCAGGTAGCTGATGTAATAAAGAGTAACTTAGGATACGTTTATTTTAGAAATTTGTTAGGCGAAACGAAGTTCACCGGGTCAGCTAGTATATAATAAAATCGTAGCGAAGTCAAAACATTGAATGTTTTTGAAAAAAAAATATTGCAGGTTATGTGAACGATTCTGAGGCCAAAAATAGTTAAAGTTTTTATAAATTTATGTCTGTTTGTCCTAATTTTGTTTATTGAAAAATAGTGAGGCCTTAGATAAGTGACATTTTATGAACAAAAGTCAAAAGTCAAAGTCAAAATTGTATAGAAATGTCAAACGCTACAGCTACAATCTGGGGGTCTTTAAGTCAAGTGTGAATAGGTTATTTCTAGGCAAGCGTCTTTCACCGTCGACCACATCATCGCTTACCATCATGTCAGATAGTGGTCAAGCGCGAGTCTATAGAATCCAAACCGAGTCATTTATTTATTTATTTAGACTTCATGCACAAAAGGTACAAAGGCGGACTTAATGTCTTAGGCATTCTCTACCAGTCAACCATGGGTGGTGACGAGATAACATGGCAGGTGCATTGCATAAACAATAAAAAAAAAAAAAGTTTTTATTAACTTACTAAGATAGACACACACTTTTGTCTATATTTCTTTTTCATTTTTCCTTTTCGCGGGTCTGCTGGAAGAAATTTCTTAAGAAATAAGCAGTTCCCTTGTACTCTATTGTCTTGATGTATTGTCTTTATGTATTATACTGTGTGTGTACATTAATTATTAAATAAATAAATAAATAGGTAAAATAAACGTACATATATATTGAATATAATATATATTTATATAAATATATATATTTATGAAGTAACAGAAAAGAAGAAGGTGAGATGACTCTCCTTAATTGAGTTGAAAATAAATCCGCAATTTCCGCTTGAATGCAAACCGACTTGTAGCCGTCCTGATCGAGATCCTCCCGAGGGAGGAAGCGCGTTCCAGAGCAGAATGGACTGAACATTGAAGGAAGAGTGAACAAAATCAGTAGTATGAGAAGGACAAAGCAAGAGGAGATTATTGGAAGAACGCAGATTCCGAGCATGTGAAGAACATAGATATTGAAATTTTGACATAAGATAGGAAGGAGCGGTGGGAGAATTTAGTAGGGAGGAGAAAAGCGTGGTCAAAGCGCGTAAACTTCTTCTCTGGCGAATCGGCAACCATTTTAGCTCGACACATGGACATACTTTCTGAGGTTAAATATGAATCTAATACAGTTGTTCAAGAGCCTATCTAGTTTATCCAGTAAGACCGCGTTCAAGTCAAAGTAGCACACGTCCCCATAGTCGAGCACTGGGAAAATTAAAGTCTGCACAAGCATAGTTTTCGTTTTAGCAGGCAAGAACCTCCTCAAACGATACAAGGATCGCAAAGTACCGCTGACTCTCTGACTGACACTGGACACCTGGCTTTGCCAGCTAAGTGTCGAGTCAAGATGCAAACCGAGATCTTTCACACTAGGGCTAATGGGAATGACGGAACCATTGAAAATGATCGGGGAAAGAGAGCCAACCGCCACTCTACCCATCATGCGCGAGCTTCCAATTATGATGGCCTGACATTTTGTGGGGTTTACGGACACCCCAAATCTGTCAGACCAGTCTTTGATATCATTCAAGTCCCAGTTCACATCTTCTATGGCGTCAGATAAATCTTCGATCCGCACCGCTGTATATAGTTGGAGATCATCGGCATAAAGATGATACGAACACTGAAGACAGTGAGTTATAAAATTAATGAAGATGGAGAATAATAATGGAGATAGAATACCGCCCTGTGGAACACCAGCACCCAGGACACGCCAATTCGACGAAGTCTCATCGACACGAACCGACTGCTGACGTCCCCGAAGATAAGAGGAGAACCATTCCAGCGCCTCGGAAGAAAGATAGATAGGAGATATCATGACTAACAGGATTAAAGGCATTGGAGAAATCAATTAATACTAGTACAGTGACCTTAGTATTCTCCATTGCTTCTCTAACGTCGCCAGTCACTTTAAGGAGTGCGAAGGCAGTACTGTGGCCAGGTCTGAATCCAGACTGGAATGAGCTTATAAGGTTGTTTCTGTGTATAAACCCCGAAAACTGCTTATGAAAGCAAGCTTCGAGCACTTTGGGTAGGAACGGGAGAATGGAAATTGGACGAAAATGACTAGGTAAGGAGGGATTTGAAATTTAAGGAAGTGGACGCACGTAGGCCATACGCCACAGGGATGGGAATTGACCGGAATCGAGAGAGAAATTGATGATATGGGTAATAGGTGAGAGAAGACAGTCCAGAATCAAGGAGACCATGTAACGACTAATGTCATCATGGCCCACAGCCTTGGATTTTATGGACAGGATCATCTTTTTAATTTCATCCTCGGTGGCTGGAGAAAAGCGAAATGGTTCTATGATAAGACTGGATAGGCTAGTAATGGAATGGCAAGTATTTAAACGAGCGAAAATAAATTCAAATTAAAGATGTACAAAATACTGAATATGGCTTACTGAAATACTAAGTGGGTGACAAACAGTGGGCGAATACAAATGTTTAAAACAGCGACTTGATTAGTACTTTGGCAACATAGTCGACCTATTTCCGTCCGCAGGGCCTAAAGTAACCTAACACGAACGAGATGACGGGAGCTGAGTTCGCTCGCTTTGCTCACTCACTTCAGCTCCCGTCATCTCGTTCGAACCTAACCTGTCCGTGTCGGGGTGCCCTAAGCTCCCGAACTCGCTCCGCTTGCTCTTGTAGCAATTCGTTGAAAACACAATTATACCCGAATTCCCGCGCTGCACAGCGATGTCGCCTTCATTTACGATGAAGAATAATATGCTAATATAGAAAAAATAGAACCCCAAATACAATTATAGTATGTCACAATATTATTACTGTAGCTCACTAAAACCTTCTAAAAGGTATTACTCAAACCGGATAAATAGTTGCTTGCTTAGTATAATAGTCGCCCATTCAGTATATTTTTCGCCCGGTCAATAATTTCCCTAATGGAATCAACCGTCTGAGACAAGATTTGGGGATCCAAATGGCAAGTGGTTGTGAAGTGACGGTTGATTTCATCCAGACCAATCGTTTTGGGGAAATCCACATGACGATTCCTACCGATACCGAGAGTGTCGAGGAATTTCCAGATATCGGCAGGAGAAGAGGCAGAAATGTTTTCGAGAATATGGCGGCGTTTGGCGTTGCGTATCATCTGATTACACCGATTTCTTGCAGCTCTAAAGAGGTTCTTGTTTTCTTCACTGCGAACCTTTTTAAATTTACGAAAGGCCCGATCCCTGCGTCTCATCGCCATACGTACCTCCGTCGTCAACCATGGAGCAGGTGGACGCCTAAGCTTCACTCTCTTTACAGGAGCATGTCTATCGTAGAGGGCAAGGATCGTCCGATTAAAGATACGCAGTTTGTCGTCAACCCCAATTGCCGCTGCAAGATGACCCCAATCAAGTTCCGACGCATCCTGACGCAGCTTCTCAACATCCATACGTGCAAAACAACGTATGTGCAGAACTTTAGGGAGGGATTTAGGTGGTTTTAAGACATATGACTGGAAAATGAGGTCATGGTGGGAAAAGTCAGGTGCAGGACACTGACCATGAGAGGAAACAAGTGAAGGAGTGGACGTAAGGATTAAGTCGAGCCACGTGTCATCGCCTGAGGCATTGAGATGAGTGGGCTGCAGAGGTAGAACATGAAGACTAACGGACTTAATGATGTGAAGGAGTTTATAGGAACGAGGGGATGGATGACTAAGGTCAGTGTTGAAATCTCCCATGACGACACAATGTGCATAGTCTGACCCTATCGATTCCAGTGCCAATTCAAGGTTGGAAAAGTTGTCAACGGCGGGCGGACAGTAGACTACACCAAGTAGGGTCTTGACACCTTTGACATAGACTTCCAGAAAGAGGTACTCAGCAGAAGCACTATAGGGTGAAGGAGAAGAGGCAATGATTTTGAAAGGGAATTCACTACGGAGATAGATGGCGACACCACCTCCTCCCTTTCCAATTCTGTCGTTACGTATAAGAATGAAACCGGGCAGAGGGTAGGTGGTAGAGAGGAGATGAGGTATGAGCCAACTCTCCGAAATCAGCACGGCGTGGACATTGGCGTCAGAAAAAGTATCGAACAAATCACTGTAGTGACTTGGCACACTCTGTGCATTAATATGACAGACATTAAATAAACTTGCATTTTGTCGATCAAAGCTCCGACGCATAAAGTCACTCCGACGCAAAGATTGCGGGGATCAGAACCTAAATTCTGAAATTCCTAAAGCTATTGAAAAAGTTGATGATTCGCATTCAACTGAAAAGAAAGTAGACTTCAAAATTATTTAGAAGACGTGGCCACACTAAATTCTGATGACTCAAGAACTATTTCTATTTCCGACTCTGAAAGAACCGCGACAGCTAGCCCAATGACTATAAATTTAGATTCTGATACAGACCTGGAAGAAATACCCAATAATTACCCTATACCGACTGAATCTTCTAGTACACAAACAGTTCATTCAGCCGAAGATCTCGAATCCCATGGAATACCGATATTGAAGGAAGCAATAGATACCAAGCCTAACCAAATCTTAGTTTTTAGCTGGTTTCGTAATGAGCTCCACGTAAAAGACTTGTCGAGCGACAAACAAAAAGTGTTAGAAGTGTTTTTGCCTCTTCATAATCAAGATCATATTAAAAGATTTCTAAAAGAATATGTAAAACCGAAAATTAAGTATTTCATTTATTTCGAGAATCTAGAACATAGAAAAGACTTTAGTAATGTTATAGTTTCACTATTTAAGAAAGATATGGTTAATTTCTATGAATGTACCGAACGCGTTATTTACGTTGAAGATGAACAGGAACAGAAAGCTATTGTGATTAAGTTACACGAAGGCAAAACCTGTCATCGTGGCGTTACGGAAACTGTTAAAAGAATCCGTCGTTATTATCATTGGCCAAATTTATCCGAAACCGTTTCCGCCATAATCAATTCATGTGATCGTTGTAAAACCTCTAAGTATGACAGAAAACCAATTAAACCTGTACTGCAGCTCACTCAAACTCAGAACAAACCCTTTCAGGAAGTATTCATAGATTTGTTTAGTATAGAATCGAAATACTATTTAACTTTAATTGATGCCTTTAGCAAATTAGGACAAGCCATAGAAATTGCATCTCGCTCTACACCCGATGTGGTCAGAGCATTAATGAAATACTTTTCTTTTTACGGCATACCACAAAAGATAAGTTCTGATCCGGGAACCGAATTTAATAATGAATTACTAAAAGAACTGACAGACTTGCATAAAATTAAACTACACATAGGCACACCCAATAACCCTAATTCTATGGGGCTCATAGAGCGGTTTCACTCCACAATTATAGAAATATATCGATTAGCGAAATATGAAAAGAAACTTACAGACGCAGCATCAGTTATGACCTACGCCGTTATGGCTTACAATAACACTATCCACAGTACCACTGATTTAACTCCGTTTGAAGCTGCGTTTGGTCATACAGAATTAAACTCTACTTTTAACTCCGAATTCGACAAAGCATACAATCAGCAACTAATTAGGGACCATAAGAAAAGAACACGAGCACTTTATAAATATATTTCTGAAAAAGTAAAAAATAATAAGGAAAGAATTGTAGCAAAGCGAGGAGGTGAATCTAGACCAGTCTTAGAAATAGGCCAACCGATCTTCACTAAAGCCGTAAATAAAAGACAAGCTAAAGATAAACCTAGGTATCAAAAGGCCATAGTTACAGGTCAGATAGAACGTAACATCGTACCGATAAAAGTAAAAAAACAGAGATACTAAAGCTCCAGTTAAAAATGTTAAACGTCCTCCACATGTGGTGTTTGATCCTGGTGTCATGGACAACGACCAGTTGGGCTCACCCAAGCCAGGCCCTTCAAGTGGTAAAGATTAACCAAAACCCTGGGATTCTCCCGGTGAAATTAGGCCAAGCGTTTCTACAATATGATAAATGGTCTATTGTTAAAATAATCAACCTCCAATGCATTGGTACTGATCTTTCCTTTAATATTAAAAAATATTCCGAATTTAGCCAAATGTTACACCCAAACAAATCGTATTCAGATGAGTTCAAGAGTCTTAAAATACAGGTGGAGTACACTAAATTGAGTGCCTAGAAAAATTACAACAATTAATTCCATCTAAAAGATTCAAACGTGGTATTATCAACCCTCTAGGGTCGATCATCAAAATTATAACGGGTAATCTTGACCACGAAGACGCAGTTAGATATGACGATCTGATCAGTAATATTCAGACTCAGGAACAAGCAATATCTAACAAATTTACGATGATATCTAAAATGTTGGATCATTTTCTGAACTCTACCGAAATAATCAATGAAAATACAAAAATAATAGACGCGCGTATTAAATTACTTGAAAGCCTTGTAACTGATCTCACTACAAAAGAAAATCATTCAATTTATATGACCTATGTCTTCGGATTACTTAATCAATTTATTGTAAATTTTAGAACTCTCTATATAAAACTCAGTGAACTTGAAACGGCTATTGCATTCAGTAAATTGTCAGTTTTACATAAGGCTGTAATGAATCCTAATGAACTGTTGAAAGTGTTAAAATATATAAGCCAATATGATAATCTAATGTACCTTGTAAATGAACGAAATTTAATTAATATAGAAGAATCATTATCTGTAAAAGCTTACATTAAGAATGAAGAACTAACATTTGTAATCGAAGTTCCACTAATTTATAATGCAACTTATAGTTACTATAAACTGTATTCCATTCCTATGCCAGATGATTCCTTAAATCTTACCTTTGCTGTTATTCCTGAATTTCCTTACCTACTAGTAGAAGGGTCAAAGTATCGTCCAACTGATCAACCGTGTCAAGAGATAACAGCTAAAGAATACCTCAGTCTGCTCTGAAGATAAACTGATCCAATATGTGGAAGAAACGTGCGTTGAGCAACTAATGAAGTACCACGACCACCCGGCACGCTGTTTGCCACGTAAGATATTATCTGAGTTCCTGAAACTTCAAAGAATTGGTCCCAATAGTTGGATAGTGTATTCGAAACGCAATCAAGTCATATCACAGACTTGTAATAACGATGAAACAAAGGAATGCATACGAGGAACATACCTGCTAACTGTAGGAGGACAATGTGATGTCTTTATAGATAATATCCGAATCCATGGACGACGCTCTTACTCACTACAAACAGATTATATGCCTGTTCCCCTGTTAAACTTACCTGACTTGAGAGATCTAACTCTTGACGCAGCAAAGATCGAACCTATAGATCTGAAAGGAGTAAATTTGGATGACATACACCAACTGAATTATATTCTGAAGAATAGTGATAATAACGTGAAAAGTGAAATCACAAGTGAAAGTGTTAGTGTCGCCCTTTGTCTTATACGCGGTTGTCATTTTATTGTCTTTAGCTATAGTTATATATAAGTATTCGGATGATGTAAGAAAAATGTGTAAAGAGCGAGATCGTCGTTTAAGAGCTGTTGAAGATAATCCCGCTCAACCTGAAGATGATCAAGTTAATCAAAGACCTATACTATTAGTGTAATTAACTTTAGAATTTTCAGGTTATGATTTTATTATAGGAATAGTTTGATCATTTTATTATTTCATATTATATAAGCGATAAATTGTAACTTTCTAATTTGTAATTATGCAAAGTTCTCGAAAAATCCCTGTTTTTTCTATAACTTTGATCTAAGGGGGGAGGAGTTATGTTCCCAACCTAACGCTGAGATAGAGTCTAGACGCTGACTTGGCGCTTTTGCGTTGAGGCGTACGTGACAGGATGTGTGTCGCGACCGCAGGTGGCCGACCACCAGCGGCACCAGCCTATGGATAAGTTTTGCTATGTAATAAAATTAAGATAGGCTAAGTTAGTCTTACATGAACTTCTGTAAAGCTCGGGTCGTAATAAAATCTTACTTCCACGCAAACGCTACTTTATTTGCGCTCCCGAAATCTAACTCGATACTTAAAATTATTACATTAAGCAATAACGAAAATAAGTTGACAAAACACAAAACAAACATGGAACGAAAAGATAATAGACAAAGTTACATTTAGCAAGAACAAGACGCAATTGACAAAACAAAACAAACATTGGACGGCGAAAACGGAATTTGACGTCACATTACCACGAGATTATATATTTTTGTCTGACGGACGGACGACAGTTTTGAATTTATAAATGTTATAAATTCAAAACGTATTGACAAAAAAAACAATTCATTTTACTGTGCTTATACCCTCACAAACATAAATTAACAAAAACATAAAACAAAAAAAATTGGGGGTAGATGTGTCATATAGAAATGTAATGTTTACATAAATTATGTCGCCCCAAACACAACTAAGTAAGTGTAAATAGTGTAGAATAAATAATGTAAATACCTCGTGTAACTCGTGTAACTCTTGTAAATAGTATAAATAGTGTAAATATATTACTAATTTCTATGCACTTCGATACCTGTCCTGCTTCTTGCTGCAGCAGTTAATTCCCCAGTCTTCTTCGGGTACTTCGCTACCAAGGGATTGAGTTCCTCCAAGGAAGAAACTTTGTGCCGTGCTCCGTCAGGAGATCTGACGATGATGATCCCGTCCTGAGTCCAGTATGCCTGCATCCCGAAGTGCAAGCGCGCCGTACCAAAAACAGCTTGTCTTGTCCTGGTCAAGAATTCCTTGACTGTAACCATGGAGCCCTTCAACGCGGACTTCGCCCTCCAGACCGCAGACTTGTGGTCTAAATTGGAGAACCTCACCAATACTGGCCTGCTGCGCGTGGGACCTCTGCACGATGACCCCAGCCTGTGACATGATTTAATGGAGGAGCCGGTAATATTTGGCAGAGCCAGTTTATTATGCAGTATGTCCAGCACCAGAGCCTTGCAGTCCTCCTTTTCGGTCTCAACAAATCCGGTGAAAATCAGGGCTTTACGGCGAGAGCGTGTCTCCAACCCGTCCACCACTCTGGAGCACTCCGTGATCTGCTTCCGCAAAAGTCTCAGCATTCCGAACATCAGCTCTCTGAATGTCCGGAACTCTTCAGCGATCTTGGCGACGGTGTCTTTCGCGGATCCAGCACACTGAATCTGCGCCTCCAGTTCATTCATTTTCTTGGAAAAACACTCTTCCAAGTTCTCAGCATTAAACCTGACCAGTTTGGCATCGCCCTATGCGGAGACTGCCTGCAAGGACAGCTTCAAGCGCTCCACCATGACCTCCCGGAGAGACTGGATCTGAGGCCCGGTAGCACGAGCGTTGGACAAGTATCTCTCAGCAAAAGTGCTGTCGTATGCTTACCCAAAGGTTTTAGCAGATCGTTAGTGTGCAGCAAAAATAAAGTTGCTGAGAGTGAGGGAGACGGGGGCCATTGCGCGCGTCACCAGGATTCAGACGTGAAGATTCCGCAAAAAGAGAGGCAAATAAATTTGCCTTCTCCCCAGCGGAGTGGGTGAGCGACCCGTCGGGTTTCAGCAGTGGTAGTAGTGAGGGACGGCAGAGGTTCGACTCGACCAACTTAGCCAGAGACCAAAACGCTTTACTACCTGCTGGGTAAGAAGCAAGTTTGGTCCCTATTCGACCGATGTGGTCAAACCGAGCCCTTCGCAACACCATCTTGCAGGATTTGGCAGCCCTTTTGAAGGACTTCTTCTTCTGACCCACGTCACTCGCCTTGCGTGATCGAGCGTCCACCCAAGCCAGGTACGCCCCATGTTTAAGCGCATCTGCGCGCTTACTTTAGGCGCCAAAGCATGGACGGTCTTCGCTAGACATTGATACGTCAGAGAACGGAATGTAGTACTCCATTCCCTGACGCAACACATCCATCACGGCGTCCGCGCACGACGATGGATCAGTCGAAGAAAAGCAAGTAGGCTGCCAAGGATAGCATGCGAAGAAAGATCGCATACCATCCCAATCTGCTGACTTGTACCTCGAAAAACCCGCCGGGTGCCTCTTGGGCTAGGATCGAGCGGGGAACAGACGGACACAGAGTTCACCAGACAATGGTCGGAACTACCCAAAGGCGAAGCTATCGATACAGAGTATCTGTCTGGATCTGTAGTCAGCAGAAGGTCCAATCAATTAATCAATTCGCTGTATGCAATCAACATCAGATGCCCTTGTTGTCCCCTGGGCCAGCTGGGTGAGATTTAGGGCTAGCGAAAGCATATGAATCTCCCGTCCAGCATGATCAGTGAACTGGTATGGGAAAAGCCACTCCTGGCGGTAGGCATTAAAGTCCCTCAGTAACGCTAATTGGGCGGAAGGGTATCGCTGCTGTACCGCATCAGCCGCCTCACTGAGGTACATTTTGAGCCTGGTTATCTCCTGATCTCCACTGTGCGAACGGTAGACACAGGCGTAGATAATTTTATCTAGACCTGTGTCCACCAGAGCCCAGAGCGTTGTGAATCTGTCCTATCTATCGATGTGAAGTCCTCAAGGTTACGGAGACGCCGATAGCAAATGTCGTCACAAATGGTCTAAAATTGTGCTCCAGGGTGGACCCTGGTTAAGACAAGTCCGACACGTCTGACGGATTCGCTATCTGCGTCTCCGTAAGGAAAAACAGCGCTGGTTTCTCAGCCTCCAGGTGATAGTGGACTGCAGTGATATTGTGTGCCGACCTCTAATATTGTTGAGGTGCACTTTGTGGGGGAGGGGGTGCAGCAGCTGTTTAACTCCAGTATTCCTTTTCATTTTCATGATATAAAAGACTAGATGGAGTGGAGGAGAAGAGAGTGAGACAAGGTTCCACGCTGCTAACCTACAGACACGCACTGGAAGGACGTCATCAATGGGGCATTAATCTGGAGACTGCGGGTGTACAAAGTACAGTTTATTGACATCGATCGCGCGCGCAGTCAGCAGTTCCACGCTGACCCAAATATTTAGTTTTAATATTAAAATTATTATAAAGTTAGTTAACGATCGGTCACCAACCAAGCCGCGTTTGCTCATACCATTAACCATTACCATTTTACCAAACCAATATACCATATTTTTATCCATACGAGTTTTACTATTTATTTGTTGGATTTACGCCCAACAAATTGGTCCTTCGAGCCTTCGGAAAGGTGGGATCTATCGCGTTGTGGACATTGTACGTGACGTGTTAGTAACTATCTTTCTATAACCAGCCCTTAGACAGCAGTGTTTTACCAATATAGTACCAAACATTAAGTGATATCGTCGTGAGTAAGTTAAATTGGAACATCATACTTCTTCGAGTTACTACCCACCACAGTTCACCATCAACCAGGAGATAATCAAGTAAGATCTTTCCATTTTATAACTTACCAGAATGTCTACCATTGCCGATTTATTTGCGGTTCAGAAGGAGATCATGGAAAATATGAATAAGCTGTACATTAACTTTAAAAAAGAAGGTAAAGAGCGGAAAACCTCGGAAAGTATTAAACGTCGTTTACAATCTTTAGAGGCCTTCTGGAGAGAATTCTCGCGTAACCATGACAATTTAGTGAATTTATGTGACGAAACTGAAGATAATGAATACTTCGGTGACGATTCGTACACTAAAACTAAAACATTTTATGACGACGTTAAGAGGCATTTATTAAGAGTTCTTGAGGAAACAACTACTCGGTCTCCATCACCAAAGAACCAACCACCAACACCATCATCGCATTCAACGACCGTTCCACAGCCTAGCACATCAGATCACGGGTTACCAAGTTCCGGAACAGTACCCAAAAAGGTTTTACCACTACCACGATTCGTTTTCCATGACGTCGACAAACCAAGTAAAATCGAGGAAATGATGAGAAAACAGCAGAGTAACTTCAAAGCATTAGCTCGTACTATTTCTCAGATCAATCTTAATGTTTTGTCTGAAAAATGGGAGTTTAAAGATGTTTTGAAGAATATTGAATCACGTTGGGCAGCAATTGATTCCTTACATTGGGAAATCGACAGTAACTTACAAGGAGAAAACAGTAACTATGAAGATCTGTTTAACAGGTATGAGAATGAATATTGTGAAATAAAAAAATCTATTAACCAAAGAATGTGGGACGCTAAGCACAGAGATAATTCTACACCACAAATAGATATACCAATTTTCAACGGAAATTACCAACAATGGATTTCTTTCAAAGACTTGTTCAATGAATCTATCCACAATAATAATTCAATTTCGCCGGCCCAAAAAATGCAGTTTTTAAAAATGAAACTACGTGGAGAAGCTGAAAAACTGATACAACATCTTCGTGTAAGCTCCAACAATTACCAGACCTGTTGGGACATCCTAAATCAAAGATACAATAATAAAAAACTAATTTTTAATTCACACATGAATGTTCTCATGTCTTTGCCAGTAATGCAACAACAAACAGCTTCCAGTATAAAAAGCTTCATGATATCACTAATGAATGCCTCAACGCATTAAAAAATCTAGGCATAGACATATCTACCTGGGACCCGATAATCGTATACCTTGTCACCCAGAAAATGGACGCCGAAACGTATACAGATTATATTGACTCATTGCCGGACCCTCGAGACCTGCCACATCTGCAAGATTTTCTAGCTTATCTTGAAGGAAAATTTATTGCCTTAGAGACAGCTCGTCGCAAAACTGAGACAATTAAGAATACGCAACCATTCCATAACCAACAAAAACATTCTCACCAAAATTTTAATACCAGTAATCAACGTAAAAACCCAAGAGATTCAGGATTTAATAATGCTAATAGACACGACGAATGCAAACCATTTATTAATCATTCTGCTATCAAACCATATCAAAAATGTTTAATTTGTGACGAAAATCATGCACTGTTTATATGCAATAAATTCCGTGAACTAAATAACCAAGAAAAACGGAAACTAATTGCGCAAAATAACATTTGCAAAAATTGCCTAACTAACCATAACGGCAAAGAGTGTACGTCGCAAAAAACATGTCGCCATTGCCACGAAAAGCATAATTCGCTATTGCACAATGCCTACGTGATTACTAACCCTGTTACCAACCAGACTCATACCAATCAGCATAACCAATCAAAATGTGTGTCACACGTGTCAAAAGACAACGAGCCAATGACAGATATTCTATTAGCAACTGCTCAAGTTAATGTTTTAGGAGCTGACGGAATCTACAAAACTATGAGAGCCCTTATTGACCAAGGGTCTCAAACATCCATTATTTCCGAAAATGCAGCACAACAACTTGGAATCCCTCGCCGAAGGTGTAAAGGTTCCATCTTCGGTATTGGAGCGAAAGAAAGTAACTGTAAGGGAGTAATGACAATTACCATAGCATCAAAACACAATGAGTTTACCACGAATATTGATGTATTAATAATGAAAAACTTAATCAAAAAGCTACCAAACCAATCTTTCACCAAACCATCCTGGCAGTACCTCAAAAATATACAGCTCGCAGACCCTGAATTCAACCAAAGCCGCCCTGTCGACCTATTACTAGGTGCAGAGGTGTATTCTGAAATTATCCTACACGGCATTATAAAGGAAGATCAATCACAACCCATCGCACAACAGACGCAACTAGGATGGATCTTATGTGGTAACGTGAAATCGTACTACTGTAATGTGATTTTGAACAACTGTGACGATATAAAAAGGTTTTGGGAAATAGAAGATTTGACAGACCAACCGGATAACCAATCTAGAGAAGATTTATACTGCATACAACAGTATCAATCCGAAACTAAACGTCAACCTGATGGCCGTTATGTCGTAAGATTGCCAATGAAACCAGAAGTAAATGAACTATTGGGGGAGTCTAAGTCAAAGGCCATAGCTCAATTTCACCAATTAGAAAGAAAATTTAGAAAAAATAACCAAATAGCAGCTGATTACAAACAATTCATGAACGAATATTTTAACCTTGGTCACATGAAAATAAGTCGTAATAACCAACCAATAGAGTACTTTTTACCACACCACTGTGTAATACGAAGCGAATCAACAACGTCTGCAATACGTGTTGTATTCAACGGGTCAGCGAAAACATCTACTGGATATAGTGTGAATGACCTCATGTACAGCGGACCTAACTTGCAACTTGACCTATTATCTGTAATTATAAAATGGAGACAGTACAAAGTAGGTTATGTAGCAGATGCTGAGAAGATGTTCCGCCAGATAATCGTAAATGAAGATGACCAACAGTACCAGAAAATCATATGGAGAGATTCTCCGAGTCAGCCCTTAGGTCAATACCAATTAACAACTGTTACCTATGGAACCAAAGCAGCACCATTTTTAGCACTTATGACTATGAAGCAGTTAGCGAAAGATGAAGCCCACAAATATCCAGAAGCAACGAAGGTTCTGGAAAATAACCTGTACATGGATGATGTTTTACATGGGCAACACAACCTCGACTCTGCCAAAAAGATTAAGGATCAATTAATCGAATTATTTAAGGCCGGTGGGTTTAATCTGCGTAAATGGAAATCAAATGAAACAGCCTTATTAGAAACCATTCCAAACGATAATGAAAACTCATTTCAGTTCAAACAGCAGGAATCAACTAAGACTCTAGGATTGAAATGGACACCATCCACTGACCAATTTAGTTTTGAAATAAAAATGTTACCATTTGTGTATGATGAACGCATAACCAAAAGAGAGCTTCTCTCAGAGATATCGAAAGTATTTGACCCTCTAGGATGGCTCTCCCCTGTAACCACAAAATTAAAACTCCTATTTCAGTCAATTTGGCAACTAAACCTCAACTGGAATGATATTTTACCAGAAAATATTCACAATGAATGGAACCAAAATAAACTAGACCTACAACAGTTAAATGACATACGAATACCAAGATGGTTGCAATGCCATGAAAAGGATAACATCGAGCTGCATGGATTTTGCGACGCTTCAACCAAGGCCTACGCCTGTGTCATCTACTGTAAGACGCATAATTCAGTGGTGCTTGTAGCTGCAAAGTCGCGTCTCGTACCGTTGACAAAAGATGTGACGTTACCGAGATTAGAATTATGTGCTGCGCAATTAATGACCAAGTTAATGAACAAAGTGCAATCTTGTCTCACAGAACACCATATTAAAACATTCGGATGGTCAGACTCCACAGCGGTACTAGGGTGGATTAACGGTAACCCAAACCGTTGGAAACCATTCGTAGCTAATAGAGTTGACCAAATCGTCAAATGTATACCACCTGAACGTGGGAGTTACGTTAAATCTGACGAAAATCTTGCCGATTGCGCAAGTCGAGGAATAACCGCTGCGCAACTGTTAAAACATCCCATTTGGTGGAGTGGTCCTAACTGGCTCCTAACGTCGAAACCAAATCCTCATACCAAGAAACCAAAATACTACACGCACGAAGAAACTAGAAAACAATACCAAACCAATGTCATCACTAAACCATATGAAAATGACGTCATAGGTAACTTGATAACCAACAACAGTACTTATTTACGAACGTGTCGAGTACTCGCGTGGATATTACGCGCGTTCTCACATAATAATAACAAACCAACATACCTAACCATTGGAGAATTGAATAGAGCTGCTAACCAATTAGTAATGCACGTACAAAGAAAAGAATTTTATGAGGAAATTACCAATCTTAAAAACCAGACTAATTTGAGTCCAAAAAGTCGTTTATTACCATTACACCCTTACATTGACTCTGAAGATGTTTTACGAGTTGGCGGGAGAATAAAACATGCCAATCTCAGTGAAGACATGAAGCATCCGATGATATTACCACACAATAATCAGCTTACTGATATGCTTATTGACCATGCACACAAAATGACATTCCATGGAGGACCTCGACTTACGTTAGCTTGGTTGAGGAGGAAATTTTGGATCATAGGTGGAAATAATGCAGTAAAGAAGCGTTTACGTAACTGTGTGATATGCCGACGAGCTAAATTTGAAAACCAAAACCAGTTAATGGCAGACTTACCAGCTGCGCGGATAAATCAGACACGACCCTTTTTTCATACGGGCGTTGATTTTACCGGCTATGTAGAAGTAAAAAGTAACAAGGGCCGCGGCATAAAATGCAGTAAAGGTTATATAGCTGTTTTTGTATGTTTAGCAACAAAAGCAGTTCATCTTGAGCTTGTGTCGGACCTCACGTCATCAACATTTATAGCTGCACTTCGAAGAATGTCAGCTCGACGAGGAACTCCTCGACACATACATATATAGCGACAACGGAACCAATTTTGTTGGAGCTAACAACACCATAGAAAAGGAGTATTTTAATTTGACTCAAACCATAGACCAAGTTACTCATCAACATCTGGCAGAAATGCAAATAGAGTGGCATTTCAATGCGCCATCATGGCCAAGCGCAGGAGGTCTGTGGGAGGCCGCCGTCAAAAGCCTTAAATACCATCTACGTCGAGTGCTAGGTAACCAAAAGCTAACCTACGAAGAATTCTCGACCCTATTGACACAGTTAGAAGGCTGCTTGAATACACGACCACTGTGTGCCATTTCTGAAGATCCAGAGGATTTAAATTTTTTGACACCTTCGCATTTTCTGGCCAGTGGACCATTATTAACCATAATAGAGACCGAGAAAGACGAACGTACCAGATGGCAACTCGTCCAGAAAATTAACCAAGATATTTGGAAACGTTGGCAATCTGAGTATTTAACCCAATTAAATACGCGATCCAAGTGGCACCATTCTCATAAAAATGTTAAAATCAATGATATAGTGATTATTCAAGACGTACACGTGTCTCCAGGGAGGTGGGCCCTCGGAAAAATATTAGAAATTCATCCCGGCGATGACGGTCTTGTTAGAGTAGTCACGCTCAAAACCAAAGGAGGCATATTAAAAAGACCAATCACCAAACTGTCAATCCTTCCAATCCACCAAGAGGAGAACCAACCAAATGTACCAACCGAAATAAGTCAACAAAAAACCACAACTGAAGTGGACCCCGAAAAATGCTATGAGACACCACCACGTCGAAGAACGAGCAAGTCGACGAAATGTAGCATTTTAACCATGGCACTTATGGTGCTTATGCTGTTAGTGTCGCCATCACATTGTACTCTCCATACAAAAAAGCTGCCAGATAACCAAACCATCTACTTCGATAAAATCAGTAACATGAGATTGATTAGAGACGAATGGAAACTAGTAGTATTTTATGATATGACTGCTTATTGGGAAGGCGTATCATTAGCCACAAAGTATATAGACCATTTAGATAATTGTTGTCAAAAAATACAAACCATATCTCACTGTCAACTAGTTCTGTTACATCTGCGCCATTGTCAAGATGAATTAGCCCATTATAATGAAATTTTAACCAACCATGGCCAGTTACCAGAACGGCACCATCTTCGTCGTCGTGGCTTAGTGAATGCTGTGGGGTCTATAGCTCACAGTTTGTTTGGAATACTCGACGATGACTTCGCACAACAATACCAGCAAGATTTGACTAAGCTTCGAGGCAACCAGAAATATTTTAACCAATTACTGCAAAATCAAACATCGATAATTGAATCAGAGTTTAATGTTATAAAGAGAATGGAAAAAACCGTAAGACAACAACATAAGAATTTTAACCAGCACCTTAATAAAATAGATAACTTAACTAATAGTATGCAAAAACAAATATCTGAAAACGCATATACCAATGAATTTACCTTGTCTTCAATATCAGCCAATGGTATACTTATGAATCTGAAGGATATACAACAAATGTTATTAAACACAATCACTGACATCTTCCATGGTACATTCAACATACATCTACTACAACCAGAACAATTAACCAAAGAACTTCATATCATCTCAGCCCACATTTCTAAGGAATTATTGCTACCAATCGATAACATTCAGACTGATTTAACCAAACTTTACCATTTATTAACTGTTAAAACAAGATTTACAGGGGACAATTTGATATTCGAAATAAAATTACCGTTAGTAGGCAGAGACACCTTTGAAATATACAAATTGACACCAATTCCAATAGCAATCGGCGACAAAATGCGACAAATAATTGTTGCATCTGATCTATTGGCCATCAACCATCAAAAGGACTTACAAATCCCACTATCTAGTCTACAACTACAACAATGCGTTCATTATGATTTAGACATCTTGCTCTGTGCCCATCAAATACCTATTTCAATAACCAAAACAGAACCAATTTACTGTGCTAGAGAAATTGAGTCCTTAAGTTGTAAGACGGAACGTAGAAAGTGCAAGAATACCTGGGTACAATTACACAAGGTAAACAATTACTTGTATTCATGTTGCGGGCAATGCTCCATACAAGTCATATGTGATGATCAAATTACCATTGAGCGATTAGACAAGGTCGGGATACTCGCATTAGCAAGTGGATGCGTCATCAAAGACGACGGAATCACATTACTTTCGCGCAGACAGTCGAGCAATGACTTAAAGTTGAAACCAGATATCATAAACATTGATATACCTACCATTAACAATATTGTAAATGTGACCATGCCCTTACATGTTTATGAGATAGACACTAACCAAACAGACATCCGCTGGGAATTAAAAACGATCGGCGATGAAATTGATCAATTAAAAAATAACACCAAAACAGATCTAGAAGACGTAAAATCTTTCAACTACCACGATGTTCACCACTACATCGCGATTTACATAATTGCTGGAGCTATTCTATTAACATGTTTGGCGTACGGAGTGCGGAGGATCCGCGCACGAGTACAGTGGCGCGCGGAAGCGACGCCAACGTCCCGGACGCTGCCACCGCCCCAACCGCAACCGAGAACCCGCCATATAGCTGACCACCAGTGCCATAGTGAAACTAATCAGTGTTTTAGTGTTAGTGATGAATACAATAGAGTGAATAACCATCCCAGTACGAGTGCGACCGACCATTTATATGCCCGAGTGAATAAAGTGAAATTCCCAAACTCATTCAGTTTTAGTGTAGTGGAATAGAGACTGTAATAAATTGAATTTTTAAGAGTTTTATGTTACTATCATCTTGTTTATTGCACCATATTATTGTTTTATCACCTTGTATCACCATGCACCCTCATCATCCAGTCCCTCGGGAATATGTACAAAGTACAGTTTATTGACATCAATCGCGCGCGCAGTCAGCAGTTCCACGCTGACCCAAATATTTAGTTTTAATATTAAAATTATTATAAAGTTAGTTAACGATCGGTCACCAACCAAGTCGCGTTTGCTCATACCATTAACCATTACCATTTTACCAAACCAATATACCATATTTTTATCCATACGAGTTTTACTATTTATTTGTTGGATTTACGCCCAACAGCGGGGACGCCCGAGCCCCCCCGGAACGTCCATCGGGCCTTCCCGTCTGCTCGCCAACCAGCACGATGGTGCATTCCAAGATTTTTCGACAGTTGGTGGGCTAGCCTTTCGTGTGTGGCGTGCACACTACTTGGGCCCCCAACTACCTGCGGTCGGCCAGTGCCGCACCATGGCTCGGACCCCGCTACCCTCCGCGACCAGTGTCCCGATACATCCCTAACAGCGCGCGTCAGCCTGCAGTGGAACAGCTATCTCGACCTTCTCCGAACGGCTTCTGCCCATAGCTTCAGCCGCGTAAAAAAATGTTTTATGATTCCAGGGAAATACACTACCGGGATAAAAACTATACTATGTCCTTCCCATGGTCTCAAACTATCTCCATAACAAATTTCATCTAAATCGCTTCCGTTTAGTCGTTAAAGGGTAACAAACAAACGGACAAGCAAACAAGCAAACGGTTACTTTCGCATTTGTATGGATTTGAATTATTTACGACTTTAACGCAGGCAAAGTCGCGGTCAACAGCTAGAAGTGAAATATTTAGGTTATCAACTTTTTTTATTATCTTAATACAATTTGCATCTCAATTTTGAAACGCCTTAGAATTAAACTGCATTTGATGATAATATGTGGAAAAAAATACTGCTTTAGTTATTTCTTCATTTCAATAAAATGAATAATAGTTCCTGGTACTGTCTATAGATAGTCAGCTCACTGCTTGTTTCTCCTATCACGATTTAATCTTTATGTCTTACAAGATTTACCCTCCTAAGCGCAAGCCATCATATATTTTCCTTCGAAACTACAAGGGCATAGATCTGCACGCACTGTTGCGTGATGCTGGTGCAATTGACTGGACGGATGTTTTGGAGAGCTCCTGTATCAACGATATGGTTAGTATTTTTGACTCTAAGATACTCAGCCTTTAATATAGTCATGCTCCTATTCGTCGTGTCAGAGTAAAGTATGTTCCGGCTCTCCTCACGCCTGCCATTAAGGATGCGATGGTAAATAGAGATCGAGCCAAAGGGAGGTTAAAGCGCCGTCCTGCTGAGCTCATATCGTGAGATGTGTTATCGCTGTAGTCGTATGTGTATAGATGCAAAAAGACGCTGTTTCCATAATTCTCTGGACAACCGGAACTCCTCTGAAATCCGGCAGTTTCTGAAAACTGTCGGCATTGGTAAGTCCCCTGTCGTTGGCAGTAATGATATAGACGTGTGTGCTCTAAACAAGCATTTCTCACTTCCACCCGGTACATTAGATCCACACGTCAATTCAGCCACTGTGCTCGTCAGATGCCGCAGTGTTCGTCTTTCAATTTCAGTCCTGTGAGTGGAAATAATGTCAAGAAATCTATCTGTGCTATCTCATCCTCTGCAGTTGGTAATGACGATCTATGCTCAAGAATGATTTCTCCTATCCTCTCCACATTACTTCCCGTTTTAACCCATATTTTTAACTACTCCTTGTTTTCTTGCTCTGTTCCTGATGCTTGGAAGCTAGCCCATATTACTCTTATTCCGTTACTCAAAAAACCTAACCCGGTCACCCTAACCGATTTTAGACCCGTTTCCATCCTCCCTTATCTTTCCAAAGTTCTTGAACACGTTGTTCATCAGCAACTGTCTCTGTTTCTATCTAGTAATGATCTTCTTAGTCCTTTTCAATCGGGTTTCCGTGGTCACAGTACTGTCACAGTTCTTTTAAAGGTAACTGATGACATCAGCTGGGCCTTAACCACAAATCTCTCACGTTACTTGTGCTTCTTGACTTCAGCAGTGCCTTCAACTCTGTTGACTTCGATATCCTTCTTGGGATCCTTAATTTTTTTAATTCTCCTCTTCTACTATTGATTGGTTCGACTCATATCTCAGGGGCCGCTCGCAGCGGGTACGCCTTGACGAGTCTTCCTCGGATTGGTACTCTTATCTTATCTTGTGGAGGGGCCGAGAAATAACTCGGCACTTCGACCCATTGGGATCTATTGTGGTCTCCTAGATACCTTACTCCTCCCCAATCTCTTTGAAAACTCTTTTCATGAGTTTTACAACGAGACTAGGTGATATGAGCCTATAGTCTTCCGGTTTTGGATATCCAATCCCTAGGAGACTCATTCGCTTACCAGCCAGTGCATCGCATGTGCACAGAAGGTGCTCCATACGTTCCGTATGTTCCCCACACAACCTGCACATGGGCCACGGTTGTCGCCATCTTCATGAGCATGTCGTTGGTTCCAAAGCACCCTATCGATCAGCCGTACCAAACGAGGTGCGATAACGCGGTGCATGCATAATAACGCTTCCGGGGCTCTGACGCGGTTCCGTCATCATCAAAATCATCATAATCAGCATTTTAATGTACTACTGCTGGGACATAGGCCTTCTCTCTGTGAGAGGGAATGAGCCGTAATCCACCATGCGTGCCCAGTGCGGGTTGGTGGATGCCATATGTCATCGAATTTATGATTCTAGATAATCAGGGCGAAGCTATTAGATATTATACCATCACCGTTTTTGAGAGCAGAAGTAATGATATAAATTACAAAAAGATGCGCCTGCGTGGGATCGAAACCACGACCTTGTTCAATTCGTAAATCGCGGCCATGATCACTGAGCCACAAGTGCTCTAAAAAAAAATGTTAGCATTAACGTTTATCGTAGTTATGAATATTGTAACGATATGTCTATGGCTTAAGAAAATGAAATAGACATGAAAATGTCAATGTATAAAATATACTAAGATTTTACAAATTAACAATATAAATTAAGTTTAGGAATTTTAAAACAATCATAGTTAACTAAAAGTATGATTTTCAGGTGCTAACAGTATCAAAGAATACATAAAAAATTAGTCATGAGTTGATACAATAAAAAAAGATATTAAGGTGAGATTTGTATAGTATTTATTAAAATGTAAATAGACTTAAAGACGTGGGTCTGTAGAACAGAACCCCACAATATAAAATTTAAGAATAGCTATTTATTGATCGGAAAGTGGCTTGCTCGAAAAAATTAACTCTATTTTACCCTCTGGAGCGAATTTCCTGAATAGAAAAATACCTTTAAGTTTACTCGATCCGTTTAGCCGATCAACCGTTGAAGCATAATAATAATTGATTGAATGACTAAACATCCAAACAAACAGGCTTTCACATTTCTCATATTAAGATAATTCAAATTTATTTATTAGTCGAACAACTTGATTCATTTTTTGTTAGTAGAAACACCTTAGAACTAATGTTAGTAAAAACACAAATAAACAAACAATTAATAATAATAAATATTGCATAATTTTTCGCTTCCAACAATAAATGAAAAATTTAAATTAGATACAAATAATTTAAATTTCGTGTATAAATGTCAAAAATGACAAAAATAAAATGCCAATAAAAAACATTAATGATTAAATCAGAAACATTAATAATTAAATAAGAAATTAACGACAATTAAAGATTTTTTTAAATTAATAATAAATTCAAAAGCAAAAATAGAAATGATATTACGCAATTGGTTAATATACACATAAACTTAGAAATTATTGTTAGTACTTATATATTAGCAAACATTGTAGGTCTAAAAGTTGAAAATGCAGTCAGGGTAATATTCTGAATTAAAAGTTTACATAATATTGTCTCATAATGTAACGGCACAAATTGGGAACAGGAACCTGGCTTTATTGACCTTATGTTAAGTAAAGGGTTGACCCCGCCCGCTCAGCTTTTATAGTTGCACGGATCCGAGTGGTGTGTGTGTGTGTTCACCTTTAGGGCATCGGTCGATTGTAGCTTGTTTGCATAGACCTGCGACTTCGACAAACCCCACAAGAAAAAGTCCAGCGGGGTCAAACCGCATCGCCTTGGTGGCCAGTTCACATAACCCCTGCGAGAGATAACCTTATCCTCAAATCGCTCATGCAGAAGTTTTATCATTTGAACGTGCTGTTCAATCGTGTAACTTACCATGGTGATTTGGCATAAGTAACTGAATAATAAACAAAAGATTTGATAGATATCATCAAAACAAAATGACCGCCACGGGCCGCCAAAATCTACCCGTGCCAATAGAATGATTGAAATTAACGTAAAAATAAAAATTATTAAATGTATAAAAAACTATGATTGAAATTAAGTAGATAGTAAAGGGGTTTTTTACTACCTACTTAATTTCAATTATAGTTGAGGTACCTTCCAAAATACTCACACATATTCGACACCAGCCGCATCAAACATCCGCTTAGAAGCCTGGTACTCAGGCTTGTCTGCCTTTTCATCAGTAAAATAAATAACTTTTTTGATTCCTGACTGGATGATGATCTTGGCACATTCATTGCATGGGAACAGGCTGACGTATATGGTGCAACCCTTCACATCGGCTGTATTCCTGTAAATAATTGCATTCATTTCTGCGTGGCACACTGAAAAAATGATTTTATGTAATTAATCCAAAATATACAAAATAAACTAAATTAATATCGGTTCATCCGTTTGGGAGGTACGATTCTACAAATAGATGCACATTTGTCGGAGAATAAAAAGGAGCTTGAGCCAGAAAACCTTCATAGAGCTCAGGTGTGTAATACTTTCCTACCAGCGCACTATGGAAAAATCGACTGTTTCGTCTCAAAACTCCGTATCTCATTTATTTCAAAACTAAATGATCTGTAATTTTGCACACATATACGTGAAAGTATAAGGTTTAATAGAAAAAATAATAATTTTGAAAATTATGTTTATTATTTTATTTAAAAAATAAAACTTAAAAAAATACATGCGTTTATAAGAAAAAATACTTTTTTTTGTAATTTACTTACATAACATAGAATTTAATATCCTTGTATAAACAGCGTCTAACGGGAAAAAATAATGTACAAAATTCAACAAGCTCCTACAGATTTTCGTTGACAGCAAGAAGGGATTTGGCTTCATCGAAAAGTTCTTTCGATATTGTTTCTGAGGTATTTCTCAAACTTGATATACATATATGGATTAGAAGTGTACAATAAGGTATGGAACACGTCTGTATTGATAAATGATAAATGATTAATGATAAATGATTTATTTCTGTAAGTAGGTTTGTACAAACACTTTTACATGTCGATCATATTTTTTTAAACTAGATGAAGTCGGCGTTTCCTATCTGACTACTCTAAGAAGAAAGGCCGAAACAAACTCAGAAGGCACAGTCTCTTTTAAAGTCCAGACAAAATCTTGGTTAGATCATGTGAAGACCATGTAGACTGAAGTCTGAAATGGTCTTTTGAGGAAAGAACCAGCCAGATTGAGTGGACCTGTCCAGTCAGTGCACGCATTTATCAATAACCGTGCAGCTCAACTCAGAAATAAAGGAGCTCAACGATTCGACGAACAATACCAAAGAAAGGACATTCGGGTAGGCCGCACAAACTACTCAAACTGCCAGACCATGATTAAAACTAACTTAGATAAATTAAAAACAAACAAAAAGTATGATCCACATAGTCTTCACATTCACAACAATTAAAAAAAAGAACTTAAAATAAAATAATATAATACTTTAAAAAGTAAATATTCTTGTCATTGCAAGAAACAAAAAAAAAAAAACAAATTTCATGGTGCAAAATATAAAAAAAAAACAAAATTAATTGGAGCAGCTCAATCCCAAGCCTGTTTGTCCTCAACGTAATCTTTAATTGTATAAAACGCTTTCTGGCACAACTTACGTTAAATGAATGTTTTAAATTTATTAAGACTTAGATCTTGTACGTGGCTTGGAAGCTTATTATAAAAGCGCACACATTGACATCTAAACGAGTCACCTATTTTCGAGAGCCTTGTTGCAGGTACTACAAATTTGTGTTTGTTCCTAGTATTTATGTTATGGATATCACTGTATTTTTTAAACAATTTTATATTTTTATGGGCATATAAAAGATTTTCATAAATATACTGAGAAGGCACAGTCATTACATTAATCTCCTTAAATTTCTCTCTGGGAGAGTGTCTCGGGCTTAATTTATAAATTGATCGAACAGCCCTTTTCTGCAAAACAAAGATAGTCTGGATGACGGCGGCATTTCCCCACAACAGAATACCGTATGACAGTACACTATGAAAATAGCTAAAATATACTAAACGGGCTGTCTCTATGTCAGTTAAATTACGAATTTTCCTAACAGCATATGCTGCGGAGCTTAGCTTTTTTGACAATTTATCTATATGTGGGCCCCACTAAAGCTTAGCATCCAAAGTTAAGCCTAAGAATACTGTGCTATTTTCAGGATTCAATTCTTCGCCCTTTACCAACACATCAGTTTTCACCTGCCTAACGTGAGGTAGGGTAAACTTAATGCATTTGGTTTTTTTTTCATTAAGTAGTAAATTATTAACATTGAACCAGTGAACTACTTTTGAGATCGCGCTATTTACATCGTCTGTAACCAGCTGCTGACGTTTAAGTTTAAACAAAAGTGAAGTATCATCCGCAAACAACACTATATCATGGTTATCCTTTATGAGGTATGGCAAGTCATTAATATAAATAAGAAACAAGAAAGGACCAAGAATCGAGCCCTGCGGGACGCCCATCGTTACTATAGATCCGGGAGATCTTTTTCCATTAACGTCAACGCTCTGAATCCTATTACTTAAGTATGAAGTGAGAAGATCCAGAGCGCTGTTCCGGATTCCGTAGTGGCGGAGTTTCCTGATTAGCGTTTCATAAAGAACACAATCAAATGCCTTGCTCCTATTGGTAGCCGCTCTTGAACACTTTCTAGAATGATGAAGTCTAAACTTTTTGTAATCCTTGTTGCGGGATTCTTGAGCGTCTTCGGACAATTGTCCGATAGGTAAAATAGCATAGTACTCAATGATTTTTTCTCCGTGAATAAGTATTTTATGTACGGAGGAAGGCATATAATACGAATTATAAATATTTACGTACAGTTGGGCGGTACTATATGCGTATTCACCGAACTTTTTTGAATCAATAGCCATTCCAGATGACATAGTTTGTAGCATAATGTACATCCGTTTTATAAGTTCTACGTCTACACCTGTAATGTCCGCAGAGCAAGAGTAATTCTGAAAAAATCTCCGAGCTGTGTTTCCGTCATTACTATTTCCAGTGCCTTGTCGAGGTTTATCGATATGCAGTCCCATTTCCTCCCTAAACAGCTATAGTACCAGTTTTTTCTTTTCGTCTTTGTGTGTAAAATCATCTCCATACTTCTAATCCAAGAGTGTAGTGTTGACAGTCCATATTGAAATGAACTTTCATTCACATCTCGTGTCCTAACTGCCTCTAAGTTATTCATTTGCCGAGGAGTAGCACCACAAATTGTACAAGAAGCGCTCGAAGGAGTTTCAGTTAAAACTTGTGCTACTTTACTGATGGTAAAGTAGCACAAGTTCATGGTTCATCATGGTTAAAAAAAGGTTATGAGTAATTTCAATTACTTCACCATTCTTATTTATCACGGAAGGAGACAGGTTTTTAATTTGATTTTTGATATCAGCCACAACATACGCGGTTTTTTCAGGAGTTTCTTTGGCAAATTCTATCAATATAGGTATGCAATATCTTACGGATGAGCAAGTTTCATTTTTCCAAATAACAATATTAGTTGTCTCATCTATGAGTTTAATGGGTACAAGTGAAGCAATAAAAAGGTTCGCATCTGATATGAAATCGCTTTCTTCGGGCAAAACTTGCTTGTATTCACTTTGCCCTGATGACCCGTCACAACCCCATTTGCAGAATAGTTTCAACTGTCTTAAACCGTTTTTGTAAACTGAACCAATTAGTAATATACGTGCCACAGTATGATCCAATAAGTCCTGCAGATTGACTTTTGCACTTATGTTAGTAATGGTTATGCTCGAATCTGGTGGATAACACATCTTCTTCGCTTCGGTTAAAGTTGGATAAGAAGGAAACACTAAGCAGTTTTTGTCCGCCAAACAAATTCGAAGTTTTCCATACTGTTCTTTGTTAAGGTCTAAGTCAATAAATATCCCTAGTGCTTCTTCCTTTGTAAAAGGTGTAACGTCTTCAGGGTTCTCAGTTATGAATTTAAGAAACTTTTTCTTATCATTTTTTGACGCAGTTCGTATAATATTAACAATTGTGGCCTCCTCCGTCTCACCCATAGACCGCAACTCCTTAGCATATGCATTGAGCAAACAGTCCAATCCGTACTCTTGTATTAATTCCATGTTTTTTCGTTTCTTTGTTTTTTCTGAAGATGCTTCGTATGGTTTCGATGGTCTGCCACCTGCACTGCTTCCAGACGTATTAGAGTCATTAATTGTGACTCGACACTCCAGTGGAACACGAAATTCACCATTTAACCAGTCGACGTTCTTACTTTCAAAGCGTTCTTTTTTCCGGGATGCATTTCTCCGGCGTTCGTTACATTTAGATACCAAGTTTCTTTGAATGTAGTAGACCACAGTAGCCATATCCTCTGGTGACAAATTGAAATTTTCTTGCAAGTAGTCTTCTATATTATTCCCATTTATCAACAAATTGCACAACTCTCGTTTACTACAAACAAATTCACCCATTATTTTCAAATCAGATAACTTCTGTGAATATTTGAAAAGAGGTATGCTTTTTTAAGGCAACTGAATTTCTGACGAACAACTGTGGATGTTTCAGGGTTCGCCTTTCTTTTATAGGCCAATGAAATAGTGCTATGTGCAAAAAGATAAGAAACTAATATTTGCACTCTTCCCATAACCAACCTGTTTTTTTGCAAGTATGCGCAACTTTTTTTTTCTCCTTGTGTAAACTAATGTATAAAGATCGTAATACAACAAATATCTCGACATCGGCAAACAGCGGCAACGGGTAACAATCTCGTTAAAAAAAAAGTAACCCGAAAATTATACCATCTTAAACTATATTGGGTAATTTTAATTTATTTATTTATTATACATACTATTATTTAAGAAACGTTATGAGGAGATTATAAGCATTTCAAAAATGTATAATACTTATACATTTATATCAAAAACTTTCGAGTAATGTGGCGTTGAATTGTAGTAATGTATTGTGCCAAAATCACATCATTGAACATAGTTAGCTTTGATGCCTTTTTATATACATTATGGTTAGCAAAAATAATTAAAAAAATATAGAAAAGAAAGCTTATTTATAAGACTAAATTAATTAATTAGTTTTACTCCATAACAACGACTTTCACGTGAAACGGTTTTGAGACGGCCGGCCTTGTATGGGGCTTTCCCATAGTGCAGCGTGCGTGTTTAATGTGTCTGTCTCCTTAGTGCGGTGGCCTTAGTATGTACCTACGTACAGTAGCTACAGCGGATCTTTCTGTCTCTGAAGTTAGCTGCAAGGCTCTGGAAGTTGCTATTTTTGTGTCATTGTTGAAGTAGGAGATAGCATTGTATAACACACTACACTATACCACTAAGGCGGAGGACATTGTGGAGTACGTGTGTCAGAAGCTGAAGTACGCCCCGAGAGTGCAGCTGCTGGAGTCGCGCCATAACGTCAACTTCAAGGCGTTCGTGGTGTGAGTGCCAGCGTGTTTTCTGCATCTCGTGTTGGACGAGAACTTCTGGCCACAGGACGTGGTGTTTCGTCGCTTCCGCGGACAAGTGACTGCACAGTGACGTAGGATAGGTAGTGATACTAACATAGATTTAAGTTTTTATTTACTAACAAGTTTTGTATATAATAATATATATGTTAGTATGTAAGGTATATATCTATGGGCCAATGTAGCCTGAAAATAAAGGTATTTTGATTTTGATTTTGATTTGATTTGATTAGATAACTGCCTCTTTCACTCGCTTACGATTGTCGCATCGTCCTATCTCGCTTACTGTGTGCAGTATACTCGACGAAAAACGGTTTCATACGCAATGGTTCGCAGCGCCTAACTTCAGAGACACAAAGATCCGCTGTGACTACAGTACTTGATCGCGTTAACCCAAACTTTAAAATGATAGGAACTGAAACTGAATAAGCACTGTCTGGTGACAATAATGGGCAGCACAATTATTACATACTAATTGGTATAAATAAGTGAACATCGAGTAAGTATGAAAACTCGCATTATGCCCTCATAAGCTCTTATGGTCTTAGAGTAATTATATCATGTATACAGTTAAATTTAAAAATGCTCACCATAGCTATGTTTGCAATCTAGTAGTGACTCAGTATTCTTACCCCACGGAAATTGACTGTCACTACATCCAATTGGAAATCCATTATATCTGTAATGATAGAATAAATAAAACTTGTGATAAGTATTAGCTTTTTAATGCGTGTCGAACGGATCCCGATATAACACCCAAGCAAGCGTTGAATTGGAATCCGCAAGAGAAACTAAGCGCTACCATCTCCTTCGTCATGTTTGCAGAAACTACTAGCATTGGAATGACGTCGAGCGAGATGAAGCGTGAAGCTCAAGACCGTTCGCTATGGTGGACATCTGTGGAAGCCCTCTGCCCCTTCTGAGGACGTAGGACATTAAATGTCTCAAACAACAAATAACGTATGGGTCATTTATTATGCAGGCTCTTGATTTCTATGAGTACATGTTATTCGTTACCTGTTAAGGTGTTGGATTTTGCCGTCTTGCCAAATTCAGTCTGATGCTCAGTTCTCAAAAGAATTTCAAGTGTGTGTTTGTGTCTCCACAACATGAAATTCATCATGTTACATAAATATAGATAACAAATTATATTAAAATTACATCCAATTATTATATTGTAATTATATTAAAACATTTATATTTAAATACTAAAATTGAAGGCTGTGCTAACCCAGTTCCAATAATTTTCTTGTCGTCGTTAACAATACAAGCTCCAACTTGGTATTTCGGGTCCTTGCTCCGATGCCTTGCCAAAAAAGCAGTCGCCATGAAGTATTTGTCCCAATCTATGACATTTTGACGTGCTTGACTGTAAACTTCTCTGAAATCACAATAAATAATTATAAGTAATACGTAGTGTAATTTCCTAATGAAGGTAGGCGTTACATGGTTATTAATTGTTGTGTTTCGGTAATTGTTTCATACATTTTTAATGGCCGTATGCACTTGTACCTCCTTGTCCTCTATCTCATTCCCTCATGCACTCTGTATATCGCTATCTCAGTCGCGCAATGCTATAGAAGTCGCGAGTGTATTTTTTTTTATACTATGAACGTGCGTGAAGTGACAGTTTAGTTCAACGTCTTCAAGAAAAAGCCACCGCCGCATGCGCAAGGAAAATACCGTGATAATCGAGCACCGCAAACCAGCTCCAGGAGACGAGATCAGCAACGCCAAGTAAGTGCATGTGATCTTATCCTTCCAGGCAGCTGCCGCCCATTTTTCTATTTTTCCTCAAGCAGTTGTCTATCCTAACCATATTGTACAAGTAACCATACATACAGTCCACTCTCCAAAAAGTTGTTTATTTCAAGGAGTAATTTCTACAAGTTACCAAACATTTTTGGTCACTTCGGCCGGATAAGAATCTATATTTCATTCTAATACGATTCATTTTGTCTACCGTCAAAAAAGGTTATTCTTAACCACCGCTTACAACTTACGTATAACATAACGTGACAAGATTGAAGTAATTATTCCTATTTAAGTCATATTCTTATGCACACCGCATCGATAATTATTTCATTCTATTGCAAACCGCATTATCATATTTTAATAGTCTTATTCTAAAAATATTCATAATTTTATTATTTTGGTTGAAGGTAGGCGATTGCAAGCGGATCGGTTAGTCTCCGCGTAGGTACTCGTAGGCAAGGCTCGGAACCGGTTTAAAAAATACCGGTTAACACCGGTTTATTTCGGTTTTCCTCCGAACTTTTCTTAAGATCGTGAACGTTTTAAGAACTTTATTTTAACCAAAATTAACCGGTTTATTCGGCGAACGGCATGTCGGTAAACGCGTTGCAACTTGTACGCGCGTCGTTTCTTTATTGTGCGTCCGTATTAACCGGTTTTTATTGCTCTAAACCGTTTAATCCGAAAAAACCTTTATACAAATACTCTTCCAAATACCGGTTTAAAAAAACCGGTATATGCGAACGAAACCTAATGTAAAAGGTTTTACGTCAAGTACATAATAACGGTTTGAAAATTTAACCGGTATCCGAGCCTTGCTCGTAGGTCGGTAACGCTCGATCGGCTCCGTGCGTTCGGAAATATTCCGTATATTCATATTCATTCCATATAAATTAAAGTTATTTTTTTTATAATTTCTCAACGTTTTATATTATTGTGGCTTGAAGATAAGTAATATAAAATTCTTACATATTCAATTATAAATAATGGGAAAAGGTAAAAAAATTGATACTGAAGACGAATTTGAAATGTCTAGTGAGGATCATGTTCAGTTGACTATGTCACAGGCTAAACGCGATGCATTATTTGCTAGGTTGCAGTCTATATACGATTTATCTAAATCAGCTGTAGCCAATGAATCACAACGTGAAATATTTCTATCTAATGTTTGTAATATTGATATTTTACGTAGTGAGTTTGAACAGGCGTTAGACAAATACAATACAATACAATTACAAATAAACCCTGCCAAGAAAATCGATTATCAGGCTTGGATTTCGTTTGAAGAGATGTATTGTTATATAAAACGTGTTGTGTCTCAAATTGATGTCAGCGGCAATAGCAATACAAATAATGTCCATATGCAAGACATGTCTTCTATTGCGAAATCGAAGCCTAAGTTACCTCCTATTGAGTTAATGTCGTTTAATGGCAATATCCGAAATTGGCCCCTATTTTACCAACAGTTTAAAAGTGTTGTTCACGATAATTGTCGTTAAGGGACAGTGAGCGTGTTTTTTTATTTAGTTGGTAAGTTAACCGATAGCGCGAAGTCTGTGTGCTCTGGTTTACCGCCCACCGCCGAGAATTATAATATCATATGGAATGCACTTATTGATAAATATGATGATCCCCGAATGTTAGTAAGTAGTTATTTGAATCAGCTGTTGGAATTTAAGCCGTTGATCAATAATAGTGCCGCAGATTTTGAATGTTTTATAAATAATTTTAATTCTAATGTTGAAGCATTTAAACAGTTGAAACTTTTAGAAAACACATTCTTTATTAACATATATACAATTGAATATTCTAAAATAAAAACAAACCTATATACAAATACAAAAGGGAGACGGTAAAGAGCTCATTGTGCATCAAAGAATTCGTCCACATCGATGTCAACGGGAAACGTGCCCAGAACGCTGGCAGCATTGCCACGTTGGATGGCAATGCTGATTCTCTGGCCGAAGAAAAGGCCAGCCCTCTGGTCACGTGAAGAGTCGACGAGCTTTGTGCTAATTTCTCGAAAAACTCGATGCGCACTCGGACCCCATGGACCTAATGTTTCAACCCCAAACGGCTCAAACATGTAACTTCCAATAAGGTTGTTATATTTGCGCCGTTTGAGAGAGAGTTTTCTGGACCGGCAGCAGCCGCCCCAGCACAGCCCGCCGTGCTAAGAAGATGGGATGGCGCAAGGGTGTCGACACATGTTGCATATATATTTTAGATATATCAGATTTTATATTCTTACACATTGCGTTACGAAAACTAGATTTGGACACAGTTAAACTATTTGAGACGATGTACCGTAAAGAAAAAATTCCATCATATTCTAGTCTTATTGAATTTGTAAAGGAACAAAGTAAGGTTATGTCTCGTTCTTTTAGTCAAAGACCAGATATATCTAATAATTCCCGTAGTAATAAAATTCCAATTCCCAAACCTACGAAATCTTTTATGAACACGGGTATGAAAAATACACAAAGGGTTAATAAAGGCCTTGCTTGTTCTTTGTGTAAAATTAAATGACATGAACATTTATATCAATGTCCAATCTTTATGTCTAAAACACCTTATGATAGGTTTGTTTACGTAAAAAATAATTCATTTTGTAATAACTGTTTAAGTTGTAAACATAGAACTTTTAAATGCTCTTCGCAAAAAACTTGCTCTCATTGTGCTGCCAAGCATCATTCATTATTACATTTCGGGGAATTAAATAATTCTTATAACGTTCATAATTCTGTCCCCAATAGGAACAAGTCCACTACATCGCAGAATGGTAGTGTGTCTCAGTTGGAAAGTACATCCGCTTTACCTGCAAATAGCGACCCTATGGCAATCAGTCTAATGTCACATCTACCACTTCTATGTGTAATGTTTCACGCGATTACTCGGATCGTTTTATAACTACTACCCTTTTGGGGACCGCAAAAATTATAATTATCGATAATAATAACAAGAAACATTTTGTCAGATGTTTGATTGACCCAGGCTCGCAAAGTGATTATATTGCGTCTGCTTGTTGTAAGCGCTTATCGCTTCACATATCTACACAAAATCGGTATACCGAAATTCAGGGTATCGGTGGCAGCGCGCAGCGCATTCTAGGCGCAACTAATATCAAATTTACTTCTCGATTCGATAACACCGCTGTGTATTCTAATAGGCCGTTGGTTGTAGAAAATATTACGTCACAGTTGCCCGACTCGTGCGTCGATACGTCAACTTTAAATTATTTGAGAGAACTCGGCACTGGTACTGTCTGGGATACTACCTCTAGACCTGCGCAAACAAGAGGCAGCCGCCCTCTATGAAGCGAGGAGAGGGTCATCCCGGTTTGTGCCAGGAGACAGGGAAATCGAGAGTGCGGTAAGGTTTGCTGAAACCCCTCATCCAGCTTCACAAATGCCCCTGGAGTTCATGTACCTGACAGACCAGGATTTGCTAGATAGCAACAATGTGCAGACGGTGCGAATATTCACCGACGGCAGCAGGATTGAGGGGAAGGTCGGAGCCGCATTATCCATATGGGATAATGAAGGTGAAGTCCGGAACCTCAAGCTTAGCCTCGCCGCGTACTGCACAGTCTACCAGGCGGAACTCCTGGCCATTTGCAAGGCGACGGACGTGATCCTCACGCGGCAAGAGACGAGCTATGGTTTGTACAGCGACTCAATGTCAGCATTGCAGACGCTTGCAAGCCATGGCTCTCTCCATCCCCTGGCGGTTCGCGCGCGCGCTAACTTGGCTCAAGCCCTGGGCCAGAGCAAAGCTGTGTCTTTGTTCTGGATCAAGGCCCACGCGGGCCTGCCGGGGAATGAGCGAGCGGACGAGTTGGCGAAGGAGGCAGCATTGTCGTTACGGAGGAAGCCAGACTACGACCAGTGTCCGGTTTCATTCATCAAGCGACAGATCCGTTTGGAATCGCTTGATGAATGGAATCGAAGATATGTGTCGGGCGAGACGGCCTCTGTGACGAAAATGTTTCTTCCGGACGCCATAGCGGCTTTCCGTATTGTACAGCAGGTGCGGCCAACGGGTGTTCTCACGCAGGTTCTAACGGGGCACGGTGGGTTCTCTGAATACTTGAATCGCTTCAAGTGTAAGGAGAACCCAGCGTGCGTCTGTGACCCAAGCGTGGCAGAGACTGTCCAGCACATAATTGTAGAATGCCCGCTATTTATCAGGGAGCGCTACCAACTTGAATGTGAGCTGGACAGGAGACTGACGAGGGAGAGCCTGCATGGGTTCATGTCTAAAAAAGCAAGGGAAAATTTTTTGATGTACTGTGTAAATTTGGCCAACATAGTTATCTGTAGAAATAAAAGTTGAAAAACACTGTACTTCATTAATATTATAAGAATATTTAATTAGAAGCACAGACAAAACAGAACAAAATTATATAACAGCAGTAGATTAAAATAGTACCTAAGCTAATTTTATATTAGATATGTGTAATACAAGAAAATTTTAAATAAAATAACAGCACCAATTTTTAATTATTGCCCAATCTGTAAATAAATAATGCCCATAGAATAGATTAACCAAAGTGGGAGTCCTACCCACAGAATGTAAGATGATGAATGAAAGAAAGTGTACGGTCTCATCGCCGTACATTTTTCTGCTTACGCTGTAACCTACTTTAGACCAGCGATGCGCGTCACGATTGCGCGTTATAAAAATAACATTATTAACTAATTTAATCGTAGTAAACATACAAGTGTGTGACTATCAACAACTGAGAGAAATAATCGCCTCCGCTCAAGTACTGTAACTTACTCTCAATAAACTTAACTGCATCTTAGTGGAACGCGTTTCTCTTCACTAACTTAACTTACAAACCTTCACGACGAATTACATGTACGGACTTACAACCCGTACATTTATGGTCCTTCGAGCCTTCGCGTATCTTAGTGTGTTTGTGTCTCTTGTACGGTAGCGAATCGGTTCAGCTGGTCTCCCGGAAGAGGGTCGCCCCAGTTGGATTGAGAAGGCGCATATACTTAGCTCGAGTACAGGCACATTGAGTACCGGAACCAGCTGCAGATACTGGGTGAGTCTTCGACTACTAGAAGAGCCGTCACCTGCAGAACTGACTTCAACTACTGGACGAGTCTTCGATTGCTAGAAGAGTCGTCAACTACTGAAACTAACTTCAACTACTGGAAGAGCCTTCGACTACTGGAAGCGCCTTCAACTATAACTAGAAGAGACTTCAAATACGTAAGGAAAGTTATCTTGTAAACTATAAGGAAGCTATTTGTCTAACAAATCAAGATGAATAAGCTACAACTCCAGTCTACGTGTTTCGAAAACATAAAAACATTATGCAACAACTACAAAAAGGATAGCAAGACAAGAAAAACAACTGATTACTTGAACAAGCGACTGTCTTCATTAGAAGCTCAATGGATGGATTTCAATGCAAGGCACACATTGCTTTTGCAGGAAATTGAAGATAAAAACATAAACTACTTTGTGGAAGATGTCTACGGCAAGACAAAAACTATGTATGAAACGACTAGAGCCGACATTACGAGTATGTTACAACAAGTTGCAGGAGAAAACGTCAAATTCGACCTTACGGAGTCCTCAGGGGGAGAGCTTGATGAGAAGACAAAGACGCTACTGACTAAGCAAGAATGTAACTTCAAGGCGATGGATCGTGCTATGGCTAAAATTGACTATGAAGGCCTAGCTGAAAAATGGGAACTTGATGATCACTTGTCAATCTTGAAGTCGAAATGGGATGCTCTTGACAACACTCACTGGGAACTGGAAGCCCTACTAAAAGGATCGAATCAGACATACTATGACATGTTCTACAGCATGGAATCCAAATACGACGAAACAAGAAAACGCCTGAAAGGCAAAATATGGTCTAACGCTCATCACGAACGTTCAGCACCGAAAATCGAGATACCAGAGTTTTCAGGACACTACAGCAAGTGGACATCGTTTAAAGATCTATTCCTGGAGACCATACACAAAAACCCGTCGCTGAATAACGCACAAAAAATGCAGCATCTGAAGACCAAACTGAAAGGCGAAGCAGAAAGGCTGGTGCAACACCTGGGCATCAGCGCCAACAACTACGCTTCATGCTGGGAAATATTGAATCAACGGTACGATAACCGTCGACTACAGTTCTCAGCCTATATGAACACTATGCTACAGTTGCCTGTCATACAGAAGCCTGACGCTTACAACTTGAAGAAGCTACATGACGTAACAACGGAATGTCTAAACGGCTTGACAAATATGGGTCTTGATACAACCGGTGGAGAATCTATGATTGTCCATGTGATGTCACTAAAACTAGACTGTGGCACATACAACGAATATATAAAAGACTTAAACGACAACAGAGAGGTACCAACACTTCATGAATTTCTAATGTTCTTAGAAAACCAGTTTACAGCGTTTGAAACCATGAAAACTTCGAAGAAAGAGGTACAGAATTCAGGAAAATCAACTGAAAACGAAAAACATACGTTTCGAAAAAACTACGATCAGAAAAAATGGCATCCGAAAACTTACCACACTTCGTATGGGCAATGCCCTCTTTGTAAAAACAATCATGTTCTAATGAAATGTCAGCAATTTGTGGACATGGATACTAAGCAACGTAACAACACAGTTGCAAAATTGCGGATATGCAAAAACTGTTTGTTCAAACACGAAAACCAGACTTGCAACTCTACAAAAACGTGCAAGGAATGCAATATGAAACATCATACGCTCTTACATTACAACAACTACAACAAAAATACACCTTTACCGAGCTATGAAAATCAGCGTTCAGGTCAACGACCAAAGGAAACTGAACCAAGTTCAAACCACCTATCAACCAACGAGATGGAGGTTTTACTTACAACCGTCCAGATCAAGGTCAAATCGTTAGATGGCACTTACATCGCTCTTCGTGCGCTCGTAGACCAGGGCTCACAAGTTAATTTGATAACTGAAAATGCAGCACAACTGCTGAGGCTGCCGAGAAGCAAAATGAATGCAAAGATATCGGGAGTTGGTACTGTATCGGGCGACTGTAAAGGGCGCCTGAAGCTAACATGCAAATCAATCCACTCCGAATATACTTTCGACACTGAGGCGTTGATTATGAAGAAATTAATCAACAAACTACCAAACTACACATTTGAACGACCTGAGTGGTCACACTTGCAAAACTTAAAACTAGCAGACCCTGACTACAACATTTCAAGGGCTGTTGACATACTGCTTGGAGCTGACGTATACGCAGAAATAATCCAAGACGGAATACTAAAGGGCGCACCAAAATCACCAGTTGCTCAACAGACACAGCTGGGATGGATTTTGTGTGGAAAACTAGAAACGTTTAACTGTCACGTCACCCTACTCGACTTGTCCGAAATAACGAAATTTTGGGAGTGTGAAGACGTAACAAAAGCAAACACTGATCAATCTCAAGAAGATCAATGTGAAACTTACTACAAGGAAACTACTCGCCGTGGTTTAGACGGAAGATACATTGTGAAGATGCCTCTATGTTCAGATTACGAACATAAACTTGGATCATCGAAAACGATAGCAGTATCACAATTGCTGCAACTAGAAAAACGGTTTCAAAGAAATAGCCGTCTTGCATTGCTATACAAAGGGTTCCTTAAGGAATACCTGGAGCTAGGTCACATGAAACTAACAAAACCTATACAATCGTCAACGACGGAATGCTACTTACCACATCACGGAGTACTTCGAGAAGAATCTACAACCACGAAACTCAGGGTTGTCTTCAACGCATCTCAGAAAACTAACACAGGATACAGCTTGAACGCCTTACAAGAAAAAGGCCCCAACCTACAAAAAGATATCCAAGAACTTATCATAAAATGGAGAACTTACAAATACGCCTTTACAGCTGACATCGAGAAAATGTACCGATGTATCTGGCTGTCTGAGGAACAACAACATTTGCAGAAAATTATCTGGCGAACTACACAGTCAGAGAAGCTGCAGGAGTACCAACTTTGCACTGTCACTTATGGCACTAAGTGCGCACCGTGGCTAGCCATGAGAACCATCAAGCAACTTGCATATGATGACGGTTGCAAATACCCCACGGCTGCTAAAATACTGTTGAACGAAACTTACGTCGATGACGTCATAAGCGGCCACAACTCACTAGAAGCGGCCCAGGAACTCCAGACATCTCTTATCGACATGTTAAAAGGAGCCGGGATGAACTTACGCAAGTGGTCCAGCAATGATCCAGCACTACTAGTAAACTTAAGCGATGAACAGATTTCACGCAGAACTACTTTTGACTTTAAGCAAGAGGAATCAATGAAAACCCTAGGACTAGGTTGGAATCCGCACGCCGACACATTTGTGTTTAACTGGAAATTTGAAGAAAAAGGTCGATCCGAGATAACTAAAAGGCGGCTGCTTTCTGAAATTTCGCAACTTTACGATCCGCTGGGTTGGCTATCACCCATAACTATTGCGGCAAAACTACTATTTCAAGAAGTCTGGATCAACAAACTTGACTGGGATGATCAGTTACCGTCACAAATAGCAGAAAAGTGGCTGAAACTAAGAGCTGACATACCCAATGTAAAACTTATGGTAATCAAGCGCTGGGTCCGTACAACAAACAAGAAGATAGAACTATTTGGATTCTGTGACGCCAGTGAAAAGGCTTACTCTTGCGTGGTATACAGCTGCGTCAGAGAAGAAACAAACAAGTCAACAATAACATTACTCGCTGCTAAAACAAGAGTGGCGCCGCTATCACAAACGATCACATTACCGAAACTTGAACTTTGTGGCGCACTCTTACTATCGCAACTCATCGAAAAAATCAGAGACGCCCTGAATGGCTTCGACATAACTACAAGCGTTTGGTGCGATTCCCAAGTGGTCCTGGCTTGGATACAGGGGGACACATCCAAAAGGGAAAAATACGTCGCTAACCGGGTTGAAAAAATAAGACAAATCATACCAGCCGAGCAATGGCGTTATGTGAAGTCACAAGATAACCCTGCAGACTGCGCATCAAGAGGCATGCTACCCACCAAGCTACAAACTTTCAGTCTGTGTTGGGAAGGTCCTACATTTCTGTCTAGCTTCCAAGAACAAAGTCGTGAAGAAAACGTAACATGCACATTTACTACGAACATAGGCAGCGTTTGCCAAGCAAAATCAAACTCGACGAACAAAGAAAACAATAATTGTATTCATAATTTATTAACTAATTGCAGTTCATTGACCAAAGTGAACAGAATTGCAGCATGGATACAACGATTCATTGCAAATACAAGAAACAAGGCCAAACGTGACACCGGATGCCTTACTTTGTGCGAATTAAGCAGTGCAAAAGAACAAATAATAAAATATGTGCAACAAACGGAACTTGCGCAAGAATACAAACAACTTCAAACTACTAAAACTATTTCTACTAAAAGTTACATTTTCAAACTTAAGCCATACCTGGACAACAAAGGCATCATCCGAGTCGGTGGTCGACTGAACCACTCTGTTCTACCTTTCGAGATGAAGAACCCAATCATCCTACCTAAGAGTGGACGACTTACTGAGTTGGTGATTCATCAAGCTCATCTTACGACTTTACACGGAGGAGCCAGATTAACTTTAGCGCACATCCGACAACGGTACTGGATCGTTGGCGGCAACAGAGCGGTAAAAGCTGAACTACGGCGCTGTGTGCGTTGCCACCGCTACAACCCATCGGAGTTAAACCAACTCATGGGAGAACTACCACCACAACGTGTGACACCATCGCGACCGTTCACCCACACAGGAGTTGACTTCACAGGACACGTGGAAGTCAAACTTAACAAAGGAAAGGGAGTGCGGACCTCAAAGGGTTACATATGCATATTCGTGTGCATGGTAACTAAGGCTGTACACATCGAACTCGCATCGGACTTAAGCACCGAAACATTCATAGCAGCCTTCCAGAGAATGTGCTCCAGGCGCGGTACACCAGGTCACGTCTACTCGGACTGTGGTACGAACTTTATCGGCGCATCAAGATTGCTTCAGAAAGAGTTTGAAGACTACAAGCAAATCTTATCGCCAGACTTCTTCAATAGTATTGCTGACATGGGAGTACAATGGCACTTCAATGCACCCGCTTGGCCAACCGCTGGTGGACTATGGGAAGCAGCGGTCAAGTCGATGAAGTATCACCTTCGTCGGGTGCTAGGAGACCAAAAACTGACGTACGAGGAGTTTACTACCTTGCTTGCGAACATAGAAGCATGCATGAACTCCAGGCCACTTTGCCAGCTTACTGAGGACCCCGAAGAATTCTATAACTATCTGACACCAGGTCACTTTCTAACGGGGGGACCAACAATGTCTCTACCACGAGCAGACTACAATGAAAAACATAACATAGATCTACGCCGACGATGGCAGCTAACTGAACACATGTACCAACAATTTTGGAAGAATTGGTCAAACGACTATCTAACACAACTTCAAAGGCGCAGCAAATGGAACAATCCTAAGAAAAACCTCAACGAGGGGGACATCGTACTAGTCCGGGACAACAATTTGCCGCCAGGAAAATGGGCCATGGGACGGGTGCTGAAATTACACCCTGGAGCCGACGGATACGTTCGAGTGACAACCCTGAAAACACAAACCGGTGTCATCAAACGACCAATTGTGAAACTATCTGCTCTACCCATCGAAACTACTTGCAACAGAGAAAGTGAAGAATGTCAGACGGACTTACAAAACGCTGACAAAACTAAAAGACCTACCACAACAAAACAGTCAACGAAAAAATGTCTTACAAACATTTTGATGTGTATTTTCACAATGTTGATATTCGTGAATGGATCATATGGTACGCAACAAAGGTCAGGAATTCAGATTACAAACCTGGAACCCGAGCGGCCGATTTATTATGACACCATAGGCAAAATTGAACTCATTCACGACGAATGGACTTTGCTTACGTACTACAATCTAACTAACTACTGGCAAGGCGTTCAAAACATTGAAAACTACGTCAACGGTGTAAATAGCTTATGCCAGAAAATCCATCAAAGCTATTGCCAAGCTACGACAGATCAACTTTCACACGAGATGGAACTACTCAACTTCTACAATACGATCCTGCTGGCTCCGCACAAGCATTTATCAACACGCAAGAAACGCGGCTTAATCGACGGAGTAGGCATGGTAGCAAACAGCTTATTCGGCGTCTTAGACCAGAGATTTGCTGACAAATATCACCAAGATATTGATGCCATTCAACGCAACGAAAACTATTTACGCGAACTCGCAAAAAACCAAACGTCAATTATGCAACTACAAAACGATGTTTTGAAGAAAAACGATGAAAACATTAAATTACAATGCAAAATGATAGAACGCTTCATGAATGAAACTAAGTCGAATTTGGGCAACATTGAAACAGAAATACAAATAATGATGGCTACAAGCTACTTCAACTCCGCTTCGCTCACAGCATCATTACTATTACGAAATCTTAAAGAAATTCAAACAATGCTCCTAAACACCCTCACGAATGTCTACAGTGGGCACATGGACGTGCACTTGATATCACCAGTCAGCCTAGTCAAACAAATGGAAGACATAGCCGGCAAACTGCCGAGAACTCTGACATTACCGACGACCAACATCAAACAAGATATCAAGGAACTTTACAAACTGCTCTACGTGAAAGCACGAATAACAAAAACCTACTTTATGTTCGAAGTTCACATTCCGTTGATCTCGGATGAGGACTTCACCTACTACCGGGCTATCGCTATACCTTTTAAAACTGAGGAAAAATTCAAATTGATGCAGTTATCGTCAGAGTACATCGCCGTGAACTTTGAAAAGAAGTCTTACATCTCATTAAAGGATGAAGACTTCAAGCAATGTACCAAAAGACAAAAAGATAACTTTATTTGCAACGCAAACATACCAGTGTTCAACTTACAGAACAAGAATGCACCTTGCGAAGCAAAACTACTGGGTCATCGTGTAACTACGCCGCCATGCAACGTCGTCAGTGTGTCATGCGACGAGGCATGGATCAAATTGCAAGAATCAAACAGCTGGCTGGTTGTTTGTTGCGGAAGATGCGAATTACGTACTGTTTGTGATAACGACGTAACTTCGCAAACTATCACATCAGCGGCTATTGTAACTTTGAGTCAAGGATGTGTTCTGCAGTCAAAAGAGCTCACCATCACTTCACACAATCAGTACAACAGCAACCTCAACGTAAACTACGACATGCATGTACCGAACTTGAACTCGTCGATTAATAACATTGTCAACATAACACTACACGGCTCTCAAGACGAACTCTTCACTCTCAAGAAAAACGACTTCACAGTAATCGACAAAAAACTACGGTTCCAACAAGAGAACGAGCCACAACTACCATCCACCATCACACAGCATGATATTCACCAATATGCAATTAGTTACTTTTTACTTACAATTGCTGTCATCACGTGTCTGGGGATCGTCACAAGAAAATACTGCGTACGGCTCAGGAAACGACTTCCGAGGACAACAAATACGAAGCCAAAACATGAAGACATCGAACTTCAGCCAATGGGACCTCGACAGCAGACTGCCAGAGACGAAAACCAGCAGGCGCGCGACCACGTCTGCCACACTCAACCTCAAGGGCATCGAGACAACATTGCCTTTACTTTTGATTAATTGTATACTTACTTTAACATTAAGCCTTAACTTTGTACAGGCGGTTCTTTCTCTCTCTTTACTCATCTTAACTTCTTTAGGGGTTGCCAATATGTACGGTCTCATCGCCGTACATTTTTCTGCTTACGCTATAACCTACTTTAGACCAGCGATGCGCGTCACGATTGCGCGTTATAAAAATAACCTTATTAACTAATTTAATCGTAGTAAACATACAAGTGTGTGACTATCAACAACTGAGAGAAATAATCGCCTCCGCTCAAGTACTGTAACTTACTCTCAATAAACTTAAATGCATCTTAGTGGAACGCGTTTCTCTTCACTAACTTAACTTACAAACCTTCACGACGAATTACATGTACGGACTTACAACCCGTACAGAAAGAATCAGTATGAAGAGTGAATGTACGAGAGGCATAAAAGAAGGAAGTAGAATGACTGAGTTTGCAGAGAATAGGCACCGACTACGTTGGTGGGATTAGTATTAAGTATAAAAAAAAAAAAAAAAATTGAGAGAATACCACTAGCCGACGACTCGTACGATGAGCCTGGACCGATTGAAATGTTGTTGGGAATAAATATTTATTGTCAAATACTTTTATTTGATCGCATTATGCATCAAAATGGTTTTCCTTCCGCAATTGAAACTGCCTTAGGGTATATAATTATGGGCAATGCGCCTATCGTTACGACACCCAGTGTGTCCCGACTCCCGCACCTTTTGTTCAGTTACTTATGATTCGCTTGACAAATTTATTAACCCGCAAATAAATTCATAAGCCCTGAAGAAGAAAAATGTGAAAATATTTTTATTTCCACCACTACCCGAAATGACACCGTCAGATATTCTGTAGTGTTGCCATTTAAGGAAAGTCCTGATAAATTGGGTAATTCTTATATCACTGCTAAAAGGAGGTACTTGTTATTGGAAAATAATTTGACAAGTCACCTGAGTTACGTGTTCATTACGACGAAGTCATAACTGATTATCTGGATAGGGGTATAATATCGCGCACTCCGCCAGAGGAATGCATGCTGCCGGGTTTTTATTTACCACACCATCCTGTCATTCGCGAAGATAAAGATACTACAAAATTACGCATTGTGCTCGATGGCAGTGCCAAGACAGATACGAATGTTTCACTAAACGATATTTTGCACCCGGGTTGTAATCTTCAGGCAGACATATTCAGCATTCTTTTAAATGTTCGTATGTTTAGTATAGCATTTTTTGCCGACATACGGCAGATGTACTTATGTATAGAAGTACATCCTGAATACCGCAAGTACCAACGAATATTATATCGGTTTTCTTCAGACGAACCGCTAGATACGTTTGAATATAATCGAGTCACATTTGGTTTACGCTCCTCACCATTTTTGGCGATGAGAACTTTGCGTATGTTAGCTAAGGATGAGGGCCACAAATACCCGGTAGCCGTTGATGTGTTGGAAAGAGACACTTATATGGACGACGTGTGTTCGTCAGCGTCTTCTGTCACCTTAGCGGCTGATACAGCCCATTACCTCATCCAAATGCTCAAGACCGGGAAATTCGAGTTGGCAATGTGGTCTAGCAATTCTTCTGAGTTTTTAGAGCATATTCCTATATCTCAACGCAAGTCAGAGTCAATCTCCTTTGATAGTAACAAAAATTTAAAAATTTTAGGTCTACGTTGGCTTCCCAATTCGGATAGATTTATACTTTCCACTTCGTCGCCTCAACCACTGGGCACAAAACGAGCAATATTATCGGCTACTGCCCGTCTCTATGATGTATTAGGTTTGGTAGGCCCAGTTATATTGTACTCTAAATTATTGATTAAAGAGTTGTGGCTACTCAAGTCGGGCTGGGATGACATACCTCCAACGCGTGTTTTAAGTATATGGCATCAATTCATTGCTGAATTATACCTAATATCGGAATTAGGTTTCCCGCGCCATATAGGTATTGAACCGGGTTGTAAAATATCTTTGTTGGCTTTTGCGGACGCAAGCGAGAAGGCGTATGGTTGCGTTATTTATTCTCATGTTACAATAGGTGATCGGGAGCCAATCGTTAGTCTTATCTGTTCTAAACCACGAGTATCTCCAATTAAAACCATTACAGTTGCCAGATTGGAACTATGTGGTATCGTCCTTATGGCGAAATTATTGCGAAACATCTTATATTGACCCGGTGAATTTCTATCATGTAGCCGGCGTACAAAACCCCGCGGACGCTTTATCTAGAGATCTTTTACCGTCACAACTTAAAGATCATCACCTGTGGTTTACTGTCCCACCATGGACCACACTGCCTATCAATGATTGGCCCATTTCACCTTTTTCTCCAACCTCTGTAGAACCTCCAGAGGCTAAGGTCATCTCTTGTGTAGCCTCTAATATACCAGAAAATCCAATCTTATTGTTGAGTGACAGGTGCTCCTCATGGAGTAGGCTTCTCCATTCCGTGGTCTATGTTTTGAGATTTATGAAACGACTACCTCACAACGATATAATTACCGCTAGTGATCTAAATATCGCTGAGATTTATGTAATAAAAGCCATTCAAAGTTCCTCTTTTTCACATGACATGAAAAATTTAATTCGTGGACGAGCTGTTTCCTTCACGTTGCGCAAGTTAAGTCCGTTCTTGTCTTCTGACAATATATTACGAGTGGGAGGACGTTTAGCTAATTCTTCACTCAAGTATGCTCATAAACATCCTGCACTATTACCGAGAAAGGGACATACGATGGAATATTAATTGATTATCTCCATCGCACCTATCTACATGCTGGGCCTCAATTATTGCTTTCAATAATTAGACAGAATTATTGGATTTTATCTGCTAGGCGTACAGTAAGGCAACGCATACACAAGTGTAATACTTGCTTTCGTATGAATCCAAGGCCAACATTTCCCATAATGTCTGACTTGCCCGAGTGCCGCTTGGAGCAATGCAATGCGTTTACTCACACAGGGGTAGATTACGCTGGGCCGCTGTATATCACGCTAACTAGGAAGCGAGGGGTGCGTAGTCAAAAGGCATATCTGTGTCTTTTTATATGCCTGGTAACGAAGGCCGTGCATATCGAATTAGCTTCCGATTTAAGTTCGGCTACATTTTTAGATGCCTTTAAACGTTTTTTGTCAAGACGTGGTCCATGTAAGATTTTATACAGTGATAATGGCAGAAATTTTATTGCGTCTAAGTCGTATCTCCGCGAATTACATGATTTCTTGAAGTCCAGTGATTATTATAAAAACTTTCAAAACGAATTAACTAAAAACCGCATTGGTTGGCGTCTCAATCCCCCCAATGCCCCACATTTTGGAGGCATATGGGAGGCAAATATAAAAAGTGCTATTGCTTTGCTTTTCCGAGTAATAGGGAAACAAATCCTCACATATGAGGAAATGCTTACCGTTCTCAATCAGATAGAAGCAGTTCTCAATAGTAGGCCTTTTAAGTTCTGACCCGTCAGAACCTACCGCTCTTACTCCTTCGCATTTTTTACACACCGCTCCTTTAGCAGTTTTACCTGCAGCGGATGTAAGCAATGAGAGAGTTAATTTACTCTCTAGATTTTCTTTAATGGACTCCATTGTCCAATCGTTTTGGAAGAGGTTACGTACAGAATACCTCCATAATTTACAACCTCGGGTAAAGTGGAATACTTCTTCTAACCCGGTTGTGGTGGGTACGACAGTTATAATGAATGTTGACAATGCGCCTTCCTTGCAGTGGCCTTTGGGGGTCATAACACGTCTGTTTCCTGGTAAAGCCGGGGTTGTTCGAGTAGTAGAAGTGCGTACCAATTCTGGTACTTACGAGCGACCTGTCGTGCGGTTATGCCCACTACCAACGCAATAGTTTAACTTTTGTTTAACCAAAATAGTGTATAGTATTTTTGTTTTTTTTTTTGTTTTACGTTATCTTATACGTATAGTTGTAACCGCGCAATTATAAATAAGAATTTATGATATCAATTTTTAAGACTCTTATAGTCAATCCAATGTGGATGTATCTTGTTTATTTTTATTTTTTTTTCGAAGGGATTCCTTCAAGGCCGGGGGGATGTTGTGTTTTGGTAATTGTTTCATACATTTTTAATGTCCGTATGCACTTGTACCTCCTTGTCCTCTATCTCATTCCCTCATGCACTTTGTATATAGCTATCTCAGTCGCGCAATGCTATAGAAGTCGCGAGTGTATTTTTTTTATACTATGAACGTGCGTGAAGTGACAGTTTAGTTCAACGTCTTCAAGAAAAAGCCACCGCCGCATGCGCAAGAAAAATACCGTGATAATCGAGCACCGCAAACCAGCTCAAGGAGACGAGATCAGCAACGCCAAGTAAGTGCATGTGATCCCATCCTTCCAGGCAGCTGCCGCCCATTTTTCTATTTTTCCTCAAGCAGTTGTCTATCCTAACCATATTGTACAAGTAACCATACACACAGTCCACTCTCCAAAAAGTTGTTTATTTCAAGGAGTATTTTCTATAAGTTACCAAACACTATTCATTGTAGTTAGTAACATAGAGCCAGTGAGCTAAGAATGAGTAATTTTCCTGGTGTTTGATCGCGGTACGTAAACATCAATTTGTATTGAAAAAGGCTTGTATATAAAAAAGGGATTTCCTATTACTGTTAATAAGAAAATTTTTTTTTTAGGTATACAAATTGAAATATTTAAGATAATGTTTACGTTGAAACGATCGAGTAGGTACAAAACTCGTACACCTGTCTCGATGTACAACAATTCAGATGCATACATTACTTAAAGTAGATATTTATTTATCATCGTCATATCAGCCGAAGGACGTCCACTGTCGGACATATGCCTCCCCCAAGCGTCGCCACATTGACCGGTTCCGTGCGTCTTATATCCAGCGGAGCCTCGCAACCTTTACCAGGTTACAATAGTATTAGGTAGTCCACCTAGTGGACGGCCTTCTAACACCACGTCTTCCGCCCCATCGGCCATCCGGTATTTATTACTTTATATGAAATTAAAATACAGATTCCTATCATACCAATATTTTAACCGACACAGATAGATTAGGTTCGAAAGTGATGACAGGATCTGAAGTGAGAGAACAAAGTGAGCGTACTAAGCTTCGTCAACTTACCTTACTTACAACCGTAATTTAATCCTTTAAGTCCTTATCACGATTCGATGTTCTTTACTAATATTGCTGCAGATATATCGCATTTCCTATGACATAAATTTTAAGCCTGCCTAATATTACATTACTTGTTGACCAATTTAGTTAGTTTCGCACACCACTAGCAAACGCTCATAATTCCCTTTTTTTGTCGGCGCGTCCGCGCAATAATAGCACTGAGCACGCCGGACACGTGCGGTGCGCAATGTTCAAAGAAGTAGATAGGCTAGACCTAGGGAATCTGACGGGTCGGTATGCTGACAGAGATGCTGCACTAAACAAAGCTACGACTTATCTCAGAGGCGGGTTACCTCGTGCTCGTTCTGGTTAATCCTGGCAGTGCTCCTTCTCTGTTCCACTGGACGTCTTGATTTGAAGTTCCCTGGATAATGGCAAAATTTGCTAACGCGAGAGTGGACTGTATGCGGCGCGGTAGAAGGGCGAGCCACGAGACGCTGGCTCAAGGTGATGATCAGAGGTGACCACCAGGAATCCAACCGCGACGATAGTCGATCGCAGACGGTGCGGTTTTATAAAGCGGTGATACAGCGGTGGGATCTCAAAGCGGGTGAGGAATCCAGGGTGAATAGCCAGGCGGTTGACTATCACGAGCGGTGAGGCTACCCTCGACGAGGGCCGAACGTAGACTGATCGAGAATCGAACATATAGTTTAATGCAGCGAAAATTGACAAGAATGGGTACATAAAATATTAAGAGAATTGTGGGTAACTAAACAATAAGCGCACCTACAGGTGGCGCGAACAACTTTGTTTGCTGATAAAGTACATTTCTGAGCTTAAAAAAACCTCCTTAATTCTCTGTTCTCTGTTGTTGTTCTGTGTTGTTTGTTATTCTGACTGTTCAAATGATAGTATGTTACTGTTGAGAAATTTTCTTTTTTTAAAACAAAGTAAAATTGTATTTTGTGTACTAACTGGCTTGCCATACTTGTTGCTTGCACGCCGTCAACGGTCTGTAGATGGCGATAGTCTTTTGTATATTCCTTCACGAGTTGTGGAGCAATCAGCTAGAAATTACTGAAAGAATAAAAAGCCTTGAAACAGATTTGTTACTTGAAACCTGACAATCACAGTAAAATAACTGTAATTAGAGGCCAGCCTGCAAAAAATCCTAGTTCGGCGCAATGATGCTGTCTGAAAAGTTTAGATATTCCTTGTTTATTGTACACAATAGTAGGGTGTGGCACCCATTTATTGGCACCTTAAGGAGTAACTCTACAAATCCATTAAAATTAGGCATGTTCTTTTAATTTTAACAATATAATAGGGATTTTCCATTTTTCTTCCACATACCGAAACTACCAGAAGGCCAGCATCATGAAGAAGTCTTAGTATTTGCGGGGTTGGAATCATTACTGGTAAAGAATTACTACTAATACGAGGCAAATCACCAGGTGGCCAGAAACATGAAGAAGTATTTGCAGGGCTAGAATGATAAGCGATAGAGACTAACGGGCTACTAGGACTTCAGAATCGAATATCGCCCGGTACTCTTTTTACCACTCATGATTCCAGCCTAGCTTCCTCATGATTATAATCTTCTGGTACTTAAGTTATTCTTTACCAGTACCGGAATAAGCTGTAGCGTATAGAGCTTTCTCTTAATTTATTTTTGTAGCGAATATTGCTGTCTCCCTTGTTTTTGTCGCCTGTCTACCTTATCGAACTTGCATATCTCCACGTTTTAAGTAAGAATTACATATTTAATGCATTGATTTTCTAGGCTTAAGTAAAATATCTATTAATTTCGATTAATTCTTCATATTACTACTTTTAGTTCTCTAAATTTTATTATTATTTTTAGTTCTCTAAAATAAAATGTACCAATTGCCTACCATATAATTTTGGAGTGGTTAATACGCACACCAATAAATTAACTTCGTGCGATTCGCCACAGAAACAAAAATTACAACCGACTTCCAAACAAAAACACTACATAGTGAAAAATAACTTCAATTTCGGAAGTCGGTGTTCCTGTTTACATTTCTTCGTTTTTTGACACCGACTGCCGAAATTGAAGTTATTTTTCACTAGTAGTGTTTTTGTTTGGAAGTCGGTTGTAATTTTTGTAAAAAAGTTTTTTTATTTTTCACTTTTTAGTTGTGGTACATAATGTACCAGTTCTATAGGCGTATAGTGCCCAAAATGAAGCCAGAATAGATGAACCCAATAACATGAAACTTAAACAAAACCGGTGCAATGAGAGTATATTAGGGTGAACTGTTCACACCTGCGTACCTCTTTAGAGCGTACCAGTGTGATGTTATGTTATGAAATGATGTAAACAATATACAGACATCACGAGTGTTTTACCGTCATTTATTGAAGAGTTCTGATGTATTTCTCCGAAGTTCTTCATAAGATCTTGATGAAACAAAATCTTGTTTGGTATCATAATTGGTGCACTTTCTAAATACACACGATGGCATTTTTTAAATTTTGTTTTTGTTTCAACAAAGCGTATCGCTCTTCGCCATGCGTGTCATAGACTAAAGACTATACGTCCCAATTGGGACGTATTCGAGTCTTCACAATGCACGCGCTCATAACATATCTGTATACTAGAATATCATTGTTCGCCAACCATTTTATCGGTACTCATGCCAGAAATAGGTTTTATTTATAAATTTGATTTTGAGGTTTAATATCCGGTTGAATGCAGTTATTAATTAAAAAGGCACTGCATGTGTCTGGCGTGGGTCGGGCACTCAAGGGGTTTAGCTTTATTTCTATTATAATTCAAAAGGATTAAAAACTAATTCATTCTGTAGGTTATGTACGCTTAATTCCAAATATTGGTCTCAGTCAGTTATTTCCATATACTAGAAAAAGTCATAAATTGGTATTATCAATGTGCCAATAATAATTATGGGTTATAGGACGATTCGCACGAATTTAACTCTTCCGAAATGTGAGAATCGACCCTTTTTAATAATATTATTTTTAACCGATTTCGCAAAAAGGAAGAGGTTATGTATTTTTGTTTTTTTTTTATGTTTGTTACCTCAGAACTTTTTATTGGGTGAACCGGTTTTTGATGATTCTTTTTTTATTTGAAAGCCGGTGCTTATCATGTGGTCCCATTTAATTAGATAATAAGGACGTGGTGGCGAATACTTCCTAAATGCATCCCAGTTTAACTGTTCACTTTTTTTTATCAAACCTACTAACACAACCTACGTAGCTTTGTTATCTACTTATTACTAGTGTCCGATTGAAACATGATTTTCAGCCGAAACCGAAACCGACACTGAATTTAAAAAGTCAAATCGTTATACAAGAAATACTTACTTGAATAAAGTTAACAGACCATTGAAAATTCAGCCCTGCATAATATATATCTTTTGATAGAGTGAACCTGAAAATTGCAATAAAATAAAAACTAAATAATTCTTCAAGTTAAGCACAATTTTTAGGTATAAAAGTTATCTGCGACAAGCGGAAATTGCGGATCTATTTTCAACACAACTAAGAAGAGTCATCTCACTTTCTTATTTTCTGTTACTTCATATATATTTTATATAAGTAGGTATACATAATATTATATTCAATATGTACTTATGAACGTGTATTTTACCTATTTTAGTATGTTAATAACAACTTTTTCTTTTTATATTGTTTAAACAATGCACCTGCCTTGTTATCTCTTCACCACCCTTGGTTGACTGGTAGAGAATGCCTAAGGTATTACGTCCGCCTTTGTACCTTTTTGTGCTTGATGTCTAAATAAATAAATCTACATTGGTTTCGTAAATTTTACGTGATGCGTGCACAACTAAATATACAAAAAGACAAATATTCCAAAAATGCTGGCAATGGGTTCTGTTGGTTATGCTTTAACACCCTGGCAATTTTTTTTAGGAAATGTTTTCGATGTACAAAAACGACTTGTCTACAGATTACAGATTCATTATATGTATTGATAACAACAGCTCAAGTATGGTAGATTCGGTCTAAACAAATAGTCGGTTACTTTATGCTCTGCCGAAATCAGTTTTTCCCGAAGCCGAAACTGTACATTCGGTCGCACACTATTTTTACTGAAATGACTTTGAATGATACATGAAGGGCAAACTGCATTGATTATTTTATCGTTATCAAACCGCAATAATGCATTTTTTTAGTAATAATTGGCTTATCTTTGTTTTCGCACGCCCTTGACCAAACGCAGCGGTGATTGCCAAGGTCACTTGCCGTACAGAAAAGGCTCTAGTACTTTTACAGTTGCAGAAGATCAATATACTATTATGTAGGTACAAAAACGAGACGTTTCGTGTAGGGGTGTTCACCTTAAATTTCGATAACATATCATCACGCCTGTATTTCTCGAAAAGTTAGGCAAAAGTGTGCCTGTAGTACATCAACTTTCGCTCATTATATTTTTAGTAATATACATCAGATAATTTCGGCTACAATGGCCCATTACAACCAACAATAATCTATATAAATAAAAAGACGAGTACTGACTGACTGACTGACTGACTCATCAACGCCCAGCCCAAACCCTTGGACCTAGAAAGCTGAAATTTTGCACAGAGGTTCCTTTTATAATGTAGACAAGGAATAAGAAAGGATTTCTTGAAATTCAACCCCTAAGGGAGTTATATAGGGGATGAAAGTTTGTATGAAACTCTGTCGTTTTTTATTTGAAATGAATGAAATGTGGCATTTAGCTTCTAAATAAAAAAAATAAAAATACGCCTTCAAGGATTTTTTGAATTTCGTCCCTTAAAAGGGTAAAAAAGTGTGTTAAAAGTTGTAAGAAAAATAAATTGTTTTTATCAAAATTACTTGAAATTTAGTTTTTACTCTTCAATAAAATTAAAGATACCCGTGTTTAAGGATTTTTTGAATTTCATCCCTTAAAGGTGTAAAAAAGGGTGTAAAGTTTAAAATGCGAGTTCGAGTCATGTGGGACTCGAACTCGCATTTTAAACTTTACACCCTTTACAGATGCGCTATCTCCCCGTAATAGCGCAGTATGCTTAAACACATCGCAGGCAAAAAAAAGGTTTGTTGTTTACGTTGGAAGCGTAATCGGGCCACCAAACGACTACTGTGGTCAACGAGGTTCCAGAGCCATAATCAACGCGTTTTCTATCCTTAAAAGGAATAAATATATTATTATTACCACTATCTTACCATCAGGTGAGATAGTTGTCTAACGCGAGCCTATTAATAAAAAAATGGAACTGGAGGATGAGGCACAACCGAAATTCTGAGGACTGCACTATCCGAACTTGCTCCGGCCGGTAAGATCGCCTGATTTAACTGTTCCAGGCTTCTTTCAATAGGTTTTTAAGTCATGAGTCTATGTCAACAAGCTTCAGACTCTTGAAGCCCTCAAAGATAATATACGCTGCATTAATCGAGCACGAACGTTTATCAATTCTGGCGACGGCGCGGTCGTATCATTATTTTGACTTAATGGGAGAATAAATTAAGACATTAAATAAACATTATCCAGAAACAGAACCAGAGAGAACATCGGGTGATAACTTTTGCGCCAACCAGTATTAATTTTCTATCGTGTCGGTAGTAGGATTCAGAATTTGAAAGCGAAGTGGTCTTTCAAAATGTATACCTTCCCGTGGAAATCGATCCCACGAGACCTCCAGAATGAAAGTCCTACGCTCTAGCTATTAGAACACGACGGCAATTCAGTTTATGCTTTTAAATCAATTTACATGTAATTTATATAATTCGATCAAATAATGAAGTCGAGCAAATTTTGTAGTCTACGCGAACAATGACGCGGGAGGAAAATTATATTTGGATAATAATTTGCAATATCCGCCAGAACTGCAAAAAACGAAACTGCCAAAATCGTGTAGTCCACGCAGGCGAAGCTGCGGGCAGAAAGCTAGTAATAAATATATATTATAAGTATACGACTATCTTAATAGGTATCTACTAGGTAGGCGTTGTACTAGATCGTCTTTGTGCAACTATTCGCGGAAGCGATGGAACGCCACGTCCTGTTGCCGAAAGTCTTTTTCCATGACGAAGGGAGATACCATTTCGGTAATGGGGGCGAGTACTTAACCAGACACCGGGTTGCTACCGAGAAATTCCATATGGAAACACGATACACTTTTCCCGAGTACCCGGGAATTGGACCCAGGATGTCATGCTCAACAGTAGCACTAGATCAAGTGCCACTTTGGTCTAGCAGGGGTGCTATTCGAAGCTCACTTGGCTTGCGTCTTTAGTTGTATCAAAATTTTAGTACTATTTTTTTTTTATTAAACTGGTGACTACGTGTTCCTCATTCCACTGCGTTACATAAGTACTGTGAGGGCTCCTCAGCTATTTAGAGACTCTTTGGCTATTATAAAACAGGCAACGGATAACTATTTAGTGTTGTCAGTTCGGTAAAAGCGCATAGCGTGAAAACTATAATAAAATATAAGGTATCAAAGTCATTTGAATTTTATTTTAATGGCCTCTGGCTATCCCCTCAACGGTACCTTTATACCATTATTACCGAGTTCTGAAGGTACCCTTCTAAAATAGTCCTGCCGACGACCAAGTTTTAACCAAAATTATGATTCCAGTACCTGTTCTTACAATCATAATCCTGGTATTTTAGGAAATGATGATCCACTAACCTACTTTATCTAAGTGTTAACTCGTTGGTCTCACGGTCACAAGTGCGTCTTCTGAGCTTATGTTTAAGCCCCATGCAATGGGGGCGAGACTATTGCCATCAACCGGGATAAACTCCAGAATTCGGGCTGCTACCGAGAACTGCCAGATGGAAAAACCCAATAACATCGCCCGACCCGGGAATCGAACCCAGCACTTTATTCCCAGCGCTTGCGACCATTTAACCATGTTTTTTTCCCAGCGCGATCAAAAAAAAAAAGGTTAGGTTAAAAAAAACCTAGAGGGGCCCAAGGCGCGATGCCGGCGCCTTTATGCCGGCATCCTGCGGAGCATGGCCCTCTACGGGGCCCCAATCTGGGCGGACTCCCTCCACAGGAGGGAGAACGCGACCGCCATCCGCAGGCCCCAAAGGGCCATTGCACAGCGGGTGGCGAGGACCTACCGGTCGGTAGGCTTTGCGGCTGCGTGCGCTCTGGCGGGCACCCCTCCTTGGGAGTTAGAGGCTTGGGTGCTCGCCAGAGTATACGAGTGGTGGACGGCAAGGCGGAAGGGGCTCAGCGAGCGCCCCGCCACGGAGGAGCGGGAGGCCGTGCGGCGGGAGGCGAGGGACGCAATCGTCCTCAATTGGACGGAGGACCTCGCCACCGCCACCTTTGGCCGCCGGACGCTGGACGCTGGACGCGCTCGGTCCAGTCCTGCGGGGCTGGCTCGAGCGGCCTCACGGTTTCCTCTCATTCCGTTTGGTGCAGGTGTTGTCCGGACATGGTTGTTTCGGAACGCACCTGCACCGGATCCGGAGGGAGGAAACCCCAGCGTGCCATCACTGCGGCGCGGTGGAGGACACGGCGCAGCACACACTTGAGGTGTGCCCAGCATGGGCTGAGCTGCGCCGTGCCTTGATCCAAGTGGTCGGGCAGGACCTCTCACATCCCAGCGTGGTCAACTCCATGTTGGGGAGTGAGGAGGCCTGGGCGGCGGTTGCCTCCTTTTGCGAAGACGTGATGTCGCAAAAGGAGGCGGCGGAGCGCGCGCGGGAGGACGATCCACTCGCGCCGCCGCACCGCAGGCGAAGAAGGGGTGGGAGAAGGCGGTTGTACGATCGTCTCCTCCCACCTCCTGGTGGTGACTAGCGGGCGACGAGCGCGGGGGCGCCCTTCGTTCGCATTGCACTAGTCACCACCCTCGTCGGGCGGCGTGGGTTCCCGCATTGTCGAGGCGGGAATAAACGTAGCCTAAGTTACTCCTTATTACATCAGCTACCTGCCAATAAAAGTCCCGTCAATATCGGTCCAGCCATTTCAGAGATTAGCCAGAACAAACAGACAGACAGACAAAAATTTAAAAAAATGTTATTTTGGTGTATGTACCATATATATATTCATATACATGTAGTAAAAAACGGTTATTTCAATATTACAAAGACACTCCAATTTTATTTATATATATAGATTTGCTATGGGCTTTTTCATCAACTATTAAAAAATCGTAAAAGTGTTAAAACCAAAGATTTAAAGTTTTGTTTGATTTTAATATCTTGCTGTTATTACTACAAAGGCGGTTACGTACTTACACGTTTCCGTGATCCGTGTCCTTGATTTGACTCGACGTATTGGCGATTACTTCCCAAATGCAGCCCAGCATAAATGTTGTTTCTATTTATATCAAAGTACCACAACCTACGTAGCATTGTTATCTAATCATTACTAGTGTCGGACTGAAACACGATTTTCAGCCGAAACCGAAACCAAAACGGAAGTAGTGTTAGCAAAAACTGGCAAAACTATAAACAAGACATATTTAGATACCTACTTGAATTATCCCTATTATAAATATATTATACATAAAATACGCGAGCCATATTACTGAAAATTTATTTTGTCTCAGGCTGCAGAAGACGCCCTTTGAGTCTCCCGAGGAATAAACCCTAACAGGCGTTGCACAGAGGGGGCTCTGGGGTGATCTGTTAAGAGGTCACAGGGCGTTCTACGTGCTAATGATTTTTTAGTTATCTATAACAACAGCTCAAGTACGGTAGGTGGTAGCGCCATCTCTTGTATATGTCATAAATCAATGACTAAATACATAGACAAACGCATTTGAGATTTCGCGGGCGATCGATATCTTAATTATCTCGTTCCTTTCTCATTCCTTTTCCCTTCATGTACGCCTTGATGACGGGTCGCCAGGACGAACCGAAACTTCAACGTGAACGGGCTTCGTGTCTCAACCGCCAGCTCTCCAAGCCACATGGCTGGAGACTGATGCATCTATTTAGTTAGATTGCAGAGAACCTTGTGAACCGTGTCTATTAACCCGCTTCGCGGATATAAAAACAATTGTGTGAAGTGTGTGGATCCTGAATGATCAGAAAGTCGTCGTCGCCATTTTGGAGTTGAAGAACACCAGCTCGCCGCCACACGTGGGCTAGCATCGATCACCAAAGGTAAGGCGTACTACTTCCCTCATTCCCATACAAGATCGCCCGAATTGATCCGCGAATATTTTCCCGCTTATTTTCAACGCATTATTACCGGAACCCTTCAAATACAGTCCACTTTTCATAATAGACACAAAGGTGATGAGGTTTCTCAAACCGCTATAACATTTTTGGCCCTTCGTAGCCGGATATATTACTATAATATATCCATTTTCCTTTATTTCTCACGTAGGAATCTATCATAAATTCCTACTAGGGTCGTGGCACCTAGCCGCCTACCCACATAATCAAGTTGTAAACCCAATACGTGGTTCCATCAACGCCGCTATAGCAGGTACATAATTACGTATCTACTATTATTACAAATAATTGTAATTTAAAACTAACTTGTCGTATTGTAAATTTCCATATTTCAAGCGTCTTTTAGTTTAACCGCCCTTATAGGAATCACCTACCTCCAAATAAATTGTTAGGAATAAGTTACTTTCCAAATACCGCGGGGTAGACATTCATTCTATAAGAGAAAAATAAAATAGGTGTACTACTTGTAGCTACCTACGCAGTATAAATATCATAACTTTACCGAATACGTTTCGACGATTGCGGGCTATAAGTTGCATATTTATACCTACTTATTTATCTTAAACAATATTTGAACTTAAGAATAAAACTGGCGAGGATAGTAATACTATAGTTCGGCCGTTCAGAGAATGCGTTCCTGACACCTATCAGTTAGTCACGACTAGTGATGGGCACAGCATAACACTGAGTTCGTTACCGTTCCTCCAAAATGAACCGCCGCATTATTTTTAAGATTATTTTCGTTTTAAATTGGCGGAATCATTTAAAATTATATTTTAATTATTTAAGTGGAAACCAAAAAAAGGTAATATTAATATAATAAAATTGTTTTATTTATTCTTTGTTACAAAGTTACAATCTGTATTTCTATGCAATAAAGTCCATTGAATTGAATGTGCGTACAGAATATTAATCAGACTCCGATTCGCTTGAGGAGGTGGTGTCTTCATCATCATCTTCGCCTACATGTATAATTATATTATTATCAATAACAGAATCAATCCTGATATCTCGATCAAAATGTTCCAAAATCAGGTTTTTAATCTTCTCAACAACCTTTTCCCAGTCATCTCTTGTGACTTCCCCGCAGGTTTCTTTTAATAGGGTCATCATCTTTTTAGTGCTGAATGGCGGGGAAGTATTGTGGCGGGCGGCGTAACCTTTTATTTGAGCCCAGATTAGCTCGATCGCGTTATATTGGCAATGATACGGTGGAATTTTTAGAACGCGATGACCGTACTCCAGAGCCAGTTCATTGATTTCATATCGCACATTGGCATTCAATTGCATAGTGGCATTCATTTCCTCGTGGTAGTCATTTGTGGTTTTTGATTGAAATGCCAGTAACGCGTTCTCCACAAAGCCGTATTTTGCAGAACCTGCGTGGCATATTATCAGACGGGCCCCCTTACCCATTGGTATTTTCGACGTCGACGCTTGTGTATCATCCGTCCAAGTACGGGAAACCGTGAGATTGGCGTTTAGCCATGTCTCGTCAATGAACACGACATTATCCCAGTTATCATTTTTTTTTGCTTCTCTCAAAAAACTTATCCGTTTTAAAATTATGTCGTATCGTTCTAATAAAATTTTTCTTTTGTCTTTTTTTTTATTCGAAAGACCAATATCTTTTAAGATTTTGGTTAAAGCAGTTTTACCCCCGCTAAACAGTCCAGCTTCTCTTAACGATGCCAAAAGCTTCTTCCTGTCGAGATATTCATTTCTGGAATAGTAACCATATATATGATTTCTGATTGCATCGGCGTCAAAGGTGTCAATATCTGTCATTGTTATCGTTCGTTTGCTAACTCCAAGCGCCTGAGAGACGCGTTCTTGTACTTGTTCGACAGGTACCAGGGGTCCGCAATTTTGCCGCTCCCGCTCAAAGTAATCTTGCAGCTTGATGATTAACTCACGGGCTCCACTTTTCAATGTTTGTCCACGTTTAGGCATTATTATGCACCAAAAGTAAAAAGAACGCAATACAAAACACAATCGAAGTCCGATTTAGCGCCGATGTCAGCTTGAAAAGCAGAAACAGTCCATTAAACGAAAGCCGGGTAATCAAATAAAAACAGATCGAAAACACTTGAAGAACGTGGTCTATGCGCACGAAACGACAACAGACGACTGTTTTAGCGTCACAAAATGGCGGCCCATAACGCCATTTGGGTTTACCATTTTTAATCTAAGTATAAAAATGCTAGTAACGCCATTTGGGGTTACCATTTTCAACCTAAATATAAAAATGCTACTTTCTTTCGCGCGTTCGGTTTGGTCGTAGTTTTATTTTTATTTTTCATAAAAGTTATCTTATAGTCCATTATTTTCAAATTCTTAAAAAGAAAAACAAAACGTATTATTTTATAAAGTATAACTGTATAAGAACAGATTACGATACTATTATTGCCTGTTATTGTTAGCACAGCACTACAAATATAAAGCGCTGACATAACCTTGTAATAGCGCAGTATAGATTTAGAAAAATATTGTTTACCAAGTTATTTGACACTCAGTTTGGCACAAAATTATAACATTCATTGATTATTGATATAATAATGTTGTTTTAATGCTCATCAATTGTTAAAACGGTAAACAACCAGCAAAAATATTTTTATCGTAACTGCAACGCCATTACAAAGTTAAGTCGTCAGTTCAATCGCGACGTGTCAGGAACGCATTCTCTGAACCGCCGAACTTTAAGGACTTATTTCAGGGCGCCGGAGTAACACGTAGCATACCTACTTTTTATTAGGTAGTAAGTTTTTTTGGGATATTTTCGAAATTCACGCAGGCGGCTCCTAATGTAATATTATGAGTCGGTAAATTAGTAAAGCAGATGCTAACTTGCATGGAGCAAAGAAAAATAGACCTTAAGGTGATGAACCCAGAAATTTAAATAAAACAGAAATCGAAATAAATTTGTAAAATAAAATTTTATTAGTTTATATACAAGATGACACGGGTACAGAATAGTAGATACTCCGATCACACAACTCGAATACAATAAAATCAACATGGTGATTTATTAGTAACTTAATTGAACATATTTTGTGTAAAAAAACGTAATTCGACTACTACCACTGAATAAAACATATTGGAGAATTACAATAAATGTAGGTATAGTAAAAAAGTAAATTATTAACATCCTACCTACATCCCGCGTAGGAGAGATTCAAGCCAGCTTACAATTGAAAAAAGAAGCTTCCTTCAACATAACATACCAAAGACAAAATTTATTTCATTCAGTGTATGTAGCCTTAGAAATAAACTGTTCTGTGTTTCACAACACAACAAAAGTGCATGCAATTGTTACAATTTGGATTATTTAAATATATAATTATTGTCCAAATTTTACACATATCTACAAAAAGAAACTAAATCCAACAAAAGTGTTTACATTTGAGTGCATGTTTACCATTCGTACATATTAAACCTTAGTGCCGCATGCAGTCAACCAATGTCTAGTCGACAAAGACCTCAGAACTAACGATATTGTACAGTACAAACTTAAAAGTAGGGATTATTTACAAGCGTGTCCTCCGATCGAGGGGGACCCGCGCGGCCATTGTTCATTGACACAACATTATATTTTACACGTTAAAAACCAGTCGTTATTTGAAATGTTATCCTAATAATATTCTGTTACGTGGATATTGTTGAACACTTGAGTCTACAGAATGCTTCTTTACCATCGGGGGTTCAGTTCACACACGAACACCCTTTATAAAATTCCCGAGCCTGTTTGCACATAGCATCAGTTGGTTAAACACCGTCGAGATTTTGATAAATAAGGTAATAACGTGGGATATTTGTCTGCCCTGCCGATTGGCTGACAGGACTACACTGGAATAAATTTATAGTCCATTCGCGTTAAGAAAATAGTGAGTCATCGTTATCAGCCGGCTCCTCGACCAACCGGGTCGCAAGCTTTCTAATTTGTTGCGACCCGATTGGTCGAGAAGTCGGCTGACGACGACTCACTATTTTCGTAACGCGAATGGACTATAGTCAATAAATTTTTATCCAATATTTTTTATTTATTTAACAAGCTTTTTAGCTTACCGTGCTTTGTCATCCAAACCAAACATTTATGTAAAACTTCGTTGTACACATCTTAATCGGTTGAGGATAACTGCTTTAAAATTCAGTTGCAAGATTTGACCTGAACATACAAATATACATACAAGTTAATAATAAAATTATTCATTTTCTTTTTTTAACACAAGCTTTTTTCGTATTCTTCTGAGCAAACCCTTTCATTTGATACCCATATCATGGCAGTGCACAAAAAATAAACTAGTGCATACACGTTTGGTTTGGATGACAAAGCATGGTAAGCTAAAAAGCTTATTTAAATAATTTTATTGTTAATTGGAAAAAAAATCTAACAAACATAAAACTCTCCTCAAATGCGAACACAGTGAGATAGAACAAAGCAGTTTTGTTATGGGGTAACAAGGACATACGAAATAATGTCTTACAAACTAAACACATGTTTTCAAACTTTTCATTGCAAATCGAGAGTCTGAGCCATGTTCAAACGAACTATCCTACGTCTTTATGTTACATCATACAACTGTCGTTGGACATAAAGATTCCATCAGGGAGGTGACCATAAGCTCTTAGCGTAAGGTTATTTTGAGTGTGTGTAAGGGACAGATGTATATGACTTGTATACATCTATCACTTACGCGATCACAAAATAACCTTACTCTAAGAGTTTATGGTCACCCCCCCTTAACCATTTTTTTTACAATCTACTAGTCAGATACGTGCAGTAATCCCCAATCTTTTTGGCCGGTCTGGAGTCGGTTACAAATAGCTGTACAGTAGTATGAACCTCACACTAAAACAGCGGCTCATCAAACATGCGTATCGAAAAAAAGGGATTACTAGAATTAAGTATGATCCATCGCCGCTAATCTATTTTTATATGAAATGCTAAATTACAAAAGGAACGGGCAGGCAAACTGAAATTTATCAGTTTTGAAAACGTGTAACTGCAGCAGAAACTTCTCGATAATCTATTGAATCCAAGCTTTCCTAATATGACTTTAAATAAAAACAATGTGAATTTACATCGAAATTCTTATAACGTTACTTTGTCAGCTCACACTAAGACGACGCTACGGGCACTTTTTAAAATAGCGATACAATACCGAACTTTATTTTCTCCCTGAAATGCCCCCTTTTTGCATAGTAAATAATAGTAGTTTATGCAACTGTCATATAATAGGGGTTATTAAAACACGAGTGTGGGTTAATCACACGAGACAAAGCCGAGTGTGATAATAGTATCACAAGAGTGTTTTAATGCCTAATTATTTTGCGTTGCATACACTATTTTATCTTCATTCATACAATTGAAATAAAACAAAACTGGAAACGGAAAAAATATGTGGTATGGAGGAAAATTTAGATTCTTTTTGCACATGACTGCGCAGCGCACGCATCCATAGACAATAACACATTTTTAGCCATACGCGCCATTAAATTAAAAAGTAAAACTGTGCTATAAAAAATTATATTATAATGCAGTTGTTTGAAAATCGAACGAAAATGTTGCACTGTAATGGTTATTTTTTTTTAATTTTACCTGTCCACGAAAAAAAAGTACGTGTTGATACATTATTTTTTTAATTCATATTTGGAACATTACGTTGTGAGTGTAGATGAAGTTATGTAATGTATCACTATTTTAAAGTGTGTTCAGAGGCTCTAAACAAGTAGCATTCTATCAACGAAAGCGTCGCGAGGCCGATTTGAAAAAAAATGTATGGAAATATCAAGAGCTAGCATTTCGACCATCGCCATCGCTGACGTTAAATGACTCTTGTCTAGAACCTCAGGGGGTTGACCATAAGCTCTTAGAGTAAGGTTATTTTGAGATCGCGTAAGTGACAGATGTATACAAGTCATATACATCTGTCCCTTACACACACTCAAAATAACCTTACTCTAAGAGCTTATGGTCACCCCCCAGGTCGTGTCTTGTCTCACTTAGTGTGAACCCTAGGCACTTGTCCCGCCGACGGTTAACGTGTAGTCTTGCAACTAGAAACTAATTTGAACAAGCAGCGAGTGTTCAGAAGCTTTAATGCGAGTTCGTTAATGGCCTCGATACCGTTAACATAAACGTGATCTTATATAATTTTGTATACAAAAAAGGGGGCCATCCATTATAGCCACCAGGTGCCGTTTATACAGTTTTAGTACGTAGTATATGTAAACGCGACCGAGTACTTTAAAACTCGCACTAAGCGAACGTCGCTGAGCGAGTTTAATCTTTGATCCTTCATGTCGTTGCGATACACTAGTGGAGAGAGCACTCAACAACAAACTATTAATATTTTTTTGGAAAATAGTCGATAGATAGTCGCTTTTTCGAAGAATTCGCGGCAATACCAACGACAATCCTTGACAATCGTGTAACATAATGATTCTATCATGCAATTACAATCTTTTGTGTCAAATTGTTATGCATTTAAAAATATTATTTTTTATAAGTTTGCTTGAAGTCATAACGATAAACTTTGGCTAAGTTTGATGACATAAACGAATGAAAACACTGTAATGCAATAAAATAATTCTTAATAATCCTGCATGGGCTTTCCAGCCAATCGCTTGCTAAACAACGATGTATAGGTGAATTTGCCAAATGGGCGTGGATGGGCAAATCCAAAACTAAGAGGAATAACGAAAAACAAAGAATAGATTAAAACTATAACTGCAAAACTGGATTTTTGAAAAACTAAGGCCGGGTTTCGCAACGCTAAATTATAGCAGAATTAATGTAACAAATTGTCAAAGACGCGTTATCTGTTGTGATTGGTTGAATGAATTTTCAACAGCCAATCACAGTAGATAACCGGCAATTATTCGCCGATTACGTTAAAAGCCCGATAATCGCATGTTGAGAAACCGGGGGTAATACTCGTAATCGGCATACATTTTTATTTTTCTTACGGGTAAGTAATTGACGACATGAAACCACCTTTGTAGAATATTCTAAATGGTAATAATGCTGAATGTAGTAACTACAATCCTTGAGTCGAAAATAATGACCATAATTTTGAACAATTAATTACCGAAGCTATAACAGGCAAAGAATATTTTGTTAAAAATGAGGCTTCTCCTTAAGTTTGCGTGTGTAATCATTTGCCAGAATTTGATCCTTATTAATGAAACTATCGGATGGTGTAGTAATGACATACGACAAACTTGAGGCGAGACCTTATTTTTACCAAAATATCTTTTTATTCTATTTTGTTAATTGCTATTCCTCATAGTTTAAGATTTGGACAGCCACGCCCAATTGAAAAACTCATCCTGTGTACAAAATGCAAAACAAAACCATAAAGCGAATGTAAAGCAAACGTAATTAGAGCGAAATTCATTGTGAGATTAATTAGTTGCTAAGAAAACGCTACGGACCCGAAACCAACTTCGATACATCTAACTTTGGTAGATATAGTTCTCGCTAAACTTCATGACCGCTATGAAGTTGGCTTTCCGATGCGCAAGGCACGAAACGGTGCTGTATTTGTAAAAGATTTACTACTTCGCAACCATTGTAGCTAACTTCAGGGCGGCCAAGAAATTTGGGAGTACTATACTGCTGTAGATATAGTTAAACTCTGTCATAAATAATGTTCAGTGAAACAAGGTCTGAATATTGTTACATGCTTTGTTTTCTCCGAAACCAGCCATCCAAGGAATTTGAATAAAATCAATTTTGTTTTTATAACAAGCATTTAATTACAAAAAAAAAACAAGTGTCTAAACCTACACTAAACCAAACTTTAATGCTACTGAATACATCTGGAAGGTTAATAATCACGAACAAAATTGATTTCATTAAAATTATTCGAATTTGTAGTTACTTACTCACTTAATAATAATTTTATAAATTTAGTTATCAGAAGTACTTATAAAATGGTATTTTTAAAGTACATCGAGTTAAAAAGTTTTACTTCAGCGACATTTGTCAGTCAAAATAGTCTATACAATACGTAATGAGTAAAACGAATATTCTGCTAAATATTAAGTGTGCCTTCAACATTCCGCTGAGAATGAACAGATCTCGAGTGAGTCCGTAGTCCATACTAGTTATTCAGTTATACTATTATTGCTTACAATATCCGCACCTTCAGTATATAGAATTTAACAAATATTTAAAATTGTGTGGCCTTAAATCCTAATTTGTGGCAAAGAGCTAACCAGGCATAAAATACGCCTAAAAAAATCGTAGTTTCTCGGGTTGTATAATCAATGTGATTGCAAAACATAGAGTTTATTTTTAATTAAAAACCTATCATTAATTCACTCCACGCGAGTTTGTATGTATTCATTTTCAGCGGAACAGCGGAGCTGTCAGCTTTGGTCTATAAAGAGTGGTACACATCGCCATCTTTTGAGTTTCAAGTTTGAAACTATCGAATGCGTAGAGAGTTGGTGTATAATTTTAGACCGTTTTCAAGGGGGGAGTGTGTGGTGTCGCGTTCAGTTGTTGACGGCGATCTCTTTGGTCTGCAGCGCGTCGTCTGTGGCGTCGGCCGGCTCCGCCACGTCCGCCAGCTCTGACGCCGGCTTGAACGCGATGGCGTACGGGAACTTACTGCGACATGCGCCGATGTATTGCTCAATCTCCTTCTCGCACGGACCGAAGTCGCCGTCTCGCAGACTGTCTAATACATCCACGCAACCCTGCAAAGAATAGAACAATCATTACAACTGTGAATTTCATAGCCAATTTTTTTAACTAATAAGTTGTCTCGTCGTTTAACTCTGTTATACATGCTGGTGTCGGCTAAAATTGAGTGGCGTCCGGTCTGGTCGGTTCGTTCATAATGACTTCGAAAACCAGGAACGTGACACAAATAACGAGAGATTTCCATTCTGGATATTGGGTTCTGAGTCAATTTTCGTTATTCATAATCATCAGCCTATAGCAGTCCGCTGCTAAACATAGGCCTCTCCAATCGCACGCCATTTATCTCAATTTTCGGCAGTTCTCGTCCAGCTACTACCAGCCGCCCTGCTAAGATCATCTCTCCACTTAACCTTAAGGCGTCCCACGTTACGTTTACTCCACACAAGAACAGCAGATAGCAGGTGATGGTGTGAATTTTGTGTGCGTCTTGAAGCTGAGCTGTATGTGAGTGTACCAGTATGGAGGGTCCGCTCGGGCAGCAGGCGGCACAGCGAGTTGTGTGCGTCTTGTAGCTGAGCTGTATGTGAGTGTACCTGTATGGAGGTGTCGGGGTAGTGCAGCGCGGTGGCTCGTGCGAGCGCGTCCGCGGTCCGCTCGGGCAGCAGGCGGCACAGCGCACGCGCGCCCCACAGTGCGTTAGCTTGTGTCTTTTCGGCCGCAGAGCTGATGAACTCCTCCGCCATCTGAACCGCAGTGCGCCCGCGCACCATCTGGAATTACAATATAACATGTATTTTAAAAGCTTTTATTTAACTTGTCCTGTAAGATATCAGGGGAAATGCCAGATCAAATGGTCGGGCCATTTGATCTGACACCTTGGAAAGACTGGTTGTTAGACTTTCGGACTACTTCTGTTTACGCGTAACGACTGTCATGGATCTACAAATGACAGCCGGAAACAAGGGATTAACGTACTTTTCGAAGAAAGCAAGGAATGGCTACCTTTCGTGGACTGGCCTTTGCAAGTTTTCCTGAACCTTGAATAAGTCACCCGTGCGACTGTCATAATTTAGTCAGGACACAGGGTCTCAACACGAAGAAAGAAAAATTGGTTCAAAAAACTTCACTAGATGGCGTGATATGCATGGATTAGTTATTGAATTTTGTGTGAAACTAAGATTTTCTAGAATTAATCATAAAAATGTATGTTCTTGTTTAATCAGTAAAATTATGACATATTGGGACATAATTCAAAGATAACTTGAACGTATCATTTACTATCCATTCCAATAGATGGCGTTTTATTAAATTTTCAAGGTTTTCGGCTCAATTATTTAAGTTTGTATGTCAACACACTGTGGTACAAAGAAACTGTAAAAACGTGCAAAAGTACTAACTGAAGTGTAAGAATAATATGTATGCTCCTTTAGTTCAGTAAGTAAGTACGTTTCTTTATAACTGTATGTATGCTGAGTTTGCACTTTACCTTATATGTTTTATTTTACATTTATTACCAGGGCATTCATTAAATAGTACGTAACCGATGTGGTCGTTTCCTTGAATAACACCCATTAGGAACCCCAACATTACATGGCGACCCTGCCACGGGACTCTGCCAAGGGGATTGTTAGTTTTAGTACAGTTAACATAACTACTTAAATAGTATATTATAATGTGTCGGTCAACGGTGGAAAAAGAAGAGGTTTTCCTCAGCCAAAACGTGGCTGGAGGCAACAACGACGCCAAGTTGAAAGACATCGGAGGCCACGTGGAGCGGCTTAGCATTGTGACCTATATTGTTCTGGCCATTATTGGACTCGTAGCAGTTTATGTGGGGCTGCGGATGTACAGGAGCTGCCACCGCACATGGATCCAGCAGGAAATTGGGATGAGTACCATGCAGAGGATCAGATCATCCATCAGAGGGCGCACAGAAGGTAACGAGAATCAGTAAATAAAAGTGAAAAATAAAAGTGTTGTGGATAGTTTTCGTAAAAATATAATTAATATCAGTGAGTGAGCTAGTTACGCGGTATCATATTATTTCATAACGCTATAATTCTAAAGGTGCTAAAACCGTGCGCGGACATTCAGTAATAAGACACCAAACGGAAACAAAATGCAACGTCGGACTTTTTTCTTCGCATTTATGTAGAATGTGTTACATTTGTGTAATTCTATTATTAGATTAAGAATATTATGATTGATATTTTGGAGGAAAAATATGTCTTTCTAGTAGAAATACGTAATTATTTAGTAAAAAAGGGACAAACTAGATATAAGGGTAATGTTATTTCAACTAAGTTGGATCAAGCAAAAAGTGCATACGAAAACTGTTGTAAAATATATCTACTTATTGAAAAAAGTAAAGATATTGATTTGAAATCAGCAATAAATCTTTATCAAAAAATAAAACAAAAGTACGAGGAAATAGAGAAATTGTGTACTTTTCCCGTAACAGTAGATTTAGATTTAGGTAAAATGGATTTCGACATAAAGGTGGCGTGTAGTTTGATTCCAGTAATGGACGGTGTAGAGGCCACTACTAAGCGCTTAATAGACTCAGTGGAGATGTATGCTGACATGCTGGACAGTCCAGGTAAAGTATTATTAATTACTTTCGTTTTGAAAAGTCGGTTGAATGAAAATGCAAAATTACGAATTGCAAGCTCGTACAAAACTGTCCAAGAATTAATTGATGATTTGAGGAAATTTCTTTTACCTAAAAATTCATTTATGGCCATACAGACGCAGCTTCAAAATATTCAACAAGGCTCGAGATCCATTGAGGATTATGGTATGGAGGTAGAAAAGTTATTTACAGAGCTGACAATTACCCAGGCAGATGGAAAAGAGGAAATATTTTCGATTTTAAAGCCAATCAATGAAAGTTTTGCCATAAAACGTTTTTCAGATGGCCTGCGTAGCGCGAGAATGAGCACCATCATCTCAGCACGAGGCTTCAGCAGCTTGAAAGATGCCATACAAGCAGCGAAAGACGAGGAGTGCACGTCTTTCCAACCTCCAGGTAACATTTTGCATGCATCTAAAAATGGACGCCACTCGTCACACGATATTAGACGTTTCCAAGGTCAAAGAGGTATTTACCGTAGTCAATATGGTAACAATTATCATCGTGGGCATCAATTTAATAACCAATACAATAAAGGACCCTGTCCTTTTAGTTCTAGAGGAAATTTTAGAGCAAATTATCAGCCTTCATACAATAATCAGCGAGGAAATAGAGGTTCTAGATATGTTAGGAACCGTGGACGAGGTCAAAACACATTTCCAGTAGAGAAAGTAGCTGACACTCGTCAAAGCGATAAGGATGACAATGCAGGTACATCGAATCAGTTTTTTCGTTCCTAAGCATTTTATATTATCATTACAAGGTGATGCGAAATATGTTACCTTTTATATTAAAAATATTAAATACTATTGGCTTGTTGATACGGGTGCAACATTGTCAATTATTAAAAATGAAGTATTACCAAAAGATGTCGTTGTTAATAGAGATAATACTATAATAAATGGAATAGGTGGTCAGCGACGCTCTCAAGGTTCTGTAAATTTAATGTTAAAATACGACAATGCCACGTTTCAGCATAATTTTCTTGTTTTTAATTCGCTACCACTAAAAGCTGACGGAATAATAGGCTTAGACTTTTTAGAAAAAATTAGTGCGAATATTGATTTAGGTTCAAATAATATAACACTTTTTAACGGTAATAAACAGCATTATCTACATTTTGTTGATGAACATGATAGGATGAAAAATTCTATTATTAGCCGGCACGCTCGGAATAAATTCATTTTATTATTGTGAACGAGAATGTAAATGGAGAAGTTGTAGTATGTAGTAAAGAGTTAACGAAGGATGTCTTTATAGCAAACGCTATAACAACAGTTAGTAATAATAGAATTCCAGTAAAAATTCTTAATGTTAGTGACAAGGAAGTAAGCTTGCCATCTTTCACACCAGATTTGAAAAGTTTGGACGATTATAATATCTGTCAATTTAATAAGACCAATATTGACGTTACTAGGGTTAAAACTTTGCTATCTGAATTAAATTTAAATTATTTAGACGGAGAAGAGAAACAATCAATTGAAGCAATTTGTGCAAAATATTCTGACGTTTTTCATTTAGAGGGAGATAAGTTAACCACAACCAATATTTATGAGCAATCTATAGTTTTAAAACAAAACTCTACTCTAGTTTACGTCAAGCCGTATAGGTTACCACAGGCATTAAAACCAGAAATAAATAAACAAGTCGATAATATGTTAGAAAATGATATAATCGAAGAGTCAAATAGTGAATGGTCCAGTCCAATTTTATTAGTACCTAAGAAAAGCAGCAAAGGTAATGAGAAAAAATGGCGTTTAGTTGTAGATTACAGAAAATTGAACGAGGTTATTCGTGACGACAAATTTCCTCTACCAAATATTAATGAAATTTTAGATACGCTTACTGGAGCCATTTATTTTACTCATCTTGACCTTCACCAAGGTTACTATCAGCTAAGTTTAGAGCCTAGTAGTCGTAAATTAACAGCTTTCACTACAAATACTGGTCAATACTGCATGAAACGTTTACCAATGGGCTTAAAGATCAGTCCTAATGCCTTTAGTCGTATGATGTCTGTAGCGATGTCTGGTTTAACTTACGATAAATGTCTAGTATATCAGGACGATCTCATTGTATTTGGAAGGAATCTATCTACTCATAACAAAAATTTAATAACTGTCATGGAGAGATTGAGAAAAGTAAATTTAAAACTAAATCCTCAGAAATGTGAATTTTTAAGGAAAGAAATTCTTTATTTAGGACATTTGGTCACAGAAAAAGGTGTTTTACCAGATCCAGAAAAAACAAAAGTATTACGAAATTATCCTACTCCCAAAAATGCAGATGAAGTAAAACGGTTTGTAGCATTTTGCAACTATTATCGTAAATTTATAAGAAATTTTTCAGATATAGCAATACCTTTGAATAGGTTAAGTAGGAAAAATGAACCATTTATTTAGTCCGATGATTGTCAACACGCTTTTGAATTTTTAAGAAATGCTTTAATATCGTCACCGATTTTACAGTATCCCGATTTTTCCGAAAATCATGAATTTATTTTACAAACAGATGCTTCGGGTACTGCTATTGGTTCTGTATTATGTAATAAAGATCTTAGACCAGTTGCATATGCTAGCAGACCCTTAAATAAAGCAGAAAGAAACTATCCAACTATTCAAAAAGAACTTTTGGCAATAGTGTGGTCGTTAAGTATTTCAGACCATACTTGTATGGAAACAAATTCACCATAATGACAGATCACAAACCTTTAATATATCTTTTTGGTATGAAAGATCCATCAAGTAGATTACTTAAATTCCGATTAACTTTAGAAGAATATAAATTTAAAGTAGTCTATGTGAAAGGAAGAGACAATGTTGTGGCAGATGCTTTATCGAGAGTTTGTATAACGTCTGATGAACTTAAAAGTATGAATAAACAAGTTATGGCTGTAATGACCAGAGCGCAAAAGAAAAAGCTGAATGAGTTAAGTAAGAGCAAGAATGACGATGAAAAGAAGGATTTTAATAAATCTACTAACAATAGGACTGATCAACCAAGAGTTGTGGACATATTAAGAAAACCGTGTGATTCAGTAGAGATGTGTTTGATTGAAGGCAACAAATTAAAACGATTTAGAGATAATGGCATGATAACTGAAGAATTTGAATGTTTTACATTTATAGAGGGTAAAAAGACATTATATATTAATCTTGATTTCAAGGCGCATTTCTCGCGAGCCGAATTTGTGCAGAAATTAAGATATTTTTGTGAAAAGATACGTATCAATGAAGTGTATATAATTAAAAATAACGATAATATAGAATTTATCAAAAGTGTTTGTAATGAAATAACAACACTTAGTAATTGGTCCGGACCGCGAGTATGCATATTACGAGGCGTTAAAAGAATAGATGACGACAGCGAAAAGACACTTATTATGAATGACTTTCATTTACTGCCATCCAGTGGTCATGCTGGAGTGCGCAGAATGATAAATACAATCAAAAGTCGATACTATTGGCCAAGTATCGACAAGGATGTCCAGGAATTTGTTAAAAAGTGTACAAAATGTCAAAAACATAAATATTTTCGTAACATAAAAGAACCGATGGAAATTACCACAACAGCTTCCTCGGCTTTTGAAAAGTTATATTTGGATGTAGTGGGTCCTTTAGATAGAGACGAAAATGGTAATTGTTACATATTGACTATGAAATGCGAATTAACAAAATTTGTACAAGCTATTCCTTTGCAAAACAAAGAAACAGTGTCCATTGCAGATGCATTTGTTAGAGAGTTCATATTAAGATTTGGTATTCCGGCGACAATAGCTACGGATCGTGGAACAGAATTTATTTCTGCAACCATGGAACAGGTTTGTAAAATACTTAATATGGAAAAATTATCTTCTACAGCCTATCACCATCAGTCAATAGGAGCTCTTGAAAATGCTCACAAAACTTTGGGTGCATTTTTAAGGATCCAGTGTGACAATCATACGGATACGTGGAGCTATTGGTTACCATTTTGGTGCTTCAGTTTTAACAACACAGTCCATTCAGAAACAAATTACACACCATATGAACTTGTTTTTGGAAAACTTTGTAAAATACCTGATACCATAAGCAATACCGTAGAACCATTATATAATATAGATAATTATCCATTACAGTTAAAATACAGGTTACAATTAGCTCATGAAGATGCAAAGAAAAACTTGTTGATTAATAAACATAAACGGAAAGAAATATATGATAAGTCTGTCAATTCTGCAAAATATGAGAAAGATGATTTGGTTTTAGTAAAAAATGAAGCACGTAGTAAATTGGTTAATATTTAAAGGTCCCTATAAGGTTATGGAAGATTTAGGTTGTAACGTAAAAATAATTAAAAATAATAAAATTGAATTAGTACATAAGAATAGAACTAGGCCTTTTTGTCAATAGATTTCCTAAGCCTGCATTTGTATAAAACAGTTAATAGGAATTTAAAAATAACGGACATGAACTCCCATAATCTGAAAAACAAACTGACTGAATGGCTTCTTCGTAGAGACTACTCATTTACGGAGTCTCTTCTCATATTTTTACGTTAATCCCAAAGCCCATATCACAGTTCTACGTCATTCACTCATCTAGTAATTCTCACACCTGGATACATTCATACATCCTCTCATTCTCACATACTTTCTTCCATACTCACCTCTCTCACACATAATCACTCTCGTACACAATCAGACTCACAACACAATCACTAACAAACACATTTATACACTGTTACACATACATAACATGAAGACACTATTTTCGCGCTTCCCTCTGGCTGCAGCTATAGCTACATAATTTACCGCCCTGTATGGCCTAATCACTGTCTCCTAAGATACAGGAATACCTAGTTTAGGAGACAGGGTTACATTACTGTTACAGATTTATGTAGATATAATAGTGCTTTGTACAAATATTTATTGTGTCATAATTCATGTGTGTATGGTGAATAAATGATAAATAAATGAATGATAAATAAATGAAATGATTTGAATGTAAGATTTAATTTTAGATAACATTGCAATGTATAATGATAAGGGTAAAATTTTACATTTTATTTGTAATAAGTAAATTTGTGTATTAAACATTATTATTTTAAAAGATGATACTTCAAATAAATATCTAGTAATACTTATGTAAAACAAAAAAAAAAAAAAGAAAGTTGGTAGGGTACCATTCTTTTTTTTTTTTTCTATGTCCCCGGGAGGTGAAGTGTAAGAATAATATGTATGCTCCTTTAGTTCAGTAAGTAAGTACGTTTCTTTATAACTGTATGTATGCTGAGTTTGCACTTTACCTTATATGATTTATTTTACATTTGTTACCAGGGCATTCATTAATAATATGACATTATAAATTAGTACGTAACCGATGTGGTCGTTTCCTTGAATAACACCCATTAGGAAACAACTGGTAGTTTAACAAAAACAATATTGACGAACCGAGTAAACCCTTTTACTTGCATGTCACTGCTAAAGCCATCTATCGCCGAGAGACGGAACCAAAAGTTGTCGAAGTACTTTTAATAAATACCGTTACCGTTTAGGCCGTCGAAAAACGCTAGTTAAGTCGGCACCGTTTCTGTCAATGGGATGAGGCATCTGTATGCTAGTATTATTTATTATCTGTGTCCAGAAGCACCTCCAGCCATTACAAAATAATCAAGTTTCCATACATGTTAACAAATATACCGGCACAGTAATATAATAAGAACACACTAAGGTCACTTTGCATTGCAATTGTAAGTTCAATGTTTTCGATTTATATTGGAAGACCCCCAGTCTTCAGTTCAATGTTTTCGATTTATATTGGAAGACCGTCAGTCCATTGTACTCATCAGAACACAGCAGCTGATGTCGAACTATGCAAACACAAATGTATGGGGCAGAAGTTTTTTTTCGCGTTTTCAATGCTGGTTGCCCTTATCCGGTTTATCGTTTATTCTGTTCGACGTTATATAGACCAACTATGGCTCCGACTATGCCCATTTAAATATTAAATAACCGATATTGCTTGTGGACAACAGTTTTTGTCTTATCGTATTGGAACGATGCGGAATATGCATAAGTACAAAACCATCATTGAATATACAAAAATAAATAAAATACTAACAGTGAAAACAGATCCAAAATTGATCAAAAGAACAACGAGATATAAAAATTTAAACAGATGTATTTGTTACTAACTACAAAACGCCGTTTTGTATGGCAGCTGTATGGGCGTCGTGGAATTTGACGCCAGATACTATGTCAGACTTATCTTTTAACTATCAACTTTAACGAAACTTAACAGCTTTGTAGTTACATGGTTGTTGAAGATATTTAAAAAAATAATCATATTTGTTTACTACAATAACCGCGTACGCGTTATCTGCTCTGATTGGTTTGAATTCATTCAACCAGAATGAATCTTCAACAGACAATCACAAAAGATAACGCGTGCTTGACAATTTGTCACATTAATACTGCGATAATTTTAAGCTGAGAAACTCGGGGTAATACTTATTCAGCAAAATCACAAACCGTACCACGGTTTGTGATTTTTTTTAAGGTTATATTAGCTTTATACAAGGGTGAGGGCATGCATAACTTCGGTTTAAGGGTTGTATGAATAGAAATGTCAAAGCTATACTTGGTTTAAGGGCCTACATCCGCTTTAGTGCCGTAAAACGGTAACTTTCTAAAGCATACTCCTTAGTAACGGCTAGGTTAAAAGGTTTGAAAAAAATATATATCTATTATTGTTTCATGTACATTATTTTTTAAACGTGGTTTTATCGTATAATAAACAGTATTGCTTTAAAAAAATTATTAGCAACACGATTATTTTTAGCAACTTTAGGATACTACTCCAAAACGACTTGGATATTTAAAAATATTTTTACACAGAAAAATTTATGGCTGGAAATTCTTCATAACTGAAATACCATATGTAAATCAAATAAAATTTTGCAAACGAAACTGTTCAAAAGGAGGTTCAATATTGATATTTTAGCTCCGAGCGGGCGCACGGCCAGAACTGCGTTAACATTGGGGCGTATATATCGCCTTAAGCTATTCTACGTTTACTTGTAGAGATTTTGCTTATTCTTAGTTTATTCTCGAATATAACTTTTATACCACGTTTATTAAGGCTGATTATGTTTAGCAAATAAAAAACTCTACACAACAAACCCATGTTCAATTAGACTCATAAATAATGTTATATTGTACTATAAACTATCGAGATTTTGACATAGTGTGAGATCTCTATTCATACAATATGACGTGGAAACACGGAAAACATAGGCAGTGATGAAGAATCGCATCTTCTTATTATTATTAATAAAAACTTGCATTGCTTGCATTGGGTACTACAAATAATGGGAACCCTTCTTTTCGCATAATGTTTTTTTTTTCTAATATACTTTGGCATTACTATTTTAGCATAATTTAACCATAAATAATTTCTCTTGAATTACTGTTTTGCGAACTAAAAACTTTAGTACTTGTATATATTTAAATACTTTACCAGTTTTGATAAAACCTTCAGAAAAATCTATTTCTTAGGAACGGTTTTTTGAATCGAGTATTGGGGATTAAAAACATGACAGACCAAAATTGGGAAAGTTCACCGAAATTAATTTACATCCAACCTTGCCAAGTCGGTGCAGCAGGGCGAGCACGGCATACTGTGATGTGTTTGGGAGCCAAATCCGTGATAAAATGCGTGACTCAAGCTAGAGAGGCCGTGCTCGCTCGGCTGGTCGCTAGACAATAATAATAGTAGTTTATGCAATGGTCATATAACAGGGGTTATTAAAACACGAGCGTGGGTTTATCACATGAGCCGAAGCCGAATGTGATAATAATAACACGCGAGTGTTTTAATACTTAATTATATGCCGTTGCATACACTATTTTATCTTCACTCATACAGCTGAAATAAAACAAAAGTGGAAACCGAAAAACATGTGGTATGGCGACAATGTAGGTTCTCATTGCGCATGACTGCGCAGCGCGCGCACCCATATACAATGACACTACTACATTAAGTCAATGAGCCCATATGCGCCAATAAATTAAAAAGTAAAAGTGTGCTATAAAAATTAAAAAGTTATTTCATGAAAAAAAGAAAAAAAAACATTACAGTGCAACATTTACAAACAGAAAATGTTGCACTGTAATGTTTTTTTTTTTTAATTTAGCCTATCCACGAATATAAAGTAAGTGTTTATACAATATTTTTTGAATACATATTTGGAAAATTATGTTGTGAGAAAAGACTTTATCTACACCCATGATATGAATCCTCTGTAAAAGGTTCTGAAACCATAGGATGTTGTACAGTATTGTAAGAACTCTCTGTAAATTCAAGAAAAGTTTAATTGCTGAGTATCTAATACAAACAATGTATAGGTAATAATAGATATTTTATTAGGGCGCTGTGGTAGTGAAACGCGCGTGGCAATGTTCTTTTTTTAAAATTCATAAAGAAACCACGAATTGAGTAGTGAGAATGTGGCTGTTTGATAAGTAAGAAAAGGATTTGAAAAAGCAAAGGCATAATGAAATTTTGTACAACATTATAACATTAGTTTGGATGATATTATGGTTACTACGACACTGGTTGTTTTAATGTTGGCTAACTGTTTCAGAATCTTTTATAAAGAACTAGCTTTTACCCGCGGCTTCGCTCGCAGTGAAACTACTTCTAATACCTCCAAGAACATATGTACAAAGTTTTATGATGATCGATTCAGTAGTTTTTGCGTGAAAGCGTAACAAACAAACTTAGATAAAAAAAAATATATCACTTGTTAAACACGACTAATGAGCTTACACACGATAGTGCTATCTTGCCTGGTTGAGAAGTTGCTGTGGCCACCTTCCGGCTCCATTATAAGACTAACTAGTCCACTCCATAGAACCATTTTATTTCAATGTTTCCAAAGTTACATAAGTACACCATGTTTCAGTTTAATTGGATGCTGGGAACTGCTTTAAAATGGAATACTAGTTTGCCGGACACATCCGAAAGCAAGGTAATATAAATCTGTAATTACTCACTACGAGAAGGAATGCATTCGGGAAGTTGCGCGGTATCTTCTCGTCCAACATATCGCAGTGTCTCAAGACGAAAGTCTGTGTTGCCATTAATTACAGGGACTGAGACGTAGTCGCTCACAATGGGTCTCATTAGAAGGCTTATGGTCAACCAAAGGGCAAAAGAGAGTGCTTTGGTCGGAGTTTCCTTTCGTGATCGCATCAGAAATGAGGATATCCGCAGGCGGAACAAAGTTACCGACATAGCCCGAAGAATTGCCGAACTTAAGTGGCCTTGCAGAATGGATGGTCGATGGGGCCGAAAAGTTCTGGAGTGGCGACCTCGAACCGGAAAACGATGCGTTGGAGGACCCCCTACTAGGTGGACCAATGACCTGGTTATGATTGCGGGAATCCTCCGGCCGCGTGACGCACGGGATCGGTCAATGTGGCGACGCCTGGGTGAGGCCTATGTTCAGCAGTGGACGTCTTTAGGTTGAAATGATGATGATGAATTACTCATGGACTTACCGGCTCGATCTCTTTGGTGATGACAGCTGCGACGGAGGGGTTGTAGCTGGCTAGGTTCTCATCCAGCCACCTCTGGAACCGCAGCAAGCAGTCGTGCAGGTGGGGGTGCGAACTGTCCAGTATGAACGCGCGCTTTATGCTCTGCAGCATCAGCAGAGGTTTATCTGGAAAAAGGAGTTGAGAATATCAGGTAACCTTGACGACGTTAATAACGCCCTACTGCAAGTCCAAAATTGGTATCATGTAGGTAATACAAAGTGATAATAAAGTTTATGTAAGAAGGCGAGCTGAACCGTACAGAACAAATATTTTGTATGTTCTGCAGATAGTTGTTCCGGTCTGGTTGTTTGTGAATGTGAGTTTACATGTTTTTCAATACACCCTCGATACAAGGGAAATTCCTGGCGTGGGGCAAAGCTTAACCTTCAAGCGGGCGCGCGCACATTTGAAACGGCTGCGGTTGCGCTTAACCTAAATATGTACTTATTATATACACACATTATTTTATTTTGGTGCTAAAAATTGTTTTTTTCTATTATCTTAGAATTAAACAACTATCTCTGGATCAGGAAACATTTGTTTATTTTTTTATTTGGTTTGAATTTGCTCTTGACTCTAGTCTAGGTAATAAGTGACAGAGACGAGAGTCGACGATGGAGTGAGCTTACCCAGAAGAATAATTTTGCACTTGATTTGCTTTTTTTTTCATCATTACTTAGATTTATTTTTTCTATTAATTGTTGAAATAAAATAATAGACACCAGAGAGTGTATTATGAACGTAGGTCCAGTTTTTTTCAAAATCAGTCTTCTCTTCAAGGTGAAATTAAAGGGCCAGCGCGCGTAGTCTTTTTGACGCCTGCATCGAGACTGAAAAAAAGGACTTTTGTGCCCCCTGAGAGAAGAATAGAATGGAGTGGTTTTTAGTGCGTAGAGAACGAATTACAGGCTACTAGAATGAGAAATAATTGTGACTAGAAATCTCGATATAATGAACGAAAATTTATCGAGTGCGGTCGATTCGACGACGCGCAACCGCTTGAAGGTTAAAAGAAAAACTCCTTCTCACAGTTAGGAGGCCTGAGCCTACTTTAAAGGCTGGTTATGCCTTATACCTTATACCTTAAATACTTTTTTATAAAAAACTTACCTTTTCTATAATATATTTCAAAGGCCATTAAATGTGTGTCTATCCTATCCGCTGCTAGCGTTCTTAGTGGTAGTAAGAATTTGATAGCTTGTTCTAGAGGATCCTCGGCCTGAAAACGTCAAAATAAAAACATTAGGTTAACATTATCATGTAAGAGACGTAGTTTAATTTAATGTGATAATGCATGGGAGGGAGAGTTACTGCTCAGATAACTAAAGTCACCGCCGGATAACAAAACAATAAAAGTCCTTAGCACCTGTCTACCAATGTATTTCAATAATTCAAAACGATTGGAAAAACATGTAAAGGCAGTGTCGCTAACACGATCAAGACAGACGTATCGCGGTAAGGGACGTCCTTGCCCTTTCACTTGGCATGGGTTACAAACCTTTTGGTCAAAACCAAGTTCAATCGTATTTATTTAAAAGTCATATACCAAATTATAACCTTTATTTGACAATTATTTTCAGTAATGACTAATGAGTTAATATCTCATAGACGCGTATGCTGATTTACATGATTTAAACGGATAAAAAGGTTCTACGCCAATACCTTTCATTTGAGAACAAAATTATCAAAATATCTCCATAAACAAGGAATCATAATTACAAACGGCTACCAAGCCGTGCCCCAAAACACCGCTGCGTAGTCGCAGGAAGGGGATAAAATTGCCTTTCGGGAATAAAGGCGCGATTCACTACTTTCGTCTAGTTTAATTGTTTTGTTAGTGTGTACAGTCAAATGGATGAGTGTTCTATAGGGTCTCGTTCCGCACAGAATAATTAATATTTGCAGGTATGTTCTACAGATATTTGTTCTGGGTGTCTGTGTATGTGTAACCCTTAATAACTAAACATTCGTCCACTCGACGCATACGCATCTCTCTGCAAAAATCGAATTTGAAAACTGCCCGGTACCCTTACATCTCAGTTTTTCTCTACCATCCTAATCAAGATAAAAACCTTCCCGGTTTTGGTATTTTGATAATTAATGTCAATAGATTTACATATTTTTCGTATCGTTTTGAAATAATGGAATACATTGTTACACAGGTGTAAACGACTTTCATTTGTTTGTTATTTGACAGTGACTATACCAAACGCCTTAGACAAGCGACATTCATCAAAAGCTTGGCGATAGCGATAGGAATAACTTCAAAAATATATGGAATGACAGACGCTATCGAACTGTCACGTGATTAAGCCCGTAAATTTTGGAATTTTGACAATCGCCATCGCTGACATCAAATGATACTTCGCACGCTTAATAAGAAACTAACCGATTACGGTTCAGGTCCAAAAAAACAAAATTTCTTCTAAATATAATTTCTCTATCAATAATCAGTTCAATAACTATTCCTACAATACAATATTTAATTATTATTGTGCTTTTTCACTAAGTTATAAGCCATTATGTAAGACAAGTCATGATTGCCAAAACTTTTTATACGATTGCCCAAAAAACAGTTTTTTTTAGTTAGGTCAGTATATTATTAAGCGTGCGACTTGTCTATTGCCTATAGACCGCTCTGTCATTCGCCACGAAAGATCCCGAACGATTCAGGCGGCTGGACACGAAGAGCAGACAAGGAGGTGAGGCATATGCTGCGAAGGGTGGTATGCCCACAGTGGTATTGTGTTTGAGATGGTTCTATGAGACTCCATTTGGCCCGGTTTTCTCTCAGCTACCAACCTGGGCCCGCAGTCGGTTTACGGATCGCCATATGACTACCATTATAACGATGTCTTGCTAAACTATTATATACCTGATTTACCCACAGTCACGAAACTTATAACAAGTTCCATATCAATACTATAACAATAGCAAGTTCATTGTCACTGTGTAACAGGTAGTGCCAAGTATTTTTAGCTTCGGTACTGTTATAAGCAAATTAATTGTGACATTCTAATCAATCAGTGACTTATTTGATATTTACTTCCCTAGGAAGTGAGTTTGGGATGTGAAAACACAAACAATCAGGCAGTCGAGTTTCTTGTAAGACATTGTTTTGACAACAACTTACAATCAAATGCCTTATTGTCAGCCTTATCAAGGGCGTTCACCAAAGTATTGTATTTTAAGGGGCCCTCTGTAACTGATTTTAAAACGACCATTGCGTCTTAGCTGCTAGTCGTATTTTTTTGAAAAAAATAGTGCTTATAATGTTCAACATCTAACTAAAAATGCAAAAGAGGAAGTTATATAATTCTCTACTGATTTTAATCGAATTTTTGGTTGGACAAAACCAAAAATTCGTCCCAACACTAGTACCTACTGTTCCGTAGGTGCCAAATGTGGAATAAAATCTTAAATAATACGAAAAATATCGATAGGTGCCGTATGTGGAATACCTGTGTGGGTGCTATTCACTCAAGTGCCGTTAAAGCGGGTGCCCAATGTGGAATATTTTGTCAGTATTTAACATGTAGTGACTGCCGATCTGACCTCCACAGCACAACCCAGTAACTGGGTAACACGATACCCCTTGGCAAGACTGGTGTCAGATCAGCAAACGTTGCTTGTCGCTTAGCCACGAGCTCCTAATAAGAATATATTATGTATGTAATATATACCCTGGCCAGTTTGTCCGGTACAAGTTCGTCCAGCTGCGGCGCTTCGGGATCGCCTTGCTCCTGCTGTTGCCGCGCCTTGTGATGCTGCTCTCGCTTCACCTGCAGAACAACACCTCTTATACACTCATACGTTTGTGACCGAAGCGCGTAACGAACGGTGGCTGATCGGTAAACCAATTCCTCTGAAGGTTTAAAAAAGATCCACCAGAGGAAGCACTAGTGTACCCCCACACGTTTTGATTTCACTACTGACAATTACGTTAAAAGTATGTCTTGTTGTCATTAAAATTAACAAATAAATAAAGTGAATAAAACATACAAAACGAACTGTCCACGACAACTAACCTTTCTATGAGTACATTTTTGGCATGCAAGCTATCGTTTTTAATCCCGAACATGAAGGTATTGCACTTTATGCAAATTTTTATTTCGCCTCAGGAACTTCATCTTCCGTTAATTCCATAAACGTGTAAAATTACGTCAATAGGGAAATCAAAACGTGTATATCCCCCACTAGTGCTATCTCTGGTGGTTTTTTTAAATCTCCAGAGGAAACAGGCTAATAATATCAATACGCATAATCAGTAATAATACAATTATATAATCAGAGTTTCCATCGCAACTGAAATGAATTCCTAATTCATTGCTCCACATTGCACCCTCAGAATGAATATGCCTAACCTAACTCAAGAAATGTAATAAGTAGGCATCGAGCAAAAAGGTCTTAATAAGGATAATATTGAGTAGGTATTAAAGTTGCCTATGTATAGGCTGTCCGGGCTCTTTTTGACCACTGGGATTCTTTTTAATGTCAGTTTATTATTGCAACATCAGTATTTACAGGCATTTTGAATAAGGTCACTCTGAGGGTGCGATATGTTTAAAATCCCGTCTACTCAGTAGCGTAAACACTCAATGAATACGAGTTTGCGATCGAATCCACGAAATTATGTGTTACTGAATTACCCCGCGGGATAGTAGCTTCGGTAGAAATTTTTTCCGTCGCCATCACCCAGTTCGACCACTCGATTTGTGGCCGCAGTCTACATTCCACTTGTCTAATAAAGATTTAAAAAAAAATCTTCAAACCGTATTTCGGTCACAGCACCCAATCTCAACAGACTAGCCTATATAGGTGCGAACACAGATGCACACTCTTTTATTTCACTTCACGGAAATTCGACACGACTGGAGTGTGATCTGGCGAAGTTCCAACGATTTAATGTGCTTTCGAGGAGTGTCACACCTATAAACTCTTACGAAAAAATCAGAAGGGCCAATTCAATGGTACTTCAATATTTATTGAAGACGGTAAACACCTTACAGAGACTACTACACACACTGTTTTTAGACGGCACATACTTTTACATTTGTAATAATTTAAAATTAAAAAAAACACAAAGTTTGTTTATGATCTACCAAGTAAATATATGGATCCAAAGATATTTTTTGCTGATATATTCCTGTTCAGACAGATTTCTCTCAGCAAAAACATACCCCCTTTTTCTTGCAGTCGGGCAAAAACATACGCATATTTAAATTATATGCCATATATAAATTGGTTGCATTAATTAATGATTATTTAAGAACGTGAACATACTCATCTTACTTTCAAATATTGAAGAGTTTAAGATGATTTGAATGCACAGTCCTCATTTCCAACAAAGAAAACATACTGCGATCCTCAACCATAGACTGAAAGCTGAAATCCAACGCGAACTTTACAGAAATTATAGCGTTTCATACGAAAACGAACCTTAGTCGTATCATGTTAAAGAGCATATTCGTACTGGCGACTGTAATCCAGCGTTTAAGACGAATTTGAAATATCATCATCATTTCAGCCGAAAAAAGTCCACTGCTGGACATAGGCAATAATTTGAACTTTACTTTAATGTAATTAAGGTTAATTTTTTGTTAACATAAGTAAAGTCAAAGTTCGCGCTTCAGATTGCAGGCTGTCCCTGATAAGACAGGCACAATAAGTTAAATGAACCTACCTGTACCTGGGCCTGTAACGCGCTTTCCTGTTCAGCTTTGCGCTTCGCTTTCCTCTGTTTATTTCTAAGCTTCTTCAACTCTGAGGGCGCCAAATTTTCTGTTGACAATAAAAAAGAAAACATTATAGACATTATAATTGCTGGTTGTTTTGGCACAAAACTCCATATCATACGGATTCAAAATCGAGTAGTCTTTACTGGGTTCTGACAAGTTTAACATACCCAGCAGACATTAGTTACGCTGATGAAAGTGAGTCTGAATAACTACGTAGCATACGTTAACAATGTTACCATACGAAATGGCAGTTTTGTGCCAAACTTGAGGTAAAGTCCTCGAATGAAGAGAAAATCGAGTCGAAGCAAAGTTATTCCTGATTATCGCAACAATCTGAGTGGTAGAGGTAAGTCTCTTCCGAACCCTTCAATGAAATACAGGCATGAAGTTATGTGTGTTTGTAATCTAAGTGCCGCCTGCAAAAACCGATCGGCCCTCAAGACAAGTATCTATTACCGACATAATACTCTTAATAATACGTAATCAAATCGCGAGTCTAATACGAGTAATCGATAATGACCGACGTACAATGGTGGGTGTAATCCAAACATGGTTGATATGTGTTAGTTTGTGAGCTGAGTGGTGCTAATCCATGCGTCATGTTCGTGAACGGGCGCCATGGCGTGCCAGTTGCGATTGGTCATAACTTAACTGCTTCGGTCTGCTTTTAATTACGTACTTATTTTACTTTTGAATTGTTTGTTTTACTCTAGACGCTTTTAAGTGCATTTCTCACATAAAGATTGATGTAACCAAATAATTGTAATTAAAATTGATGGAAAAGAGTTTCCTGGAGTTTCTTGCACATTCTTCTCCATAGAAACCTACTGACGTTTGAGAATGTGCAACTAGGTTCATATTTTGTTTGATAATTCAAAAGTACCTATAAGGTTTATTTGAAATAAACTATTTGATTTTGATTTTGTGAAGATTCCAGAACAGTAGCGTCTAACCGAAGTTCGATTTCTGATCGAAGTCAAAGATTTAATAACTAACAAATCCAGTTCAAAACTAAAAAAAAAACGCCTGGGCCCTAAGGTCGACTGGTAGAAAATATACATAAAGTTTTAATAAATAAACTAATAGAAAGTTTTTGTTTTTGCTCTGGCTATTTTCTGATGATGGCGATTGGCCGGCTAAACAGAGTAAGATCTCTGCCCTCCTCCCGGTGCCTCTTTATTCTTTCAATTTCGGCACTTGTTAGAAACGTTCGGCTTCGGCCAAAGATTCCGTCGGACAATTATGGCAATAAAGTTTTCATCATCATCATAATATCAGCCGGAAGACGTCCACTGCTGAACATAGGCGTTCCCCAAATATCACCACCCCCAATATTATGTAAGGGAGTGGAATGGAGTGAAGTATGGGAATTTAAAGAACCTGTCTGTTTTTTTACGGCGATTTAAATTTTGCACATTTATCGCCCAATTTAAAAAAATAGGTTTACTTTTTTTTCGTCTAGTCTTCCTTGCTGAATAAAGGTCCCCTTTAAGTAGGTTGTAAGGTAAAATTGATCAAATTTAAATGTATATATCCAATGCCAAAGCACGGCCAACGAGTACCTAGAGATACTGACCCGCAAATTACACACAATACCGTATCACAGACAATATAATACTAGCATTCAGATGCCTCATCCCAAACAAAGAAACTAACTAGCGTTTTTCGCCTGATTAATCTGATATTTTTTTGTACATCGAACGCGTTCGATTCTGTTTGACGGTGATAGATAGATGGTGTTAGCAGCGCCTTGCAAGTAAAAGGGTTTACTAAGTTCGTGAATATTTTTTCTTTAAATACGCTGAAAGTTCGTTTTATAGATTTTTTTTGCATGTTTTTACATTTTTTTTTGCACCAAAATGTATTACAATGCAAATTTTAACAATCGAGTGGAAAGCCTCAGAAATTTAAAATTGCGCCATCTATTAGCATCAATTTTAAATGATCCGTTCAAATAATCTTTGAAATGTGAATTAAGAGCCCAATATTCCATAAATTTGTACTTAGGAGAGTTGATTAAACAAGAAAATACAGTTTTTATGTTTAATTCCAAAAAAATATAATTTTACACACATTCAATAACAGATAGATGCATATCGCGCGATCTAGTGAGATTTATTTGAGCCAAATTTTCTTTCTTAGCAATGAGACCTCGTGACCGTATTAAGAAACGCAAAAGATGTTATCTATCCCAACCCAATGTTCACAGTTTGGCATACCTACTGTATTTATCCCATGTTAAATACAAAGGGCTAAATCAGTGTCCAGCGAGCTGTCGAACAAGATCGGCTGATAAGAGATAAGGGGTCGGCGGCGTGTCGGCTGCGCGTGAGTGAAGGCGGTCGTGCGCTCGCCCATACTACATGTCATGTCACACTTTAAACAGCATTATGTATGTCTAACGTAATTTCAAGCGTTCCTGCCTTATATCTGGTTCCCAATGCCAAAGTTTGACAGATTTTTATGCATAAATATCTACCTAGAATTTGACAAGCTCTCAACTTCAAATCGGGTGTTAATTCAATACAGAATTTGAAAAATAAAACGAGCTGAACAGAACAAAGGACGAAATTATTATTACATCGTTACTGTAGATAATTAATATCACATTGGGACAAAGTTAGAATTGCCATGCAAACATTTTAATTTGTAGTTTAGAACATAATTACAAACCTACTGATTTATTGAAAATGTCACAGAAGGTTAATGCAAATATCATATTATACATAGTGGAAGGGCGGATATTGTGAAGCAAACACAATGGTGTTTCGCTCAGCCGCTGACCATAGTCTTTATTGAGACAGTTTCGCAAGCATTGCCACATGCGACGGCAAACGCCGTATCAACGAGCGCCCACGTCACAATCACAGGGTTGTCTGCCATATTAAAAGCATAGCATTATCAGCCCACATCGTTCACGCTAAAACGCGAAGAAGACTTTTTGCGCGTCCCTTAAAAATATTTATAATATGTTTTATCAATTTTTATGGCTTTGAGTCAACAAGATGCTTATACTGTGAAAGCTTGAAGATTGTAGCTCCAACCGTTTGGCTGTAAAACCTGTGTGCCAGACGAGAGGCAGACAGACAGACAGACACGTGAGTGACAGCAATAAGGCTCCGTTTGGACCCTTCGGATATAGAGGGCTTAGTGCGAGTTTTGTCTCTCGATGGATCGACTTAACGTAAACGTCAATTTGTATTGAAACTGGATAAGCGCCGTCTGGTGACGGTGAGAAGAAATTTCTTTTTTGAATACATTTTGACATAAGAGATCGTTTACGTTGTCACGATCGAGTACGTTAAAAAAATCGGAAGCACACAGAATCCTAAAAAAGGGTTAAATATACTTACTGGCTTCTAATTTCAACGTAACAATCAATCTGCCTAGCCTCTGAACAACTATGTTGGGGTCGGCTTCCAGTCTGACCGTATACTGATGAATACCAGTACTTCGCATAGAGCGACTGCCTCAACAACCCAGTAACTGGGTAACAGACTGGTGTCAGATATTCTGGCTTCTGACTCTCCGTAAGAGATGTACGATAACTAATGCCAGCCGGAACCAACAGCTAAGCGTGCTTGCCGAGGCACGGAAGAATCTCAGTATTTTATAAGATGGTCACCCATCCACGGACCTCGGCAAGCGTTACTTAACTCTAATCATCGACCCGGGCGGTTTTCATAGCCATGAGCTAACTAATTTCAAATATCCGTCGTTACACATAAATCGTTGCACTAAGCCCTACAATGGATTGCAAGGTAAGCCATGGTGATTACGTATCGATTGGTCGGCTTAACAGTGCTGGCTCGTGGCGACCGAACAATGTTGCCACATAAAACTCACGCCCATATTACGTGAAAACAATCCATTATAATACGATAATTATTTCCGAAGATAAAAATTAATATTTTTAAATACGAATAGATAAAGAAGGAAAAACATTTTATCTCTGGACAAAAGATAATTGATAATAGCACAAGTCTTGAAGAAAGTTCTAGGTATACGAAACTTTGTTAATGTACTCGTATTACATATACTCCATATTAAATAACATTATAAATTTTTACAACCCCTTTTTACAGTCCGTTTAACCGAATTGGAGTTCCATCCCTTAAATATAAGAATGGCATATAAAGCATAAACCTGTTACCAAAACTAACTGTTTAATACAGCTGATATTTGTCATATCACCAACGCAAAATCGGTTGAACGGGCTGTAAAATGAGATTGAACTATAGGTTACACAGTAAAATTACGATTACCAAAGACAGGCAGATAACCAAATCCCAAGCCCAAAGCCATTTCACCGAATAACAAGCAAACTTTAAAAACTTAAGAATCCCTACACATTTTTATTTCATGCTACTTATTTTATCTAGTAGTAGCAAAGAGAATATAACCACTAGAGAGCTTATAGGCCGATTTCTTCTAAGCACACGACTCACTACCGCGGGCCGGGAGACGAGGAAGAACGCGCGGCTGCAATTGGTCAGATCAAAGTAAGTTGCGTAGGTATGGCTATCGTTAGGGTTGATCAACTCGATTAAGGGAAAATTGTCGATATCGATAAAATGGATTTTAACATTATTAAAAATACTCAATTAAAATCATATAAATATGATTTAATCAAAATCAATCAATTACAAAAATAAATATGTATGTCGGGGACATAGAGAAACAAAAAGTATTTTTCAGCCGTCTACGAGTAATCCGGGAACATAATACATAAGAAAGAATTCGACGAACTGAGAACCCCCTCCTTTTTTTAAGTCGGTTAAAAGTAGATAGATATTTTTTAATACATTTTTTATTAAGTTTAATTTTATTAACATCGATATCGACTTCAGCTATTAAAAGTAACAGCACAGATATTTACGATAAAAATACAAAGGGAGAGAAAGGGATAGAAGCATTAGAATTGTCTAGTGCAAGAGCGAGACTTTTCCAAAAGACATCAACGCGGGTCTCAAAAGTGTGCTCGTTTACCCCATCCACCATTTTAACTATCCGCCCTCCCTGCGGTGTCTCATAATCTGATAAAATTAAAAATAATTTTCCTTATCGATGAAAAGTTACTTTTACTTACCGATGAAAAGTTATGCCATCCTTTTTGTAACTAGATGTCTTGGCATGTTTCCCATACCCCTTTACCGCGCATGATGAGGGCATTTTGATGAGTTATAATTGCAATAAAAAGATAAAACAATTTGTATTTATTTAGCGTGCATACAGGTCTAATAACTGGACACAACTAAAATGGTTACTAGTACCGAAGCCTTTACATAGGCGACAAAATACTAATAGTTTTCGTGCGTCGGGGCACTGTATGCGCCGTCAAGTGGTTATATCGTCGTTGAGTAGTAGACACGCATCGATTGACAATCTATTGAACACGTAATTATGACACGATATCTTGAGCAAAAAACACCCCTATTCAATCAGTAAAACACCCATAAGTTTAGAACGGCAGAACCGATTTTCATCAAACACAGGTAACAGTCTCGATAAAGTCACCTTTCAAACAAAAAAACTGAATCAAAATCGGTTCATCCGTTTAGGAGCTATGATGTCACAGACAGATACACAAATACCCATCATCATCTTCCTGCTCTTATCCCATGTTACTTGCGGTAGGCGCAACAACTTTTCTTTTTCCATACCGTGCCCTGTCACGCTATCATTGATTCCTTTTTCTTTCATCACTCCTCATACAGTCCATCCATCTTTTCTTTGGCCTTCCTCTTTCACTCCATCCATTCACATTTATATTCATGACTCTTTTAGTAACATGCGTTTCATCCCTCCTCATCACATGCCCATACCAGGACAAACGGTTGCCTTTCAACTTTTCTGTCACTGGCGCCACTTTCAAGCTGTCTCTTATATACTCATTTCTCACTTTATCCAATCTCGTCACGCCGCATACCCGTCTCAACATTCTTCTTATATACATATACACAAATACACAAACACGAAGGTACACACGTCAAACTTATAACATCCCTCTTTTCCGTAAACACGTGAACGTGCGAGCAAACATGCGAGTAACACGGTGTATATTGCATGAAATGTCGCTGCATCGTCTGCATACACATTGGCCAACATCCCTACATTTGTTTTTGCAAGCGTTTTTCGTTTCCGTCCTATAGACAAATAAGTAGAAAACAGTCGCAGTAACCAACGGTTGTAGTGCATTCGTCTGATATCCGGCGCGCCTTGCCGCATTCCAGAACATTGCGGCTCGGACAGGCAAAACGAGGCCCGACAGTTCAGGTTGACGTGGTTCGAAAGTAATATGAAATAGATCAAATTATAGTGCTATAACGAGGGTATAGGAATATGCTAATAATACCGCACCTGAGCGTAAAATTTTGATTGCTACGAAAATTACACACTGTGACAAGAGAAAACCCGACTAGAACTAAATTAAATATGGCTGAAAAGAAATAGTTTTTCTTAAATGAAACTACTTTTAGTGTTATGGTCGGTTTTCCCCATGTTTCTCATCGAAATCTCCTGTAGCAGTTATTCCTGTTGATATAAACAGTACCTTACTTTGTGCTCTTTTATTAACCGACTGCCCAAAAAGGAGGAGGTTCTCAATTCGATTGGTATTTTGATTAATTATGTATGTACACCGATTACTCAAAGACGCCTGGACCGATTTGGAAAATTCTTCTTTTGTTTGATAGGGTATACTTCCCATTTGGTCACATAGTCATCAGGTCAGGATCTGATGATGGGATCTTGGAGAAATCGAGGGAACTTCTCAAATGATATAGTGATTTTGGCATTTTCATCAACAATGCAATCGTGTGCACTCATAAAGTAACATTTGGTGAAGTGGAACTAGTGAAGAAGACCACAGATGGCCAATGGAACTCCTAAATATTAAGTATGTCACGGGTATATGATATTTCGAATAGTTAAACGACTATGATGAAGCTGGCAGGTAGGCATTAGAATTCCAAAATAAAACAATGTATCCTAGTCGTGTTTGGGCTTATTGGAATCGTCATGAGATGTACTTTGGCTATATATGATTTTTCTGTCAATTGGAGGTACCTATATAAATAAATCAACAAACTTCTAAACAAAAAAATACAAACTTACTTCCAAAAAAAAACTACAAAGCGAAAAATAACTTTCTTTTCCGAATTCAGTGTCGAAACACGGAAAACAGTAGGTACCAAAGACACCTACTTCGGCAAAGAAAGTTATTTTTCACTTTGTAGTGTTTTTTTTGGATGTCAGTTTATTTATTTTTTTAATATTTTTTTATTAAATGTTTTCTGTGCCAGTAAAAGATAAGTAATGAAAAAATTTTGATCATCAGAATAATTTAACCATTTATTCGAATTAAGAACACTATATCACTTTTATACATAATATGTAGCCATCATCACAGCAGCAGTTCCTTCCTTACCATAACAATTTATCGTTGATTTCTCTGTCCTTATCCACTTACAGAAATGAGTACTCGACCCTAATATCTCTACAAAAATTTAGCAAGACAGTCGTTCCTTATTGGACATAGGTTAACGGGGAATCAAACGTGATGGGTTGACCAACTAAACTTTTTTATGCTTTCAACCTTATACGTGGAACATCGCTACAAAAGATATAAATAGAATTTCATTGTTTTGGATATTCAATATTTTTCTAGAGGGCCACGTCACAGGGTTGCAGGGGCAGATGAATTATGTACATAGACATGACGTGACAGAGAAGTGGAAATTAATCAGGTATTAGTAGCACCGTCGCTTTGTCTCCTTCTGTAGAGTGGTGATTTTTGTAAGGGGTCCATAATCTAAGCGGTTTTAACTAGAGTTCGTGATTAAACGATACGATATCTGTTTCGATTTCAAACAGCTACAGCGAGAGCTATACATGCTGGGATAATTTATTCAAGGCATTACGGTAAATATCAGCTTTTACGACTAGACTGAAATACATAGAGACATGAAGAATTTTCCTTATAAGTACCTGTCCTGTTCAAGGGGTGACAGATTTTATTAAACAAAGCTAAACACAAACATTCCCATTCGTTGCTCCAGTTCCAGTTTTTGCATGTTGCCCCTTTTAAACATATTTATCGTATATACGGGCGTGTCTAAACCCAATAATTACCCAATAAAAACTATAACTTATTTTAATGAAGAGCAAACTCTTCATTAAAATAAGTTATATTTCAATTCTATTACAAAACAAGACATCTAAGCCGATCAGCCCACGTAAAGAACGCGATATACTCCGACGACAGTACACAAATGCCTATTTGCGTAAGTATATATTGTGCCTTAATACGTCTAGGACACGTCGCATACACAAATTACTGCTCTAATTCACTAGCGGTTTCGTAAAAGTAATGAAACTACGGCCGTGGGGGCCGAGCGACGAGGTCGGGGAGGTCATTTCTATAATTAAAAGCTAACATTTTGTAGACATAGTTATTTGTTGAGTAGCAGCCTGCATAGTATAGTGGTTAGATTACATTACATTCGAGCGCTTTTGTTCTCTATGGCAATACAATTTTTGGGTACGTTTTCAAGTCACAGTTCCGAGGTCCGTTAAATATGGAACTGAGTCCTAGTCGATCGTTTGTGTTCCATCATCCCAAAAATAATCAAGATTTGTGAAAACCAAAGTTTACAAACAGCAATTTTGCAAAGTTTTGATGTGGGAGGAGTTTGCCCATTATGAATAAGAAAAAAATCGTTCCAACCGTTTCAATTTGGATCCTGTTTTTTTAATATTTCTCCAGGATAAAAAGGGATTGTGTAGCTATCAGTGAATCATCATCAGCCTTTTAATGTTCCCACTGCTGGGACACAGGCCTCCTCTCTGTGAGAGGGAATGGGCCGTAATTCACCACGCGGGCCTAGTGCGGGTTAGTGGATAACACATGTCTTCGAATTTTTGGTTCTAGGAAATGTCGGTTTCCTCACGATGTTTTCCATCACCGTTTTGAGAGCAGTGTTGGTGAAATAACTTACACAAAGTAAAGCGCATGCCAGGGTTAACCCACGAACTACAACTTGTAGCCTTGTATCCACTTATAGGCAACATTTGACGCGCAACACGTGACGCTCAACATGTTCAGCGACGTTGCCAGCTGGCGCGCAACATCATGCAACGAAACAACGTTAAAGTCGCGGCAGCTACCACTGGGCCCCCACTGAATGAATTATTATTATCGGATCAGTTCCTCCCTATCATATACTCGTACGAGTATGACTCGTCAGACTTCAAAAAACAGAGTGAAGAATAGGCTAATTCTGGGTTAGTTTGTTCCATCGATGACCACAACCATCGCCTACCAGGCGAGAGAGCGGGCTGATTACCCTGATTTCGAATAAAAAGTTATGCCAGAGATTATCGATTGTCAACAAACAGATTTAATTCTTATCAATCATCTGCCTAACCTGGACTTATATAGTTAATGTAAGTCTGAAATAGCCAAGTCAGAGGCCTGTGGAGTTCCCAGGGGCCGCATAATTAACTCTGACACCAGAGGTGGCCACATCCTCACACGAAAAGCAGGAAGAACCTTTTCAAAAGTATCTTATGGTCGGCTTCCAGTCTAATCAGATTTAGCTGAGTACCAGTGTTTGACATGGAGGCACTGCCTATCTGATCTCCACAATCTACTGGGTAACAGGATACCCCTTGGCGAGACTGGTGTCAGATCTCAGGCTTCTGACTACCCGTAAGAACTGTCAAAGATCTTCAAATGACAGCCGGGACCAACGGCTTAATGTGCTTTCCGAGGCACGGTGGAAACTCGGCATATAAAGATGGTTACCCATCCACGGGAAGACCTCGGCAAGCGTTACTTAACCTTGAAGATCGAACTGTGCGAATGTTATTATTTAACCACGAGCTCCTCCACTCCAATTTTACATCTCAAGTTAGATTATTAAGTACCTAATTGCTAACAATATCGCAACAGCTACAAACTATCACAGCAGCCCTGACGCAGGGCTGATGTCGCAACGACCGGACTTGTTCGTGCGACGGGCGTACGGCCGCACAGCCGGTCGACTTCACAAACTGGAGCACCATTTATAATGCCGAACTCGGGCGTTTTAAATTATTTTAATGTTTTAATTCTCACGAACGACGTCGCATTTTTATCTGATGCCCTTAGACTGGTATTATTGCCAAGCGACTCGTTTTCATGTTAGTAAGAGATGATAGTTGCAACGTTCAAAAAGTCATTTATTCCAAATAGGCCAGCACTTTTTACCCGACTACGGCGAACCCAAAAGGTAGGGTTATGATTTTAGCCGTTTATGTATGTTTGTATTTACGTATGTTCATCCGCAGCGCATAAACGATTCATCCGATTTTGATGAATAAAGTGTTAATTCGTTATTATGGCCCGGGAAACACAGCCTAAAAAAATCGTATCCAGGTTACAGTTTTTAAATTTTTTGCTTGTTGAACGTCAAACTTCTACATTAACAGTAAAAGGGTGACGGACGCGTCTTGGGGACTGCCCCAAAATGCGTCCGTCACCAGTTCCTAGTGTTTCAACTGCGAAAAAGTGGCGCAACAAATCAGATTGAATAATCTTACTATCTTATCTTACTAATATTATAAATGCGAAAGTTTATATGGATGGGTTATGGGTATGTTTGTTACTCAATAACGCCAAAACCGCTGAATGGATCAGGATGAAATTTGGCACAGACATAGATTATAATCTGGAATAGCACATAGGCTACTTTTTATCTCGGGATCATGTTCCCTTGGGATGAAAAAAAACTTTTCACGCGGGCGAAGCCGCTGGCAGAAGCTTGTGATAATCTAAAATGCTGTCAACCATTCCTATTCATTCCTTCACGAAAAACATGAGTTTTGACACCGGATTTCTTGATTAAGCTTTCAATGATTTAGCAATACTATGCTAGTTTTAACTATATTATCTGTGGAAATATTGACAGATGCACAAAATCGGGCAAAACCTCTACATTAAAAATCCTGTCATGTAGTTGTTGACATATACAAAGAAAATAAAACATTCTTCATTGTTAAGCTCCCTAAACTTTGATTAAACTCTACAATATTAATATAACAAACAATGTACTTCGATATCTTATGTCTCAGCGATATAAGGAACATAACAAATGGTTATGCGTCTAACAGTTGTAATAACAAGTGAAACGAGTTCAATGAATGATCATCAGTTATGCGTTTAGCACCTGTCGAAACTCACCTGCTCGATTTTAAACTTGATCATCATTACTCATTGCTCTTCAATTAGGTAACTATGAAACCTTAGTATTTTCAAATTGCATGCATGCATGTGCGTTTATTTTTAGTTCCAAATTCTAATAGTTTTCAAAGGTAATCAGAAAAGGTGGATCCTAGGGTTTGCCCGAACTTGTTGGGGTCGGATTTTACATGGACCGTCTGCTATCTCACCCTCTCACGGTGTCAGCGCCAAAATCCAAATTCCCGATTCTTCATATTATTTATTTTACGAATTCTTTCAAATACGCAACATTATTTTTCCTAATTATTATTTTTCAAATTCTTATATTTCCGAATGCTAAGGTTTCTAAATTGTTTATTGTCCTAACACCAAAATTTTCTGAATGAGTACAGTTCGATACAAAAAGGAAAATAAACAAATTGTCATAAATTTTTTCTTCAGATAATCAAACTTAAACTTAAAATCAAAACCATTTATTTCAGCAGAAAAATCAAAGAAAGAAAAAGAAAGAGGTCTAGAATAAAATATAAACTTTATACTACGTATGTACACGTATAAAAAGATGGAAAAAACTTGATTCTCATTCAAAATTTTTCTGGAATAAAAAGGAACCTGATTTTTTTATGAAGCGTTGTGTTTCAAGAATCAAAACTGTTACTTGAACCAACATAATTTTTCTTTAAACATTCTTCAGGTGATATTGCGCTTTTTAATAAATCATCAATGATTTTTTAGATTTTGGCATTTTTTAATACAAATTTTTGATCGTTGGATCTTTTCCATTGCTTCGTATGTATTTGGCAATTTTTAATTTTCTTTTCATAATATAAAGGGCTTTGCCCAGCAGTGGGCCAATATAGGCTAAAATAAAAAATAATTACAAAATATGATACCTACCTCTTTTTTTCATAAAATATATGAAAAAGAATTAATTGAAGCAATTCCTAACTTTTTATTTGAAGTGCTAAAAAATAATTACAAAATATGATACCTCTTTTTTTCATAAAATATATGAAAAAGAATTAATTGAAGCAATTCCTAACTTTTTATTTGAAGTGCCAACCCTTTAAAGCGTTGTTTGTCCTATGGCGTTCACTAGAACAACTCAACAAATCAAAGCAGATTTTGGTCATCCACAAGTTGAATTGTGTGTGGAACAAAATCTGTTACAAAGTTTTTATAGTGATTGTACTTAAATGTGAAAAATACAGAACGTGGAATAAAATAGAACATAAAATAATGAGAAAGTGCAAATAAATGAATATGAAAAATTCGGAATAATATATGTAAAAATAAGAATTCGGAAAAATAACAATACGAAGGATTAATAAATTGGACAATTTAGACTTCGGAAAGCTTCGCCAACATCATTTCACACACTGTGTTGAACTCGGGTAAAACCAGGATACTTTTCATAAATTTGTATATAAAGTACCAGCCAGTGTAACAAATAAAGTATTTGGCTTACTGAGAGGAATAGAGTGATTTCAAATAGTGTGTCAACTATCCGGCTTTTATTCTATGTTTACAAATATAGATTTTGATTCTAACCTCAATCTAGTAACTGGCTAAGACGAGCGGCAAGGTGTTAAGAGTTTCGAGCTTCTGACTATCCGTAACGACTGTCAAAAGTCCCCAAAGGACAGCCGGGAATAACGTACTTTTCCAGGCACTGATGAGTCTCGATATGTAACGTATGGTCACCCATCCACGTATCGATAAGTAATCGTGATTTAAGTTTGAAAATCGAACCGTACGGCTATTTTTTATTTCGCCACGAGCTCCTTCTGTTGGATGCCAACTGCTTGATTTTTACTATACCTTGCTTTCGTATGTGTGCCCAGCAACTAGTAATTCATTATTCAAGCACTACCTGACATCCGATTAAGTTGAAACTTGGCGAACTTCTGTAACTTTGGAAACGGTGAAATAATATGGTGCTATGGAGCTGGTCTCATGTTTGAGCCGGAAGGTGGTCACAGCAATTTCTCAACTGGACAAGATAGTATCATCGTGGGCTCATTGGTTATATATATTGATAAGCGATATAATATTTTATACTTTTCAGCCCATTAAAAGCTTGTTTTAATAATATATTTTCTTTTAATTTATTTAATACAAGTCATTCATCTTCAATTGGGTAATTGAGGAAATTTTTACTTCAAGTAACATCGAAGTATGGATATCTCGAAGCAACGACTGGTGCGGATTTGGAACTGCATCGTAGGCTAATGTCCCAACTAACTTTCCTGCTCTCTGAGTCACGAAACTTGCAGCAGAAGTGACCAATGCCATCGATGATGCCGTAAAAGGGGCGAAGTATTGGGACAAATAAATTTAGCTTTACCAGTGACACGAAGACGAATTCTTACAGTCTATAATGTTTCAACAATCCAATGTTTCCGACTGTGTAACGCAGTACCACAGATTTGGCGCAAAATGGACGATTTAGACATTGTTAAAAAGTCTGATTCGTTTTATTCAAAATCATATAAAGGAGTCTACATTTTAAGCTATAGCTCAAAACAATAAGTAAAAATCCGTGAAGACGTACATCTGCCAAATGTCAATAAAATATCGTAAACATAATAAAACAATAAAAATGCTTTTGAATAATTACAATTGCTTTACATTTCTTCAGTATATCAATCAAACTCACGAAATTCGATTAGATGTTCTCGTTGATTCATTTAAAACAACAAGATTAATCGCACTTAGCCGCACGCGCCGCTCAGGTTGTGAAAGCGACCACCTGCCTTCGAACAATGCCTGGCCGAGCTAAAAGTTGAACTTTTGTGCCCTGTTAATTTTGTAAACACGAGTCAAAGTCCATTTGGGTGATAACAATCGTGGTGTATTTTATTTTTTTTGGCACATTCCCACCGCACTATTCAAACCACTGCAACGCGAAAGCAAAAGCGCCGAGGCAATGAATCTCGGCGATATCCCGGGGAATGAATTCGTGGTAAATAAATAAAACCTACTTACTTATGGTAAAACAGTCATGCGCTTTGTGGATAAGATTAGAAATATGAAGAAGAAATTAACTTGGTGACTATCTATCACCAGGAGATATAAGACCTTCAACAAGTGTACAACCAGTCCACCTAACCAAAAAGCCAGATTGGGTACCATCGCTCAGCAGCGGACATTACTTCATTAATGAAACATGTAAACAATCTTCTTCTTCCTGCCCTTATCCTATGTTACTTGGGGTCGGCGCAAAACGTTTTCTTCCTCCATACCGTCCTGTCCCCTTTCACGCTATCATTGACTCCCTTTTATTTCATGTCACTCCTCATACAGTCCATTCATCCTTTCTTTAGCCTTCCTCTCCCTCTCCATCCACATTTATATTCATAACTCTTTTAGTAACAGTCCTTTCATCCCTCCTCATCACATGACTATACCAGGACAAACGGTTTCCTTTCAAATTTTCTGTCACTGGCGCCACTTCCAAATTTCCTCTCATATACTCATTTCTCACTTTATCCATTCTCATCACTCCGCACATCCATCTCAACATTCTCATCTCTGCTACATCACTTTCCATCCATCTTTTTCACAGCCCAACATTCTGATTCATACAGTACAACAGGTCTAATCACAGCCTTGTTAGTTTTGCCTTTAACTTGAGCGCCGTGGGTCGCAAACATATTATGAAAAGGTAATTATGAAGCTTTAGGCTAGGTCTACAAACTCAAACGCAACTCATTTATTTCAAATTAACCATTTAAAGGAGAACTGTCAAGCAAAAGTTGAAGCTCATTCGGAAGCGTAGGTAGATCTCTATGGAGAAGACAGAAGCTAACCTGACCATGCAGCTTCAAAATTAGCCGCAACCAATCGTCAAGTAAACTGAAAAGCAATAAAATTAAATAGCGAGCCTAATATTACTTGAAATATGCAATAAATATGTTATTTATGAACAAGACCTCCACGCTGGCGCCAGACAGCCTTATTTGGCTGACCACAAACGACCGCCAGCTTTTTGATGGTAGTTTAAAACTATTGTTAATTCGAAATAAATGTCCTCAGATACCTCCTTAAAAATGGCTATGAAGACAAGTTGGTCTTTAACCAGAAGTCGTAAATTCAAATTAAGTCAAATGGTCAGTTTTATAGTTTTATAACAAAGCATTTTATTACTGACAAGCAAATCGAAGTCTATTTTTATGCTAATATACCAACGTTTGATTTTAGCAACCTTTTGTTTAATCGATTTATCAGAACTTCTATTTTAAATGTAGCTACTCAAACGTAGCAGCGAAAAAAAATCGGAATACATTATATCGAATTCTTGATTTTGGGAGGGCAATCAATTACTATAGAATTAACCTTGGGGACACTTTCATTATGCGTACAACTAAGGAGTGGAATTCCCTGCCGGAGTCTGTGTTTCCCGATAGCTACAATCTAGGGGTCTTTAAGTTAAGAGTGAATAGGTTACTTCTAGGCATGCGTGCTTCACCGTCAACCACATCATCGCTTACCATCAGGTGAGATAGTGGTCAAGCGCGAGCCTAATGATAATAACAAAAAAAACCTACAACCAGTGGGGCCACATCAGAGTGTTTGAAGTTGCAACACTGTCGCGATATCTAGAATACTTGATCACAAATCTCGCTAATTCACTTCAGGCGGCAAAAAATGTCTAGTTACGCGCGCCAAGTAATTTTCTCACCAGAAAGACCTTTAAATGTACAAATTATTATTATAATCACACTTTGCGAGTTAGAAATAAATGCACCTGTCACGATCGTAGGATTTTTGCTAAAAGAGTAAACAAACAGTGTAATAAATTGCTGGTTGCCAATAAAAACTACCCTCAATGATGTCAACTAAGAGCTGAAATGGAAAAGCTACTCATCAATCATTTGAGAGGGATTAAGTCTGAAATAGTTTCCTACTGGAGGGCAACGTATGTTATTAAAATTAGGTAACTACTAAGAACATCATGGGCCATGCCTGTAACGATTTAAAATAGCTGCAACTAACTTGCACCTTGTACTTATACTCCATTTGCGATAACATAAGACGTTTAAATTTACCCATTTTACAGCTCGTTCAACCGATTTTGAGTTCTATTGCGTTGGTGATATGACAAACGGTAGCTGTAGTAAACAGTTGGTTTTGGTAACAGGTTTATGCTTTTTATGACATCCTTATGTTTACAGGATAGAACTCAAAATCGGTTGAACGGGCTGTAAAAAGATTTGGAAACATGTCTGATGTTATTTCAAATGGAGTTTAGTTGCTCGCAAGGGCAATATTTAAAACAAGCACAATGAGTGGCGAGAACCCATAAAACTTGTAATCAGAATCCCCATCAACCCTTAATTATAATGACGTAAGCACTGCTCTAAAAACGGTGAAGGAAAACATCGTGAGGAAACAGGCATCTGCTAGAAACATAAATTCGATGACCTGTGAGATTCACCAAGCCGCACTGTGCCCGCGTGGTGGATTAAGGCCCATTCGGTCTCACAGAGAGGAGGCCTGTGTCCCAACAGTGGGAACTTTAAAAGGCTGATGATGATAATGAAGCAATGCGAAACCAAAAGCAGAAGTGGAATACACGAAGCCAATGCGCTGGTACTAGTCCTACTGCGGCTTAGTTATTTCTGCTTCTTGTGGTGATAAGGGGGAAACGTGAGTGGAGGCAAGAAAAATTGATTGGCGTCTATTCGTGGTCTGGCAAGAAGAATTGTTTACATGGGCCATAACCAACTACTGACTGCCAGTCTAAACCTGCCTAAGCTTGTCGCACAATCACAGCAGCCACATGGGGCTGGCATTGAGAGGCACACGGAAACCTCGTGACAAATTCACCTATAATTGCAACCTGCAGTATGCTGCGAGTGCCGAGGTGAGCCAGTCGTGCATCCGTATCCGATATCACACATAATATTTATGTAAACGCTAATTGAAGGATTTCCATGGTCTCAGAGTATGTTAAATGCTTGTGTAATTTGTTTGATTTAGTTGACGACATTATTTCTTGATCGTCTATTTACTTATTTGGATGCCATTGAAAACGAAAACTGCTGAAATTATCTTATCTTACTAATATTATAAATGTGAAAGTTTGGATGGATGGATGTTTGTTTGTTTGCTACTCAATCGCGCCAGAACGGCCGAACGGATCAGGATGAAACTTGGCACAGAGATAGATTAGTCTTGAATACGAGTAGCACACTACTTTAATCCCGGTATAATGTTCCCTTGGGATGATAAAACTTTTCACGTGGGCGAAGCCACTGACAGAAGCTAGTCACTTGATAACTCTCTCTTTCATTTGGAAAGTAGTCCAAGTACCATTGAAACCTAACTAGATTAATATTTTATTGAAACTTGAATTCCATGGGAAGGAAACATAATAGCACATATGGCTTGTCTAGGTTACTTTAATCACTTATTATTATAGATATCGCATCATGTGGGTATTTGTGACACAAAATATCATGCAGAACCATTATTTTAAGTCACTAATATTAATCATAGTGAAGAATGTGCCAAGTTCCACACAAGTTCGATAGTCATAGTATGTGATGCGAAGGAATGAAGAACATCTCGTAAAGACGATGACAGTCGCCGTGACCTTGAGGGAACAAAGAGCGCACTCGTTTCAAACCCGCGCGACCCAATATTCAGTAGCTTTTTGTACGAGTACTTTCCGTAGTATTCGATGAATTAAAAAAAAGCCTTAGATCAAATGTAGATAATTAAAATTTCTTTGTGATAGTGACAATTTTATTAAAATACGACCGGCGGTTTTGGTGTCATTATCGTTTTTTTTTTCTCCGCGTTAGACATAACTTTACAATATTATTACACATTATTATACCAATAAACAACAAAATTTTCTTAGATCATATGATAAAGAAAACGGTCTTATGTAACATATATTTTTCCATAAGATTACGACTAGCCGTTTAGACGTGATTCTCATTTTAAAATCAGCTACTGAGGGATATCTACGCCTAGGCAAGCGTGCTTCACCGTCGACCACATCATCGCTTACCATCAGGTGAGATAGTGGTCAAGCGCGAGCCTATATACAATAAAAAAAAAAAAAAAAAAAAATAAAGCTGTAAGTATGGTTGTGGATGGTTACAGAGCTAAGGATAGACCAACAACTAAAATCAATTATTCATTCGATTCAATTTGTCTTTCTCTTCTTATTTTAAAGTGGACCCGGATAACGTATGATAGATCCGAGTTGTTGCGCAAGACACAATTTGGAAAAGAAGCACAGAGGGGTACATACGAATTTACCTTCACTTCACACCCATACCTTATTTTACGTATAGTCTTGTGATAAGGGATAACCCAATTATAATAAAATATCAAAATTCACATTTTTTTTAAATCCTTAGCAAGACTTAATGAAGTAAATACAAGTTATCAGTGTCCCAGTGGCACCGCATTAAGATGCGGAATGCGTGATGTAATTATTTGTTGTTACTCATCGTAAACAACACATTTAGCGGGCATTGTATTCAAATACATAATTATTCGTGTCATATGACGCCCTAGATAGTGGTGTTTATAATAAGCGCCACTATCTAGGAGGACAATAAACACATTACCCTCCTTCGGCAGTCGGGTAAAAAGCTATGTTGTGGATTTTTGTCCACAACATATTTGGCTTGGGATTGAGCCGCTCCAATTAGCGCGTTGAGCTTCTCCTGAGTAGCTGATTTTAAAATGAGAATCACGTCTAAACGGCTAGTCGTATTTTTTTAGAAAAAGTATATGTTACATTAGACCATTTTTTTTTTAAATTTGATCTAAGAAAATTTTGAGTCTTATTCGCATAACAAAGTGTAATTAATTTGTAAAGATATGTCTAAAACGGACAAAAACACGACAATCGCACCAAAACCGCTGGGCGTATTTTAATGAAATCGACAACTTCTCAAAGACAATTTAACTATCTACATTTTGATCTGAGCCTTAGTCATAGATTATTAAGGAAAGTACAAAAAAACTACAAAATTTTGGTTCACTCAATCAGTGTGGTTCTTTCCTCAAAATACCATTTCAGACACCAATCTACATGGTCTTCACACGATCTAACCAAGATTATGTCTGGACTTTAAAAAAGACTGAGTGACCTCTGAGTTTGTTTCGGCCTTTATTGTTAGAGTAAGTCAGATAGGAATCGCCGACCTCATCTAGTTTAAAAAATTATGATCGACATGTAAACATGTTTGTACAAACCAACTTCCAGTAATAAAAACATTTATCAAGCAGCGATATCTTTTAACAAATAAATAGGACCCCAAAATTTTCGTAATTAATTGAAAATACGTTCACAAGGACGCAATGCGAAGCATTTCGACTGATTTGTACTTGAAAATTTCTTATTATGTGCGCAATATTGCCTATCAACAAAAGTCCTTTCCACACTAAATTAACTTTGATAATTATAAAATTTTAGTTAAGTATCATCATTTTTTTTTTCTTTGAAACATACCTAAGTGGTATATATTTTTGTAATCACCTCTTAAAACAGGAGTCTCCCACAAGATGTGTTTCGAAGAAAAGTAAATTTGGGACCCTAAAATAAGGCCCTCAAATCCACCAATTTTCTTTTTTCAATTTTAATGTAGTCAGTGACACTCGCAAGGTTAAGACGAATCGATGGACGTAAGAATCAACAAAATCGGTCTACGCGTTTGGTCTCTAGAACGCCACATAGGAACAAACATAGATATAGACTGATAAACACATTACCCTCCTTTGCGTCGCGCAGATCGGGTAAAAAGGTTGGTTGAGCGCTTGAACCTGTCTTTGGAGGCAGTCTCCGAATAGGGCAATGCCAATCTAGTCAGATTCAATGCTGCTAAGACCCAGGCGTGTCTTTTTTCCGCAAAAAAGAGCCAATTCCACCCGGCTCCATCCTTCCGTGGTGTGACCGTGCCGATAACGGACCATCTCGACCTTCTTGGTGTTACGTTGACATCGACCCTCAATTTAGGTCATTTCATTGAGGCAAAGGCTCAATTAGCTGCAAAAAAGTTGGGGATCCTTGCGAAGGTGAGATGGTACTTCACGCCTGAACAGCTGCTCAACTTGTATAAAGCGCAAGTTCGGTCATGCATGGAGTACTGCTCTCACCTCTGGGATGGATCTGCCAGGTACCAACTTGACGCACTTGAGTCGATTGACAGACGGGCCAGGAGACTTATCGGCAATGATGCGCTGGTCGACTCAAAGCTCCAGAGCCTTGAACACCGACGACGAGTTGCCAGCCTGTCGGTTTTCTATCGGTTACATTTCGGGGAGTGTGCGATGGAACTGCACAATTTGATTCCGCCTAGCCCTTTCCATCATCGGACTACAAGACGTACGGCAATGCGCCATCGTTACATGGTTGATATCCCACCCATACGCGCAAAGCGTTTCGAAAATACTTTCATTGTGCGTACAGCTAAGGAGTGGAATTCCCTGCCGGCGTCTTTGTTTCCCGATAACTACAACCTAGGGGTCTTCAAGTCAAGAGTGAATAGGTTACTTCTAGGCAAGCGTGCTTCACCTTCGACCACATCATCACTTAACATCAGGCGAGATAGTGGTCAAACGCGAGCCTATAACAAATAAAAAAAAAAAAATAAAAAAAAAATAAAGATCTTTCTAGATCAACAACGAACGACTATAATATAAATCAATCCAAAAAGGCCCTCCTAAGGATAATCCTAAGGATTTGCAAGTGGCAACATAAAAACTTCTAGAATGTTCATTAAAAGTTCTAAACGTTTCTCTTTAGTTTTCCTGTTGGCATCGCACCAATATAAAGAGGATACTAAATTGAAAGACTAGATTCTAAGAACGGCTATTGAATTGGCTCTATCAATCGCATTCAATTGAGACTAGTGGTTATCCACTCAAAGGAGTTAAGAATAATTTATTTTCTAATGACATAATGGCTTTTACGGTGAAAACAATGTTGAAGTAGGAATCGTTATAATGAACATGAGAGGAACAAAGGTTACCGACATAGCCAGAAGAATTGCCAAACTTAAGTGGCAGTTGTGCACATTGCCGTGCCCTGCACATTACCGAAAAGTTCCGATGTGGCGACCGCGAATAGGAAGATGCGTTGAAAGATCTCCCACCAGGAGTACAGATGACCTGGTGAGGATGGCGGAGGTCCGCTAGATGCGAGACGCACGGGACCGGTCAATCTGGCGACGCTTGGGGGAAGTTCGGTTGATATGATGATGATTATGATGATGAAGAACATGTTTTTTAAGAGTAGGATTTGTATACATGCCTCCTCTCCGTGAAGAGCCCGTTCCATCATCGGACTACAAGGCGTACGGCGATGCGCCATCGGTACATGGTGGACACTCCACCCATACGCACTAAACATTTTGACAATACTTACACTGTGCGTACAGCTAAGGAGTGCAATTCCCTGCCGTTGCCTATGTTTCCCGATAGCTACAACCTAGAGGTATTTGGGCAAGCGTACTTCACCGTCGGCCACATCATCGCTTACCATCTGGTGAGATAGTCAAGCGCGAGCCTATCAATAATAAAATATAGGGAGAGGGCCGTAATCCACCACGCGGGCCCAGTACGGATTTGTGGATGTCACATGAATACGAGTTTTTGGTTCTAGAATATGCCGGTTTCCTCACGATGTTTTCCTATTCGCTGTGAGAGCAGAGGCGATGAAATAATTTACACAAAGTAAACGAACTGGCTGTATTCGAACACAATACTTACTACTTGAAAGTCGCGGCTGTTACCACACGGCAGCTCTTAGTTATTTTTTTTTGCTTTCTAGGAAAGTGTCACTAAAAGCAGTGTGTTAACTTTAAATTCTATAATAAACCACAGTAACTTTTTCTCCGCCAACTACTATGAAGGATCCACCATATTTAAACTGTAGTCGTAAACTAGTTTAAATTCAGGACAAGCGGCTTTATTTGGGTTTTCCAAAATAGCTTATTACACTTAAGATTTCCCAAAAACCAGTTGATGAAATTACGGACACCATTTTAACTTACGATGCCATACTAAAAAATCTTGTCGGTTGCTATGCTGCGCTATTGGATTTTTAAAAATATTTTGCAGCAAAGGGTGCGAAACGTGGAAGATAACAAAGGAACATCTCACGCCAAACCCAGGTCTTCGTCAACCGATGTCTTCGTCGCATCCTCGGAATATACCGGCCCGAGACCATCTCTACTTTAGAACTGTTGGAGAGATGCCACGAAAGCCCGATCGACCGCCAGATCAAGCGGCGTAAATGGAGATGAATTGGTCACAAGCTCTATAACTAAATCACTATCTAACTAAATCAAAATCTGTACATCCGTTTAGGAGCGATGATGCCACAGACAGATACACAAACACACCGATACACACTTCAAACGTATAACATCCCTCTTTTTCCGTCGGGGGTTAATAATGCGTTTTTTTAGAACCGCCTAAAACCCAATTAGAGTGCGGTGCCCCAGTGCAGAATATGACACACAAGCTATAGTGCCCCAAGTGCACATACACCGGCACTTTAGAGGACTTGACGCCATTGACGATGAAATTAACGTGGCCACCTACTGGGCCCTAAGTATTCGAGTTTCGTACGTGGTTTAGCTAATGCTCCGAACACGTACGGTAGCCATTATTTACGGGTAACTGTGGGAAAATATGTAACAGCAGGCGAGAAAAGCAACCAAGGGAATCCTTATCCATTGAACTTATGTAATAATTGTGTAAAATTTTTATTTATTCATGAATAAGAGACAACCATACAAAGTTACATAATAATAAACACAAAATAGACAAAAATCATTAAAAGTAATTTTGACAGTAAAATTTAGGCAGGTCAACAGTTGGAGAATGTGAAAAGGAAATTTGTAAAAATGGTTTGGTTGTCTTTGGAGTGATTCGCCCTAGAAATTGTCTGTGTTGTTTTGTGTTTGGATATGGGTGTAGGGATATGTATGTATGTATTATGTAAACTGTTCAGATATGATTTTGAAACCATACCAACTATCAGGGCCAGCAGGTAAAATACAAATGTTTTCACATAAGCTTCAACAGAATAAAATCATTCATCAGCTACTTAACAATGAATGCTATTGAAGACAAATTACCAAAATCACAGTTTAGATTAGATAGGATTTTTATACGATATTACTCAGTCAAAATAACTGATTTCTGTATACTTAACTGTGGGAATTTGCAACTGCAAATGTTAACCAATAACAGGTACTATTGAAACTGGCGTTGTAAGTGGACTAGTTTTAGGTACAAGCGACTATTTGAGCCATAAACCCCGGCATTGTTGGTGTTCCGCATTTACAACGGCCTACTAAACGAAATATAAATCAGATAAAGCTTGAATTGCTCTTGCGCCCGCGCAAAATACTTTACTTGGAACCAGAATGAGGGAAACTTTCGTTTTGAGGTAAATCAAATTACCGCACCAAATACCTCAGTTTTTTTTTTATATAAAAGTAAATACACTGTTTAAATTAGGTACAACGCCACATGCTAAATCGATGATAATTCAAGTTTGCCGCGATAATCAAATAGTGCCTTAAACGTTGTTATTTCGCAAAATATGTAATAGACTATAATTTCGTTTACATTAAAATAATCGCTGTGAATACTATCAACTTGCTAAGTCGAGCTATTTCTAGCCAGTATTTCTCGTATTTATAACATTCCAATGCTATAAAAAAGGATTTGCTTGAGTCCAAGGTTGCAAAATGTTGATATATAATGCCCACTTCCTTATGCACCCAAACACTTTGCATGACCCCGCCTAGATGACTCACAGATTTTGAGACAAATCTAAATACATATTTGTCAAACGCTCAATTCTCTGAAATTATCCCCACTACTAAGTATCTTCTGGTCACTTAACAGAAGATTGTCGAAGTATGCACAGATCCTATAATAAATAGGATCCACCAACATCTAATATTTAACACGTCGCCAACGGTGTTCTGAGGTGTCCGCTTTGAGCTTGGAGTTTTTCGGCAATGGTTGGATATGCAGGTCACATGAGAGCACATAACAGAGCAGCGAATCTGAAATATCAACCACATTGAGGAACCAATGAATGCGGTCGCTGTGGCCGAAACCAGCTAGATCGCATCATCATCATCAGACCCTATAAACTGGATGAGATCCGAAATGAAACAATACTTAAAATAATTGAAGTTACACCATGTCGGTCGAAGCCATTGAAACAGAAGAGTCCTTGGAGCCCCGTAAAGCCAAGCGTAGCTTCAAATGTCTCTCAGGGCTAACTGAACCGATCATCCGAAAATACTAGCTGGATCAGACTACAAGGAAAGCAGAAAATTTGCTACATTTTATCCCGGAACAATGCATGGATAGGCCACGACAGCTAGTAACGTATTTTTAGATACCCACATACAACCCAAGCAACAGCTTTCATGACTGGTGTCGAAAAACTCTTGAAGTGTGTCGTGACACCGTGAAGGGCGCCCGGCTGCCACTAAAACTTACGTCAATTACGCACCTGGCGTCCACCGCCCTGTGAACCTATTGGTAACAACATAAATTCAACTCTACACACTTATCTGCTACAGTAAATCTAATAACGTGGTCGGCTGGGTAATCAAGTCATTATTTGATATTACTCAGTGTCTAAGCTCATTTCGATTCTATCTTATTATGAAACGGAAATGTAATCTATATCAGTAGTAAGTTTTATCTAATATTTAGAATATTAAATTATTTTTAACGCAATCCTGACTTCATTCTGATCTTAATATAAATTATAGGTACATTTCGCAAAAGGAGCACGCACCAAAAAAAACACGGTGAACCACGATCAGACGTCACGTTTTGGTCAAACATCACGATTAGCGGCTACCTAATCCGTACACATCCGTTACGCATCAAATTCACAACCGAGGATCGTAATCCTACTACGTAAACATTACTGAGAAAAACCCACTCGATTCCTGGGCGTGGAGCACGGCGCACTTGGAATGACCGAATACGTGTAGCAAGTGCTTAATATAGGCACGTCCTGTATGCGTAGGTGCACGCACGTGCTGTGCATCAGAACGAGTCATAGCGAATCATCAATAGCTTAACGTAGGCGTGACGTAGACACAGGGAAACGTTAACCTTTGTGCCCAAACCGTACATCAGCGTGGATATGCCAAACGGCTATGATGTCAAGGCAAATCACCAATCAAACTGTGCAGTCAAGCCATCAACAGCTACGTAATTAAAAGACACATCCCACAAAGCATGCTAAGCAAACAAACGCAATACTGTATGGCAGACACCCAAATACTTAAGCTTGACGTAATTTGGATTAATGACGAAACAAAAGTAATTATAACACTACGACTCATTGCCCAGCACACAGACCGCAATGACATCATTCCCAAGCTCTAAAGCTGTCACAGAAACGTCAGCATACCTGAATGATGAGCGACAGTCAAACCAAACATACATCACAGAGCAGTAAGCGCACAATCACACTGACTCATGCAGATAAATACAATTTCATAAACGAAGGCATATTCTTAGGCTGTGACTAAACGTATCTGCGAACAAGTATTATGATGACTATATATAATCGGACAACATATTAACTCGTGACGAAGGGACGGCGACCCCGGACGCTAATTTGTGAATGAAAGAGTTATTTTCATCCGGTTGTATATTTCGCTGAATAATACTAACACTACAAAAATACTACGGTATGATCTATCTTAATTCTAGGAACTGAAGCACTTTATATCGATTAACTTGACCAATACTAAACGCCATAATTGTATCGTTTGGATCTGCATTTAGATTGAAGCTAAACAAATTAGCATCACTTGTCATACTTGCTCACCTTATATGGTCCAGGACACAAATTTTTACATCATCTAATTACTTCCAGTGAATGATGATGAAGCTGCAGTATATGACAGTACAAGTATGACAAATTGTATTGTCCATAAAAGCTAAGCACGTGTAAGTCAGAAAGAACCATTCAATCAAGACATAGATCGATAAAGTGTTTTAGTAACTGAAACTATAAGGGTAAACATTAAAGTGCAATATGGTGCGCCTGCACAAGTTATAGTGCGCGAATCAAATATGTGACTGGGACGTCAATAATATATTGTCAACCCGGAATCTCCAATGCATCTCATCAATATTAAAATTGTTGAACCACTTAATATCGATTCGTGGAATCTGATAATTGTATGTGTCAAGAATAACACATTAGTACTGACGACTGTTATTACATAGCTAACTACACAGATCTGTGGGAACGAATAAATCTCTGTTGACAAGGCCGGTGCTTAGTTTATTGTTAAAAACATTGAAATGATAATGGTTTTTCCGATGTAATCACTCATTTGCATGAAGTACGAGTTTATTATCGAAAGAAAATGTAAAAAGTTGTAAAAACCCGGCTGTTAACTGATGTATTGTTGTACCCCTTAGCCCATTGTAGTACTGAAGTAAGTCACGACTTCGCTACTTTTTTAATATCTTTATATCTTATACTTTTGCGATGCGAAATGATGCTATAGTTATTGTATTGAAGACAATAACTAAAGTCAAACAATTACTGCGAAAGTCTAAGTAAGTTGGACTTAGAAAAGTTACTGTTGAATATTTGCACGGCGGAATATGTCTTTCAGTAGTTATACTATTCAGTATTACCCACGAACAAGCAACTACTCTCTGCACGAGATCCTTATTGCTAAGTCAACGACATAGCCATCTATGAATCACGCTACATTGTGCACATTGGAGTGCTGATCGCATCTTAGCTGTGCCTGTGACCGTCACAGGCGTCAATTTGTCCTTTCCACATGCGTTGGCGTTATCCGTTGAATCAAAGATTGTGACGTCCGTAAAGTTCGCTTTTAGCTGTGCAGTTTCCAACCCCTCACCGTCACATGACACAGCGATTCGCGGCGTAGCGTGTTCCAGATTGCTTTTAGGTACCTGCATCTTCAAGTCATGCTCGGAGGTTGAACTTCGGAACGTAAACCAGATAGCTGGTAGTGCCTACTCATTGTTGTGCTTTGCCCTATGTCTTTTGAGGTAAAGCGCGAAGTGTTGTCGTCAGAAACCTGACTATTGAATGCGTGGGAGGTACTCCCTCCTCCCCTATTTGAGACTGAACTTTGTGACTTTATGCTCTTGGTAGCCGCGTCATTGAGAACGTCTTGGGTGGTTGGAATAATCACATACAGAGTATTAATTTATAATTAACTAACGATCTGCCCCGGCTTCACCTGGGACAAATTATTTACAAAAACCTTCCTCATTTATCGTTCTATCTATTAGTCAAAACGGTATCAAAATCTGTTGCTTGGTTAAGGAAGAGTTAGCGGATATACAGGCGACTTGTTTTATACACACACACATGATAGGTGACATGATAGGTGCCCAGAGTGTATCTAGGGTATGATGTTTAAGGTATGATGAAAGTCCCTAAATAAATAATGATGAAAAAATAAATTTACTTTAATTTCACGTCTCCTCTGAAAGGTTTTGGTTGGCGAGTAAAATACTAGAGCATGAAAATGTAGAATTCAATTAGCTGACAAAATTGAGTATAAGTTTGCAAAGTAATAATAATTACTACTAGTGAGTTACAGATACCGGCACGGTTCTTGAGCGCTCGGCGGAAGAGTGGGGATCGCTTTGCGCATCGTACACTTATGACAAATAAAACGCACACCTGTTTATTATTTATTTTTTCTAAGTTACGGTCTACGTAATTTCTTACTTATAAGATTAAATAATGATTTATTAAATTGAGAAATGGAAATTGAGATCAAAAAAAAAGGTAGGTAACTAACAAAAGTATTTCTAATTTAAAATTATAACTTAGTTCTTATAGTTTGTCAAAAATTACTAAAAAATCTATAACGTACCTACATACTTTTTTTTGTTAACATTTTTGACCTCTAATTTCATTTGTTCATTAATGAAATGAAAAACAATATAGTTTGTAAGTATAGTAGTATAGTTAGTAATGAAAAATAATAGTTTTGCTATAATTACAAACTGACATTAATTTTTTTCCTGCTATATTTTCGATAAATATCACCTTTTATTATTATAATAAAGGTCTAATTAATAAAAAAAACACATAACATATTTGAGTTCTAACTTACCAGATAATTTAAAATGATGCAGTTTAAAAATTTGTAGCAATTAAATTGGCCGGAATTGTACTCGTCGTCGTGAGGTACGTGCAACAAGAGTAAAGAACGAATCACAACTGACGGCTATGACGCGATACGCTACGGGCCAATCACTGCACTTTCCCCGCCCCCGCGCCTCACTTCATACCACCAGAGGGACCCAATAATTCACTTTTGCGCACGTGAAGCTCAGCGCTCAAGAACCGTGCCGATGATTGTACTACTATTGTTTTAACTCAACGTTTCGTTTATTACGGTTTATAGAACCAATAAATCCATGTTCTTATGATTATACTCTTCGAGTCATGGAAATGCTTTCTTAAATAAAGTAGGGTAAGCCAATTTGAATGAAACAAACTTTCCAATGTTTAACTTTCATATTAATTTCTATTATTATTGCGGATAAATGCATAGTGTAAGGTTTTCTTACTTGTTCATTGCTGGGAGTACATGTTTTAAACTTACCACCTGTATTGAAACTAGTTGGTTCACACACGGGGTCCCAGCGCTAACAAAGAAAATATGGTTCAAATAAATGTCACTAGATGGCGTAATAAACATCGATTTGTTGCTAACCATAAAATTATGGAATACTGGGCTACTAATTCACATTTCAAAGATTTTATGAACGGATTATTTAAAATTGATTCCAATAGATGGCGCGGTTATAAATTTCTGAGGCATGCCAATCGATTTTTTAATTTGTATTGTAACACAATTTGGTAAAAAAACAATACAGTACAATGAAACTGTAAAAACGTGCAAAAAATACTATAAAACAAATCGTCACTGTATTTAAAGAAAAAATAGTCACAAACCGAGGAAACCCTTTTACTTGCAAGTCTCTGCTAACGCCATCTATAGCCGTGGAACGGAACCGAACGCGATCAAAGTACTTATAAAAATAATCATCTTATTTATTTAACCATTAATGTACACACACATAGTAAATAGACAAGAAGAAGGAACAGTAAATAGAAGGTATGCTTATTTCTAACGAAATCTCTTCCAGCATAGCTGCGCGAGGAGAGTTGCAAAAAAAGATATGTAGACACCGTGTGTAGAGGGGAAATAAAAGAAAAATAAATACTAAACAATTCACAATAAAGAAGAATACAGTAAAGATAATTAATATATACTCTTATATACATGCATATTGATAAAATAAATATTACGATAATAAATACTAACTAATAGCATAAATACTTAAATAAAAATGCATAATTATATGCAACTAAGACGGAATGGACAGATAATGCTCTTACACTCTCTTTTAAAAAATGCAAGAGTTTGGTAGTCCCTAATATCAGGCGGTAACGAGTTACACAACCGCACCGCGTGAACAGTAAAGGAGTAGGAGTAGAAGTCGGTAGTGTGGGAAGGTGTTTCAAGGAGATGCTTAAGATGCGACCTGCAAAGTGCATCGGAAGAACGGGAGTAGGAGAAGCGTTCGCGGAGGTAGGAAGGCGTTTTAAGGTTGTGAAGGACGTTAAATAGCAGACACAAAATCCGAGAGTTCCTGCGAAGTCGAATAGGGAGCCACTTGAGCATCTTGCGAAGCCTGCATCTTTATCAATCGAAAAACACTAGTAACGTCGGATAGTTTCTTTGTATGGGATGAGGCATCTGTATGCTAGTATTATATATGAAGACCTGCACCATAATAATTGTGTATATTTAAAGAATAGCGCACGGAACGCGAATCCTTGCCTACTTGTCTACTTGAGTTATCAAAATGAAAGGGAAGGAGTGTGCTTCGTGGTGCAATTAGGGTGCTGATCTTTCTAGATAAGCGTGAATCAACTTGGACATGAAAAATTGTAAACAGATAAAAACTAATGTTAACAGAACAAAAGTGTTTCTGCTATCATTAGTTTCTAATGTGGTAGCCTTGTGATAGCTCATACTGTTTATATTTGAATCGGTATGCATTTTGCAAAGGTTGTGATGGCCTAGTAGTTTTAAGTCTTCGTCTCTCCTGCCTCCGCTCGTGAGGTAAAATCCGGTGTGACGTGTACCATTGTGACGTTTTCAATTGATGTGTTTGTCTGGGGCATCACTGATATCATTGAAGGAAAACATCGTGAGGAAAGTGAGGAAACCTTAGACTTAAAGTAATTTAAGTCTGAAACCGGCAACCAGCCTTGAGGCCGTGATGAATGCTCTTATTTTCTCTGTATGAGAACCTTCTCAATCTTGAGATTATTGAAAGTATTATTACGAGTATGATGCATTGTAAGCATGTCTATGAGCCGCTAGGTTGTTGCCCTGTTATTCTGGCAAATGCTTAACTTTTTATATGTCGTGGTGGCCCAATAGCTAATACCTCGCCTCTCGTGCTTCAGGTCATGGGTTCAAATCCGGGCAAGTACCAATATGTCTTTTCAATTTATATGTATTTTCCAAGTTTATCTTGGAGATCGCTGACAACGGTGAAGAAACCTGGACTTATAGTGAGTTTATTATAAGATTGTGCTCCACTGGTGTAATTGTTGCAAGGCGTTCCAGTGCGAAGTTAAACGATTAAAAAAAAAGCTCTTAAGCGTCTTATAAACTTAGGAAGAAAAAGCAAAGCTCTTGAATAAAGAACATACATAAACTCAAGCCTTATTTTTCATGGGGGTAGGCAGAATATACAATCCTTACACTGCTTCATTAACGTTCATAGATCTAGTCATACACGCACGCCCATTATGAGTACTGCATATTTGGCCATTCTGAAGAATATCACAAATAAGATCCGTGTAGGCCCTCCTAGGGCGTCGTCCTGGATTTCCACTCACGTCTTCCTTGTAAATTTATTAGTCACCTTTCACATACTTTACATCGCTAGTAACGCATTTCTACTATTTATTCTACTTTCGTGTGTTTTTTGCCATACCCATACATAAGTGAAGGCGTAAATCGAAACTTTTTATCCGACTGTTTATCAGTCTATGTAAGTTTGTTCCTATGTGGCGTTCTAGAGACCAAATGCGTTGGCCGATTTTGATGATTCTTACGTCAATCGATTCGTCTCAACGAAACTTGCGAGTGTCACTGGCTACATCAAAATTGTATAATAGAAAAAATGGCGGATTATAGGCGCCATATTGTAGGGGCCCAATGTTTTTTTTTTCGTCCAAAACCATCGTGTGGGGTATCAAAATAAAAGGTTTTAAGAGGTGATTTCAAACAATTATATGTTTAAATGTAACTCATTAAAAAAAAAATGTTATCTCAAATGTTATAAATAAAAAAGTTAAATAAAAAAATCAAAAAGCCCGACTGCTTAAGAAGCGAACTAAAAGACGTAAACAATAATAAAATCACGCTGTGCAGTCGGAGGATACATCTGGTTTTGGTCAGCCAGCTCGCGTATATGTATCCTCCGACTGCACAGCACGATTTTCTAGTTTATGTCTTTTTAGTCCGCTTCGGAAGCAGTCGAGTTTTTTGATTTTCTGAATTAACTTTTTTGGATATCGACTGGTCATAATTAATAATACTTTTCCTACTTATATCTTATCTTACTAATATTATAAATGAAAAAGTTTGGATGGATGGGTGTTTGTTGCTCAATCACGCCAGAACGGATCTGGATAAAATTTGCCACAGATAGATTATAGTCTGGGAAAGCGCATGTTACTTTTATCACGGTATAATGTTCCCTTGGGATTTTCAATGCGGGCGAAACCGCGAGCAGAAACTAGGACATAATACATTCGAAAAACAAACAATTCCATTGTTCGAAACACTAAACGCACTAGTCACATTGCTTAGATTTCTTGGTTTTCCAAAGGGCAAGATCAATAGTACTATTAATATTCAGTGTACGCATTTGCCGGGTGACAACGAGTCATTGACCAGCGTTTGTAAAAATGGTGGCTTCGATAACTGATGGATTGCATTGACGCATTACAATGTGGGTGATGGAAGATGCATTTAAATGATATTAGATTAGAATGTCACTTAGTAGGATGTTTTCGAGAGAAAGCTTTACTTTTGATAACCTTCATTGAATTTATCTCATCTTCCGGGACTTGTCCCATGTTACTTGAGGTTTCCTTTTTCCATATCGTCCTGTCAACCGGCACGCTATCACTGACTCCCTTTTCTTTCATATTACTCCTGACACCACCCATCTTTTTTTCTTTGCTTTCCTCTCCCTTTTCATTCATCCATCCATCATGTCAGGATAGGATAGATGGACCCCTTTTATTCATTTATTTATTTAATACTTCATGCACACACGAGTACAGAGGCGGACTTAATGCCTTAGACATTTTCTACCAGTCGACCTTTGGGTGATGGAGAGATAAACAGTGGTAGGTGCAATAATGAAAGTTATGTGGATTATTTAAATACACATATAAACTATAAATACAATATAATCATACCATATAATATATTCAAAATAATAAACACTACGCACCCCTTTTCCGCACTTAAGACTCCTATTTGATCCGTTGTGTGTGCAGGACTTCTCTCTATGAGAGGTAATGGGCGGTAATCCACCATGTGGGCCCAATGCGGTTTGGCGGCATCCACCATGTCTATAATGCACTTTTATTTAGGCATTAATTTATCTCGTGAATTCAATTTCATCAAAGCTTGGACCTTTCGATAAATGAATTTCAAAAAGTCAATGAACCTGTGTAGGTTAATTATCTGTGTAGATAATTATTACAATTTGAATAGTATTGTAATAAAACTTCTTTCCAAAAAAATATTACCGACTTCCAAATAAGAAAACTACAAAGTGAAAAATAACTTTATTTTTGGAAGTCGGTGTCTTTCGTAGGTACCATTTTACTGCGTTATAGACACCGACATCCAAAATAAAGTTATTTTTCACTTTGTAGTTTTTAACCGACTTACCAAAAAGGAGGAGGTTCTAGAAGTCGATAGTATTTTTTTGTAAAAAAGTTTTATATTTTTCACTTTTTAGTTGTACTTACTTAATAGGCAAGTTGTTTAGTAAGTTACCTTAACGCCAGAATAGATTAGCCGAATATCATGAAACTTGAACATAAAGGGTGAAATGAGAGATCTGCTTACCCCTCAACAGCGTACTGGCGTGATGTTATGTTATGAAATGGTATACACAATAAACAGACATGCGATTGCAGCAATCCCGAGAGATTTCCAGTTATTTATTGAAGAGTTCTGTTGTATATCTCCGAAGTTCTTCATCAAATCTTCACCAAATTAAAATGGGACCAATTTCGAAACATACTCTTTCATACAAAAAAAGGAATTTTCAAAATCGGTCCACAATTGACGGAGATATCGGTGAACATACATAAAAAAAACATACAAGAAGTCGAACATAGAACCTCCTCCTTTTCGGTAAGTCAGTTAATAAATAGGTAACACTTACAGTAGGTGTCAAACACAATAGTAAAGATTATAATAAATCAAGTTTCAAGGACGGTAAACTACATCGCAGCGACGTTTATTTTAAACCTACAACCAATACCACCGCTACCATAGACTATATAGGTAAGTAATTAATACCACAGACACATAATTATCAAGTGTGGCTAAATGATTGATGTTGATGCTTCAACACAATTAAAGGTTTATATATGTCAAGATAATTCGCAATGTACATGTATTTACTACACGGATGTCCATATGAACACGGATATAATCAGGTACGAATTACGATAAAGTTGCGCTTATACTAGAGTTGCCAACCGTCTTAATTTCCCAGAACAAGTTTCTAGTGCACTGGGATGCCCTGTCAATGATGTTAAATGAATAGTGAGGTAGATACGTTTAACCGACGCGACGTCAGCACGGCAATAGAAACACAAGCTGACCAGCTTGAGTGAACTCAGTCCGTCCTGCGTCTGGCCGCGACACAAACGTGCGTTTGAACAGTATATGTTTATCTCTTTCTGACAACGGGGACCCATTTATATATCTGTGATCTTTTATTACCTTTTTTCTTTCTGTTACCTTTTCAGTGATATAAATAAAGTACCAAGATCTAAAGGTAGCTTAAGTAAAATATCGTCATGTTTTTATTTCTTTATAATGAGTATGATGTCTCTACTGATAAAATCACACTCTGTCCTGTATAGTTTCTAAGCAGCGTCCTGGATTTTTAACGCATCCCGATAAGACCACGTATTTTAAAATTCGCGCCACTTTTGGAAATGCACTTTTTACAATACCAGGCAGGGACTTATAAAACCTTAAACACTTATATAAAAAACCTTAATTAATGAGAAGACAGACATATTAATGTAACTATTGCTACTCTATTACGTTGTCCTGTTTTAGACTGATTTGTCCCGGTTTTTCCAACTACAAATCCTAGTTTTTAGAATTTTCGGTTGGCAACCCTAGCTTGGGTAAACAGTTTCTTTGTAGCAAGAGACGGCAAACAAAAATGTATTGACAAACATGATTTAAGAATTTATACCGATCCCAAATATATTGGTATAAGACCTGGAGTATGATGATGATGAGTTTAGATTGAGTAAGTTATAGGTAAACTATATTCCTCCACTACGACAAATTGTTGCCAGGCAATATTAAATTCTTAATAAAAAATAAAGTTATTTTTCACTTTGTAGTTTTCTTATTTGGAAGTCGGCAGTATTTTTTTGTAAAAAGGTTTTTTGTTTTTCCCCTTAAGAGCGTACTGGCGTGATATTATGTTATGAAATGGTATTATCAATAAACAGACATGCGATTGCAGTAATCCCGAGAGATTTGCAGTTATTAATTGAGAGTTATGTCGTATATCTTCGAAGTTCTTCATCAGATCTTCACTAAATTAAAATGGAACCAATTTCGAAACATACTCTTTCAATTTTCAAAATCAGTACACGATTGACGGCGATATCGGTGAACACACACCAAAAGAAGAAAAAAACAAACATAAAGTCAAACATAGAACCTCCACTTTTTGGTAAGTCGGTTAAAAAGGGACATTGTAACCGTAGCTTCAGAATAATGTCTGATAAGTTCGTTTTATGAACATTTATACCAAGTTTTGCTGTTTCAATAAAACTTTTATATGACCCATATAATTTTATAGGACACTTTTTTGCCACTAAAACCTCAATGACCTCTCTCGCACATTGAATGGACTTATTTCGCACTTTTCATATTTCCTTATTTGGTTTCGCGTGATGGGTGGCGCTCTCCATCGAAGAAGCAGATAATTTGACGTCTTTACATACGGAATACTACGAAATTCGGATAAGGAAAAGGAATTGTTTAGTAATGAAAGTATTTTTGAATCTTAGGTTATGTATTTTTCCTGCAGAAACCTTTTTTTATTTATTTATGTATTTGGTTTTATTGCTGGTTCGAATGTTAATAAACCGATGCGGTGTGCATGTGTAGGTGTCTTTAATTACGCTGCCAGGATAACAGTATACTAGCTTGCTCTAAGGGCTTCGCTCTCAAACCTATTGCACAGGACCCTTACATTTTCAAGCTAATTGCTAAATGTAGCATTACAAGTTTTCAATAGCTTAAGGCGATATATACGCACCAATGTTAACGCAGTACTGGCCGTGCGCCCGCTCGGAGCCAAAATATCAGTATTGAACCTCCTTTTGAACAGTTTTGTTTGCAAAATATTATTTGATTCACATATGCTATTTCTGATATGAAGAAATTCTGCCATCAATTTTTCTGTGTAAAAATATTTTAAAACATCCAAGTCGTTTTGGAAGAGTATCCAAAAGTTGCGAAAAATATCGTGTTGCTAATTATATTTAAAGCAAAACTATTTGTTATACGAAAAAACATTGTTTAAAAAAAATGTACATGAAACAATAATAAGTATTTTTTTTTCAAACCTTTTAACCTAGCCGTTACTAAGGAATATGCTTCAGAAAGTTACCGTTTTACGGCACTAAAGCGGATGTAGGCCCTTAACTGTGCCTCGTAGAAGGCGCAGAAATATTAAACAACAATTAAACAACAATGCGTAATCAAAAGACACGTATTAACTTCCTACGTACAAACAAAGCTTTTTAAACGGTATGGTACGTGTCAAAGACAAAATGATTGCATGGTTAAAACGTTTAAAATGCTATTTTGTAATATGCTGACCTTGTGTTCTAGCATCAGTTATATTGTTATAACACCCACACAGTTCATTATCCATACTTAATATTATAATAACGAAAGTAACTCTGTCAGTCTGTTACCTCTTCACGCTTAAAAAAAAATCCGACTGCTTAAAAAGCGAACTAAAAAGACGTAAACAAGAAGAAAATCATGCTGTGCAGTCGGAGGATACATATGCGCGAGCTGGCTAACCAAAACCAGATGTATCCTCCGACTTTCTAGTTCGCCTTTTTAGTTCATTTTTTAAGCAGTCGGGCTTTTTGTTATTTTTAATTTATTTTTTATTAAGTAACTACTTCTTATTTTACGTTTTTTAATTAGGTATATTTAAACATATAAGTGTTATATATTTTTGTGTAATCACCTCTTAAAACCCTTTATTTTGATACCCCACACGAGGGTTTGCAAAAAAAAAATATTGGGCCCCCATATGTCGCCCAAAATCCGCCATTTTTCTATTTTCCAATTTTAATGTAGCCAGTGACACTCGCAGGGTTAAGACGTATCGATTGACGTAAGAACCATCAAAATCGGTCAACGCGTTTGGTCTCTAGAACGCCACTTAGGAACAAACATACATACATACATAGACTTATAAACACTTTACCCTCCTTCGACAGTCGGGTAAAAAGCCGAACCAATTTGGAAAATATTTGATATGGAGATAGTAGTATTAGAGACCCTGGGATGGAGTTATTACCCAGGAAATCATCCTTAAGAGGGTGGAAAGGGGTGTGGACGTGTGTATGATGAACTAATTATTGCTCAAGGCCCACACACCTGCAATATTAATGCGCGATATAAAAAATAAGCTACTTATTCGAATTATTAATGCCACGCAAACGAAGTCGCGGGCAACAGCTAGTTATATATATTTGTGTGACTGGTTATTATCTGTTTTTAACACGCTTTTATTACCTTGGTCTGTATGTATCTATGTAACGAAAATCTTTGAACGCGATTTTCACCCCCTACAAAACGTCGGCTTAATTTGAAACTTTGCAGACCTATCAAGGACCGAGGAAAATGCAATAATTTAATAATATTTTGTTCCATTATCCTTATCAGGATCTTCAGGATTAGCGATATTTTTGTATCCGATAACCGGTAGTGTCTTTGTACCAAGGCGCGTGCTAAGACATACGCATGTATAAATAAATGTTCCGGAGAAGGAGCCTGAAAAACAGGTATCACATCCAGGGAAGACAATAGGCGCGATAATTACCCACTCTCCCCACAGGGAGGTAGTTGCATTAATATATAGTAGTTTATAAAATTAACTTAAAATAAATTAATTAAAAATTAAAACAACACGCTTTAAAAGAAAACCAAACTAAAAAGTAAAAAGTAATTTTCAATAAATTTAAATTAAGAATAGTGTGATTATTCAATAAAATTATTTTATTTTAAAAAAGCGTGGGGTGCAGTCCCGTCAAAATCGGTCCAGCTGTTCCGGAGATTACTCGGAACAGACAGACAAACAAAAAATATAAAAAAGTACCGTATATTCTTATATACGCATTTACTAAAACGCTATTATATTGATATACAAACAGACACTTCAATTTTATTCATGTGTTATCTGTCTATTATATCCATAGACCGGTTTAGGCAACTAAATGCCCGCAACGTAGAAATAGAATTATCAAGAAGAACACATTTGATTTTAAACTTAAAAGATTTCCACAAAAACACGAGCGTTCTAAAAATAGCTATTTATAACAGCACCCACAAGTAGACAAGTTGATCCAAAAATAAAACGAAAACTTGAATTTAATTCATACCCATCACAGAGCACCAATAAGCCTCGTCGGGCATTACTAGAGACGATCATAACTTCCCATAATAAATATTAAGGTTTTTTTTTAAACTTGTTTTTTGAAATTAATGTGATATCACTTGTCATGAGCCATATATAGAGACACATCTAATGAGCCCAAATACGATGATGCTGATATTGTCTGGTTGAGGATTTGCTTTGGCCACCTTTCGGCTCCATCATGACCTAGCTCCATAAAACCGTATAACTTCAATGTTTCCAAGGTTACAGAAGTACACCAAGTTTGAGATTAATCCGATGCTAGGAAGTGCTTGAAATCGTATAAATAGTTGCTGGAAACACATACGAAAGCAAGGTTATATAAAGATTGTAAAAAACCAAGAGCGTCAGTCAATTTACTCATAGAAATTGACTACCTATGTCAATAGGTATGATTCCTAGGTTAAAAAAACGATAATTACATTTAGTTCGACCATTGGATTATTAAATAATATTGAACATGAATATTTTGCTTTATCAAATCAATAAAAATTGACGAAGATAAAGCGCATCGAAGTTCAGAAGTGGGGCGACGTCACGTCTAAGTAAAAAGTGTAAAATTTCAACGCAATGTACTGTATCGTTGTAAATTTAGGTGAACGTTAAATTCAAAAAATAAGTGCCCAATCTTTTTTGGTAACCTAACTGATGGGCAAAAAAAATATTTTCAGTTATCATCCCTATTATTATTGTCGTATACCGTTTTTCATTTTGCGTTTTTGCCATAATGCGACTAAATCTTAGCAATGATATCTCTATTCGCCGCCGGCGCGACGTTCCGTGTTCTGTGATAGCGAATACATAATTTTAAATCTAAATTACCTAATTAATGGTATATAACCGTTCGTCTTAACGATATGGGTATTCTGCCTATCCTAACCTACGGTGCGGTGCTGGTCATTCACCGAATTGCAAAAGATTCGCCTTGGGGTTTGCTAGAGAGCTATGGAGCGCAGCATTCTGGATGTGAAAAGAACAGACCGAATACCGAACACCACGCTTCACTCCAAAAGGAGCATAATAGACGTGAATAAAAAGGCTGACAGGCCCAAATGGGATTGGATGGTTCACGTTATACGTATGCACATTGACCGCTGGACATTCTCCACGCAGTGGCTTCCTGAAAATGGAGGCCAACCTAGAAAGAGGTTGCGAGGAGATTTGGATGCGTACCATGGGCTGGTACAAGACCGCGTGGCGCGGAAAAATTATGTCTGCAAAGACTTGAGACCTTTTCCCAGAAGTTGAACGGGAACTGTTAGACAAGAAAACCGTTCGTCAATTAAACGCAATACTTAAGCTCTAGACTCGTGCGTTACGTTCATTTGACTTCATATTATTGTAATGATATAGTCGGTGGTAATTAAATAGGATAATACTGATTTATATATATAGACCGATTCGTATTAGACGAGCTGTTCGAATATGTTTTTTTTTTAAATTAACTACGAAATCACGGTGCGCTATTCTATTCTTCCTCTTTTTTCCCAACCAAATGGTTCTTTTGTCGTAGGTGAGCTATTTCTACACAGCTTATCGATTTCTTGAAGAAAAATTTGTGTTTAAAAAAAAAAAAAACTGATTATTTCCTCTCATGTCATTTCAAATTAATTTGTTAATCACTTTAAAGATTTATCCAGTATTAATTAACTAGCTGTTCCACGCGGCTTCGCTCCCGTCAACTGGCTACCTACCTACCTTACCCTACCTACCCTACGTACATGAATGTTGCGTAACTTTATCAACTTACGCAGCGCACGCAACGGAAGCTCTCAAAAAGGAATAATTTTGCCAGATTTTGCAACATTTTTCATTTATGCTCCGCTCCTATTGGTCGTAGCGTGATTTTATATAGCCTATAACCTTCCTTGATAAATGAACTATCCAACACAAAAATATTTTTTCTATTCCTGATGAATCTGTAGGTTTTCAAACAAAGTATTTTCCAATTTCATCTTGGAAGTAACCGCATACCTCAGTAAATAGCAACTTAGTCATCATAAATAAATGCTAAAAATATCTTAGGTATAATAAGCTCAACGCAAGAACCCTGAGCCATTACTACTTAGATAGATTTAATACATAACATCTAGTTATTTATCGAACAGGATATACTGAGGTGAATATAATTATAACTTCATATACCGGTATGTATAAAATTGTCTGTCATAATAGCATTAGTTGGAAATCGTGCATGTATTAGGTACAAGTATATAGCAGTGATCTACATAAGAAGGAAAGTGAGTGGATTTAATTCGTTTGTATTCTAGGTTCGCTTCACAAAGTTCTTAGCTGCATTTTAAAGCTCCATCATAAGGTTCTTAAATTAGTTGACTTACCGACTCTGTTATACGAATTAAAAGATGCTTCTTGGCTGTTGGCCAGAAAAGGTATAAGGAAATGCATGCAGTATATTTCGCATTTGCAGTTGTCTGTGTTTCCGAACGCATACAGCCCGAATCTCTTCAAAGTTAGAGTTAACAGGCTTCTTCTGGGTAAGCTCACTCCATCGTCGACTCTGTCTCTGTCACCGCTGACCGCGACTAGAGTCAAGAGCAAACCTATTATAAATAATTTAAAAAAATTGGTATTATTTTGTAAAAAATAGTTAATTCAAAAATTCCAATACCCGGCGGCTTAAGAAGCGAACTAAAATGACGTGTAAACAAGAAGAAAATCATGCTGTGCAGTCGGATGATACATATACGCGAGCTGGCTGAACAAAACCAAATGTATCCTCCAAATGTATCATTACATGATTTTCTTCTCATTTACGTCTTTTTATTTCGCTTCTTAAGCAGTCGGATTTTTGATTTTTCCATTAATTTATTTATTTAAAAATTTTACTTAGCATTTTTTTTTTGAATTAGGTACTTTTAAACATATAAGAGTGATATATACAGGGTGGCCAAAAAGTCGTGGATCAAACGAAACAGGGAGACAAAGGAGGTAGTTTCCAACAAAAAATCTTTCTACAGCATGGCCATAACTTCATTGCACGAAAAGATATGAATTATTTTTGTTTTTTCCATGAAACTACCGAGAATTTTTACAATTTAATCAGTAGAAAATTAAATTGATTAAAAACAATAAAACAAAAGGTGTTGTATTATGACTCGATTATGTATCAATACTACAAAAATTGTATTGCAGCTCTTGGTATCAAACTTAACGAGCAATGAATTTTTTTCCGTAAATTTTGAAGCGTTACAAAAAATTACTTGAGCGTAAAGAGTAAAGTGTTGTACCTCATTCGAATCAGCATTAAACCAGCAAGCTTTTTTAATACAGGGTCACTTTTCCGTAATACATTTTTTTTTCAAATGGTGGTCTTAAAGTGAGAAGTAATTTTTTGTAACGCTTCAAAATTTACGGAAAAAAATTCATACATTTTTTTTTTCAAATGGTGGTCTTAAAGTGAGAACTTTAAGACCACCATTTGAAAAAAAAAATGTATTACGGAAAAGTGACCCTGTATTAAAAAAGCTTGCTGGTTTAATGCTGATTCGAATGAGGTAGGTACAACAATTTACTCTTTGATCTTTAGTTTTGGTTTTACGGTCGTTTTTTCATATCAAGGTGCAAATTTAATAAAATAGTAAATTTAAAGGAAAGTTTAGATTTTTTATAAAAACAACGATTATGCCTTAGTAATTTTATTTAAATACAAATTTTTACATTAAATGCTCAAAGTTCCTACCTCTGACCATAATAACAATCTGCACCGCCTAATAAAATTCGCACGTAATCGGCGGAATGCACCTCTGTTATTTAGAATTTGTAACTTAGCAAACTCGAGCTTTTGTCGTAGTTCTTGTTCGGTGTTATTCTCTCCTTGATACACTATTTCTTTAAAATAGCCCCAAACAAAAAAGTCTATGGGATTAAGGTCGGGCGACCGGGGTGGCATGCAATAGGTCCGCCTCGACCAATCCACCGGTTAGGGAAGCGCTCGTTCAAATGTCCTCGAAGTTACTAAGGCATAATCGTTGTTTTTATAAAAAATATAAACTTTCCTTTAAATTTACTATTTTATTAAATTTGCACCTTGATATGAAAAAACGACCGTAAAACCAAAACTAAAGATCAAAGAGTAAAGTGTTGTACCTCATTCGAATCAGCATTAAACCAGCAAGCTTTTTTAATACAGGGTCACTTTTCCGTAATACATTTTTTTTTCAAATGGTGGTCTTAAAGTGAGAAGTAATTTTTTGTAACGCTTCAAAATTTACGGAAAAAAATTCATTGCTCGTTAAGTTTGATACCAAGAGCTGCAATACAATTTTTGTAGTATTGATACATAATCGAGTCATAATACAACATCTTTTGTTTTATTGTTTTTTATCAATTTAACTTTCTACTGATTAAATTGTAAAAATTCTCGGTAGTTTCATGGAAAAAACAAAAATAATTCATATCTTTTCGTGCAATGAAGTTATGGCCATGCTGTAGAAAGATTTTTTGTTGGAAATTACCTCCTTTGTCTCCCTGTTTCGTTTGATCCACGACTTTTTGGCCACCCTGTATATTTGAAATCACCTCTTAAAACACTTTATTTTCATACACCACACGGTGTGTTTGGAAGAAAAACAAAATTGGGACCCCATATGGCGCCCCAAAGCAGCCATTAAGTCTAGTGGCCCTGACATGCCGGACATATGAAAGCAGCATAATATTTCCCTTACATCGCTAACGTATTCAATCGCGGAATCAGTTGGCACATCCAACATCCCAGTACATCCGGCTAACACTCTGATGCTACTATTTATAACTACCTGCATCGCTGCAGGACATATCAATGCGTTGTTAACAATCATTTTATTGTTGTTTTACATTTTATTTACTCTTTTCTGCCATTGATTTGCATGAACTAACAAATCTCATTTAATTCGACATCAAGACAGTTGCGGTCGTAAAACGTAGGGGAAGGTTGCGATCATTGGACCGCTTCTTTCATTGGACCACTTAAATATTTCGTAAAATCGCAACTCCAGAGACGCGTAGGTACGTTACAAATAAGTCCATTGATAGCAACTCAGTGGTCCAATCAAAGCGACCATGGTCTAAAGAAGGCAACGACCTAAGAAATGTTTAACGTCAATTTTCTCACAAACTGTCAGTTTAAATTAGCTGTGAGTGACATATTATATTAATAAATTTGATTGGAAACAAAACCAAAAAGCTGTTTTATTTTATCGCAAAAACTAAAAAAGATATGTCGTACGGAAGTTAAGTGGTCCATTCATAGCAACCTTCCCCTACATGTGAGTACAAATAGGACGGATAAAGCACAAGGTGACTTCTAATTCATTGGCAATCTTTCTCGAGTGAATTCACTCAGAGTATAAACCGCTTTTACCGTGGAATCTACTTAATTTTTTTTTTTGTTTATAATGGGTTTGCTCTTGACTCTTGTCTAGGTCACAGGTGACAGAGACAAAGTCGACGATGGAGTGAGCTTACCCAGAAAAAGCCTGTTAACTCTAACTTTGAAGAGATTCGGGTTGTATGCATTCGGAAACAGACGCAGGCAGTGGCTCTCTAATTTGAACAGCAGGAAACAGCGTCTTTTTCGTGATTTCATATTTGATCACTACGTGAATCATCTTCATATTCTGGAGAACTTTCACCACGTACTAAAGAATTAAAATGCACCCTGCATAGACTCGCGCCATCTCAATACCGAGTTTCATGACCGCCGGTGTATGAACCTGCTTGCCTGTATATTAAGTTCCGTTAGCTGAAGCGGCAATGAGCTAGTTTAGTGGACTAAACCTTTCAGATTCAATATTCTTGCATAAGGAACTCAGTCATTAGAACAGTCTTTTTCCAACAATAAGTCAATTACCTAATTTATAAATAGGTATATCAGGCAAAACCAGCGGTTTTTTCGATTACATAACTAAATTAAACTAATTATCAGGTTAATAAAAAGTAATGCAGCTTGACGTCTTTCAGCCAGTTCAATAGATTTAACCGATTGAATACACGTAATTACCGAAACAATAGAAAAGCCATTGTATCTCGCGTGGATACACGTTTCGGACACTCAAGGGATTAAAGAGCAGTTCAAATCATATCAAAGAGCCTTAGATTCTGTTTGCTGTACCCGAATAAAAAGCAAATAATCTTATCCATCTAATAATACAAATTTAAAACCTGTACACATACTTGTATGTTTGTTAAATCAACATAATATAACATCACGCTTGGTTTCCCTGAAGTGTTGGGCAGAGATGCATCTAAAGTACACCCACATTTGGACATATAATGATACTTTTATCTGGTTATACTTTGGTACCATGGTATGATTTTCGATCTTCAAACGGGCGAAACCGCAGGAAATAATGCGAATTATAGAAGATACATAAATAATTCGATCCAAATAAGATTTATTTCTGTATTCATTTGCTAGTATTGTGTACGTTCGAGAGTTTGTCGTGGTACACGCTTTGCATTCTAAAGTTTCAAGGTTTCTAATGTGAGGACTAATGCTGTTTATCATGACTCTTTTGTAACATGATTCTGATAGATTTTTTTTCGTGGTTCGGTGCATGGTGGACATCCCACCAATAAACTCAAAACGTTTTGGAAATGCGTACTTTAACTGTGCGTACAGCTAAGGAGTAGAATTTTCTGCCGGAGTCTTACCTACAACCTGGGTGTATTTAAGTCAAGAGTGAATATGTTACTTCTAGGCAAATTTGCTTCAACGCCGACCACATCATCGCTAACCATCAGGTGAGATAGTGGTCAAACGCGAGCGCTAAATAAATCATCTTCGTATTTACCTAACTTGTAAATTTTTACCCGAGTACAGCAGTAAAAAACGCAAATGTTTAAATAGGTTCAACAAAAGCATTATTTATGTGACTTACCACAGTTTTGTAGTAATGGAATAACTTAGCAGCTTATAATAGGTATCATAAAGTTTCCTCATCACCGACTTACCTGTAACAAATAACAAACTGATTAATAAAGGATTTTTACAAGCTTGATGAAATCATAGATTTTACAGATTTTTTTATTGTGCAATCAATTTCTATATATTGCATCAGGAATATAATAAAAATGACTACGATGGTGGCATATTTCTTGCAAGGTGCAAAGTATTCTCGATTGTATGACTTGTTTCAATTAAAATAGCCGTATCCTCCGAGCACATTAAAAAGAAGTCGTAAACAAAATTCATTTTTATTACGGGTAACAACAGTTGTGTTTCTTAAAATCCAATTACTTGTCATAAAAAAGTAAAAATAAATAAGAATTTCGACGAGAAGTTTTAAAAAGAAAACAATTTCAAACATAAATATATTCACATAATTGAAGGAAAGGAAGGAAAAAATAATATATTTCATCTCGCAAATGACAGTGTAAGTGCATCGTCTTCCTCAGCCCGTTCCAGTCCATCATCAGATTTATTTTTTGTTCCTTTAATGGCACTACAAGTCGTCGCCATGATTAAAAATTAAACAAGTAACAGTAGGTGAAGGAAAGACGTTAATTAAATGACCGGCATTGATGTTTAAAAAAAATTGAGCTAAATGACTCTTCACTATATTTCCTTAGTCGGATAGGTACAAACATTAACTTAGAGAACGATGTTTCGAAACTTTCCAGCGATCTTGTCATCCGCCAATAACTAATAGGATAAAATTGAGCTAAATGACTCTTCACTATATTTCCTTAGTCGGATAGGTACAAACATTAACTTAGAGAACGATGTTTCGAAACTTTCCAGCGATCGTGTCATCCACCAATAACTAATAGGATGTGTCACCAATGCAGAACATCTACAAATGTTCGAAGATAAACTTACAAATGTAACGTGAAACGCCAATTTGTAGTTCCTCTTTGTTTTAGAGTAGTTGCCCAATGCAATAAACTCGTTCGAAGCCTCCGATGTCTTCAAGCTTAGCATTCGCCCTTACGGTTGAGTAACTGCTGCATTAGTTCAAAAAGAAAAAAATCCAATAAAATAAAAATTTCAGCGAATTTCTTCAAGCCCTGCTAATCTTATCGACCACCGACAGTTTTGAAGACATCGCCAGTATATTTAACTGCCTAAAATTTCCCAGTATTGGTTTACATAACGAACAGTCTCAATTGACCACACAGTGAAGTGCTAACAGTTATCTAGTGCCGATAGCCTGTTAATGAACCATTACGACGCCGTCTGACAGCTATCGAGGAATTCTATATAAATTGTCTGCAAAGGTGGCGCGAGCCCCGGTCACGATCCCGTCTGCCATGATAATGCTACAATGTGTACTATTTGCAATCTCATTTGTATAGTACCGGAGGAAAAATAAACATAAATATTTATATCGAATGCCTTGAGGTATCCCTTTGTGATTTGTCTCAGGCGTTTGACTGGGTTAATCTTGACGCAGAATATAATTATGGCACGATAGAGGAAGAAAAGGAACTTAGGTAACTTAATGTCAATTCAATTAAGTTAAATGCCTGCAACATACGGTCCCTCACCGCAAATCACAACCGAATCAAAATACTTAAGGATTCAAAAGGTTATTCTCAAGATACGCCTGAAACTGGTACACTACCATATAGAAGTACAATTATTTGTGTCAATGCATGAGCTGATGACAGTACATTTGCAAGTAATTAATCAGCCATTCTCGTCGCACCACGCTAAGGTATGCACGATGTTAAAGCAAATTAAGAATACGCTAAATGCCTACGTGCATACAGACAGACAGACGGACAAAACGTATGTGATCGCATCTGCATTCATGTAAATAAAAACTGTCGGATCGCAAGTTATCAAGTGCCTGATTAATGCCAAACGTGACCGTGGAATATTCAATAGTGATTCGTATAATTACGGAACATTACAGTCGTTTACCAAAGAAGGTATCTGATAGATATTTGTATACGTTCTTAGTTGAAAGTCACCTTTGTTATTTATTATAGATTCTGTTTGACCACTAGCTGACCTGATGTTAAGCGATGATGCGGACAGCGATGGTGAGCGTTTGTCTGATTTTAAGGATTTAATTTACCAATTTAACTTGACTAATGGTGACATATACTGAGATTCGCAAAATCTTATAATAAGAATCACGGGCAATGGGTATGCCATGAAACCTCGAATCAATAATGACTAGTTTTATGACACATACCAGGCCAAGGCCCACCCGCGGCTTTAAAAGCCTCAGGTGACAATTAATAATAATGTATAATAATGACTTACTAAGGCTGTACACTTAACCCCATAATTATCACATGTGGTGGAAAATCTTATCAAGTAACTAAACACATAAAAATATCACATTTCATCAAAAGACGGTAAATAGGTATACATGGAAGAAGAGCACGTTCTTCGCCGATCCCATATAAATTTAAATAAGAGCAAGACGATGAAAATAGTAGTTTATGCAACGGTCATATAATAGGGGTTATTGAAATACTAGTGTGGGTGATAATAGTTACATCACACGAGTGTTTAACACCTAATTATATGCCGTTGCATACACTATTTTATCTTCACTCATACAGTTAAGATAAAACAAAAGTGCAAAAGGAAAAGTATGTGGTATGGTGGTCAATTTTGACTGCGCAGCGCGCGCATCCATAGACAATGACACTATTTTTCTACATTAAGTCAATGAGCACATACGCGCCAATAAATTAAAAAGTAAAAGTGTGCTATAAACATTAAAAAGTTATTTTATGATGCAGTTATTTGAAAATCGAAGGGATTTTTTTTTTTTTTAATTTTACCTATCCACGAAAAAAATTAATTTTTCGAATTCATATTTGGAACATTACTTTGTGAGCGTAGATAAAAACAAAAAAAAAACAGAATGCAGTATTAATAATTGCTGTGTATCAATCAACACTAGCAATGGAAAAAAAATATGTAATAACAGTTTTCCATGAAATAACAAAACGTTTTGTATTGAGATGCGTTGCATCAATCCATTGTTTTATTTAATAATTTAACATCACGCTATAAGGTATGTCATTAAAATCACAAATTGCATACGACGTGCTTTGGCTGCTACTTATCCTTTTATGCACAATTCCATGTTACAATTAATATTACAAACGCGATGTGACTTAGTTTTAATAAACAATTATTATGAAGGGGGACATGTACAGTCAAGGGTCAAAAGTGCAGTCTTACTCTACCAAAACAGAAATGGCTAGTTTTTGTAAAGAAGTTTCATTATCCACAACTGGTTTAATATGTTGCATAGAAATTAAAGTATAGATTATACATACTAACCGTGAAAACATGAAATTCTTCTGACTAAAAAAAAATTGCCGCTGCTGTTTTGGTAGAGTGTGACTGCATTTTTGACCCTTAACTGTACTTCAAAACTTAGTAAAACACTTTTAATATTGCAATTTCTCCTAAACTATAGAAGTCACGAGTTTTAAAAATAAAAAACCATTTATTGAAAATTTCATCAACTTCCTTTGCAATTATAGTTTTACATTAGGTTGGTCTCACTGTTTGCATACATGGTGATGAATTTGCAAGATTTTTAATAAGTTCGGATGCTAGCATTGCCAGCCATACGAGGCCAGTATACAAAGCCAGGATAGTACAATCAGAGGTGGAAGTTAACTAGAGTGCTAGGTTACCAGCATATTCTTGGTAGCCTGTAAAACTTGGCTTCGTAACCCAGGCATCAGGCATTTTTTTTACCTTACATTAGGAATTTCTCCTGTATTGTGGGTGCGTTAACAAACCTTTAATTAAACTCACAAACACCCAGATCCAAGACAACTATTTCAGGACCATACAAGTATTTATGCCGTGCGGGAATCGAACCTGTGACGCGTATCACAGCAGCCAATCGCTTAACCAATGCGCCAACCACAGACATAAATCTCAACTAGATGACGCGATTGTATGTACTTCGCGTGACAAAAAACGGACTAAAGTTACGACAAATGATCGTAATCTGAGCTTTTCATTTAGCATTATCGGCACCGGGAATCCACCGAAATCTATAAAAATGCCTTTTTATGCCATATTGAGCTGTAAAGAAGTTATAGAAAAAGTTGACCGAGGCATTGGAAATGTTTTCTTTTATCGGTAAGTAAATTTGTTTTAAATTATTTGTGAAAAAGTTGCACGTTTGGTTTTCATACAGATGGAGGGACTTGCGTTATCTATTTAGATTTATATCTGTGGCGCCAACCTTGTGTCGATTGCTGAAATATCTATTTTTGTTCGTTTTTAGTGGCATTGTAAACAAGGAAAAGAAGATGATTGTAAGGGAAAAAATGGAAGAACGGACTAAAACTAACTGAACACCCGAAATGTCGAACGACTCCACTCCCGCATACCCGCGCGGTGCCCTGCGTTCGCCTCGTCGCCACCATTGAGATGTCGGGTGTCGGGTGTTATCATGACCGAGATATAATTACCCGGTTACCTTTCACTGTCAATGACAAAGAGAACTAAATAAATCGTTTTAAGGCGATATATACCGCAATGTAAACGCAGTACTGGCCATACGCCCGCTCGATGCCAAAGTATCAATACTGAACCTCCTTTTGAACAACTGTTTGCAAAATATTATTTGATTTAAATATGCTATGTCAGTTATGAAGAAATTCCAGCCATAAATTTTTCTGGGTAAAAATATTTTTAAACATCCAAATCGTTTTGGAGGAGTATCCAAAAGTTGCAAAAAAATATCGTGTTGTTAATTATTTTTTAATACAAAACTATTAGTTTAACGAAAAAACCTTGTTTCAAAAATAATGTACATGAATCAATAATACTTTTTTTCAAACCTTTTAACCTAGCTTTTACTAAGGAGTATGATTTAGAAAGTAACCGTTTACGGCACTAAAGCTGTGGAAGGCCCTTAAGAGCCTCACTCCCCAATTACGCCTCTAAAGCTAAGTTATTATAGTAATAGCTATATTATACGAACGCCTGCCTACGCGCGTTTATTCTTTAAAACGGCTGTCACTTAACAAAGAAGACTTTAGAATCTGTCTGAAACATCATAAAACGGCTGTCACTTGACAAAGAAGACTTTAGGATCTGTCTGAACATCATAATAGCGACTTGTGGTATTAAGTCCGCCTGTGTATCACTATTTTATATGAAGTTTCAATCTAAACTAATATTTTTATGAATAAAGAAAAATAAAAATGACGTTTATACTAAGTCTTTAATGGGAATCTCAGGCAGTTCCGTCTCAATGAGGGCTATCGCGGTTGAATTTGCCGCTAGGGGCGCTGGTGTAGAGTGAGGTCTTCAAAATGTCAGTTTTTTGTTTTTAGCGCGAGTTTATTTAGTATTTTTTTATTGTTGTGAATATTTTCCAAATATTGCAGATAAATATAGGTAAGGGTTTTTCCAACCTCTCACTGCTTTAATAAGTTTTAAGTTTCCGAAAAATGGTATGCGCCATTTTTGCAAAAATAATGGTGCCCTCTATGCAAAACTGCGACATACTCGATATTACTTTTATTTAATCGCACTTAAACGGAATTTGAATTGATTTTAAATCAAACTTTGCTTCCGTGCGCGTATTAACAAAGTTTATCCGCTATATTTAAGGACCTTACTCGTCATTGGCGCCAACTGGTGGGCACAAACCCTCATTGCAAAAAATATCTTTTACTGATAGAAAACTACAGTGTCAGGCTTTTATACCGGTATAGTACTATGTTTCTGTTGATTAGGTCACGGGAACCAAAACCGTGGGATGAGCTTGTAAGTATTAACTTCCAAGATATCACTGGAGTGAAAATGAAAGTAAACAAGGTGATAAGGAACTGAAAGTTTGTCAGCAGCAGCAACCTGTATAAATTATTGGAGTTGGTAGTTACAGGTCGGCATGACACTTTCGAGTCGACAAGATATCTAACTATAGATCCTGCGATGTTGTTGATGATAAATGTGTCTACAACAACGACAGTCTACACTATGAGATCGGCAAAAATTAAAACTTTATAAAGACTAGTCTTGAGGCGAAAGGAGAGTAGAAATGTATTTGCCAGCATTGGGAAAATAAGGGCTACTAAACAGAGAAAAAAAAGTTAATTCAAAAAATCGAAAAACCCGGCTGCTTAAATAGCGAACCAAAAAGACGTAAACAAGAAGAAAATTATGTGTCATCCGACTGTACAGCATGACTTTCTTCTTGTTTGCGTCTTTTTAGTTCGCTTCTTAAGTAGCCGGGTTTTTTTTTTAAATTAATTTTATTATTTATAACTTTTTAGATAACATTTTTTTTTTCGAATTATGTGCATAGTGTTGTATATTTTTAAAAATCACCTCTTAAAACCCTTAATTTTGATACCCCACGGATGGGTCCGGATCCGGCAGAAAAAAAAATGAGCCCCCACAATATGGCGCCTAAAAACCGCCATTTTTCTATTTTCCAATTGTTATGTAGCCAATGACACTCGCAAGGTTAAGACAAACCGATTGACCCAAGAATCATCAAAATCAGCCAACGCGTTTGGTCTCTTGAACGCCACATAGGAACAAACATACATACATACATAGACTGATGAACACATTACCCTCCTTCGGCAGTCGGTTAAAAAGCTTACCTATAATACGAAAAGTTCACACTAGTTGTAACAATAATTCGACGCCTTCTTCGTCGTCAAAACTTTTTAGATAGGTACTTTAAGCGCCTGTAGATGACGTCAGAGTATTTGATGGGATCTTTAAAAGTCTAGGTGGGACATACCAACATATGGGTCACTAGCTTGAAAGCGCTCGCGTGAAATGTGTTTTATAATCCCGAGGGAATATTATTCCGGGGTAAAAGTAATGTATTTTTTTTTCCTGACTATAATCTATATCTGTGCCAAATTTCATCAAGATCCATTCAGCCGTTCTGCCGTGATTGAGTAAAAAACAAATATCGATCCATCCAAACTTATGCGTTTATAATATTACTAGAAAAGGTAAAATTTACTGAACAGCGGGCACCACTAGGTATCAAATGCGTCGATAAAACCCCATCAGTAAACATTAAGTCGTCAAGTTGTAAAGACACATGCATTACACATAACAGATTATTAACAGGAGACATGAAACTTGAAATGCTTAATAATTCAGTCAATTAATAAGAGAAAGAAACTATAGTTGCAATCAATTTGAATTCACACGGTGTTCTTAAGTACTGTAACAATACCTACCTACGTCAGTAATTCCCTGCAAACGACTGTTTGATTAATAAAATTAGCTGAACTTAATAACAGTAAGAATGGCAGTGACAATACATGAGGACAAAGAAATCAAAAATAATGGAGCTCGTAAGAATGTTGTTCCCGCGGTTTCACTTGTATTTTACTGATGCTTTATATGATGGCTTTGATTTACTCGTATGTTATGAACATATACAGTCAGTGATGATTGACAAGACGTAATGAAGAAGAAAACGTGTTGCACCGACCCCAAGAAACATGGAATAAGGGCCAGGCAGACAATTATGATGGAATACATATACAGAAGACTAGCGTTGATTAAATTTCTTGCTCCACGGGGAGATATTTTATCTTATAAAATGTAAGTTTAATGAAGCATGTACAACAAGAGGGTAGGACCATACCTAAAGCCAAGCCAATTGAAGCCCACGCTTAAATTGTCTTTTACATAATCCGCTTGCGATAAAAAATTAAATAAGACGTACGGCGATGCGCCATCGATACATGGTGGATATCCCACCCATACGCACTAAACGTTTTGAGAATACTTTCATTATACGTACAGCTAAGGAGTGGAATTCCCTGCCAGCGTCTGTGTTTCCCGATAGCTACAATCTAGGGGTCTTTAAGTCAAGAGTGAATAGGTTACTTCTAGGCAAGCGTGCTCCACCGTCGACCACATCATCGCTTACCATCAGGTGAGATAGTGTCAAGCGCGAGCCTATAACAAATAAAAAAAAAAAAAAGAGCAAAGACAAGGAACAAAGATACTAACGCGATACCCCATGTACCGACCAGTTAGTTTTCTTTCCATTCAAAATTCATCCAAAATCCATCTCAACAAACATTTGCATATCAAACGCAAATGAAGTAACCAAAACGATACGCTATTATATTGGTGTTGCGCAATGTTCAATTAAAACTACGCCGTAACAGCATGCAATGTTACCGTTACATCAAAAACATTTCGACTAGATAAGAAGACAAAACATGACTAACAGCTCTATAAAAATATGCATATTGGTGTATTCACACGGGTCGTAGTTGTCAAGTGAAAATTTAAATTGGAATCGAACAATCGAAACATGTAAATTGAAATCGACTGGATAGCAGATGATTGAAATTGTATAAACCGTATGTTATGCAAGATTTTGACTTTTATCGTAGAGTGCAACAATAGGACGCTATTTAAAGATGAAAATAAGAGATTAGAGAATAGAGACAGGCAACTGCTGTAGACAATAAATAGGGTAGCTATGCGGTAATTTAAGACAATTTGGTGAGCGAATAGCCGTACGGCGAAAATCGACCTGTGTATATCCCCCGTAACGAAACACGTTGCGTCTGCCTGTGAAGTGTGTCTCACATCTATTGTTGTGAAGATTCGGCAATTAATTTCGTATTAAATACTCTGTGTATGCGGATGAAGTGCTAATACGCAATTAGACGTGGTTTGTTGTGGTAATATAAGCTAATAGCCTCTTTGTGGATCGTAAAACTTAAATAACCACGAGTTTGAGAATACACCGCTATTTTATAGCAAACACTGTTGAGTGACAAACGGTTTGAGTAATTATCGCCAGTTCTCATAATTTGTTAATTACAAAGGTGTCAAGACGTTAAAGAGAAAACGCTTTCATACGGCAACAAAACCCGTGAAAGCTAAAGTAAGGTCGCTTTCAACTTATTTAAACAAATATATTATTTCGCCGCGACTTCGCGAGGAAAATGCACAATATCGCAAGTAAACAGTTAGAGCGGCTGCATTACTTTCTTTAGCAAGGAATCTCTTTACATTCACGACCACACCACAAAGACTTGGAGACAAAAAGAAAGTTAAACCCGATGCAAGCATGGAAGATTTCACCTAAAAGTCACAAATAACAATAAACCAATCACAATGAATGTATAATTTACATGGAACGGAATGAAGAAATTTAACTCCCACTATTGAATACAAAGTGAACAATTATCAATTGTACTAGGCATTAAAGGTTACAATGGAATGAACTTGATATCACAAAAAGCATAATAGTATAGACAAACATTGGAATAGCAATTACCTGACAAAAAGAGTGCAAGCAAAAAATAATCGTCTAGTGGCAGACAAAGTCATGATACAAGCGTTCTCGACAAACATTCAGATTGGCGATGAAGATTTATTTTTCTAAGAACACTCTTAGGATGAAATTCATCTTTCGACTCTCAGATTCATTTACAGATTACACAAGTAGGGTTGATCACTAGGCTATGCCTTCGTGATGCTTTTACTTCTTCTTATGCCTGTCTTTATCCTATGTTTATTTGGGACCAGCGCAAAATATATCCTTCCATTATCTCTCAAAATATATCCTTCCATTATCTCCATTATCTCTTAGTTTCCCATTTTATGTGTCAACATATTTATTTCTCACTTTCGTAGTGACTTGGATTTCAACCATCATCATGACATGTCTAAATGCCTGGAATCTTTTAAAATTCTCAAGTGCCACATAAAAATCCGCCACTTTATCCGAGGTGTAACCTGCTAAGAACTTATCTTTTTTCTCAAGAAGAAAACTCTCTCTTGACAATGACTTCACTTTGCGAAAGTTTTACCAAGAACGTGTTAAAAAAATTCCAAAAAATGGATGAAAACACAGAGAATATAATAGAGGATGGTGTAAACTTTAACTCCTATAATACAAGCTTGACTTAGTTTAGCAGTTAGAGAATTCCATAATTTTATATGACAGCGTACTATCCTCTAATTATTAAGAAATTGATGTACCTACCTTGATAGAAATAAATATTATTTATTATAATTTAAACACTTTAAACAAACATAATACCTAAAAAAAAACATTCTAGACAAACAAGCCTTTCATTGAATTAATAGACTTAACTATTGTTTTTCTTACCATTTGCCGTAATACCTAAACAATGAAAGCTAAGTGATCAATTATTGGTAAAAACATATCGTGAGACAATCGCTTACCTATGTATCTACGTCAGTATATAAAATTGCGTCAATCAAATATCTGGAACGTGATAGGTTGAGAACCGAGACCTATCCCAACAGACGCTGTGTCTTGTATACTACAATGTACTCGTAATGTGTAAACAAAAAACAAGTTTTTCTTATCAACCGTTTACTAATGCTAATAAGGGCTATCGTGCGAACATTTTCCGCCATCTGGATGTTTCTACGTAGACTTGGCCATTGTATGCTGCATTTAGTCCCAATCATGTTGGATTGTTGATTGTCGATTGCAATGGGCATGTTACTTACATAAACGCATCTGCGATTATCATTTACATGGCGAACAAAAAGTCAATTTGCATTTTTTATAAAGACTACTAGTGGTTTTAAATGATGACAACTGCAGATATATCTGTAATGGAATTCTCAGGTAAGAATTTACAATACAATCGTGAATTAAATAAATTGCTATGTTCAACAAACACAACTTTATAACAAGCCAACGGGATGTAATAACAATTGGTTTATATCAAATAACAACAATGGATTTTCCAGCTCGTAATAAAAATTTAATATTTTTGAAATCCCTTGATCAAAGGACCCCAGGCTTATCAGGTTAATCTCAAACTTTGCATGTAGAATATCAATCCGGCTTGTTTGATCATCATCGAAAGACACTTAAGATCTGTCTATGAGATACAACATTAATTTTGTTACGCAACTGTCAAAAATTATACCAACATATGGATTGCAAACAGGTTTTATTTAAGTTCATTACAATAAATGACTCGGTATTTACGATCTAGTTCATTCGATGAATGTACGTTGTGATCAGCGCAATTATTACGGATTGTATTGAAAAATTCAGTTAATTTGCAAGCTATAATTATTTTCTTTTTACCTTGTTACATAATGCTTCGTCTTGTTGGTTATCTTCGCTTTCGAATTGTTATTTCTCAAATGCAATCAATTGAATTGCTCTATTTTGTCACCTCTTATGTGATTGGGGTCTATCAGGGGTCTATTAACTGCTTCGAAAGAATTACGGACTTCATATTTTTCTTCTTGCCAGTGATGTTATTAATGCGGTTTTTTATCGTTATTTATAACTGATATTTATGTAGATTTGAAAAAAATATGTTTGATATTTAGGTATGGCAAGATATAATCAATTTAGAAATACAAGACACACAGGGTTACTTGAAGATCAAATACATTTTTCACCGTAAGTTTTCTGAGATTCTAGCCTTTTGTTACAAGTCGTAGATAAATACGTTCGCTTGATATTGGAATGCTGCCTCATAACTCATTTTACAATGTCCAAATTTGCTTATTACCAAATAGGGAAAGATGTCGCAATTAATTCATCTAAATCTCATTCGGTTTCAAAATAAATGACTTACATGGCAAGCATCATTACTCTGACTTGATTAATCCATGTTTTCTATATCAAGATATAGACTCGTACAAATTAGGTTTGTCAGAAGTTGTATTTGAGAGCTGTGTTCTATTCTCTGATATAAGTACTATAATTATGTAAAACACAAAAATCTCACCAACGGGAGAACGTTACAGTAAAATCAAAATCCATTTTCAAAATCGAAATCTTTTGGACTTCGGTATTTCACAATTATTTGGAAAGACATTAACTTGTCCGGACCAAAACCGCAAAAGGTTCTCCGATAGGTATCAAAGATGGTGTTATTTTTCCGTGAAGATTACGGAAAAAATAAATAACATAAATGCCAGTAATTTGCCTAGCTTAGCATCAGGATGTTACAATGGTAAACAGACGCGTATATGCGGATGCTGCGTAGAACAGGAAGACCGGTGGATTATCTGTTGGAATCGCGCCCGTAATGGATACTTCGATAACTGTTACACAGAACACACGTAACCACGCGGTATTGCTTGGTATTAAGCAATTGCGTCTGTAAGCTTAGGACGGACTCAGAGTGATGGCAAAAGCTTGTCTTCTCAACAGCAAACAAAATGAGGAATAAATTAAAAGGAGACAGAAGAAGATGTAAGAGATATTTTAGCTAGACTAAATACATATATAGAGATTCATTATAGAACACTGAGAGTAAGAAAATAAGACAAAGTATTGAAACATGTACAAATAGCACTTCCATTCAACCGTTGGATGGGAGTACGTATAGATGTAAGGATCTTAGCAGGTGGCGTTCTGTAGTTTCTGTCTACCTCTATGGGAAAGAAGCATCAGTTTATGTATGGTTGGAAAACCTAAAAAAAATACATTTGAAGCTGCGTCCTATATCTATCTACTCTATTCAGTTAATTGAAACTAAGTTTTTAACCGACTTTCCAAAAAGGAGGAGGTTCTATGTTCAAATTGTTGTATTTTTTTTTATGTATGTTCACCTATATCTCCGTCAATTGTGGACCGATGCTGAAAATTATTTTTTGATAGAGTATATTTCGAAATTGGTCCCATTTTAAATCTGTGAAGATCTGATACAGAACTTCGGAGATAAACAACAGAACTCTTCAATAAATAACGGCAAATCTCTCGGAATTGCTGTAATCGCATGTATGTTTATTGTTTATACCATTTCATAACATAAAATCACGCCAGTACGCTCTAAAGGGGTACGCAGATGTGTTCAGTCCACCTTGGTACACTCTTATTTCACCGGTTATGTTCAAGTTTTATGGTATTCAGGTAATCTATTCTGACATTATAAGTACCTTACTAAAGGCAAGTTGCTTAATAGGTACAGCTAAAAAGTTAAAAATAAAAAAACTTTTTACAAAAAAATACTACCGACTTCCAACTAAAAATACTACGAAGTGAAAAATAACTTTCTTTTTCGAAGTCGGTGTCCATAACGAAAAAAATTGGTACCTACCAAAGACACCGACTTCGAAAAAGAAAGTTATTTTTCATTTTGTAGTGTTTTTAGTTGGAAGTCGGTAGTATTTTTTTGTAAAAAAGTTTTTCCATATGAATTCAAATAGTAAGTGTTAGCCGATATATATAAAACCAATGCAATAATTTAGTATCAAAAGTAGAGTGGTGTTTGTATTCAAAGCCACAAATCACGTGTCGCTGTGGTTTTCCTCAATATTGAAATGAATGAGCATGAAAGAATTCTGTGTCCTATATTTTTGTGAAAACATCATTATCTACCAGTGGTTAGTCATTACACGTAGTATTTGGATAAAAGAACCGCCAAAACATTTCTTTCCATTTCTTATTTTTTTGGCAAAAGTGGAGATAATGTTAAAACTGTGACGACATCGAAGATAAAGAAAACGAGAGATAGTTTTCGGACGAAACCCACATTGTTTAAAAAAAAACTATAAATGTTTTGGATCTTCATATTAACCTACTTCCTAATTATATTATATAATATTTTATTTTATATCTTACTTAAATGTATTATAAATGCGAACATTTGTATGAATGGATGTGTGTTTCTCAATCACGCCAGAGCGACTCAACGGATAGATTATATTCTAGAATAGCACAAAGGCTATTTCGGTTTGTTCCCTTGCGATAATAAAACGCTAGCATCAGCTAGCGGCTTTGCTCGCGTGAAATGTTAGTTCAGATATATGACCGTAAATTACCGTCTCGTTTTCGTTTATTTTCCAGGTGTGTGAATATTTATAGGTGGGTAATGCTATGCATCACGCGCGACCTTGCAAGGTCGCCAGCTTGTGCGCAGCGGACCGATGCATTCGTTACAAATTGGACTACTTCAACTAAGATTCGCTTCGGTGCATTTGAAGAAGCTGTTTTATTTACAGTGTGAGTAATAAAACTTAAAAGAGCAATTCTAGCATTGTCTAAATTGCCAATCTCAAGTTTAACCCATCCACAGTACACTTTGTTGTTGTTGATTACTACCGGATAAAATATAGGTCATATTCGGTCAATGTCGAAAAATCGTTCATGATTGTCCAATCTTTTAATATCAAGAAACGCTAAAGCCCAACTATAAACTATGCTACCAACACTACGATTATTCCAACTATGTGTAGACCTTCATATTTGCAAACAAATGGGCCCGCACACGACAAAGTCGTGAACATACATTCGCCAGAGAAACATATTTATCACAGAGAACAAAGCCGAAATCGTGTTCGGTGTGCAAGGCGGTGTGCCCCGCCCTATATCAATGCATGTGCAATGTGAGCAAATTCTACAGAACAAGTAAAGGGCAAGTGAATTATAGATCCAGAATTATATTACCAATGTGGTTCATGAATCAATAAGAAATAAACCGACTTTTCATGAAATGAAGCACATTTTTGTAGCTTAGGGATCTATAATAAAAACAATGAATACAAAGCAGGAGCATTAAGAAACAATTGGATATCGAAAATGCTATTGAAGGTGAAACATGTACTATGAAAAAAATTATATGAAAATGGAGAGTTAGAAAAGAGCAGAGTTCTTTAGCAATCACTACCACCAGACGAGATATACTTATACCTAAAAATAAGCACCCGCGGAGGTTAAGGAAATGCTGTGTAAGTTAAACTAAAGCTACCAACAACCTAGTAAAAGAAATATCAATAATATTTCAAGAATAGTAAGCGCAACACACCATAAAAGAATCGCAAGTATGCACGCCGGTGGCGCAGGCGCACACTAGACAAAGGCCACGCTTTCATAACCTTGTACACTGCTACCTACCCGCCTACCACGACTATGAATCATGATTGTCTCGGATAACTTGGTAATGAGAAAATATAAGAGCTTTTAAAACTGGAGTAAAGAGCAATGGAAAAATGGTGGGCAGTTCTGATGTTGGAAAAAGTTTAAAAAAACCTTTTGAACGAAAAAAATTTACTGATGAAACCTAACTAAATAAAAAGCAATAAATCTTTTACTCCAGCATTTTGGGTTGGCGCCAAAAAAACAAACCTGCAAATAAATTACGTAAGGCGTAGAATGCTTGTAGCTAGGTTGATCTTCGTTGATAGTTTTTTTGGCGCCGCCTCAAAATACTAGACTGAAGATTTTTTGCTTTTTTTAGTTCGTTATTTCGTCGGTAATTTATAATACTATATATATATTATTTATTTTTTTGTTAAAAAGAATTTTTTTTTCGCTTTTGAGTTTACTTAATTTCAACAGAATCGGTTCACAATTGAAAATTTAGTGGGCAAATTATCAATAAATCATTTTGTTCTACCTTTAGGACTGAATATTATTATTGAGGTATATATAGGCTCTATCCAAAAAAAAAAGAATTTTTATAATCAGATCGCTCTATAAAAAAATATGCGTGGTTATGGTTACACATAAAAATACACATGTCGAATTGAAAACCACGACTTTTTTAATCGTCTGTTAAAAAGTAGAACAAATAATAGAGAAACAGACAAAGATTTTTCTTGAAAGAAATCACTTACATAAAATCACGCCTTTTCCCTAGGGGGTTGGCAGAAAATACAGGATGCGATCTGCTATGATCCTTATACATTCCTTTTGCTTCATTTACGTTCAAAGAATTCACTTGTTCTCGAAAAATTACAAGAGATTTCGAAAATGGTATGGCTCATGTTATTCATTTCAAACACTAAAAAGTAGAGTACCATTTTCAGTCTCTACTAGACGGTTTTTCAGTGTTCAAAGTATACAAGCGACGCTAAACAGAAATTCAGCTTCACAAACATTAATAATTTCCTTGAAAAATTAGACATGTTTCGAAAAACTTTATTCTTGCGAACAATATAAATGTAACGATGTCACCGATACCTAGAAGCAAGTTCAGCTGTATCAACTAAATGATGATACAATAGAACTTATTGGAATTAACGTGTGTTGTAAAGTTATATTCTTTGATAGATTATTGATTGCCGTTAACTGGAATATGTGTGAGTCAGACTGAAGTAACGCCAACATATCTTAACAAACAATTTTCAAAAGCAATTGAGATAAGTTAAACAAAAGGCTGTCGGGTTGTAGGCGATTGTCAGAAAACAGTTGTGGGATAGAATATTTACATTGAAATTTAAATAAAATATCAATAAAGCAATGTCCTTCAATAAGTGTTCGATCTATGATTAATCCTCGGAGGTACCGAAATTATACATATCGAATATAACAATTAATAAATCAGCCTCAAAGGAAATTAATAACACTATCGATGTTAAATGTGAAGTTGATACCGAACTTTGGAATTAATGGACCCCAGTAAGTAATCCATCAAATTCACAGCGAATAATACAACTAAAAATAAATAGCCTTTCGAACCTTGAGCTTAGTTAAATTGAGTAATCCAATAAGACTGACATCGATCAGATTATCTTAAAAGGTCCATTTATAGTCAACGCACATGCTGTACGAAATAATTACGCGAATGAACAAAATACCGTAACATTGCGACCCGCGCATGTCACGATTTTTAAAATCGCTTTTGTTTTGTGGGTCAACGACAACCGAGGTTTCAAGTGGAAGAAATATTGCATCGTCACGTATGCATTTGCGGCCTATTTCACATGACTTTTTTACATCATTGCGTTCCATCCTTATAAGGTTCGAAGTGACCTTAGCTGGAAGTGGCGAGTTGAGATATAGTCCGCTACCTGCCCTGTCACAGCTATTCACAATCTCTATTTGGCAATAACATTCTTTGCATTCATACGTCAAAGTACATATCGGGTTTTTTCGATTCGATCATCATTATTTATCTTCTCAAATTCATGATTCTGGATGCGATTTTTAACGTCATTGTATTCATTTTTGCCATCACGTCATTTATTACTTTTATATTTGTGGAGACGTCATAGGTGCATATTTTGCATTTAAACAATGTTCGAAATATTCCTTGGAAAATTATTAAATTGTCCATTCAGACGACAAAGGCATTCATAACCCCAAGACTACGTAAGTCAGCCCTATCAATGGCATTAATCAAAAGCACACAACGCCTACGATGTTACTTCGTCAGAGTACCTTTAACTTCTTAAACTTGCGTAGGGTTTCCACCTCTTACCTCTCATTGTTAAACGTTGTTATCTTCATCGTCTTGTTAATATATAATGGATTGTGCAGTCGATCATATCGCATAGATTTATCATCCTCACGTTAGGATAAAACATCAACAAATTCAAGACTAGTGATGCAATTTTTGTCATGCCTTAGACTCGTCAATTGCTCAAACAATATCAAGAAGATTTTTTTTATTTTACCATCATAATCATTGATGAAAATCATCGTTTCCCACATTGATAATTTTGTTTCACATCAAAGAGATTGCATCCCTATCTTCATCTCCATAATTCAATTAATCCATCACGTGTGGTCCAGCCAATTTGTTCCCCTGTCACTGTGGACAGCTGCCACTTGTCATGTCTTACGGTAAATTGCGCCAGCAGTAAATACAACAACATTTACTTTTCCCAACAACCATGTGGGTTTGACTGTATAAATTGCGGATTTATATCTCGATTATAAAGAGATTTCTTGATTCAATACGAGAATTTTTTTTTTTTTCAAACACACAAAGGATGCTTTTGCGGATGTAAAGTTCCTTGAATAAAATCATTAATGAGATAAATCTGAAACTGAAAGCAGCGACGACATAGAAACGAACATAGTTTATATGGGCATAGACAGCAAGCAGCCAGAAACTAGAACACTCGGAAATGAACACGTTTGGCAAATACAAGAAAACTGTATAAACATGTTAACATATAGGTAAGTATATGTTAAATTTGTTTAAAGCCGAGCAAGCGACCCAGTTGCGACGCAATTTAAAGAGACAAATTTTGGAAGACAAGATCGTAAATACAATGGCAATAGCAATCCCTAAAGTAAACATAATTCAAGCGCAATCGTTAGGTGATAGATTTGTTAAACATCAGTAGAACGTAAACTCACGTAAATAATACCAAGTACCTATTTGGTAAACACAGACGCACGACAGTTGCACGACATCCTGTTTACGAACACGCTGATTCGCTCTTCAAATAAAATAAGAAGTCAAATGTTTTACATAACAAGTGTAATAATACATAACATAGTAAAAAGACAGAGATTCAAGACCATTAGCCGGTCGTCGAGCGGTCAGATGATGATATCTATTTCAAAATCATAGTATACGAGCCATGTTTAGAGAAGGCTGACCGGCGCGGGCGCATCCGTCGAAACGGTCAAGTTCACGGAGAACGTGAACGACCAACTGGAACTCTTGCGCATCGCACTCGACCGCATCAAACAAATTAGAGAAAATTTCTTGAAACCGTTTGCAGTAGTTATAAAGTATAAAACTTATGTCGTTTCAAATGAAAGTTAGTTGTAATAAGCAAGAGGAAATGTCGCAGGAAATAAGGCAGAAAAGATTACTAAGCTACATGCATCGGTAACAAGGCTTTGCATTTGACCACCAACAATTAGACTTTTGCGGAACATTAATACAGCAATAACTCATTTAACAGTAATCATGTGACTGACTTCCTGCATTGCAGTTGCTTAGCTTTCGTTTTTTAAGGCTCGTCCATCATTTATACAGGCTTCGAAAGTTTTGAAAGAATCATCAAGTTTCGATTTAATGCTTCCGTTAAAGAAACACGGAGTCTCTCACAAGACTTATTATAACACCTGGCTCTAAGACGTCTCACTTTTTGCTAGCAGCAATTAATTAAAACATAGTTGATACTACCAATTATAAAATAAAAGTTATCAATTTAAAAATCAAAGAGACCCATGCCGGTAGGTCATCAAGGCGTGCCGAGAGATCACAAGAAACAATATTTACGGGCACTTTGTAAAGGCTATAATTTCGTCTTGATGTACGAATATTAGAAACTTTTGAAGGTCGTGATAGCAGGGTCAAGTTCGAGAGGCCGGGGCATCCGTGCCACATTCGCGGCACGCTTCGCTGGCCCCAGCATCCATTGACCCGGCGGCGTGGCCGACATAACTAGGGCTGAAGGCGATTGAAGATTTAGATGTTGGTGTAACATTTACTTATGCATCTTAAAGTTGCTTTTAAGAAAATTTTGATGGCTATTATAGAAGCTACGTAGATCTACCTTATTATGAGATATTTAATTTTGTTGATTCTAAGAATATTTTTACTATTGGAACAATATATTCGAAACCTTTAGCATTTTCACTAGCTTTTGGAAAAGTCAATGAATTTCTGTGAGAAATCATTTGTAGAATTGTAGAATATCATGGTGGCCCAGTGGCTATATAAGACCTCGCCTCTCGTGCTTGAGGTCTTGGTTTCAAATCCGGGCAATTAACTACCAATGTGACTTTTTCAAATTCACATGTACTTTTTAAGTTTATCTTGTACCTCACCGGCAACGGCGAAGGAAAACATCGTGAGGAAACCTGGACTTAAATAAATAGTTAATGTAAGTCTGAAATAGCCCTGTCAGACGCCTGTAGGGTTCCCAGAGGCGGCTTAAATAACTCGACACCAGAGATGAATCATCACCATCCTCACACGAAAAGAAGAAGACTTTAAAATATTTATAATTACTTATTACAAGAATTTCAGTAACTAGTTGTTTTGCTGTTTTATCATTATCAATTCCTATGCATAACTACACCATCATTTGTTTACTTCCATCAGAAAGTTCCGGTTTTTTAGTAGCAATCCGTTATTCCAATTCTTAAAAAGTCACAAGGTGGAGTACTAATATTTTATGGTAACCTAGCGAAAGATGTTCCCGTACAGACTACTCAAGGAAACACGGTTAATATCAAAACATGTTTTAAATTAAACTATTATTTCTGTGTCTATTACTATTTGGAACAGCGCAAATGATGATTTATCATTGAATGAATTTCAACCATTAATAACCTCGTCAATTTCTTTAAATTTTCCTTTGTATCAGATCAAATCAGATTTAATGTAATTTCATTCTACATTCATTCAATCGAAGGTTTTGTTCTGTCTAAGAATGGGTGTGTCAAGGTTTTAAACGTGTTATAAATTGCATTTCCATAGCTTGAGGATGTATTAATTTTCCTCAAAGGTATTAACTATTCATAAGTAATAAGTACTTAGATAATACTTAGTAATTGGTTTTTAAATAAGGCATATCCTTATGGATTATATAAGAGTGACGTAAAGCTTATGCGGTCAGTTATGGCTAGCGTGATAGATGAAATGATAAACAAATATGGTGATGATAGAATCAAGATGAATGCTTTTATGGTGTCCTATAAACGTGTGTATCGTCACGCTCTGGTTCTTATTTCCTTGCTGTTTGTGGCATAGTATTCGATGACACGGTTACACATTGCAGAATGGACATAATAGGTTGTAAACGGGTCATGCGTAGACTAAAGTTACGATTGAACGAGATATTTACTGCAGTCACACAATGCCGGTGGAAAATGGCAAAGGACATGTTAAATTGATTTAATTAAAAATGTTAGGATAAGTGTTACAGTTGTTGTAACACTACTGAAAATTGAGCATCGTTCGATAATATCGAAATTTTAAAAACTAAACTCGTTCTTTTGCGGACCTACTCACTATCTAACTTAAAGCTCATATTGTTAAACAATAGTGGACAAATGATTTCATCATATTATAATCCGGTCAAATGATTGGTGCAATAATTCGCATAGAGCTGAAAATTGGTACGAATGTTCGTACACCGAACTGAAATTTTAAAAGTCCCCATCTATCCCACACTTGCAATTTTTTTTTATTCAAGGTCAAAGTTTGCAAATATGGGGTTTTTGCGTTTTTTAGCCGAACGGTAAGTTTTATGATAATAGCAGGATGAAGCAGAAAAAGAACAAGGAGTAGAAGAAGTACAAGAAGACGAACAAAAACAAGCAGAAGTGGAAGCAGAATTATCAGATGATTATGAATGAGACGGATAATATTACCAATTTTTTTTAGAATTCACACGGCTTTCATCATTTCCAATAGTACCAGTTTTTACATAATTTTGAATAGTATTGAATTAAACAGGATCACAATAGATTGTGGAATTCGCCTATCGAGGAAACCACGTTAAAAAAAAAACACACCAAATACACTACCTCACAGGTGGCTTGAAAACGTGCATATTATGAAGAATACAACTTTTCAACCATTATATCTCTGAAACTGAAACGGTGACGTTTAGCAGAAAATTGTTGAGACAATTTTGATAGATAATTGCATAATCAACAATTTTTATCTGACCTATTTTTAACATAAAACTTACCGTTCGGCTAAAAAACGCAAAAATACCCATATTTGTGAACTTTGACCTAGAATAAAAAAAAAATCCAAGTGTGGGATCGATAAGGACTTTTTACATTTCATTTATAATGAATGGTGTTCCGAACATTCGTACCAATTTTCAGCTCCATGCGAATTATTGTTAACCTCAAACCCTATTTTTTGGGCTAATTTAACCGGACTATTAAATATTTCCAAATTTAAATTGAATGCATATGCTTCTCCAATATCTTATCTATCTATGCTCTAATTTATATCAACTATGCTATTATGGTTGTATTGAAAAGATATTGAATTATCAATGGGCGTATACAAAATATACCGAACAATACATTCACAACATAACACCAAATGTCTTCGTGACCGTGACATATTTACCCATGTTTTACTATAACATACTACAGCATAACAAAAGGATCGAGGACCTAACGCGTGCTATTGTTCGAAGTCAATCAATGTTCAGTGACAATGGCCTCATATGTCAAACTAGATATTAGATCATGCGCACCAGAATAGATCGATAGATCGGTATCGTAATTGTGAATGATTTCTCTAATGTAATTTAATCATAAGTTTGATTGGGTTTATTATTGCAGTGTATTTTCATTTGTGAAGTCATTGTTTTAATTGATTTAAGCTCCTCACACCATTCACATCGTCAGCGTCGGCTTATCTTTGACTTTCTCGGTATTCGTTTCTTTTTTACCATAAATAATTGTTTCCAACTAATATGTATCTTCATTTATTAATTTAACAGGTGTCAAAATTTAGATGCCGAATGTCTTGCTGCGGTCCTTCCAAACTTTTACTTCATTCAATTTCATATTATCTCTTTATCATACTTATTTATCTCCAAATTATAAACCTTCATTGATACCGTGATACATTTCCGTGCAAATGATTAAATCTACATTCTACCGCCTATTACACAATAGCCATTGACCTTTACGGATTATTGTCTTAGACTACATGCTAATATGAGCTATTTTTATACAGCCGTATGTTCGTGCTGACACCACCTTTATTCCGCATTGATTAGGTACAGTTTTTAACATAATCGTGAAGTTACAAGTACCTGACTTTAAGAAGGAAGCAATGATCAATTATTAGTGAATAACGATTTGTCTGTTTTATGATTAATTTGTTGATAAAAACATCAGCAAAAACATTTTAAGCTATCAACTTGATTGCATGGAAGAAGATACTATAAAATGCATAACAGTAATTCTTGAGATTATTAAGTATTAATTTGCATGCTAAAGAGCAGATGGAAGAATTTTCCAGCGTCAGGACGTTAAATTCCAAAGTACTATTGCATGTCACAAAAAGATGTTTCACCGTTCTTTTAATTAAAGAGACACACAAAGGAACTGCCAACTTACAAACCACAAAAAGCTTTGTTCACAGCATAAGAATGAAATACAAAACAACCAAAATAATAAACCAAAACACCTCTCGATATTATAGTATTATGAGTTAATTCTGAATTCATAGTGTCTATGTACAAATTAACAAGTCACGTTTGCAAACCATACAATTTGTAGTAAAAAAATATCACTACATCTTAGGTACAAATGCAAATGATTACCGAGATGTGAGAAGAACAAAAACAGTAAATAAATCTATCTTAGTAGTAGTCTTCACGATATATGTCAAAATATAATTTATAAAAGTTATTACTAATAACAGTAATAAAACAAATTTTATTTAAGATCTTCTTTATATATATAGTGATGACAATTTTGACTGTTTATTTTGTACTAATACAGAAATATTACCATATAATGTATCTTATCGGTACTAATGATCCTTATTTTATCTGTAGTTTTGTTCTTAAACCATTTTAAAAACCAATAACGATAATATCAAATCATTTCAATAGGGCAAAAACTGTGCGTCAGAAATGCAGCCAATGCGACCTCTGCGATATTACTGAATTCACTAATGTCGCCATGAAGTGGAAATGATTTTACCCAAAAAAAATTTGAATCACTGCCGTGCCAGCGCCATGAAGAAGAATAGGGAAAAACATTTCTTTCCCATTAAAAGTTTTTCACAATTATTTAACTGCAATCTACATTTCGCTTTTCAACTTTATAGGAATGGCTAATCAGAAGATTATAAGTCAGCAAGGCTGTAGCAATAGCGGGCTGAGTGTAATACCCTGGGTGCACCGAATATGCATTTAAGAACTTCAGCACCCGTGCATGTTATTTCAATGCTTTCTCAATCAAACCTTTTGAAGCTTGTTATTTCCATACTCAATATACGCGCTTGGACGTATATCTGTGGAAACCAACCCAATATATAATATAAGGTTGTTCTCTATGCAATCATAAGCATAGTAAGCATTTATATAATCTATTTCTCAAGCTTGCTCCACATGATCAATGCCAAGGTCTTGACTGTTCAAATAAAAAAGAGGAACGCTCATTAGCAATTAAATAATTATACCTACCGGTATGTAGCCCACATAACATTTTTTATAATTCATACCTACAAAACTTCGTCTTATTTACGAGTATTTTAATTTAATTGGCAAATAAAATACTTGTCGCTTAGAGGTGACACGTGATATGAGAAAAACTGCACACCAATCTGGTTTTTCCAACGGATGTCAGTTTTTATAACATTAAGATGTTAAAGACAACCCTTTTTATCTTTATGTTAAATGTAATATGCAGGATTTATGTCTCAATAATAATATGGTTACTTATACATACCAGTTCTAAACCAGTGGAGTTTATTATGATGACGGAATACAATTTCTAGATAATTTGAATATTGCAACCAACTGAGCTATTAGAAATTTAATTATTTTAATCATTGAAGTTTCGTCATAGAGAAAACCATATTATTTATCTGAAGCTATTACTTTTAGCGAATACGAATACAGATTCCCTATACATCTGAATAGCCCATTAATCGTTCACGAACGTACCAGCATTCTACGTTTCAATAACCGAACGATTTTCTAACAAAGCCATTAAGACAGACGGTTTACCAACTAAAATATCAAGTTAGTTGCACAAAAGCAACTAGTACGAGAAAACCCGTGTAGATTACACAGCATTAGCACACAGCGTTGTATTACCGGTAACTAGTAACAACGAACAGGGGAAATGCACGCTTACTGTACCTATTAGATGACGAAATGTTTCACAACAACACTAACACCTGCTCCAATAGCTGGTTTGTACAGGAAAAAACATGTTATTCCTGTCCTTATGGAGTTATGGATAAGTGGAAAATCGAAAAGTGGAAAGCGGTTTGTGCGACCCTCGAACGACGGACACGTAACGCGTCGGCATCGGTAAGAAGTGATGGACATAACATAACCTAAGTACGATCTGTCTGTTACGCTGCGGACCAGCAGATATCAGTTCGAAGAAAACTATCAGCGTGCAATTATTAACCAGTTCATTTCCAGGTTTCTGAGAATCGCATGAATGCTTAGTATGTAGAAGCTGCGGTTAATTAAGAGGAATTCAAATGTCCCTTCCTTATTTATATCAGTTGCTATGGAACTTCTAACATTGCAAATCTATTGTTACCATGACGTTGGGTTTCGTTACGCATTCCTTCCATTGAAAAATTCGACTTATCTCATATACGATTTTTTTTTTTTTTTTCAAATATAGACTTGAATATTTAAAATAATAAGCAAGCAAAAAACCTTTAAAAATATGGTTAAATCTTGTGAATAACATAGAAATTGTTATTAATCTATTTTTATCTGGAAAATTACTGAACACTAATATGTTCAAAGTTGTCCAAAAACATGCGAGACGGCGCCAAATTAGCATTTTTTATAAATACAAAGGTCCGCAGGTCAATTTAATCAGACTAAATAATATGTCACGATTATCAGCTATTAATATCAAACTTGACAATAAATTATCAGAAACCATCAACATTTAGCTACCAGATTCGAATTAAGTAAAAATGACTGGACAACAACAAACTGCACTTAATACAGAATGCACTACCGGGTCAAATAAATCAGAACCAAACATTTTAGATAAAAATAATAAGTAGGCGAATAAATTAAAATTTATAACGAGAAATCACCAAAAACTGGTAGTTGGCGCCAGTCGGAAAATAAATTTCAAATAAATTTTTCCATTTAAGAAACAATGTTTACAGTTTTAATGTAAACATTGGCTATTCCAAGTATTGGACTCATTTGTCTTGATCTGTTTTTGGAATATTCCTAGTATTATTATATGACTAGTTTTAATAAAGCATGGGCAGGTTACCTATTCATTGAAACATTTAATATTAAACACAAATTCGAAATACAACTAATCACCTTGTTGTATTTGTTAATAGTTAAAACTTTACTTTTGTAGAAGTTAGAAGCCTACATACGCTTTAGTGCCGTAAAACGTAACTTTCTAAAGCATACTCCTTAGTAACGGCTAGGTTAAAAGGTTTGAAAAAAATACTATTGATTCATGTACATTATTTTTTAAACATGGTTTTTTCGTATAACAAATAGCTTTGCTTTAAAAAATAATTAGCAACACGATATTTTTCGCAACTTTTGGATACTTTTCCAAGACGACTTGGATGTTTAAAAATATTTTTACACAGAAAAATTGTTGGCTGGAATTTCTTCATAACTGACATAGCATATGTAAATCAAATAATATTACGCAAACAAAACTGTTGAAAAGGAGGTTCAATATTGATATTTTGGCATCGAGCGGGCACACGACCAGTACTGCATTTTCACTGGGGCGTATATATCTCCTTAAGTGTATGTTCATCATCCACAGTTCGACTTCAGAGCTGGGTATAAACCTCTTTAGTTTGTGCCCAGCCTCTCTCGGTTGACAGGACGGTATGGAAGAAGAAAACGTGTTACGCCGACCCCAAGTAACATGGGACAAGGGGAAGAAAATGACGATATTTGTGTCCATCCCAAACTTATGTGCCCGTCTCAGTGAATAGACATGCAGAATTCAGAAACCAATTATGCCTATACGCAGTCGGTATGCAGCACAGATGGTTGTTGCGTAGCCTTTGATTGCATGTTTTAAAAGGAAATGAGCTCGATGAAAGCTTGAAACTTAACGACAATACACCGGATAAGCACGGCTTACATTTAATTGGGCGTAAACTCTAAAACCTGTCTCCGCTGAACATTTTAATAAGGAAACCATGTTCTAGAACCTAGATCGAACTTTGATAATATGAAAATAAAACACTTGGAAATTCCTAGCGATACATTTCTTATTTCTAATTCTATTTTATGTATCAAAACAACTTCAGCTTGAAGACAACAATTCAATTATGATCTACAGCTAGTATTTCTTTTTTATTTGTATCCCAAACATGTTTTGACTGTTCTATTTTTAGACAATCTGATGATACAACGGCTCTATAATTTTCTTGAACTGACTTGTAATTATCCAATCAAAATTTCTTAGTGGGTGGACAAACCAATTGCGATTTGATACATATGATTACGCCAAATCGATTTTGAGCGTTCTCTCTACTAAACGTACGATGTAACGTGCCGTATAAATAAAAAATATATTGAATGGCAACTGTAATTACAAGTATGAATAAACTAAAAGATTTTACAGTGATTTCTGCGGAATTAAGTGTTGGCGAGCATGCATTGCGTTGTTCGCGCGCTTTTCATGCGGCGGCCATGTTGTGGGAAGACGCGGGAAAGTGGAAAGTGCTCGGGTTATCATCTTATTGTCAGTGTCTAGGCCGCCTCATTGTCTCTGGGCGCGATATTCTCTTCCCGTGTGAAAGCTAAGATGTAAGTGCAGTGGAAGACGCCTTTTGATTCAATTATACACTTGCGTAATATAATTTGAGTTCATTACATAAGTTTGGTAGCTGTTTTATAATTCACAAAGAATTAGGTCAGTCACCAAAATAATTTTAGGTAAAGCAAATATTTTTGAGTTGAAATAACAAACAGGTAAAGGATATTTGCAAGGTGAAAATAGCTATTACGTGATGATAGCATACGTCCTGGGTAAAACCATACAGGCTTTAAATAGATAGACTGCACCTCTGTTTACATATACATAAGTGCTTCTAGCTTAACTATGTCTGCAAAAGCCGGGCATTTCACTGGCAAGTTCTCATTAATTCAAATAGATTGGCCATTAGCGAAAAGAAAACTCACACAATTTTCATTGAGCACACAATGACTATCGAAAGTGAATCCCGCGCGGCTATGATCTAGAACATCTAGATCAATTACGTGTTTCACACAAGGTGACGATGGAAAACGTCCTTGACACCTTGATTATATGCCATTATGTTAATTAGAAACGATGTAAGAGAAACAGCCGGAGCTCACAATGACTATCATATTTACATCTTCAGAGAATTACTCATCATTATTTTCATATTAACAGAACTCGAGAATACTGTAGGTGATCTTAGTTTTATTCATATATTTACGAAGATATTTTAATCGAATGACGATGTGGCAGCTGTTTAATTACTGGGAAAATGTATATTTATTTTGATTTTCGCCTCGGTCACAATTTATAAGTGGTTCGTAGAATAGTCGAATGCCAAAACTTACCTAACGTGAGTAATATTCAATTGTAGAAATATGACAAGTAAACAATTTCTATTGATTCGGGCTAACATTAAGGAATCAATTTTAGCACATTCATCATCGTTCTTCTGCCCTTATCCCATACTAGCTTCTGCCAGCGGCTTCACCCGCGTGAGTGTTTTATCATCCCAAGGGAACATTATACCGGACTAAAAAGTAACTTATTTGCTATTCCAGACTATAATTTATCTCTGTGCCAAATTTCATCCAGATCCGTTCAGCCTTTTTGACGTGATTGAGTAACAAACATAAATCCAAACACACATCCATCCAAAATTTCACAATTTTAATATTACTAGCTATTGCCCGCGACTTCGCCTGCGCAGCATTAGTACTTAGGATAGCCTATTTTTTATATCGCGCCATAATATTGTAGGTGTGTGGGCCGCCTTGATTGAGAAATTATTAGTTCACCATACAAACTTCAACCTTCTCTTTCCACCCTCTTAAGGATGATTTTCGGGATGAAAACTATCCTACAGTCCGTCAAATCTAAGAAGTACCGTTTGACAGCTATAAAAATACGTTGTATAAACTTAAGTTGATGCTTACGAATGATACTCGTTGTTATAGTGTATAGGCAGCATAGTAATTAATTAGGATTATGAATTTGATTATTCGTAAACTTTCATACAAAGTTATCACGGCAAGTTAAATGAGAAACGTCATCGGACTTCTTAGATTTGACGGACTGTAAGTCCTTTCCAGGATCTAAAACTATCTCCATACCAAATTTCATATAAATCGGTTCAGTGGTTTAGGCGTGAAAAGGTGATAGACAGAAAGAGTTATTTTCGCATTTATAATATTAAGTATGGATAATAAGATTAGTAAGACTTTGGGGTCGGTGCAGCATCTCTTTGTGGAGGAGGAGGAGCTCGTGGCTAAATAATAACTGCCGCACGGGACGATCTTCAAGGTTAAGCAACGCTTGACGAGGTCTTTCCGTGGATAGGTAACCATTTCAACATACCGAGATTCCTCCGTGCCTCGGTAAGCACGTTAAACCGTTGGTCCCGGCTGTCATTTGAAGATCTTTGACACTCGTTACCGGTAGACTTCTAAGATCTGACACCAGTCTTGCCAAGGGGTATCGTGTTACTGTGTTACTTATACAGTTACTGGGATGTGGAGGTCAGATAGGCAGTCGCTCCATGTGAAACACTGGTACTCAGCTGAATCTGGTAAGCCGACCCCAATAAAGTTGGGAAAAGCCTAGTCAGGCAGCATGTCTTTGTCCATCACTATTAGCTGTCATCTCAATAGTCACCTCCTGGTCTAGCCATTTATCACCTTTCACACCATTTCCATTGTACCAGCAGCTTTATTATTTTGATGACTAGATCGTGATTCTGCCAAAATACTCCAGAGCATTCAAAGGTCATGATCCGATTTTGTCTGCTATTTTTATGAGACCCCACATGGCAATCCGTGTAGGAGTTTATTTATCCCGGTATCTAAGGACCAGTATTTTATAGTCATTGGCATTTTAACGACTATATGATTTATTTTACGGATGTTGAACGTATTTTTTTCTAATATCTCGTTAATTATTCTTTCAATAACAATGGACGGCGAAGTAAACAGCTATTAAAAGATTGGACTTTTGCCGTCGCCGTTCCTAATGGTGATATTGCTCGGTTATGCTAATATAGAAGTTGGGTCGGCAGAGCCATAACTAGAAGTATAACGACTTGTTTATAATCTTTGGACATTAATCTCGTTCACGGTCATACATATTCGTAACAGCCGGGATTCCATTTGTTGGCGCCAGCTAACGTTGTAAAAATACCTTCTGGAAAGTTAAGAATGGCAAATATGGTCAGATATTCAGAATCGCTTAGCGACAGTGTTTATGTGTCATCTTCATAGTAAGAGAGATGACGCCTTTTTTGGTAGCATCAACAAATCTAAGATTTGAATACAATGTCACCGTATGAAGGTTTCTTGTTGTTGATACGTGCATGTTGGGTATGATTGTTTTCTGTTGGTAATATAATATTCACCCAGAACCTGCATAATTCTGTTTCGTATTATGATAACTTAAGTATCTTATAGTACAACAGTGAACGAGACTTTTATAACAGCTACAAGTTCACTTACTAAGAATCGTTGCACTATTACAATAATTTACATCATCTTATGGTCTCGAAAGATCCGCAAACGGTGGCTGTCTCTCTGACTATATAGTGTAAGTATTATTATTCGAAGTCGAGTTTGATGGGAATTCCGTTGTGGGTCGTATGCGCATGTCCTCGGTCGGAATGCGGAGATGACCGTTTGCGCGCTCAACGATTTTTCGTCGATCCGTCGACCTGTCGATTCGCCTTTCCCATTTGCATAAAATAATCGTCTATTACATTGACGCTCTACCTTTTGATGTACACGTACGATCAATGTCAATGTCGTTGGATATTGAAATTAACATAATGAAAACAATAACAAGACGCCTAATTATTGAGACGTTCGTTAACGAGTGTTTAGACTGAGATACAGTTGTGTTAAACGTGATCTATAGGTACGTGTGTTTTGAATATTGACCTTTTGAATAATTAAGCTACGTTGACGATTAATTATGGAATTGCCTGGCATATATATATATATATGAAAATTGATGTCTTGCAAATCTGCGGATGATTAACCAGACTACAGATGATTTGTAGGAGACAGTATGACAAAGTCAATGCTGAATGACCTGTACAGACATAAGTGTATCTTTAGTCACCCATGGCCAGTGTATTCCGAGTATCTATAAATATGTAGTGTATTAGTAAGCTGTCTCACGTGACCATAAACTTGAGGTGAGCTCGGCGGGTCGGCTGATCATTAGCACGTTTGCTTACATTGCCTTTTAACGTGACTGGAACTTTTTTTTACTTCAGTGAGTTCTACCTAAGAGGTTGTCGACTGCTTCACCGGACCAACCTGTGGTAGCCTTAAAAATTAAAGCCAGCCAGGGCAACAAAACTTAAAAACTAAGCGAATAACGCTAAGGGCAAGCTCTGTGGGGTATACTCCGGCTTATTTAGAGCATCGCGACGGGCAAGGGATGGGCTCAATCGGACTATAGACTCGAGGTTACGTGAACAGGTACGATTATAGTAAAGCGGTTATTCGTTTTTAATAATCCGTTTAAATAAGAAATAGGTTGATTAAATTGTAGCGAATTTTGGTGCAAACCCGCTTTCTGGAAAGATATCAAAAATTAAACGCAAGTCAAGTTATATAATTTTCGTTTCGGAAAGAGGGCCAAGTTTCACGTTCACGTTGAAGTTACAACAAACAGAAGAAATGTAAAATTCGAATAAATAAGTGATTACAAACAACATTATAATATTATTCATTTTGACGTTTAAAAATTTAAAAGCATTTACTCAGGACTCAGGACAGGATGTTTTTTAAAGGATATAACGGTTTTTAACGATGCTATTATGATGTAATTTCGAAGATAATATTTGAGCAGTGATTATCCGATGGACAGAGTTAATTGTGGTCATTAAATTTTTTGTGAGGTCCGTCAAGCGGTTACCGCCCACAACGCACTCATGGCGTCGTTGTTGTCTCAAGTTAAAAGCAAATAACACCACGCTTGTATTCAACGAAGGGTTGTGCAGAGGTGCACGTATAGTAGACAGATAATTCGCCAGTTATATTTAAGGCGCAGATAACCTTGAGTAGCTGATTTTAAAATGAGAATCACGTCTAAATGGCTAGTCGTAATTTTTTGGAAAAACTAAATGTTACATTAGACCATTTTCTTAAATAAAATATCTAAGAAAATTTTGAGTGTTATTCGTATAACATTGTGTAATTAATTTGTAAAGTTATGTCTAAAACGGACAAAAACACGACAATCGCCTCAAAACCGCTGGGCGTATTTTAATGAAATCGACCCCACCTCAAAGACATTTAATTATCTACATTTTGACCTGAGGCTTTTTTATGTCATAGAAAAATAAGGAAAGTACAAAAAACTACTAAATTTTGGGTCGCACGGGTGTGAAACGAGTGCGCGTTTTGTTCCCTCATGGTCCCTGACGATAGTCGTCGTCTTAAGTCCCATGTAACAGAGGGCGAGTAAAAAAGCACATGATGTTAGATATGTATTATCCATACTTAATATTATAAATTCAAAAGTCTGTCTAATACCTTTTCACGCCTAAAACACTGAACAGAATTCAATAAAATTTGGCAAGGAGATAGATGGAATCCTGAGGAAGGACATAGGCTACATATTGTTTTAATAAAATTGTAGGGTAGGTAGGTACGAAGTAGGGTAGGTAGGTTTTGTTTAACTTGCCTAGTTAGTTGGTTAGTTAGCTAGGTGTATGTATGTGTATGGATCAAATCTTGCAACTGAATTTTGATTCAGAAAAATGTTCCACACACTTTTAGTTTGTAAGACAATACACGGTCAGCTAAAAAGTTTTATTTTAAAAGTGTTTTAGTGTTATTATTACTTAATTCCTTCGAGATTATGCATAAGGAAAACATTCTGCTCACAGTTAGTTCTTTTATCATAAAGAAAGAAAATATTAATTTATTAACCTGATCTTTTTTTCATCTTAAACTACTAAAATGTTATTTTTTCTCTTTCTCTGCTCACCATGTGTTTTCCCACTTAATTATATCTTACGTTACAGGAATAGTTAAACAGATCAGGCAGAACATTCCATTGCTAGAATGCAAAATCTAATTAATCTACACGAAGAAAACTGGCAGTGTAAAATGCTCCATATTTAGACGCCGTTACATGTTGCCAATTAAAATAGCTGTGTGAGTCAACAATTAAGATCGCAGCGGATGCTTTGAACTACTTATAAGAGCTAAAATTGATCCCTTTCCCTTTAAAGTGACATGTAGGCAGCCATTTTCCACTTTCTACGAAAGAGTTACGTCCGCGGGAACCTCGTCCGTCTCGCATCCGTTGCGTAATGCTCTCTATTCACTGCCACCTATAAAAACTCTTTTGTTATTGTCCTCTTCGTGTTTACATTTCCGTAATATTTATTTAACTTCAGTTAGACAATGCTGAGTAACTTTGAATGTAAATAAACTGAGGAACTGTCTCACGTACCTAGTCTGTATTCTGAATACACTGTTATTTTTTTATTATACCAGCTTTTGGCTTCAGAGCTGTTATGTATAACAATGCATGCACTTAGCAACAGTTAAAAACTCTCAGGAATTCATGCTTTATCTCCAACATCGTAAAATAAGGAAAAAAGTAGTAAAATGTTTATAATACTTCCAAATACGCGTAATACTGGCAGCTTATGGCGACCGCCGACGCCATAAATTAGTGTTCGATGAAAAAAGTTTAAAAAAAATGGAGAAAAAGGCGCCAGTGTTGTGGATCCGCGTGAAACCCAGTCGTTTGCATTCTATACGGTAAGTATATGGACCGCGGCTCGGCCGTCCAAATCCGCAATCTCGGCAGTACGACGACCTTGGTCTTTTATGAGCCGTTATGAATAATTCGCAAGGGCAAGTTCTGTAAGGTGAGAAGGACAGTGGGATTCACATGCTTTATTAGTCGCCTTTTTTAGATTCTGAGGATTTGTGGTGACGCTTTAGAAGACGGCAAAACAACATCTTTGTCCATACTCAAAAATTTTACAGAAGTATAGTTCTTACATTTCACGATCCAACATCAATCATTGCAATTTACTTATAACTTGAGTCACATTATGAATCGCGCTTGTGTACTGCAGGTACTACCTACACCAAAATAGTCGTAAAATATAGCGCCAATTTTAATACAACTGTTTTCGCAATATGGGTTAATTACTTCCGATTTTGTCAGCCCAACAATTCACAATGCAGTTAATAGTTAAGCATATAAGTGGAACGACAAAAAAAAAACTAGTTAAAAGCGTAAATTGCAATATTGCCTTATTATAGGGTGTAGGGAAATCTGACACCAGCCTTGCCAAAGGGTATGTTACCCAGTTACTGGGTTGTGGAGGTCAGATAGGCCGTCGCTCCATGTAAAATACTGGTGTACTGAGCGACATACGGTTAGACTAGAAGCTGAACCCAACGTAGTTGGGAAAAGGCAAGGAAAATATAGGTGTTTTTGTAGTTTCACCTATGATTAACTCTCTGAATACAGGAGTGATGTTATCTCCCCGGTGGTTTCCTGCATTGTCGAGGCGAGGAGGGCGGGGGCATTAGCCGCGGCTAGGTCACCTACGGTGAAGCGAAGAGGCACCCGAAGAGGAGCCGTCAGGGTTTTTACCGATAAGCCGACGACGTAGTGGCCAACAAGTTCGTTGCGTTGCCGCTTGGGCGTAGGCAACTGAGGCAGGCCGCGATGTCGTATGGGAGGCATCGGAGCTGAGGGTTGGAGGCCGAGGCGGCAGAGTAGTGCCGGCATTACCTCTCCCTTACTTTAGCGGCTGGTCGGAGTGTCGGTAAAGCGTTGGCCTCCCTATCCCCTGCGTCCGAAAAGTGGTAGGCGGCAGGGCCACTGACCTGACCTGTCGCAGGTGGTATACACGGAGTCGTTTGGCGCCCATGTGCTAGTTTGTTCCCTGCGATGGTCATGGAGGTACACCCCAGAGCAGGACATCCGCGGCGGGTTCGCGGATGAGTGCTTACGCGTGCCTGTGTTCCCGCCTTAAACGGCACAGGAGGACAACGTGAAGTTTTAGTGAGTTGGAGTCCCACATAGCTGCTTTATCTCCTAGTGGTAGCGCAATATGCATGAGCATCCACCCAGGCAAAAAAATGCGTGCTTTTATTTTGTTTAAAGGGATGTCAATCTAAATATTTTAAGATCCTACCGCCGTTTCTAAATGGAATGATCTTCTAGATTTTAATATGCTATTCATCATCAGTGATTTAAATGTCGCATCCAAACCAGATTCCGCCGCATATCATCAAAATTCTTTAAGTGGTTCATACACAAAAATAGACACGGATAATAAAATACTTTTCTAGAATCTAAAAGACGACTGTATTAAATGTCTAGGTTTTTTTTCGTAAACCGTACTTATCTTTTTAAGATCTTGTATCTAAAATGCTTTTATTACAAAATATGTTATTTAAAAGCAATTGAATCGATATTAATGACAAAAAGCTAAGTTAAAATTGCACAAAAATGGCCGAATGATAAGATACAAGATTTTAATTGGATTATCGAATACTACTTAAAACCTAGGTTAGCTGATTAGATCTTTAAAAATCAATCATTTCAACTAAAGTAACGTTTTACGTATTGTGGCCGACATTTTTTTGTGCCAAAACACATAAGCTTGCAGTACAGTACCTACCATATAAGTTTTTATGAAAAGAATGTGGTAGAAAATAAAAAATGCTGTGGTCAAGGTGGTTACATTTAAAATGGTCAAATATCAACTCCTCAGCTTTTACGTAACAAAAACATCTGTCGTCAAAAAATGTGAATAACAATTAACTCTACCGACTTGGTCAATGTTATTCAGAACAAACAAAAAACTGCGTGGACTCCTTAAAAAATACTCGAAATTGATATTTAATTGGTGGGCTATAAAAACGACGATTTTAGGCAGCGCAGAGGTGGTACAGTCGCTGGCATTTAAATGACAAATAGATATAAGTAACAGACAACGATCAAGATTGACCATGTACCGATAAACACAAATATATGAAACGTACATTAGATGCAACATCGGTATTTCTGTCAAACAGAAGAAATCAATCAAAACGGTACCTAGACAGGTGTATTAAAGCCATCAGCTAGAACAATCTAAGTAGCACAACGACCTTTGACCATAAAAATATAGGTAGCGTAGAGAAAATTAATACTTCATATTATATTTTATTTCGAGTTAAGCAAGCAACCAACCAAGCATTCTAGACTTGCAACACTAGAGCCGTTGAGTTGACTCGAAAAAATGCGTTTCAAAACAGCTGTAAATATTTTAATGAGAATGTTATTTTTCATGTCCTAGTATGTATTGTCTAGTTAGGTAATCAAGCCATCAAAAAAACTTAAATATGTGAAAGAAACTTTTTAATACTTGGATCTGAGAGTAGAAAGGTGGGTTAAAAAAAACTTAATTGGTGACAACCTTCAAGAACGGAAGACCACACCTAGTCTATAAAGTAATTATCACATCGTTATAATTTTCATCACGTTTTTAATAATATGGCGCCCCATACAATTATCATACTAATCAGGAAATCATAAGCGCCAATTTGTAGTACCAATTATAAGAAGTTTTTGCCAAAACGCACCCGTATAAAAATTGTATTTTAAGATCAATATCCTCCAAGTTATATCATTTGCCACCAGGAAAACTATAAGCATACCTGCAGGGACAAAAATATCTTCGAATTATAAAAGGCTCTTTCCAATTCGGGTGGGAAAAATATTACATACTTAAGGGCCCATTTAAAGCTTCCAAGGTGTAAATTGGACTTGCATAATAAACCCACGAGTTGCATCGGGTGCTAACAAATCGAAACGTGCTAAAATATCAGAGGAAACTAATTGGAACAAGGCTTTTATTGCGAAACTCCATGAGAATATGTATGAAAACTGAACAATTGAATTAAATGAATCTGCGGCAGGCATCGACAGGGTTCAATGTAAAGTTTATATATAATTGGTTGATTGATATAATTAACACTCCGCATTCCGGCATAAGATGAGATACGGGAGATAATTGAAGCTTTTAATGGATCGTAAATGGTATCCAATTATTTTTCTAGAGATAAACTCATTGAAAATAAATATCAGAAAATAATTTAAGGATTTCTCATGATCAAAACTTATATATTTTTCATAATCGAAATACCATATTGTGTGCTATTTTATGATTATAATTTAATGTCGAAAAGAATTTACTGTCTTGTTGTCAATTAATAATCACAACTCACAGTTACGTGGGTATTTCTCAAATCGAGGAATCCGCGAAATTAAATTATTTGCGTCAAGTTAAAAGAATGCCAACAATTTGATATAGCATCCAAATAAGTCTACAAAAAATTACTACATATTTATGTGTTCGCTAAAAAATAACAAGTTCAAATAAAATTAATGGATCAGCCGTGTGATAGACGTCACGGAATAATTTTATAGTTCTGCCGAATATTTAATGTGCCAAACAGAAGTTTTGGAATGATAAACAATAACACGATCGAACATCATTAATATAATGAGATCTGTGAAATTTTTTAATACATTTACATGTTCACTATAAAATAATTATATCGGTTTGTCCGTACAGCCAAACAAACGAGCAAATCCACATAGTAAAAAAGATACGGAATTTATAAATGATATTGAAAATAAAACTCGATTTCGGTCAATTAATCAACGAACAAAAAATACGATCGAAGTACTTATACTTAAGACGTTGAACAACATCAAAAATAGAAACAAGTGACGCCAAATAAATTGGCACATAGTTATTTAAAACCTTTATCACTATTAATAGCGTCTCGAACGAAACAACGGAAACAATATTATGTAAGTAAAGAGCTTATATCAAGGTGCCACGGACACAAGCGCGAAACCGATTCGAATATCGATTAAACTGCCAAGTGATCGATTACAATCGAATTATAGATCGAACGTATTGATGTGTCTGTCGCTCGCAAACACCTGCATGTGCATGATAAATTACAACAAATGTAAGTAGGGTAACTGTAATTAATTGGAGTTATGCCGCTTAAACGTGATCATAAATGATCTTCTTAGCAATTAAAATATTACGGTCGATTCTATAAAAAAAACTCACTATGAAAACTTAGCTGAATTGAGCTGCCATTGCAATTGATGCCAGGGATTGACAGCTCATGTCACGAAGTTGCCACGGTAAAATTGTAACAGAATAGTTACACTACGCCTAATGCTGATGCAGTTGCTAAACGAAAAGCAAAAAAAAAATAGTTATACGTAATTCCTAGAATCTAAGGTCCCTAATTTCCTCAAATCTCAACCAATTTGAAATCCGAATCAACACTATAATAAATCGTATTTAAACACCGAACAATACGAAAAATCCGCAAATGGGACCGTGAAACACGTCTAGTTGCGGTATAAAAAGCAATGCAGCCACAAAAAGGCATCATGAATATTCGATTACATAATTTAAGCGGAGGCATGGAGCCGAATTTTGGCGGGCGCGAGATCGCCGGCGCCTCGGCGGATGTTTTCATCTTACTATGGTATCACGAATTCGAGGGGGAAAGAGGTCCTTTGACTCTGAGGACTATAACCACGTAGAGCCTTTCGCAGAGCAGAGTACATGCTTGCTATGATGTAGCTAGCCAAGCATCTTAACAGGGCATAGCCTCATGAAATCAAATATGTATTTCAGGTTTTCCTTGCACCGTTACAGAACTACATTTTGTTGTCATTTGAGCTAGATACATGTTTTAACATCTCACATTTTTTTAGAGAAGATCCGGGTCAAGAGATGCATTTGAATCCTGGTTCCAAAATTACCAGTTTCTTATTTGATTTATGGTATCTTTATTATCTATATTATACACGACCAAAACAAATGTTGTTTACCTGAAGTAGGTACCTGTCTACTTTGTTTTGGCGATTATTCATGTTTATTCAAACATATCGCTGTAATGATTTAATCCGCTTGAGATGCTTCGAGACATCTTCCAAATGAGGCAAATTAAATCTGAATAATGACAGCATAATAATTTTGTATGTGAAACGGGAGACTGTGACAAATTTCTGAGAAAACGCAGTTGGCTCCCGCTCAGGAATATTGTCAAATATCAAATGAATGACTTCTTCAAAGACATAAAACCACAGCTGTTTATTCAAAATACAGTAACCTGATCAAAAGTGAATCACGAAAACTATAAATCGAACGTGACAAACGTACTGTATTAGGTGTACGTACGGTAAAGAATAAGTGTGACTTAATCTCGAATCAGAATTTTTGTTACCGATGGTAAGGTCGCCAGAGTTATGAAGTGGTCAAACGGTCAGAGCCAGCAAGCGCCGTGGTGTCGCGGAATGTGGTACGGACGCGTCGCGACACCACCTAAACACGATTCCGAGAAAAAAAACATAATGAAAATAACAAACGACCATCGCGAATCGCTCTCAAGTCGCGGCGCCCGTGAATTGTTCGACTTGATAAAATTCCACGAGATTACTTATACCACCGAGTAACCACGACTGAAAATAATTATTTTTCAACTTTTTTAATAATAGGTTCAAGTCATGAGTATTTAGTTTTAAAACAGAGGAAGTGCTATTAACACAGGTTGTAAATTTAAATTATTTGTGTGATGTTACGTTCCTTGCGCAAACGCATTTCGATAGTAGTGACATTAACTGCAGTTTAAATAATGACACACCCATTTGGCAATGGTTTGCTGTATTTATTGACAGTTCACGTAAGTAGACAGGTATTATATTTATTGACAATATTGACTAATTGCCAAGTAAAATATTAATTTTGGTTCGGTGTTAGAGGTTATCTACTATTGAATGTTTAAATGGGATAATGAATCATATAATATTTTTTCTGTTGATTGATGAGATATTTGTTTTGGTAGGCGCCATATTTTATAAAAAACCAATATCAAATTTCAGCCAATAAAGTGTGTTAACGGCACGGCGACCTCATACATCAAAATATATTTTAAGACCTCAAAAGAAGTTAACTCAATAAGAGAGCATCAATCAAAAATATCTAAACCAAACGGTCTATTCTGTAGGTCCTCAGTATCTGGTGTATTGCCAGCTCATTTAACTTAAGTTGTGCGTAGATTAAGGATTGGAATTCTCTACCGGAATCCGTATTCCCTAACCTGGGTCTTTAATTCAAGAATGAATAGGTTACATCAAAACAAGCTTGCTTCATCTTCAACCAAATTTATCGTTTACTATCAGATCAGATGATGGCCAAACAAGAGCCTAACACAAATTTAAAGAAAAAGGTTTCAAAGATTTCGTAACAAAAAACAGACCACAAAACTGTATTTCCTACCCCTTACATTGGAAAAACCGATTCCCCAGTCAGGTAACAAAAAAAGCGAACCAACGACCTTTTTAAAAGCTAGATCCGGCACACACACCAACACACATAAACATGTTGATACACAGCGTTGATAAGATTCGGTGAATATAATATTATGGTAATATGGCCGGTCCCGTACGGGGTCCGTGCGTCGCCGCGACCTTCCGAGGACGCGCTGGTGTCGATGACTCGTGCGCTTGCGCAAGCGAGCGCCGCCGGCTTGTAGATGATCGCGGACTAAAATGCGGATCTCCACGTTGAATATTCGGACTTGACATAGAGCTGCAGTTTGACCGTGTCCATCTTTCAGCAGCCTAGGGTTAAGGTCATGAGTCATTGTACAATAACAACAAATATATTTTTATTTTGATCTCCAGCTAACTATATGGAAATGGCGGACAGATTCAGATGCTTTTCCTGACAAAAAGTAGTCTAGAATCAGAATCGATGGAAAGAATGAAAGAATACTTTTGCCAAGCAGTGACAGTACAGACTAGCAACCATTAAATATTAAAAAAAAATCGTCTCCGTATATTTGCTGGATGCACGGGATCGGTCAATGTGGCGACGCCTGGGGGAGGCCTATGTCCAGCTGTGGAAGTTTTTCGACTGAAATGATGATGATGATATTTGTAGAAAAGACAGATACATCCTTATTTTACTGTAGATTTTGGCAGACAGGAAGTGCAGTAACTTTCTGGTCAGAGGTTAAGAGATGCGGAAGTAAACAAAGTTATGTGACATCACATCCTTCAAGCCAAGTAAGGACATAGCGTATTCGCTGCCAAGAGGGCGATACAGGCCGTTTTGGGTTCCAAGAAAATTTATTTATCATATAGTCCGAGTCCCTGATGAGTTGACACATAAGTATGACGCTTGGACCCTTTGACACTCGGCCTGTGTGATGTCATAGATCTTCGTCACCGTTTATTGACCAGTTAAATAAGGCTGTCCAAAGTCTTTATATAAATAGCCAGGATTACTTAATATAGGCATGAATTTATTTGAATTATGTCTTCTCGTTTTTTTTATTTGTATGCTTCGAGTTTTTCAAGGATGGCGGGTTTTTCGGTTCCCTTGGTTGAATGTCTTGGACTGAACTTTAAGTCTTGGGTTTACCCAATGACCAATGATACCAAGCTAATAAGAAGAATTTCTTCTTTTCTTTCGTGTGTTGACAGGTATTTTTTTCTGGGAATAGGCGAACCCTAAGTTGGATGTCTTGGACTGAACTTTGGTCCTGGGTTTACCCGATGCTGTATACTTTTAACATCCCAACGCAATGACACCTAAATGAGAAATTCCATGATTTTGTGATATTATTCAGAAATGGAATATCTACAGTATTCTTTTGATTTCATTATATTATGTACTCCAAAGAATTGAAATAACATAAGTTGTTTACGCTGTTTTTATTGTGTCTACGTTATATCATTGCTGTAAGTCGTGTTCGATTTTTTTATAATGTCTTGTTGCATAATGTTCGAGATTATGCTAGGAATTTAAACTTGACCTCATCTTTGTATGCTAATCAGTGTATTTATGTAAATACAAAGAGACATTATACATGTTTTTTTTTTGTATTGTCTATAAAAGCCTCAATTTGTACGTATGGCAGATTAATTCAAAGCCAAATTACATGTGAATCGATCATAATGCAGTAAGAACAAGCAATTCAGTAAAGATTAAATTACGTATTGTTAGTACTCATCACATCATCAAAAATTATTCACATTATGACATATTATAAATCTGCCACGGCATTCAGTCAGCCCTTCGTGTCCAAGTTTTTACCTATAATTGATCATTCATCGATTCACGATAATCGAATCATTAGGGTACTGGTGGAAACGGTAAACAAAACAATGTTAGAATGTTACATCACGGATGATTGGAGGTACGTGATTCGTATACATCCGTATGTACACGAGGTGCTACGGTATTAGGGTTCTCCCATCATTGATGTCAATAGGCGTCATTAGAGGTCTGATCGCGGCGTCATTGTCGCGTCGCTACAGTGAGTCGGCGCAGTGTGTGTCTCGGCGCGGCGGTGTGCGTAGGCGGCAGGCACGCGCTACGGCGGCGTATTTACACCGCTGCCCCCTACCACCGCCGCCACTCATGCGCCGCGCGACCTGACGAACACACGTGCACCCCACCACTAACCGGCGTGGTGACCCTCGGGACATAACACTACCGACATTCCACCGCTAAGCGACAACCGTGACACTACACCCCCAGTATGTGCAGTGACTTACAACATCTCCAGTGAATTAGAACAAGAGTGAAGTGACTTTACAGCGGCGTCGTGTGATGTGCGACTGAAGACAAACAACAGTGTATACAGCCGCAGCCTCAACCTAACAGAAAACGTAAGATTGTGTTTGTTTACAATCTTTATAGTAATAAAGATGTTAAGTTAGGCGCGTTTGATAGTAAGCTAGTGAGCGTATGACAATCGCATGCATCCAGTCAGGTCCCCGACCCAGATCTCACGGGCTAGACGGTGCGCCGGCGCAGCAACAATAAGCGCGACTCCAGAAACAATGCAGCCGGTATCACGACACAAATATTAAAGTCAAAGTTTCACAGCGACCAGCCTTCGACATAAAACCCAATGACGCCACTACAAACACCTGTGAGAACATTTAAACAAAGTGTTTCAACCGTTTGTGTGAGTAGTATTGCTTAACAGTTTTAAAATGTGGTCCTGACGTGACCAAATTCAATATTCGCTTCCAGTTCGCCTACTTGTGTTGTAATTACAAATCCGGTTATTATTGTATAGCTTATAATGCCGTACTAACACCCACGATATCAAAACATGACCCACGCCATCAATCGTAAACAGTTTTAGAAAATTATGAATGAAATACTTCAGTGTAAATCTAATCCGAGACGTTGAAAGTTCGCAAAATAGATATTACGTGAAAACTAAGATCCATTAATAGTTTCTTCCGAGCTTAATGGCGACGATGCACAAGAAATACTTGCTTAATTGAATTGCACCAACGCGAGCTTAAGAACGCGTTAGTCATGATCTAAGAAAAGGCGTTATAATGAGCGAAGAATATTCGGTATTTGGGTAATTCCGAGTATACAAAGTACATAATAAAATACTTAGCCGTAAACACACGATCGATCAATGGTGATTCTGATGTCAACAGTGTTAAGGTAGTTAACGGAACTCCCAGCCGGACCTACATTCGTACGCGTGCAAAATTTATAATCAATGATTCGTCAACGTCATTACGTGACTATTTTATATACCTACCATTAAATAAACCTTTAAAACGGTCGATGTTGTCGTGTTACGTTATATCACGTACCGATCGGTTCCTAATTGGTTTTCAAAGAAAAACTTCGGCGCTATAAAAAACAGGATTTGTTATGTGTGAGAAATTTTATTCAAATGCAACGTTACATATTCGATTTTATAAATTTTGATCTTATAAGCGATAATATTTTTATTAGCATCCCTAATTAAAAACAGTTTTCTCAACATCATATCGTTAATTGTTTCCTTCCTTATTACAGCTGAAATGCTTTACTTTGATTTTGCTAACACACATAAATAGAATATATAAAATCAAGTGTTCGTGTTGATGGTCCGTTATATCACAACAGACAGACAAATAGCTGTCTTCCGATCGTAAGTAGACGTACTGTAAAAGCGAACGAAACCGGCGCGAGCCTACGAAAGTCGAACGTGGACTTAATATGACATAACGAATCGTAGGAAACTGTAATGTTAGGGAAGCTCTGCGTACAGACAAACGCAATCCGTCGGTTGTCTGTAAGATAGCTGGACTATATGCTAATAAACACGCTAATGACCCAAAAACTACGGAAATTACGTACAAGAGTCGTCGTTATTACGCGGACTTTGAAATAATCGATGTGAACAACTTTAATCAAAACAAATGGACGCATAACCACCGATCCGGATAAACCGTGTGAACAAGAAACAAATGCCAATTAAAATACGGACGTAAACACTAATATCCGTGAGTTGGTACAATAATCGCATTTAGATTACCATCTTATTGGACCAAAATATTAATATTTCCGACGTAATACAAGTTACTCTAACTTTTCTAGGTGAGAAAAAGTGTGTTAAAAACTTGCTAGATCTAACACTTGTAGAGAAAGTAAATGTTACCGATACGTTGATATTGTACTCGTCTGAGATATGTAGGTATACGTCAACGTATGCAAATAAAGTAACTAGTTCATTCAAATCAACATCATTTGTATAACGTGTTCAATCAACATTGTTACACGGATTACGCGATGTATCTATTAAAATGGTATTTGTGTGGAATGCAGACGTAGATATGATCATAACTTTAGAAATATTCAGTCGAGTTGAACAAGATACAGGTTTATTTGCTAGGCTGTTAATATCTTGTACTAAAACGAACGGAAATAATAAAGAAGTTTGCGAGGCAGAAGTCAAGGGTTAAAAACATACAGCCAGGCAATGTGAAGGCGTTAGTGCAGTTTATAGTACCTAAAGGTCCTATTGCATTGCGATGACACATCGGCACGAAGCCAGTTTACCTTCTTCGATCCCGGAATGCCATATACCTAGTAATCTGCCTTGAGTTTATTTCTGTCTATCAGTTTCTCGAAGCTTTGTACAATTATAATCCAAGAATACAATCCAAATTGTAAGTGCAAAGTTTGCAATTACTTTATTTAGCGTAAAGTTACATTCTAAACATCAAAAGATGTATTGTTACGACTGCTCATATTGATTTAACATCATACCAAAAGTCATTTCAACTTTCTAAACTAAGTTTTATTGCAAATGATTCGAAAGCGAAAAATATTACACCGCGTCATATACCTACCATCAAATATTATGCTCTATCCTTCATAAAATTTCTATTAAAAAGCATGTGATGTCGTTTGGTAATGGCCTCGCTCCAATTGAGATATTTTGTCAACATTGAACATTTCACTGCAGCAAAAGTAATATTTCTATTGCGGAATTGAATGAAGTGTCAACGCACCGTCAAGTGTTGACAGAACTTGGTGTTGAGAAAACATCGAAGTCATAATTTCCCTGCTATTGAAATTGATTTCAATGACGATAATATAAATATTAGGTTACGTCATTAACTCTTATGTTCGTCAACAAAAAATTCGCATCCGGCTCCAAACGATGAAAAGTCCACGATAATAATGCAGCAAAAAAGGGGCAACACTTGTAAGAAACCGGTCGACAAGTATCTCGATGCGAGCAAGGTCTACGAAAACTTAGAGAGTCGAGAACAATGACAAATTGTTTTGTATGTAGCAACTCTGAATGTGTCTGGTGTGACATGTTAGACAATAGACGCGCTCTCAGCAATTAGTTGCGGCCGCGCATCGTCGCCATCATCAGCACCAGCATCGCTAATAGCCGTGACGAATATTCGTCATTAGAGACCCTTTGTCACGTAACGAGAAAATTAAGCGGAGAATCGCCTCAGAGGTAATCAGCGACACCGATAATCCGATAGATACGGACGGCTTAAGCGATCGCCGCCATTGCAAAAACTATTACAAAATTCGCTATTAAAATATGCAGCTTTTCCTCGCACGACTCCAAGCGAAGGACTCGGGCGCAATCTAAGGTTGCCTATTATCCGCTACGCTCCGAAAACCACCAAAAGGTAACACAAGAACAGCGGAAAAATTTTGAAACTTATTGCACAAGAGACGCCTCATATTAAACAATAAAGGAGTAACTAATAACGTCGATTATCTATCTGAAATCAGTTAATTGATGTTTACTACACCGGTAGTAGGAGCGCAATAAGAGAACCGCCCACAACAGCCGATCCGATCTTACCATACAATGTTACTTACCGAAACAGCGCAAGCGTGGTAGATATGAATTCTTACCTGTAACAAAAAATAAAAGGCATCGTTAGAGAAATAAAAACACAGATAAGCAAGTTCAAGATGTTAACAAGGCCCACGTATTTGTTTAGTAATTACTTTTAAAAACAAAACCGTGGAAAGTGCACAAAAGCAACGGAGATGCGGTAATAGCAATTACTGATGACATGTAAACTAATAACGAGCATTACGTTAAAGATTACATACGAACAGTCATCGAGTAGGATCACTCGCCAATTACGAAACAATGAACAAGAAAGTTTTAAAACAAAGAAAGGAAAGCGCTTGTGAATACTAAATCGTATCACGTACAGACTTTGAAAACCGCAGTGGAAACTTGAATTTCAAAAAAACTTGAGATAAAAATTTGAAATATCATACATTTTAATAAGCCGTAATAATATAGATCACGTTTTAGCTAGATCGACTTCCTTCATCTCAAGGACTGTTTGAGATAGCCACGTTTGGATAATACATATAGACGTAATGCGACATCTTTGGCCATATGGACCGAGCGAACTTACTTGGCCAGGTAACGCGGAAGCTTCGGACATATAATCCGTGTGAAGGTTATTTTTATCCTCAAGGGTGGGATTAACATTGTATGCATAAACTGTATTATATCTGGAAAACGCGTAGAAGACGTGGATTAATAACTAAAGATTTACCATTAAACGAAGTATGTTGTTAGTACAGAACTTACAAGTATCTGGTTGGAGATCAACTTCAATCAAGCGTGAAGTTTCTAGATTATTGCACGTTTACATCTGAGATCACCGCTATAGTTGTCGTATTACTTTTTCAAATTACAATAACGTGATTTTTGGACTCGAATCAATTATTTGGTGTGACCTTTTGTAATATTTAGTAACATATGTCATGTTAGCCATAACTGACACAATATAGAGCAAAGCGATGAACCTTGAAACCGAGCTATGGGCATAAATCATAAACCCGGCAACAATAGTCGATATGGCAGTACACTTAGTAGAAATAGTTTCGTATATTTCACTGTATGGCCCCGAGTTGGCGCGTGCGCTCTCCACGACCGCAACCGGTCACGATCTCGAAGAATCGATTTTTCATAAAATTTTGACCTCAAGAGATTTCAATGAAGACAAATATTTGTGACCAAATCTAGATTCGAATGATGCAGGCATTGGATTTTGAAATGTTGTGGTAGACTTAAAAAATATATGTGCAGAGAACGATTAGAATAAACGATCGATGATCGAACAATAGGTCACTGTAATGACTGAGTACATAAAGTACATAGTTAACATCAAGCAGTTAGAACCCACGCAACAAGGATCATACACATTGTGCAATCCACTCGCGGCGATATTTTGCACAGAGTAAACATTTTATTACAGCAATCCGTTTCTAAATAAAAATTATCTAAATTGTAACTAACAAGTAGAGGAATGCATAAAAGAATTCCCACATTAAAATGCAAGGTCTTTTAATTGGGAGGCTTTGATCGTAATAAGGCACGTCTAAGAATAGTAATACAAAAAGTTCGTGAGACATTAGACTAGTACCTAACAATTAATTCGAAAATGAGCTAGATAATTGACACATAAGGAAAGCTTATGATGTCGTAAATCCAGTTGGTCGTTATATAGCTCTGATATTAGTCTATTTTTTGAGAATCTGAGACAAGGTTACGTTAAATTTCAAGTTACTACTTATTAGTAGCTTATTATTGAAAGCTTCCGTAAATTTTATCAGCCTGATCTTTACAATTTTCGTATGTACCAGACACAAGGAATTGAAACAATGAAATGCTAGCTTTAGCAGTGATAAAATCCTCTAAAACATTCTAGAAACCGTAGCCATTGATAAACAAAACGAAACAAACACTACAAACAAGGCATTTAGATGACATAACAGAATCCAAGATGGGTGCATTTGATAAAACAGGTTATATGATGGCACCGCCTTGACCGAGCCACTTGTCCACAACACACTTAATTGCTATACCTTCTCGCCGTGACACTATTAACATTTCTCGTGGTTTGCTTGCATACCTGAACGTAACTTCTGACATTAAATGAATAGAACTTAATAGTCTTAATACCAACGGATTGATATGCTGAATTCCTTTGTGCTTGCGATAATGTTTTATAGGTCATGCTGGAGCCGTGGTTACATTGTATTTTATTAAGAACTGTATTACAATTTTCTTTATTATTATTCAACTGATAAAATTAACCATAATTGAATCTTTAACGATGCCATAAACATTGTTCAGCTTTAAAATCATTAATATCATCTAATTAGCTGTATATCATTTGCGCAAGAGTTTTATGTTTTGTATCTGAACAATGGTACGGATAATCATTAATTTTAATTGGTACAAAAGGCGGACGGTTTAAGAGATTAGGTAGTTTTAAAATAAAAGGAATTGTAATGAACCGGTTGATCAATCAAACGACACGCGCCAAGTCGCTTGCGCATCACATTAAGGTTGCCACGAACCAGAATGAACGGTTTAAATTAAAGATTTCAATGCCTTTTGCGTACTTTCGCAATATTCATACTGTTGTTGTCGTCAAATTAAACGGTTTACTAAAACATCATTGTGCAATGCAAGGTTTTGTAACTTAATCTTGAGAAAATCAATTTAACTCCTTATTCAAAATTAACAGAAAACCTCATAGCCCACAACCTTATTTAATAACTTAACTAATGAATCACGAACGCATTACTGTCTTGATCTGTAACCTTTGCTGTTTTAAATCTCTTATGATTAATCGCAAATATATATCATTATGCGCACGCGACGGCCCGTTGATCCGTCAATTACTTTCGTCTTGATAAACATATCTTGAGGACAGACAAGTAACGTGATAATTTGCAACGCTCGGTGCTCCAGGGCTTGAACGAAGACGACGACGATTCGATTCAGTTTCATAATCACGCGTCAAACCAGAGCAGCGTATGACAGACCGTTTTATTGATTGTCGATCGAAATCATTATTATTATATTATATTGCGACACACGCGTGCCGGACATTAAGGAGTGGTCAACAAACGGTTATGTCGCAAATAGGCGGTTATAGTTTGTAATAAATAAACGCCGTCAACTTTCCGTCGTTCCGCAAACTCAAGGAGATCAATGCATGCAATTACCAGCCACTACAAACGTATACACTTTAATTTGTAAGGGACTTATCTCGGTAATTACGTAAATAAGCAGCCTTCGTACGCACTTTGAGAATTAGTTGAGAATAATCTTACGATCGCATAACAAGAATATAAAAGGCATCAAATTACACACACATTCTGGTTATTTGTTTATGTTATTGGAAAGTGTGGAGGCGTATTGTGAATCGTGGCAATCGGCGTGTCCTGGCGCTTAAACTCCAGTCAACACTAACAAAGGCCGATGGAAAGTTAGCACCGAGCGCACGGGCCGAGCTCTGAATACAAATCGTCAACAATACATCAGCCGAGAGAATTTCCCAACGCTCTATCGCCGCGAAACTAGAACGTGAAGAAAGCTTTTTTATTCACATACGAAAAACCCTATAAAACAATTGTCGTGCTGCGTTCATTCCGCAGGCCACGCCAGCAAGGTTGGCGGCATTATTTAAAGCACCGGCCACCGTGACACTCCCAGCCAAGTCGTTGGTTAATCACTTCACGTTTTATACTGACCGCAAAAAAAAATCGGGCACCTTGCGGAGCGAGGCCATGCGCTTGTCTTAGTTTCCATCGCTCATTTTAAATAATTACGGCAACAATGCACACGGTCTCGTTAGAACGCAGGGCTTAAACAATCGCGACACAATTTTTATGAAGGCAAACTGGATATCGCAAACGAAAAGATGCAACCGCGATGAGCCTTAGCTTCGCGGCCAAATGTCAAGTCGGCGTATTCGCTGTGAACTTTACGGCTCACCTGTCTGTTGCTACGTGCATTCAATCGGCGGTGTGTTATGTTACAACTTATAGATTTCTGAAAGGAAAGAACCGGTGACTGTTACGGCAAGTGTTGCTCAACCAGACTCTGCGCGACGCCGGTTAAACGTACCCAATGATCATAAACCGAATCAAGGTTATTCATTATGAATCACGTGGCTAATGAGCGTTGTCGTTTCCCTCTTTCACGAGTATAATCTGGTCAAACGTTCTCTGAATTCGAGATAACTAAAGTGTTGGTTAAATTTTGTGTTAGGAAAATGTGTGCAGTGACCTTTTGTAGTAATATTAGTTGGACTGCATCACAATCGAAACCAATTAGAAGTTCGATGGAGCGCAATGTAACTGCACGTCGTCAGCGCACGGCTTGCGGAGCCGCCCTCGCCGCTCTATGATCTAGTACAGGTTCGGTGCATAGCTTAGCACAATTACAAAGCGGGTTAGGCTCGTGTTTTATCGAAGGCGAAATCGAGTCGGGTGACCGTGCCTTTCACGGAGCCCGGCCACGCCTACCGGACACCACGGGCAACTTGCCTTCACTGCCCTAATACTTTTATATCTAGTTTGGCCATTATTCGGTTCGGTATAGTTCAAGCCGACGCTCTCGTTACAATTAAGCTCGCGCTATTTTGTAACAACTTAGCAGCAATTCCACACCCACAACGGCCACACCAGCATGACATCGTCATTGTTTTCAATAAACAACATTACAAATAAAGATAGCTGAATATTATTTCGTGACTGCAGCAAGAAGATTACGTTACGGAGCTCGTGCCGATTGAAATTGAAAAAATTATCCGATCATTGTTTCAAAACTCTCGAAGATTTCTGTGACGTTAGCGGTTGCAAACTAGGCTAATGAACATTTCTCCGGCGAGGTTACACCGCTGCTATAGAACAATGAAGCTCCGGCCTGATATCTACTAAACAATACGTAAAACAGAGTCATATTAAGCGCGACACTTGTATTTTTTCGCATTTAGGCCTCGCGGCCTTCCTGTCTCGCGGCGGGCGTTAATTCGCCATTCAATTTCCAATTAAACGCTTGATTCTCAATGCCAGCTGGGTCGGAGGTGGTCGCTCTACAAAACTTAATAAAAGGCGGGTGGTGGTGCGCGGCTCGCCAGTGCCCGAAACACCGCCACTGGCCGACGCTTTTGTCTCCTTCGGTCCTTTCACTTCGCGCGCTCATGAACGACCACGTAGCGTACTACACGATTAACAAAGAAAGCCCGACTTAGATAAGTTTATGGATTAACGTGTTGTGTTCAAGTGTTTCTTTAAGTGCTTGTGCAATATACTAAAAAGTGATGTTTTCCAAACTTTCAGATGGTGAGAGGGGCGGCCCTAGCGCTGGTGCTGGCGCTGACATGGGCGTGCTCGCGTGCCAGCGTGCTCGTGCCCACGTACGTGCTGCCGCCTGACTCGTTCGTGCGCGATCAGCGCAGCCTTGGCGGCCCGGCGCCTGACAGTGATCACGCCGAGTCACAGAGAACTATCAAACGACTCGTCGGCGGACACCTCAAGATTAAACCCGAAAAAGAATACGGAACCACGAAAAATTCTTTAACCTACAAGGAGAAGAGTGCCAGTGGTAAATTCGCAGGCGTGATCGCGCCGGACCAGTCAGGCGGCAACGTGGGATGGAATCAAGGAATATGGGATGATGGCATGCTCATGTCCAGCGCCGGCGAAGGAAAAGACGCTCCCAAGACTAAGGAGGTCGATGAAGACAAAAAGACGCTGGCAGATCAGGTGGCCGAAGGAAAATATGGTCTCATTCAGAATGAAATATTCGCCAAAGCTCCTAAACGACCTGGAATTGTTAGCTACGAGCCAAACGCGGAGACCAGATCAAAAGATAATCTTCAAAGTCTCGGTGGACTTAAGAAAGATGAGATTTGGCTCGCTGAGGATCATCTACTTGTTATAAAAGGCGGATCATTCCCCGAGCGAACTAAAGAGACTGAAGGTAGACCATGGCCACCGATCGACAACTATGAAGCGCCTAACAGGCAAGTAAAGTTACCGCAGAAACCCAAAGTGCCACCGCCCTTTCCGGTACGACTCTCCGACAACGGACCGCTCGTTTTCCTCACGCCAAACGGCAGTGTCCCTGCGTCCCTTTTCCCTGCCTTCTTTGCAGGAGAGGGCGAAGGCCCTCTTCCTCCTCCGCCATTCCTCTTTCCATCGGGAGCGCCCTACCCCTCGAGTGAAAATCAGGGAAACGCTACTACCGGGGGAGCGCCGCAGCCAGGTCCTCCGTTCCCATTCCTTCCCGGGAATGCGAGCGAGGGAGCGTTCCCGTTCCTCCTATCCATGAACGGCTCTTTTCCAGAAGGCTTTCCACCGGGCGCAGTGTTTCTACCACCACCGAGCAACCAGTCAGACCTATACGACGAAGACGACCCTTCGATCTACTATCCGCCGCCCTACAATTTTTCCTACCGCGCTGACTACAACAATAAAGTGCCTGCGGGCCCACTAGTACCTGGAATAGTACTGCCTCCTCCACCAGACTTCTTTGCTCCATTGGAAGAGAGCACGACAGAGGGTGTGAAAACTACCACCGCCAGACCGTCTACGACATACAAGAGGATAAAGACGACCACGAGACCGACGCCCACGCACACAGTGCAGCGTACCAAGTACAAGACGCGACCTACTACAACTGAGGCGCCAAGTACTACTGAAATACCAACCACGATAACGACACCACCACCCGTCGAGATCGTGACTACTTTGAAAACGAGAAAGCCTCAACGCATACCGTCAAGACACCCCGTAAGAGTTCATAACCTGCCAGATGAAAATACAACAAGGACGAAGATAGAGAAACCTGTTTATAAAATACGAACGAAGGTAACATCGAAACCACTCTCCGTTTCCGTTATTTACGATTATCCAGAAGCCGTATATGACAACAAAGTACCGACGACATCTGAGAAACCGTACATACTATACGACGTGCCACAGAGGCCTACAGTGACCTCAAACGATATCTCATCAACACAAGTACCGCTGAGAGCTCACTATTCAAACGTACAGAACGACGTGCCAACTACGAAACTGCAACCTGTCTACAACAGAAAACCAACCAATGAAAATGCGTTTGCGTCGTACTACTTTTACGATGAGCAGCCAAAGACCTCGCCTTCTCCAGCCACATTCTTCGATGGCAGGAATTACTACAAGACAGTACCAGTCAACCAAACGCCTTACCCACAACAGCAGAATATCAACACTCAGACAGGCTTTAACCCAGCAGTTGATATTTCTTACGGAGCTATCGACCAAGCTGATGCACTGTTCCTGTGGCCACAAAAGCAGGGACCAAGAACTCTTACACAGGAATACTTTAGTATTCAGAAACCTAGAACACAACCTGTTTATGTGCAACAGCAGAAACAAAGGCCAGAAGCTTTCTACCAACAAATCGCTGACATTCAGCAGACTATTGATTTCTTCACGACGAAGAGACCTAAACAGCACTCTCACAGGCCGCATACTCACAAACCAAAAGCCATTACTGGGAGACCAGTCTATCAGTTTAGCTACCAAACCCAGCCGAGGCCGGAACAATTGCCTTTCCGTGCACCTAAATTGGACCCAGAACCTTTCAGGCCTATGGTGAGTTACAGCAAGCCTTTCAATGTGGCAAATGAATTCAGCGCTATAACACCGTCAGTGTCGCCTGGCTACAATCAACAATACTTGGTTGAAAACGTGCCAGTGACGACAGAGTCGCCGACTTCCAGTAGATACTATCCTACGACGAAGACATACGAAGAAGATTACGACGACGCTCAGTTCCAGAAGGATGTGCGAAACAAGAAAAACAGACACCAGATTCAGATACAGAGCGACCAACCAGCGCCTGTTCATCATGTGTCTAGGTATCCCAACACTACGCCAAACCCAATAAGCCAAGGGTACTACACGAAACAGGACGAGACATACTTCGATGATATAACAAAGAACTCGTTTGACGTGTTCGGTAAGAAACTAGAGGACAACACTCACGACGTCAACGGATTAGCTGTGACAGCTCCGCTAGACACGGTCAGAACGCCAATAAACAACAACATAAACCTGCAATACGCCTACGAGATCGTCGAGAACCAGAGCCCGAACCCGCCGTCTTTGGATAGAGATACTCTTGTTAACTTCCGTCTCCCAAGACCAACAGTTAACCCAGAAAGTGAATCAGTGCCACAAGTGAATGCTGAGCTGGTACAGCAGAAGCCTCCCTCACTACAAGACGATACGTTAGTCAATGACCGTTTTCCACGACCGACAATAAATCCTGACAGCGAGTTCATCCCTATCGCAAACCCTGGCTACAGGACACCACAGCAATACAGAGCGCCGACGCAGGTGCAGAGGCCTCAGTTTACAGAGGAGCAATACGACCTGAATAGGCCTTCATTAGTGGGAGACACGGCTGTTAACTACAAGAGGCCGCTGCCACCAGTGAATCCTGACGCGGAGTGGATAGGGCCGGTGAATACTGCGGGCGAAGGCAGGCCCGGTTCATTCGTGTCGTACAGGCTACCCGGAGAGGGAGCGCACGTGTACTTCCTGACGCCACAAGCCGCGGCGCAGGCTGCCCGCGAGAGGTACCGAGCGCCGGGCTACGGCCGGTGAAACCAAAGCTCTAGTCTGAACTGATAGCGTCGCCAGCACGCGACGTGCCGTGTAAATAAAAGCGCAAATGTGATGTTAAAGTGTCCTAAGTAGTGTAAGAGACTAGCGGGATGGCCCGCGTTGCCATAATATTTAAACAGCGAGTTTTAGCTTTATGTGAGACAATTTCTCAAGCGATGTTGTGAAAAACGGACGCTCTACTTTTGATACGTTATTTATTAAATTATTTTCTAAGAGACTGTGGTGCATGCATAATGATAGTTAATTTATTTATGTCAGTATTCAACGAACTATACGGAATGATGTGATATGTGTGGCGATGATTGTGGCATTGTTATTGAATGTAATGATGGCAGCAATTGTTAATTGTATAAAATTGTTATTTAAAAAGTTGATGATGAATCAACGTGATTTTGTATTGTACTTTTAAAACAAAGAATTTGAAATAAAATGATACAAAATGTTATGATAATTCTTGTTTTTTTGTTTCCTCCTCCCCGTAACGAGTAATACTTAATAGGCACTAACTAAATGCAAATAAAAACTGTGAACAAGTAATCGATATAATGCCAGATATAATCCTATTACTCAATGATAACTAAAGTTGGTCGATGACGTAAAAATAGTTTAGGTCAGTTTTTACCAAGCCGTTCTTCAAACATTGAATGATCGACAGTAAACTAAGCCAGGGGCAAAAACTGCTACCTTAGAACAATTACTCAGTAATGTGTATCATAAAAACGTTTTACAACTTGACCTAGCAGGCCAGAAGGTCATTTGGTCACTTTCTCTAGAATATTGCGTTTTAAGATACTATTACTTGTTATGAAAGTAAATGGCAGATAATTAACAGTAATATTAGCAGTCCAGGAGATAAAATGTGGTATTTATGGGGTTATGTAGTTCAACGACCGCGTATTGAGTGATAGCCGACTATGAATAGGTAATAAATACACTACTGCTATCTCCTGTACTATGGGTAGTACAGTAACCACATTGTTTATTGATGAATTCATCCCGAAAGCAATAAACACGGAATTTTACATAACAAAAATAATGTAACATTAGGTCATGCTACAATTAAAGCGCAAAATGGAGCATAAAATTGCAAATTTTTCGTATGCAAATAAAATATCAGTCAATACATCGTAGACATTCTTCCGAACCTCATTTTGACATCTGATGAAAAGCTGAAACCCTAACAAATGTTTTATCTTACTATTACTACGGGGTCCCAGCGCTAACAAAGAAAATTTGGTTCAAATAAATGTCACTAGATGGCGCGATATACATCGATTTGTTATTGAATTGTATGTAAAATTAACTTTTGCTAGAATTGATCATTAACATTGTATTTTCTTGTTTAATCAACTCTCCTATGCACAAAATTATGGAATATTGGGCATATTCCAATATTGGGCTTTAATTCACATTTCAGAGATTATCAGAACGGATCATTTAAAATTGTTTGCATTAGATGGCGCTGTTTTAAATTTCTGAGGCATGCAGAAAAATGTATTGTAACACATTTTTGTACAAAGAAACTGTAAAAACGTGCAAAAAGATAGTATATAACAAATCGTCACTGTATTTAAACAAAAATATAGTCACGAACCGAGAAAATCCTTTTACTTGCAAGTCGCTGCTAACACCATCTATAACTGTGGAACAGAACCGAACGCGAGCTTATAAAAATAATCATCTTAATCAGACGAAAAACGCGGCACGGTTTCTTTGTATGGGATGAGGCATCTTTATGCTAGTATTATATTATCTGTGCTATTGCCCTGTAATATTATATTATATTTATATATTGCCGAGGTCAAATAAAGATTACAATAGGTAAAATACATTTTTTTGGGATCCAGTCACAATGAAAGATGACAAATTTATTCAAGGTTCCAAGATTACGAATCTTAACAGTATTCATTCTTTTGCATTATCCTAGAAACTAACCTTGTTTTCACAAACAAATTTCAGCCATTCGTTCCGAATAAATTCGTAACAGAAACATGTGGGATTCATAACAATACAGTTTGTATACAAATAAATTCTGTTTAGCCGCGCTTATTAGCCGTATCGCAGAACTTATGAATATGAATGATATTCATGAGTAATATGCTGAACTTGACTTGTATTGTTTAGCTTTAAATTCAACAATACATAATGTGATGATTTTGTAACTTTTTGATGTAAGGAATAGGAATGATACGTTTTTTAGACGAATCTGGGCATGTCATATTAACCCATACTGTGTAACCACAGTATAAATATGGACGAACAGTACGGAAACTACCTTCAAACGCTCGAAACGGTACACTCACACAAACATGAGCATCGACGAGACCCCTAATAAGCGGTTGTAACGTGTGCGAGTGCGTGCCCCACATTCTTGAACTGAATGAGACGAAATTTAAAACTTATATAAAACGCACATTATACAGGCAGGTATATTATAAGTTAGGGGATTACATCACTGATGCTTGGCTCAATGCTAGTCCTGCTCCACAACCACTAGGGCACAAAAACAAGTGATATGCAGAACATTATTGTTTTGAAGTATTATTACCCTGCTGAAGACAGTATGAATTATATAAATATATTTTTATTGTATAAACTCAATTACTTTTAGTATTATATAACTGCACAGCACGTGTGTGAGCACTACTCTGTATTTGTATTTTAAGTTTTCCTTGTTTTTTTTTTATGGTATGCGTCGTGCCTGGCGCAAATAAACGTTTTTTTCTTTCTTTCTTCTTTCACTATGTCCCCAACTGTAAATCTACCATTTGCTGTACCTATGTGTCGTTCGTTGACTTGTGTGCGCCCTGGCAGTTGAATGTGTCATGCTCTCTCAAATGTCTCTCTGATGGTGACTTAGACTCCTAGATTGTAGGTATTGAGAAACTCAGACTCCGGCTGGGAATTCCACTCCTTAGCGGTACGCATAATAAAAGTATTTTCAAAACTAGATAAAGTCTACATGTATGGGATTGCCTAGCGCTATCGAAATGACACGTAACCATTCCCTTACATTTTGGGAATTTCGACCATCGCAGATAGAATGACACTTTGTCTAGAGCCTTAGTTATTGTATCAATCTTAAAAAAAAAATCTAAAGGTCACTTACTCACTCATCACGAAATATCAAAAACCGATTAACGTATAAAGACGAAATTTGGCAGGGAGGTTCCTCAAGTGACGTAAGTGCGCACTAAGAAAGGATTTGTCGAAATTCCACCCCTAACAGTTTGTAAATTGGACACGTGAAATTTTAGATTTACGCTATTGGTTGATAAAAACAATTCAAGTATTTATTGGTTTTTGGAAATTCCACACGTAAGAGGGAAAATATACAATATTTTTTAAAGTTTTCTTAGTTAACTTGATTGAAATCGTATGCAATGTAGGACTAGGTATTTTGTGTTTAATTAGTTATTCTTTTAGTATTATATAACTGCACAGCACATGTGTGAGTACTATGTTCCGACTGTAAATCTACCTATGTGTCGTTGGTTGACTTCTGTGTGCCCTGGCATTTGAGTGTGTCATGCTCACTCTAATTTCTCTCTGATGGTGGCACATGTGTTGGATCATTCGGTTCCCTCCATAATGGTTGAGCTGAGTGGTGCCGATCCATGCGTCATGTTCGTGAACGGGCGCCATCAGTTGGGATTGGTCATAACTTAGCTGCCTCGGCCTGTCATTGCATTTTTATGTTGAAATTGTTTGTTACTCTAGACGCTTTTACGTGCACGTCTTTTTGCATCGTTCTCACATATATGTATTTATTTTTTAACAAGAATGATGTAACCAAAAACTTGTAATTGAAACTGATGGAAAAGAGTGTCCGTGGAGTTTCTTGCAAATTCTTCTCCATTGAGATCTACTGACGTTTGCGAATTTGCAACTAGAGTCATATTTTTTTGTTGTTTGACAATTCAAAAGTACCTTTAAGGTTTATTTGAAATAAAATTTTGATTTTTTTTTTATTTATTCGATTTTATTGACATTGGCGTACTTTTGTGAAAACACTGTTGCCATTTTATAAAACTCCCCATAATCGGTGTTACTGATAGTGTAAAGGCAGATGCTGAGTTTTAAAAATAATTACAACTATGACATATTCCGCTTTATTAATATTTTTTATTTTTATATAACATAATTAAAATGATACTACTTTACTAATTGAAAATCTTTCTTTAGTTAACAAATCACTTATGGTCAGATCGGTTTAGATTAACTGTTGGTAACATTACCACGGGCAATGTTAATGAAAGTTGAACTTTCAAAAGTGTCACTGTCAAGTCAAACAAAGCATCGTGTCGGCGCGGCAGCGAAATTTTTTTTGCGTTGATCCGTTGTATAGTGCCCGGCACGTAAGTTGTCAAGGTTTTGGCGTAGTTCGCGCATATTCCGCGAACTGACCAACCACCATATAGAGCGAACGGAACGACACGAACGTGGAAGCGACACGATTGGTCAGTCGATCCTTGTGTCAACTGACCAACCAATCCTGCGCTCAGAACGGTCCAAAACGTTCCCCGCGCCCCGCTTCGATATTACTGGCTATTATTGTAATTGTTTGGTGGGTAATCGGATACTGGGATGTTGTGCTCTCGTTATGACCATTTTGTGGTATCTTGGTTGGGCTCGATTTAGATCTGTTGAGCCGCCAGCTACGTTTTTAGGCGACATATTTAATGAAAATGATGACATATGGACCAGTAAAACGTATTTCATTCCTATATTACAGCATTATTATTTTCTACTGTCTATACCTACAAACCACCTACATTTAGCATGACCTACCAACCATTTTGATATTATTTACTTGTGATCATTTGATTTGTTGGAATTATTTTGTGTTGTCATTTCAGGTTGCCATAAGATAATTCAAATCATATTGTTGGGACTGCTTTTTTTGGTAGAAGGTCGTAACAAAACTAGCCTCAAAACTGAACAGATTTTCAAAGAATAACAAAAATCCCACAAAATAAATGGATAATTTTTATCCTCTCCCCTATCTATCCAATTTATGATATCATACAATTTTTTATGCGCAACGGCGGTCCATAGAAGGATGAGCAATCTCCTTTTTGTAAGTTGGTCACGTGAAATTTTAGATTTACGCTCTTGGTTAGTAAAAAACCAATAGGTTTTTTTTCGGAAATTCTACCCCTAAGGGAGTGAAAAGGGGGTTGAAAGTTTGTATAAAATGTCTACAATGTAAGTAGGACAGCTGAACATTTAGATTTAAATATCATTTATTTATAAAAAATAGATTTATTTATATTATAGTTTTTATCCCGGAAATCTTTCTAAAAGCGGAGTAAGTTTTTATCCCGGCAATAATCCTTAAAGCGATGCAAAAGAGTGAATGGTTAGCCAATAGTTTACCAAGTTAAAAATAGGCTTTTCGAAGTACTAATGCTACGTAGACGAAGTCGCGGGCAAATGCTAGTATTTTCATAAATTTCTAAGCACTTGGGGGAGGCCTATATTCAGCAGTAGTCTTTCGGCTGAAATGATAATGATGATGGTGAGCCAACTGACCTGTATCGGGCTCTTGTGTCTGCGGCGCGTCCTGCAGCGGCGAGGTGTACAGTCGCAGATACACGTCGATGGCGACGCGCGCGCAGCGGAAGTAGAAGGGGTGCGCGCGCAGCACGTCCTCCAGACGTAGAAGCCCCACGTACGAGCGCAGCGTCATCTTGCGCATGCAGTACGAGTGGAAGTCGAACTGGTCTTCCATTATTTCGGAGAAGTGCTGCGGAACAAATGTATGGGTTATTGATATTGCGACACTTTTTGAAAAAAAACGTTTTTGAAATCCTATCAGCAAACTCTTTTATTTAATACCCATAGCACGGGCACCCAACGCGACGAAAGAAATTTGGTTCAAATAAATCACACTAGATGGCGTGATAAGCTTCGATTTGTTATTGAATTTTGTGAAATATTAAGATTTTCTGAGAGACCATTTAAAATGTATGTTCTTGTTTAATGAACTCTCCTAAGCTTCCACCAATACTACACTAGATGACCGGTAACCGCTTCAAAAACGGATCGGAAATTAAGGCCACAAATACGGTTGTGGTTTTATTTCAAATTAGTATGGTCCAATCATAGCCAACATTTAGACGTCAAAATGCCGCAGTGTGCGTTCAAAAATTGTGAAAATAACCATCGTAAAACTGAATTAAATTGTAAATATGAATCAATTACCAAATATTATGATTGGTTTGACAAACGTTTGCGTCGACAACGCGCCAACTATTGTAACAAGTATCGACTGTTCTGGAACTTTGTAATTTAGACTTTAAAACATGCATGTAAGATTAAATTTGTTATGATGTATGTCGAGCAGCAAAAACAGATCATAATTTTTTTATTGCTTTTTGTACATAGCTTTGTGAATGCAACTTTAAGCATTACATTTAACGTTGAATTTGCATTAATGTATATTTATTTCAACTAGAATTCTTAGAATTACGTAGGAACACAATTGGCGACAGCTTCAAAGATAAGTTTCGTATGGGATTGTGCATCTTGTATATTATTGATCGAAGCTCCTTAGCTCAAAATTAAGGAATATTGGGCTCTTAATTCACATTTCAAAGATTATTTGAATGGATAATTTAAAATTGATTCCAATAGATGTCGCGGTTTTATATTTTGAGGCATCCACTCGATTTTTTTATTTGTTTATTAACACATGTTGGCACAATGAAACTTATAGTCTAACACCATCTATATCCGTGGAAAGGAACCGAACGCGATCGATGTTCTTAGAAAAATAATCAGTATAATCAGTTTAATCAGATGAAAAACGCTAGTTATGTCGGCACAGATTCTTTGTATGGACATTATCTGGGCCTATGTGAAGGGGGTGCATAAGAAATAATTGGTCCACCATATTGGATTTAGAAAGATGTCTGTTGACAACTGTGCATTGTCATCCAAACCAAAAATTTCAGCTCACTCAATTGGGGATAACTGTTTAAATATTTTGATTCAAGAGCTGACACATATATTTTAAGTAGTATGTTAAATGGGACATACCCTATCAACTTCGTGCGCCTTCTTGAGGGCCTCGCCCCATTGTTGCGACCGCTTGTATGAAGCCGCGGCCTCGGTCTGGAACCACATGCACTGCATTTCGTTCAAATTCTCTGTCGCCGGAACACCTGCAATAGTTTACATCGTAATATGACATCTAGTAGATAAAAGCTTACAATTTGTCAAAAATCTCTAAATAGAGTAAGGAGAATTACAGCTATAGACCCGATTCTAAAGAACCTTTAAAAAGAGAAACGACATTAAATAAGTTTTTGGAGCAGGAACTATTCATCATTTACACACTAAACGTATGCCGCACTCAAGGCACGAAGTTACTACAGAGTTTTGTAATGTAACGTCATATTTTAGTTTAAGACAAGTGCAGTATTTTTCTAAGGTTTTTCTCTTCCTTAGGGCCGATTACACCAATGAAACTAATCGCGATTGGTTCAACCAAACTCAGTTTACGAAATCAGTCTTCGTGAGTTTGCACTAAGTATACGGTCCAGCACAGGCATTTGCATCACTTAGACGTGGCGTAAATGTAGACGCAACGCCTGCGTTGCGTAAACGTGATTACTCTCACACTTACGCTAAGCGCGTACGTTCGTCAAACTCCAAACGCTATACAAATCCCAGATGCCTAACTTTTACCAAGCCACTATCATGATCTGTTCAAACTGAGGCTATTCCATGCAAGTTATTTGACACTATCGACGCGTTGGACTCGAATCTCAAACAATCAATCAATATTTTTTGCAGATACCCAAGTGGCGATAATAAATGACCCTATTTCTTAAGCCTTCTTACCTTCTCTGGTGAACTTGGCACACATCTCCTCAGCGCGTTTCACGTGTCCCGCACGTAACATGTAACGCGCACACTTGCTGTTCACGTAGCGGTCCGCTGTGTCCATCGCTTGTGCTTCTTCTAGCCATTGGTATGCTGACACCGGGTCCCCGGCATGCTGTAATACAATTTGTTGGTATACTTTAAGCTTATGAAAATTATGGTCATACTTAGAACCTTGTCAAGTTCCATACATGTCCAATTTCCTTATTTCATGGTAACTACTATAGTTAGTAGGGTGAGTAGGGCGTACTGCAAATACGTTATTTGAGAACAAACAAAGTCAGTTTGTGTTGAAATATCGTCAGTTTTGAAGCCCTGCGAGATAAATCCTGGCTATTTAGAGGATTTGCAAGCGTTGTGATTGGCTTACGACAAGGGTTTCGTCACATAAATACTCAGTACACGCTCCTCTAACACGCGTCGTTAGAGGAGCGTAAACCTGAGATGGTACCGAAAATTATTTGTGTTGTCGCAGCTTCACTGTCGCGTTTACACAGCGTCTACGATTTTGAAATGCAAAACCTAATAAGGCTCGCCTTTGTACATAATCTGTCCATTGTATTTGTATATTTATTTATGTTTTGTGTACAGTCACACTTCAGGCTAACATTATAAATGCGAAAGTTTGTATGGATGTGTATGATTGTTACTCAATCTGACTAAAACGGCTGAACGGATCTAGATGAAATTTGGCACAAAGATAGATTATAGACTGGAATAGCACATAGGGTACTTTTCATCCCGGTATAATGTTTCCTTGGGAAAACACTTCACACGCGGGCGAAGCCGCGGGCTGAAGCTAATTGCACACTTATATAATAAAGGCAAAAGTGTGAGTGTTTTTGTTACTTCTTCACGTTCAAAATGCTGGACGGATCTGGATGAAATTCGGCACAGAGATAGATTATAGTCAGGAAAAGCATGTTGGATACTTTTTATGCCGGTAATGTTCACTCGGGATAATTTTTGACCTTCACGCGGGCGAAGCCGCTGGCAAAGCTAGTAAATAATAAAAATAAGGCAAAACCACACCAACCTTATAAATCCTTCCTTTAACAATAAATAACTCAATAAGCGTCGGCGTATGTTCAATCGCCGCGTCAATATAATGAAGTGCTCTGTCAGTCTCCTGCTTATAGTCAAAGTGTTGTGCGGCGTAATAATACGCCCATAGCAACGCGCTAGCCGGCTGCTTCGTTTCACTGGCGTCGGGACCAAATGTGCCGTGTTTGGGGAGATTCTCCAAATATTGGAGTATTAATTTCTCTATTGTCTCTGCTTTGCTCTTGTCTTGGTATAACGATCTGGAATTGATTGAAGGTATTTTATAGTTAGTGTTCTAAAATAGCATTTGAGTTTAGTCAATGTACGGAAATTTCATAAGAACACAATAATATTGAAGTTAGCAAATTTACTTATTTTTATTAATTTTTGGAAGTTTTTTTATTGTTAACAACTAGTATTATTACTATCTTTGACAATCTCAGGGTCCGGTCCTTTGAAAGGCGTGCGAGGAGCCGAAGCCAACTCGCAGAGACCTTGTTAGGCTTGTATCAGGAAATAATACACCAAGCGACGATTATCCCTAGTATTATTATTATTTATTTCGGACCGACAAACAAGGACAGCGACGGCACGGTAATGATATCTATACATTATTATGACTCGGCCCTATCCTTGAAATAATAACCTACAGTCGCGCGGTACGTAAACACGCGATAGTTTCCGCCTACAGTATTTTAATTTCATCTACCTACTTCAGTTTCTTTCTTATTTTAATATCTACCTATTGAAAGAAGAAACAAATTATTAAAATAAGGATTTAAGCAACGAAACAGCACAATATAGTTTATAATTTCTCTTTGCCAAGTAACTACTTGTACATATTTCAATCAAATAATCACAAATTGCACGTAAGCTTATAAAACCATCGCACCGTTTCGTTCGTCACTGCAGCGATTCAAAAATAAAAATCCATACCTGATATCAACAAATAGCGGCGGTATTCCTTTATGGAGTCCATGTCTGAGATACTCGTCGACGAGTTTCTCGAACACGGGCTGTGCGAGCGCCTCCGTCAACTGTAGGCGGCGCGGCGCTATCGCTCTGGGGAATTCTTTCCTGGAAACAACAAAATATAGGTTTAATATTAGGTATCATACGGGCTACACCCCCCCTTAACAAACATCTTTTAATGCGCCAGAGACAGCTCTCTTTGCAGAGGCTGCTTAAACCCCGAGGAAACAGCCGCCCACGTTATCCTGGAATGCGAGGCCGTGGCTTTTCATCGTGCTGTAATCCTTGGAACAGTGAGGTCGCTCTGCGAAGCCTGTGAAGCCCCCAGGAAGCTTCTGTGATTTTGGACGGAGCTAGGCTGGCTATGCTAGCCAGGACCCCGACGCACAACGGACCAAATGAGAGTCGTAAGGGGGGGAAAGGGAATCCCATTATCTAACTATTATAGTTCCCACTTCCCACTGATTAAATTGAGAAGTTCTGGTAGGCAGTCACTCCTCGTAAAATGCTGGTATTCAGATACCAGATATGGTATATTATGAGGTATGATATCACGACATCGTTGGGAGAAGACGAGGCAGCACATGTATATATAATTCTAGATAGACAGATGGGCATGAACACTGAACAGTACCACTCTCCACTTTTTCCACTCACTTCGGGCTGACCTGCAGGAAGGAGTGAAGCTCGTCTTGCCTTCTATAGTTCGTTCTGCCATGGTATTGACTATTTTCAATGGAGACCTCTATGTGGTTCATTACACCACTATGTATGAAATTACAAATAGGGTCTAGTGTATCAACCTTTTAACAATTTTCACTAAACATAAGCTTTATAGATGATAAATGACACATAGTCTTATCTACAGAAGATAGAAATACATTCAGAAGATGTTGTTGACATATACACCAAGTAATAACTCGACCACAGAACAGTCCAAAAGTATTTAAGTTCGTAAAGATAAATCTCTTTTTCAAATCTACACGAACGAATCCGCAAGCAAAACCTAGTTTACAGTAACAAAAACAATAACATATCAAACACGTGTCCTTGTACCACATTTAAGAACCGATACACACAAACAAACCGCTTGTATTCGATCTATTAACACTCATTATCGATGCGACGCACATTATGTAATTAGGCCGCTAAATATGTAACGTTATGTATTGCTACAGATAATGTATCCGACGCATACATAATATAGCGGGTGTAGGCATGTAATTAGACAGATATCGGGCTTTCATTTACTTACATTTTTATGTATGGAGATGATTGTGACAGCAAAACCGGTCAAGTGCGTGTCGGACTTCGCACATTTACTGGGTTTGGGTTCCGTACCAAACCGCAAAATTAAGGAGGTTATAATAGAAAAAAAAATAGGAATTTCAAAGAAAAAATCTGATTCATCGTATTTGTTAGTAAAATATACGTAATAATAATCAGTATCACCATATTTCAAGTTCATAGGTCAATGGGAAGTTAAAAAACTCTTTAGAACAAAATTTTGTAAAAAAAAAGCTGACTTTTGCGGCTTCTTATTCCTTTATTTTCCAATATTTAAAAAAAAACTCAGTTTTTTTTCTAAACAACGATACCCCACTAAATGGGATAGGCCAAAAAAAAATCACTCCTCCCTTTAGCTGTATGGGAGCCCCCCTTAAAACATTTAAAATATTTTTTAATAACTTGTATAGCTTTGGTTCAACAAGATACTTATACTGTGAAAATTTTAAAACTGTAGCTACAACCATTTGGCTGTAAAACCCGTGTGACAGACGACGGACGGACGGACACGTGACAGCAATAGGGTTCCGTTTGGACCCTTCGCATACGGAACCCAAAAAAGTATGTGGTAATTTATCCTGGTGTTTTAGGTAAAACTTTGCTCCAACAGGAGAGAAAAATAATAAATCAAATCATCGCGACGACAATTAAACATACTGTGGTATTTTACAGGTACCAGGTGTAAATAAAGTCTATGACCAGTGGGTGTTGCCAGTGATGACATATGGCACTGAGACGTGGTCGCTTACAATGGGCCTGATCAGAAAGCGTACAGTCACCCAGAGGGCAATGGAGAGGCCTATGCTCGGAGTTTCCTTGCGTGATCGAATCAGAAATGTGAATCTGATCGAAACAGAATATGCCATCACCCCAAGCTTGCAGATATGCTTACGTTCATAGTACATACTAACACTACTCATACACATTTTGTAGAGGCGAAAATGAGTAATATATGTGATTAGTTTAATCATATTCAGGCCACTATAATTTGACAGTATCCAGGGGTTTCGAATTCCAGACCGTAAGGAACACAATAATGCACGTCAAAACTAAAATTACAGATGTTACCCGGGAAGCTGCTAATCTGAAGTGTGATTGAGCTGAACAAGTTTGACGCAAGACGTGGAGCCGTGGGATAAAATAACTACCCATCAAGTACTAGGTGAGGTCTCGGCAGACCAAAACCAAAGGTGGAGAAATGACCTTGATTCTTACCGGAAGGACTGTTCTGCAATAGCAGTGGGCCGACATGTGTGGAAAGCACTTGCCCAACAGTGGAACGTAACGGGCTAATTTGTGGATAGATAGATATTGGAAATAAGTTCCTAATTACTAAATACTCCTAAACGGTTTACCCGTTGGCCAAGTGCGAGTCGGACTCGCGCACGAAGAGTTCCGTACCATTATCGCAAAAAACGGCAAAAATATCACGTTTGTTGTATGGGAGCCCCATTCTATTTTTAGTATTTGTTGTTATAGCGGCAACAGAAATACATCATCTGTGAAAATTGCAACTGTCTAGCTATTACGGTTCATGAGATACAGCCTAGTGACAGACAGACAGACGGACAGCGGATTCTTAGTAATAGGGTCCCGTTTTTACACTTTGGGTACGGATCCCTAAAAAGTGTCCGATTGAGACTTTTGCTATATTACTTTACAGCTATGCATTCGTTTAGTGCGGTTATATATTACAAGGAGACAGACATATGAAAGAGCGAGAAAGAGTACTCTACTTTGAGTTAAGCCGGATGAATGCCGTAATTACCGAAACAATTAAAATTGCGTGCCATTGTGTCTCGCGTGGAATCACGTTTCGAGCACTCAAGGAGTTAAGCTCGCCTTTGTTCGTCAACTTTATGATCACTCTTATGTTGTAAATCATTTTGTGTACAAATAAAGAATATGTCCTTTCCAGGGTCTCAAACTATTTCCATACCAATTTACATCGAAATCGGATCAGCAGCTTAAGCGTGAAAAGGTAATAGACAGAGTTACTTCCGCATTTATTATGGTGGAGTATGGATAATCTCTTGAAGTTATATTAACTTTTTTATTTATCAAATATTTCGGGATTTAAAATGCCCTATATTTCCAAAGGATTAATCTATGAAGTAATAATGGAATAAATGATGATATCACTTATAGATTACGATTTTTTTTTTAACATGTTTACAGCGAATTATTTTAAGAATTGGTTTGTTATCTAAATACCTATCGCCAATAAAGTTTCTGTTAGATTAGGTAATAAAAACAGTATTAGCGTTATCGGGTATATTGTGACAGCGGCGGCTTTAGAGAAGAGCGAGTGGTGCAGTCGCTCTAGGTGCCAGAAGCCAAATGCGAAATACCGTCCAAGTGCGAGTCGGACTCGCGCACGAAGGGTTCCGTACCACAATCGCAAAAAACGGCAAAAATATCACGTTTGCTGTACGGGAGCCGCACTTAAATATTTATTCTATTTTTATTTTTCGTTATTATAGCGGCAACAGAAATACATCATCTGTGAAAATTTCAACTGTCTAGCTATTGCGGTTCATGAGATACAGCCTAGTGACAGACAGACAGACAGGCAGACAGACGGACAGCGGAGTCTTAGAAATAGGGTCCCGTTTTTACCCCCTTTGGGTACGGAACCCTAAAAAAAAAATCCAGCACAAAATAAAATTTTAATGACACCTTTTGAGAGGCGCGGGAGCAACTAATTGGCACTATTTAAATTAATTTTAATTCTACACTAAACTTGTACAATTACAGTTGACGTTTGAAAATTTGGGAATTATTATTTACCAATTTCACCAAATCACACTAATATTATAGAGGCGAAAGTTTGTGTGTGTGTATGTGTTTGTATATTTGTTACTTCTTCAAGCTCAAACGGCTGGACGGATCTGGATGAAATACGGCACAGAGATAGACTATAATCTGGAATAGCACATAAAATACTTTTTATCCCGGGAATATGTACATTCGGGATTATTTTCGACATCCACACGGGCGAAGCCGCTAGCAGAAGCTAGTATCTTTATAAATTATAGCCTATGTGTAATTCTGATGTATATGCTATATTTCTGTAAAGTTTCATCAAAATCCGTTCCGTCGTTTTTGCTTGAAAGAGTAACAAACATCCATCAATCCTCACAAACTTTTATGTTTAGAATAAGAGTAGGATTATTTATCTATACTTAATATTATAAAGCTGAAGAGTGTGTTTGTTTGTTTGTTTGAACGCGCTAATCTCAGGAACTACTGGTTGGAATTGAAAAATTCTTTTTGTGTTGGATAGCCCATTTATCGAGGAAAGTTAGGTATAGGCTATATAATATCACGCTACGACCAACAGGAGCGTAGCATAAATGAAAAATGTAGCAAAAACGGGGAAAAATATTCCTTTTTGAGTTTCCGTTGCGTGCGCTGCGTAAACGGTTTAGATGGCTAGGTAGGTAGCCAGTTAACGGGAGCAAAGCCGCGTGGGACAGCTAGTTTAATATAAAACCAAAGTAAAATTTACGGGAAGTGAAAGCGTCGACCAAGGGGCTCTTAAATACTATCATGCTCTACGCTGATCAAGGGCACTGTATTGGGATATGGATTACTATATAAGTAAATGCATAAGACGAGGAACTTGTAACTTTTTATGAACATACAATTACGTGCGGGTTGATAAACCTTTGATTTGCGGGTGCGGATAAATTTGAAAGAGAGTTACCGCGGCCCTAGTACATGCAACTGAAGGAACACGGGTGGGTTTTCGTCAGTAAAAGTCTGACACTCCCTCCCGCTTCACCAAGAGCGGGCGAAGTCATTGGATGATTGCATAACTTCATTATGCTATTTTTATTTTATTATGTGTAAGTAATTTTATTTATGATATTTGGTACACTGACAGCCCTAAGTTCATCTCCTCTTGTTCAGTCCATCCAAAGGTTGTCTGTACAAGATTGCCTAGTGCGATAAGAACACCCATTGTACACTTGTTTTTGTAAATGTTTGTCCTGTATGTTTTTGTGGTGTACAATAAATGAATAACAAAAAAAAATGCTTGTGCAGCACCGTGACAGAAGAAGTGAAACTTTTTAAAAAATAAAGTTTAAAGTAGAATGGATTTATATATTACTGCACTTTCATGTAACTAAATATGCCTAATCATGACCCTTCTTAAAATGTCACTCTCAATTCTCGCCCAATCAACAAATCGCCGTATAAAAGATTCACTTCAAAAATGACTAATAATGATATTTTTTACTCACTTATATACATCGAAGAAGGCCACCTTATCCTCAGGATGAGTGAGTTGCTTAGCTTCTATAAGTTTTGCATAATACATCACATTCTCGGGGTTTCTCTTCAACAAGTCTTCGTAAACTGCTTCTGCTTCCTTAAATCTGAAAATTCAAAAATTTGGTTTAAGAAAGAAGTCACCTCAGCTCCCGAATTTTCGCTTGAAAGAAAAATAAATATACAAAGAAAATGTAGCATGCATCCTCAACTAGCTTATAATCAAAAAGGATACTGCAGGATCTTAAGCTTCAATGTCAGTGCTCAATTCCCAATTCCTTATGGAAGATCTAGGTGCATTTATAAACTGATTAAAATGGCAGAGTTTATTCATGCAGCAAAAAGATCGTATACACAATATCCGTAACGTGACGCGATATAGGATACAGGACACAGGTAGCTAACATGCACATAAAGAAACTTGTTGGCCTGTATCAAGTACTGATTTGATAAGAATTGCATTGCATTGATCCCTATAATTAACAGTATCCTATTTTCGCTATTGAAAACGACAAGACAACTACATTGTTCATTATAAAGACAATGGTAAGCACAGCGGATTTTCAACTATTTGTTTCTTCTTAGATACACATGAAATTACTACTAACCTTTTCAATTTTAAATAATATTCGCCAGAGGTTTCCTTAATGGATAACTTATCAAGTATTTGGGCTGAGAACTTGTGTAGATGTAACAAAGCCCTGTCATACTGTCCAGACTCTGCCAGCACCATATTCTGGTACAGCAGCAGTTCTGAATGCTCATAGTCATAAGGGCCCTTCATCTGGTTGGTGCGGAAAGCGTCTAGGATGCTGTTAGCCATCTCATAGTCACCGAGAAGATGGTAACTCATGGCGAAACCAATCCATGAAGCTCTCTGTGTCGGTCTGAGCATGAACAGCTGGTAACGAGTATCCTGAAAAGAATTTGTGTAGTTGTGAGATTAGCACACTCTTAATTCGAATATTCTTTAGAGAACTTAAATTAAGAATATGCTTATCAGTATTATTATGTGATTTTTTTGAATAATATGGACCTTTATATTAGCTGCGTGGCGTTCTATTATCCTGCGTTTAGACGTAAATGAAAATTTAATATACGATAGCGCAGCAGCCGTAGATAAGGGTTTGTGGTCAAATGAATAATTAAAATTTTGGGATGCGTAATCGTAATGACTCTAAGCAATAGAATATCAAACAGATTTCTTACAAGATAGGGCCCAAACATAAAACTGCGAATTGACGCGCTGCAAATTCGCGACACAGAAAATAGATAAGCAACAAGCTCGTAGATTTTAACGATGCGACGTCGCAACCATAGTCTTAGGTAAATTTTGTATTGCATACATAATAATTACAGCTTCCTATTAGATTAAAAGATGATAAACGCATTACATACATGGAAACGTACAAATATTGCAGTGGCCTTGAAAATTCAGTCTTGCCATGCTATTTTGCTGATTCTACACCATATAATAAGCACCTAACATAATCTGTTAGAGGTAATCATGCTGTCTGTTCACTTTGGGCAACCACTGCTATATGTATAAAATTAAACCATGGATTCTCAAACAATGGTCCGCATCTCATTCAGGGGACCTGGAGTCACCCATAAGTGGGTGCAAGAGCTCCGAAAATAAACCCTATATGTATTAAATTACTGGTATTCGCAAAAGGCGGGGCTAGATTCCACTCAAATGTGTCATAATACTTTAGAGCTGTATATTAAGCTTAAACTTTTATTATTTCTTTTGTACACCACATAATAAGCACAGGACAAACATTTTTTTATCTTTACTTATAACTTTTTTATATTTATTAAATAATAGTTACAGTGGTGAGATATAAAAATTTCAGAAAGTAAGGTCCAAGAAATATACAACTACACATTATAATGCCAAGAAAGTAAAGCCCAATGGCTGTGTTATTTATAAGTGTAGAGCCAACACTTGTAGAGGACATGTTTAGTAAACAATTCTAATGTTAAATAAAAAGTTTACATGCAAAATAACAACAGTAAATGACATAATGATGATTCCAATAGTGACATCAGAACTTAAAAAAATTATGAATCACACAATGAACATTGTGATTCTTTTATGAACTAGAGGGATTTTGGGACATCTTAATCTTATGAGTGACTAGTTTCTGCCAGAGGCATGAAAGTCAGTATTCATCCCAAGGGATCCTGTCCTAATCCAGCACCTATGTGTAAAATTTCACCTAAATTCATTCAGCAATTGAGACATGAAAAGGTAACAGACAGACAGAGAGATAGTTTCGCCTTTATAATATTCCTGAGACCCCACTCCCGCCAAGCCGCGCGGCGTCCCGCGTTCGCCTCGTGAGCCAATAGCGAGAGTTGAACATCAGAGTGACATTGACATTTTGGGTGCCCAGTTATTTGACCAAGCTATATATGGATATCATAAAGATGTAAAATTGATTATACAGGGTATCCTATGAAAGGTTTTGATCCAATTACGAAAATTCTTTCACTAATAAAAAGCTACATATACCTTAGCGTCATAAGACTACTTTATAGCCCAGAAAAAGGCATGGTTTTTGCACGATTGGCCACAAGCGTAAAGGAATGAAAATTTGCTAGTTGAATATAAATGAATAAAGATTAATTACCCTAAAATCAGGCTGTGGCGTCGACTTGACTAACAGGATATGCTTACAGTAATCATTAATGAGAATGATTTTTTAACTTCAGTTTACCAATGAAAATTATACAGCATATATACCAATGTCTACCCTGATACACACCCATTTTGTCAAAGATTGCATAAATAGTCAAATAGTAATGAAAGGAATATAATAAAACACTATTAACTCACTTTGTAACCTTCCAGATCCCGCATCTGAATTTGTAACAATGACAAATCTCGCAGAATCTGGATGTTTTCCTTCTCCCACTTGAGGGCATTACGGTAACATTTGATGGCTTCATCGTACTTCTTGTCTGAACGCTGGAGCAGACCGTACACATGCCAACAGACCGGAGACTTGAGGTCATTACGGAGTCCTCTGCGCACATACTCATAAGCTTCATCTTTGCGACCCAGGCAATTCAGAGTCAATCCTTTCATAGCCAATGTTTCTGAAAAGAATATATTTAATTAATAATAATTAGTATTTGCTGCTGCAGATATTTTTTTTTAATGGCCATTTTTATTTATTATTATTTTTTGGCCATTATTATTTTTTTTTTTTTTAATCAGTTTAAATAATAAAAAATGTGTAAGAATGCACTCTCCCAAGGAATATTTGTAACAATGTAAGATAGGATAAACACTGACACAGACTCATGTTTTGAAAACAATTTCACAACTTCATAACTTTAGTCAAGCGAATATAGGTGATATTTACCAAAGATAGTCCTACTTTACTGCTATGAGAATTATAAATAAATGCACGACTAATCAAGCTGCCTGAATAAGGAAACGGTTTTTATATTAATAAAGTTTTTACACGAACATGTATTTATTGTTTTGTCTCGTTTTTTGCTATGATTTTAATATGGCATTAAAACTTACCTCCATGCTCCTGGAATTTAGGATTAGACAGTATCTGCTTGGCGAATTTCAACCCATTTTTATATTGTTTATGTTCGTAACAGCGCTGAAAGATAATAATGCACTTATCATTGAGTGTTTAACCTCTATTATTAGATGCACCCAAAAGGGTGCTAGCCTAGTAATTTTTTTTGTGAAGTATATTCATGCTAATATGACTCAAAACCCTAAATTACAGGTGTCAATATTTTCTTACAATTCCGGTAGCACGAAAGAGCTTAAAAATGCTATAGTTGTAATTTGCATTATTTTTTAGATTGAAGTTAATTGCGAAGAATGACAAGCAGCACCAAACCGAATTGTATGTTTACAATTTACTTACCAAAATTCTTTTGAAAAGCGCATTTTCTTTAGGTGGCAAAGGATTACTGGGTGGCATTTTGTTCGAATAAAATGAAGTATCTTTTTATTATTTCACTAATAAATTGAAATATTTCTAAAAACCTCGTGGCTATAAACCAAAGAAGTCGATGAAGGATCGCTGTCTATGGCAACAAGAGCTGGTCACGTGACCAAATTGCCAGTACACAGATAATAATAAAATACTTTTTGAGATGTTAAACAATAACTTTTTGTAATAGGTTCTTTTGAATTTTATTGTGGATGTTTCAGAATCCACTGAAATCTACAACGAGATCAGTACTTTTATCCAGTCTGGGCATGAACCACCAGTAGACTGTGGATATATGAGAGTGCATTTATGAAATAAGCTAAATGACATTATTCATCAGAGATTAATATATTTTTTCGTATGATTTTAAACACCGCTAAGGAAAAAAGAGTCGTTAGTTCAAATTTTTCAATTTTTGTAATGCCTTGGCTAGCTTTCCTTGTGCTAGAATATTGCACAATAACAACACCAATTTTTTAGAAAACGACTTTTACAAACGCTAAAAAAAAATATAAAAGTGGTCATTTTGGTCAAGTCAACTGTCAAAAGTCAACGAACGAGAAGTGCTGTCAAAATTATTATTAATTTCTTGAAAAAAATATTGGGATTTACTAAATTAACCGTAAACCTTATTTAATTTGATTCGGTGCATTTAATCTTTATTTTTTACCGTAATAACATGGGCATAGAAAACATGCGTCGTTGGCCTATGTACATTGTGTTTGCGGTTTGCATTTTATTGTTACTTTCACTGATCAATAGTTGGAGTGCGGAAACTGAATTGCGAAACAGAGTTTCGGGGATGAGTGTACAACTACAGGAATGCTCCAAGCAGCAGACATCATGCATGGAGGAGTCTTTAACTTTACTTGAACAGCGCGATGGGTACGTGATCAAGGTGAATGAATTAGACAAACAAAAATCTAAATTGGTTGACGATGTGGATGATTACAAGAGTAAACTTTTAAAATCTGAAGGGCAAGTGAACCACACGAAAGTAGACGTGGAATTGTGCAAGACAGAGTTACAATCTCTCAAGAACTTGCAAGTGAGTAAGACTGCTATAGTAGAAACATTGAGGTTAGAGAAAGATACTCTATCGACTCAGTTGGAGGAGAGGAAGCAGAAGATTGAAGACTTGGAGAAGGAGATCGAGAGGTTGAAGTTGGCACTGACAACTAAATCATCAAACCCATCTGCAGCACCTAAAGTGACTCCAGCAGTTCAGCCTCCTAAGATGAGTCCAGCCCTAAGTGCCCACAACCCAATCAATGAACCAGTATTAGAAAATAATGATGCTAAAGAAGAGATAGAAGACACTAATGCCTTGAACGACGGCAATGACTTTGATCCTCAGTTACAATAAGTTTAAGTCTTAGCTCATAATTTTGTGGCCTGATGGTGTGATAATTATTACCATGTAGAGGACAAAGTATGAGGCTGAAAGTAGAAAGGCTGTAAGCTAAATAGTGTATATAAAAACTTGAGTAACTTTACAAAAATTGAAAAACTTTTTATGAACACAATCTGTTCGTGTCAGATTTGTCTTGTTATCTATCAAAACTTGAGAATAAAATAGTAAAACTTAAACTTCACATTTGTTAAAAAAAATGTTTTATATAATCAAAATATGAACTCAAACATGCGTACATTTGCATTATAATTATGATAAATAATTGCTTGTTAGCATAAAAAACATTGTGCACTGAATTGCTCTGATATGATAATGTTATCATTCTGTTTTAATCCTCTCCATATTATTACTAATTTTAAATTTAATTCTGTAGGTATTCATGAACTGTACTTACCCACTGCTCCACAAAATGGTTGTTTTGTAAGTCTCTATTCTCCATTTTTATGTAACGTTGTTGAGTTTTACATGCCATTTATTATATAACGACATTCCTAAAGATATGAGAATCAAGATGTAATATCAACTTATTATTCAATTCTAAAATAAGTTGTAAAGAATTGTTCAACATTCTTGCTTGTCGAAGAAGAAAAAGCTTGTTGAAGATTAAGTCTTGAAATTTGTTATGATTGTGTAGTAATTAATCTTGATCTTTTAGAAGCAGTCACAGGGTCGTACCATTTATAAAAACTACTGGTGTTCCTGAGGCCAATTTCAGTAATGAAACTGAGCACAAGCAGCATATAGGTATTATAATTTTAAATATGATCTGTTCATTTCAGTCCTGTACTAACCCAATAATTTCAACTGTATCTAATCAAACAATTTAGTTAGTCTACATTTCCTTTTTTTAAAATTATTAATTGTAATATGTACACTTACTTTTTCATTTTACTGTAGACATTGGAAGAACAGTTGACAGTGACTTTGCTATCCATATCAAAATTTAGGTTTGCTGATTGTTTTAAGTTTTATTAATGAAATTCGCCTTTAGCTTGTCAATTTGATGTCAATCTAAAAACAACAGGCCCAGAATTTGTTTTTACTATATGCCTTTCTACTGTCAAAGTTCCATTAATGCATTTGTTTCTATTTTATTTTATTAAAATAATCTCTATGAAATAAGGAAGGGCTCGATTGAACTTCATAAGTTATGTGCAATTTCAGGTAAAGCCATTAGCCATAGTACATACTCGATTAGCAATAATTTTAGATTATATTTCATACATCACAATTAAGTATTGTTGGTATGGATATTGGTATTAGCTATTTAGAAAAAGCCATGATGGTGCCAGAAAAGAGTATTTAGATCTGACGAATGTAATTTGTATTTTGTTGGTTTTGCTCAATTTTTAATAGGTACCTACCATTTTCTTGACATTGAGTCATTAAATTAATATTCAAAAAAAATTATCCTTTTGTGCAATTTTAGGAAACAGTCTATATGGTACAGGTAGTAAAAATACCGAAACGTTATGAAATGTTTTTCGTCGTCCTGTTATGTATGTATGAATACTTGAATTATTATGAGTAATCTTAGTACTGTATTGTTTCATAATTGTCTTTTTATAGTTGAGGAATAAATTGTATAGATTTTTCCTTTTTTATTAGTTCTCTTTTATTGGACCTATTGTGACCTATAACGAATCTTATACCTTTAATTAAACGAGCAATTCTTGTATATATGTATCTATATACATGATCTGAATCTCGCAAATGGCTCTAACGATTTTCATGAAATTTAGTATGCATGGGGTTTCGGGGGCGATAAATCGATCTAATAGGTTTCATTTTTTGAAAACGTCGTTTTCTCTATTTTCACACGAGCAGAGCTCAGTCGCCCAGGTACTCATTATAATTAACTGTAACTACAACCTAACCAAACACGTAATTATGTAAGTCGTAAAGATAAGAAAAAATATTAATCATATTCGTACATTCTTTCTAAAATGTACCTTATTGCGTACAGGAAACGGTTCATGTTTAAGTTGGTTCTATTGTTAAACGAGCCAGCTTGCTTAGCTAGCAGTGTGACCACAGCCTTATGTCGTAAATTCTTAAAGGCCTATTAAATAGTGCATGGCATTATCAAATGCTTAGTATTTTACAAGGACTACGGATGGATACTGGTGCTTGATACTGCAAGTACATAAAACTCTATAATTATTTATACAGACAACATAACCAACCAAAATATGTTGATCGTGTAGATTTAGCTGATGTAGGTTGTAGTAAAAATTTATCGTGTAGATTATATAGATGTAAACGGTGGTTGGCCAAACAAATTGAGTTGACATTCCAACAACCTTGGTTGGGAGGTATGCACTTGCGACCAAGGACAAATAGAGGATGTTGAGTCTTAGTCCATTTTCTTTTCTTTATCTTCGCTTGCACATAGAAGAGCTAAAGCCACTCCAACTTTCTGATATTTTGAAACACCGCCAAGATGGCGCGCAAATAAAAAAATAAATAAAGTTGTAGCAATCACTCAACCAAACCTTGGTCGGGCGGCTGTGTAGAAGGGGTTTAAAAGTCAGTGTCAAGAACAGCAGCCATATTGCGTAAGTGCGCAGAGTTTAAACTCTATCCAACCGACCAAATCGGCCAATCACACAAAACGGAAATCCACATCGCGTCATTCATCTCGCATGTGATTGGTCGATTCGGTCGGTTGGATAGAGTTGAAACTCTTTGCGCACTTACGCAATACGGCTGCTGGTAGACTACTACAACGTGGTGTCGTGGTGCTCTCTCTCGAGCATCACTGTTTACCTAGGGAGCAAACATCTATTTTAAAGGCGAGAGTGTTTTTTTTTAATCTAGAGCGGAGCGAAGGATTCTAGAGTAGAATCCTGAGCGTAGCGAGGGGTTCTAAAGTAGAATCCTGTGTGCAGCGAGGGATTCAAATTACGTCACTCGAGCTTAAAATAGTGTTGCTCCCGAGGTGGACACTACTGTTTATCACCCTTTATGAGAAAATAAGTAAGTGCATCTTTTGAACAAATAAGTTATGTTTATTTATTTACTTAAAATTAACAACCATAAGACATATAACAAAATAATTAGAGGCTAATGTTTACATTTGAACAATTATGGAAGTGTATCGTTACAATTTTATTAGTACCATCCGTTACAGTTGTAGATTTATTTTACAGTTTGGGAATTAGAAACAGTCTCAGAAAGCGGTGTCTCAGGATGTAGTTTTTGAAAAGCTTGATTGTAATACTTTCACTTGAGGAAGATTCACTCATTTTGTATAATTCTAAAATAAAATCTGAATTAAAAAAAACTACGAACGAAAGCAGAATGCATTTAATTTCGCGCGTTGTTTATTTTTATCAACTTTTTTTTTTTATTTGGCGCGCTCTCAGTTTCTCCCTAGGTAAGCAATCTACTATTTCTTACTTTATGCATGAACGCTAAACATAAGAAAAGTCATTTTATATCAACAATAAGCTTGTATTCTTAAAAGTGGAAGGCAGAGACATAATACACTCTCATTTCCCCAGTAATATCCTTGAAGCATATTGCAAATGCTTCTGCTCATTTCTATGGAACCCATTTTTTTTTCTTCTGATCTTCTTATTCTTTTCGTGTGAGGATATGGCCACCTCTTGTGTAAGAGTTAATTAAGCCGCCTCTGGGAACCCCACAGGCTTCTGACTTGGCTATTTGAGACTTACATTAACTATATAAGTCCAGGCTTTCCTCACTACGTTTTCGTTCACCGTTGCCTGTGAAGTCCAAGATAAACTTAGAAAGTACATATAAATTTTCAATTTTCTTTGATGATTTCCCACATGACCTCGATCTCGTCTGATGGTAAACATGATTGAATGTTTATTTTAAGTTTATATGAGTATTCATTACCTCTTCATAACGTTTTAGTTTCTCAAATGCAGTTTCAAAACTTGGTCGATTGTATAACATAGTTATTTTGTCTCGTGCTAACACATCATCAAAGTGGTTTAATTAGCTTTACATACTTGCAAAATAATGAAGCAAGTTCTTTGTTCTTCACTACTAATTGATGGGAAAAATATCTTTCAGCATACGACTCCAATTAGTATTATTTTTATAATAATATTACTAAAACTCGTGGCTAAGTAGGTAAAAGTCGATCATGAAGGTTAAGTAACACTAGCCGAGATCGCTCCGTGGATGGGTGATCGCCTATTACATGCCGAGGCTCCGCCTACTCTTACTACCGGGCGAGCACGGGCGCAGGGCCTCAGTGATAGGCGTGAGTCACGCAGTTTATCACGGTGCATGCTTCCAAAATGTGTGACTCAAGCCTGCCACAGTAGGACGTGCTCGCCCCGGTGGTAGTCAGAAGCCTGAATAAGTATCTGACACCAGTCTTGCTAAAATTCAAAAAAATCTAAATATTTTTAATTCAACTAAACCATACGAAATGGGTAGTTTATTTATTTATTTATTTAAAACTTCATGCACAAAGGTACAATGGCGGACTTAATGCCTTAGGCATTCTCTACCAGTCAACCAAGGGTGGTGAAGAGATAACATGGCAGGTGCATTCTTTAAATTGTGACCAGCAAAAAAGAAAACAAAAAAAATACGAATAATAAGTTGCTTAAAATACACATACATATATATTTTGTATAATACGTACCTAAATAATAATATATATATTTTAATAAAGTAAGGAATAGAAGTTATCGAGATGTCCCCTCTCCCCGTTGAAAATAAACCCGCAATTTACGCTTGAAAGCATATTTACTGGTGGCCGTCCTGATTTCGAGAGGAAGCGCGTTCCAGAGAAGAATAGACTGAATATGAAAGGAAGAGTGAACAAAATCAGTAGTATGAGAAGGACACAGTAGGAGAAGATTATTGGAGGAACGCAGATTCCTAGCGTGTGAAGAACTTAAATATTGAAAATGAGACATAAGGTAAGAAGGTGGGTTGGGAGAGTTGAGTAGGGAAAAAAGCGTAGTTAGAGCGCGAAAACTTCTTCTCTGGCGAATGGGCATCCATTTGAGCTCAGACCTGTAGCTCGAAACATGGTCATATTTCCTCAAGTTAAATATAAACCGAATACACTGGTTGAAGAGCCTATCAAGCTTATTCAACAGAACCGCACTCAAGTCAAAATAACACACGTCACCATAGTCGATTATAGGGAAAATTAAAGTCTGCACAAGCATAGTCTTTGTCTTTGCGGGCAAAAAGTTTCTCAGACGATACAGGTATCGTAAAGTGCCGTTGACTCTTTGACTGACACTAGCAACCTGGCTATGCCAGCCAAGTGTCGAATCAAGATGCAAACCGAGATCTTTTACGCTAGGGCTAATGAGAATGACAGTACCATCGAAAATAAGAGGAGGAAGAGAGCTAACCGCCACTCTACCCAACATACGTGAGCTTCCTATCAAAATGGCCTGACATTTAGAGGGGTTTGCAGACACTCCAAATCTATCAGACCAGATTTTAATGGCATCCAAGTCTCGGTTTACATCTTCTATAGCGTCCGACAAACCTTCCAACCGCGCAGCCGCATACAGCTGGAGATTAGCATAAAGATGATACGAACACCGAAGACAGATAGTTATGAAATTAATGAAGATAGAGAATAATAATGGAGAAAGAATACCGCCCTGTGGGTCACCAGCACCTAAATCACGCCAACTCGACGAGCTCTCGTCAACGCGAACCGACTGCTGACGCCCTCGAAGATAAGAAGAGAACCATTCCAGCGCCTTGGCAGAAACCATAAGATGTGAGAGAATGGATAAAAGAATATCGTGACTGACAGCGTTAAAGGCATTTGAGAAATCAATGAGAACCAAAACGGTAACCTTGGTATCCTCCATTGCTTCTCTGATGTCACCAGTCACTTTGAGGAGAGCGGATGTAGTACTGTGCCCAGGCCTGAACCCAGACTGGAAAGAGCTGACAAGGTTGTTACGGTCAACGAACCCCGAAAACTGCTTGTGAACGCAGGCCTCGAGGACTTTTGACAAGAAAGGGAGAATGGATATTGGTCGAAAATGATTAGGTAGAGAGGGATGTGAAATTTTAGGAAGTGGACGGACATAGGCCATGCGCCACAGGGATGGAAATTGACCGGAATCTAGGGAAAAGTTTATTATATGGGTAATCGCCGGAAGAAGAAAGTCAAGGATCAAGGTGACCATATAACGACTAATGTTGTCATGGCCCACAGCCTTGGATTTAATAGATAGGATCATCTTTTTGATTTCATCCTCGGTAGCCGGAGAAAATCGGAATGGTTCTATGAAAGGACTGGGTAGCCTGGAAATGGAATCGACCGTCTGAGGCAACATTTGGGATCCCAAATGGCAAGTGGTTGTGAAGTGACAGTTGATTTCATCCAGGCCAATCGTCTTGGGAAAATCCACATGACGAGGCCTACCGATCCCGAGGGTTACGAGGAACTTCCAGATATCGGCAGGAGCAGAAGAAGAAATGTTTTCTAGAATCTGGCGGCGTTTGGCGTTGCGTATCACCTGATTACACCGATTCCTTGCAACTTTGAATTGGTGCTTATTTTCCTCACTGCGATCCTTTTTATATTTCCGAAAGGCCCGATCCCTGCGCCTCATCGCCATACGGACCCCTGTCGTCATCCAAGGAGCGGGTGGACGCCTGAGTTTAACTCTTTTGACAGGAGCGTGTCTGTCGTAGAGAGCAAGGACCGTCCGATTGAAGATTTGCAGTTTTTCATCTACAGCTACTGCCGCAGTAAGGTGTCCCCAATCGACTTCCGATGCATCCTGACGCAGCTTCTCGACATCCAGTCGCGCAAAACAACGCATGTGCAGAACTTTAGGGGGAAGTTTAGGTGGTTTAAGGACATATGAGAGGAAAATGAGGTCATGACGGGAAAAGCCAGGTGCAGAACACTGACCATGAGAGGCAACAAGGGAGGGTGTGGACGTTAAGATTAAGTCGAGCCATGTGTCGTCTCCTGGAATATTGAAATGCGTGGGTTTCAAAGGAAGAACATGGAGACTAACGGACTCGATGATGTGGAGGAGTTTACGGGAACGAGGAGTTGGATGAGAAAGGTCTGTGTTGAAATCGCCCATGATGACGCAGTGTGCATACTCAGACCCTACAGATTCAAGCGCCAGTTCTAGGTTGAGAAAATAGTCAACGGCGGGCGGACAGTACACCACACCAAGTAGGATCTTCACACCTTTTATGTAGATCTCCAGAAAAAGGTACTCAGCAGAAGCACTGTAAAGTGAAGGAGACGAGGCAATGATTTTGTAAGGAAAATCGCTACGAAGATAAATAGCAACACCTCCTCCTCCCTTACCAATCCTATCGTTACGGATAAGAATGAAACCGGGAAGAGGGTAGGTCGTAGAAAGAAGATGGGGCTTAAGCCAACTCTCAGAAATCAGAACGGCGTGGACATTGGCGTCAGAAAAGGCGTCTAAGAGATCACTATAGTGACTGGCCACACTCTGAGCATTTATATGACATACATTAAATAAATTACAGTTCTGTAGACCGAAGCTCTGACGCAAAAGGTCACCAAGGGTGTCAGTCGCGGAGCCAAAACTTTCAGTAGTGGAAGAGTTTAGAGATTCAACGGCAGAGACAAATGAGTCATCAGTAGATGACATAAAATACGATTAAAAATAATATACTTAAATAACTAACAATAAAAATAAACTATAGCTAAGGAATATCCTTACGGTGCAACACCACTATCTCTTGCACCACCCACCAGCACAACCAGTACAAAACAAAAATGATTTAAATCAAGATTCTAGGCATTTACAAACAGAAACACGATCACAATAAAAGCAAGCTAAAAACAAAACGAAACAATAACAAAGTACATGGGCAAAAACGGAACGCAAATCACTACACACAACACAATCGTGGAACAGAGTAATATTGCCAATATTGGACGTCAATTTAATACTATAACATTTACAATAGCAGAGTAAACCAAACATTAACTAAAAGCAGGGTATGAGTATAAACTAAATTCATGCACTTTGACATTGTGATATGACAAACTCGAGTTATGCAATATTATTTACTACCAAAAATAAGTGATTAAATACGACTAAAATCTAATTATTTTAACGTATACATTAATAGCAAGCGTGTAAACGTGTACTAAAAAAGTTGTGAGATAATTACCGTGAAATATGACGCCCAAGCACAATATAAGTTATAAACATAACAAAAACAAAGTTCGTAAACCTCAGCAAAACTCAGGGTCAACGCACTCCAATGGTGCTTCCCGTTGCAACAGATGTTTCCACAGCCTTCTTAGGATGTTTAGTCAACAAAGGATTGAGTTCATCTAAAGTAGTAATCCTATGCCGTGTGCCATCTGGGGTTCTGATGACAATAATTCTTCAATTGTCCTTTTCAGCAAAACCCGTGAAGATTATAGCTTTCCGACGTGTGCGTGTTTCCAGTCCGTCGACCGCTCTGGAGCACTCCGTGATCTGCTGCCGAAGAAGACCCAGCATCCCGAACATAAGCTCCCGGAATGTTCGGAATTCCTCTCGTATTTTAGCGACGGTGTCCTTTGCCGGTCCCGCACACTGTATCTGTGCCTCCAGCTCAGTCATCTTCTTATGGAAAATATCCTCCAAGCTCCTCTGGGCCGATTGGATGTCTTCAAGCTGAGGCATTTCGTGATGCTGCGTGATGATCTGTTCAGTACTAGAGATCGCTGGTAGGTGGTATAGTTTAGGGGCTTGGTTACATTTACTGTTTCACAAACGTAAGTACCGCTGATTTAGTGGTCTGGTAAACTATTTCCAAGGCCAAAATGATTAAAAAATACTTATTAATATTTTTATTTTGATTATAAAAAAACTAGTACAAAATTCGCGTCTAATCTTTTCACACCTACCGCCGAAAAAAAAAAACCAAAAAAAAAGTTTTGATTTGTCAAACAAAATATGAATCTATACCTACAGTTGCACATTCGCTAAGGGCCATATACCTACTATTAACCAGTTCCTGGGTTGTGGAGGTCAGATAGGCAGTCGATCTATTTAAAACACTGGTACACAGATGCTTGTGCCTGGAAAGGCTAGGTAGATTTATTGAGCAAATGCGCAAATACGCTTTAGTGCCGTAAAACGGTAACTTTTTGAGGCATACTCCTTAGTAACGGCTAGGTTAAAAGGTTTGACAAAAATATAGATTTATTATTGTTTCATGTACATTATTTTTTAAACATGGTTTTTTCGTATAACAATTAGTTTTGCTTTAAAAAAATAATTAGCAACACGATATTTTTCGCAACTTTCGGGTACTCCTTCAAAACGACTTGGATGTTTAAAAATATTTTTACACAGAAAAATTGATGGCTGGAATTTCTTCATAACTGACAAAGCATCCAGCAACAATACTGTTCAAAAGGAGGTTCAATATTGATATTTTGGCATCAAGCGGGCGCACGGCCAGTACTGCGTTTATATTGGGGCGTATATAACGCCTTAATAGGTAAACAAGCAACAAATAATCACGCTAATATTGTAATGACGAAAGTTTGAGAGTGTGTTGGTTAATTCTTCACACCAGAATGGCTGAACGGATCTGGATAAAATTTCGCACAGAGATAGATTATAGTCTTGAATAGCACATAGTTTAGGTACTTTTTATCCCGTGAATATGTTCCGTAGAAATAATTTTCGACTATCACGCGGGCGAAGCCGCTGGCAAAAGCTATACGTACATAATACCTAATTTATCATTATCATTAGTTGCTATTCGACCGCTTTTCCGGGAGGAAATCCGTGAGGGTTTATATTCAAATAATAATCTATGTAATTACGTAACCGTGACCTAAATATTTAACTAATCATTTATACTAAAAAAAATATATGTAACATAAACGTTGGTTTATAAATAAACGATATTTTTATTTCAATAACCAATTACACACATCCACAAATATTTCAAACAGTTCAATAACCTTATTAATACAACAATCTAGAACTCGAGAAACGTCGCATGGATAGCGGCCTCGCACCCCCGACGCGTCCCGAACCCTAGCGGCTGCAAGCATTCGGACATAGCTACTCTTACGGACTGACAGGCCAGCTTAGCCGTCAACCTTCTAAACACACTGCCTATGGCTATTGGTCTCAGCCCACCGTCCTTTTTCTTGAGTGCGCAAAGAGAAGCACCATACAAATAAGGACAAACCACCGGATTAACCTGACTAATCATTTAGAAGTTTGCGAGTCTTGTCAAACACTCCAGCAAACGCCGCCCACTTTCACCCGCAGATCCAGATATTAGCTCTTTCAAATGCCGCGGACGAATTTCATCCATGCCTGCCGCAGAGCCACTATAAAAGGAACTCAAGGCCAGCGCGACGTCCTCCGCTGACGTAGTTACCCTTGGTAATGACGAGTCCGGCGCCGATGGAAAATTAAGCGGACGCGATGTGCTTGGCCGTAGGGGCGCTTATTTATTTATTTATCCATTTATTTCAGGCATCAAGGCCCATATCAACATATACAATACTATATTCATATAAACAACTTAAAAATACTATAAATATATAACATAAATATCTAAAAACTAATGCTAAGGTACACGAAGTGTCGTAGCTGGCCACGAAACCGGCGGTACATCACACCCTTCGGGCAAAAATCTGCCTGGAGGAACTTTTCGAGTGCATGCGTCGGAACACGCACCACGAACGACTTGAAGTTCGTGTTGTGACGCGGCTCCAACCTCTCGACCCTCAGAGTCCAATTGATCTTGACGCGCAGATACTCCACGACGTCCTCAACCTTCGTGGAGTGGTGCAGTCTGGACACATACAGCAGCGTCGTCGGGATTGCTGGACGCAGCAGCATGTTAGGTCCTGCCAGCACAGTACCGCACTGGTTCCGACAAGGAGGCTTCTTCTTCTTCCTCTTCTCCACCTTGATGAAACCATCCTTGTCGCACATGTCCTTCTCAGGACCCTGCCTTTCCAAAACCTGGTTTGGTTTCGACCGGCTGCGTTTACCCCCTTTTGTTGTCTCCGCTCGAGCTACCTGCGAGTTTTGTGGCTCAACAGGCTTTTTAGCGGCTACGATTGCTGCGTAGGCTTGTTTGGGGGTCGCCAAACCTATACAAGTCATCGTCTCCACCTGAGTCGAGGCAGGGACGGCGGCGGCACACGTTGCAACGCATGCATTCTCGGCAGTTGGTGACGCATTCGAGCCCGCCGACTCGAAACTGCAGATGGAGGCGTTTTGCGCCCCACGACGCGTGTTCACGTTAGCTGTGTCGCCGTCGGTAGGTGACCTACTTGCAGAAATTGCATTGCGCAATAATACTACTTCTGCCCGTAGATCACTGATGGTGTTGTTGGACACCTCCAGCTGATGCTGCATCTCGGCCTGGCTTTGCTTCAGGAGTGTAATGTCCTTCTGCAGCCTGGTCTTTAGCGTGCCAGGGTCGTGTTGCGCGAACGAGTCGTCTGAAACCAGCAACAGAACCGTCCCTCGGAGGTCCCCCTGGAACACCTTAGACTCGATGGCTTTTCGAAGCCCACGTGGCTTAGAAAATCCTGCCACACAATCCGACCCATCCACAAGCTGGTCAGCACCAACCGACTCAACGTTTGCCTACACCTTTGCAGTAATTTTTCCAGGAGCATCCCTCGAAGGAACTCTAAGCCCACCAAACGCAAAAGTTAGAAGCGCGCCCCAGTCCTCCACACCGTTATCGCTAACGCACTTATCAATAATGTCGCACAGCGTGGTTCCGAGCACCCTTACGGAACGTGCCTAAGTACTGGCGTGCTCACCTTCAAGACCGAGAGCCTCTCCAGAGGGCAAGGGTGCAAAACCAGCGGAACCTGGCTCACTGGCAGGAAATCGGTGACGGTAGGTCACATCCGAGAAACGGCGGCAGGCTGATAAAATAAAATACATTATAAAATACCTACATATAAACACACATCCACATTTGGAATTTAGCACACATGTTTAGAAGTCCACATAGAATAACAATGTGAACATTGTGCACATCCAACAATATTACACACACACATGTCGAATTGATTACCTACCTCATTATAGAAGTATATACCTCTTTGAAGGAGGTAATAGACTGTTGTAATCGTTGGAAATACAATTTTAACTTGTTAATTACCACTTTTGTTTAAAGTCGGTAATCGCTCGAATATTTTTTTATTTAAATGTCACTAGATGGCGCTATATGAATCGATTCGTTATTGATATGGATGTTTCCTGGGTAGAAAAACGATAATTACATTTAATCCTTCAGTGAGATTATCAAATAATATTGGGCACGTATTTTCTGCTTTACTAAATCAATAAAAAATACAAAGTTAAAGCGCATCAAAGTTCAGGAGTTGGGGCTTGTGACGTCACTAAGGCAGTATAAAGTGTACTAGCGGCGTGACGTTTCACGACATTTCAACGCATTGTATCTTCGTCACTTTATATTTACACGTAAAAAGAAAAAATACCTATACAATATTTTTTGTTAATCTACCTGACGGACAAAAAACTAATATTCAGTAAACTATTATGTGTTAAATTAACATTTTCTAGAATAATCATAAAATTTTCAGGTTCTTTTTAATCAACTTTCCTAAGCACAAAATGATGGAAAATTGGGCTCTTTATCGCCATTAGATTATGAGAACAGATCATTTAAAATTGATTCCAATAGACGGCACAGTGTTATATTTCTGAGACATGCCATTCGATTCTTTATATTTGTATTGTAACACAATTTGTTACAATGAAACTGTGTAAAAGTGCAAAAAATACTATAACTCGTCATTGTATTTAAAGAAGTAGTCACGATGCGAGAAAAAAATTTCTTGCAAGTCGCTGTTAACACCATCTATAGCCGTGGAACGGAACCGAACGTGATCGAAGCACTTATAAAAATAATCATCTTAATCAGACGAAAACGCTAGTTAGGTCGGCAGTTTTTTTGAGTGATGACTCGTAGTCACACCAGTATGACAAACAGGATTTTTTTTCTCGTTTGTCACACCACTGATTTTTCCACACCATGTATACGATATTTGCTAGTGCAGTACCTATATATTCTAATAAAGTCGATCTACTGATCGGCATTTGCCAACTTTCGTTCTATGCCGACTATTTAGATTTTTCTACTTTTAGTTATATTTCTGAAAACTTTTTCATAATAAGTGTACAAAGTACAGTTTATTGATGTCAATCGCGCGCGCAGTCAGCAGTTCCACGCTGACCCAAATATTTAGTTTTAATATAAAAATTATTATAAAGTTAGTAACGATTGGTCACCAACCAAGCCGCGTTTGCTCATACCATTAACCATTACCATTTTACCAAACCAATATACCATATTTTTATCCATACGAGTTTTACTATTTATTTGTTGGATTTACGCCCAACAATAAGGTACAAATTGTTTTAATTTCTTAGTAAAAATAAAACTAATACAAATGGTAATCATATTTTAATAATTAATCAATTTAATAATTATATTAATTAACTAGCTGTGCCCGCGACTTCGTTCGCGTGGTTGTCGAGAGCAAAACAACGTCGTTTAGATAAGAGTATATCACCTTTTTGATGATTTAGATAAGAGTCCTGACTTTGGTATAGTTGATTACGTTAATGCTTCTCTATATACTATGTTAGCGGTGGAATTACCCGGAGCATATACAAAAAGGTTGTTTGGGTTGCTAACACGTGATAGAGAAACATAGAGTTGGCCGTGTGAAAAACAATCAAAAGTAAGGTCTACACCCGCAACGGATAACGTCTGGCCTTGGGCTTTATTAATAGTCATAGCGTAACAGAGGCTTACAGGAAATTGCACACGTTTGAAAGTAAACGGAAAATTATTGGGGATAATGGGTATCCTGGGAATGAAAACAACATCACCGGAGCCGCAACCTGTTAAGATTTCGGCTTCGATGACATTTCGTTGGAGATTTGTTACTCTCAACCGAGTTCCATTGCATAGTTTTGGTGGGCTTAAATTTCTGAGTAGAATGATTGGTACTCCGACTTTTAAATAAATTTTGTGTGCTGGAAGACCTGGTGTATTTAGAGAGTCTAAAAACTCTACTGGATAGTGGGTGGCATCTCCTTCTTCTAAAACCGTGTTAATAGATAAATATTCCCTACTTTCTCCAGAAACATGTACCAATATTTGAGAATTTATTGCTGCTGCTTGGTCGTTGCGAGGTGCCAAAATAGCTCGTTGGCATAGCCAAGCAGCGTCATGGTTCGAGATCTCTGATGGATCTCCGTATACAGAGGAAATGAGTTCCTGCTGTGAGGCAACAGAAGAACACAGGCTTTCGACTAAAGTTACTTTACCTCCTTCTTGAGTCGGGTATGTGCCGTTACCAATTTGAAGTAGTAAATTTGAGAAAACCTGCGCGTTTGCGTCACCTCCCAAATATGCTCGCATATTAAAGCTCAAATTAGTTAATATGACACTACGCCATAAAATAGAGCTCTTTAAACAGGCACCTATTTCATCGGCCCTCGTTCCTCTGGGTATTATAGGGAGTGTCTGCCTGAAGTCTCCACAGAATAGCACCGTTAAGCCTCCCATCGGTCGGTCATTTTGTCTTATATCTCGCAACGTTCTATCTACAGCTTCCACAGCTTTACGATTTGCCATCGTACACTCGTCCCAAACGATAAGGGCGCAATCGCGTAAAACCCTTGCTTTATCACTATTGCGAGACACGTTGCAAACAGGGTTTTCTGTGCGGTCCAAGTCGATTGGTATTTTAAATGTTGTATGTGCAGTTTTTCCTCCTGGTAATAAAGTGGCAGCTATTCCTGAGGAAGCGACGGCAAGGGCAATTTTGTTTTGGCTCCTTATTTGAGCCAAGATAACTTTAGTGAGGAAAGTTTTACCTGTTCCACCAGGTGCATCTAAAAACAGCATTTCTCCTAATGAATGTTCTACACTACAGCATACTCTATCAAAGATTTGACGTTGTTCTGACGTCAAATTTGAACAGCCATTTCGCAATATTTCTGCTAACTCTTCGGGGTTGTAATTTATTTCAGATGTATACTCCCTATTAATTCGTTCCCCACCAACTGTCGGTGTCGGCAAGCCGTATTGACTGAGGGGGTTCCCTCCTATACTTGTAACTATATCTTGTATAGCCAGCAAAGCCCTATTATGGCAGCTTTCACGTACTTGGTCAGAAGTTTCACTATTTATATTTTGCTGTCTCAAAAAATCTTCGGCAAACGCGTCTTTATATTTTTGCCACAACTGCCCAGCGTCCGATAGGCCACAAAATGTCAACAAAATGGCAAATAAATGGCGCAAACGATGTGGACTATCACTGACGCATGCTTCGGCTAAAGCATCATCCCAATGCTGATCGCCATCTAATAAATGCCGTGCGCGGCAAGCAGCTTGAAATGTGGGATATTCTATATCGTCCACTTTGCGGAGCTCAGCAAAAGAAGTAGGTCCTCGCACTGTGTGAAGAAGAAGGCGTAAATAATAACACTCTGCATTATTTGGGTGCACCGTGTATACTCTTCCAATCACGTGTTCTTTAAAAATGCCGGACTCGCCTTCTACAGCAGTTCCACGTCTCCTGCGATTAAAAACACCTTGCTGCTTGTTATAAGTATAATAATGTGGCACTTCATTGTACAACAGAGACTTAGCGAAATTGTCTCTTTCGCAAAGGCGAAAGAATGCGAGCAAGGTGGTTTGTCTTGGGTTGTTCATTCTTTCTGCCACATTTTCTGGCTGAAAGTAAACTCGCTGCCCGCCTTCCAGGTGCACGTCAAGATGGATGACTGGCGGATACCTTTCATGAATAGGGAAACTCAAAATGCGCCAAACTGCCTCCGAAGAGCTTATGTATCGGCCAGATTGATACCTTGTCACTTCATCAAATTGGTTGTTATTTCTTAGTGCTATCATGGCTTGATCACTACCTTTATTAACATATTTACATATATATTTTATAGATTCGACGCTATTACAAATTTCAACATTAATGTGTGCTTGAAAAGCGTTTGACAAAACTGGAGAATACGGTACCACCCAACTATTATTTAGAATTATTTCTTGTCCACGGAATCTGACAGTAGCTGTGAAACCACCTTGTGACGGTGATCTTCGCCGGTATTGCGGATACCCATTTTCCCCAGCCATAGTTAGTTCTTTCAGTGCTCTGGGGTATTTTTTTGAGCATTGACCATCTTTCATGCACGGTGATTCCCTGTTTAAGAGGCCACATGGCCCGTGAACCATATGTGTTTTTACTATGTCATGCAAAATCGGATCTGCATTATAGTCCGGAAATTCTGCACTTATGACACTGTCTATAGCATCGGGACGAATTTTTTCTTCCAGCCACAGAAGAATGTGCGCGTGGGGTAAACCACGCTTTTGCCACTCGACGCTATACATAAAACAAAGAGTTGAACCGAAAACTTTCTCCTTTGTAAGTAGATTAATCAAGACTTTGAGTTTTAAATGAAAAATCCTAGCAATAATGTCATGTCTGTCGTATGACGCCTGTCCTGTGAGAAGTGCCTGGCAAATCTCCGTCCACTTTGGATTTGTTGTAAATGTTATAAAAAGGTCCGGCCGGCCGTATTTACGGACGTAACAAAAAGCATCTTGCGTTCGTTCGTGCATATACCGCGGACCGCCTGTGAAACTGGATGGCAAAATAACCAATCGACCCAAGTTTTCGACGTTATTATCTGATTGCATGGCGTCCCGCAAGTGCACGTATTCTTCAGCGCGTAACCGTCGCTGGTTAGTGCGAATATACACTAAACGTTCAGTTTCTATTTTTGCGTACATGTCCACAATAAATTGGCTGAACAAACCACGAAATCGTTGCAAATATACGAAACTGTTTTGCCTTATTTGTAAAAGGTAGGAATAGTATTGTTGAGCAGATATTTTTTTTTGATAATTAGTGACTCTCGTAGTAGGGTTCACTTGGTACAGCCCAAAATTGTACCCATCTTCACCATGACAATAGATTAGTGGATATTGCAGGGCGTCGTAAGCTCGGTGGGTTTCCAAAATGCGTTGAAGGCGATCGTCGCGTGTACGCAACACGATATCACGTCTCTCACACTCCTGGTCGACTAAAACAACTGCAACTTCATCTGCGACGGGTGCATTGTGTCTTCCACGGTGTTCACCCACAGGACGTCTATCGGCACTTATAACAATTTTGAAATCATTGCTGCCTTGTGGAATTGACTCCAATGCAGCTTTGAATTCACGAACGTACTGGTTAACGCGATGCAGCAATTCTTGAAGTTGACCCAAAAGCTCAGCATTGAGCTGGGGAAAATTGTGATTTCTAACATTGAGCTGTTGCGTGTAATCGGATACAAAATAAATTTGGAGAAATTTGGGTTCATTTTCTGGCAGCAAAGATCCAATAAGGTGATAAACTTGACCTTGTACTTTGAAGGTTGGCATGAACGGTCCTTCCGTTATTTGTTTTGCCCCAAAGGAAGTCATTTGGAAAGCACTGTTATATAAACGAATATTATCCAAAAAACGGTTCGACTGGGGATGATCGCCATTCAGGAGACTTATAAGTAAGTGTGGTGGATCTTGGAAATTTGGAAGAACAATTTTTCCATTTGAGCAGCACATTCCATCTGTCTCTTTCCTCCATTTCAAAGCATGACAAAAATTACAAATTTCTCTCATGTCACCCACGAAAGTAAAGCCAGCATAATTAATTCTAGACGAATATGTGAACCCTGATTTTTCCCTATTGTCCCAAGGTAATAAAATATTTGCATCGTCATTTTCCATGGACTCATCAGCTCCGCTATTTGTTTCTCTATTCATATGGTATCGAGCTCGTTCTATTTCTAGGCGAGATTGACGTTGTTCTGCTGTTTCTGCTCGTCTTAGTTCATCTATTCTTTCCCTTTCAGATGCAAGATAACTTTCATTGTTTCTTTGTACACCTACATAGTTATGTCTAGCTATTTCTAATCGTTCTTCTCTTTGGGAGAGAGATTCAGACTCGCGCGAGAGAGCGTGTCGCTCTCGGTCAGATGACAGACGTGCTTGGCGTTCCTCGATACTCTCTTGAGAACGCAAAGTCGCGGTCCGAGTTCTTTGCGAACTTAAGCGCGACTCCCTTTCTGTGAAAGTCTCTGACTCGCGTGAGAGAGACTGGCGCTCCCGATCAGCAGACAGCCGAACTTCGCGTTCCTGGATATTCTCTTGAGAACGCAAAGTCGCGGTCCGAGTTCTTTGCGAACTTAAGCGCGACTCCCTTTCTGTGAATGTCTCTGACTCACGTGAGAGAGAGTGGCGCTCCCGATCAGCAGACAGCCGAACTTCGCGTTCCTGGATATTCTCTTGAGAACGCAAAGTCGCGGTCCGAGTTCTTTGCGAACTTAAGCGCGACTCCCTTTCTGTGAATGTCTCTGACTCACGTGAGAGAGAGTGGCGCTCCCGATCAGCAGACAGCCGGTCTTCGCGTTCCTGGATACTCTCTTGAGACCGCAAAGTCGCGGTCCGTGTTCTTTGTGAACTTAAACGTGACTCCCTTTCGGTGAACGTTTCCGATTCACGTGAAAGAGCGATGTGCTCTCGGTTAGCAGATAACCGTGCTTCACGATCTTCTTCCGATTCCTGAGACCTACAAAGTCTCATCCTTTTCGCATTTCGGCTACGCAGCGAAAGGTTAGTTTTTTTTCTTTGAGGCATTTTCAAGGAAAATTAAAGCAATAAACAAAACTAACAACACTTATGACTGAATAGCCTACAAACTTAAAAGAACGGTGCGTCGAACAGTCTAGTGTGACAACGTATCGTCTGTTCGTGGTCGTGACTCAACGAATTGGCAACACTAACTTACTGTATAACGATTGGCACTATTGGATTCAAACTACGAAGTAAATCAAATACAATCTTAACTTCGTACTTCAAACCAATGACCAAAGTTGACCAAACGAAACCAATAAGATAAGCAAATACTTTTTTTTCGACCAATTTAGAAAATCGATAAACCAAGCAACCAAAGAACTTTTACGACACACGCAAGAACTTTTAAGACACCTAACGAAACCCAATTTGCCTAGTAAACACGGTGGACGTCATCCTCGCGCGGAAAATCTTAACACCGCGATTCAGAAAATGACGTCATTTGCACAACGCCATCTATCGGATTTAGATTTCAACTATCAACATTAGTTCTATTTTTAGTCTTAAGATGTCGTTGCAAGTACTATACTTAATTGCGTAACGTAATATTTTACTTCTTGAACTCACTAAATTAATCATATCTTTTGATAGAGTGAACCGATTTCGATGAAACAAAAACTAAGTTAAACCTCAAGTTGCGTATAATTTTTGTATATAAACATTGTCAGCATTGAATTCGTAGATTTTACGTGATGTGCGCACAAACAAACAGACAAACAGACAAACAGACAAACAGACAAAAATTTCAAAAATGATGGAAATGGGTTCTGTTACTTATCTTTTCACACGCTGGCTATTTTTTGTTTCAATTTCTTCAATGTACAAAAATGACTTTTCTACAGATTTATTATATGTATAGATTGATAAATATATAAATTATTATATTAGTTTATTTTGGTAATTGGTAATCATATTTTGTGGTAAGTTGTGCAAGCCTATGTTCAGCTGTGGATGTCCAGTGGTTCATATGACAAAAGCAATTGACAGACCAACGTCAATAGAAATAATATACACATTTAAACATCAACGATTTTGCAAATCCTGAATTGGTTTCACATTCGCTTTGTACCATGATTTTTGTATGGTATTTGGTATTTTTGTATCGATTTGAGCGTATGGTTATCTCTCGCAGGGGTGATGTGAATTGGCCACCAAGTTCATGCGATTTGACGCCGCTAGACCTTTTCTTGTAGGGTTTTTTTGAAGTCGCAGGTCTATGCAAACAAACCACAATCGACCGATGCCCTAAAGGTGAACACATAAAGGCTATTGCTCAAATTCAGCCGGATCTATGCAAAAGAGTCATTGAAAATTGGACCACTCGGACCCGTGCCACTGTAAATAGCCGAGGCGGGCATTTATATACCACACTTAATGGCACAAGTGGGCCTTTCAAATAAAAAAGAATTTTGTTAATACCTTACACACAGCTTCTTTTATTTCATTTCAACATCTATGTAAATCATTTTCATTATTGAAAAAAAATTAAACGAGAAGAAAATCCTGTGATGTGATAATCTGGTGTGACTACGATTCGGCAAGGTTGAAAAACTATTTAGTATAACTAGGGCAGCACTAGTTAGAAATAAATGGTGTGGAAAAACCAGTGGTGTGACAAACGAGAACAAAAATCCTGTTTGTCATACTGGTGTGATAATCTGGTGTGACTACGAGTCAGCAACGGTTTTTTTTATTTATTTTAGGAGGCCTTTGTTACAAGTTACTCTTGACAGTTTCTTTGTAAGCGATGAGGCATCTGTATGCTAGTATTATATCTGTGGTACTGTCAATGATAGTTTTTGGACTCAGGGCAGTGTAATTATTAAAAGTCCTAAATATTTCTAAACAAGTTTTATTTACCTTATACATCTCTAGCATAATCAAAACAAAAATATTCCCGCCGCCATTACTTCTCAAGTAACGAGTTAACAACATAAAACTTAAAGTAGTTAAAACTAACAATGCATTATTGGCAATCTCATTTATAATCCATTTGCCGAATTCCTTAGGTCAAAATCATAATAATATAAAGTAAATAATCGGACTGTTTGTTTAGTTTGTAGCTCATTAAATTCGTCACACAGAAAATAAAACCAACTCAACTCACGTAAGAGCATTGAAATGTGGACTTTATATTGTACTAGGTAAAGTAACATTTTGCGTGGCCTGAAATGTACGAAGGCGGATCGCCAATGTTTTCTCCTGTAACTTAATTTTTGGAAATGTTACGTACATGTAATTAAATAAAACTCACATTTGAATGTATTACTTAGGGTGGGTTGAGTGAAGTAGTTAAGATGGTTTGCGGCTAACACAGGGCGCATAGCTAGTAATAAATTAACCATGATTGGTGTGTGTAACTAATTTCATCATTTCATGGGATAAAATAAAGCTATTTATGCAAGTATTCGTGATATTACGGTAATACAAAACGAACTTTACATGCATGAAATTAGAGTGCATTTTGTATTGCCAAAATAACGTGCACTTATAGCCAAAGTGAAAATTATCAACGAAATTTCAATTTCGCGTTTCCATCAAAATACCTGAAATTTCATGCTAAAAACGTAACTTTTCAAAAATACGTGGCCAAGAATCCAAAATAAAATACATAGGTTATGACTTCCATAACATGAACAAGATTGAGTCACAATTTTAAGTTCTAGTACTAAGCTAACATTCTCCATTATCATCTTCCTGTCCTTGTCCCATGTTACCAAACGGTGAAAATAACTGTGCACATCGACTGTCATTGACCCCACTCCCGGCCGCCCGCGCGGCGCACCGCGTTCGCCTCGTGCGCTAATAGCGAGAGTCGAACGCTTGAGTGACGTAACAGAGCCAGGTGCACAGTTATTATAACCGAGTAGTACTTTCCTTTCTTCTAACAAACTAACATTCGTATTTAAAATTAAAACTATCCCTAATGAATACACGCTACAAGTCGGTGGTAAAGAGAATAGTGGAATTGACAGAGATCGCATTAAAGGCTATGGAAACGTCAATTAAGATTGTTAATTAAACTGATAAAGTTGATCAAGACCATTTTGCAATAGCTACCTGACTCGTTTCACAGTACAAGATTTCTAAATCATTTATGTAGACTGTAGTCTCCTGTCATCTCGCTCTAACGCTAGAGTGACCGCGACTGTCACGAACTTGGATATACTGTAGGAGAAGCATCTTAATTATTTGGGATGATAAAGAAAATGGTGTCGATCAAAACTATCATCTGTCTATCAGATATTGAAATATTAAAAATCCAATCTGACGGTTTCCTTGTTTTACATAGACATAAAAAGAAATAGTTTTTCAGAAATTTTGTATTCCGTAACTTCACATGCCTGAATGGATTGAGAGTGCAAGGAAATAGTAGCACTAAAATGGAGTATTCTTAAAAACCAAGGATATTATATTTTTGTTGAAGTTACATAATTAACATTTCATTTGTAAAAACTTTGCAGGCTTCATTTTATATGTTGAAATTACAGGATTCTTAAGAATGTACGAGCTAAGATAATAAAAAGATCAATATATAACAGTATCATCTATTTTGACTAAACAGCCAAGTAGAAACAATTACTATATGCATTGACTTTTTTACAAAGAAACTGAGTTAACACTTTGGTCAAGTCTAAAGAGTACAATAATAAAATATTTTTTACAAAATTACGTTCTATCATGCAAATTCATAATGCAAGAGGTACAGCTGGTCACATAACAAACAATCAGTATCATAAACATACATAAAAATAAATGCTATGACATAGAAAAATACAATATCTTCATATCACATGGTTATCAAATTGTATAAAATTGCTTCCATTCCATTCACTGGGTTTTTCTTTAATTTTACTATCAAATTCATTTGTTTTAAAAAATAAGAGAAAATTGTGGTAATAACAATGAAGAACATGCATTTTAAATTACTTTTAAATTATGTATGTCTAAATTATGACCACATAACTTTATTTAATTGAATTACCTACTTATTTCATCAAAATATATTTAAAATTTGCTTTGTGCCATGCTTAGATCAGAAATTAATAATATATTCCCCGGTACGTAAGTTGGCAACAATCGTTGGATGCGCAGAAGTCATTTTTTAGGTCTCTTTGGTAGTGAAGCGGAGAGCGTCGAAAGTTCCGAGTGCGCGATTGGTTGGTCAGTTGACACAGTTCGCGCAATATGCGCGAATTTATCCCCACTACACCAAAACCTTACCCAACTTACATAAAATTGGAACCAATGTGCATCAACATAATAAATTTGATAGTAAAATTAATCTACATCTAAACTTTTTTAAGTTCCTCTTCCTTGGCGACTTCCTCAAAAGCAGCCAAAAGGTTCCTCCTGCACTTACTCTCATCCGTGTACCGTAATACCCAAATAATATACTCGCCAATGTTCAATGGGTCTTCTGAGTAACTAATTTGTACTTTACACTTCCTTTCCCATTTCATTGTGTCCGTACTTCGACTGTTCCGAGTTCTAGTAAATTCTATGTAACCATTACATTCTACAGCTAATTTTGGCAACTGAGCATTTAATGCATCATGTGATCTATCCGAGTCTGTACCACTGGTGGAGGGGAGACAATCACCTTGTCCCACTTCAGGATTTGGAGGTGTGACCGGCACACACTTCCTCTTCACTTTGCGTAATCCATCGCCTTGGCTACCTATCTCTGATTCTTCATCTGGGAATGATCTTTTCAATGGATTTTGATCAGTTTCATTACTATTTGATTCATCAGGCTCAATGTTGTCAGTCTTTTGTTTTATGTCTATGCTAATTTCTTCTTGAGGCTGGCAACCCTCGGCCCACTCTGGACTGTTGCAGTTGGACCTGAGCTGTCTCCTTTTGTGACATCTATCCTTTGTTCTAATAATTTCAGGGGAATGGAGTGGACTAGCCAGAACTGAATCATCTTTTCTGAAAATATTACAAATAATCACTTTTTTCAAAAGTATTACAAGTAATCTTTTTTTACAAATAATCATTAAATTTGTATTTATATAAGACATTTTACCTTGATAATGTCACCAGGTAATTGCAAACATTGTCAGATTATAATAAATCATGTGAGATTAAATTCTTTTTTTCTCAATAAGACACGGGTATATTGTGTTATATTGAATTTGGATAAAATTAATAAGAAAGTTAACAATATTGCAAGATTTATTATAGACTTATGGTGTCTGCAATAATCTGGTGAAAGAATTATTTTGGGATTAACAGATTGAAAAAAAGGAAATGCAGATGAAACTAATTTAGTGTGTTTAGTGAAAGTTCTAAAAAAGTAGGTAAACAAATATCTTATTACTATTTATCTTTGTTTTGTGTTTATCTAGAATATTGGTAGGTAAAAGCAGGGTAAAGAAAAGAAAACCAAATATAGAGTTAAAAAGCACCTAATTTAATCAAAACTATATAAATACAAACCTCTGCAGTCTTTCATGCCTGGTCTGTATCTTATCTATACTTTCAATCGTTGTAAAATCATGACGAGAACATTGCATGTCAAATTTTAGGAAGGCTGTGACTTTTTTTCTGGTTTTGACTGTTCGGCCAAACCACTCCAGCATTGCATCATCAGATAGATACAGTGCTAGGTTAGAACGCTCATGGTCTATCATTCGTTTATACCATGCGATGAAGGTCCGTACTTGTTGGCGCTCAGAGAACTTGGTGCTTGTATTATTATTGTTTTCTTGTGATGTTATAAATTTTGATTGGGCGTTACGTTTACGAGGTGACGGTGGTGAGGACATTTTCTGAAAATAAAGAGGAATTAAAGCTATGGTTAATTTTGTAGCTAGATAAATATCCAATAATCCTCATACTGTTTTGGCTATTCAGCCCTAGCCATTTTACAGAACGATGATTTGAGTAAGGAGCCAAAAAGTTTATTATAACTTAATCCGCAAGGGTACCAAAGGTGTTGTTGTTGAACCATCATGTAAACAAATAAAATTTATGTATTTACTGTACCTACTTACATTTATCAGATAATATTTCAACAACTTTCTGAGAACTCTTCGCGTCGTGTGCCAGGTCTAGGCGAAGCCCCGCAAGTCGCTTTTTGCTCTCTTCAACGTACGCAGTTATTGACAAGTTTATTTCTAGTAGTTCCTTATGTACTTTCGTTATGTTATGGCTGTTTGAAGATATATTTTCTGCAAAAACATACACAAATAAAAATATTTGTCATCCTAAAAACAATTGAAATATGACAAATTTCGATATTTAAAACATAACCTACTTAAACACTTTACTGCTTCAAAAGTTAAATGTTCACGGGTTAAATCATCTGATATCGTCGAATAATTCATCTTACGTGATACTACAGCGTTTGTTACGATTAATTCTTGGTGGTTTATTCACAAAACTCGCTTTGTCACTGTTTAATCACAAATTCTCATTCAGGAAATAAAGCAAGCATCGTTTTCGCCAAACAAAATGGCATCCAGAGACTTTGTATACAACCATAAACTATTCTGATTAGAGTCTGACTCTGACATGTCATGATGTCATGAGTGACATGCTCATCAACACAGCTTCATTCATTCCATGATTCATTCATAAATGCTGTTAACTCATAGTTCGACTTAAGCCGGCTTGAGCGTAAAAAGTTATAGCTTGTATTGTAATGCATATTAAAAAATTCAAATTCTGGAACACAATAACACATAATTAAAAATAGAATTGTGTCCATAATCCATAGACAACATGATGTTTTAACGGAAATACAAGACAAGCCCTTATTGGCTTGGAGATCGTGGCTTTACTCACTCCCGTTTTGCACATACGGGTCAAACGAAGTAAACTAGACGAATGTGTGACCCTGACCATCTATAAGATATCGAGACCTGTCCAGTCGTGTTTTAGAAAAATGCTGGAAAACCTTTGAGACGCCTGTTTGATCCAAGCCGGCTGCAAATCGTGGCTTTTTAACATTCGTTTATAGGGCGATAAGGGTAGTCAGAAAGAAGTCTGACTACTAAAGATTTAAATCATCGAGCAATGGTAACCAGTCTTACCAGCATAATACGATACGTTATCCAGTAACTGGGTTGTTGAAGTAATGAGGTCAATAGGCAATCGCTCCTCTATTAAAATAATTCATCTGCATCCTCATACTCATGAGGTGAGACTGGACGTCGACCCCAAAATATTTATGGAAAGGTTGGGCAACTCTGATGAAAGGCGCCTAGGACGGTATGTAGGACTCGGACCTATATCACTCAGACGCGGGTTTGTCGCTAGATTATTTCAATGTCGATATATTCTACCAGGCAGCGCAACAACCTAGAAGCAGACACAACTTCCTGAAATCGGTTGTTCCCCCTGTCAGGAAACCTGGCAAACACCTCCCTCACTTTCTCATTATTTATCACCAAGCGAGGGTCTACCCGCAGGGTCTTACCTTCTATGGACTACTAGAAAGTTCAGGGGAATCACCTCAAAACCCAAGTAGTCCAACCTTGCAAAGTTAGGCTACTTCGACGGACGGAATACCAGCAAGGTACGGTTTCAAGTCGCGTACCTTTTTCCACCTCCTCTCCTGTCCTCTGTGTCCCAAAACATGCAGCCAAAATTAATTGAATAGAACAAGAAGGTATTCTTATCATCTATTACCGCGCTGAAAAATATGCCGTACCAAAATTACAATTTACCTACGACTATAAAATACATCTTTAGATATACAGAGAAATCTCAACAAACCGAAATACACAAGTTTTTTTTGGTTTACCTCTAACGAGATAGGCTAATTTTGACCATAGACAAGGCATTAATTACGTGAACGATTGGATAGCTGAGGGAGCGCGCTTCTTTGGGAGTGGTAATGCGCCGAACCAATCTACTGCGTTCTTGCGATCATTGACTTCGACCATTGGTCTATCTTTTGTCAACCAATCATCGAAAAACCAGTGAGGACCCAATGTAAGTTTACAATTTATTTTCACCGAATATTCTCTCGGGATGGCTGTACCGGTAAATGATTGCGAATACACGAAAACTATGGGATTTCAAGGAAATGTTACAATAATGTCTGACGAAATTACGTGAAAAGCAGCAGCCATTTTGTTTACGTTGCATTCCTTGGCCTCGTAGCAGTGACGTGTTGATTTTCCCTGTGATTTTGCGAGTTCGATTTCGGAAGTTGAGTTACCTTTACATCATAGGAAGATAGATCTGTAAGTTAATAGCACTAAAGCGGTATGTAATAGGTACCTATAATATTATAAGACTGAAAAATAGAGTACCGAACTGAACAACTCGGCAAGATCAAATTTCCCGGAGCGCTATCGTGCAACCTTCACTCTTATCTAAAAGTTGATAGTCTAAGTGCGAAGCAGAATACTATTGGAAATCAATGTTCTTCCTCAGTTTACTTACCTATCATTGTTGGGAATGACAATAAATTACCTACACATCCGTGCTTCGATAACGATTCTATAATGAACTAAGTTTTTGAAGCTAGAAAATAAGTCCCTTTTCGATAAATATCAGCTGATCATCCAAAGCCGCCTTGAAATAGCAGTACCTTTATGCTCATTTATATTTATTTTTCTCTCTATTGTTTGTGTGCACATAAATCATTGACCAAGTTTATCCATTGACCACCACTCTGAATATACTTATTTATTTAGGAATAACAAGCAGTTGCACGTTAAAAAAAAAATTAATAATCTAGTACATTTAAAGACTTATATACCTACAGCTAAGTAAACAAATGAACCCTGTCCTTACAGAGTGACTCGCAATGGAGCACGCACAGATCCAGAGCTCGGATGGGGCTCAAGTGATGACCATAAATGGGCAACAGTTGCAAGTCTTACAGATGAACAACTCTCCACACATGATACAGGGGCCCAATGGACAACAGATTGTGGTACATGCTGTGCCTTCCAGTGCACAGACTATTCAGGTAAATTGTCATTTATGTATAGAGGAACTTTAACTAAAGCATGCACCATAATTCATCCTTCACTCATCATCAATCATCTTATTGTTTATGTCTGCAAGAAAGTTCATTTTCAGATTGCTGTCCAGCATCAGCTGTCCCAATATTTCAGCTAAAATCTAATTCATTTTTTGCTTATAATTAAGCTAACATTAAGTTTTATTGTTTCCGATTTGGTACTTATAGAAAGACAAAAAAAAAAACTTTATTGTTAACTAAAATTGCAAAATGACTCTTGAACTATTATATGGGTTCTAATATATGACAGTCTTATCACTGTCAGCGATAAGACAAAATATTTACCAGAAAGCCTTTGGATGGACTGAATGAACTGTAAAAATAAGAATAAATTAATATGTTTTGTATTTTATAAAAATATGTGAGCCTTTCAACCTTTCTTTTAAATGTTAACACATCTTTAATTGTACATGCAACCAGATTGGGACACCACAAATCCAGGTAGTGGTATCATTCATAATTTGTCATAGTTAAAAAGGGCTTGTGTTTAAACACCGCCCAAAAAAGTACCTATTTTACTACCAAAAAAATTCTAAACGGTTACCAAAATGGATAAATGGTCACCAAATAACGTTTCCTAAAATATTATGAAATAAATCCATTTTTTCGTATTATTGACTGCCAAAAAAATATATGGACGCCTTTAAAGTCGACGGAGCCCCGCTGCGCGGGGCTCCTATTTCCGTCCGCAGGGTCTAAAGTAACCTAACACGAACGAGATGACGGGAGCCGAGTTCGCTCGCTTTGCTCGCTCACTTCGGCTCCCGTCATCTCGTTCGAACCTAACCTGTCCGTGTCGGGGTGCCCTAAGCTCCTGAGCTCGCTTCGCTCGCTCTTGGACTAATTCGTTAAAAACACGAATACACCCGGTATATTAATCTTTGAGTTGGATAGAATTTGGTGACCGTTGATCCATTTTGGGAACCAATTATTTTATTTGGTGCCTAAGCTTAGAGTCTTAAAAATATTTTTGATGACCGTCTAAATTATACCCGTTAAAAAGCATGAATCATCAGACCCATTACATAATCTATTCTTATGATCTCTGCACACCTTAGTTTGTCAGATGTAGGTTTTAACCAAGGGCATCTTATCATTCTTTGTTATTGTACTTTCAGGTAGCCACTCCTGGTGGACAGCAGCTTCAACAGTTGCAGGTTGTACCCATATCTAGCATTCAAGGTAGGTCTATTTTCACATAATTATCTTTTCTACCAGTAAAAAAACTTGCGTCATTATTAAAAATATAAGTCAATCAGCAAGGTGTCTTGAGTATTTTGGATAAACATTGAAGTATCTTGTGATAGCTATCATTGATATTTTTTTAGGCAAATGAATATCACTCACAATTTACAGGACTTAAAATCAACCAATCAATGTTGTTATCAGTCAAAATCTGTTCATGACAGCACAAATCTTAGCTAAATATTTACTTCTTTTTTACAGCAGGTGGAAACATTCAGCCAATGCAGTTGGTTCAGACCCCAGATGGGCAGACATTCATATATCAGCCAGTAGCCGCAAGTGCTCAGCCTACCATAGATCAACACCAGATTATACATCAGCCTACCAGTAAGTCATTTAATACTTCTTTTTCTAGGTCATTGCAAAAACCATAAGTCTATAGTCAATCATGTGAGATTATAAACTCCTTGATAAGACGGATATATTCCAATTAGCTTTTTATTATGGATATGCTCACACTTCTATGGCAATTTATCATTAAAACTAGGCACAGATTACAGTTGTCTGTTTCATTTAGAAGATTTCATTAACTTATTTTAAATAAGCTTCATCCATAATTCAACCACTCTATTCAGTGTTTAGTAGTGGCCTTACATAATATGTTCATCATCATCTTCCTGCCCTTGTCCCATGTTACTTGGGATCAGAGCAACATGTTATCTTCTTCCATACTGTCCTGTCCTCTGTCACGCTATCACTGACGCTCTTTTTATCACACACAGTCCGTCCATCTTTTCTTTAGCCGTCCCCTCCAGACCCCCCCACCCGTACAGATTATTATTACAAGAGATATTGCACAAAAAATAGGATATTGTATGTGGTGTAGTTCTGTCTCCAAAGTCACAATGTGGTTCATCAGAGAAAACCCATCTTGACTAATCGTTTTTATATAGAACTAGCTGTCCCACGCGGCTACCTACCCATCTAAACTGTTTACGCAGCGCACGCAATGGAAGCTCTCAAAAAGGAATATTTTTGTCCGTTTTTGCTACATTTTTCATTTATGCTCCGCTCCTATTGGTCGTAGCGTGATGTTATATATCCTATAACCTTCCTCGATAAATGGGCTATCCAATACAAAAAGAATTTTTCAATTCCAACCAGTAGTTCCTGAGATTATCGCATTCAAACAAACAAACAAACTCTTCAGCTTTATAATATTAGTATAGATTGGACTTTACAAGACTACAATTAAAAGTTTTACAGCTCATTCGCAGCACTTCGACACTATATTGTACTTATGTTGTCATACTAATTGGGATGTCCCATACAAATCATATTATAACGTGATTTTGTTGTATTTTTTCAGTGATCAATCTGAACGGTAATTTGGTGCAAGTGGCGGGCGTCGGTAATGCAGTGCAAGCGCAGCAGATTGTCAACCAACCTAACATTGTTATGGTAAGTCACTTTATGATCACACACTTCTATCTCTTCCATATTGTCGTTAACAAGACTTCATCCTTATTGCTATTTGGCTTATGATGCTTTATTTAAATTTTTGAGTTTTTGATCCATACTAATATTAAATGTACATAAAAATTTAAATCTGTTACGTTTTCACATCTTAATGGCTGAATGGATTTGGATGAAGGTTGGCACATGGGTAGACCATGTCCTGGTTTAGTACAGGATACTTTTTATGCCAGGATAATTTTCCGTTAAACTGCTCGTAGAAGCTAGTCTAATATAACGCATAAAATCACAACTGCACATATCAAATGGTATGAAAGAGGTATGCAGCTTACCCACATCTCACTAGTTCGAGAAGTCGATAAGTCCAGTGAAATATGGTCAACCCTGGTATAGTTCTCCCCAAACTTCTGTGCCGCCCTGAAGTTGGCTTTCCGATGCGCAAGCCACGGATCGCTGCTGTTTTTTTATGAGATTTAATACTGCGCAGACATTGAAGCCAGCTTCAGTGCGGCCAAGAAGTTTGGCGAGAACTATACACAGGACTTATATAGTGGTTCTTTATCTATTTGGCAAGTATCCCCTGAACAATGAAATAATTTTCTGGTCCAATTTATTCATAACCAAGCACCCATATAATACAGAGCCTTTCTAAACACTTCAGATGGTGAACAGCAACAACAACAACAACGCGAGCACCAGCACATCAATGTCAGAAGGTGCCAGTTCTTCAGCGGCCGGATCTGATGAGGAGCCGCTTCTGTACGTAAACGCGCGCCAGTACAAGCGCATCCTCAAGCGACGCGCCGCCAGGGCCAAGCTGCATGAGCAGGGGAAGATTCCTAAAGAGAGACCTGTAAGTGTTAAGTTTGTTATACGTAAAATCCAATTACTTATCGGTGAAAATAACTGTGCACTTGGCGCTGTGACGTCACTCTGACGTTCATGTCTCGCTATAGGCGCACGAGGCGAACGCGGGGCGCCGCGCGGGTAGGCGGCAGTGGGCTCGATGACTGTCGATGTGCATAGTTATTTTGACTGTGTTGTACTATTACAAACGCCAAAAATTTGTGTGCATGTTTCAAGCAAAAACTAATGAACGTATTTTGATGGGACTTTACGGTTACTTGTATGATTTTTCGTTAAAGATTTATCGTCATTTACTCCACCTCATGCTGTGGTCACAGTAGTGGCTTCGAAATTATTTGGGGACTTCGGGATCTTGGAGTACAATAGTCAATAGTATTGGCCAATTTAGATGTTGTTACAACTACAAACATCTTGCTTCAACAGATATCAACAGTTGACCATGTTGTAATAATTGTTCTTTGACTACCTAAGTGCAGATGTATAATTATATGTTTTCTTTTTTCAGAAATATCTTCACGAGTCACGCCATAGACACGCGATGAATAGAATACGCGGTGAAGGTGGCAGATTCCACTCAGGCAGTAGAAAGTAAGTTAATAATGCCTTATACCTGCTTTATTTCTATAAGGTATACATTTTCAGTATACAGTAGCCATCAGAACTTTATATTCATCTGTTTGGAATGTGCTGACATTACAGGAATATGGAGAATATGGAGCAAGTCAGTGAGGACCAGAAACTGTTGGAAGACATCAAACCCGATACTGTGTCAATAACGATAATACAGGTAATAATTTTGATTTTTACGAGAAAAAGATTAATTACAATAGAATATTACTGAAGAAGCTCATTTGTGCAACTACTGATTTCTGTCAGAAAACACTGGGTGGGAAGTTGAAGTGGGCTTTCGTGGTTAAAAAATTTATGATACTAATTTCTTTTTTCAATGTGAACATTGACGAAAACAAGTAAATTTCATTAATTCTTGATAACATAATATTTAGGAAACTTTCCCTTCAGTGCCTGCTTTAACTGTTCACCCTGTATATTGCTCTGTTGTGGTGTAATAACGGGCACGTGAGACATTTTTGCTTTTTCTTAGAATTGGCAACACGCCCAAGGAGCCTTGAAAGTGGCCCATTAGCGGCGATGACCACTTACCACCAGGTGGGATCCTGCCAACTGTAAATAAACAAAGGGAGCTTGTCCATCGACTTTTTACAGTGATCCAAGTAGCGCGTTTCGTAAACGTTTGTCTGCGTCACTACTTTTGATCGTTTATACTTGCAACATGATCATAGGAGCGATTCAGATGAAAGCTTTAATACAATCGTAAAGTATTGCTACTTTATTTGTCTCATTTCGGGGTACTTCGGGTGAAGGAAGAGTGCCACGATGGGATTTTATTGTATTTGAAATTAATCTGATCACAATATTATGGGGAATTTATGATCTAGCAAGATAAATAAAAAACTTACTTTGTCTGCAATACCAGTAGCAATGCTGAATTGTGTTACGTAGGCGATGGTATACCAACGGCGACATTATTCCGGTCTGGATTGCTGCAAAAGACGCAATGGACGATTCCCTCAAAAAGTATCACCAAAACAACCACTTACAAAAGTTCTTTTTTTACAGGATGATGAAGGACAAGAACCGCAGCCGACACAGTGGAGGCGGCTAGCGCCACAGACTCTGCAATCTACGTAGCATACGTCTGATGAAGATGAGAACTAAACAGATTCTCAGCGATCAAACTATTACGTGTGCCGGGTTAGACTTATAATATCTGTCTCTCTGGACTACAAGTGAAGTTCAAGTGTTGGTTTCGATGTGTGTTGTCAATGAGTTCTTTAACTTGTAATGTGGAAATGTGATGATAAGTTTATGGACTGCAGTGTATTATCGATGTTCCAGGGATATACCATAATGACAGGTCTTTATAAAGTTTTGCTCTTTAGATCGGAACGCACAACGCAGCGGTATGCGGTGACGTGCGCAATAGTCCTCACCTCTGACGCATACTGCAACAGAACAAAATACCATTCTAGACATTTTCATACGATAACATGTCTGGTACCACATTGCAGTATTGTGTTGTGTGGTCCTACCAACAGACTCAAAGTTTAAGGAAAAGTGAAGTGTCTCCAAATTTTATACCAACTGTTAAGTGTCATCTTGACCTACATTCTGCACCTTTAGAATGAAAGTCAACTAGTTTAAAATTCTTGTAATTTCTGATATTTCTACAAATTGACTTTAAAAAACTCTGTGGTGAAAAGGAGTCCCAATTATGAATATGAAAAGAACAAAGCCTATAAATCGGTCACTTTAATACAAAAAAGTACAGTCAACACTATACTTTTTAGAAGACTTGCTGATTTCGCACCAATTGCATTTTTGAGTTGGGTCACTTTCGTACTGAGGGTGCAATGTGTGAAAATCGAATTATTGAACTTCATTAAGGCTGATGTGAATATATATATAATAAACTTTGTATATAACTTTGTATATTAGAGGCTAAGTCTAAATTATGTTGATAACAAATTATTGGACTAGTAAAAAAATATCGTGATTTCAAGGCATTTGTTAACCGTTTTGATTCCAAAATTATAGTGTGATCTGTTTAATTATTTGTTGACTTTTATAGTTGTTGAAGTATGCGGACGTAACTACCTTCAGTTCATTTCCATCTGAAACTACGAATATTTCATTTTCTGCATTAATTTTAACACTGTTTTATTGTTTCATTTTAATATTAGAAAGCCAAAGAGGTGTTTCAATTTATTTCACATTGGTTTGTTTGTTTATGAAAAGTGTTCATAATTGTATGTATGTAAATATTTATGTTAGTACATAACACTATTATAGACATACTAAGAAACTTTTATAACGCAATTTAAGTACAAAATAAATATGCACTTATAAAGAAACTGTCTTTTATTAAGGTAGTATTCATTTACAAAATACAACAAAAGTTCAAAAGTTTTATTATAAATAGATTCATAAACAAGATCCGAAATAGGTCAGGTAGATTAGTTGATTATGTAAACTACAGTAATTGGCATCAAATATTATTTTGTACCTATAATAATTAATCTAATGTATTTAGTTACTTCCAAGTGAATTTCTTAGATGTATAATTTTCCTAATACTGATTTTCTTCTTAAATCTTAGTCATAATTACAACAAAAACATCTGTACAAAAATTCATAATGAGAAAACAGCAACTCAATTGTGTAAAAAACTATCCTTAACAGTAATAAAATCATGAAAAATATCAATAGGTAATAAGCATTTCTGTTCAAAAAAACCATTTTAACATTTAAAATAAAATATTCATAAAGGCAGAATATAACAAATAAAAAAAACATTCATGTCGTTATAATAAATTCTTGGAACAGTTTTGATATCCTCACTATAACAGAAATTACTTATTCGTAAGGCTTAGCGCGTACTGCGGTTTTTATTCCCACAATTTTTGCCGCGCATTCTGCGACACATGAAATTGTATGAAGTAGCACCCATTGCGGTAAAAAATCGCGCGGAAATAATAGAGCCGTGTTTTGCCACAGAATCCACCGCACCGCGGCGCTGTTTAAATTTGCGTGAATATTTTGAGCTCTATGAAAAAGTAGAAAGACAGAAATCGCGCGGTCTTTTATCCGCAGTGCGTGTTAGTTACGATTCAGTAAAAACCGCGCGGCTAAAAAGCGCAATGCGTGCTAGGCCTAGATCATCTTGCTTTGCAACTTTGAGCTTTTGAACACAACTCAACGATAACAATAAAGTCCTAAGAAACCTTACAAACAAATTTCTAAGTCATAACAAACTCATCCTTATTTAACTTTTATCTGACTTTAAACATGATCTATCTATATATTACCACCCTTTAACTGCAGGGCAATGGCCTCTTCTCATACAAAGAATGAAGACACTAAAGTCATCGCCAGATAACAAAAAAAAAATAGTATATTATGCAACTAGTGAATAAAGGACGGATTTAAAGCGAGGATCATAGATGAATCACGAGCAAGTGAAGGATTCTAACGACTGAATCACGACCGTAGGAAGTGATTCATGATTGAATCACCAGCATAGCGAGTGATTCAAGTGTTAGAATCCTGAGCGACGCGGGTGATTCATGGCCCTCGATATAAATCCGTTTTAATCAAGAGTTGCATATAATATTTTATACCATGACTACGAGAAAAAGAAAGATTTAAGCGAAAAGCACAAGGAATATTAATAAATAAATAAATGTATGGTTTCCAAACTTCAAAATTTAAAAAAATGTGAAGCCCTGACCCCTGAGTTAGGTAACAGCACCTGTGTTTCAGGGACCAGTGACTATAATTATAATGACAGTAATTATAGTATATTATAGTGACAGTAATTATAATTAATGAAACACCAATGCAATTAATATTAGAATAAGTTTTCAATAAATATCCGCAACTAAAATCAAAATCATTATTAAAATCCTAAATATAAACAAACTCAAAATTAAAATCGAAGAAAGAGTTTGAAAGTCGAATATTAAGCATCGAATGTAAAGCATTAAGATGGATGTCGAATATTGGTGTATTCTAAATTCAAACACTGAAACAGTGATTAAAAGTGGTTTTTCCTCACTATTTTCAGTGAATAAGATAAGCTTTTTATAATGGTTGGTATAAAGTTCGTTAACACCTCTCTACCAATGTATTCCAATATTTCAAAACGATACGATAAACTTGCAAAGGCATTGTCACTAACACGATCAAAACAAAAGTATCGCGGTAAGGGGCGTCCGTGACCCATTCACTTGGCATTCAGTATCTCATAAATCCGTGGATCGCTTTACATGATTTAACGGATAAAATGGTTCTACGCCAATACCTTTCATTTGACACCAAAATGATCAAAATATACACAAAAAATCATGTTTTCAAGTTACGCAAGGTTCAAGTAGTACAAGTCTGATCAGTGATATTTTTTGTTATCTGGCGGAGACTTTGCGCTTGCTCAAATTAACTAAAGTCCCAGGTTTCATCACCATGTTTTCCTTCAGCGTTGTCAGCGTTGTTTTTATCTATCCTAAAAGCTAAAACTTCATCCATTTGGCTAGGTGTTCGGTTTGGTAGCTGTCTCTTTGATGCGCTGTATCTCGGTCTTGATGGCCGATATAAGGGGTATGGCTGGATCTTCAGCCGGTAACCTGCCCTCGGTAGTTATCAGCGCTGGGTTGACGATCGGCCGAGCACCTAGGGACTACCACGGTTAGATTATCATGGAGTTGGCGTCCCATTGCTGGAAGGAAGGGCCTGGTGATTCAGGGGTTGGTTTTTAGAGCCTGTGTTATATTCTTACGTGATTGGTTAACCCCGACACCAGCTGTTTTGGTAAACTTGTTTTATTAGTCACAAAACAAAATGATTATGAAAATACTTATTAATAACACACCCTCAAAATCTAAATTAAGAAATTGAAGTTGAGTATTGCTCAAACCGTACTTTAGTCTGAAAATCTGTCAAGCTAACTTTAAACAAGGGTTTGATATATTCGTAACTCCAAATACTCAATTCAGAAACTGGCCCATAATATCAGACCTTGTTATTAAAACTTATAAAGTTATTCATTAAAAAATATAATACTAAAACATTTTTTTTGGTATTCTTCTCAGCAAACCCTTTCATTTGATACCCATATCATGTCAGTGTACAAAAAAATTACTAGTCCGTCATTTTGGGCCATCCGCCATATTGGATTTAGAATGACGTCATTACGTAGCTAAAAATGCATTGTCATCCAAACTAAACGTGTATGCAAAATTTCATCTTAATCGATGGAGGATAACTGCTTTAAAATTCAGTTGCAAGATTTGACTCGAACATACATACATTATATACAATGCAATTTGGATAAGCTTGTAATAAGACCTAATTAGCCATGAGTAATCAGATTAGAGAAGTTACTATGTACTGGTATTAGATCGATAATAATAACCTAAATTACATTGCATTAGGGACATCTCTTCCTCGTTTGTGTAACATAAATAAGGTACCATAAACGAGGGCCAAACATGATGTAGGCGTCATCCGACATTACCAAGGCTGTACGTTCATTTAATTATACATACCTAAACTGATTTTGGACGACCCGACCGGCAGCCAAAGAGTTTGACGCCATCAATCGACCAACCACATGCGAGATGAAAGACGCGATGTGGATTTCCGTCTATGTGATTGGTCGATTGATGGCTGTCAAACCCATTGCCTTGCCGAATTGACTTACGCAGTAAGGCTGCGGGCCTCATAGTGACATAGATATAGTACATTACTGCAGCGGCCAGCAAAAGAGGCATTGATGGACGAACGTGTATATGTGGGCCGAATCGAAGCCGAGGCAAACATACGTAAATTCATCAATGCATAGTTGCGGCCAAGGCTTGTATATTACTTTTCTCAAATAGTGCGCGTAAGTTAAAACTATGTAGTACCTAGAACTCATTTTGTCAAATACAATTACTTTCAAAATCAATGACTAATTTTTGCAAAGTTAGTGTTCATTTGTTTTTTTTTCAATAAACAGCTTTCTATTTGCAAGCCAGTTCGAAATTTAAATAAAACCTTTGAGAAGTTACCTCATTGGTTGCCATGTTTCGGAGTAAAGTATCGTTCCATTTTTAAGTTACATGACAGATATGAATTATGTAATTTATTTGGCCGCTAAACACGACAGATATGGATTTTCGTACAACTTTTGCCGGCTGCGCTGCTCGCATGTATTCGGCCAGTACAGCAATTTCGATTTATCTCGAAGAAGGTTGTCAAAATAATGCTCAAATTTCCAAACATGTTTGAAAAAACTATTATTAGGCTACAGCACAGCATGTTATCTCTTCACCACCCTTGGTTGACTGGAAGAGAATGCCTAAGGAATTAAGTCCGCCATTGTACAGCTTTGTACCTTTTGTGCATGTTGTCTAAATAAATAAAATACTAGCATAGCTGCAGTAAGTTTTAATCACTTTTTCTGACGCCCGTTTCTACCTGAATGCGGTGGTCTGATCACTGTATGTTACCTGTGGCGGCGTATGTCCCCAAGCTCTCGCGGGCGGAGGGACTCTCCTGTCTGCTGCCGTTCTAGTGAACGAAGTACGAGGACGACCACTTTCTGGTTGTTGAACTGGCGCTGATGTGCTTGGACCAGCTCGACTACAAGAAGACGTAATATCTCTAGTCACTCGGTTTGTTTATGTTCAAACAAACCGGCTGAGTACGTACAGATGCAATAAATTAAATTAAAGCTTAGTGCGTTCATAGATGGATTGCTTGGAGCAGCAGAATGCCCAACAGCGATCCTTTGGAGCTTGACTACTCTAAGCAAGCAGGCCGTTTATAGACGTAGATCGTCTATAAACGGCCAAGCTTTGGATTGCAGAGTGCATCTAAAATATTGCTTCAAGTTAATTTAAAAAAAACCGGCCAAACGAGTCGGACTCGCGCACCAAGGGTTCGATCCGTACCATTATCGCAAAAACGGCAAAAAAATCACCTTTGTAGTATGGGAGACCCACTTAAATATTTCTTAAATTCTGTTTTTAGTATTTGTTGCGGCAACAGAAATACATTATCAGTCTGTGAAACTTTTAATTGTCTAGCTAGCCCGGTTCATGAGATACAGCTTGGTGACAGATAGACAGACGGACAGTGGAGTCTTAGTATTTGGTTTTTACCCTTTGGGTTCGGCACCCTAAAAAAGACCATTTAAATTACGCCACATATATTCTAATTTACCCAGGGCCTGCTGATCTTCCCCTGAGGGTATCCATGGCGGTGTAAGGCGAGCCGGGCAGACGCACGTTGTCGTTACGAGCCTGCGCTAAGCCAGCTTGCTCGCTTGAATCTGAAAGAAAAATATATCTGGTTTCACAATGATCACACAAGTAGGCAAGCCATAATTATCTACTAAAAAATCTGATATTTCATCATCATACACAAAGCAATCCACTGCTGGACATAAGCCTTCCCGAAGCGTCGCTACATTGATCGGCCCCGTGCGTCTCGCATCCAGCGGATCCCCGCAACCTTCACCAGGTCATCGGTTCACCTGGTGGCAGGCCTTTCAACCTAATATCTTCCGGTTCGCGGTCGCCACTTCAGAACTTTTCTGCCCTATCCGCCATCCGTTCTGAGAGCAATGTACCCTGCCCACTGCCACTTAAGTTTGGCAATTCGTCGGGCTGTCGGTAACCCTGGTTCTCTTGCGGATCTCTACATTTCTGATTCAATCACGCAAGGAAACTCCGAGCATAGCGAGTCTGATATTTAATCTGCCTATCCTTTTCCCAAACTCATATGTTGGGTTTGGCTTCCAGTCTAATCCGATGTAGTGGAATACCAGTATTGTACTGGGACTGTCTATCTGACCTCCACATCCCCTTGACAAGACTGGTGTATAATTTCCTGGCTTTTTTTTTGGTTTGGTTTTGACGCTGCTGAAGAGCGTGAATGCATTGTGTATGACCTCGTTGAAGCGCTGTCGCATGTGGGAGGGTCCAAGGTTTTGTAGGTAGACGCTGCTTAACTGACCTCTACAATCTAGTAAAAGGATAATACGAGACCCATTGCCTCTTGGCTATACTGGTGAGACCCGTAAGGAGTGTCAAAGATCTATAATAAATAACAGCCGGGACCAACGCCTTATCGTGCTTTCTAAGGCACGGAGACGTCGGTAACCTACGGACCATTATCAGCAAGCGTGGCTGAGTTAACCTTAAAAGTTAACTTTGCCCCATGAGACTGTTGTTTAGCTACAAGCTTAACTTCCTACCTTGTTTCTTATCCTTAACCTCCTTCTCCTTAGAATCCCGTTCCTCAACAGTATACGTGTCATGGGAGTTGGGGCTGGAGTTGACGCTGCCGAAGAGCGTGAAGGCATCGTCCATGAGCTCGTTGAAGCGCTGTCGCATGCGGGAGGGTCCAGGGTCTTTGCGGGTGGAGGCCGTTGAACGGGCCGGGCTGGGGGGTTTGGAAGCTGGAACGAAGATGACAGGCTCAAAATAACTGGGAACATCGACCCCATTCCCGCCTACCCGAGCGACGCCCCGCGTTCGCCTCGCGCCAATAGCGGGAGCCGAACGTCAGAGTGACGTCACAGCGCCAAGTGCACAGTTATTTTGACCGAGTAGTACTGATCAGGTGTTTTATTTCATTACGGGATCCAAAATAGTTGTCATTTTTAACCTGGAATTTTATTGCATCGACAGTTTTTCTTGTGGTAGCCTCTGTTAACTCTGGCTTTTAGATCTTGCTGTGGTTGAGATTTAGATAGCGGGTTAGTTTTACTGATTGACTTATAGCAAATCACTGCTGGATGTGGGTACTGGCTTTTTCATTGAATTCGATCCTCGCCCTTCTCCAATTTGCGATGGTCCAAGGGTGATTTATATTTATATTCTGTTTTTGCTGATTAGCGCAAGAGATTTTGAATCCTATCACAACATCAGTTTTACATGACTGGGTGTGTGCGAACATTCAGAACAAAAGAAATGGTCATAGCTAAATATGTAGAAAAGGAAGAAAGATTCAAAACTCACCATCCTTAATCCTCTGACAATGCAGATCCCAGACCAACGGTCCAATCACCCCAGGATCCTTATCAATGCTCCCGAGCCTCACCAGCTGGGAAGCCATCTGTCTCCGAGGCACCACATCCTTAGCCTTAGGGTCTGGCTTGCTTTTCTTGGGGGTAGATGGGGGAGAGTCAATGTCGAGGTGGCGAACTGATACCGGTTCTAGGATACGGGAAAGGGGTTCTACTACATTGCCTCTGAAAAGTGTAAGGACCTTGAATTATTTAACAGCTTATGTTTTTTACTTGATCGACAATCTTAACGGATTTTTTTTTTTATTAAAAATTAAAAAACCTTTTTACAAAAAAATACCACCGACTTCCAAATAAGAAAACTACAAAGTGAAAAATAACTTTATTTTTGTAAGTCGGTGTCTTTCGTAGGTACCATTTTTTTGCGTTACGGACACCGACTTCTAAAAATAAAGTTATTTTTCACTTTGTAGTTTTCTTATTTGGAAATCGGTAGTATTTTTTTGTAAAAAAAAGTTTTTTATTTTTCACTTTTTAGTTGTACCTACCAAATAGGCAAGTTGTTTAGTAAATTACCTTACGGCCAGAATAGATTAGCCGAATATCATGAAACTTGAACATAAAGGGTGAAATGAGAGATCTGCGTACCACTCAAGAGCGTACTGGCGTGATGTTATGTTATGAAATGGTATAAGCAATAAACAGACATGCGATTGCAGCAATCCCGAGAGATTGCCCGTTATTTATTGAAGAGTTCTGTTGTATATCTTCGAAGTTCTTCATCAAATTTTCACCAAATTAAAATGGGACCAATTTCGAAACATACACATTCATACAAAAAAATAATTTTCAAAATCGGTCCACAATTAACGGAGATATCGGTGAACATACTTAAAAAAAAAAAACACAAGAAGTCGAACATAGAACCTCCTCCTTTTTGGTAAGTCGGTTAAAAATGGGTTGAACTGTCGAGTCCAACTTGCCCGGGTAACGTTCGGGAAGGCTTACTCAAATAAGAAGAGAGTTGCTGAATGCCTGCTATTCCTCTTTAACTTCGGCAGCCTGTAAAGCGTAATGAATTCGGCAAGTCAAAGGGAACAATCGACCAATCACATAGACGGAAATCCACATCGCGTCTTTCATCTCGCATGTGATTGGCCGATTGTTCATACTCTTTGCCTTGCCGAATCTATAAGGCTGCACTAAGAAGTCTGTAGTTTGCTGCTGGTGGTACCTTATTAAGCAGGTTAGGTCATCACAATCTATTTCTTGTTTCTTACTCTTCCAGCTGGTGCTACAAAGGTAACAAAAAAAAAGGTCTTGTAAGTCTCCGAAACTGAAGTACAAATTGTACTTACCTTGGGAAAGCATTGACTGAAGGCATGGAGAGGTAGGACGTGGGTGTGGGCGGCGCTGAGGGTTGTCCACTGTCGGAGCTGTCCAGCCCAGCGGCTTCTAGCAAGCTGTCAGTAGTGCCCACTGGGAAAGACAGTGTACAGAGGATTTTTTTTAAATATATAAAATAACTAGCACTTCGCCCGCGACTTCGTTCGCGTGATCCATGTTTTATCCTACGGAAGATGAGTTTTTAGTTTCACCCCCTTAAAAGTTGAATTGCCAAAAATGCGTTCTTAGTGGTAACCTACATTATAAAAAGAAGCCCTGTACAGTTAAATTCATCAAAAATCTTTAACGCTCCCTAAATCGTCTTTTAGGAGTAGTTTTGAAAAACTAATAATGAAAACCTTTACTATTTACTTAGTTAAGTATTAAGTCCAACAAATTTCCACATTTTCACCTCCTTAGTGGTAGAATTTCCAAAAACCAATAAATACATGAATTCTTTAATTTAATTTTTTCATGAATTTTTTATCAACCAACAGCGGTAAATCTTTAATTTCACGTGTAGTAGTCACTTTAAAGCGTAGAAGTTTCACACAAAATTTCTACCGACTTTTTACTCCCTTAGGGGTAGAACCTCCGAAAAAAAAAACTCATTGTTGTTTTATTAACCAAGAGCGTAAACCAACAATTTCAGATGTTTTACTTTCCAAACCGAAGAAATTACACATAAATTTCAACCCCTATTTTATCCCCTTAGGGGTAGAATTTCCAAAACCAATATTTATTGGTTGGATTCTTTTTATCAACCAAGAGTGTAAATCAAAAATTTCATGTGTCCTATTTACAAACTATTAAAATTTCATACATAATTTCAACCCTTGTTTTACCCCTCTAAAGATAAAATTTCTAAAAACCAATAAATGCATAAATTATCAAGGTATTGAAGCAGTCTTGAATATGAAGTAATTTATTTTGATAAGGATTAATACCAAGATACAAATAAAGAGCCTTTTCTAGCGACGGCATTTCAATTAAAATTTTAAAATAAATAGAACACTTATTGTGGCATAACTATAATAGTTAGAAATATGTTGCCCCGACCGAATAATGATGTGTTCTGCAAAGTCGTAATACATTATTTTATTCTATCATCAATAGTTTTCGCAGCGCACGCGATGTAAAGAATATTTTAGGTATTTTTTTTACACCTTGGGTTACATTATTGGAGTTTTAGTAAGGATCCCTATTTTTTTTAAATCCTAATATAGCCTATTTCACCCGGGGATAGTGTAGACTTCCCAACAGTGAAAGAATTTTTCAAATCGGTTCAGTAGTTTCGGAGCCATTGAATAGGCTCCGAAACTACTGAACCGATTTGAAACAAACAAACAATCAAATCTTTCCTCTTTATAATATTATTATAGTATAGATTAAAAAATCAAAACCTCCGAGGCTTATGTCTGTTACTATGTGCATTGTCGACAATCCATCGAAACACGTAATTATAACACATAAACTCCGATTCCCCTCGAAATACCCCGATTCAAAGAGAAAAATTCACATAAATAACTTTTGAACTGCTACCTTTTAATCAAACATAGCTAAGAACAGTCTCGACAAAATCATCTTACAAACGAAAAAAACTAAATCAAAATTTGTTCATTCGTTTAGGAGATATGGTGCCACAGGCAGTTACAGTATCTGTGATACACAAGTATACAGATACACACTTCAAACTTATGACATCCTCTTTTTTCAATACAGCGACAAATGTTATTTTGGTAGAGTTTATTTAAACTTTATGTACAATGGTGATACATAGGCGAACTTAATGCAGCAAGGCATTCTCTACCAGTCAAACTCAAGTCAGTTTAATGAGCTAATATCTTCAATTATGAAGATACATCACTGCAGACTACTGTGGACTTATAATTATGACCACCCCAAGCATCGCCACATCGACAGGTCCTTTACTTGATGCTTCTCGCATCCAGCGGCGGTTGAAGGTGTTTTGGGAGAGACCCATATGCCTAGTGGCTGAATTGATGACGATGATACCCTGTGGGACTACCCTAGGGGGCTTCAAACTAGTAGGTATTAAATAGCCTTGCTTTATTATACCCAGCAGTGGGTGATAACTAGCTTATGATAAGTTGTGCACCTTTAAATAATATAGTTTAGTTTAAATGGGCCCCATTTCATTTTCTTTGCCGGGGCCTTTGGTTACAGAGAGTCTAAATGGGACCTTTGGTAACATAGAAGAAAGACTAACCTCTTTTCTTCTGTGGCATTCTAAGTGCATGGGGTTTCTTCTGTCGGCGACGAAACGCTGTGGCCACCTCAGATACTCCAGAAGATGTGGTTGAAGAACTATAACAGGATTTAATGGTAAATATTTAGTATCAAATTGCATGTATTGACGTTATCTTTAGAAGCCATAAAAAAATTATCAAAATTGCCCTGTTATCAGAGGCCTAATGTACAAATTTGACAACTATAAATGAAAAAAGAAAAACAGAAGCACAATGTATAACTTTTTAATTCAATTTAAGGAATATCTTTAAAATTTGTCCAACACTGGAGTAGGAAATAGGCGAGAGCCTTTTTTCATTTCAGTTCTCTGTCCGCATTTTCTCTTAATACAAGTCTCTGCCTCGTTGTTTTAGTGGTCGCAACCGCTCCTGCTGAGCTTGAGGTCCTGGGTTCGATTCCCGGCGGGCTTATTACGTAAGGAACAGCAAGCAGAAATAATTATGCAATTATTGCGCGGTCAATTTAATGACCTGGCTACTGAGGTCTTTAAGTCAAGTCTTATTTTTGACACACTTTTAAAAGAAGCTATATTATACCTGTCCTATGATTTATAAATTGTATTGTTTGATCACTCAACCAGCTTATGAAAATGCAACAATGCTGTTTTTTTTACAATACTCAATTGATTACTATTTAGCTTCAATATTCCGATAAATAAATATTTGCAGTTTGAAAAAATTTTTGAAACTACTTGTAAAATTGGATGAGTAAAATGCCAATGTGTAAAATCGATTAAATTTTTTTCTTATTTTCGTCATAGTCGATTGTTATAAGAAATCGGATCGATAACGCATAAGGACATCACTAAATGGACATCATCATCTCGTATTTGAGCATTGAAGCATAAAATAGATAATTGAACACACTTGTTTTCAAATTTACTTTAGACATTGGCAGAATAGTCTAGAATTGCCGTATAAAAATATAATAGAATATACTTATTTCGGCCTAACACATTTTGATGTGTTTGTAAGTATTTGTCAGTAAACGTGCCTAACGTGTCAACCTTTTAGGGAAGCTTTGCTGAGGTAGCCAACACAGCACTAAAAATTTTTAGAAGATTTTTTTTTGTTAGCAGTGCTGTCGTAAAATTATTATGGTGTGGCTATCGGTCATACATAATGCGGATTCGCGATTGAAGAGCAATTATTTCGCAAAAATATCGCACACCCAGAACAACACTGTATTATGTCGAAAAATCTCAAAATCGACTTGTAAATATAATTGAATAGCCGAAAATTTGCCGCGTATACCACGAAGACAGGCGTATTTATATTTACAAAAATGTCCAACAGATGGCGCGCTAACTCTGTATTGGTGGAGACGTGCAGCCAGAGCCTTACCGCGAACACAAAACTATTTCTAGTTGCAACTTGTCCGCCTTAGGGAACAGCACGCAGATCCTTTACGCAACAGTGAATTATTTTGTGATAATTCGGTGTTGTTGAATGTATCATAAAAATACTCCGAATCATTTAGTTTTAATTCAGTGTTGGTGACTGTGCTTATACAACGTGTTTGATACTATTTCGAAATAGTACTCTGTTGTTGACGAAGGTATGTTAGATTTTTTGTATTATTTCAAAATGGTTCTGTATTGTTCGTAAAAGGTGAAAATCAGTTAAATAATGCACTATTGATGGTAGACATAAATTATGCCCTAATTTTGTTAAAAAATCATTATAAATATTTTTATACTTATAATTGTTATTTACATTGTAAATGAAAAGAAATGGTATTTACAATTTGTGTTGTTCTTTATTTACAAAAAGATTAATAATTTTGTTTGAGATAATGCACTATTGTTGAATTAATTAAATTTGTTATTGTTATTTGGCAGATGATGAGAGGTCGTGGTCTCCTGTTACTTAAAAGGGCAATGGAAGCAACTACAGAAGAAACCGGACCTGTTCAACAAAGCAGCGTGGAAAAGGATGTCGAAAATACATCCGTCGCCGCATCAACCGATGAGACGTCAGCGAAGGTAGCATCAGCCGATAAAGCATCAGATAGGGAGGTACCCGTTTCTATTTTATCTGATCATAGCGATGAAGAAGATTTTATAGATGATTCGGACACGGATCCTACTTTTGTAGTACCTGTTAAAGAAATATCTCGGCCTCTTGTAATCCCTAGAAGATTATCTTCTTCTTCTTCCTCGAGCTCGTCGTCAGACTCAAGCTCATCATCGTCAAGCTCCAGCAGCTCAAGTAGCAGTAGCAGTTCATCTGATAATGAATCCAATAGACCGGGTCCATCTACAGCAAATATACAAGGGAATTCCAACGCTACTCCGACAAACGCACCCTCAACTTTTTCTGCCAGTGACACTGCTCCATCAGTGAGCTACCCCAAGATAAGTAGAAAGAGAATACGAAACCCTGCTGGCTGGAAGTCCAAGATTGCTAAGACATTGCGGAATACAGGAAAAGAGTATGTTTCTTTAACAAATCCTGCAAAACTGGTCCCTGGGCGTCAAATCCGTCCACCTTGTGGCGACAAATGCAGGTTGAATTGCAAAACTAAAATAGACGAGATGGTAAGACAAGACATTTTCAAACAGTTTTGGCAGCTGGGCGATTTGGAGAGGCAAAGAGAATTCATAGTAAGGCATACACAAGAAATCAAACCGAAATATAGGTACATCACTTCTCAAAAATTGAGGGCTTTGAATTCGTCTTACTATTTTGGAAAAGATAACATCAGGATTAGGGTATGTAAAGAGTTTTTTAAGGCTACGCTGAGCATTTGTGACAGGTATGTTAAGACGGCCCTTTCAAAGAAAACAGATGGTGGTTTTATGGAATCTGATGCACGTGGGAAGCATGGTAATCACCGCAAAATAGACTCTGAAATAAAAAACAGTGTGACTGATTTCATAAATTCTATTCCTAGAATAGAGTCTCATTATCTAAGAGCTCAAACTACAAGAGAATATATCTCAAGTGATAAGTAAGTGTTTGGCAGACTTGTATCGAGATTACAAAACCCTCCGAGAGCAAAATAATGTATCTCCTGCTTCAGCTTCAACTTTCAGTAGGATATTCAATGAGGAGTTCAATATTTCTTTTTATATTCCTAAGAAAGACCTGTGCGACCTGTGTGAAAGTTATAAAAATGCCGATGATGAGGGCAAGGCAAAACTACGTGAAAATTATAATAACCACCTGAAAGAAAAAGAATTGTCCAGATTGGAAAAAGAGGCTGATAAAAACAAGAAAGATGTCATCGTAGCTGTATACGACCTGCAGGCGGTCATGCAGGTTCCCAAAGGTCAAGTTTCTCTTTTTTTTTATAAATCTAGAATCAATTGCCTTAACTTTACTGTAAGTGACTTAAACGCAAAGGATGTTGTGTGTTTTTTCTGGGATGAAACCGAAGCTAAGCGTGGTGCAGTTGAGATAGGAAGTTGTGTCCTTAAATACATTGAGATGACACTTGAAAAGAGTGTTCCTGATACTGACGTTGATATTATATTTTATAGCGATAATTGCTGTGGGCAGCAAAAAAATAAATACTTATTATCCGTCTATGCTTATGCAGTTAATAATCTGAGAGTTAATTCCATAACCCATAAATTTTTGATCCGCAGACATTCACAAAATGAAGGGGACAACGTCCATAGTGTAATAGAAAAACAAGTAAAAAGACACTTAAGATCTGGCCCTATTTATTGCCCACAGCAATATGCTACTTTAATTCGTACTGCCAAAAAAACAGGAAAGCCATATCTTTTAAAAGAGCTTACATTCGACGATTTTTACGATCTTAAAGTCCTCCAGGAAGCTTGGGGTAATAATTTCAATATAGATGAGGACAATAATCAACTTAAATGGCATGACATTAAGCAACTACGCGTTGAAAAGCAACATCCCTTGGCTGTCTTCTATAAAACATCGTTCGAAGAGACTGATTTTAAGAAAGTCTGTGTTCGAAATCGTTCAAGGCGCTACAGAGATCAAGGCTTTTCTCCGCAGTTAGTTAAAGCATATACAGGAAAACAACCTCTGGCTGAAAACAAAAAAAGAGATATTATGGAGTTAATCGAAAAAAATATAATTCCTACTAATTATGTTAATTCCTATTATAAGACTGCATTAAATTTAGAATAGTAGCACTGACTGAAAAATGAAACGTTGAGTTCCTATGTTATTAGTTATAAAAAAAGTATTTCTCCGTTTTTATAGTATTTTTTATTAAATGTAATTGATATTTTTTTATTTGAAGATAGTGAATATTATGGTACATTTAAACCTGTGATTTATTGTAATACTTTGGTGATTTATATAAGACTTGTTATTCTTAAAGACTGGTTATAATAAGTAAGTATACCCTTAGAGTCCAAGGTAAAACTTTGAGTTAAGATAGCATTATGGTCCTAAACAGTGTTTATCGTTTCTTTGTTACCAACTTTTTATGGCACTATGTCTTGTTTTTAGAGTTTTTAATGAGAACTAATATCGTAGCTATTGTAAGTTGAAGTGCGTACGTTTTTTAACAGTTTTTGTTGTATGTAACTGTTGTTTATTTGTTTTTAATTTATAACAGTTTTTGTGTTACTTATAATTGTTTTGTATCCAACCAACTTTGCCATTAATATTTCTTATTTTTTGATTAACAGAAGATTATTGAAGAGTTTTTTTTAGTTTTTTTGTGATTTACATGTTATAAGGGTCCAAAACGAGTACTAGTTTATGTTCAAAATATAAGTACCTACTGATTTTAGTAAAATATTGTCTTTTATTTCATTATTAATTGATATAATCCTAAAAACAAAACAAATGGGTCGTTATTGTTTATTGAATTTCAATAAATAAACAGTAGAATAATAGTGCATTATTTCAGAATCAATCAGTAAAGGACGTAACTCAAAATAATTATGTTTTATTTCGTTCAGTCATTCCACAACAGTGAATTAAGTCAAAAAATGCATTATTTTTCATTATTAATGCGTTTACAATCAACTGAACTTGATAATGCTGATACGCATTGGATTCTTTACATGCAATGTGCAGGACATTCGCAATAACTGTCACATAACACGAGATAACGGTTTTTCGTCGATTCTGAAAAATGAGCTATTTAGACTTAGTGCAGTGTTGTTCTGGGTGTGCGATATGTCAGCCGATTTTTTGACGTAAAGCGATAATCGCGCGATTATTGCTGATTACAGTTTCATACGTAATAAGCCTGGGCAGTGGTTTTTCCACCTGGAATTTCTCAATGGTAGTCCGGAGTTTGCAGTTGGCAATAAGCTAGCTGGATTTTATGTACGCACGTACGTTATACGACATAGTTCAAACCTGGGAGTCTTGATCTTAGGTTACTTCTGCCTGGGCAAGCAAGCCTCATCGTCGGACGTCGACCACATTATCGCTTAACATCTGGTGAGATAGTGACTAAACGCGAGCCAATCATAAATAAAATAAAAAAAGTTCGTGGCCATGACCGATGATTTCAAAAAAATCGTGGTCATTTTGTAATTAATTAGTAAATCAGATAGTTTCTAAACATTGCTACAAAATATCAAGAAAATAAACGGTAGATTGAATTGTTTTAGGAACTTTTTACAGCTTTCGTTTTTCCAGACAGATATGTCCTTGTTTAGTTAGCGAGTAATATCCAAATGGACCGCTCGTAGATTGCTAAATATTTAATTTCTAATTCTTTGCCAAGCACAGGATAACAGATAACGATAACGTAATTTTGCATTTTAATGATTATCAATTAATCTTTTTTTGTACCTTTAGGGGAGGATCTTTTTAAAAATAAATGGGACCAATTTTGAGGTATACTATTTCAAATAAAAAAAAATTGAAATCGGACTAAAATATAAAAAGTTATGCGTGGTCTTACATAAAAAAAATATACATATCGAATTGAGAACCTCCTCCTTTTTTTCGTCGGTTAACAAAATCAATGTGTTCTAAAAATTTCAACATACACACATATAAACTAACGCCCTTTTCGCATGGGGGTAGGCAGAAATTACAGTAAGCCACCTGCTACGATCATTACATTCTTTTTTTGCTTCACTCTTCATACATCAGTCATACACGCACGCCGGTAATGAATACCTACTGCACACCTGGCCTTTCTGAAGAATATCACGAATAAGGTCTATGTATGTGTATACAATAAAAAAATATTTCAAATCTATTAGAAATGTGAGGAACCCTTTAAAAATAAAATCATTTCGTGCCAGTATAATCTTAAGGTTCGGAACTCATGCAAACTCAACCGTCGCACTTGCAGTGCTCATATTTTAAGAATGAAAAATGCTATTGCATCTACCGCTTCAAAAGCCATCCCAATCTATTCAGTATCTGCTCAGTTTCCTTCTGGTTATCTCAAACTTGTAAAATTTCTTGAATTTCTTTGGTAAGTAAACATTGCTTTATAAATAATGTTACAAGATAAGGCAACGTCATCTAGCGACGAGAGGAAGAACTAAGTAGTTACTAGTGGCAGATGGCGCCACGACGATCGCAGTATCGAATAGCGGAACTAATCTTAACGAAGTTTCTAGTCGCTTCGGGAACAGTGAGTTCGAATGTCGATTGTTCTGGAAGATTCTCGAATTATCTAGAACCGTATGGAGCGTTCCAGATACATCTTCCGTGCTGTATAAAGAGCAGTCGGGTTCGTCGTGGGTCGTGGGATTGGAAAAGGAAAATAGTGCGAAGTAATAAAATTGTTTAAGAAGTGTTTTATGTAATAAAGTGTGACTAATTGAAGTCTGCTGTTTAAAAAAATTATCTCTGAACCCCAGCTCGTAACAATAAGATATTGTATCACAACAGTGTGGTCACGTAACGTACCTGCTGGCAGCACTAGCCGCTCTGTAGATCGGTAGGAGAGTACTGCTAGGTCTCGTTCTACTCGGAGATACCACACTGATTAGCTGTAACATTGTAACAAGCTTGTTTGTTATATTTTTATTTTTTAATCATTTTTTTTATTATAAAATTGCATTGACACGAGAACCAAACATGTGTGCAAAGTTTTAGCTCAATGTGTAAAATATGGTAATTATGAAGTCAGTGAGGATTTATGTGAGAGATTGTTTGATATAGTATTCTCCACAGGTATACTTATAAAAGTATTTACTAAGACCAACCATCATCATAATCACTTTAGCCGAAAGACTTCAACTGTTGGATATAGACCTCTCTAGCGTCGCCACATTGTTCAGTCAAGTGTTATTTGCGTCCAACAGCGGACTCCCGCACCCTTGATCATCAGTTCACCCTATACGATCAAAATTTACTTGTGAATGTTGCAATTGACATCCTTGTTAGTTTAATTACGTTTATTATGCTTACCCTTCCATCTTTTTCTTCATGAACTTGCTTCAGCTGGTTTCTCTCTGCTTCTCGCAAAAGATCGTTCCTATATGCGCGGATAGATGCTGCCGATTTCATTGCCTTTTTCCTGAAATAAAAATATTCATCATTCATCATTATAGTCTAAAAATAAATGGACTGTGACTCGTCTAGTTTTCATTCCTTAGGGTTAAAGATGAATTCCATCATATGCTCAAAAAAAAAGTCGAAGATTTGGATTAGAATTATTACATTAGGCTCTAAGATAGACCACGTTTCATGTGTTTCTTCTTTCTTTATTCTAAGTTGTTCTTCTTCACATGCAATCAGGGTGATCTCTGCCACCGAACATGCCGTGGAAGTTTAGGGCCAAAACAAATTTGAAAGACTTGCGTGACAGCGACACGAAGAAGAAAAAAGTAGTTCTTCTAAGATGCGAATTGAACCACAAACCATCAGCTAAATCATTATGGAAATCTCAACGCTCACCTATGAGCAAAGCACAGCAAGGCTAGCAACACGATCAGCAGTAGTATAGCCACAGTGGCACCTACTGCTAATGCCCATAGCTCTGTCCCGTGGACCCCACCGTCTGCTTCGCCTTCCAAACCCTCCGCTGTTTTCAGGTACGCTGCTAAAGAGAACGGATTTATATATGGTGACTTCAGATGTTCCTTACGTTTGTCAGACACTCTTAAAAATGGTGCCAGACACCCTACTCTTCAACGATTCAGCACCGGAGTGGTTTTAAGTAAGAATCCAAAATTCTATGGTCCTAAGCAAGGCTCCCGAAACATACCGTATTCAATCAGGAAAAACCCAAGGACCGGACCGATAAGGAAGCCCATTTGAAAAACTTCAGATATGATTAAGACCGTTGGCAAAGAGTTAACCTTTAAATAGGTTTTTTTTTGTATCTTGCAAGTTAAGTCAAATGATTTTTGAAATATTCATCAAATAAGACAATTCAATAATTATATTCAAAAAAATATTGGTGTAGCTTTCTAGTTACGATCGTGATAAGTCATAAAATATTTTTGCAGTGTCCTTTAAAATCATCGTTAAATTAGGGTATTTCTGCTAAACATTACTTACTAATTTTATCATACTCACGCTCAGCTTTCGTAGTGACAACAGCACCCAATTCTCTTGCGACCTCTGCATCCCTGACGAGCCTCATGTCTCTGGCAGCCACTGCAGCTGGAACTGCTCTTCCACCGACCAGCACCACGTATACTATCTGAATGCTACCAGTCTCTGGGGACTGATGAAATGGAACACATGATTAAGAAACTGGTGGATATGGACACGAGGTTTAGTCAAATGTCGGTGTTAAGAGATTAGTCTTAAAATGCTGGAGATTAAATCAGCAGGTTCATTTGAAATAAGACTAAACAATAGTATTAACTGGTAATTGATTATTATATTAAAATTTAAATTTTCTGTGTTTTTGAAACCATGATTTTGTTTCTGAAATATATGTTATACATGGATGATATAATGAATTATTCAAAATTTTTGCAATTTTTCAGTCGAAATTAAATAGCTGTTTGCTGCCATTCATTATTATATTCACTTATAAATTTGATAATATACCTCCGTTATATTTTGTATGTGAACTTGCACCGGTGGCTGCTGCTCAGGTTTCAGTATTTCACGCTTAAACAACATAGTTTCATTGATATCTGATTCTAAAGGGATATCTATCGAATCTTCTCTTATCTCTTCCAATTGTTCTCTATCAGTCACTTCTCTCTTACGAATAATAACAGTTGGTGTAGCTAATATCCATGATTCTACTTCATTCAACTTCGTAGCTTTTATCTCAGCATTTTGTGATATAGTATTTGTGTCTACGGAGAACATTTCTATATTTACGGGATAAACAAAATCACTAGAGGAATCAAGATCATTTCTACTTGAATTTTCAGCTTCTTTGACCAACGTGTTGGCAGCTGTCTCACCAGGAGATACCATAGAACTGGCAATATCAACATATTTAAAAGGTGTGTTGGTACTTTGAGGACCTACTGGACTATTATTATTGTCTTTATTAACTACAAAAGAATGAACGTCATGTTTCTTGCGAGCAGGGGGTGCATCGAGAGATTTGATGATGCCCAGATGACGCTCTTGTTGTCTGGAAAAATAGGAATAAAAATCTTGAAGACTTAATAATGAATTCTGTTTTGCAATCGAGCCAAAAAGCTTGTTTCTAACTACTGTTTTGTACAATGTACTGACGATGAAGTGGGTTCTGATTAAACAAATGAAAATAATAGTGACTAAATGAGTTTGATGAAGAAAATCCATGCAAGGAAGCTTGAAAAGACACTAGAAAAGAATGTTAAGGGGAACGTTGGTTACCTCAAGAAAGCTTTCTGGTACAACCTAGCGAGTCTCATTTGCAGGCTATCTGGTGTGGATCCCTGAATGACAGTGAGGAGCCAGTACCTTCGATCATCGGGGATCTCTGGTTCCAAGCTACCTGGCACACCAGGCTCTCCACAATTGAGCATGCACTCTCCAGTCGATCTGTCTGTCACCGCCTGCGACGAACTTAAAAGTTTAGCAAATAATGAGGAGAAATATTAAAATCCATGTTAATAATTGCATGTCTGTACCACATTAGCATGAACAAGACTTAATTTCAACTACACAAAGGGTGGGTTGAACGAAAATTAATGACTCTATTGTGACTATTATCCCTCAAAAGTTAGGGGAAGTTAGAAACTCGTGGAAGTAAATGCTCGAGTAATTAAACAATCGTACTTCCTTAATGAATTTTAAACTAAGTTACTTTTAGAAGTTCGTAAAGTTTACGAAAAGGAGATACGAAGATCCGCAGGAAACCTAAGATTTACCAAGAGAGAGATTTCCTGCGGCTGCATGTTCGTAGCCTTATAATCCAACTATATTCCTTATTGTCCGATAAAAAAGAGCGTAATAAATAACATTCAAACATGTATACGTTTCTCCCAATATACATCAAGCACAGAACTCGGAATCGGAGCAGTGATTTCAGAGATGACCTCTTGCAAACAAACAAACAATTTTACCTCTTTTTAGTTAAGATTAGCTTTTCTCCGTGGCTTTGCTCCCATGGCTCAGTAAAAAAATTTACCGTCAGTAGTCACTCAGAAATAATGTAGCTTTCTATTAATGAAGGAATTTTATTTTCAAATTCTGTGTAGTTTTTGAGTTTATCCATTACAAACAAACAAACAATCAAATCTTTCCTCTTTATAATATTAGTGTAGATTTTGTAGATTACAATCATCAGTGGAGACTTACTTGTGGTGGATAAGAATCCAGATACACGGTAGCAAGGACCGTGGTAGTCCGTACCACAGGTGTGGAAGGCTGTACTGGAGCTGGTTGAGGCGCATCTGGTGGTGGAGGAGGCCCATCTCCTGATCCCGTCCAGAAGAAGTCTTCCAAGCGAGGGGTGCGCTGATGTTGATCATGGGATACCAGCATGAATACTAGAGACAAAGAAATGAGATTTTGAGTATAGACAAACAATCTACCAACTATCATTGGGTCGGTATCCCGTGTAACCAGAAGTAGCTGAACACCAGTATGATCATCTATTCTTATCATGGTTTTTAAGCTGACGAGCTGTTACTGTATTCACTAAAGATAATTTCCATAATGTTATTGCGAAGAAGCGTTCTTTTTTTTAAGATCTTTTAACTGTGGTTCTACTGTAAAACATTAATGTTGACTAATAAATAATTTATTTTTATCCGAATGCGAGTGTCACTGGCTACATATTGTGGGTACCCAATTATTTTTCTTCTCATCACACCGCGTGGTATCAAAAAGAGGGTTTTAAGAGGTGATTTCAAAATTATATAACACTTATATGTTTAAATAAAATTAAATCGAAAACAAAAATGTTTACTAAAAGTTATAAATAAAAAAAGTTTATTCAAAAATCGAAAAACCCGACTGCTTCAGAAGCAAAGTAAAAAGACGTAGGTAAACTGGCTTGTACCACAGACTTTCCTGCATTAGAAAATCATATAATCATGTTGTGCAGTCGGTGGGTACATCTGGTTTTGGTCAGCCAGCTCACGAATATGATCCTCCGACTGCCCAGCATGATTTTCTTCTTGTTTACGTATTTTTAGTTCGCTTCTTAGGCAGTCGGGTTTTTTGATGTTTTGAACTATCTTTTTTTATGTCATTTAGTTATTATATTTATTTAGTTCCTTTGAAACGCGAGTTCCCTTTTTATTATATGGGAATTTTACGTCACAGCTGAGGGCAATCAAATAGACTATCGAAACACAATAAAAGAGAAATAAGTATTATGTTGATACTTACATCAAGACAAAAAAAAAGGTAGATATATATTCAATTCTATCAATTAGATACTTAATGTAATGGTTTTTAGCTAACTTATGATAATATTAAGCAATAGCTGTAAAAAGCAGGGAAAGTAAAAATGATATTAATATCAATTACCGAATAATAAAAGCTAAGTCATGTTTTATTGTTATCTTTGCAAGGTTTCAACTTTCGACCTTGCAACCGGTAGTTAATAAATCTTTTGTTACGGATGGAAATATTTCAGTTTAGACTTAGTTGATTGTAAACAGCGACCCGCCCCGGCGGCTTCGCGCAGGTACTATTTAATTTCTGGTGGATTTTCCAAAAAATCAAAATCAGTGCAGCCGCTTAGGAGCTATGATGACAGACACACAGATACACACGTCAAACCTATTACCCTCTTTTTCCGCCGGGAACACTTTCATACAAATCTTATCCCGTCAATTACGAACACAACAAAAAAATCCAAATCGATCGGAACGTTGTCAAGTAATGATCTTTCATACATATGCTATTTAGAGCTGTGTATACTCTGCAATGTGTAAGATGTGGTTGCCTGTAATTGGGTGTGCATTGCAGGAAAATTATATTTTGTATGATTTTTTTGTATTTTGTTTAAGATGATATTGTATTGTGGCACCCGTTGGTGATCTTTAAATTAAATAAATAAATACATGCAGCACCCAATTTTTATTTACAAAGAAGAAGATAATTTGAAACCAAGATTCTCACACATTCAAAGAGTGGACACGAAATCCAATTTTAGCAGCCGAGAATTTCATAGCAAATGAATTTTAATGACCAAGGAAAAATTTGCATAAGAACGATAGAGCTTAGCATAAAATACTTTCATGTAAAAACTATGCAACAGCTTGCATTAGCTTTCATAAAATCAAGAATTTGCGCTTAAATTGGAATAGCCAAAATGGCGCAGAAAGCGATGGTAAAATAATTCGATGTAAACATGTCTAAGTTTGGTACTCGTAACATCGCGTGATCTCCCGAATAAATGAGGTTCACAGTTTATTGGCCCTTCCTGTAACTTTCAGTTGCTGGGAGCTTTTTTGCCAGATGCAAGTTAAAGGAGCCAGCAATAAATAGAGGAATAAGAAATGCCAAAATTTATAAGTTACTGACCCAAACAAAATACCGCTGCGTAAATGACTTCATCACCACTGCTCTAAAAACGGTAAAGGAAAACATCGTGAAGAAATCGGCATGTCCTAGAATCAAAAATTCGAAGACAGGTGACATTCACCAACCCGCACTGGGCCTGCGTGGTGGATTAAGGAGTGGGAACATTTAAGGTTGACGATGATGGTGGTAGCAATTGGTTTTACACATGTGCAGTGGTGCACCCACGGGTGTGCAGTGCTGGGGTGCTGAATTGGGAGGATTCCTAAAAATAATACTTTTTATCACTTGAATAGAATTAAGATAAATCTATCCTCGCCTCTACGAAATATAATTAGTATATCAACGCATATAATAATTTATTCTTTCTTCTTCTGTTGAAAATTCATTCAACCAATCACAGCAGATAACGCGTGCTTGACAATTTGTCACATTAATTCTGCGATAATTTAGAGGTGAGAAACTCGGCCTGTATTTTGCATATATTTTTAAGTATCAAAATTCAAAATAGACTAAAAATGCAATTTTATGATTCCAAAGTTCAAAAAAATAACCCCGTTCCCCCCTTTGGTTAATCTCCCCGTTCCCCCCCAGTCGCAAATCCTGGGTGCGCCCCTGCACATGTGCTTGATTTAAGACCACTAGAACCAGCGAACCCAAAAGATAGGTCGACGAGATCGCCAATCTTATCATAAAATAATTAATTTGGCCCAAGAATCACGCCTCAACCTAAACCTAATTTCATTAAAACCTGTCGTCGTGTCGGTGCCACAAAGTCGCGCCGTCGCAACTAGCATCAGTCTATCAAATCGCTGTTGGCTTATGACTTGCAGTACCCCACGACATCAGGATTAGCGCCAACCCGTACCATGCTACCGAGTTATACGATACGGAACGCATTTCCTCAATATTATATCTATGTATTATAAGTATAAACTGTATGGATGTTTATCTTTCGTACATAGACGCAGTTTGTATGAAAGTATGGTAATTACTTAGGTTCGGTTGTGCGCTGTGCATCGATTTTGTAATTACATTGGTATTGTAATTTTGTGTACGTTTATGTTGCACTAACTTGAAACGGATCTTTCACTCAAAAGATATTCTGTGAGAATAGTTGAATAGAGACTCTCTTTGTACAAGAACTATCAAATCACTACTGTGTCCTATTTACTGGGAAAATTTGAGGTCTGCATTTTCTCTGTTAACGTCATTGCCACGTTCTTCTTCTTCGATGTCTTCATGGCTGAAGGTCTTGCCCGTCTAGAAAGCTTTGACAAATTAACTGATGAGCTGCTTCCAAGCCACTCTGTCTTCGTTTCTTCTCAGGACAGTGGTCACCGTGAGTCCCGTTATCACCCTGATATGATTTGAGCAGTTTTTCCAGGTTGTCTGGTTGTCTTCGGGCGATGTGGCCAAAGAGCAGATCGTGATCGTGGAGAGTTTGCTTTTGATGTTCAGCTGGTCGAGAATGGACTTATTTCATTGCCAAGTTATCGTTCTTCTAATCTAGGTACTTAGTCCTATAGGAGCCAAAAGTAAAAAAAAATGGCATTCTTACCCAATTCTTGTAAAAATTTTGCAATATCACTGTAGGTAACAACCAAAACCATTTCAGCATAATGTTGAAAGTTAGGAAAAATTGCACAACCAAAGAGAAATGAGTGAAATATTAGGGCAATGACGGAAAACGCGAAAAAGGTTCAGTGCACTGAATGGCACCGGAATTATCGAAGCGGTCACGACACGGATACTGAACAGAGGCAAACAAGTTTTATAAACCGAATACCGAGCTATATTCAAATTTCTGCAGGGGTTTGGTAAGGGAAATAGATTGGCATCTCTTTCTGCTGGTGTCTTTAAAGGACAGTTACTTTTCCAATCATCTTTCACCTAACTTTTGTTACAGGGCTCCTAAGTGCAAGGCAAAACCATCTTTCATGCACGTGTAAATACTTAAACCTATCTACGCATATTTCCCGCCGAATAGTCAGAAAACGCTTATTAACTTTTTAGTAATACTATAAATGTAAAAGTTTGGATGGATGTGTGTGTGGATATGTGGATGTATGTTTGTTACCCAATCACACCATATCGGCTGAATGGAACTGGATGTGGTGAACGGCAGGTTTTGTACCGTATTCTGTTTTTGTTGTTCGGTTATAGAAATTGTACCTCTTATTAAGGCAACTAAGCTATTTATTTTCATGTAAGTTTACTATTTTTAGAACTTCGGATTAATTAATAATATCAATTAAAAGATTTTAATAAATAGACGTAATAAAATCGTACACTAAACGTAGTTATGTTTTTCGAAGTTGCCTTAAGTAAAATAACACAAATATTAATTATTTAGAAATAGAAATAACATTAAATTTAATCAAACTCGTAATTATCAAACTGTTGCAGTCCGCTGCTGGACACAGGTATCTCCTAATGCCCTGAGTAGGTACGATCCTCATCTCAATCTACCTACTTAATGGTAAGTAAAACACTACAAAGATAACAACAAACAATTTACTTTACATATTATGATACAATATGCAACATGTACGTATGTAACAATCTATTTTGGTACACTAGTACATAACCTTAAAAAATAAAACTGGTTATAACTTTTACGTCCCAAGTTCTAAAATTCTAAGAATTTAAAAAGGGATTCTAGATCTATCATATGAACTACCAATTAAAACAAAAAATATCCCAAAACACGAAATTTTATTAGCGGTACGAAATGCCCTTACAAGCCTGCCGATCGCCTTTGGCACAGTGATATATTATAGTCTGGAATAGTACATGGGCTACTTTTCATCCCGGTATAATGTTCCCTTGGGATAAAAAACACTTTTCACGCGGGCGAAGCCGTTGGTAGAAGCTAGTATAATCTATCTATATACATATAAAATTCTTTGTCCTGAATGACTGACTGACGGATCAACGCACAGCTTAAACCGCTGATCGTAGAGACCTGAAACTTGGAGGGTGTATTCTTTATATGACGTAGACATCCGATAAGAAAGGATTTTTGGAAATTCTACCCCTAAGAGGGTAAAGAGGGGGTTGAAAGATTGTATGAAAAATCTTATTCCTTCGGCCAAAATTCTTGAGACTTGGTACAAATAGTATTCTAAGTAAATGATAATGGTTGTCATTATTAGTTTTTCGAAACTACCCCTAAATGATGATTTAAGGAGTGTTGAAGTTTGTATGGAAAATCTGATGTATTGGGTCAATATACTTGAAACTTGGCACAAATACCAATCTAAATAAACAATACAAGATTTCATTATTAGTTTTTCGAAACTACCACCAAAAGATTATTTAGGGGGTGCTAAAGTGTTTTTCAAGAATCTTATTACTTGGGTTATTTTTTTTTGTAAGTTGACATGAATATTAACAAAAGTAAACAATAAAGGTTGTCGTTATTAGTTTTTCGAATCCACCCCCGAAATACGATTTAGGGGGTGCTAAAGATTGTTTGAAGAATCTTATTACTTCAGTTAATATAATAAACTTGAAACTTAACATAAATAAACAATAAAAGTTTTCATTATTATTTTTTCAAAACTACCCCTCAAAAGATTATTTTGGGGTTGAATATTTTTTTGAAAAATCTTATTTCTTGGGTTAATAAACATGAAACTTGACATAAATACCAACCTAAGTAAGCAATAAAAGTTTTCATTATTAGTTTTTCGAATCTTCCCCCAAAAGACGATGTAGGGGTTGTGAATTTATTTTGAAGAATCATATTCCTTGGGTTAATAAACTTGAAACGTGATATAAGTACCAGCCCATGTAAACAATAAAGGTTGGCATTATAAGTTTTACGAAACTAACCCAAAACTAAGAATCTTCCTGGACAGGTTTTCGTTTTTGACGTAGGGTTCTAGGGGAGCACTAAACAGGAATTTCGGAAATTCAACCTTTAAGGGAGTGAAAAGGGGCAAAATTTGTTTGTTAGAAAAATCAAATTCCTTGCGGATAAAGTAAATAATCGAAATTTACATAAAACGTTTTTTTAAACTATCTCCCAGATAGGATTAAAGGGTGTTAAAGGGGAGGATTATACTTTGTGTTGGTAACCTAAAATTCATTAAGTCAAATAACGCATCGTCCTAAACCAATAAACCCTGTATATCTACGATACCCCATTTTTATTGATTTAATAATAGCTTATTTTCATTTATGGAGTCATTCATAGGATAAACGAAATCACGTGAACGAAGTCGCGGGCGAAGTACTAGTAAAATTATAAAACGAAGATTCTACGACGCACGAAGAGACCCCTTTTGCTTCATCTAAGCTCATAAATCCAATCCAGTTATCAGTACTACGGACCAAAACTCACTTTTCTTTTGGAAAAAGCTTTTGACTCGCACTTTGCGGTAGGTAGTCTGATTACCTACGGATTTTTTTGATGTCATACGTAACGTGTTTAGCTGTTTCTCATCCTCAAAGAACATTATTTATGATATCAAGTCTAAATGTTGGCGCAATTAAACTTAATTTGCTTTATTTAAGGCTATTTAGTAGCCAGCATTCCTCAAATGACGGTCCATTCATACGGCTTTAATATTGACTACTCCAACAATGGCAAACTTGGTCAACATTTGGCCATCTACGACCATTCAGTTTCATTAAAGACCGATGCCGAAGTAGGTTGGTACCTACTTCATTCACGCCCACATTGAGTCATATAGGTCTGTGGAATACGAGAGCACGCATCCTGCCAGTAACCAGAATAAATTTGTTGCCAACAAAAAACTAACAAAAAGGCATATAATAGCATCGTAATGGCGGCGGTTACGCGGGCACTGCGCGCACGCATCTTTTGTGTTCCATGTGACGGCGGAAACGCGGGACGCGGTCGGCTGACTGTGATGTTACCTGTGCCTTGATTGATTATTATTATAATTGTCTATGTCATTGTACATGTACCTATGAGTGCTATGGGAACTGGCTAGGTATTTTTAATCGCAATTATGAGCAAATACCTACATATGTCGACATATATGACATCGTAATAATGTTACGAGCATCGCTGCCTCACAGTTTAATAATGACGTTAATCAGAGAGGATAATGAGATTGAATGAGCTTTGTGAAAAGATAATCACATTCAAAATTCGAATAATAGATTGGCTATGGATCTCGCCCAGCGACCAGAGTTGTGGTGGACATTAAGTTATCTGGTTTTGGACCAAAGTCTTTGTTCAAAGGATGAACTTAAAGGTCGTAAAAACAAAAACCATATCCTATCAGAATAGACGAAAACATTTTTATTGTTGGGAGGAATTGGGAAAATCGTATCTCTTCTTCGAGTCGTTTCCCAACTTTGATATTTGGGGGTCAGTGTGGTATTTGGAATCCAGGCTGGAATTGGTTGAACAGTCTGTAGTGTCTTTCGACAGACTTTCCGACTAGTCTTATGTCTAAGAATGTGCAATGTCCGGCTTTGTACCTTTTGTGCTTGAAGTCTAAATAAATAAATGTATTCTTATGTCTATGAACGTACAGTGTTGTCAAGGGTCAAAAGTGCAGTCTCACTCTCCCAAAACTCAAATGGCTAGTTTTGTAGAAGAAGTTTAATTATCAACAACTGATTTAATATTTTATTTTGTATAGAAATTAAAGTAAAGATTATACCTAAAACCTTTTACTAACCGTGAAAAGTGGAAACTCTTGAAACAAAAAAAAAATTGCGCTGCTTTTTCGGTAAGTGTGACTGCACTTTTGACCCTTAACTGTACGCAGGGTATTAGTTTGGTATGGCACAAGCAACTGAAGGAACACGGGTGGGTTTTAGTCAGTAAAAGTCTGACACGCCTCCCGCATCACCCAGAGCGGCAGAAGTCATCGAATGATTTACCACCCAAAAAAAAAGGTCCAACAATACATGCCGAAGCTCCTGATTCACCACCTTTAATCAAATTACCTATTCTTGTTTCATTGAATAACTTTTGTTTTAAAATAATTGTATTTAATCCCTAAGATAAATCTCTGACATCTAGCCCTGTGTACCCCAAAAGTTCAAAGGTGCAATGTTTTTCTAAATCTAAACTATCTACCTTTAAATAAGCAATTCTTGTATACCTATATTATATATGCATATAATCTGAATCTCGGAAACAGCTCCATCGATTTTCATGAAATTTAGTATGCAGGGGTATTCGGGGGCGATAAATCGATCTACCTAGATTTCATTTTTAGAAAACGTCGTTTTCTCTATTTTCACCCGAGCCGAGCTCGGTCGCCCACGTACTAAAATTAATAATAAGAACTTATCTAATTGACCTTTAAGATCCTTGAACAAATTTAAAACTTAAGCGTTTAGTCTGATTTCTTGTGATCTATAATATTAAAATGTTTTTAACGAATGAATATAAGCCATAGCCAAAGTTATAAGTTCATTTAAAAGTGTGATTAACTAAAGGAAAAATATCTCAAGTAGTAACTTGGTATTTTCAGCGTAAATATTATTTTATAGTACATGCATTTACTTACGTTTGTCGTCACTTTCATAATCTTCAGCAAACGCGAAAACAATATAATTGAAGAACAAAAACTGAATAATAATTTTAACCATGCTGGTTGATAGTTAATGTTGCCTGAACCACATTAATTTAATAACAAATGCATTATTTTAACACCACTACCACAATATACTTGTCCGAATCTTAAATATTTCAGTCATTTTTTGCGATCAATTTGTAATTAAGATGGATAGGATCGAGTGCCTTCACACCTACGCCCGGAAATTATTTATAAGTCATCAGGACATGAACCTACTACGAAAATCGGCCAAATACAACTGTGCTTCTAGGATTATTATCGCGTTGCTTAGCAACTAAATTGAATAACGCGCGCATGGCCATAAACAATTTATATAGGAGGCTCTTTAGAATGTCAATTTTATAGTTTTTCCAAATATCACAAAGTTAAAATGGTCTAACAAACAATCAAATATTTTCATAACTTTTCCTAAAAACAAAATGAGTCATTTGCAGATTTTAGTACTATGAAAACAGGTCAGCACGTAAAATAAATCATTTTGGAAAATCTTTTTTTATTAGTTGACATATAAACAACTTACTGGGTGTCTATGGTTAAAAATAATACCCAGAAATAAATTTTCTAACTTTATAGTAGAAATTCTCACTTGAGTTTAAAACTATTTTCTACCAATTCTATTGTGATTGTGAGTGTCATTTTACCTATCAAGAATACAATATAATACAGTCAAATCAGGGGCGGATCCACCGTTGTTGGCACGATGAGCATGCTCACAACCTCAATTGAGATCGATAGGCTGAAGGCCATTTCTAACACTTGAAAAAGATTCACTTCAAATTCTCATCTTAAACTTCATAAAAGGTAGCTTGATCTCTGCGACATCAAACTAACTTATACTTTATTGTTACGTTATTGTTAGCCTGTCAAGCGCTATTGTTACTGTATTGATACTGATGTCGCAGGGATCAAGCTGTCTTTTATGAAGTATAGCGATATCTATGTCAAAAAATTGTCAGCGGATTTAAATGTTTTTGACGGATGGTATAATCAATAGCGAACGAGACAACCTATCTGAGACGGAGCGCAATATTTCACTCGATCGCTCGTCTCGTTTTTGCATCCTTAGTTCTCAGACTTTATTTATGTCGACAAAGAAAATATATCTGTATAAATGATTAAAATAAAATCAAATGCGTCATCGGAGAGAGGGTGCTAAAAAAATTCGAGTTCACTTCCCTTGCTTTTGCATTCTAAATTATCTTCAATTATAAGGCTTTCTTTGCAAGTCAAAACGACAATTTTATGTCTGTATGGATGGTAAAAAGAAAATCTAACCTATTCGAGGCGAGGTGATAAAATTGCCGAGTTCGCTACGCTCGCAAGTCCATCCTTAGTTGACTAGACATCATCCTTAGTAGACTGTATAAAGTCCATAACTTCGAATTTATCCGAAAATTTGAGCAACCTGCTCAAAGTTTCGGGACGCCAGTCGTAACTACAACCTTTTCTGAGACCTGGATCGGCCCCTTATTATCCTATCTTTACTAAACACAAACCAAATAAAGTATTTTTTTAACCAATGATGCAACAACACGATTGACAACCATTAAGATTGGGGAGTACTGTACTGTACGAAATTTTCACGTTGGTATTGGACTTCTGTTTTTAATTATCAACTTTAAAGCCATATAACTTCGTCGCTGATGAAGATATGTTAATGTGTGTATTAAGCTATCAAGCACTTTATTTAGCAAATATAAAAATAAATGTCATGCATATTTACTATTTTAAAGCGATTTGCTTATTATCAGCACCAAAAAACAGCTATTATTTGTTTGTAAAAAAAAACTAAAGGCGGAAAGACATTTGCGTGGCGTGGCATGGCGTGTCACGCCAGAAGCATATCGGTTTCATACATTTAGTATGGTTAGGTTAGGCACATTTGAGAGTCATGGCGCAGCGTGGTGCGCTCTGTCTTGGCACGGACTACCCGCGATCGATTGCATCAGAGATTGGTGGTGGGGGTTATGGCGCGACAAGACACGCCAGGCAAAGATGTTTCTACAAAGCGTGGCTAGTGGCGCGACATTCAGCGACGCGACACCTGGTGGACGCCAGGTGTCGCGTCGCTGCAACTTATAGGCAACTTATACGTCATCGTTCAGTTTTGCATGACACAAAGTCTAGGAAGTATGAGGATCATTTGATAAGTATCCTAATTGTGTAAATTCAAAGAATAGCGCGTACGCTTCCTTCCATTAATTACTTCATATTTTCAAAAATCAGTCTACGCGACAACGTAAATCATGCAATGAATACTGTTGTGTTGTTAAATGAAATGAAGGAGTGTGCTTCGTGATGTCGAAACAGATATGCAATTAGGGTGCTGAAATGCTGCTTGGGAAGAAATTGCCTTGCCTTTTTTTGTTTTTGCTCTCAAGAAGTTTAATTGATAGGAGAAATTTATTTATTTATTAACATTTCATGCAACATAAAGGTACATAGGCAGACTTAAAGCCTAAGACATTCTCTACCAGTCAACCAAGGTGGTGCAAGGGTGGTGGAAATTTAACATGGCAGGTGAATAAAAATAAAACGAAGATCTTCATCGAAATCATCATCCGAATCCGAAGTTAATATTATGTACGTCTACACGTTGCAAAGGCTCGATGTATACTAATGCAGAAATAGCGCCGGAGGATCGCGACACGACACGCCAGCATGCGCCATAACATGCCACGCCACGTAAATGTGGTTCCGCCTTAAAATATCTAAAATAATTGTATAATTGAAAATAGTCCGTCATAAACTTCTTAGCCTTTAAACGATAATGTAACGCCTTAATCCATGTCAAAATCATTAAATCAAATATCAAACCTTGAACCATGATTATCAAATGTTGAACTTAAATAGCATCCATTAAATCTGGGTTGGTCTCAAGTTTTAAAAAATTTGCGTGTAACACCCTCTCTTGTTTTCTCTTGCTAATAGCTGGAATGGACATGATTATTACAGATAAGTACTAGCTTCTGCCCGAGGCTTCACCAGCGTGAAAAGTGTTTTATTGTACCAAGGGATCATTAAACCGAAATTATCGCCATAAAAAGAATCCCATGTGTTAATCTGGTTATAAACTATTTGTGTGCAAAATTTCATCCAAATCCTTTAAGCCGTTTTCTCGTGAAAGAATAACAATATTAGGCAGATATATTAGTATTTATTTTGTATAATAAATAATTGACCAATTTAATCATCAGGATCAGGACTTGAGTCCTTGTCAAGATGAATCAAACGGACCCGAATTCGATGAGGTTACGTCGTTTTATACCAGAGTTCTCAATCTCATAGGCGAGCCACCTCCCGGCTCCATCATCAATTTAACCCCATGTCATAAAAATATTGTATTGTCATCCGATTTATAAATGCACGCAATATTTCAGCTCAATCGGAAACCGAGAAATCGATCAGTATTTATAATAATGTTTAGTGCATAAAAGACAAATTTGAGCATTATTTGCCAAAACCTCTATATTTGTTTACAATAGTACAATAAATAATCCATGTCTTAAATGAACCTTCTCCACGGATTAATGAAAGATTGAAAAATAATTTTGAAGTTTTGGTAGATTTTTATTATTTGGTCTGGCAACTACATGGTTTTTCGTGGCACGCAATCCGCAGCTCCATTCGTGTGAGTTCGTCGCTTTCGTCCGTCAGGGACTTTGTGCGACGTAAACGGGTGTGTTCGAAAGTATGAAGTGAAATCGTACATAAAAGTGTGTGAGATGTTAAGTGTTAGTTTTTATTGTGCGTAAAAAACAAAAATGAGTGCGAACGGATAAGCCTGTTTTCTTTTTTGATTCCCAAAACATTGTACGCATCAGTACACGTAACATTTCGTATGAACGGTTTCAAAATGGCTGTGTTTTGAAGGACCCTTTGTCCACTTTCGTGTGCTTCTTTCAGCATGATAGTGGGATCGTACTGTCAGAAAATTATCTTAGAGAGGTGAGGAAGTCTCTTGCTAAGTTTTAGTGGTTCTTGTGTAGAAACGAGCGGTGGAAAATTACTGGTTCCCGCCGCTGAGCGGTGTCGGTTGATTGCTTTCTATGCGAAGCGATACCCACGGAACGATCGCTAGCAACGTGTGAGTTTCTAATAACCTTTTTATTTTCTTGTTTGTGTTCTGATAAAGCTGGTCAAGGTATGCGGGCTGTCTTTAGCGCAAGTTTATAATTAGTTTGATGTTGATTTTCGTGCCGTGAAACTCGAGGTTTGTTGGTGCGAGGTAAACATATGACACGACTAAAAATAAACTGTTTCCATTTAGACACGTCTTATTGGCATATTTTTTGTGGGAGTCACGTGTTGATGAATGAGGAACTTATCTCGGTGTTATCATGTTGGGAGAATTCGATAACATATTGTGGTCATGATTACAGGTCATCATTATTTAGTAAGCATCACAGTTTGTGTACAAACTCACTGGCCTATCAATAACCTGATAGTTATTCTGACTGGTTTTTTCAAGGTTCTCATTTCTTTTTTCAAGCTACAAATGTATTTCTGGCTATATTTATTTTTATCCATCTCTCAAAATGAAAACATTATGAAAATACCACCATTTAAAATTCACATTCCAAATAGAAGGTACACAATTTATTCCATAATTTAATGATACTTTTGAATTAGCTTTATAAATGTACATTATATTTAAAAATAATAGGCTATACATTGTAATAATTTTCATGGTTTTTACAGTAAAATATGGATGTTTATATTATTGTATGTTAGGAAAAAGAACATTATGTGTCACAATAAATTTAAATTATGCTTACTCTGACATGGTTCTCAGAAATAATGTAATATATTAATTAATTGATATAGCTAAGTAGATTTTAGAACTCATTATCTTCCTAATTTGGTATTTGAAACTGGTGCCGAACATCAAAACGGATAAATATGAAAATTTGAGGTTATGTTGTAACCCTATTGTTTTTTTTTGTTTTTCGTGTTTCATCATTTGACATTCTATATTGTGGTCCCTGGAAGATTTCTTTGGCAGACCTTCAGGTTGTAGCTATCAGAAAACATAGTTTGCGGCAAGGAATTAATTCCTTCTCCATATACAATCAACGGTATACTTCAATAAGGATTTAGTTAATCATCCAAACTAAATTTATATTTATTTATTTGTGACAAAATGTTGTTGTACATACTTTACATACATGGTGTTACCGTTCGGAATAGAAAATAAATATTAGTTAAAACAAATACCGTTGGTATTAGAACAGAATCTATACTAATATTAAAAAGCTGAAGAGTTTGTTTGAACGCGCTAATCTCAGGAACTACTGGTTGAAATTGAAATATTCTTTTTGTGTTGGATAGTTCATTTATCGAGGAAGGTTATAGGCTATATAACATCACGCTAAGACCAATAGGAGCGGAGCATAAGTGAAAAATTTTGCAAAAACGGGCAAAATGATTATTTTTTGAGAGAATCTGTTGCGTGCGCTGCGTAAGCGGTTAAAGTTACGCAACAATCATGTAGGGTGGGTAGGATAGATGGGTAGGTAGGTAGCCAGTTGACGGAAGCGAAGCTGCGTGGGACAACTAGTAAATTATAAAATCTATAGTTATGGAATTAAACATACACAAAGGTACCAAAAAAATCAATATTTATTTATAGAATAGAAAATGGACACAACAGCATAAATAGCATCTAACTTTTCTCAGAATGGACACAATAAAACTGCATCTAAGCTTCTCTTAGCTGCCAGCAAGATCTTAAAGAGCAGGACAGGATGTGCCTAGATATTAATAGCACTAAGCAATAAAACTTCAATTTCCTGTTTCCTTCTAATCAAGTAACTTAGTAGGTACCTGCATATTTACACTGCATATTGTAATGTTGTCATTACCAGTTATTTTTAGTTTTCATAATTTATTTAATGCTGGCTTCTTCTCTTTATGAGAAGAAGCCTGTGCCCTGCAATGGGACAGCAGCCTGTTATTATTTATATTTTATCCTGTTTTTTTTTATTGCTAGTTGCCACTGCAAATGTTACGGGTACTTAGTAGTGGCTAACCTTGTTTATTTTTGAGTATTTTACTTATAAGCAGTCATAACAATACTAGAGTAAATTTTATAGTACATTTGTACAGTAAAATATGAGGTGGTAATGAAGCCACAAAACCACCATTGAATGTTCTTTTGCATCTAGATTGATGTTGGTAATACTTTTATCTAGAAAACGAAGATTTTATTGCATAAATTACAGTTTAAGAAGCCTTTGTAAATAAATAGTCTTTTTTTCTGCAACTGTACATACAGTAAAAAAAACTGTAAATACATTTCCGTTATAAAAAATAAAAACCCACCACTCTCGGTTTTCTACCTGCCAGTAATTCCCGACAGGAAATCCCAAATTCCCTATTATGAATCATACTAGGACAAAAAAAGGTAAATATTATTTGCCTGCTCCATTGTCGACACATTATCGCTGGTGAGATAGTCGTCAAACACAGGGCTATCAATAACAATACAAATAAAATAAATAAAAAACGCGCGTCGACATTGCGCATAACTGCGTTTGAAGCACCTTTTCTTTACAAACGCGTTGGCAACGCGTTAGAAAATAACGCCGTGTGCTTAGGCCTTTACATCTATTTAACAGTCTAATAACATGTAACAGACAACAGTAACCAAAGGTCACGCCGCTCAATTCGGCGACGGGTATCGTGAAATGTCGCAGCACCGTTACATACTCGACTATTGTCGGCAGAAAACCAAAACGCATAACGGCAACCACTCATTGTTTGTGCCGCGCACGCACGCACCGAGGCTGACGATGGAAACTAGATGCTTTTTTCATTGTACTTAGATAGATTATAAGAATACATTCCCTCAGGAATCGTGCGTTTTCCCGGGATAAAGTAGCAATGAAACTTGGTGAAAGAACCTTTCACAATCATAAAACAACTAGCTTCTGCCCGCAGCTTCGCTCGCGTTTAGCGCCGAAATTTATAGCCTATATGTTATTCTGATGGATAATCTATGTTACTGTGAAGTTTCATCAAAATGCGTTCAATAGTTTATGCGTGAAAGAGTAACAAACATCCATCCATCCTCACAAAATTTCACATTTATAATAGTATTAGGATTTAACCTCTTTATAATGGATCGTTTTTTGTTAGATGATGTGTTGGGAATTGTAAAGAAAGAATATTATATTCAGTCGAATTGAGTTGTTCCGTTTTGAAGCCTGCAAACTGCCACGTCAGCACGGAGCGCACAACCAGGTTGTGTGCTCCGTGCACGTCAGGCAGATGTTGCCGATGCTAGTGGAGCTTTACCTTCAAAGTTGTTGACCTAGCACTTCTTCCTTTTTGAAGTCTGTTAAAAATATGAAGGTATACAAATAAATACAAATAAACTCTCCTGTTAAAAAACTAAATGCTTAAGACGAAATGCGGTCGCAGACATCCGACTGAATATCCTAAGTAAAAAGTCATAATTCAAGGTTTGCCTCCCGCCTATCTCCTCCGCCAGTATTGGACCAATTTAAAAGATATTCCATAAACTGAAAAAGAAAGATATATAATGTGCCCCTATGTTTTCCTTTATGATGATACATTACCTTTAGAAGTACTAGAAACCTCAAAAGATGCTCAAAATTGCGCTGTTAACAGCATAAAAACAAAAAACAGAAGCACAAGATATCTTTTTTTTTTCAATTTATGAATTATCTTTTAAATTTGTCCAATACTAGAGGAGGAAATAGGTGAGAGCCAAACCTCGAATTATGATATTTTACTAAGGAAATTCAGTTGGACCACTCTGTCTGTTAAGGGGAACCACACAGGTGCAATGCGATGACCATTTTTCATAGAAATTGTTCTTCAGGTACCTAATATTTATCTGAACAATTTCCGCGTGACAAACGGTCGTCGCACTGTCGCGTCGCGTTGTGCCTATCTGCGGGTGCCTTTCTCAGCATATCTCAACATGTTAATTTCTTCATGAAGAAACATAAAATGCTGAAAATATAGAAAAATGCTAAAATATGCTTTAAAGATAAAATGCTGGATTGATCTCCACCACGTTATCAAACATTTTTTTGTGTTTATGATTTACAGCTCTGACCTCGATTTCTGATAGTATGATTGGACGACACCAGAAGTTTGAAAGCAGTTTTTTTTTAACTACTCTATCAAAAGTCACAAAAATAAGTTAGCAATAAAAAAGACCTTCAATAAGACCTCATTCTAACAGATATCGATAGATGAATATGCGTATCGATTTTATTAAAAGCTACTTTTAAATAGAATTGCATAACATCCCAAGTTTATCATTATGATAGTAAAATATTTGACCTTTGTGTTTTGGTTGAGTAACTGATAATCTGATTAAGTAAAAAGCAAGTTAGTAAGATTTTTATCAGAGAAGATTCTGATAGGTTTAACACTGCGAATTAAAGGCTTAGGACACATTGCGGTTTTTAGCCGTGCGGAAAAAAACCGCAAAATCTGCGTCATGATGGAATAGTATGAAGCTACACGCACTTGCTGTAAAAAAATCGCGCCGTAAAAAATCCGCAGCAAATCTGTGTTTTGCCACGGAATCCGCCGCACCGCGGCGCGGATTAAATTCTCGCGAATATTTTGAGTTCTATGAACAGGTAGAAAGAGACAAAAATCGCGCGATATTTTATCCGGAGTGCGTGTTAGATATGATTCAGTACGCGGATAAAAATTCGTGCGAATAAAAACCGCAATGCGTGCTAAGTCTAAAATTTTAATAAATGATGCAAGTTATGAAATAGAAGGGCTGTATTTTATTTGTCAGTTGAAAAGCGTGAACAAAGAACCTACCTTTACGTTTAATATACCATTTTGTTTGTTCCTATTAATCTTTGTAAAATATATATCTTCTTCTTACATAACATTTTTAAATATAATTTATCTTAGTACTGACCCGACGAGAGCCAGACAATACGTTTTTCAATTTTATTTTCCAATATGATCTTGTTTTTCTGCCACTTCGTGCAAACGTGATGAACGAATAACACCGAAACCTTGAGTTACTCTCGAATTATATTCAAAAACGTCATCCGAGTCCTCAGTTCAATGTCTCACGATATCTTATCGATCGCTAACAGCGACATCTTCCAGACATCCTTTAGCCAATTTGGCCATCAAATACCTACTGCCCAATTCAAGTTTCATTTCACGTACCTAACAAATTAGAATCCGTCTATTCTTAACCGAAAGACAAAACAATATTTTCTAGCGAGTGTGTTGAACTGGTGTCAGATATGAGGTGAATGCCTGGCAAAGTGCAACTTGCATATCGAGTTGCGACAATAGTTCATGTTCCAAGAGATACGTTGCGTTTCTTAAGGCTTGTACACTTAGGAACGGCTGTTGTTGTCTTGTTAAGCAAGTTTAGTTACTAACTTTTCTATTAGATGCCTGTTCTGTCCCACTGCAGGGCTTAATACCTCCCTTTCTTCCTCTCAATCCTCCTGGTTTAGGGTAATTGTGTGAAAAACCTGTTGATAGGGATCAAGCTCGTTCCGCCATCTTCGCCTGGGTCTGCCACGATGTCGCCGGACATTTTCCAGGACCCTCGTTGTAGATGAATTAGCCCATGAACCGTCCGTTTTCTGTTTATTATATATAATTCGGTCACATCAACGTCATGTTGCTGATTACTTACTGATTAGTATGTGAATGATTGAGACGTGCCGGTCGTGACGTCACTGAAGCAAGGGGCCGATGTCTTACGACTTCTTCGAAACGATATTTTATTAACGTGTCAAATCGGCGATGTGTCGTGACTGATATCTGTGCATAGTCTTTGTACAACAATTCTATATCTTGCATTTCAAAGTCTGGCATTTCAGAATACCACATGCAAAGGTCCAGAAATTTTCTCGTTCTTGATGATGCTAACAAGAATACTGTAACACTGCAAAAGTCTTTCAAGGCTTACACTGTAAGGCATTTTCATAGAAATTGATTTATGGAATAATTTTCAAATTAGAAGAAAATGTCCACATTGTTTTGGGAAAATCCATGGCTAATTTCGCCATAAAAAAGTTGCAAATTTGTGCACGAGTAACTCGAGAATCTCTTCTGCATACGCCTTTATGTCTTGGTTACATATTACGCATACTTACTATCTTTCAAGAACTTCGTTGCTCCACTTAGCAACTTCGTTTTGTGTTACTGCAATTCAGTTGTTTTTGCCAACATTGAAAACATCTATTGTAATCGCTGTTTTCGAAAACGCGAATATAATTTTGGCAGCTCGTAGCAAATATATTCAGGTGTTCTTCCTCCATTTCGAAATTGACGCAATGCTGACACCTAAATAGCTTGTAAATATTAAAATAACACCTATTTACATTTAGTTTTAAATGGATTTTAAGAATACAATACAGTCGAATACAATAAAAAGAAACGAAAATGAAACCGACAATTTAAAGATATTGGTACAAAATTACAATCCTGAAACTTGTTTAAACTCCAATATATCAAGTTTATATTAAAAGTTTACATACCACACAAGTGCGTAAATTGTGATAGCTATTACGCACGTGGAAAGATAAACTGTGAATATACTATGTAATACAAACATAGTACGAGCTAAAATATGGCTTTTTGTTTATTAAGATGCTGTTTTGTATCTTCCCTACTTCGGCCTTATAATTAAATGAAAATAGAGCGCAGTTAACAAACACAACTAATTACAAAAATATGCCTATTATCTTCTTACTAGCTTTTGTCCGCGTAAAGTGTTTTAGCATACCAAGGATGTAGGTACCACTAGCGGTATAAAAACCTATGTCCTTGCAGGGTCTCAAACTATCTCCAACACCAACTATACCACAATTCATCAAAATCGGTTCAGCCGTTTAGTCGTGAAACGGTAACAAACAAACAAACAGAGTTAGGTACTTTCGCATTTATAATACTAGCTTCTTCCCGCGGCTTTGCCCAAGTAAAAAGTGTTTTTTCATCCTAAGGGAACACTAGTGGCATAAAAACTATTCTATGTCCTTCCCGGGGTCAACCTATCTCCATAGTTTCATCAAAATGGATGGATTACTATGGGTTCTCAACTCGACATTACGGCATCACTATTCTTTCATCTCAATAAGATAAAATTCCTTCTTTACATTATCACGTTCCTCACACAAAGGTCGTGAAAGCCCAAGAACTTAGGAGCAATTTTTCAAGTCAATAATAATCCCCTATTATTCTTTATGTCATTTCAACATCACGTTTTTGATATAAATCTTCTGATTGGGCTCTTAACGATACGATACGTATGTCGTACATGATATAATTGCAGGAATGACTTAACAATTTGGGTGAACTCATTTTTTAGAGCCTCGTTTTAGATGTCGGTAAATTACAGGTCTAAACCGTATCAGTATGTATTGTCTCGTGATCCTAATCACTAAGCATACATACATTTACTCACGCCTTTTGCGCATGGGGGTTAGGCAGAAACTACAGAACGCCATCTGCTCCGATCCTTAAGGTTACACTAGTCGATCATTCTTCCGTACAAACGTAGTCTGGCGATTACTCCGTTTGACGATGTACGCTCAAAATAAAAAATGATATCAATTTGTCTCATCATTATCTAGCCCTGTATGGAAATAATTTTTTTAAAAAAAATATATGTTTGAAAGTTATGAGCGTCGAACGTTCCATAATTCAACACTAATTTAAACGCATCTTTAGCGGAAAGAAAAACCATAAGAAGAAGGCAAATTGCAAAACGGCCTCCATACAGGGATAGATTAGTAATTCAACAATGCAAATAATTTTATTTTGATAATATACATTTAGTCGCTTTTTCATGATATCTAGACTACCAAAGGTCTGTTTATAAAATTTCGCGCGCTCGTTTTCATCCTAAATCATCATCCATTTCGATACAAATTTGCAAAAGTGCTAATTCGTACGCGAACTAGGTTCTTACTGCTCTACACAGCATCTTTCTCTTTCGCAAGTGTTGTCGGATGAGATAGCATGCATTTTAACCTCGCGCACAAAATACGTCGTGCCGTCGACTAGGGGCACCTTAAATACTCCTTCTTCTTCATTTTGGTTCATAAATCATATACGCACGCCGGTTATAAGTACTGCGAACCTGGCCTTTCTGATGTACTAAATAGAATCCGTATCTTAATACCTAGGTCCCAGGTACATCGTCTCTGCATATCCGCACATAACAATAGGCTATTAAGGTATAATAATGATGGATTAAATCAAATAAAAACGTGTTATACCTATCTAAACGTCTATACCAATATTATAAAGAGGTAAAGTTTGTGAGGTTGTAGTGGGTAATCTCTGGATAATACAAACTTTAGCTTTCTACTGGTGAAATAATTTTCAAAATCGGTTCAGTACAGATATAAGCTGTTATATAAGCTCCATTATTCCTGAGTGACATATACTATAATTTATTTAAAAAAAAAAAAATCCTTATGAAAATTGCAATAATGTAACCCAAAGTAGTAATATTTTGCGTATAAAATTCATTATTTGGCGTGCGCTGAGAAAACTATTGATGATACATAAAAATTATGTACTACATGATTAAAGTGCTCATTATTACCTACAAAAAAGTCTGCGAGACAATATATCTAACTATCATAGTTAAGTCACAATAGCAGCTTTTGTGTTCTATAATTTAATTAGATCGCCACCAGTAGAAATAAAGGTTGGTAACATTCGCATATTACCTAGTATTCATTCTTATTTAAACAAATTTGTAGGTAGACTAAGGTGTGTAGGGTAGGGTAGGTAGGTATGGAGGATTGGGTAGGGTAGATAAGTTTATAGGTAGTTCAGGTGAGTAGGTAGGTAGCCAGTTAACGTGAGCGACGCCGCGGGGGTCAGCTAGTGCTATATAATATGCATCAGTATTTAATATATTCTAAGCTCATAATAGTCATAATTCAGGACACGTCAGAATATACATGTAGAACAGCTTGCCCCATTAGACTGGCTTTCTGTTTACTGCATCTAATCGCGAACTTATGGGATCATTATCTAAAAGCCGGCTACATGGACATACGTACAAACGTAGTAACGACTTGTTCATTCCTATTTAAGAGCCCAATTTACCATTTATAACATGTCCGGTAGTTTCACCCACGCCCGCCTTTAGAAAGTCGATGGGAGCCGCGATAAATACTTAGGTTTCGGCGCCGGCGGTTCTCGCATTGTTCTCCGACCACAATAGGATTATAGGATACGGCCATAAAGCTATTTTCACTTCCGCACGGAGAGGATTTGGCGTGGCGATTATAGATATGCAGCTAAACCGTTTATAACTCGCCAAAATATAGCCGGGTTAACTTCAGAACGTATTGTCTATTGTGATGTTGCACTTCGCTATAGATATTCGTGATATCCATACATTTCGCCATCCAATTTTATAGGAAAACGGCATTTTTTTTAAGTTAATGCGTTACTTACTTTTCCAATGCAATACAGAGAAAATTAGACTGAATTGAGTCGGCGGCGCAGGCGCATATTTTGAAGTGATAACTTCTTATGGGAAGGTAAACCGCTTCGTAACGTAACGCGTTACGGCGTCAGTCTGTCTGGCTTCCCTTTCTCTCACGCATATGGCAGCGGTAGGCAGGCTCTTTCTCTCTCACTCTAATCCACAGCGCTAGTCGTATTTTAAGTTATCACTAGTGTCGGGCGTCCAGAGAGGCACACGTTTTATTTTATTTTTCAGGTTCGCGCTTGACCACTATCTCACCTGTTGGAAAGCGATGATGTGGTAGAAGGTGAAAGACGCTTGCCTAGAAATAATCTATTCTATTAAAGATTCCTAGATAGTAGCTGTCTGGGAACACAGACTCTTGCAGGGAATTACACTCCTTAGCTGTACGCATAATAAAAGTGTTTCCAAAACGTTTTGTGCGTAGGAAAAAGTACACGCAATTACGCTACTGGATTTTGTCCTCTATTTCTTTTGGCATAAGTTGGTTTCTCATTTAAGATTGAAATGTGAAAGGTTGCCCTTAGAATCGAGGACGACAGAAATCCTCAGATATGGAAGTAGCGAGTAATTAGTATGGTAATTTCGACCCGCCTTGTAATACACGACGTAGATTTGGAAGTTTTAAGTTTAGTATGTCGCGCTACTTGACTAATTCTTTTGGCCACTAGCACAATCTCGCTTTACTAACCCTGTTAGCACCTGAAGTTAGATCTAGTAAGGATTTAAATAAAACAGATTAACATCAACTGATATGGATTGAGAAAAGTCCGCACTTGTCTAAAATCTTTTGTCAATTTTCTTTGTGATTAATGAATAGGGATATTATCTGAAAAGCCGACAATAGATTAATAAAAAATATTGGACTGAAAATACGTGTATTTTTCTTTTGACACGTAAACATAAAGTGACGCATTAGATCGTCTAATGCGTTGAAATATCGTGTGACGTCATGCTGTTAGTACACTTTATACTAACATTGTGAAGTCACAAGCCCGTACTTTAATGCGATTTTTCTTTGTATTTTTTTATTGATTTGATTAAGCAAAAAATACGTGTCCAATATTATTTGATAATATCACTGACGGACTAAATAGAACTATTATTCTTACTTCTTCTTCTTCCTGCCCTTGTCCCATGTTACTTGAGGTCGGCGCAACACGTTTTCTTCGTCCATACCATCCTATCCCCCGTCACGCTATCACTGACTCCCTTTTCTTTCATATCACTCCTCACACAGTCCATCCATCTTTTCTTTGGCCGTCCCCTCCCTCTCCATCCATCCACATTTATATTCATAACTCTTTTAGTAACATGCGTTTCATCCCTCCTCATCAGATGACCATAACAGAACTTTTATTATTCTTCCACCCAGGAAAAATCCCTATTGGTAATGCCGTGAATGGAAAGGATCACGGCAATCCAAAGATTTCGCGATTAGACAGACGGCAAAAAGCAATTCTAATTGACTATTTCAGAAAGCCTAGATTTTTTCGTCTCTTTAATAAATGACCGGGATTGCGATTATTTACTCACGTATCTAATCGAAATTCTAATTACTAGCGAGTTGTAACGTAGTCAAAGAGATACATTTTATCCCTGAGCAGTTTTCTACTGAATATCAAAGTTTAAACGCTCTCGTAACGAGTTTCTAACTAACAAGTTTAATTAACTGACGCTAAATCTGTTTTGCCGCGCGTAAGCTAGCCGTGTTCGCTTTTAGCTCGGCCAGCTAGCCGGTACCCATATGAACCTAGAACCTGGCGAGCATCTTCCTTCTCCTAGATCTTTAATTTGGATAATAATACCAGTCTGTTCATTGCCCACAGCTGGGCAAAGGCATCTTATCATACAGAGAAGGCAGGATCGTTAAGGTTGTCCTAGTCGATCGTTCTTCCATACAAACGTAGTATGGCGATTACTCTACTGTTTCATGTAGGTACAAAATAAAAAGAATGATATCAATTTGTCTTATCATTATCTAGCCCTGTATTGAAAAAAAAGTTAAAAAAATATATTTGTAAGTTCCATAAATTTCAACATTAATTTTAACGCATCTTTGAGTGGAAATAAATACCATAAAAAGAAAGAAAACTGTAAAACAGTCACCATACCGGGATAGATTAGTAGTTCAACAATGCAAATAATTTTATTTTGAAAACTAAATGTATACATTTGGTAATTTTTCCATGATATCCATACTCCCAAATGTCTGTTTATAAAATTTCGCACGCTCGTTTTCGTCCTAAATCATCATTTATTTCGCTACAAATTTGCAAAAGTGTTAATTCGTACGCGAACTAGCTTTTTGCTGCTCATTACAGCATGTATCTCTTTCGCACGTGTTGTCGGATGAGATAGCATGCATTTTAACCCCGCGCACTAAATAGTTCGTGCCGTCGACTAAGGCAACCTTAAACACCAAGCGTGGTGTTTAATGCTCGTGCTCTCAAGACGGGTTAGCGATTTCGAACTTATAAGAAAGTCCAGCAGCAAGTCAAAGGGTTTGAGTACGAACTACCGACCAATCACATGCGAGATGAAAGACGCGATGTGGGTTTCGTCTATGTTATTATGGTCGATTGTTCATACCCAAACCCCTCAGCCTTGCCGAATTCACTTACGCAATTTTAGGCTGCAGGATTCCTTTCGGTGTTTTCCTCCTCCGTTGTCAGTGATGTCCAAAACTTAGAAAGTGCAATACATATGAATTGAAATAGTCACATTGGTACTTACCCGTATTAAAATTTGAACCCAGCCTTGCCGAATTCACTTACGCAATTTTAGGCTGCAGGATTCCTTACGATGTTTTCCTCCTCCGTTGTCAGGGATGTCCAAGACAAACTTGAAAGTACAATACATATGAATTGAAATAGTCACATTGGTGAAATAGTTCACTTGCCCGTAATAAAATATGAACCCTCAACCTCAACTACAAGAAGCCAGGTATTATACACTGCCCCCACGAAGATCATTTGAATAAAATAGAAAAAAATCTGAAGCTAACAATAGAAGCCAACCAAGTTTTTAACACCCAAGTTCAACGACCCAAACTTTTCGCATGTCTGTCAACTATAAATAGTGCTCAGCAATAATACGGAAACACCTCGTTCTATTCTAAAATATAATACCAGACATTGCTCTATACTTAGGGGAAACCTTGCAGTCTAAGATTTTATTATAATAAGCGGATTTCACGTCGGCTCAACTCTGTCGCGACTGTTCAAGGAGAATCAGGTTTCATTGTAAATCTAGATTGTTTTGCTCCACTCGTATTTCTTTTGCCTTTCCGTTAGCGCAAATTAATATCATAATAGAAGTTATGGTCAACTAGGTTAATGGCCATCCAAGGAGCGATGTTATCATCGTTATAATGTCGCCATCTTAAGTGTCATGTTTAGGAAAGGCTCCTCAATTTGTTAATGAATGTGTCTTTTTCGTGTTAGCGTCCGCGTTGTCGGTTACCGAGCCGAGGCCTTTACGGGTCGCCTTCACGGGACGGAGACATGCTTCACGGTAATGGTGGCTCTTAGCAAATGAAAACTCGATTTTTACGACGCTTTTTGCGAAATTACTTGGCTCTAAAAACGGAAAAATATTAAAATTGCGCCGCCGGTGTCTTGCGAAGCGTCTTTAATTTCTGCTCGCTTGACTTTTAATTTTGAGGTTGAATTATCTGAATTTAATAAATGCTTTTTGGGGTCACGCCGTCGATGTCGTGTCTAGACTAACAAAAAGCTGTCAATAAACCTATATATATTATACTTTTCCGTGTCATCTTTCTGTAACTAACGTAAAAATTATCATTGTTGGTAGGGAATGCATGTCATGTACCCGGAGCCGGCGTCGCAATACCACAGCAGTCAGCCCCAGTACCGTCCGGCAGCATCGCCGGTCTTCCAGCAGCCTGCTAAGAAGCGCCGCGTACTGAGCCCCACGCAAACGCAACAACATAACGGAATCCAGCACGCACAGCTTGACAACACCGGCTACAAGGTGAGAACTGATACACGGCATGACAATAAATTAACTGTTTCTTATTAGTGGGACAGAATACTGGTTATGGGCGTCATCGTAAGACCAGTTTGTTAATGGTCGTAAAATTACTCCTAGGCTTGTGTTTTCAGTGATGCCAGCAAGTAACTGTGTCATTCATTTATTAAAATGAATAAGGCCCATTTTTTTATCCGTAGTTAACTCAAACAATGCATAAATATCCTATTCCAATCCATCATAATTCCAAATTTCGGAAAAAAAGGCGTTTTGTTTCTCAGTTGTTAGCCTCAAATGGTCAAATAAGTTGGAGAGTTAATAATGTCACCATTTGAGGCTAAGAACTGATAAAAAAACGCGTTTTGTTTCTCAGTTGTTAGCCTCAAATGGTCAAATAAGTTGGAGAGTTAATTATGTCACCATTTGAGGCTAAGAACTGATAAGAAAACGCGTTTTGTTTCTCAGTTGTTAGCCTCAAATGGTCAAATAAGTTGGAGAGTTAATAATGTCACCATTTGAGGCTAAGAACTGATAAAAAAACGCGTTTTGTTTATCAGTTGTTAGCCTCAAATGGTCAAATAAGTTGGAGAGTTAATTATTTCACCATTTGAGGCTAACAACTGATAATAAACGCGTTTTCCAGCATTTGTAACCATTGGTTAGCATATTTGACCATTGGTTGAGTTAACTATGGATCAAACAAGTAAAATAAAAAAAAACCCGATGCATTTTTATGTCATGCTAAATAATTTTTCTAGTAGTAGACACGTTTCAATCGACAATCTATTGAACACGTAATTATGACACGGTCTTGCGATAACACCCATATTCAAACAGTAAAACGCCCATAACTATTGAACGGCTAAACCGATTTTCAATTTTCATCAAACGTAGCTAAGACCACTCTCGATAAAGTCACATTTCAAACAAAAAAAACAACGAAATCAAAATCATTCATCCGTTTAGGAGCTATGATGCCACAGACAGATACAAAACACACGTTGAACTTTATCACCTCTCTTGCCGCCAGGGTTTAAAAACTGGGCCTAAGCGTCGTTGGCTAGTTGTCGCACGCGTGACGCAAGGTCCTGGGTTCGGTTCGCTTGTCGGGCAAAGTGTTACTGGGTTTTTCCATCTGTAATTTCTCAGTTGCAGCTCGGAGTATTGACTTGTGTCCGGTTGATGGCAATAAATGCTCGCCCCCTATTACATGGGACTTAAACATAAGTGGTGAAATGTAGGTGAACCTCTGCCCAACTCTTCGGGGAATACAGGCGTGATGTTATGTTGATTTATACCACAGTATAAATATTGACGAACAGTACGGCAACTATCTACAAACGCTCGAAACGGCAAACTCACACAAACATGCGCAACGACGAGACTCCTAAGCGGCTCGCACTACTGACAGCACCGCGGACGCTCCTTAGGGGTCTCGTTGGTGCGTATGTTTGTGTGAGTATGCCGTTTCGAGCGTTTGTAGTTAGTTTCCATATTGTTCGTCACATATTTATACTGTGTCTATACTCCATTTGAAATAACATTAGAAATTTTGACAACTCTTTTTACAGTTCGTTCAACCGATTTTGACTTCTATCCCGTATACATAAGGATGACATAAAAGTATAAACCTGTTACCAAAACCAACTGTTTACTACAGCTACCATTTGTTGTATCACTAAAGCAATAGATGTCAAAATTGGTTGAACGGGCTGTAAAAAGAGTTGTAAAAAATTCTTATGTTATCTCAAATGGAGTATAGTCAGAAGTATGAGAAACCCTCAAAACACGACACTTTTGACTAACCTTCATTCTTGATAATAATCTTGTTTTAATTTCGTACTTCATAATTAACTTTCCTTTTTCTTTAGCACCAGTGTTCTGTTTACGTCACCTTCGCAATTATAACAGTCAAACTCGTTAAAATGTTCGTCCTTAATTGAACAAGCAACAGAAAAGGACAAATAGATCGACTGGAATATTTTGTCAAAGATCATCTTTTATGTAGAGAAAATCATTTATTTTTAGTCAGTTTGGTAGTTATTTCTTAAGTGTGGAATAAAATATTGTTGCTGTATTTGCATTATTTAACTCGGCCATAACTCAACTTTGCATTTTTCGTCGCACACAATATATCTCGGGGAAAATGCGAGAACACAACGTGACGGGAAAGCAAAGAATTAACACTTTCTACACTACTAAGGCGATTTCGATTCACGGAAAAGCCGCGATTCCATATATTGTAATAAAAGAGTCATATATTGTATAGAAAAGGTTGCTTGGTGTGTTTCAACATTTAATATCTATGTAACAACATCGAACCAGTGTTAACAGTCACCTCCACCAGTTATAATCAGCTGGTTTTATCGATAGAGGATAACATTGCTTTAATAAATGTTTTGAATTTTATTCGATTTATAAATTGTTCTCGTGTTGCTGGTTTGCTTGACTCAGTGTAGATGTCGTAACTGGCTTGAATATACTGAACGAGAAGAATGAGCCATCGTTATTGATGAATCAAATGAAGGAATCTGCCAAACAGTTTGCATTATCTAAATCCAATTGAACCAAGAATTGATAGCCAATCTTCAGTAAAAGAAGAGGCACCAGAAAAAAGATGAAAAAAAATGAATCCAAAGCAAACGGTTGTCTTAGAAAACCGCCTGGAAATTTTGTAGGAAAAATCCTTTCAATTGTTCCACTTATGAAGCGACGTTTCGGCCTCATCGATTGAGTTCATAACACGAATACATGAATGTTAGATAGCGTATCTTATATTCTACTTGCCTTTGTTGAGTATGATATCAAAATTGATACAAGACGGTACAGCGCGATAGTCACATGAAGGAGTCATGTGTAGTTAATTCTTCGTGACGCAGAGCCCGGCCATCTGATGAATATGTAATTGCGTTAACGCTCGCTCTACAAAGGAGGGTGCAGAGCTGAACCATACATATTTTCATGTAAATTGATGGCTACGATCGCGTGCTGAAATCACTGCGTTATTTACTTTACTTGTCACGGGGTCTCAGCACTAAGAAATAAAATTTGGTTCATATAAATCTCACTAGGTGGCGCTGTACGTACCGGTTTGTTATTGAATTGTGTGTAAAATTAACATTTTCTGGAATTGAACATAAAATTGTAAGTTCTTGTTTAATCAATTTATGGGATATTGGGCACTTAATTCAAATTTCAAAGATTATTTGGAAGGATCATTTAAAATTGATGTGAATAGATGGCGCAGTTTTAAATTTCTGAGGCATTCCACTCGATTGTTTAAATTTGTATTGTAACACATTTTGGTGCAATGAAACTGTAACAACGGGAAAAACAAATCTTCTCTGTAATTCTAGAAAAAATATTCACGAACCGAGTAAACCCTTTTACTTGCAAGTCGCTGCTATCACCATCTATCTATCGCCGTGGAACGGAACGGAAAGCGTTCGATGTTCAAAAAATTATCAGTTTAATCAGACGAAAAACGCTAGTTACGTCGGCACGGTTTTCTTTGTATGGGATGAGGCATCTGCATGCTAGTATTATGTTGTCTGTGGCAGTGTAAATCTTTGGTGGAAGGATTGTTGTAGCAAGAAGTTCTACAGATGCTACAGTTTTGACTGTATGAAATCGAGTCCCAAAACTGTGATCAAGTGCTTTCGTGCCACAACAGTTCCAGAACTTTTGCTGTTCTACCTTCTGTGAAGAAATACTTCAAGAGTTTCATGACTCAGATAATTTCCCAAGAGAAATTTGCCGTATTTGCTCCAACAACTAACTGGACCTTATTAAATGTCCGAAACAAGCCTTATTTGTCTGCACACGCACACGTTTCGGTCGACAGTGACCTTCATTAATAAATCCTTTGCTATTTCTTGAATAAAACCGAATCCGATGATGATATGCCTAAAGGCGAAGGCTACTTGGAGTTCCGTCATATTCCGTTCACTAGGGACTTTAATGACCCATTCTTCGCGCAAACAATTCGAGTGTTTAACGATTTTTCCATAACAGCCGGCGGTTATTTTAAAATTGCCCCCTTTGCGAACTCCACAATATCCAGTAGCGCATCTGTCGCGAGATGGTCTTTTTACCGTTAATCAACAACTGGGGCACTTTTGAAAGTATCGCTCGGCGTGCGGCTCGCAACAACACAACGCAACCGAAATTGGTTTGCAGTCCTTTATTGTGTATTTTAACCAAATATTGACTTGTATTGTAGGCCGTGGTCCTTAAGAGTACGACTCCCTCATTTTTTTTAAATTTATTTGTAACTTCTTTTGCAGTTCCAAATTGTAAATAACCCCCTTCGTATACGAGAAAGTTTAAAGAATATTACGAAAACTTTAGTGCCGTTCTTGCTAAGTAGATAGGTACATACAATCGCACCAGGCTTACGAAACTCGGTGCAAATTGCCGTTCTCAATTTGCTGCAAAAGCCAAATAGCTTTTGTTTAGCCAATGCATCTTTGTTTGCGACCCGATTCTCAAATCATTCTACATGTGATCAAGCCACCGTTGACGTTGCTAAACAATGGCTTCTCAACGCTTGTTGCTAACCTAAGTTCACTATATAATCAAATGACAAATTCAACCAACTAAGCTATCTTCATCAAACGCAGTTATTACTTACATACGTAGGCTACGTAAGGTTCGTTCATTTGATCAGTAGCTAATCGATCAATTACTAGATTCAATTTGCGTGAGTTTGACAATTTTATAACGATTCACTTGTGTACAGAAATAACTGAAGCGGTATTCCGAGGTGAAAAATAATGGAAATGTTTGCGTAAGCGGTCGGCACGTGGCCGGGAGGCGAGCCTCGTGATGGTTCAACGTGAGCCCTGCCACGGGAATACACAACTGAACTGGGACATACTGGAAAGGAAATCTCACAATGGAACACGGCCTTTTCAGGCATTTATTTATATCCACCAATTTGTCGAGTTCGCTCCTTATAACAATTGAGGAAAAACATTTGACAAAATGTTTTGAAAAACATTGCCAGAACTTGTTTGGAAATTAATTTGTTTTTCCTTTTTCGTGGCAGGTATTTATTTGGTTATCTATGAATGATTAAAACTTGCCACTTACCATATTTAAATGTTTGTTTGCAAAAGGGTCAGTGCTCCAATTCAATTGCGCAGTTCTATTAACTACTTCTGTGAAAAGAAGCTCAAGTCTAATTTCGTAAAAACACTTAGCACGGGGCGAAATCCAGTTTCCAAACAATTTTACATAATAAAAATTTCGTGAATAACAATTTAATCAGAACTAAACCTATCGATCCATTCGATAAAGGACTTTACGCAGCCGGTGCTTAGGTGTAATTTCGTATGTATCAGCGAGTGACGCAATAGTGTTTGTTTACGTGGAGCAAAGTGGCTACGTGCATTTAGCGAATGGCTTGTACGACGTTGCCAAGTCGTGCCTTGCCAAATTTGGCATCGCGATGATGGTTGCCTACCGAGGCCCGCAACGACATGATTACTTTTTGTTAAGAATTGAGGCACAGCACCAAATTTTGTTTTTGATGTACGCAACATTGTCAACTCACTGAGCAGACGCCTAGTGAGATTGCCAAGATAAACTCAGTACTGTTGTTGATAAATCTCTGATTCTTTGGCCAGTTGTTCTAATGACATGACGTTACGAATGTACGATCCTATGCCCTTACTCCTCGATGCTATTTTAGCTATTTCTTGATGCAAGTATTTGCCTTAGTTTGCTGTCTGCGGTCGTCGACATGAATAAATAAATGGGTCCGACAATTGAATGTCACGATTATCTTATTGTCGGAGCGACGTTGCCACTTCGCAGACCTCTAGTGGCGATTTTGCGGATGGCTGCGTTTTAAAAAAAATGCTTTGCGTCTCTTAGTCTCTTGCTCTTGCGCATTGGGTTTCGCGAAGGTGGGAAAATGACGGAGCATGGCAAGTCCCGGATGTTGCGACAGACTCCGACAATCTTGTATTATTCTGCTCGCGTTTCCTGTTTATACTGTTTTAATTGTAAACGCCAAGGTTCTGTTAGCAGACAAGTGATTTATTGTATTTTATTCATTAAACTTAAAGCATTCTTTAAATTTGACAAATGCATACAGCAGTTCGTTTAATTAATTAAGTGCTTTAAATAAATAAGTTTCTTCTACGGATTCTGCGATAAAAGATATTTTTTTCAATTAATTGATAGTTGTAGACATTCTGTCTGACGACAATAACTTCGTCCACAAAATCTTTTATCGGTGTATCTCTAAACGGTCGCTTGCATTTACTATGTACACAAGCCGAGGGAACATTATGCGCCTTGACATCATTTGTAAATCCAGCGCGAAGGATCGCTTGTTTTTGTTCACAAGTCGGCGTTGCATCGTGTTTGTGCAATGAAGATTTCGTGATGTGATGTGATGGGCGAATTGGCACCGGCGGACCATACAGGTCAGTAACCCGCGGTACCGCTCTCCCCGCGCCCCCCGCCTTACGTAACACCCGCGCTGTTGCCACACCGACGACGACATTGCCAAAGTCGATAGCTTCATGCCGATCATTCGCGCCTGGTAATCTCGTCTTATCAAAAGTCACTCTGCCTGCCCGTTTCGGTCGCCCGGACCGGTTTATCTACAAAATTGCTTTACATAAAAGAAACAGCTCTGATATAAAACAGCACTGCAAACTTTTTGAGTTTTGCCATGGGATAAACCCACAAAAAACGGCCGAGCTCTATGTCACATCGATTAGTCAGTGTCACAAACTTTCACCTCATGCACCGTAGGATATTGTATCTCCGGGTCAGGAACGTTAACTTTCACGGTCGTTACTGATATAGCTTTTGTGCTTGTTCGTGCGACCCCGTCAAATGAAAACCATCAATTTGCGCGGTGCACTATAACAAAGCTAATGTTCGCATATTAGGGCCCATTCCCAAGGTAGATCGACACCGACCCGGCTCCGTTTCCATCGATGTCAATCGATACGTTCTCGACTGGCTTCGAAGTGTGTCGTTAGCTTGCGAATGGCCTACCTATTGACTAATATGACGTCGGTGTATACCGTGTGCCCGCGATTGGTTCTCACTCGGCATTGATTTATTGTCCCACTCATCGTCGCCATATACATGATCCAAGATATGAATATACCAGTCATATCGCACAAGCTTGATATGGGATCAAGCCCTTAGTAAACATTTGTCTGTTTGTATATAAATACAGAGACACTACGCCGAATGCAGAAATATGTATAAAATTTAACTTGTTGAACAAAAGTTTTCAATTGTCATCATCACGAATGATAAAAGTAACTGGCACAAGATTTATAGTTGACTAGCTGAGCCGGCGAACTTCGTTCTGCCTACAGTCGATTCTTTATCTTTTTAGTTTTTTTTTTTATTATGATACCTACTTAGTTTCATTTTATTTTTACTTATTCCAAATTAAGTTATATTTTTATTGACAATGAGCTGCGCGCGGTACTGGACAGTACTTGGACATTGCAACACTACTTTATTTTTCTAAAATAAAAGATTTTTTCTTAAATAAACGTATTCTAAGTTACTCCTTATTACATCAGCTACCTGCCAATATAAGTCCCGTCAAAATCGGTCCAGCCATTTCAGAGATTAACCGGAACAAACAGACAGACAGACAAAAATTGTAAAAAATGTTATTTTGGTGTATGTACCGTATATATATTCATATACATGTAGTAAAAAACGGTTATTTCAATATTACAAACAGACACTCCAATTTTATTTATATGTATAGATTAATACAATAATAAACAAGGCAAGTATTCCTCGAACTTGGCGACCTTCAGTATCCACCTTAAAATATTTGAAGCCTCAATTTTCACAAATAAAACGTCTTAATTAGAATGAAATCTCAAGTAACATTCCTCAAGAGTACGTCTAATTAAATATGGCGACTATAATAAAATTATTTTTCATTGTGATCTCATTGCGTTTGTTCTGAAAACATATAAATCAGCTGCGCAGTGTTCACAGTCGTATGCGCATAGTTGCGGTTGGAAATCTACAGAACAAATATCATAAACTGTAAAGAAATTAAGTTAAGAGAATGAAAATACCGTCTAGAGAGGCACAACTGATGTCACCAACAACTGCAAAGGTTAATAGGCACAGACTAAACCGCACTGCTGACGGTTAAATCTTATCTAAATACACTATAAGGGCCACTTGCGTGAAAAACTTAACTTGTAAGGGCGGTTACGCACTACACGTCCATGATCCAAGTTCGTGATTTGAGTTCCGAGTTCAAAATGTTCTGAATTATGGCGGATAGTGTTCGGATGTAGTGCGTAAGCTTCCCTACAAGAACTACAGCTACTTCGGAACCGAAATTTCACGTACACGGATCGGATTTAGTGCGTAACCGTGATATTGACTGAGACGAGGTTAAGTTGACAATATTGTATGACAAACTGTCAATTTAACCTTGTGTCAGCAACTAACTCTGAGTTAATTTTTTCGTGCTAGTGGGCCTTAGACTTGAAAATAAATAAGTCGTGGTGCACTCTCTCGTCGATGCGCATGTTTGTGTTGTGCCGTTTCGAGCGTTTGTAGGGAGTTTCGGGTTTTTTTTTATCGGGTGGCGTCGAGCAGTTCAATCAGAGTGAACGCGTAACCGGGCGATCCTGTGGAGACTAAGCTATATAGTCTCCAGTCAGGCAGGTAGTTTCGGTACTGTTCGGCCATATTTATACTGTGCCAAACGGGTCCAGCTGAGTACATAGCGTCTACCTTTCTGGCTTCCACAATCCAGTATGTTCCACCCTTTGGAAATACCGGTGTCAGATTTTACTGGCCTCTGACTACCCGTAATCAAGGCTTGGAAACCGGAAAATGTCGAACCGGGTAACGCCTAAGTACAGCCGGTTAATTAGGGTTTTCAATACCGCTCTTTTAATGTTTAGACTCCGAACAAAATAAACGATAAAACCGATTATAGCCGTTAATAACCGGTTATTTTTAAACCGGTTCCAGGCTTTGCCCGTAACAACTCTCAATGATGCACAAATAATAGTTGGGACCAGGGCTAAACTTGCTAATGACGTCGACGTCATATCTTTGTAGTTAGAATATTAAAATTTCCGTCTGTACTGACTACTTAATAGCGTAAGACATTTCTTTGTTACACTAGCTGTTGCCCGCGACTTCGTCTGCGTAGCATTAGTACTTTGAATATCCTATTTTTTATATCGAGCCATAATATTTAAAGGTGTGGACCGCCTAACTTGAGAAATTATTAGTTTACCATACAAAGCTCTACCCCCTAAAGGATGATTTTCGGGACATAAACTACCACTCCATTTTTCGCCCCCTTAAGAGTAATTGCCGGGTTGAAATCTATCCTATGTCCTTCCCAGGGTCTCAAACTATCTCCATACCAAATTTCATCTAAATCGTTTCAGCGGTTTAGTGTGAAAAGGTAACAGACAGACAGACAGGGTTACTTTCGCATTTATAATATAAGTATGGATTGTAAATAACAATTGTTAAACGAGATAAAATAATGACTTGACCACATCTTTCACCATTCACGAAGGTACTCTCACAATCTCTGGATTTTAGAAAACGTGTAGTTTTCTAAATAGATGCTTTTTTATGTGCCATTATGGCGCTTAAGTGCAATATTCAGTCTTAAAGTATTAGCATTTGAATACAGTACTAAAATGAACACGTCTTATTCAAATCTGATCAGCTAAGACGTAGTGATAAAATTTAAATAGTTGAATCACTTGGAAATTATCGTATTCATGTTGGTTCATCAGGGAGACAGCTTGGCACAGACATGAATATATTATATAGTTAAGTGACGCTTTTCATTAATTCCACTACGTTGGATTGTGTCATATTATCTGGCATATTGTTTACTCCTTCATCTTCAATATCATATGATCTGACTCTTCCATTAATTTCGTGTTTTTCCATTGAATTTACTACTTCAAAAAGGTAGCCATTTTCGTAGTATGTCCCCCAGTCCAAGTCTGTTTGTAAATGGCTTTATTAAGAAACGAAGTACTTGCAACACTTTTATGTGCACAGCATCCGATGTTTGTTTAGTGTTTAGTTAGGCGATAACCACGGTTTCGTGCTGGTGCTATTCTGAGCACATTCCATCTGCTTGATACGATCGTCTTGGGTTAAGTTGGCTGTAAAACACAGGACCAATCTGATTGATATATTAACTGAATTTCTCTGGATTTAGCGAAGCAAAGGACAACATAATGACACCACTCTTTTCCATATCTAATAAAAGCCATTTTCTCGAAATTGGCGTTAAAGACAAGCCCTATGTTTAACACCGCACCGTAAAAGAGGGGTGTTAGTTAGAGGTGTATCTGTGTGACTGTCTGTGGCATCATAGCTCTTAAACGGATGAACCAATTTTCATTTATTGACTCTGTCTAGAGATTTCTGTGCCTGTGACATCATAGCTCCTAAATGAATGAACCGAGTTTTCATTTAATGACTTTCTGTCACATTCAGAGACCTTAACGGTTACTTAAAGCTCTCCTTGATATAGATTTTTAGTAAAAATCTGTACTAAGGAATGCCTTAAGTAACCGTTAGTCGAGAGTGGTCTTTCAGCTTTCCAAAAGTTATGCGAAAAAAGAAAGAAAAAGGTTATGTTGTTGTTTTTACTCTTTGAAACGGGATTTTTTGTACTTGGTCTCGAGCATGCCCTGTTGCCTTGGGAAGTGAGTACTTCCCATCCTCAGATCAAATAAAAATTCAAGATGGAACGTTGCAAGCAACAAGGTGACGCCGGTTAAAACTACGCCTTGCCGTATACATACACAAACACGCACACACGTACAACGAAACCACGCCTTAGCCAAGCTTGTCAGTTGAGCTCTCAGATCAAATAAGAAGCTCGATTGATAAGCTAAGGCGTAGTTTCGTTGTTCGTATGTGCCTGTAATAAACACGCACACACGTACAACGAAACCACGCCTTAGCCAAGCTTGTCAGTTGAGCTCTCAGATCAAATAAGAAGCTCGATTAATAAGCTAAGGCGTAGTTTCGTTGTACGTATGTGCATGTAATTGTGTATGTATACGGCAAGGCGCAGTTTTAACCGGCGTCACTTAGTTGTTTGCAACGTTCCATCTTGACTTTTTATTTGATCTGAGTTCCCATCAAGAACGGGGCATACTTTCCCATGGTTGATACAACACAAGTACAAGTTCGGATCGTCGTCGCGTCACGTCGTTACGGGATGTTTTGACGACCATGCACTCGAGCGTCGTGAGATAATGTGTAAACATCCAGCCAGCGACGACGTTGTCCTGTTATGTTATTAATTTAATTGTGAAGACGAGTATCAATTAAATCTGTATCAGAAATTATCACTGATCTTGAAAATTTTTGACGATGTTTCGTGTTAATAGTTATCGGTCCTGTTAATAGCTTTATTATGACAGGCTATAAAAACAAATTTTCCCAGAGATAATCAAATATTCTTAGAATCTAGCTCATCAAAACCAGGACAATCTGATCAAATTGTTAGTCTATCAGTCTTCACTTAAGATCGTATGTCCCCCTATTTGGGGCAGAGAGCGTCCAAAGTAGACCAATTAAATTGCAATTTATTTTTTACTTTTTTTTTGGTTTATGTCTCGTGTCTCCTGTACGGGTCACAAATAAATATATTTTATTTCTTTCTTCTTTCTTGCTTTTCAAATAAATACGACAGTTCCCAAAGGTAGCACACGTGGAAGGGTATCTCAGTAGCAAAATTAAAGCGCATTACTACACAATTTAGTCTGGCCAAGGGGTATCGTGTTACCCAGTTAGTGGGTTGTGGAGCTCAGATAGGCAGGCGTTCCATGGTTAATACTGGTATTCCAGCCACATTTGGATAGACTGCAGCCTTATTGCGTATGTGAATACGGCAATGCAAAGGGTTTAACCGCTATCATTCGACCAATCACACAGACGAAAATCCACATCGCATCATTTATCTCGCATGTGATTGGTCGAGATTGATGGCGGTCAAACCCTTCGCCTTGCCGAGTTCACTTGCGCAATTCGGTTGCTGGAAGTCTTGGAATCGGCTTCCAGTCAGTCGCCTAGTTACGAAAAGACTAAGCAGATCTACACTATTTATTAGCAGATTTATTCGAAGCATTTCCGGTGTATTTTTATTCATATTAGGCACTGATATCAGCATATTAAACCCTGTCAATCATTCTTATCTCTATCTAATAATAGCATTTGCCCGCGAATTTATCCGCGTAAAACTAAAAAAATACATGGATATATTTTTTAAGGCGGCACCCTAGTTATTTTTCTTAAATAAAAGTAGGCTTATAATATCAGCTTTCTGTGTGTGTCCCGCAGAAATAGGTCCAGCCGTTTCGCAGATTACCCTTAATAAACAGACAGACACATGCTTGCTTGTTAAAAAATGAGTTTATCTTATAAGTACCGTATGTACTCGTACTTTCGTATGTATTTAGTAAAATGTTGTTATTTTGACATTACAAAAAGATACTTCAATTTTATTTATTTTTGTAGATTTTATATAAAATCCGCCGAATAGAAAATGATAGAATTGAATAAAATAAAGCGTATGTTAGTTAAAAGCGGTGTAGTTACACAGTCAACTGTGGTTGCGGACGTTGCGGTTTCAGAAACTTAATTTGGATTGCGTTGTGCACCGTTTTCACCAGGAATAATCAACTAAGCGGTCAATGCTTTGTTTTTACCTATTTAAAATCTCTTGAATTTAATAGTATCAGGGTTCACCGCAGCTGCGTGAATACAGAAACCTGGTTCTGGATTCACTTTATCAACGACGCTCGGTCAAGATAACTGAGCACCCGAAATGTCACTGTCACTCTGACGTTCGACTCGCGCTATTGATTGGCTCATGAGGCGAAAGCGGGGCGCCGCGCGGGTCGGTGGGGAGTGTGTTCGTGACATTTCGGGTGCTCAAATATCTTGATCGAGCTATGGCTTTATTACTGCGGCTTCACTCGCGTTTGCTACCCCACGGGACCACAGTATAAATACGGACAAAGAGTATGGAAACTACCTACAAACGCTCGAAACGGCACACTCACAAGACATGCGCATCGACGAGACCCCTAAGCAGGTTTCGCGATGCTGTCAGTAGTGCGGGCCGGTTTATAGGTAGTTTCCGTACTGTTCGTCCATATTTATACTGTGACGGGACCGTAAAATTTTTCGGGATAATGAGTAGTGAAACTCGGCCATGGTGTGGCTTTATAACAGTGAAAGAAAGAATTTCAAATTCAGTTCAGCTCTTCCAGAGATTATCCATTACAAAAATTTTACCTATTATTTAAGACTAGTTAAAATACCCGGCCCCCTAACTTTCCAAAATCAAAGTAGCCTATGTTACTGCTTATTATTATTATATACTTTATTGTACACCACTTAAATGATTACAGGACAAAACATATAACATATGGCTTATAACACCAGTGAAAGTCCCGACAAAATCGGTCCAGTCGTTCCTATGCATTTAGGTAGTAAAAAGCTTCAATTTTATTTATTTGTATAGATGGAGTAAAAAATACGAAATGGCGTACAGATTCTAACCGAATGTGAAATTGGCAAACTCTTAACAAGGCCCGACACACAGAATAGAACATAAATTATACCGGTTATCATTTTATGCGTTTCCTTAGGGTGTTGATAAGAGAAATTGCAGTCAGTTACGTTACACAGTCGTTGGTAGTAAATTGACTCTTTCCAATGATGGCTTCGTATGTCACGTAGCTACAATGACGCTATTGCTTGTGTACTTTGTAAATAGGGCTGTCAATAACTTGTATTTAACCCCTTGTATTGCCAAGCTTGAATTTGCTTAAAAGCCATTGTGTCTAGTAGATCTGCGTTCGCCGGAACGCAGATCTACGCGAGACGCAATGGCTTTCAGTTAATTACGGCGGCATACAGGGGGCGCCGTTCTACGGCGCTTAAGTGCCGTAAAACGGTAACTCTCTAAAGCATACTCCTTAGTAACGGCTAGGTTAAAAGGTTTGAAAAAAAAAACTATTATTGATTCATGTACATTATTTGTGGAACATGTCTTTTTCGTGTAACTAATAGTTTAGCTTTAAAAAATATTTAACAAACAATATTTTTTCGCTACTTTTAGATACTCTTCCAAAACGACTTGGATGTTTGAAAATATTTTTTCACGGAAAAGTTGATGGCTAGAATTTATACATAACTGAAATAGCATATCATATCAAAGAATATTTTGCAAACAAAACTGTTCAAAAGGAGGTTCAATATTGATATTCTGACTCCGAGCGGGCGCACGGCCAGCATTGCGTTAACATTAGGGAATATATACGCTTTAACAGCTGAGGCCCTAGACAATTCGTGTCATTCTTTCAACGAAACCGTGGCGATAGTGATTGGGAAAATGTCAAAAATATATGGAAATGTCAAATGCTATCGAAATGTCACGTGATCAATCCCTAACATTTTGGCCTTTTGACCATCATCTTCGCTGACATAGAATGTCACCTGTTTAGAGCCTCTGGTAATAAAGTTAGAAATATTTGATTGATAATCCCTCTAATGTCACTTGTCAGAACTCATTGGTTTATTTTATCGTCAGCCTTCATTCTGCACCAAATGCGCTAACAGAACACTGAATAGTGTCCTGTTTGGGTAGCGGATAAATTTGAAAGAAAGTTACCCACGGTTGGATGTTAGTCAGTAAAAGTCTGACACGCTTCCGCTTCACCCAGAGCGGAAGAAGAAGTCATTGGACGATTTCCCACGCAAAAAAAATAACAACAATAAAATTGTGGAAAAGGAGGTAGGTGGCTTTTGTCTATAAGGCAATTGACTAGATAGATAGATCCAGAATACGCAGATTTTCAGTTCATATACTCAGTATATACAACTTTTTGAACATTTCCAATGTTCAAAAAAGGTGCAATTAGACCTTCGAATTTTCTAGGTCAGTGTCTGTGGTAGCACCTGATAGCAATTAGATTTATATCACACTGATAAGCGTTTTTTTCTGAGCAAAATTGCAAGTATGTTCGACCATTACGCAATAGGGTAGTTTACAGAAAAAATGTTTTTTGTCCGTCAGGTAGATTATTTAAAAATATTGGACACATATTTTTCTTTTGACCTGTAAACATAAAGTGACGACGATATAATGCGTTGAAATATCGTGTGACGTCACGCTGCTAGTACACTTTATACTGACACAGTGACGTCACAAGCCCCCACTTCTGAACTTTGATGCGCTTTAAGTTTGAAAATTTTTATTGATTTGGTAAAGCAAAAAATACGTGTCCAATATTAATTGATAATCTCAGTGACGGAGTAAATAGAATTATCATTTTTTTACCCAGGAAATATCCATATTGTTTTTTTTTTTATAAAATACGTGTGCTATATCGATGCGATTTAAATGGCGTCGCGCCATCATTAAACCACTGTAAAGTTGGCGATGTAGTTTTTAGCCTGGCAGCCCTGCTTTGCTTAACCATAGAGCATTGTGTCGATGTACGTCGGCTGTCACATGTGTATGGGACCGTTGGCCCGTTTGTCGTTCATTTGTGTGCTGTTGGTAGACAACGCTGTGTTATCTATTGTGTAAATGTAGACCGTAATGTCAATAACAATATACAGGATTGCTCCGTGTGTGTGTGGACCACATTCGTTGTATGGAGAAAGTTTTTTTTAAAAGCTTATTTGGATACAGTTGAAGCAGTTTTCTAGAAAAATAGAACGTTACTTTTTATATAAGATCAAGGGCCCTTGCGCTCTTAGAGCAAATAACCTTCCATTGTACATAATATGACTTGTTCTATAACGTATCAACGCCATAATGATTCCGCTGTGTAAACGGGATAGTGCTATTCGTCCTGTGTAGCTCTCTCTCTCTCACAGCGAAACTTGGCAAAACTATCATGAGCTTTGCTATGTCAGATGATGAATACAGATTTACTACTGCGCAGCCATTGAGGCCAACTTCAGGGCAGCCAAGAAGTTTGGTGAGAACTATGACTCTTATAATATCAAGCATCTATAATATCTTGCTCTACAACTATTCTTTTATTTTCCTGTAATCGATTCTCATACTCCCGATGTCCTTGCATGTACTGCTATAATAAGACTAATCTAATTTCATACAATATTTACCTCGGAAAGCACGGCTGTCATTTGAAGATCTTAAGGTTGCACTTGTCGATCATTCTTCCATACACACGTCTGGCGATTAATCCTTTTTTTGACGGTGTACGTTCAAAATAAACAATGATATCAATTTGTCTCATCATTCTCTAGCCCTGTATGGAAAAAAAGGGAAAAAAAAAACAAAATTGAAAGTTATGAGCGTCGAAAGTTCCATATTTTAACATTAATTTTAACGTATCTTTGGGCGCACATAAATACCCTAAGAAGAAGAAAAATTGCAAAACAGTATTAAATAGATTAGTAGTCATCAATGCCAACAATTTTATTTTGAACAGATACATTTAGTAGTTTTCATAATATCCATATTCCCAAAGGTCGGTTTATAAAATTTCGCGCGCTCGTTTTCGTACTAAATCATAATCCATTTCGCAATAAATTTGCAAAAGTGTGTATTCGTACGCGAACTAGCATCTTACTGCTCATCACAGCATCTATCTCTTTCGCACGTATTGTCGGATGAGATAGCATGCAATTGACCCTGCACACAAAATAGTTCGTGCCATCGACTAGGGCAACCTTAAACAAAAAAACCCGACAATCTGACAAACAGACTTGCCAAGAAGTATCGGTTTACCCAGTTACTGGGTTGTGGAAGTCAGATAGACAGTCGCTCTATGTAAAATACTGCTACTCGGATTCATCTGGATAGACAGGAAGCCGAGCCCGAATTAGTTGAGAAAAGGCTAGGTAGTCCCCGTCTCGAGAAAGTACTGGAACGCGTCTGACCTATGGAACGTTCCAGTACCACAAAACATTAGACGAAAGCGCTTTATATCGCTAAAATATAAAGAAATTGCTCGTTAGTTTCGTATTACACGTATGTTACTTTGAGTTGATTGGTTTTGGGATTATTGGTTGTTGATTGAATTGTCGTTACGTAACTTAGTACGAGTTCTTTATTTACAAAATTTATTGCTTCTCATGACGGGGACTAGATTGATGTAATCAAATCCGTAACATACATTTCAGCGTTATACTTATCTCCCAGCAACTCTGGCCTCCCACCGTCTCATTACGACGTTTTATTTGACATTTATTGTTAGCCCTCATAAAACGTTAATTAATTAAACGGCTCTTTAGTTTTAGTGCTCGTAAAAAGCGATTTCTCTAGGCTCCTACATTGAGTCATTTTCGTTCATAAACTGTACGAAGTTTAAGTTTCTTTTTAAATACTGCTATTTTTTTCTTAATTTTTGCATTGTTTTCGTGTATCTTCTGAATCATTTAGTTTTTATAGTTATTCTAAACTTTGAACATTGTTTTATTTTGCTTTGTTCTTGTCAATAACATCTATCAGTTTCTCAAATTCATTGTATCTATATATAGAGCCGTCTTCAACCTATGGAAGCCCTGGGCCCATTAGGATAATGGGGCCCCCTTAAAGTTTGTTACCGATAAAAATATTTATTTCGTAAAAATAAAACGAGAATGACTGACTACAATACCTTCTTGCTTAATAGCTTTTGCATGCGCGAAGCTACTCTACTGTCGCCCGAAAATAGGCTTGTCTAATTCTGCATGTTTAGAAAAAAAAAATACAATTTGTCTAATGGTATAAAAGTACACTGTTTTAAAGAAAAAGTGCGAGCATCGTCTTCCGGTTAGCGGTCGCCACTCCAGAACTTTTCGGCCCCATCGGCCTTCCGTTCTGCGAGCAATGTGCCCTGCCCACTGCCACTTAAGTTTCGCAATTCTTCAGGCTATGTCGGTAACTTTGGTCTCCTACGGATATCCTTATTTCTGATGCGATCACGCAAGGAAGCCGAGCATAGCCATAGGTCATAGACTTTTGTCTTGAGACACTGCGGTAAATTGGACGAGAAGATACCGCGCATCTTGCCGACCGCCGCCAAGCCGAGTCGGATACGATGTTTCCTCCGACGTGACCTCTTTTTCGAAGTTAGATGTACCCAACTGGACCGTTTGCTCCAGATAGACATAATCGTCTTCAACTTCAAGTGTAGAGTCTCCGATCTTGATAGGAGTGGGTGTCACATAGGCATTCACCATGACTTGAGTTTTGTCCATGTTCATTTTAAGACACACTCTTTCGGTAGCTCTACTGAGGTCATCGAGCATTGTACTGAGGCCCTCCATGGTTTCAGCCATGACCACTATGTCGTCAGCAAACCGTAGGTGAGTGATGTACTCGCCAATGACGTTGATAGCCTAGTCCAGAACCTTGAAGACATCCTCCAGCGCAGCAGTGAACAGTTACGGAGAAATTACGTTTCCCTGTCTCACACCGCGCCGGAGAAGGATAGGTTTCGAGATCTGATCCTTAAGACGGACTAATACGGACCACCCTGGGACTGCCGGTCACCCTCTCGGAAATAGAGCAAGTAACCGGGTTTGAGGATCATCGATTCCTCTCCCTCTCTTCGGACTTCAGATAACCCTATAATACTCCATCGTAACCTGCTCAATTCCTCTTCGAGTTTGGTGATCTTCTCGTCGGTCCGGAGTGTGCGCGTGTTGTACGTTGCCAGGTCCAGCCGTCGTTGTTTTTTTAGTAGCCGGATCTCGTCCGAAGATTCTTAGCACAAGGGGTGCGGTGCCTTGCCGTAATCTCGACCGCTACCATAGTCAAGGGAAGGCAGGCTGCCGGGCCATTTTTTATTTGTGCTATACGGGGGGGGTGGGATTGACATAATCGCCACGCTTGGCAGGAGGGTTGGCGATCGCAGTATGGTTGTTACAAAAGCACAAGGAACGCTGCTGCCCATTCTCTGGTATGTCACTTAGTCGCCTCTTACGACAATCACGGGAAGACATGGGATGGTGAAATTCTTTATGTCCGACACCATAAATAATAAAAATATAGTGTAAGCGAATATATCAACCTTTCAGGGAAAGATACCCCGGGCACGGGCTTCGTGTGCCCTTATGGTAAAGACGGTACTGTATATGTTATCATAAGAGTTCAAAACTATTTTTGAAAGGTCATACTCATCACCAAATCAATAATAATATCCTAAGTAATATCAGCTTGCGAGTTGCTACTGTAATGTAAGCCATACTTAATATAAAGTCTCATCATTTATTTAAATTGCCACATTAATATTTATGGCAACAATTTTACAAACAACACGAAATCGAAAAGAGATTTACATCTCCATACTAGATCCCGGCCTTAGCGTCAATAACGAAGCAGAACGATTCAACACAGAGTATTCGAACTAGGTGCTTATTAAAGACAATTTCTATCTGTATTGTGACGGTAGTTAGTAGTTAGATGACTCATGACAGCGAAGCGACTGCAACGGAGTGCATTGCACTCCAGTCCGCGGGTATTTGCCTATTTGCACACTCCTAAGATAACAATTGACGTTGGCGTCAACCATTGTTCTAAACGTGTGCCCGTCTAACTCGACCGGCACGAATTTTAACTAAAATTACACAACACCATTGTTCCGTAGTTCGAGCTTACTTTCACCAAACACATTTGCTCTAAAAACTTTTTGCCAATGAGTCTATTAAATCGTGTAGAACATCGTTTCCTGTTAAACGCTACAATTTGAAAACAGCCGTTTAAATAACGGCTGACCTCCCCTACAATAAAGTAGAAATTTGTTTGTTAATGACTATGTTATAGTAAAAGTCAGTGATCGATGTTTCCTACACTGTCACATCGTGGGAGCGATAACATCGATACGTACCAGTTTAGATTTCGCTCACAACTAGTCCATTGTAACCAGTTGCGCTGGCGCAGAATTAACATCTCTAATAAATGACAAGAGCGACGAGAGAATCAATATCTGACGGTAGTTTTCCTGTACTAGGCCCAGAACAAAACTGAGCCAAAATCCTAGCATTAAATACACTTGGCTTGAATACATTTCGATACCTCAGTTCCAAAGTGTTGCAAGTCTAAAATTCAGTGAGTTTGAGATTTGAGAGAAACAAGTCGATAAGTGAATGCAGTTTAGTTGTTACACCCAATACTTTTTCATAAGTCAGAATACTTTCGTTTGATATAGTAACAACTTGTTTCCCTTTGGAGTTGAGTATGTTTTCAACTTCCTAGTATCATAAGACCGTTCATAATAATATTTCATTACAGATTAATATAAGAATGTTTAAAAAATACACTGGTAAAATTATCACTAGTCGTATAATTTTCTAATCTATACTAATATTATAAAGAAGTAAAGTTTGTGGGTTTGTGAGTTTGTGACGTTGTAGGGGGTAATCTCTGGATCTACTGTACCGATTTTGAAAATTCTTTCACCAGTAGAAAGCTACATCATTCCTTAGTGACATAGGCTACAGTTTAATTTAAAAAAAAATAGAGATCCTTATGAAAATTGCAATAATGTAACCCAAAGTAGCTTAATGTTGCTTATAAAATTCATTCTTTGGCATGCGCTGAGAAAACTATTGATGACACATACAAATTATGTACTACATGATAAAATTACTTATTATTACCTACAAAAAAGTCTGCGAGAGAATATATCCAACTATCATAGTTAAGTCACAGTAGCAGCTTTTATGTTCTAAATTTTAATTAGATCGCCGGTATAAATAAAAGTTGGTAACATTCGTATTGTAGTACAATTCTTATTCAAATTAATAGTTTAACAAATTAGTAGGTAGGTAGGGTAGGGTAGGAAGGTGGTAGGTAGCCAGTTCACGGGAACGAAGACGCGGGGGTCAGCTAATTATCTCATCAGAACATGATGACTCTTCCCTAACTTTGTGGATTGATTAATAATTGAAGAATCGAAGAGTCTGTTATTATTGCGGCCTTAGCATTTTCCTTTAGTCCTGAAATGTTAATGGTAACAAAGAAAGCGATCAGGAACTAAGTGATCAGTTACTGTTTCTTAGTAAGTATACCTATTGCGGATATATTCAAATAGGAAAAAGCGTGGCCTAAAGTCGTTGCACTGGAGGTCAGTTAAATACAGTAATCTGAGGTCAGATTTGATTGACGTTTTCATGGATTTGTTGTACTGTACGGCTTAAGTGTTGGTATGAGTAGTACTGCAAAAGAAACAGTTTTCAGAATCGTAATCTTAAAATAATAAAGTATAGTTTGTACAAGCAAAAGGCAGAAAGTTCAAATTGAGTATCAAAATATGCCTCCGCATCGCTGTCATTACGAAAAAGGCCAAAAGGCTGGCAGCATTACTACGTTGATCGACAACACTAATTTTGTGACCAAAAATCCAGCTCTCATCGTTCATCTCAATGTTACCACTGCTGGGACACAGGCCTCCTCTCTGTGAGAGGGAATGGGGCGTAATACACCACGTAGGCCCAGTGCAGGTTGGTGGATGTCACATGTCTTCGAATTTTTGCTTTTAGGACATGCCGGTTCTCACGATGTTTTCCTTCACCGTTTTTGAGCAGTGGTGATGAAATAATTTACACAAAGTAAATCACTTGCCTGGGTTCGAACCCACGACCTACGAAACGTAAGTCGGTGCCACCACTGCTGCCCTCATCGTTAAGTTACATAAATTGCCTTTTTGAATAATTTAAAACAACTGCATATACTTTTCATTAAAGCACGTTTTCCAGGTTATCATTTTCCAATTTTCAATATAACCAGTTCAATTTTCAGCGGCCAGTATCAATTTTGTGAGCATAAAATCTCAATTTGCCTTCATATACGTCCCGCCTTTCTATGCAAGACGTGGGTACTTTCGCATTCTCGTCCAAACTACATTTTTATGCATTGGACGAATTTCGTACTTTACCTTGCTAAAGATATTAGTCGAAAGAATTTAATGTAGTATTGGCATACCAAGTAGATTGAGTTAGGCTTTAAATGCTAAGTGTTTATTTTACTTTAGTGATAACAAAACGAAATAATTCTCACCTCCTGTTCAAAAGGTCGATTTCTTGAATTTTTATGAAGTTGGGTGGCCGACCTTGGGAGAAAACTTTTATTGAAAATTCTCTTAATGTACAAACAAATTACTTCAGTAACCTCTAATAACGCTATGAATATAATACAATACCTCTAATAACATAAAAGAAACCTCAATTTTTACCATTAACCAAAAACAATTTTAATCAATTTTTCGTCTTGTTATGCCACTTCTGTTTACATTGGACCGCGTACACTGCCAATAGTGCCAATTGTACGAACAAATACATGTACGATTCCAATGCCAATTTGTAATCGAGATGAGTTCGAGTTCCAACAGTGATGGCCGGTGACCGTTCCTATTTTCTGAGTTCGTCGGCCGACTCAAGGCTTGCAAATGTATTATTTCATAGCAAGACTTCACATGCTATGCGCTGAACGGACCATTGGGATAACGTTGGCGATATTCCATACTCAACGTGCTTGTAATAGATAATCAAAAATATCATTGAGAAGATTTAGCCAAAAATAATTTATTAATAGATGGAAAAAGTGATTATCTCCTGAATATATAATTCGTGGCTTCAACACTGTTTGTATAGTAGAGCAATGTGATTCTAATAACAGTTTTTATCAAATATATTATAATCAAATTAGTTTCGTGTTATTTGGCTTCCTTCGACATACATTATTTAGTTGATACTATGAAACATGAGTCGAGGCAGTGTTCAAATTTTGAGGTATTTGGTTTCAAAAAACTATTGTTTATTGGTAAAGAGAACGAAGGTCTGACTAAAGTAAAACAGGCCTTTGGAGACAATATGGTAATATTATATTAGTTCATGGAAGGGAAAATTTCAATGAGGGTTCCATGCAAAATGCTGCGATTAGAGATGATAGATCTCTAATCGCAGACGAAACATCTCTAAGTAGCCGGTAACAGCCACTTTGTCTGCCTTTTCTTTCTACCGAAGAGAGCATCATTAGTCTGGTTTCTGCCATGCGTGACAAATGGAGGTACATATTCCACTTTTATAAGCTCCATCTATCATCATCCTGTGACAACCAAAATATGATATTGGATGTGTGAAAGACTGAAAACTTGACCGTTTTGTATGATCTACATAATTGTCAAGTACTGTGGCTCGCCTCCGGCGTTGCTTTGGTCATAATAATTTATAGCTTATAACGATCTGCAATAATGTACCTTTCAAATGAAAGATTTTTTCAAATAGGTGTAGTGGTTTCCGAGATTACGCTGCACATGGGCACAAACTCGCACAATGCGGGCTTTGTCTTTATAATATTCGTTAAGTATCTTAACGCGGTATAGTTCTCGCCAAACTTCTTGGCCGCCCTGAAGTTGGCTACAATGGCTGCGCAGGAGTAAATCTCATACAAAAAGCCCAGTTTCGTGCCTCGCGCATCCGGTAAACCAACTTCAGGGCGGCCCAGAAGTTTGGCGAGGACTATACTGGCCGTGCGCCCGCTCGATGCCAAAATATCAAAATTAAACCTCCTTTTGGACAGATTTGTTTGCAAAATATATTTTTTGATTTACATAGCATATCTATGTAGCTTGAGAAGAAATTCTAACCATCAATTTTTCTGTTTAAAAATATTTTAAAACATTCAAGTCGTTTTGGAGGAGTATACAAAAGAAGCGAAAAAATATCGTGTTGATAAATCTTTTTTTTAAGCAAAAGTATTAGTCACCATGCTTTACAACTAATGTACATGAACCAATTTTTTTTACCATTTTGATCTAGCCGTTATTTAGGTAGGAGTATGCTTTAGAAAGTAACCGTTTTACGGAACTTAAGCGGAGAAAGGGCTTTAAAATTAAGAATAATATCACGATCGATAGTACTCCAAGCTTCAAACGATCCAAAATAGATTTGTTTTCAGTTTCCAAATTGTTTCCAATACTGATTGTATTCTTAACGCGTCTGGGACCCAAGACACAACCCAGCCTAAATTTTGAATGATCATGTTGAAACACCGATACACCGTTGAATTTTACTTACCGCCTATCAATGTTCTCTATTCAAGCGAGATATAAAAACAACATGTCTTTACCGATCAGTAAAATATAGCATTAAAAGAGTAGAGATTTTATTATTGGTAGGCTCGCGTTTGACTACTATCGCAACCACAGACATAAATTTAAATAGATAACGCAAGTCCCTCCATCTGTATGAAAACCAAGCGTGCCACTTTTTCACAAAGAATGTAAAAACAAATTTACTTACCAATGAAAGAAAATATTGCCAGTGCCTTGGCCAACTTTTTCTTTCCATTCTTTACAGCTCAAAAAGGCAATTTTCTAGATTTCGGCGGATTTCCGGTGCCGATAATGCTAAATGAAAAGCTCAGATTACGATCATTTGTCGTAACTTTAGTCCGTTTTTTGGCACGCGAAGTACATACAATCGCGTCATCTAGTTAGATTTATGTCTGTGATCGCAACTGATGGCAAGCGACGATGTGGTCGACGCCTTTAAGTAACCTATTCACTCTTGACTTAAAGAACAGCTTTCAGAAAACCGCTGAATGTTAAGTTTCGTAAATTGGGTTTTCCAACTGGGCCTAGATTGTAAACATAGTTAGTACGGCCCTAATGGAAACGACGAAGGACAGGCCAAGCCGTGTGTGTTCTTCGAAGTGTATCATTGAATTAGTTTAGGCATATTGGCTTTGTCGTACTTAAAGACTGTCGACGGACTTGATCGCTTTGGTAAATTGGCAGATTGTTGGTCAGAAAATAATTGGTAATGGCATAACAGAATACATATAACGAATTATAACTTTTGGGATTCATTGAAATCTCATGTTATAACCAAAACAATATTTTAAGAATGCCTTTATTTTTTTAAAGGTGATAGAAAGATGCGGACGTAAAATTCACAGGTGTTGATGTGTACCAAACTGCACTGTGCCTGAGCCCGCGTTTTGTATTACAACTTACAACCCACTCACTCTCACAGAGAAATGATCTGTATCCCAGCAGTGGAAATACGAATATTAAGAGGGAAACAGACTTACGTGTCGTGGCGTGGCGCCGGTTCCACCAATCAAACGAGTCTGTTCCAGCCTACGTCACAACACGAGTTTTGTTGCCAATAAACAGCGTCAGAAGGCGCCACGACACGTAAGTGTGTTTCCGTCTTTATTGGCTGATTTATGTATTTCGAAATAATGTTATCAAATAACCCACGATGTTTATGTTCTTGAACGCAGTTTTACGTGTTGCAAGACTATTCAGTGCAAGGACATGACGAACACAAATTAGCATTGACAGCAAATGTTTGTTAATGTGTTAATGACGCAAATAGGGATGATTCCTGGGTAAAAGAAATAAATATTCTAGTTAGTTCGTCAGTTAGATTATCAAAAATATCTTTATAAAAATAGATTTATAAAATCAATCAAAATTGGCAAAGATAAAGCACATCAAAGTTCAGGAGTCGCTCATGACGTTATTTGTGAGTACAAAATCTACTAAAACGTAAAGTCACACGAAATGTTCACGTATCTAAAGAAAAATACGTGTCCAATATATTTTATTCATCTATCTGACGGACTAAAAATAGTTTCTAGTCATCATCCCTATTACCAGTGGGGTCTCATCCCATACAAAGAAACCGTGCCGACATACTATACTGATTATTCTGATTATTTTTTGTAAATCGATCGCGTTCGGTTCCGTTCCGTTCCACGGATATAGATGGCGATCTATCTATCGCCGTGGAACGGAACCGAACGCGATTGATTTACAAAAAATAATTGGTATAATCAGATGAAAAACGCTAGTTACGTCGGCACGGTTTCTTTGTATGGGATGAGGCACCTGTATGCTAGTATTATATTATCTGTGCTATTACTAACCTATCAAGTGTCATTACTGTAAAACAGAATCTCACATTAGAAAGTACGTTGGCTACCTTCAGTTACTGCTTTTACGCTCTAGACAAGTGCCATTCTATTGGCAATTGTCGAAATGCCAAATTTTTTGGGATTGACCTCATGGCATTTCGGTAGAACATATTCTAGAGGCTTTTAGATCATTCACTTCTTTACAAATGAGCATTTCATTCAAGTACACAATGTTTGAAAATATTACACAATTCAATTCTATAATTAAGGTTCTGACCTCTGTTGTTTACATGTTTACTGTCGGACTTAATGCTTAATGTGTCCCAACAGATATTGTCCCCTAAAGGGTATTACAAAAGCGTCCACCATTATTAATTCACGTCTAAATCGACTTGTTTATTTTGTTACAGGTAAACAAAGCAGCATTTATGAATACTTTTAGCTCTATATAAGGTTAGTAAACATTACTGAAATATTGTGTTTTCAACGTAATTTAATTTTTATGTTCATTAGTATTATTAAGGCCTCGCCACTCTGTCTATGTAACACGAGGTCACTACTCTGCTTAGTTCCTTTTGGATAGTTGCGCAAACATATTTGGTTTCTTTGTTACGGTCTGCCTAGAAATATATCTGACCAGCACTACCTGATCAAATAAATGTATTTGGCATTCCACTATTTTTGTATTAATTTTATTGGTATATTAATTAAAAGCTTATTAATTATTTGGCTGTTTTATGGCTTCATGATTCTATTTTAAAATAATTCGATCCTAATCTCAGCATTGTTTTCGTCTTCCTAATAAAATATGTTAATTTTATTGTTGGACGAACAGTATTACTCACACATCTTTTTGGCTGTCCTTAGGAGAACATAATGTGAATCCCGACAGGTCTATTACAATAAAAATTATTGTTTAATGTGGATTACTTGAATTGACCTGTAACACTTAATTATTTTCAGAATTCGTTAGCATTAGCATCATAATTTTCCGTTGCTTCATAATAATCTACTTTTTCTCCCATTTACATTGAATTTTTCATTAAGTCTTTTACATTGTTAATATTACTCTCTTCAGCTTTTAAATCTTCTATATTGTTAATATTTCTCTCTACAGCTCTTAAATCTTCTATTTTGTTAATATTACTGTCTTCAGCTCTTAAATCTTCTATTTTGTTAATATTACTCTCTTCAGCTCTTAAATCTTCTACATTGTTAATATTACTCTCTTCAGCTCTTTAATCTTCTATATTGTTAACATTACTCTCTTCAGCTCTCTTCATATCTTGCCGTAATATCTACGTCAATTCTTTGGTTTTTAAACCATGCCGTCAGTTTCTCAACGGAGTCTTTGTGAGCCGTGGGAGACTTCGCCATGTGCTACAAATGCTTTTTCGTTTTTTAAGCTAATTTGAATCTACGTGATACACGAACACGAATTCAGTGAGAACTCTGACTAATCTGTTAAACAGTGCTTTAAGAATACCAAATTTTTGAAAAGTACAGTCTGATTTTATTATGATTTTTTATCAATACGCGAATTTTATCTTATTTTATCACGATACTTCCTTTTGGCTGCTGCCAGACTTGGCTTTCTTATAGATAATAATAATAATATCAGTCTGTTACTGTCCCACTGTAGGGCAAAGACCTCTTCTCATACAGAGAAGGCTTACATATCTTAAAGTTTGTTATGGGATGATAATTATCCACATCTAAAAAGTTGTTGATCACAAAGATTTTATTTTTAATCAGATTAATCTCAAGCTCTTACAAGTTACAACCAAGACAGTGTAGCGAGAATTTAGGTCGTCTTAAATCAGTGTGCTTTTTCCGAGTTTTTAACGTACTCACTCGTGATAACGTACACGATCTCTTACGTCAAAATGTATACAAAAAAAACCGGCCAAGTGCGAGTCGGACTCACGCACGAAGGGTTCCGTACTTGGTAAATTGCGGTTTACGATTTATGACGTATTAAAAAAACTACTTACTAGATCTCGATCAAACCAATTTTCGGTGTAAGTTTACATGGTAATGTACATCATATATTTTTTTTAGTTTTTACCACTTTGAAAGTGTCTCTCGCTCAAACTATTTAGATTAAAAAAAAAAATAGAAACCTCAATATCATTTTTGAAGACCTATCCATAGATCGTATGGGTTTGGTGAAAAAAAAAAGTTCTAAGTATGGGGAACCCCCAAAACTTATTGTTTTTTTTTCTATTTTTGTGTGAAAATATTATGCTGAAATCTCTATCTACCGTCAAAAACACATATTGCTGAGCGATGCTCTTTTGTCTTTATTTTCCATACTAATATTATAAATGCGAAAGTAACTCTGTTTGTTTGTTACCTTTTCACGTCTAAACGGCTGAACCGATATAGATGAAATTTGGTATGGAGATAATTTCGGGAAAAAACCCGGTAGTGACTTTACGGGAGCGAAACGACTGTCATAAGCTGGTTAATAATATAAATTCTTTGTTCTCTTCAATTTGTAAACCACGTAATGACGTGGACCACCTTGGTTTTGTTGTGTTGCCAATGTTCCGCATTCTATCGTTTCGGCTAAACATACACATTTTAGAGCCACGATATAATTTAGTTGGTTCTGTCTTTATTGAAGCTTCATTCGGGCGTTGACTCCCGAATGGCTCGGCGATGAAGCAAGTTACTTTATATTTTGTACCAGCTCTATACAGTCATTACCCTTTCTGTTTTTAAGACTTGTCCATCCCAGTTTATGAATCTGTTTCCAAGCTTAACCGTCTGCTGCCCACGTCTTGTTTTTCTACCGATCAATGTGTTTGGTAGAGACTTTCAAAAACATCTCTGATTTTTACGATGTGGGTAGGTACTCATTTCATGTTTGTTATTTAGTTTATATCTAATTATAGTCCAATCGGCTTCTCTGAAATTATGATTTCACACGTTGTTGCTGTCCCAAATTGCTTCTCGTTACCTACCATTACAATAACATATCAATAGTTTTAGCCGTTACAAAGAAGATAAACAATCCGAAGACCAATTACGAAGCTAGACAAAATTATCCATGCCAGAGTAAATATACTCCTCGATAACATGTTTTACCGTCATCATTTCACTGAAAATTGCGTTCATTCCCAAGTTGTGTGAAGAGTAGGGGTGGGGCGTGACGTCAGACCACCCGCTAGGGCCGCCCCTGGCCCCTAAAAATAGAAGCCTGAGCCCGGGAGCCGTTCAATGAAGGCCCGTGGGAGAGGTTTCTCGCCCTCAACAACCGTAGAACGGGCCTCACAAAGATACCGCCCTATTACTCCAACACATAATATTCGCCGTTTTAGTTTTATTATTTCTGAAAACTTTCTCCATTCAATATGGCAGCGAAAACATACAGCGTTTCTCAGACACGTTCGAACAAAGCGTTTCGGGTACTTTCCTATTCATAGTTCTGAGATGTGCTCCGAGTTCTGCATGCGAACTTGAAGATAAATCATGGATTCTGCTTTCACTGTGAAAAATTCATGATATGATTTCCAGTGAGATGAATACCTCAGTATTCCTAATTTATCCTAAAAGTGGTCGATTCGTACGCCAAAAACTCCGGGAGAGAATAAGTAAGCTATGAGCTATTATCGTGATTCGCCTTATTATTTCTGTTACTGCAAATAGATTCCATGTATGTCGACTAATTGTATTCATATCGCGCAATGCCCCCGACATGAAGCTAAATAAAAATAGAACTTCAGGAGTGTTCCTCAAACGCTACTTTTGTTACTGATAACAATATAAAATATCTCGATGACAATGTGGTTTTTCTACTTTTTGTGGCCAGAATAATACAATGTATTTTAAATTTTCATTAACTAGAAGTACCAATCTAATTAGGTTTTCCCCATTTATTGAAGGTCGCTTCTCAAGTAGTTACCTACTCGGAAAAATTGTTTAAACAATAAATATTGATTGAATAAAACCCTCGGCTTATTGACTATACAATACGTAGTAAGTTGGTTAGAAGCAGATAGTTTCAAAATTGAATTCCAACAAAAACACATTTAGCTGAAACAAAGAAATAAAACCACATTTTCATCAGACGAGGTCTCGGAATTACTGAGAGGGGGATTATCGTATTATGGGGGACAGCACGGGTTTACATCAGCATATTTCGGAGTCCCGGGCCTCGGGGAGTAACCCCAGCGACTCATTATAACTGCTATTTTGTAGAAACAATGAAAAAGTCCGGGCGACTTGTATGTAGCTAGCTACCACTCGAATATTACAGTTGCTTTGCATTTGAAAATATTCCCAGAAATTAAGCTGCGGAACGAAAATATGAACTTCTTTTGTCTCGCGTTTTTTAAAACAGCTCCCGGCCAGAGCATGGTGGATTTTACGTTATTCCGTTTATGCATAGAAGCTTTGGCTAAGTTAGCGAACGCAAACGTAGGTTCTTAGTTATGCAATATTTTCTTGTAACTACTTTGAACGAACTGTATGATTTTATGTTCATAGAACAGCTTCATAATTATTTCATAGTAGAAAATATTGCCGTACTCCATTCTGTCCTAGACAGTACCGAGGGTACATCATAAATCAAAGAATGTCCGTATGTCATGCTCGGTCCCAGTCCGAACACTTGTCCTCATTTTGTTTTGTGTACTTTTTCAAACGTGCATTCTGTATGAGAATATTGTCTCATCATGAATGTATCGGAGAGCTTCGTCTCGATTTTGCAATTGGAGATATTGAAACCACTGTACATTTAGTAAAGTTAAGGCATTGAGGCAAAGGTGAAACCAGATTGTATGGCCTCGTCTAGATGTTTATTGGCTAACATTTCGTGCTTCCGTTTACAATGAAACGTCGCCTACTTCTTCGATGAAGGACACTGTAGACTTGCTACAGTTCAATAAATTCTACATTGCTTTAAGTCTTAAAGGCTTCAATTCGTTTCTACAAAACGTTGTCATTCCAGCATTATCTTGTGCAAATCCAGCAGCATATATTGTTTATGTAAATCGTTAAGTTTTAGTTTTTTTGTTCTGGCTCGCGTCCAAACCCATTTTGATTAAAGTCGCAAAAAATAGGAGTAATTTCAATGTCATATTCATTGTGTTATTATGTTATGATTTGTTCATTTTGCTGATTCACTTCGATGTGACATCTACCTTAGGCACCTTGTGTTTGTTCTGATTGAAGCACTTTGTAAATGTACCATTAACATATTCAAATGAATTAAGTACGATATTGAACGCCTATATTAAAATATTTTTTCATTATTTTGTATGCTTGCAAATGCATTCGTTCACCGCACATAATAAATAAACATTCTTATCATTTACGTATCTGTGGTCCGATACGCCTGACTGTTAATACAGTTGATAACATTATCTTGCCTCTATAGTGTGTGGGTTTATTAAACACCCTCAATGTATGTTAAACTATGGTATTTTCCAGTTCAATGGAGACTAGTAACTAAATATAGAGTTGCTCGATCGATCACCGAGGCGAGATTACAGCGGTTTGTTTCTTAACCATAGAGGTTGGGCGAGTCGGTGTTGCTACCTTAACACGTGTAAATTTCTTTATGTACAAAATGTTGGTGTGAGTGCGTGCTCAATGAGCGGCGAGGTATCGACGCAGCCGGTCGTTAGTGGGGTGAGCACGAGCAGGCTCGGGTTGAGGTCCGGGAGGGGGGTAGTTCGGCGCGACCGACCTTGGCCGTGACTCTCCCGGTCCCGGCTCACCCCGGGAACAGCCAGCCCAAATTGATTTTAGAATTTCGCCTGCTATTCTCCTTTGAGGTGTTCCGAAATATGTACGTAGCTGCTTCGACGCTTTTATCGATACCTTTGAGGTTCATATGACGACCGACGTTGTCTACAGCCTTCATTCGTTAAGCGTGGGTGTGAACTTTGGTAGGATAGATAATCTATCAAGCTGTGACTAAGCCGGTTCGTTTTGTTCAGCTATATTTTCCTTTTCGAACAACTCAGTGATTTTTTTACAAGATTTTATTTAACTTGGCTTGATAAATCAATATTCATTTTATAACAGTTATCGCCGATTGAGCTGAATTAGCATCAACTTTTGTTTTAAATGAAAATGCACAGTTATCTAAGTGTCATCATTCTAAACCAAATATGGTGGATTCCAAAAGATGGCGGACCAATTATTTTTATGCACTCCCATTTTTTGGATATCAAAACTATGAAATATTGAAAAGTTATTTGGAATATTAATTTATTTAGTGAGTCATAGACTCTCGGGGATCGTATGTTCAAGTTTAATCTTTCAGTAGATACTATTCGGAGCACTCGTAAAACATTTAGAATTACTAACATATACACTTTTTGTACTGGAGTTACTGGGTTGTTTCGGGACATAATTTATTAATGTGCTTTTATCTCTCTTTTATTTTGTTTTAGGTACACGGTGGTACACCTTCTTATTTTCACGTGAGCCACGTTTTAAGATAGCATCTGAAACGTGATTATAGTTGCTTATCTTGTTTGTAATTAAGTGCTTGACTTTCTTCGTCCAAAACCTAAAAGGAAAATTTGCTTTGTAACAGATAAATTAGCTAATATATTAAAAAATAACTGAGCTCGCGGCTTCGCTCCCGTCAACTGGCAACCCTACCTATCCCCTATCCTATCCTACCTACCTACCAATTTTTTTCTAGGTTCTTCCTTTCTCGGAGAATCCATTCGCGGAGAAAACATCGCCATTTAGAAAATGACGTTAAATGCACAAAGATCTGTCGAATATCAAGTTCAACTGTCCGAGTGTCAGAATTGCGTGTATTGTGATGTTATTATATGTATATTTCTTGAATACTTTATTTTTTTTAATTTTGGATAGTGTGAACCGATTGCGATGAAACAAAAACTAAGTACATTAAGTTTTGCACAATATTTATGTATAAAAGTTAACTACATTCGTTTCGTACATTTTACGTAATGCGTGCACAACTAAACAGATAAAAATACCAAAAAATGCTGGCAATGGCTTTTGTTTCTTATCTTTTAACACCCTGGCTATTTTTTTGGAAATATTTTCGATGTACAAAAACGACTTTTCTACAGATTTAAAAGATGTATTGATTACATTGCCACGAGAAATGAAATGAAAAATCATTTGTGCATAATTTCAGCTGGATAGAACACGGGTAGTGGTTCTAATTTAAATTGCAAGCTTTGATTACACACACAAAGACACCGTGAAAATAAATAAAATCTTTTAATAATACAAACTGTACTCTTCAGGCCAACCCTGAAATGTAACTGTCAAGCTACCCTAGCCTAGATATGTAGTATTTAATGCATATGTGATGTTAAAATGTCTGCTGACCCAGATTTTTGTAATTGAATTGTTAATGTCGTAATTATATTACACATGAAGCCGATTTAGAAACTAATACATTGATGTATCGGCCTATTTATAAATATATCACGTATGTATCACACTAATATTATAAAGGCGCAAGTTTGTGAGTGTGTATGTTACTTCTTCACTCCAGAATGGCTGAACGGATCTGGATGAAATTTGGGACAGAGATAGATCATGGTCTGGAATAGCACACAGGCTTTTCATCCCGGTATAATGTACCCTTGGTATAAGAAAACACTTTACACGCGCAAAACATTCATTCGTCTTAATAACCTTAAAAAAAATCTATATCCTACCTAATCTGAGATGCGTTAAAATACCTGGGTTTTTTGGCCATTTGATATTGATATTATTTCGTCAGCAAGCATGGCTGGTTTTTCACAATTTTTCCAGTAGGATGTGGTTTCTTAGTACTGAATGAATTCGTGACACAAAAGACTTGATTGTAGGAATTAGGGATGTTACGGAAGTGATGATATCGAAACCGAAGTCGGAATCGGAGGTTGGTTGGTTTATCGAAATCGGAACCGGAACCGAAATTAGGCCGAAACCGGAGGCTGAAGAAATATGTGTTGAAATAAAGCAGTTTTAACATCAGCCTTTTTAATTTCTACTCAAAAACAATGCACCTAATTACAGAAAACTTGTTTGTTGAAAAAAACAAACAAGTTTTTTGAAATCGTAATCTTTACTATTTAGACAGGACTTTTTTTTTTACTTTAAAAACGTTGCCCCACACTAGGAATTTCTTCCTGTATCGTGGGTGCGTTTACAAACATAAAATCACATACACAAACACCCAGAGCCGCAACAACTATCTGTAGGTCATACAAATATTTGTTCCGTGCGGGAATCGAACCCGCGACACGCTGCGTAGCAGTCTATCGCTCAACCACTGCGCCAACCGTGCACCCACTACGCGTTGATTGTGTCCCATAACCGCCGCTGCGCATCGTCCTCCGATTTAAAAGTTTCGTAACTGAAATCGCAATCGGAGGCTTAAAAACAATCGGAAGTTCCGACTTTTCGGAATCGGAATCTAACCTCAGTAACATCCCTAATAGAAATCTAGCCGTCCTGGTAGCTTCTTGAGAAAATGAATGTGAAATTTAAAAGATAGAAACTTCCACAGAATTTTGCTGTCGGTGTATGCTATTATCTATTCTTCAAACCGTCCATGTTAAATATGGGATCGACTCCAAGCCTCTCTTACGGAATTACATGGTCAAATACTTTCACTATGGTCATCATCAATCCCTTCCGCTTTACCCAATGTACTTGGTCAGAGCAACATGTCTTTGGCCATTATCTCACGCAGTCCATCAATGATGAATGGACGATTCCTTGGTCTTCCCGGACTCTTGTAGCCGTCCACATTAATACAGTAACTATGCACCGTTACAATTTATTTATCTCATAATTCTCATGGCGGGTAAGGACCAAAATGATTGACATTCGTTTAAAGATCTCAATTTGTTGTCAATCACAATGATGGATGCTTGACATTTTGTATAACAGGCGATTATTTTTAGATCCAATTAAAATTCTTTGGCTGTGCTAAGTAGAATCTCTTTACACTTACGAATATGCAAGTTGGTATTTTGAGACGGGATCTAATAAGGATCCAAAATGTCTTTTAGTTAGATCAACTGATGTTGAACTAGAAGCCAAAAATCACAAATGCATCTCGTTTATTGGAAACAGGATCAAATGGCTTCACAAAAACGTTTTTGTGTTCTTGTTGGCCATGAATTTATACAAAATTTTTGAAGAACGTTTAGAACGTTTTACTGTAGCAGTGTAGCTATAAATATTAAGGTACCTATCCTAACTGCTCCATCTCAAAAACCATTCTATATATCTGTTACGTAGATATATTTTTTAGTGCATGACCTGCAGGACCGGTCAATGTGGTGACACTTGGTCTTGTTTGAGTTAGGGATCCAGAATCATGTAATCAAAGATATAAATCTAACTAGATGACGCGATTGTATGTACTTAGCGTGCCAAAAACGGAGTAAAATTGCTACCGAAATCTAGAAAAATGCCTTGTTACGCCATATTGAGCTGTAAAGACTACAGTCTCTACAGATCAATATGAAAAGATGATTAAAAAACTTTTTTTAAAACAAGGTTTTTTCGTATTTTTCTCAGCAAGCCCTTTCAATTGATGGCTATATCATGGCAGTGCACCAAAAATAACTATTCCGCCATCTTGGGCCTTCTGCCATATTGGGTTTAGGATGACGTCACTTATCTAACCATGCATTGTCATCCAAATTAAACGTGTATACAAAATTTCATCTTAATCGGTAGAGGACAACTGCTTTAAAATTCAGTTGCAAGATTTGACCCGAACACACTTACATACATTACAAGTTAAATAAAAGCTTGTAAAAGAGTTGGCCGAGGCATTGGAAATGTTTTCTTTCATTGGTAAGTAAATTTGTTCAAGTTGTGTGTGAAAAAGTGGCACGCTTGGTTTTCATACAGATGGAGAGACTTGCGTTATCTAGTTAGATTTATGTCTGTGCATGTACTGAAACCATTGTATTTTCTTTCGCGTCTGTGTCAGACACCCCCTGTATACATTAATACACGCGGCTTTTTCTCCTTATTCACCTTTCATGACTACGATTTTCTTTAAGACGATGGAGTCACGCCATAATCTGAAGTTACACCAGTAATACATTACATTGGCTAGCTCGCCAGCCAAGTCATTTGTCAACGTTTCTACATGGTAGCGTCTTCCTTGCTTAGGCAATTTATATGTCTACTGCTAAAGTTCACTTGCCTCGTGAAGGAACGGTAATTTACGCTTTAATTGCATTTGCAAAAAACGGTAAAATGTCAGCATGGTATACCGGGTGGGAATAAAATCGTGGATCAAACGGGGCGATAATTAGGGTGAAATTGAATAAACTAATTTATCGAAAGCTTTTTGCATTGATGACACTTTACGTTCGACTGCATGTTCTCTATTCTGGAGTAAAAGGATTTCCTTATCATATTGAATTGCATCGACTTCATCTAAACTACCAGATATAGCTTTTACAAATGAGCCCAGAGGGTTGAACAAAGCTCGTTTGTTTCTATGATTAAGGGGTAAAATTTGATAAAATTTATCTTTAGTAAGACTAATTAAATACACTATTTGGTTTTCTATACCTAAAGTTTAATTACTTAATTTGCTTTCTATAATTTTCGCTTTAATATTGCTAAATCTAATCTTTAATTTATTCCAATAATTATTCTTCTTCATTGCTACTCCCATCTTCAATGACGCTATCCCCGGATTCCGAGTGAAATTCTGGAAGTCTAGCGTCAAAAAGGAACCAAAAAAAAAAAAAATTTCTTGATTTCACCCAAACTATCGCCCTGTTTGGTCCACGATTTTTTGCCCATCCTGTAAAGAATATTTTGCCATATCAAGTCCAATTAGGGTTATCTGTGTCAAAAATGACTCTGATTCTTACTTTTGAAATACTGAAGAAGACCCGCTATATTAATATGTTCACCGTTTGCATCATTGTGCAGACTCATTCATTTAAATTACCACACTGTCACCATATCTAAAACACGATGTTTTTTTTTACAAACATACGTGTTCTCGTAAACAATTTCACTGAACCCCTTTACATTATCTAAATTGCTTGTGTTTCATATCACGCGACGTGGCCAAAACTAAAATAGAAAGAGCCGTCTTAGTTGGAGGCCGACGAGAATAAATTCTGTGACTATTATTAGGCGAATGGCGTCTTCTGCCTCGTGGCTCTCCACTTCTTGGTGCTGGAGTACACTAATCATGTGCCACCATCTATGCCGTCTGGAAAGTTTTAAATTTAGGACTCTTTCGGTACGGCCTCTGGTTAGAACTTCAAAGTTTGGTACGTTTGAAGCAGTTCTGTGACAAATTAAATTCGATTTTTGATCTCACGGCTCCAAAATTCCTGCCGTATTTTTTTTTTACGATGCTCTCTTCATTATCATTTTGTTATGTTGTGGGCGTCGTCATGTTTATGTTATGATACCGAAAAATATCGCCGAATTATATCACGCTGTTCTTGTTACATAAATACGATTAAGTTTCCGTTCAAATAAATAACGTTTTATTATTTACAACTGATATTCATTCGCCATATCTCGTATATCACTGATGCGATGTTAGAGATAATTCTCAGTAAATAACTGGACACGAATACTGGGCTACAAATTATTAGCAGCATTCTTCTTGAGTATAAAAATGTCTGAGCAAAGTTGCGATGCATTTTACGACGTCTGGCTGGCTGTGCGCATTTTGAAAGGGATTGGATAAAAGCCTTGTATTTTGAGACATTATGTTGCAAGTGAAAAATTAAAAGTTGCAAGGTAGGTAGCTTGTAAATGCCAGATAAATGTTAAATTATGTAAAAGTGTGAAAAAATACACAGCCCTATTAATAAGTGTCTTGCCATAAAGCCATCGGCACTATACTCCATTTGCGATAACATTAGACGTTTAAATTAGTCCATTTTATCGCCCGTTCAACCGATTTTGACTTCAATTGCGTGATACGACAAATGGTAGCTGTAGTAAACAGTTGGTTTTGTTAACAGTTTTATGCTTTTTATGTCATCCTTATGTTTACGGGATAGAACTCAAAATCGGTTGAACGGACTGTAAAAAGATTTGGAAACATGTCTAATGTTATTTCAAATGGAGTTTAGTAAAGTGGACATTTATAAGAAAAATAACAAACGACTTGTTTTCACGACTTGTCCTCGTTGGTTTAATAACAGCTCCTTTTAATTTCCTTATGAATATGTAGTGCGATAAACTAGAAATTTAATAGATAGCGATCATCTTCATAGAACTATGATCACGCACGTCCACATGTAGACACTTCCACGAACTCAATTTACTTACTGTAGGCAATGCGTGACCTGTAACTGTTTCATACAATGTTAACACGCATCTTCGATATGATATCTCTGTCACAAACACGTTTGCCACTTAATTATCTATCACACGACAGTTTCTAAAAGAAGAATACGGAAAACAACCAACTTGTACATAACTTTGACCAAACACTAATTAATCAATTCAGCTTTTGATAGTTCGATTGACATCAAACTAATGGACCCACCTCGTTTACACCGTCAGAAAACTAAATATTGGCTTTCTAAGTGGCAAAAAACAGTTGCTGAACTTCCTTTGGCAGTCTTCAACAGTGTTTGGCTTCCCCCCCAGATACAAAATGTTATTATCACTCAGCCTTGTTTGGCCGAGTCGACTCGGAACCGGTTGCACCGCGGTTGATCGACACAACACTATTGTAAGCTGGTCTGCCACGCCTCCTACATCGATATATTCGACCAGGCAAACAGAAGAAGGGCGGTGTAGACTGAGGGGTCTCTGTAACGTGGTCATTTCTTCACATGACGGCCCGTCAGACAACACGCATATGCGTGCTAGCGGCCAACACAGATCGCTCGAGGAACGAAACTCTAGTTTTTAAACTTTTTAACGAATGATTTTTTTTAAAAATGTGTGGGAAGGTTCCGAAGGTTGTCTCGGTTTCGAAGCATTATTCAATACAACAATACGTTGGGCAATGACGTTTTTACGCTTTCTCAGTTCTTATTGCACTTTCAGCCTCTAGATTTGAGTTCCATAATAAAATACTCAAAAAAGAAATTGATATTTCTTCATAACCTTGCTTAACTCATTCGATGAGGCTTGGTAAGGACAAGTGTGTTCAACGATTTAACCGAATAGCGTCTGCTTGAGGATAACATTTATTTTGTTGACCTTACGCTTTATTTGACTCCAAATATAAAGTTTGAATTATATAACCTTGAACCAAAAATATCAATAGAATTCAGGCAGGCAAATCGCTCATTAGGAACTTTCAAATTAAATAAAAGCAGGTTGTATAACAGACCTGTGTTTGATGGTATAATTTTTAGCCTTTCTTTTTTCTTTTCTTTTTTGATTATAGTCATGAGTTGACCAACGCACAGTGTGTCGACTAGAACATGCTAGCTGGACAGAAATCGTTATCAAACACTCGAAAACAAAGTGTCGTTTAACGTAAACAACACCATAGAGGCGCTAATTCTAGGAATTGTTTTCGTTTAACACTGTGGATTTGTTTTGTTTGAAATGTGTAAGTACCCTTTATTGTGTAAATCACAAATGCACATTTATTCAGTTGCAATTTAGCACTACGTTGGTTAACATCTCCAAAGAAATTTTGTGATTGAATCTATTTTACTAGTGATGGATTATATACTAGAAGGTATGTATATTTTTATTATATATACATGATAAAGTAATTTTAACTGTGTAAATTTATAAAAGAAACCTACCCTCATACGTCTTTCAAGGCGTAATTTTTCTAACTTTCAAAGGTTTGTTGGAGGGTAACTAAAAACCCCCAGTCTACCCCAGTTTACTTTTTTTTTCTAAAGGTAGCTACATATTTAAGCTTTTAAATAATGTATATTTTTTTACCCCGAACACAGTCCAACATGGTTTTATTTTTATTTTTCAGAAGTTACATACAAACTTACTCGTATGGAATTTTTTCAAGAGTGGGTCAAATTAGATAAAAATGATAAAAATAATTTAATGCTAAGGTATATAAAGCAGAAATGGAGCTTGGAGGATGTTGTAGATACATCAGAAAAAGAAATTAAATTACTAATATCAAGATTTTCGGCAAAATTGACTGAAAAATGGAATTCTTGTCGATTCGATAAAAAAAGGATGTTGGAGAAAAATAAGACGTGGCTGGAAGGTGCAGACTTAGAGTTTAAGGTTGCTTTTCACAGACCACAGGCTTCCACATCGGCATCGCTTAAGCTACATCCTGGAAGACCGCCAATAGATTTCGAAAATGCTTCTGAGAAAACTAAAAAACGCCGCGTAGAAGAACTCGTTAGTGAGCGTAGCGCAAGTGAGCTAACGTTAGCTGCTGAGATAGCTCATAGAAAGGCAGGATACAGGAATGTAGCAAAAGCTATTAGAAGTAGCAACAGCCCAGCCAAGGGTAACCAATCCACGTCGGAATCTTGTGTTGGTGGCAGACAATTAAGTAGTGATGAAGCTTTAGCGTATTATATAGACTCTAAGTGCACCACTCACTCTTACAAGCAGACAAGGAAGTGGTCTATGAAGGCGGGACATCGAGTGTTTCCATCATATTATAGCTTATGTAAGTCAAAATTATCTTGTTATCCACTACAGGAACACATTTCTATAACAGAATCACGCGCGGACATTAGGCTTCAAGCTATTTTAGATTTAACCACCAATCGATTAGTAAAAGTTCAGAATGAAGTTATTAGAAGTGTGCTGCAAAATTTCTAGTACTTGTACATAATATTAACATAAGTTCTTAGTGGTATTTGCATTTCATTTGAATTTATTTCTGCATTTTCATTAAAAAAAAAATCAATTTAGATGACTTTTTTGACGTATCTAATGAGATTGTAAGTAGTAATTTTGAGCCTTTTACATAATGTAACGTTTTGTTTTTGTATTTGTAATGTTTTTGTAGTTATTTTTTGCATAAATTCATTTTAATTTAGTGTGTATCATTAATTATATAATTAAACCGGTCATTAATATATTTATATTTTTTATTTCATACCAATAACACCAGAACTCAGGAAAAATAACATTTTTGGCTTATTTTCATTCATCATAAGTGATATAAGTCAAAAAATATTTCTGTCCAGCTAGCATGTTCTAGTCGACACACTGTGCAACGTCCTGAATCCTGATCCTATCTTCAGCTTTAATCAAACATTTTTGCTGACAATAACAACTTTCTCGTTCATGGACATAAGAATTTTATTCTCTTGACCTTAATGTATTGTCAAATCGTATATCATTCGAACATTCACTTCCATTTCCCTTCTCATTTAGGGCTTTAAAGTTATCGTGTTCAGTTTCTCCATGGTCTAATTAACCGTCCCTTTCATAACGTGGCCTTAAACTGCCCGAAGAATTAGTTGTGCACCGATCTGTAACTGATACTTCAACCTTCGATACCTATCATGGCCTGACCGCCGATGATGATGACGTAGCCAGGCGTTATGCCAAGATTTCACCGAATAATAACGAGTTGCCTCGTTAACATTTTAACAAGCACCTTCTAGCCGACTGCTCACAGAAGCTAGACAAATAGTATTCTATCAGGACATAATAGTTGTGCACCCTATTGGCGCACAAGAAGAACGCGGAGAGCCGGGAGAGGGGTCCATATCGCCGAGCTGCAGTTATTTCGACCGTGTTGTATTTATGAATTTTGGGATTTGGACAAAACCTATTCGAAGACACAATCAGCTCTGGGCCCGCCTAGTGGATTATAGGCCACTCCCTCTCTATGAGAGGAAACCTGTCAGTAGTGTGCACATTGTGAGGCCGATGATGATGGTACCAAAATGTCACGTGGTCATCAATATATAATGGCACGTTGTCTAGAGCCCCAGGTCGAGATTGAGCCGTCAGTGCAATTGTAGAGAATTGCAGCCAATCATCATCAAGTGTGTCAATTGGTGGCACTGATACTTGAATTTATTGTGCCAGTCAGTCGTCTTTCAATCTTCATTCGGATTATGTAACGTGTTGGCTTGTTAACAATCTGGTTCTTTTCCTCTCTTCGACTACGGGTGCTATATAAAGAATCCTCATCATCATTCTCATTGTCTTTATCCCAATATATTTATTTATTCACTTACTAGCTTTCGTTCATGACTTTGTGCCCAGGTAGGTAGTGCTTCGAATATCCTTGCTTGTGATTTTTTGTTGCCCCTTTAAGGGTGATTCCCGGGTTAAAAACTTTCCAATGGCGTTGCCAGGGTCTCAAATTATCGCCAAAGCTAATTTCATCTAAATCAGTTCAGCGGTTTAAGCGTGATATCATTACGGATAGACAGTAATGTTCGCATTTACATTATTTAGTATAGAAGTTACACCAACGGAGCACTAATTCTGCTGCTTTTATTCATCCTGTGCGTGGTGGTAGTGGAGTCGTGGACATCATATTTTATTTGGGGTCGGCCTAACATGACTTTATCCATAAAACGGGCCTTACTATGACGTCCATATTCTTAATTCCGTTTCGAAAAAGGGACTGCGCTGTAAGTATTGTATAGCTCTATACAGGCAAGATGAAGGTACAATATTGACTAACAAAGCACTGAAAGCTGACAGGAGTGAATATTTTAGGTTCGCTTTAATCTAATCTTCTAGTCCTGTGACCTTGGGTATTTTATGTTCTCAAACTATCTTTCATCTGCACTGTAGAAGTTCTAAATGCTCTCAATCGGTATGCAGACTACCACCGGGTCTAATATGAGATCATGCAATATCGCACGTGCGCGTGTAGGTATTAGCGTCTGCTGCATTCTAGTGCTCAGTTATAATCGCTTATTTGGCTTCCCGGTCTATTTTCGATAGGTCCGCACTCAGACGCTCTGCACGTATTCACCGTATTACTGATGAATCTGCGGTTTTTTAAATATTATTGTACTGGTTAACACCGTTCACGACGCTACTGTTCACGATTGTTGGTAAATAAATGAAGAAAGGAGACAAATTTGCATGTGTTTGAATACCTGCATAGTGTGACGATCTGACGGTACACGGATATTATTTATATTGTCATGATGGTGGGTAGCTTAGTTTTAGTTTGCAATAAAATAGTCTGTCGTTGACCCAGGTATTTCATTGACGTTCTATTGGCGACGAGAACGGGATTTTTTATTCATTTGTCGTTTTTGGACACGTGTTTACGGGTTTCAATACTAGCATTATGCCTATCGAAAAAATAGAATCGTCTTAATTTGATTTCAAAATAATGGCCAGCGTATATTCGTCGAGTGAATCAGTACATAAAACTAAATGAAATTGATAATGAATTAAAGGTGCCTATGTTAATAACGGTTGTAGGGGAAGAAACCTATGCACTTATGTGCGATCTGTATTCACCTAGCTTCCCGGAAAGCAAAACATATGACGAACTAGTGTAAATGGTGACGGAACACCTGGAACCACAACGGTCGGCGATTGCCGAGCGACACGTGTTCAGCTTGCGCCGACAGCGGGCATGCGAGTCCCTCACAGAGTACCTGCAGGCGTTAAAACACCTCGCGTCTACATTCATCTTTACAAAATACCCACTCAATAAACGCATCTATTCAAAATATTATGATTTTAACACGAAATTAATTCGAAGGCAGGCAACACTGACCAATATGTATGTGAGCCAGAAACATGATATGGCTGCATGCAATGCTTGTGCCACACATACTCAGTCTTATTAGATCCAACTGGTTTCACTAGATTGTTGTGATTCCACTGTATTATGTATGTATCTATGATGTATTGCGCAACACTACGTGAATCAGGTCGAGAAATGTACCTAGGACATTTAGATAACAGTAACTTTATACTTTTATGACCTTCTCATTAGACTGAAAAGGCGTGGCTTGAATAACAATTCTCTGGCAGCAACTGTTTAAAGTTTCATAGTTGAAATCCGTTCATATAAGAAACACTAATTGCTTGAACAACATGTCATCAATACCTAACCTTGCTTCGACCCTCGCCTCACAGTGAACACGGTGTCTCCTCACTAAAAATAAAGCGGCCATCTTGCGAGGACAAGTGCCGTAAGTGAGCAGTACGGATGCGGTACGGTGAGGTACGGGCAAAGTGGTCACTGACATTGGTGACTCAAACTGAGCTGACTAACCAGTACAGCAGGTGTCCTTGGGATTAAGAAGTACCTTCGGCTGTAACTGCGTGCTGGTTGAAGGATTATGTAAATTCAGAAATTTTATACGGCTTGAAAACATCGATCGAGCTCTCGTACTAATTTGATATAGAACGTAAACCTGGTACTTACTAAGTTAGTACTAAAATACATCGCATTGCCACATCATTTATCAAATTCTTGCGCGCCTTTCATAACAATATTCACCTGAGAATAGGTACCAGCATGATTGATGCTATATTCATGAACGAACGTTAAAACTTGCAACGCAATTCTAAAAGATTTTAGCCTCACGTAAACAGTAAACGTAGTTTACGATTCAATTTGTGGCGGTTTATATTTGGTCTTTGGATTGACCTCCCAATGTCGGTCATAAAGTTCTCCGAGGAATTTTTAGGCGCAGTCCAATGAAGGCACTTCGTAGACCTGACTTAAAAACTTACACTGAGCCGGCCGATAAGCAGAAAGTACTTACATTTATTGTGTAATAAATGTGGCGAAGTTTTCTTGGAATTATCTATACTGTTAGGAATACCTTTGGAATGGGGATGTAAACAGCCATTTTTTCACGATAGATGGCGCATCGTCGCTATGGCTATTGAAAGCGTCAATTCCATACATTTTGTCACCAATCATTCAGTAAATTTTAATTTTCTCGAAATATGCCTCTGTGTACTGTACTAAGATGTACCAACCCCGGTGTTCATTTATTGCCCAAAGATGCAACGCTAAAAAAAACTGGGAATAGGCTATACATATTTGTAAGATATGTTATGTACCTGTTAAGGTAACTCTGATTAGGTTCCTTGGTAATCTTCTGCGATATAGTGTAGCTATTAACATATTGGTAATGTTCTACTGCAGGAATGTAATTTGCTTGGCTTAAAGAACCTTGAGGGCTTTGATTGCCGAAATTAAAATAAAACTTCTAACCTAAAACGTTAAGAATTCCAACATTAAAATAATGTTCTCTCAGTGTTTGTACTTTTTCCTACCATGAGTCAAATAAAATTTAACAAGTTACAACTAAAAAATATTCAAATGCTCTACGCATGCCTCTCAATAAGATCTGTTTTTAACCGACTTCGCAAAAAGAAGGAGGTTATCAATTCGACTGTTTTTTTTTTATGTTTGTTACCTCAGAACTTTTTATTGGGCGAACCGATTTTGATGATTCTTTTTTCGTTTGAAAGCGGGTGCTTGTCATGTGGTCCCTTTTAATTTTCATCAAGATCTGATGAAGAACTGCGGAGAAATACATCAGAACTCTTCAATAAATGACGGTAAAACACTCGGGATAGATGCAATCGCATGTCTGTTTATTGTTTACACCATTTCATAACTTAACATCATACTCGTACACTGTAAAGGGGTACGCAGGTGTGAACAGTTCACCCTGGTATACTCTCATTGCACCAGTTTTGTTTAAGTTTCATTTTATTGGGTTCATCTATTCTGGCTTCACTTTGGGCACTATACGCGTAGGTACCTAGCCTATAGAACTGGTCCATTATGTACCACAACTTAAAAGTGAAAAATAAAAAGTGTATTACAAAAATTACAACCGACTTCCAAACAAAAACACTACAAAGTAAAAAAATAACTTCAATTTCGGAAGACGGTGTCAAAAAACGAAAACAGAAACACCGACTTCCGAAATTGAAGTTATGAAGGTGGTTGTAATTTTTGTAAAAAAGTTTTTATCTTTGCAGTTATTCTTGCACGTCGTTTTTTTTAGGTCGTCTTTCAATTCTTTAAGCTGCCAGGGACAATAAATATTATCAATAACGTTAGAAGAAAGAAAGAAAGCCCCCATATTTGGCGTGTTTTTTTTTTAAAAGTTCTTCTTCAAGATCGTTTTTCTCGGAACAGTTTCATTATAAAAATCCAGCAATACAATTAAAAGTTTCAAGACTCTTGCGACCTATTTACGACATACCACCACACTAGAAAGTGGTACGCCATGTGACGTTTGATTTGATCGATAAGAATTACTGTTGTGGCGTAGTAGCCTCGGGCGACTCCACTAATGTATACGATATGATAAGTTCAAGGTTCAGCCAGTCAGTCTAGGGTTACCAACTATTTTTAGAAGAAATAAAGTATATCTGAATATAGAGAGGGTAAATGAGAGCCGACTTATATGAAAGTGTGAATTTTCTTGAGTTTTTTTAAACAGTACTTCTTGCGAATCAAGCAATTTTTCGTTTTGAAAGAAGCCTTGTTTTTCACTGCCTACTGCATAGAAATTATAAACATAAAACAAAAACTCTTATTAGCGAAATGACGGGAATTCATTCAATTAAATTAAAAATTTAGAGTATTTTAGAAAAAAGAAAGAAAGAAACAGTGTTTAATTTTCACAAAACGACATACAATATAAGTATATGCTTATTAACCCTTAGTAGTACTTAAATTAAGTTAGTAAAGAGGAGTAATAAATAGAACAATAATAACATACCTACATTTTTAGCGTACTCTTTTACTTTCGTAATTAAATAAAGTAAAGGAGTACATTACTCCATATTAGAGTACGGTTGACAACCCTACCAGTGACGGACACATTTTTAGGAAGGCCCTTGTTTAGGTTTTGTTGGTAAAGGCAAGTCATGTTTTCTATGAAATTGTTAGCGATTGCTTGAGGCACGAGCTGGTACCGTTACTGGGAATTGGTTCCATAAAGTGACTATTGTCAGGCTTTGAACCTTCCTCAGTATTTAGTTCTCAGTCATAATTCATTCCCGACAATTTATAATCTAACTACCCGCCCCGGCTTCGCAGGAAACCATATATATTAAATACTTCCTCGTTTTTCGCTCTTTCTATTACTAAAAACGTATTAAAATCGGTTGGGTGCTTTAGAAGAAGTAAGCGGAGATACAGACAGACAGACAGCGACATTATTTAAAACTACTCGTATTTAGAGAAGAATCTGAAAACGGACGTCTTAACCGAGGTAGGTCTAAAAACGGCTGACATGACGATTTGGACTCATTCCTGCCGGATTGGCTGGAGAAGGCAGGAGATAGTTACCTGGAAAGATATCGGAGAAGCCTAAGCCTAAAGGCTAAATGAACAAACAGAGAAAAGTCGTCTAAAAGCGACTACAGTTTATTCTCCTCCTTCTCGCGCCCCAGACGCATAAATTCTAATCTCAATACCATAAACTTAAGCTATATTTGTCTGAACCCTTTACATAAACAACAAAGGCAAATTATCATAGAGTAGTACAAATAATGTCGCAACGTTCGCGTGCTGCCCTGGTACTAATACCAGCCATCATTTGGCACTCCTTCCGGAGGCGTAGTGCCAACAATATGATAAAATGGACTCTTGTGTTTTGCAATGCTTTGCCTTAAATTTTACATATCACGATACGCTATTACGTTTGTGGACTATTGACTGGCCTCGCCGTATGTTGAGGTGGAATTATGTACTGAGTTATATAGGGCCCTATGGAAATATTATTTAATATTACGTCTATATTCCCCGAAGGGTGAGGCAGAGATGTACCTTTACCAGTGGAAATGTATCACTCAACAATAGTGTCCTTCACACGTACACTTTGGAGTGGGGCCCGTGCCCACTCGACCCGATTAGACTCAACCCGAAGAATAATACCTGCATATTTCTATTTTGATAGGCATAAAACTTCGATGTATAGTCAGGCAGAAAAGTGTTAATTTAACTTTTGTATCACAGGGAGTGTAAAATTTAAATAATGTTTGGATAAATAAATCAATAATTAAACAAGTAAGTCCTTATTCTTTTTAATATAGCATACGCTCTGTACTTTATAGTAAAAATCACAGATTATTTTTAATTATTATTATTAATCTAATATCTAGTGGCACGGTGGTATTTATTGGATCAGTCTATAAACGTGATTATAATTACTAGGTAAAAAGTAGGCACTAACTTCCAAAGTTAAGTTATTTAGAATTAAATATCACCTGCATTTGCCTGACTGTACAAATGGCACTAAATTGGTAGTAAAACTTCTGGTACTATACTTCGGGTCGAGTCTAATCGGGTTGAGTGGGCACGGGCCCATACAGTGTCGTCCCAAATCGCGCGCAAACCGGTGGTTTGGAATGAGTGCCGAATCTTTCGTTTAAAGATAGCGATTAGGTGCCTTTTATCAATCAATTCTCTGTTACACTGTATTGCACTGTATTTTAAACATTATAATTCCTAATTGACAGTCAATTGGCTGCCCATCGGCTATCAAATTATACAGTTATTACTTAGTAATTACACTGGGTTGCAAATGAACAGTAATGCCAATCACAGTGCTTCTTTCAACAAGGTAAATTGATGTGATAGCATCATGAACTGTTTTAATAAAATGTAATATAATAACCTAACCTAATCACTGTTTATCCAGGACAACTTGTACACATTAGAATTGCAAAAAGATAGCGAGGTTGCAGACTTTGCGATAAAAAATCCTTTTACTGCTATAGTAATTGCAAACGACAATTAAAGACAATCTCGTAGAACCTTTTTTAATTTTTAATTGTGCATACTTTGTAGGTAGTCTTGGTAAACAAGCTTTGTGGTGTCTGACTGGTTAGAGGTGGTGATTGGTGTAAATAAACACATGACTGCATTACAAATACATAGTGCCCATATCTGTAGGACAGAATAACATTGGAAAGGAGGAAAATCCAATGACACTGATCTGGTTTTTGCATTATAGGTTGCAGATTACATACCAGTCTTACGACAGTATAAAAGGAAAATAGATAGAATTAAAGATCTTCAGCCTAAAATTAAAGATTAGGGAAGAAAATTTACAATGTCCCCGACACAAATACTTCTATAAACTAAATAATTTATCTAGTAGTAAACACGCTTCGATGGACAATCCATCGAAACACACTATCGAATTATAACACGATATCTTGTGATAATACCCCGATTCAAAGAGAAATATGCTCATAACTTTGAACAGCTGAACCGATTTTCATTAAACATAGCTAAGAACACTCTCGATAAAGAAACATTTCAAACAAAAAAAAACGAAGTCAAAATCGGTTCATCCGTTTAGGAGCTATAATGCCACAGACAGATACACAGGAACAAACGTCAAACTTATAACACCCCCTCTTTTTCCGTTGGCGGTGAAAAATGAATGTCACATGATCTAACCAAGATTTTGTCTGGACTTTAAAAGAGACTGACCTCTGAGTTTGTTTCGGCCTTTCTTCTCAGAGTAGTCAGATAGGAAATGCCGACCTCATCTATTTTTAAATAATATGATCGACTTGTAAAAGCATTTTTACAAACCAACTTACAGAATTAAAATCATTTATCATTTAATGAATCGAATAGTCAGACTAAAAGAAGTGATGGGATGGGAGAGAGGTAAATTTCGAGTATGGATGGCTACAGAGTTGGGGAAGCTCAAGAAACGATGAATGGTTTGTGAAAGATAATAATTTTCTAGGAAGTAAAGCAGGAGCAGCCCGGAAAGAGCCCACGACCTCAAGCACTAGAGGCGAGGTAGTTATCAGTGCAGCTACTGGATCACCATCCAACTTATACATAATACATATTAATTACTGAAAAATGCTTACATTAAATAATATTTAGACACACTGAAAATCAATTACGAAACCAAATGTATGTTGTATTTATTTATTTGACAACCGGTATTTTAAAACCATGAATATTTTTTTGATTACAGTTTATGCAATATGGTATAATCTCTTGACATTATGATATTATTGTGTCAATTGTTATAAGTTACATCATTAATTATAATGTCAAACAATGAATCATTTATAAATAAGTACCTACTTATTATTTGCACAGATGTCCTTTGATGAGTTTAGGTAAGAAAAACTTGTGCCTAATTCAAGTATCAGAAATGTAAAATTGAGTCAGTGTTTATTATACACTAGCTTCTGCCAGCGGCTTCACCCGCGTGAAAAGTGTTTTATCATCCCAAGGGAACATTATACCGGGATTAAAAGTACCCTATGTACTATTCCAGACTAATCTATCTCTGTGCCAAATTTCATCCAGATCTGTTCAGCCGTTCTGGCGTGATTGAGTAACAAACGTGTATCTATACAAACTTTTGGCATTTATAATATTAGTAACTGCTGTTTAACTCCCTTGGCCAAACCCATAGGTACTGTGAATTTTTCAGGATAAAAGCAGCTTGACACTCGGGAGATAGTGGAACTTTCTACGTGAAACAAACTGTTTTTTTTTCGGTAAGCTTGAGCACTTGAGCACTATGTCACCTGATGGTAAGCGATGATGTTCCGAGGGTGAAGCACGCTTGCCTAGAAGTAACCTATTCAATATTGACTTAAATACTCATAGGTTGTAGCTATCAGGAAACAAAAACTCCGGCAGGGAATTCCACTCCTTAGCTGACCGTAACTCTTAAAAACTTGAAACAATTTACCTCTTTCTAATAATCGTTTAGATTTACTAGATTCTTAAATTCCAAAACATAGAGTACCAAAACATTAAAAACTAAACCATAAAACATTCACTTTGTATCGACAAAGGTCGTACGCAAATGTCAAATCTTTAATCGTTGGCCTAAACAAAAAATATTAAGGTCGTTTTGATCTGTTTATTGAAGAGCTCATGGCCAAGTTATAATTGACTTCGGGTCGTACTCCAAAGTTTGACAACGTTGATCTATGGACGGGTGGCCAGACCGAGACTCCCCCGTGTCTCGAAATGAGCGTTAAGCTGCCTTCATATTAATGTGTCGTGGCGTGTCGCGAGATACAACAATCATACGAATCTGTTCAAGCCTACGTCATATCACAACGAGTGTTGTAGCCAATCAAATGCGTCTCCACGTCACGTCGTAACACGTATAATGCCGCCTTTAAGCCGTTGCTCCCGGCTGTCATTAGTAAAGTTCTTGCTAAACTTCTTGGCCGCCCTGGTTACAATGGCTGCGCAGTAGAAAATCTCATACAAAAACATGAAATTATTTTCAGTGATGAATTAATATCTCCGAAACGGGTGGACGCCGATTTACATGATTTAAACGGATATAGGGAGCGGGAGCAGTGGTGGCCCAGTGGTAACGCCCTCTACTTACGTGTCGTAGGTCGTGAGTTTGAACCCAAGCAGGCGCTTTACTTTGTGTAAATTATTTCATCACCACTGGTCTTAAAACGGTGAAGGAAAACATTGTGAGGAAACCGGCATGTCCTAGAACCAAAAATTCGAAGACATGTGACATTCAACAATCCGCACTGGGCCCTGTGGTGGATTAAGGCCGTTACTTCTCTTAAAGAGGATGCCTGTGTCCCAGCAGTGGGAACATTATAAGGCTAATAATGATAAATGGATATAATGTTTCTACGCTTACACCTTTCATTTAAGACTAAAATTATCAAAATACCTCCATAAATAAAAAAACGTGTTCTTTAGTTACGCAATTATACTTTTCGCTACAAGTCGGATCAATAACCTGGAGGAGACTTTAGAAGCCAACCCCTTATTGGTTCGGAAAATTGTAGGCGGATTAATTTTTAAATCTGTTAATCAAAATCATGGAGGTATGACGTAATTCTACTATCATAGTGGTCAGTTAATAAGCCAGAGTGGTCTTGTTAGTAAACAGCCGTAGAGGGTGCAATAATGTTAAATGTTGTCCATTAGCTTAATAGGAAATTATAACCCGCATACAGCTTAATATTGCTAATATCAATCTACGGTTAAATTTTTTATCGTTATGTACTGGGTATTAATATATTAGGTTAGGCACCAGTAAATCATACTTGATGTTCAATTGATTTATTCGATCATATTATGGAACTAAAAGCGGAGTCTGTCTCGCGTCTTTAACTCCAGAGTGAATAGGTTACTTCTAGGCAAGCGTGCTTCACCGTCGACCACATCATCGCTTACCATCAAGTGAGAAATTGGTCAAAAGCGATCCTTGCATTAATAAAAAAGAACCGGCCAAGTGTGTGTCGGACTTCGCACATTTAGGGTGCCGTACTAAATCGCAAAATAAAGCTGGTTGTAATAGGAAAAAAAAACTGACTAAGTGCGAGTCGGAATCGCGCACTGAGGGTTCCGTAAAAACAGCTACATTCACCAAAATAAATAACATTACTTAAGTCCATATAGTATGAGGGCACCGAACATTGCTCTAACGATAAGATAAACAGAATTGAAGGACAAAATTACCTTTGCCGTTGTTCGTTTACTTGTGCTGCCTGTAAGACATTGCTTCTTGCCAAATTTCATGATTCTAGATTTTTTTATGCCCTTGCGAGAGTAAAGTATGCGCCATTAACGGCTGTATCGCTTGATTGCGTTGATCTAGAAGTTTGTTTTTTACACAGCTGCAAGGGGTTGCAAACTTGAGTATACGATATCAATTTCAACTCGATACCTCCGCGCGTTCCCGAGATAAAGGTTCTTGACAGACAGACGGACAACAAAGTGATCCTATAAGGTTTCGGTTTTCCTTTTAGATACGGAATCCTAAAAAGCTTATTTTTGTATTAAAATTCCTCATACAGGTTGTGTTATGACATGAATATGACAAAACAATATTCCTTTGTATTATACCATTGAGTTTCTTACTCATAGAAATAATTAACATTATTACAACACCAATTCACAGCTAAGAACACTTCGTTGATTACAATTGTTAGCGAGTCATTGTTTCCACTATGTTTTAATTTTCTGGTAATACAAAACTTTTTTTTTTTTTTACAGAAGCAAAAACGTTTAGTTATGCTCTTTTTGGTCATCTAGATAGTTTTGTCCGTACCATTGCGATCATTATCAACAATAACTATTCCGTAAAGGGTCTTTACTGAGAGTTTTGACCGGTTCTGAACGTACACAGTAAAGTTTTTATTGCTGGTTTGGTCCTTATTTTTTAAACGAAAACTTTAGGGAAAATAATTCTAGTTTGGATACTATTCTTAGTTGCCTTTTACTGAATGTCACGTTGAAATATAGCCAGAGAATTACATAAAAATAAGTTCTAAAACTATTCTTTATTTGGCAGCCAAATGTCCTTGTCTCTGACCCCTGTTTGAATGGCAAATATCTTAGAAATAATAGACAATTTATTCAAAAGGAATTTCGTTTCTTTTTTTCCAGGTAATGAAGACTCTTCAACGTGTATTTTGAAAAGAAACTGGGAATTTTATGAGAGGTAAATTATTGAAAAATCAATATACTAGTACTCACAATGCTAACTATTGTTTGCGAAAAAAAGCTTAAAATCACGCTAGTATTTAACGCTGTCTTACACCACACAATTAACAGATCATTTGTGTGTGATATAATCCATCAAAATGGGCTACCTTTCTTAGTTCCTAAGTTCGCACTTTTGCCTTATGAATTTATATATCAGTCTGAGGTCATTGCTAACAACACGTCTTTTATTATAATTATTATGAGCCTCTGTTTATCTTCAATTCCTTAAATATATCAAAACTTTTCCTTTTTAGAAACCGATCTGATATTCTACTAACTAAACCAGATATAGTGGTTTTGCTACTAGGTCTTACTTCCGCTCCTATCAATTACGAGTTCGTGCAAAAGTATATTCAATTGATACAATTTAACTGCATCTATCATGTTAACTTTATTGTTTCCTGGCGCCAAACTTCATTGTTAATAGACATCGGTGTAGCAACACTGACGAAATTCTGCGTAGAAATTGTATCTCGCTTGTGTTGAGTCACTTACTTTATTATTTCAATTAAACCCGCGTTTCCTTTTTTAGTCATCACCATTCTACTCTCTGTTACGTTGAATTTGCTTCCATTGTCTTTGTCTGCTACTATTTTAGTTTCATTACGACCTATCTTGGTGTCTCATCATTTGTCTACGTATTTATCCTCTGCTACTAAGTTCTCAAGTCCATGAATCGGTTCATCGGCTTTGTGACATTGATCTGTATTCTGATCAACGAAGGTTTTCATTCATTGTGCATTGATTGCTGCGTCTTAATCAATATTTTGTACTGAAACTTCATATCACAAAGTTCAATTCTTAATTGGAGCTATAAATTCTCACAAACAGTTCTATTAGATTTCTCAAGTCAAGTGTTGTTGTTTTCGTGTTCACTTGCCTCTTGTTCGTATTTGTTTCACAAACACAGTCGCTGTTGCTTTTCTTTCTCACATCCTTAAAGCCATTGTATGCTTTTTTCTAATTAACTACACGATGAAACGTTAACAATAGTTTGTTTGCTAGCATCCTTGCCACGTTCTTAATTACTTTGCTTAATGAATTCTTACTGTTATTAATTTTAATTGGGTTTTGAACTATTAACGAAAACTTTTCTAGGAATTTCATTGACATAGATTCTTATTTCTTTTTACTGTTATGTTAATTTGTCAAAGTTTATTGCTTGAAAACGTGGGGGCGAGCGAAAAGCTTTTGTTTCAATTTATTTTTCCAATGTTTTTTTTTACAAAACGAAGAATATGGAATAAATACAGCGTTAAAAATCCATGTTATATACATAAAACGCAATATGATTGTGTACTTGATGTTCCTTGCAGTACTTTTGGTGTATCCGCGTATATACCAGTGGTATTTTACCATTTTGGTGTCCATATATGTTTCATCTTATGTATGCACATGCCCTAACTTAGTAACTCATAGTTATGTCATTATTTTGTGTTTCTGTTCCTTCAATATATTTTAATGACCTACGTGATATCGTATATTCGCTTGTTGTCTCATGTACATTACATATATTGTTATTTTCCACATCGGTACATATTGATAACGTCCTATACAATTTACCTCGCAGTTATTAACTGAAAGCCAGTTATGATCCTTGTGCACCAGCAATAAGGTTGGTATTCCCGTAAATATTTTAAGCGAATGGTGTAACTGTCTATTGGCATTCGTTCAAAGAGTTGTGAAAACAATGCTTGCCGCTATTCAGGTGGTCATTATAAGTTTATCGGTCTCATTTTGCCCGGGACGATAATATAGTTGTTTATATACTATTGTCCTTAACCATCAACTGGACTGCAATAATTGGATGTTCAACATCCAATTATTGCAGTCCAGTTGATGATAAAAATTGAAAACCTGATAGATTTAACAGTCTGCGCGGAAATTGTGTATCATTCTACAAAGAGCTACATTTCTTAAATGATTTCGGTGGCCAGAAAAGTGTTGTAATCAATCACGTTTAAACAAAAAGATGCTAAAATATTTTTTTTTTTAACAAAACAGAAATACATAAAAATTGAGATTAATTACAGATATTTCTTGGCAAGTAGAAACAGCAGAACTGTATTCGCAAAGGGCTTATCCGTCTGTGAAACTAACGTTGATAAATAGATAGACTCCTCCGCGGTAATGAATGGTAGGCGATTAAATTCACAAGCGAACTCTCAACACAGCAAAGATGCTGATTAATTACACAGCACCAATAACAAATTGCTGGCCACTTTATAATTACGCCTTTGTTGTCTTACCCAAGTTAATCCACGAACAGTCCGGCACAATCCCAACATGATTGATTCGTATCAGAATCTAATTTAACTTCTCCGACTAATTTCGTTTTTTTTTATACCGTACCTGGGTAACATCAACTTTCTATTTCTGTTTATCCCCTACAGAGATAACTTCATTTTATCTGACAAGGTTTAAGACATTCCTGATTAGTTTTTCTAGAAATTCTTAAGGTTGGCAATAAACGTTTTACAGTTAGATTTAATTTTCTGTCTGTTCTTTATCGGTTAAAGCCTTGGTCTTTTTCCTTTTAGAGTGCACTTAAGAAATATGGTTCGCTTCATTTATAGACGTATTAGATTATTTTAGCTGCTTCCTTATAAGAAATACAAGAATATTCGTATCATTTTCCTGCATTCGTTTATGTAGCCTTAATGTTCTACATAGTTTCTCTATGATTGAATGAGGTTCTTGTGGCATGTGTCGTAATTCTGGTTATTTAGACTTCGGGCTAAGTGGTATGGGACTTTCGACCTTCGTCACCATTGGCCTATACTTAATGAGATCGATAAAATACCCAAGGCATCCAGCTAGAAAATAAAAGTTTCAAGGCATAGATTAATTGATTGAAATAACTCGCATCGTTTTAAGCTTGCTTTTGGATATTTTGCCAGCGTGTTCTCGATGAGACTATGTATTTTTTAAGGCCTCATTCTAGTTTTTCGCTTTCCTTTTTATTCAGAGCGTAATGTGTTTATCAGTCTATGTATGTATGTATGTTTGTTCCTATGTGGCGTTCTAGAGACCAAATGCGTCGGCCGATTTTGATGATTCTTACTCACTGGCGGGATTAAGCTTGGATAATAGAAAAATGGCGGATTTTGGGCGCCATATTGTGAGGCCCCAATTTATTTTATCGTGTGGGGTATCAAAATAAAGGGTTTTAAGAGGCTATTTCAAAAATATATATGTTTAAATGTAAGTAATTCGAAAAAAAAGACAACTAAAAAGTATTAATAAAAAAAAACGAACTAAAAAGACGAAAACAAGAAGAAAATCATGCTGTACAGTCGGTGGATACATCTGGTTTTGGTCAGCCAGCTAGTTATAAGTTTAATTACGATCTGTACTCACTTTTTTTTGCCCTACCTTCCTTTGGCTAGTTGTATGGTATATTTTTGTGCTGACTCGAATCTTACGCATGCCTTAATCTCATATGTAATTCATTTAACGCAGAAGGCATGTAATTCTTCAGACCGAATTTTGAGCACGGCGGCCAATCTCAGTGGAGATTAGCTATCGGCGCGGGAGGTAACTGTAGGTATTTAGCAAGTACATGAAAAGTGAACGTAGCCTTTGCTCAACAGCTAACCCAAAAACATGTTGGGGGCCGATAATTAATCAAAATAGATGCCACTCTTGACACCAGTGGGCGTAAAGCACAAGCACATGTGTCCGTATAACTTCAAGCGTATGTGTAATGAACTAATGACACAAAATCATTAAGTTGGTACTGCCAGAATGATATAGCCAGAGTTCGACTAATCGATTCGAAAGTTCAAGGGAATAATATCATAATTACGTTGTTGCGTGATTGATGTAGGCCTGAATTTAGAAATATACTAAGTTTTTTTACCGAGCCGGTACAGTACCACGGTTCATCGTTGGTAGCCAGTAAAATGCCGCGGTACATCGTTGGTAGCCGGTAAAATGCCGCGGTACATCGTTGGTAGCCGGTAAAATGCCGCGGTACTATCGTTGGTAGCCGGTAAAATGCCGCGGTACATCGTTGGTAGCCGGTAAAATGCCGCGGTGCATCGTTGGTAGCCGGTAAAATACCACGGTATGTACATTGTTGGTCCCGATTGTGATTTGTAGATATTTAACAGTCAATATGAGTTGTCAGAAGCCCGAAAATTTCCAACATTAAAGTACTCATTACCTACAAAAAAGTCTGCGAGAGCATATATCTAACTATCATAGTTAAGTCATAATAGCAGCTTTTATGTTCTAAATTTTAATTAGATCGCCAGTAGAAACAAAAGTTGCTTACATTTGTATTGTAGTATTAATTCTTATTCAAATAAATAGTTTAACAAATTGGTAAGTGGGTAGGTTAGGTAGTTCGTAGTGGTAGTTTAAAAGTAAATTATTTTCCTTCAAGCTCGTTGGCTCGCCTTTATGTCAGTGTTCTACATCTGACTGCGAATATGTGCAATCTGCACATCATATCTTATGGGGGTGTTTTTTTTGGCAGAATGAACGTAATATTATGTTGAATAATGTACAGGCTGCATTAGAACTCGTTTACTATACGGACCTTGTGGAAATTATAACAATTTCCCGTGCGTTCAAGCATTTATGCCATACCTATTATTGGAATCAAATATAACAGCTCACAATGTTAGGATCCATTAATATTAATACTAATTTTTGTCCGTGGTGCTAGGCAACTGGGCTTATCCCAGTTGTAAACGACCCTTTGTGCCTATTGGCCTTGTTTATTCTGTCTCCTGCTTGATATGGAGGGAAGTGGAAATTCGTATATTTTTTCCTACTCCTCCGTTATTCTTTTCTGATTGATTTCGTTGCGGGATCTAAGACAGTTAAATTCATTCTCCGGGACTTCGTCGAGCTTCATTGCTTCGGCGCTTTTCTGGTGGTCGCCACTGTTGATTCTGGCTTTCAGGAGTTGCAGTGTTTTGGGAATAGTGCGGTGGGATTGGGCCAAATAAAATAAATAAAGATAGGTGGTAGGTAGGTAGCCAGTTGACGGGAGCGAAGCCGCGGGGGTCAGCTAGTGTAAAATATTTGTTTTCAGCTGCATCTGGTTAGAATTAGAGATTCCATCATAGTTGAGAAAGCCAGTATATGATGATACAAGGTTTAGCTTTTCACCGTAACGTAATACACCTATTTCACCAACTTGTACCAAGTAATGTTGCCAAGAATTGCGTCCACGCTGCTCTTAGCAATAACGTTGCTTTAACCTTTACTAACGATGTTACTTTACTAGAAAGAACTCCTACGAGTCTTCCAGTCTGTTATGATCAAAATTAATATTCACAGTAAAAGACAATATCCTATCAAGTAAATAACAGTTACCAGAGCAAAACAGTTTTCCAACGCACTCTTAAAAATTCCTAGAATTTATCATGCCTGCGGGATTCAATATTGTAGTTCTTACTTTCCTGTTTTATTCGTGAATATTTTTTAACCTTGAAGCGAGCCGAGTTTTGCATTAACTCCCTTGTAACATTTTCCCTGTGCGAAGGTTAGGTCGGCTTATTCCAACGATTCAGTTATTTCTGTGAAAGTTGTTTTACTAATTGGAGTTAATTCGTCAAGTTTCTTTTTGGACGTCATTTCGAAGTCTGAGATTGCAGATAGCGTAGCGTGGACATAATCATTATTATCTATAAACCTACATCACTTACAGCTGGTAATAGGCCCCTTTTTTTTAGCAATCCCCACACTCTTGTGCCAGCCTCATCTAGGTTCTACTCGCTATGGTAAGAATGTCGTCTGCCAATCTTGATGTACTTTTTGATGCTCATACATATAATAATAGGAATGATAAATGAAAATTTGTTTTGTGTCCGTCAGGTAGATTAATAAAAAAAATTGGGCTCGTCATTTTTCTTTTGAAAAGTAAACGTAAAGTGACGACGATATAATGCGTTGAAATAGCGTGTGACGTCACGCGGACAAGCGCCCACTCCTGAACTTTGAAGCGCTTTATCTTTGTCAATTTTTATTGATTTGGTAAAGCAAAAAATACGTGTCCAATTTTATTTGATAATCTCACTGACAGACTAAATATAATTATAAGTTTTCTACCCAGAAAACATCCCTGCCATGTTCAGCAAGCGGTATTTTCTTGCTTTAAACCATCTAAATGAGACCCAAAAACCGCAAAACCAGAATCATCAACAACAATTTCTTTAACTAAATCAAGTGGAACATTACCCGGTCATCATAACACCATTTTAGAAGCCCCTCTGGCCATGTTGGCTATACCACAGTATAAATATGGAAAAACAGTACGGAATCTACCTACAAACGCTCGAAACGGCGCACTCAAACAAACATGCGCATCGACGAGACGCGTAAGCGGCACGCACTACTGACAGCACCGCGACAGCCGCTTAGGGGTCTCGTCGATGCTCATGTTTGTGTGAGTTTGCAATTTCTGGCGTTTGTAGGCAGTTTCCATACTGTTTGTCCATAACTATACTGTGGCTATACTGCCCTATCTCCGAACTAGCAGCTGCCCTGAGCGATAGCAGTGCCCTCTATTACCCTCTCACAGATAACATGAAGCACTCACAATGTAATGTGGGTAATGTATTTGGCCCGGCCACTATGGCTCTGGTATTTTAAGAGACCCTCTAGTCTAAACCAACACAAATTGGTTTCGGAAACAGGCTGGTTGGTAATAACGCAAGTTGGAGAAGTTACTGTCCAGAATTTATTTAGATTAATGGGGTTTTAAATTAATATTTGAGCGTTTACGTTTAGTTAGAGTATTTATCTAAAGTATCCGTCAGATAACATAAAAATAAAAGTTATTGATCTGACTTGTACCAAGTATAATTAGTAATTACGTTTACTTAAAAAACAAGTTTTATTTTATTGGGATATTTTGGTCTCAAATGAAAGGTATAGGCATATAACCATTTTATCCGTTTAAATCATGTTAATTGGTCCACGCGTTTATGAGATATTAACTCATTACTGAATGCCAAGTGAAAGCTGGTCACGGACGCGATACGTTTGTTTTGATCGTGTTCGCTACACTGCCTTTACATTTCTTTGTATAGTTTTGATATATCGGAATACATTGGTAGACAGGTGTTAACGACTTTTATTTTATGTTATCTGGCGGTGACTTTAGCTTGATGTCTCTTGTCTTGTGTTGGACAAGAAGACGAGGCATTTCTTTGCTAGCCTTGTTCCTTTCACCTCTTCTTAGAATACGTATCGAAAGTATTTCGTTTCTATTAAACATGTGTGCATATTTTTCCAAACATTAGTTCTTATTCCTAGTATTTTTGTAGAGTAGTGGGCGCTGGAAAAACACCTCTTGAACAAAAACAGTGCACGCGAAAACTGTTTCAGATATTCAGATAGGCACTCGAGTAGAAAAGATTGATAGAATCGATTAAGTTCTACGTAATTAGTACTCGTTCGTAATCGTTACTCATTTCGTAACAGACTTCTCTTCCACGGAGTTTCTTTAGTATGCTATGGTACAAAAATTATTTATCTTATACGCTTTCGTCTTTTCAGCTACTATGCCTTTTCTTTGAGACGTATATTATACTAGTTTCTTGGAGCCAGAATATCAATATTGAACTTCCTTTTGGACAGTTTTGTTTTGATTTACATATTATGCTATTTGAGTTATGAAGAAATTCTTTTTAAACATCCAAGTCGTTTTGGAGGATTATCCAAAAGTTGCGAAAAAATATCGTGTTGTTAATTATTTTTTTCAAGCAAAACTATTAGTTAAACCAAAAAACCTTGTTTCAAAAATAATGTACATGAATCAATAATATTTTTTTTTTCAAACCTTTTATGATAGCCGTTATTAAGGAGTATGCTTTAGAAAGTAAGTGTTTTACGACACTAAAGCGGTGAAAGGCCCTTATTTTTTTTTTTTTAAACCATACTATTAGTTACAAGAAAAAAAAACATATTTCACAAATAATGTAGGTACATGAATCAATCATAAATATTGTTCTTTTTCAAAACTTTTAGCCAAGCCAGTTACTAATAAGGAGTATCTTTAGAAAGTAACCGTTTTACGGCACTAAAGCGGTGGAAGGCCCTTAAGAAAGCTACTATAAAGTTTTGTTTGGTTGAAGTTGGTACCATTATACTTAATACTCATTCATATTTCTTTATTATTTTATTAAGTGCCACTTGGGAACTTTTTATTCCTAAAAGTTTCGAAATTGTGTAATAATATTTCATGATAGTAACGAGACGACGGTATTTAGGCTGTATTTATATTAAATTGGAATTTATAATTAAATTAATATAACGTTCAGTTTAGCCCTGTTTACCCCGTTTTATAAACGCGATAGCAGGATGTTTTCGGAATTGGAATAATGTTAGACTTGACTGCAGTGCATATAAATTAGATTAATTATATTCAGGCTTATAAATTTATTGGTTTTCGTTAGTAGCATATAATAAATGTGAGTGAGATTCATTTATTGTTGGCCCTTAAGATATTGTTTAGTTGTTGCTCCTACATCGAAAGCAGCCAGGATGATGTACAGACTCGTTATCATTGGGAGTAAACGCAGGGTTAATTTGCGATAAAGAATAATTTATTTTAGTTTATAAAGTTGTTGTGTAACGATGAGATGATTAGATTAAACCCTCTTTAAATAAATAAAGATTTAAAAAATATATTGTTTAGGGATAGGTATTAAATGTTGTTATGTAATAGCGCACGTGATGTATTTTTCCATTTATTTTACCGGTATGGTCATGTAATTTAATTTGTCGCATGACAATTGCCCGCCACCCTATTAAATATGACTCTCGAATAACGCATCAATAACGCAACAGCGATGAATCAATTAAAATTAATGCAACGATCCATTTTAAGTCACAGTAGAATATAAACCAATAACCTTATTTTAATTTCTTGACTTCTAAGTATCATAAATTAAAAAAAAACCTCTACGTACTTACTCCCAAAACAAAAACCCCGACACAATTTTATTTCATGCTTTTTAAACTACATTATTTATCCAGTAGTAGAAACGCTTCGATATGACACGATATCTTGCGAAAATATACCGATTCAAATAGTAAAAAGCCCATAACTTTTGAACGGCTAAACCGATTTTCATCAAACATAACTAAGAACACTCACAATCACAAGTCACATTACAAACAAAAAAAACTAAATCAAAAACGGGTCATCTGTTTAGGAGCTATGATGCTACAGACAAATACACGGACTTATAACACCCCTCTTTATCGTCAGCGCGGCGGTTAAATAAAGCTTAATAATATTGTTGTAAAGTTAACAGGGAAAATGTCTACTTATAAAATGTTCTTTGTTTTATTTATGTTGTTCAAATGTTATCGTTCACTTTTCAGCTTTCATTTCGTAAAAATGCTAAGTTTATTTTGATACGAAATTCTACGTTTTTACGGCTTCACGAAGTTTTTATTTTGTTAGCGTCTGGCTTACCTCGAACCACTTCGGAGCCACGTTTGATAGTTATACTTTTAATTCACGACTATTTCTTTCCAAAGAGTCATTTGTGTAAACTTTTTCTATGTGGAGAAGGAATCTTAGGAATCTTAATCTTATTCGGGGAAGTCTTAAATATGCTGCGCACGACAAAATTAAGAATATGCTTGTCATTTTTTATTTGCTAAATACAATACTTATTAGCCCTAGTAAAGGAATATGAAACTTTTAAAATATCTTCATCAGCAACGAAGTTATAAAGCTTCAAAGTTGATAGTTTGAAGTGAAGTCCTACATAGATGATGTCAAAGTTCGCGACGCCCATACAGCTGCCATAGAACACGACTTTTCCGCGAGAGGGACAGATTATTTGGTTAAAATTGTTATGTTGCGTGTGTTTTTCGATCAATTTTCTATATTTTTTCACTGTTGGTATTGTATTTTACCTGACTGTCGAAGGAGGGTAATGTGTTTATCAGTCTAAGTATCTATGTATGTATGTTTTTTCCTATGTGGCGTTCTTGAGACCAAACGCGTTGGCCGATTTTGATGATTCTTACGACAATCGATTCGTCTTAACCCTGCGAATGTAACAATGTGCTGCATTAAAATTGGATTGTAGAAAAGAGGCGGCTTTTGGGCGCCATATTGTGGGGGACCAAATTTTTTTTTCTTCCAAACCTATCGTGTGGGGGTATTCAAATAAAGGATTTTAAGAGGTGATTTAAAACACATAAAACACTTATATGTTTAAATGTACCTAATTCTAAAAAAAATAACTAGTAAGTTGTAAATAAAAAAAGTTAATTCAAAAAATCTAAAAGCCGGTCTGCTTAAAAAGTGAACTAAAAAGACGTAAACAAGAAGAAAAGCATGCTGTGCAGTCGGAGGATACATCTGGTTTTGGTCAGCCAGATCGCGAATATGTGTCCTCCGACTGCACAGCCTGTTTTCTTCTTGTTTTCGTCTTTTAAGTCCACTTTTTAAGCGGGTTTTAGATTTTTTGAATTAACTTTTTTTTTTATATTTATCTTTGAAACTTACCATGCATATTCCCTTTTCTTAAGAAAGAAAATACCTATCATAATATGGTTTATTATGTATTGCTAATTGCTATAAATGTAGAGGATACATTTAAATGCAAATTATGCAACTGACGTAAAACCATAGTCTTTATATGACTCGGTCAGATAGAACCTGTCACGCACAAATGCTACATGATGTGCATAGCCAATACTTTAAGGATACAGACGCTAAATTGTTTGTCGCATTGTGGCGTCAGACTGTCTGTGTGGGGCCTTTATAAATAACTACCGACACGAAATCTTTCATCTATAGCCATAACCGTCTCAAGTGAATAGGTCAAGAGTCAAGAGTGAATAGGTTACTCCTAGCCAAGCGTGCTTCACCAATGACCACATGATACCACTATCACTATCATAACTATACCTATATCACTATCTCACCTGAGTAACAGAGTGGTCAAATGTGAGCCTACCTACAAATAAAAAAGAATTCCCAGGTACTGCAACAACCAGGGTTAATATCAAATGATCTTATACCAGCTCGAAAGCATATCTGTTCTCCACATCAATGACCCTACAAACAGATATGGTTCATTAAATAAATGGAAGTTTTACTGGTCACAAGTTTTCCTTGTTTATATTATGAGTTTTGCTCAGAACTTGTACTTTTGAGGAATAAATTACTTTAGGGTTACGCGTAACTTTTATGTCTCTTTTAGTTAATATAGGTACAGAAAAAAATGGGATAGTTGATTTAGTAACTCACTCGATCCGTACTATAATATGCATATAGTTAATTTAAAAACTTACAAAATAAAAAAGCTTTTTTTACAAAAAAATACTACCGACTTCCAACTAAAAACACTACAAAGTGAAAAATAACTTTCTTTTTCGAAGTCGGTGTCCATAAGGAAAAAAATGGTACCTACCAAAGACACCGACTTTTTGATAAATTTATAGAAAAAAACCGGCCGACTGCGAGTCGGACTCGCGCACGAAGAGTTCCGTACCATTATCGCAAAAAGCGGCAAAAATATCACGTTTGTTGTATGGGAGCCCCACTCAAATATTTATTTTATTGTTTTTATTTGTTGTTATAGCTGCAACAGAAATACATTATCTGTGAAAATTTCAAATGCCTAGCTATCACGGTTCATTATATACAGTCTGGTGACAGATGGACAGACAGACGGATCGCGGAGTCTTAGTAATAGGGTCCCGTTTTTACCCTTTGGGTACGGAACCCAAAAAACAACACAGCTAATATTACAACAGTTAATATTTTTCAATATCATGTGCAAAATATTGTGGAATTATTTAAAAATATTTTCCTAGTTTTATGATGATTCGATAAAGGTTGATAGTAGTGCCTTTACCTCTCGATCCTAAAGTCCTTCAATATAGTTTCATTCAATGTCACACAAGATTAATATTTTGTTCCTCCATACCGTTGTGTCCCCCGTCACGCTCTCACTGACCCTCTTTTATTTCATGTCACTCCTCACACAGTCCAGCCATTTTTTTTTTGGCCTTCCCCTGCCTCTCCAGTCTCCATCCATCCTTACATAATATATTCATAACTCTTCCTTCAACTTTTCGGTCACTGGCGCCACTCCTCTAGTATACTCATTTCTCACTTTATCCATTCTCGTCTCTTCGCTTATTCATCTCAACATTCTCATCTCGGCTACATGCAAAATCACGATGTTTTCCTTTGACAATGTCAGCAATGTCCAAGATAAAGAAGTCAAGAGTGAATAGGTTACTTCTAGGCAAGCGTGCTCCACCGTTGACCACATCATCGCTTACCATCATGTGAGATAGTGGCATAGATATAATAAACAAGGAGATATGCCCGGTAGACGAAAATATATCGGAAACCTGTGCCTCCAGTTTGCCCCTACCACACGGCAACTACTACACATGCAGTTCAGTAAAGGCAATAGATACGCAGTCGCGCACACACCCGCATTTCTTAAATCAGAACGTACTACACAATAAATTATAAACCTTATCCCTTCAAGCACAGCGTGTATATACCAATCACCGTACAAATTACGCACACAAAAACATCGGTCGCTATCGTTGTGCTATGCAAAAGCAATTTATTTTACATACACGCTAGTGATTGACTAAATCGGAAAGTTATCGATTCGCCCATTTATTATTGTACAATTTTTTTTGGGTACTTGAAAATAAATAAAAAAACGGTTTGTCCAGAAAATTTTATAGTTAAAACATATATGCAGCTAAAAATATAAATTGTTAAGTAAAACAAAAAATTCAAACAATCAAAAATCCGGTTACTTTGGTTTAGGCTTTCATAGCGTAATGTTTAATTTATTTTTAATGTAGCAAATTTTAATTGTTTTGTGCTGCTATTATTGTTATTATGTTATGAGTCTGTTTTACTTGAAATAAATAAATTGAATTGAATTGAAGCAGGAGGTATTGTTGAACCCTGCTAGAGCTATGGTGTTTAATCATTGGCCTGTAAAGTGGAGGTATTTGTGCAGCACTTGACACTTTGATATTATTGGGGTTGCATTTTTTGTCAAAAAGTTGGTTACGCATTTCTCTACTACGCTGTAAAATAATCAAAATAAGTAATACACATTATTTCGCATCGATTTTCCAACCGGTTGAAAAGGGTTGACAAATTGAAAATAAAATATAATAACAATATTTCATTCGTCATCGACATTGCTATCGATAGCCTACGTTAGTGGATCTGCACAAACACATCACTAACTCGTCGCAAGGAGCAGCGACCGTACTACGCGATGCATCCGCTCAATGATGTATCGTTTTGTGATCTTTACATTGCTTGTCCAGTCACTTAGCGACAAACTTAGGTAATGGTTAGGAAGCAATGTATTTAATGCAAAAATAGTACAGTCGCTGTGATATTTCAATACAAAAATAACATAGTAGAAGCAAGAAATATTTTACGATTTGTTGTTTTTCATGATTTTAAAGACAAATATAGTGAAATACTTGTACTCACTTATTGTAAGTGATTCTATGATTTACAAAGTTTTGGTTTAGGCTTCGCTTTTTACAAGAAACCACTGAACAACACGGCATTCTTGTAATTTGTCACGATGACGGTCGAAAGCGCACTGTTTAGCGGAGACCGGCCATTTGCCTGTGACATGCTCAGTCAGACCACGTCGCGCGGTCACCGACACGCCCCCTTGCCACTTCTCCTGTATTTTATATTTCTATGGATAGTGGTCAAACGCAAGCCTATTGATTATAAAAAAAGAAAAAAGTAAACATAGCAAATATATTTATCATTAGCCACTTCCTTGATAAAAGAAAGAAAGACAAAATTAATGATTCCAATACCATTAGCTCGAACATCAAAGAAGTTCCTAGTACTGCTATTTGCACATCCCCCATGTGTAGTAGCGAGTCTAATTCTGTTTGTACCACTTTCATCTTAAACTCAGTTTCACTGAGCTATGTGCGACATTAATCATCATGAATTTTGTTTGTGGTCGGATCTGGCGTTAATGATATGCCTGTATGCTCGAAATTATGTTAAAATTTTTGAGGTTCATTTGATTTTATTGTGTGTGGGTTTTTGGGACGTCGTTTAAAAGGCACTATCAGATGTCTAAGATTTTATAGTTTCTTAAAGGTCGAATTATGCGGATTTTTAATGGCATATTGTAATGAATATTTTAAAGTTTTAAACTAAAAATGGCTACTTACCCAAGGTGACATTCTATCTGTGATAATTATTGTTATCTGATAGAATTGTTTGCTGATAGAATGTTAATTTGTCTAGACCAGGGGTCATTTTCATTTGGAGCCCGTTTTTTTTAAATAATATGACCGTCATCGTAAGGTTTAAAATTTGGAGGCCCCCTGGTCTAGACCTTCTGGCAATTTTGTCATTGCAGTATATTCGTATTCCCATTATATTCAACATAAAGTTCGATTTATTATATAAAATGCGACTCAGAATTTACATTTAAAATCTTTCCGACAGCCATTGAAATTACATTACAAATTATTATTTACTACCGATTTGAACATGTTACATTATGGAGTTTTTGATTGATATGTGTGATAATTGCACTGCTAATGAGTTCGCTTATTACTTCTTCACGTACATTTTGCAATCATAGAAACTATTATGTTTTAAATTATCATTGTACCAATCGTATTGATAAATTGTCGTTATATACGTGGGCAGGTAGTACCTACCTAAGCTCCATTTGAAATATCATTAGACATGTTTCCAAATCTTTTTACAGTCCGTTCATCCGATTTTGAGTTCTATCCCGTAAACATAAGGATGACATAAAAGGTATAAATCTGTTACCAAAACCAACTGTTTACCACAGCTACTATTTGTCGTATCACCAATGCGATAGAAGTCAAAATCGGTTGAACGGGCTGTAAAATGGGCTAATTTAAACGTCTAATGTTATCGCAAATGGAATATAAGTGTTAAGGAAACCATTTACATACAAGAAAACTGTATGTAAATAACTAGATAGTATTAAATAGTCAATCGGTACGATCGTCATTGTTCAAATGCTTTCCTTTATAAAGTCTCTACATATAATACATCCCCCTGGGTTTGCTTTAAGTCAGAGTGTATAGATGTGTATAAACCAGCCTTTCCCAAAGTGGGCGATAACGCACCCTTGTGGGCGCTGCAGGCCTAAAGGGGGCCGGTAAGAGACCCAGAAAAAAATGGGGGCGTTGTGTAGAGGCTTGGGGGGTGATTTGTAATTTCATTTAGCTAGGAGTCCTCTTAGACACCGACTGCATGAGCTCTCGACTCTCAACTACAACTTGTGAACATCAACTAATATTTGTGTATTACCTACTGCGCTCAGGTTTCAAATAAACTCTTGCGAGTTATAGTAAAAGTCTCGTTTAGAATTAATGTTCAATCTCCGCTAATATAGCTCACAATAATTGATTAATTTAATTTGAAGTTATAGTGGTTTTTAAGTAGGTGAAAAAATGGGGGCGCTAAAAAATAATGTATCCTCAAATTGGGCAGTAGATAAAATAAGTTTGGGAACCCTTGGTATAGACTATAGATTACTTCTAGGCAAGCGTACTTCACCGTCGACCACATCATCGCTTACTATCAGGTGAGATAAGGGTGAAGCGCGATCCTTAAACTAATTTGAAAGAAAAAAAAACCTTTTGAAATTACGGCACTGTGCAGTGGCTACCTACTGTTCTTTTATTTTTTTAATAAGACGTTTTCTTATTAGGACGTTTTAAGAATAGGACGTTGTGCGGATACCATTTTGTGGCTACCTACTGCTCTTTTGTTTTTAAGGCTATTTACTCAAAGGCCGTTTTAAGAATAAGACGTTTTGCGAATAGGATATTGTGCGGATAGGATTTTGTACGAATAGGACATTATACTGATATGATGTTTTACCAATAGGACGTTTAGTTGGGCTACGGTGTAAATAGAAAACTATATTTTTCACCTCTATCTTTCTGAAACTGACCCGGCGAACTTCGAAGCCTGAATTGTTCAGATTTTTTAATAGTTATTCTGCTATTCAGGGCGGCGATAAATCCAACAAGTCAAAGATCATGATAATCAGTCCGGCTGTTCTTGGGTTATATATAAGTGGTATAAAGAAGCCGAGATTTTAAATATTGATCAAATTTATTTCACTTCTATCACGTGTGCACTCACAAATTTTTACCATGACTGTAACTACGACTGTTTGTGACATGTAACAAATTGGCAATTGTGATAATAATTAGCAAGTCGCGTACTATCTGGTTACGCAGAGTTAATCAAGCTTTTTGTGGTAATAATGGTCGGGTTGGTTATGTGGCGGACTGGCGTCGTTTGGGCTGACACAAATAAACAAGTTTGCTCGTCCCCATTGCGTCCGCAACGCAAACTCTATACCAACTCTATAGGGCTGCCGCTTTGGCGGGTCATGCACCTTTATGAACACCTTCGTCTAGTTCAGAAAAATAATTTAGGTACGGTTTTGTCTGGTGTTTAATGTCTGGGGACATTTGAGTGACTTGGCCAGGAAACCGGTTAGGTACTCCTGTCCAAATCATGTCCATATTTTCTTTGAGATAGGAAAAACATGGAGGCGCCGCGATGTTGTATACATACATTAGCTTATAAAAATACTAGCTTTTACCCGCGGCTTCGCTCGCAGTGAAGCCAAGATTTTATTTTTTTAATAATTAGTATCCTATGTTAGTTCTAATACCTCCAAGAATATATGTACAAAGTTTCATGATGATCGGTTCAGTAGATTTTGCGTGAAAGCGTAACAAACAAACTAACATTCACATTTATAATATTAGTATGATATTGTATATATAGTATGATGAGTGAAATACGATACAGAATCTGAAACATCGTTGTTTCATTCTTTCCAATGTAGTAATCGTAATGTGATAAAAGAAATAACAATATTTCAGTTGTTGCTCATAATGGCAACATTTTGTTGTGACGTAGTGACAGTTGTAGGTAAGTGCCATATCCGCCATATTAGGGGATGATTTTAGTGCTTGTGTTTGTGGTAGGCCTGCTGTCAAAATGTTGTTTACTTATTCTATTATTGAGATTTGTGAGTGAGTGTGTGTTCCATGAATCACACAACCATAGCATCGGCAGTCATTTTAAGTGACATTTTAAGGTTTAGGTAGGCACCTTTTTTTGTAGGTATTTCCAGTCCATACTATTTAATATGTCCAAGCATATTTTAGATAATCCGAAGTGTCCATTCACCTGCACAGCTTCACTACTGTCAGTAGTATAATGAGAACCTAAATATACCGCTTTAGTATACCTTGATAACTTTTTTAACGAAATAATAAATGCAACATTTACCATCGGATCGAAAAGAAGAAAGACTGCTTTGCCCAAGTGAGTTCGCATCCAATTTCAAATACGATCCCAACTAAGCTAAACCTAAGTTATTAAGTCGAGTAATGATTAATCTCATGGACAACTCTATATTAAACACTAGCTGTGCCAGCGTCTTCGCTCCCGTCAACTGCCTATTGTTACTTACCTTGCTACCTACCATACCTACCCACCAATTTTTTTCTAGTTTCATTCTTCCGCGGCGAATCTTAACAACGCCATTCAGAAAATGACGTCAAATGCACACCGCCATCTATCGAATATGGAGTTCAACTGTCCTGTGTTGTGATATTTTATTTCTTGAACACTTTAAATTCATCTAACATTTGGTCGTGTAAACCGATTGCGCTGAAACAAAAACTAAGTAATACTTCAAGTTTTGCACAATTTTTATGTATAAAAGTTATTTACATTGGTTTCGTACATTTTACGTGATGCGTGCACAACTAAACAGACAAACAAGCAAATATTCCAAAAATGCTGGCAATGGGTTGGTTCTCTTGGTTATCCTTTAACACCCTTGTTTTTTTTTTGGAAATAGTTTCGATGTACAAAAACGACATACTTCAGATTTGTTATATGTATTGATTAAAATTAAAATGAAGTTGCAAAGGAAATGCCCAGTTTTAATGGGGTAACTGCATCGCATTGTAGTGGCCCCATAAGCCTAGAAACGTAAATACACAGAACATATTATAATATGTATCAATGTTTAAATGTTTTTACCGCTGCATTATGTTGTTATCACATGGAGGATCATGGAGGTTAACACATGTAGGTTACGAGTTAATTTGTCCTATAGCACAGATAATATTATACTAGCATACAGATACAAAGAAACCGTGTCGACGTAACCAGCGCTTTTCATCTGGTTAAACTGATTATTTTTCCTTAGAGCATCGATCGCATAAAGTTCTATTCCACGGATATAGATGGTGTTAGCAGCGACTTGTGTACCTAAGCCTCAGACACTTAAAACCGCGCCATCTATTGGAATCAATTTTAAATGATCCATTCAAATAATCTTTGAAATGTGAAACATGAACATATATATTTTTATATGATCGTCTCCAGAAAATCTTAATATTTCACAAAACTCAATAACCAATCGAAGCTTACCACGCCATCTAATGCAATTTATTTGAACCAAATTTTCTTTCTTCGCGTTGGTGCCCGTGTCTATAATTAAATTCAGTATTTTTTTTTAAATTCGTATTAATACTTCCAGAAGTGTGACCGTTCGCTCTATATGGTGGTTGGTCAATTTGCGGAATATGCGCGAACACCACACCCCCACTACGCCAAAACCTTGCCAACTTACGTGCTGGGCACTATACTACTACTGTGATACTAATTTATCGAATACATAAATGTGTACTTATTGTCTATCAAACAGAAATACGCTTGGAATGTACTCGTATAATATCCAAGTGATTTATTATCCCTAGTTGTCTTAACACAGTGATGTAAAGTATTTCTGTGATCTAATTCAGGTCATAGTCTATCTCGGTGCCGTTGGTCTACCGTTTGTCCTGGTATGATCATATGATGAGGAAGGATGAAACGCATGTTACTAAATGATTTATGAATATATATGTGGATGGATGGAGAGGCAGGGGACGGCCGAAGAAAAGATGGGTGGTCTGTGTGAGGAGTGTTATTATTATATAAAACAAAAGGGAGTCAGTGATAGCGTTATGGGAGACAGGACGGTATGGAAGAAGAAAACGTGTTGCGCCGACCCCAAGTAACATAGGTAAGTAGAAAAGGGATATTAACCGAAAATTCGGTTTTGTCCGTCAGGTAGATTAATAAAAAATATTGGACACTTATTTTTTCGTTTGACACGTAAATATAAAGTGACGACGATAAAATGCGTTAAAATATCGTGAGACATTACGCCGTTAATACACTTTATACTGACATAGTGACGTCACAAGCCGACTCCTGAACGTTGATGCTTTTTATATTTGTCAATTAGTATTGGTTTGGTGAAGCAAAAAATACTTGTTCTATATTATTTGATAATCTCAATGACGGACTAAAAAGAATTGATATTTTTCTATCTAGGAAATCTCCCTATTGTTAACATTATTTTGCCAATGAACTGGTATAAGCATTCAGCTTCATTAATTCACAGTTACGCACAAGTACAAGCACTATACGCAGACATGTTTATACGACATTGTAATTTCCGGCAATACATCGCGAGGCATCTCTCCGTTCATACAAACATCAATACACATATTTCTACATACACATACCGAGATACAGACTCTGGATGCTATTCATTAGTCTTTATAGACTCATACAATTTGTGATCGCTTTGATGGATGCGCCTCTTGAACTGTACGCAGGCATTTTTGAGTGCGGTCCGGTTGATGTTTTGTTTAACTTTTATGACAGCAATTAAGGACAAACAGATTAACTGGTGTCAAAAGATCCACGAGTTCAAACCGTGATAGGGGACTATTGACAGCCTTAAGGTTACACTAGTCGGTCATTCTTCGATACAAACGTAGTCTGGCGATTATTCCACTGTTTTAAGATGTAAGTTCAAATAAAAAATGAGATCAATTTGTCTCATCATTATCTAGCCCTGTATGGAAACAAAAAGGTAAAAAAAATATATGTTTGAAAGTAATGAGCGTCCAAAGTTTCATATTTCAACACTAATTTTAACGCATCTTTGGGTGCAAATAAATACCATAAGAAGAAGAAAAATTGCAAAACAGCCACCATACAAGGATAGATGATTAGTTCACAAAATGCTTAATAATTTTGTTTTGAAAATATTCGTTTAGCCATATTTTCATAATATCTAGACTCCCAAAGGTCTGTTTATAAAATTTCGCGCGCTCGTTTTAGTCTAATTCATCATCCATTTCGCTACAAACTTGCAAAAGTGCTAATTCGTACGCGAAATAGCTTCTTACTTCTCATCACAGCATCTATCTCTTTCGCACGTGTTGTCGGATAAGATAGCAAGTATTTTAACCCCGCCCACAAAATAGTTCGTGCCTTCGACTATGGCAACCTAAAGCCAAGCAAATGAGTGTTAACGAATTCAAAAAAATAAACAAAGAATAAGCAGTTGTAATCAATCTGTTTATTTTAGGGGTGTTAAAAATTCATGCTTGATGTTTGTTTTGGTGTTCAGTTATAACATAAGGCCGCCATCAGGTCGATCTTCAAGGTTAAGCAACGCTTATCGAGGTTTATAGTACGTGGATGGGTAACCGTCCAATACACACCGAGACTCCTCCGTGCCCCAGAAAGCACGTTAAGCCGTTGTTCCATCTTTGACAGTCGTTAAGGTTGTCAGAAGCCATATTTTTATTTATTTATTAGTTATTTCTAGGCAAGCGTGTATCACCGTCGACCACATCTTCGCTTACCATCAGGTGAGATAGTGGTCAAGCGCGAGCCTACAAACAATAAAAAAAAACTGACACCAGTCTGGCTAAGGGGTATCGTCTGGGCTCAATGATCTGTGGTCAGGGGGGTGTCACTACGCAGTTTAGGTATAGTCCTCGCCAAAGTTGGTTTACATCACCGGATGCACGAGGCATTTACTAGTAGCCAGTTCGTTATTAGCAACGTAATAACGTAACCTAATCTCACGTGATTCTTGTTTGCCTCGGTTCGTTCGGAACTTCGAACTCCGTATCTTTATTTTTGCCAGACGCTCGCTATTTAGATAAGATTTATGTAGTGTTTTATTTATGAGATTCAATGTTTAATGTATCGTTTTTTCGATATTGAAAATAGTTTCTAGCTTCAGGTAATTTGTATTCAGGAAAATTCGAGAATTAATGCTTAAGCAACTGCTTGAAACTACGTATTTGAAAAAAATAATGCCACAAAACGACCTAATCTACTTATCAACAGTAATAACTAATAAAATAAAATACCAATTTATCTGCTTATCTCAATGTACTCCTAAACGCATGTTACTAAAAGAGTTATGAATATAAATGATGGATGGAAAGGGAGTGGAAGGCCAAAGAAAAGATGGATGGACTCTGTGGGGAGTGATATGAAAGAAAAGGGAGTCCGGATGGTGTGACAGGGGACAGGACTGTATGGAAGAAGATAACGTCTTGCGCCGACCCCAAGTAACATTGGATAAGGGCAGGAAGATGATGATGATGGTCTTATTGTACACCTCCTAATAAGTACAGGACAATGAGAAGCATTAATGAAACAAGTGTCATACAAGGAATCCCGCACAGGAAACTTTCTGAATTCTGATGAACTGAAAGGACTTCGGGCCGTCTCTGTACAAACATCATCCTTACTATGCCAAAACTGTAGACGTTCCATAAGAATCCAGACAACATAGAATTGATATATTCGCTCCTTCAGTGTCCCAGTATCTATAAGTAAACACTAGATCTGGTATCAATGGATCTTTCTCCAGCACTAATTTGTCCCCACCTCGCAACCAAACACGTATTCATGCGAACCCATCAGTATTTTTTCGATTGGCGTCCAAGCCCCGTCGGCTGAGCACATAACTCAATTGGCACAATCATCATCTTTATTATGCGAAAACGGGAGACAATCGTCTAAAATCTATGCAACAGACAATACAGAATTAATATCTTCGCTCGTTCAACATCCCAGTATCTATTATGTATACGTTACGAGAGTATCCTCTTTCTCCAGCACTAATTGGTCCCCACCTCGCAACCAAACACGATGATTGATGTTCACTCATCAGTACTTGTGTATCGATTGGCGTCCAAGCCCCGTCGGCCGAGCACATAACTCAATTGGCAGGAGGATTGGCAATCTGGTGGAGGCGCCGTTCCCCTCTAATTGCACCGTATCAACTGAATAGCGAGATAAAATGCGTTTTTAGCAGCTGTGGCTGACTGAGTGTAATTGAAAATGCTTGGTTTGTTTACAGATATAAAATGAAAAATAAAAAACTTTTAGAAGTCGGTGTCTTTGGTAGGTACCACTTTTTTTTTTGTTTTGGACACCGACTTCGAAAAACAATGTTATTTTTCACTTTGTATTGTTTTTAGTTGGAAGTCGATAGTATTTTTTTGTAAGAAGTTGAAGTCGAACATAGAACCTCCTCCTTTTTGTTAAGTTGGTTAATAGAGACTAGACGCTTTAGATAAAGTGTAATTCTATCAGCGATAGCGCTTGCTGAAATCTTGCTGAAGGCGAAAGTTTGGATGGATGGGGGATTTATGTTTGTTAGTTACTCAATCATGCCAGAACGGCTGAACAGATCAGGATGAAATTTGGCACAGAGATAGATTATAGTCTGCAACAGCACAATGGCTACTTTTGATCCCGGTATAGTGCTCCCTTGGGACAAGAAAACACTTTTCAAGCGGGCGTAGCCGTTGGTAGAAGCTAGTGTAAGAATTATATAATATGGAACTTATAACGTTATACTGACAATTACATAGCGCTTGCCAATGCCGAACATTTTTAACAATCCTTTTCGCTGATGGAATGTCATTTTAAGTTCCGTCTGTTCCAATTCAACCGACCAAATCGACCAATCACATGCGAGATGAATGACGCGATGTGGATTTCCATTTTGTGTGATTGGCCGATTTGGTCGGTTGAATAGTTTGAACTCTTTGCGCACTCACGCAATACGGCTGCTGGTCTAGCTGATGTAGTTCTTAAGTTAAGAATCTTAACAAACTTTAAGGGTCATTATAACACCTACCGACCTATTTCTGTGAATATTTTAAAACTTCAGAAATGGAATGTCATCATTAGATGGAAGAATTCACTAAATCACGGCATCGATTTATAATAATGGACAAGAAGGTTTAATCAGTAACACAAAAAGTAACATTCGCGGAAATTTTAAATCAAGTAATGATCACGATTAGTAAATTAGCTGGAAATCGGACAAATCCATGCAATCTACGAGGGTGAATCAGAAAGTTCTTGGAATCAATATAAATAAAATGCAAAAAATAAAACGAAAATATTTCATTTTCTACATAATCTCCTTCTTATGTAATGCAATAGAATATGGCATTTCTAACTTTGCCTTGTGAAATAAAAATTCTTTTTCTTGACTCTCGAAAAACTCTAACCGCGTCGTCGTCGTGAAATTTAGTTCCACGAATATGCTCTTATAATTTTGGGAATAAGTGAAAATCACTAGGGGTTAAGTCCGGAGAATATGGGGGTGGTCTAGGAGATTGAAGCTAGCACAACGGATTGCGTTGAGCGCCAAACTTCAGGGCGGCCCCAGAAGTATGGCGAGCACTATAAGTAGGTAACTACTTCAATTCCTGAATAGTGCAGATAAGGCGGTGAGCGATATCCTGCGAAGGGGTTCCACGCTGGCACTTCGTTATGGATGGGTATTTGATTGATACTCCATTTGGCCAGGTTGTTTCTACAACAGTCAATCTGGAGCCGAAACGTGATGACTCTCAATCAAACTTACAAAATATAATATATAATTATCTGGGAACTCATTTTAAGATGTATCTTTGAATGTAATGCGCTTTTGTTGGAAGTGATAAAAGTTACAAAATTACAGTGTACAAAGTTCGTTGCTGTTCTCAAATCACAATAACAACAAAAACTAGCGGCACGCGATGATAATATAATTGCTCATTGTCTTACAAAGTCAATTTAGTTTTCTCTAACGATCATAACTATTGTTTCAATACAAATATTTTTATCTGAACTAGAGATATCTAACACGCAAACTAAACTGCGAAATGGGAGAAGAATTTTCCATCGTCAAACTCAGAATTTATAAATTCTGGAACAAACCACAGCTGATTCAAAACCAATCTTTCGAGCTGCTTAATATGAATGTATTCAATTTACTTTAGAATCTACATAATTGCGTGGACACAGATACATACAAACAGATTGAACATTTACCAAATCAAATTGGAATTATACGGTTCACACATCCATCTGCTGGCAAATGTTGTTAGCTCCCAATCCCGCAGTCCCGTAGTAATGCGAAATGTTCCCGTAATACTGATCCCGAGGTTTCGATTCATTAAACTTCAATATTTATCGCCTGGAATTCGAATAGCAAGGCGAGTCTCATTACTGGCTGGTAAAAATTGCCAATAAATGCACTCATCTATTTTCGATTGTCTGTCTAGCTAACTAGTGTGTGTGTCGTTGCTATGTTGATGTTTTCAGCAAGCTATGCACCTAATAGCAATTCGAATATTTTTGTAGTGATCTTCTGAAACATCCAGAGAAGAATTTGAGAGATTTCACTTCAGTTATTTGGATTATATTACGTTTATTTATATCTCGTCTTCTGCTTCACATCTATATGTATACGATTCTATATCTAAAGTCTTCTTTATTTAGCCCAATTGAGTCAACAGATTATTTGGCTCAATAGAAATCCCGTTCCAAAAATAAACTTGTAATAATTCCAACACGTATGTACTATATTCTCCGACTAGCCGTACTCTGCATGAGTCAACCATGCACTAGACGGGTTTAACTTTGTACCAGCTATGTGGGCCGTTTCGAAAGTCGTTGGCGCCTGCCAAACTTTGATATGAGTTGCCAACATCGTAACGCAGACGCACGGTCCGACCACTTTCACAACATGTTCCGTTTTAGTTCATCATAGCTAGTTCTAAAACTAGCACAATCACGGACTAATTACTTGGTCATGGGACACGAGTGCGCGTCTCCTTTACAAGGATATTTCTCGCCGACTGATCGACACTTCGTGACCAGAGAGCTGGTTCGTTCTTTGCCCAAATAATCAGCTTATCAACGTTGCAATGCTGCTAGTCTTCTGCACACGTTTCCGGGTGACAGCGATGTGTATCAGTAGGTTTAGTATAAATTACTCAGAGAAGTCGCTAGAAAATGTCTCTAGAGGCTGAAATGAAGCTGGTAACTTTGCTGTGAGGAGTTTGACTGGAACTTGTATGCTAGGCGAGTTTGCGAAACACCTAACCAAGTTTTGATTACACATGCGACCATTGCTGGCATTTGACATGGTTTCTCTGGGTGGATGTAATCGGACTGACAAGATTGTCCAGCGATAAAGAATTTGTCTAATTCTATTGGATTCCACAGACAGATACATAAAATTGTGTTGAATCATCGTGACTTTTCCTATGATAATTCCAGCAGGCTTAAAAAATATTCCATAAAATATATAGTGTCGTTTTTGAAGTAATAACACCGCAGTTTCCTAGTTCGATAGCTAAAAGCCGTGGGGTCTGCGGTCACAGCCGCGTCGATGCGGTCACGTTTCGCTTAAAACCGATCACGACCGAGGCAACGACGATGGCACTCCAGCCATCCGACGCCTTCGTGGCATTCTTTCACTTAACAAAACATCATTAACTTTAAAAGATATTTTTAAAGTTCAACATTTCAACTATCGGTAACTCTGCAAAATTAACCAAATGTTTTATTAACCAGCCCATGTTTACGCTAACTAAAATAACTTAGCAAATCAAGGACAAAACGCTGATAATACTGTACAAATATTTTCGAATTCTTAAAATTAAGGCCGTGACTAACATTAGCGATATTGCTCGAATACTAAAAGGTATCTACGTAAAACTGGGTAGGCTACATGACGCATTTGGGAGAGGTAAATAAGACGTTTTACGATACTGCTGAGACATTCATATTGCGCCTTTGGCTTGGCGAAGAAGACCACTGCAAATGTTCTGTCTGCCCTCTAACTTTAAGGACGAAACTCAACCGTACGTAACCTTCATATTATGTACACAGAAATTACTACAATTCATGCACAGCTAGGTTTTATGAACGGAAAATTCCGTTACGCTAATCTTAACAGTATGTTTGGTAAATAAAGACCACTTTTGCGTTTTTGCTAGTTTTGTCGGAGTCTTCAAAACACATGATAAGACACGAACATGAAACATTACATAAATGAGTATGTTTTATCAGGAGTACAATCGCATGAATGACTGATAGGTTTGTTTTGAATTATAGTCCTAACCACAATACCAGTTGGACTGACGAATTTATCAATAATTGTGACACTAGTGCTTGCCTGTGGTTTTGAATGACCATGTCGGTCGAATCGTTGATTGCCATGTCGCCTGCAGGCATAATGATGAATTGTTTATTTGGTTCGTAAACCTGGAATGAATCTTAAGTGTTCTTACAGACATGAAAGTGCGTCATTCGATTTCTACCATAACAGACCATCGAAGTATATTATCACTATTTTATCTACTTAAGTAAGCTATCAATATAGATAACAGTGATATAATTATTTTGAGCGTTATATTAAAGACTAGCTTTTGCCCGCGACTTTGTCCGCGTCAAACTCGATTTAATTTTCCCACAGGTACTATCAATTGGTTTTCCGGGATGAAAAGCCTATGTTGCTCCTAATAACATCAGCTATCAACCAGTATTGATATGAAAGTCCCGTCAAAATCGGTCCAGCCGTTTCGGCGTTTACTCGGAACAAACAGACAGACAAAAATCTTAAAAATTGCGTATTTGTTATTAGTACCGTATATACTTTCATATGCATTCAATAAAACGTTGTTATTTTGATATAACATGCAGACACGTCAATTTAATATTTTTTATAGAAGATATATGTAAAACTACAAATACCGACTTCTGTTGAGTAAGAACGCAATTAAACGCCACAAAAATATTAAATAAGACAAAGTGACCGGTCTCAATGAAATAATCGCAACCTCAAATAGAGAACAATATGAAAGAGTATTCAATTAAAAGAAAAATAGCGCAAGTAATATCTAAATGGTGATTAAATTCGTTATAACAATAGACTTGACAACTGGAACGGTAGAAACTCGGCCGAAGTCGATGCCGAGTTCTGCCGAGGTCGGCCCCGCGGCGCAAGCGACGATAATAAACGCCTTTCTCACAGATAAAAAAACTTGTTAGTGGTTGCAGTGAATGTCGCAAGGGAACTGCCGCTATTGGAATTGGAAAACAAACTGACAATAACTGCAATCACGAGAATTGTGTCTCTTGCTTTACAAGGAATTTTAACGGTCTTGAAATACTCAATTGGTTTGCTGGCTCTCAAAAAAGTTTGTCGTGCATTCAATTTACGCTACTGCTTCGACAGTTTCGATTTGTTGCTTCTTTTTAAGTCATTGCTTTTTGTTAACCAACTGCCGATGAAACGCGTTAGCTGACACGCGTGACAGAACAGCCTCGTTGGTGTAGTACACGTCACAAGTGCTACTGCAGTGCATGAGTTCCTGGTTTTTCCATCTGGAATTAAAATATTAACTCAAGTCTGGATTTGTGCCCAGTTCATGGCAATAGGCTCGACCCTATTACATGGGACTTAAGGCACAGATACCCTTGAGTAAAATAACGACAGTCGCCAACGACCTTGAGGGAACAAAACGCGCACTCGTTTTACACCCGCGCGACCCAGATTTTAGTAGTTTTTTTGTACTTACCTTATTATTCTATGACTTTAAAAAAAATGCCTTAAATCAAAATTTTGATACTTTAATTGTCTTTGAGATGGTGAAAATTTTATTAAAATACGTCGAACCATTTTGGTGTGATTGTCGTTTTTTTTTGTCCGTTTTTGACATAACTTTAAAAATTAATTACACTATGATAAATACTTTTTCTTTCTTCTTTCTTTTCTTTTTCTTTCTATGTTTTACGAATAAAACTCAAAGTTATCTTAGATCAAATTATTACGAAAATGGTTGAATGCAGCATAGGTATACTTTGCCCAAAAAAATCGACAAGCCGACAAGAGGTGATTCTCAATTTAAAATCAGCTACTCAGGGGCATCTGCGCTTTAAAAACTGTGGCATATGTCAATTAGTACTACCCGCATCACGCCATTATTGAACACACAAGTCCACCCTCAGCGTCATATCAAAATAATTTGCTTAAACGACCACAAGGTCGAACGCTATCGTAAACACAACTCTTGAGCCTGCGTTGTTTCAACAATACTTCAATTTTCACCATTAAGTACTAGGATATATACCACAACAAAGTTACCAAGAACATTTGAATCATCATCGCTCATATAATCTAATAAAGCCATGTCTTCAAAGACAAAATCAGCTTGAGGATTCATACAAACAGTCACAGACATAAATCTAACTAGATGACGTGATTGTATGTACTTCGCGTGCCAAAAAACGGACTTAAGTTACGATCAATGATCACATTCTGAGCTTTTCATTTCGCATTATCGGCACCGGAAATCTACTGAAATTATTAAAATGTTTTTTTTTTATGCCATCTTGAGCTGTAAAGAATGTATAGAAAAAGTTGGCCGAGGCATTGGAATTGTTTTCTTTCATTGGTAAGCAAATTTGTTTTTAAATTATGTGTGAAAAAGTGGCGCGCTTGGTTTTCATAAAGATGGAGGGACTAGCGATATCTATTTAGATTTATGTCTGTGGAAACAGTATTTTTGTAAACCCAGTCACCATCTGCCGAAAACGACACTTATCATATTATTATAATAAAAGATAATATGTCTCAAAGAGGCTCTCTAATTTGAACTCCAGCCAGCTTTCTGTATCAAAAGATTGGATTTCTAAATTCGCTTTACAAAGATTTTCCTTCGCACAAAGATAATGATACTTTGACGTCTAGAAAATGTTCCCAAAAATAATCTCCATAAAATATAGGGCATACTTGCGTAACAGGGGTACATAGAGGTGAATAAATTGGATGTTCAAATAATTGCTTATTGTCTCCACTTACTTTGAGTGCTTCACACGCTTCCATAGACGTGCTGGCGACGCCGACGCTGGCTCATATTCTCATAACGGTGTTAGCAACAAGGACGGGGACAAATAAAGCAATATAGACAGCTGTATTTGGAGATTCAAGTATCTCGGCTGCGAATTATGCGAGCGGTTCGAGCGACCCATAAACCTACCGCCATAACGAGCCAGACCGCTTTGAGGATGTTTGCTCGTATCGCACAGTTTGGGCCTTTGATTTATTGTTGTCACTGGCCGATTTCCAGAAATAGTAAAACTTATGTGTCTCCTATTTGCTCTCACGCACAAAGTATGGCTGTTTATGACTTTTTTCTTCGACAAAACATTTGCTTGAGCTAACAGAAATAAATCATGCCGAAACGACCAAAACTCGTATCATGATCAGTGTTCTGCAAACGTCATACCGAATTTCCGTACAGCACCCGTGTTACTGCCACAAACACCACATTTGGGGCCCGTCAGGCATGAAGTCTAAACAACGGCTTTGTCACGTTGTTGTCTACCCACAAATTCTGTCTAAAATTCAATTAGCGTCATGGTAATTAAGCCCGGTGTCGGATTAATCTCGCGGCGAGCGTACATTCGATAGGTATTCGGCGTGAAGCGAATGCTTTGCGAAAATTCGCGACGCTTCGCGAGCGTCCCGTCCGTCTGATGTATTTACGATGTTTTTTGCTGCTGCGGTAGAATCATGCAAATATTCATTTCGTTTTGATTCAATAACGATAAAACAAAGACAGCTTCTAAAAACGTTTCCGAGTTTAATTTCACGTGGGTTTGAAAAGGCAGAGTAATATAAGGAAATATTATTAAATTATATCTTCCTACGCAAGTGTGCGACCAACTTAGTAATAAGTGTAAGTGTAAGGTAGTTGGTAGAAGCTGGAAAACTTATTAAACCTAACTTATTCAAATACTGTTTGAGTTATTGGGCGTTAACTCCTGAATAAATTCATGAGATTTATGAGACACTAGTATTCATAGATAAACAACATGAATACTATGAATAGTGTCTACAATATACTGACACAACTACCTGTCATCCATCTTGAAGATAGCTTGGATTTCCGATTAGAATCTTTTATCTGCTTATCAGTCCATAAATCTTCGTATTTAAAATCTTATCGTATAAGAGTGAGTCTAGTTGATAACACGAAGACAATGTCTATTTAAACCAGTAAATATGGGGTTTTATACAAAATTTTCAAGAAACTGCGTTGCGCCATATTAACTAATAGTGAGTTCTGCTGATGGCATTGGCTTGAAATAAATATTTCGGAATGATTACGTCCCATTTCCAAAACTGTTCGGAACAATCATAAACCAAACCTCGTTTCCTACACGCATCGACTGTCGGAGCTGGCGAACTCGCGGTTCCGCAACGGAAGTAATTTTCATACTGACTAAACTAGATTTCCTACAATAAAGCAGCACTTCGATTCGAAAAAAAAACAACTCGAGACGAGGAAATTGGCTCCGAAGAACACGGCCTCCTTGAGAAATTCTTTCGTCCAGACGGATGTAAGAATCAAACGGAGGGGAAAAACCTAATGGCTGACGTGAAAATTGACGTCGATAAAAAAATCATGCGTTGTGTTTTCGCACGCGATGACTTGATAGTGTAGCTGTGGCTACGTTTTAACGTAATTATTGAACATTTTTAACATAAGCAATGAGCTGCAAAGTTTTGCAGCACTAAAATTTCTGTTAGGTGCCATGACGTCAGCGTACTGTGGGCTTCCCTCGCATAGTGATTCATAGAGGGGCGTCTGTCGCGGTGCCTCGGCTCTTCTATGACGTCACATGTCTTGATACGAAGATATTAATATCTATTTTAAAACATGTTGTCACTAATGTAGGCGTTAAGCTTTCCCTAGTCATAACAGTTTCTCTGAAGACAAGCAATGGCAATATAATGATTCTAATTATAACAACCACGTAGTCGGAGAGAATAAACAAGCACAATAATCATGATAATCATTAAAGTGCTCTACTATCACGGATATTTGACGTCAGATAAACATACATATAACTGCCTATAGTTTTTAAGAAGTGGCATCTTTGTGATAATGGAGCGAGCTACTTATTGAATTCTTCACTGAAATGCTTAAGGCGATATACATATACGCCCCAATGTTAACGCAGTGCTGGCCGTGCGCCCGCTCGGAGCCAAAATATAAATATTGAACCTCCTTTTGAATTATTTTAGTTTGCAAAATATTATTCGATTTACATATGCTATTTCAGTTATGAAGAAATTCCAGTCATCAATTTTTCTGTGTAAAAATATTTTTAAACATCCAAGTCGTTTTGGAAGAGTATCCAAAAGTTGCGAAAAATATCGTGTTGCTAATTATTTGTTTAAAGCAAAACTATTTGTTATACGAAAAAGCCATGTTTAAAAAATAATGTACATGAAACAATAATAAACATACATTTTTTTTCAAACCTTTTAACCTAGCCGTTACTAAGGAGTATGCTTTAGAAAGTTACCGTTTTACGGCACTAAAGCGGATGTAGGCCCTTAAAATGAAGATTGATTATTGAATTTATTCTGAACATCTATCAGGAATAATTGATACCAAGGTTCGAGTATTTTCCCGCCTCCCTAGCCTCGTGTTTCTCATTCGATTCTAATTTGCAAACAACGCGCAATATATTGATATTGGAAATTATTGTATCAAGGTTTTATTAAATTGATATATGGGTAACAAATCAATTCGCCCTTGCACAATAGCGGCGTCTAATAAATGAGTCCTATCTACCCACAGGTCTTGCCAAAGTGCATCAGCCTAGTCTGCCTACATACAATCATTTGTATCAAGTTTCAGTCAATACTGACGTAATAAGTATCCGAAGTGAGTCAGAGCAACCGCGAATGGTACAAAATGATTCCTGGTTTAAATATAAACTGTTCGTTTTGGATCGACGCAGGCGCCCTTACACGCGTGACTAAGATACGGTATACGATACTTTGAAAGACTAAATTTACCGTGTTCCTAAAAGGCTACTTTTAGGAACACGGTAAATTGAGTCTGTTGGGTAATTGAGAACGTAATGTATTCTTAAGTACTCTGGTTGGGAAAGGTGAGAGGCGTCGGGAAATGCGAAAGGAATGAGGTATAAATACTGTTAGTTTATGTGGAAGCGTAAGGTGGATTTGTTTTGACAGATTTATTAGCTTCAGGTCTCGTTTTAACCGCATCTTTAATTATTCTTCGTATTTAATACGGATAACGGATTTATTAGTCTACATGTTTATGTGTTACAACACTATTTAAGTTTTATCAAGAGACCAAAAAAATTAGTCTGCTTAGCCTTTTCCCAACTATATTGGGGTCGGCTTCCAGTCATACCGGACTTAGCTGAGTACTGGTGTGTTTTACATGGAGCGACTGCCTACAACCCAGTAACTGGGTAACACGGTACCCCTTGGCAAGACTGGTGTCAGATCTCAAGCTTCTGACTACACGTAACGACTGTCATTTTCATATGAAAGCCGGGACCAACGGCTTAACGTGCTTTCCGAGGCACGGAGGAAACTCGCTATGTTGAAATGGTCATCCATCCACGGATCGACCTCGTCAAGCGTTGCTTAACCTTGATTATCGACCAGTGCGGCTGTAATTATTTAGCCACGAGCTCCTCAAGAGACGAAAATCGAGAAATAAAATATGTAATCGAAAACGAACATCAGATAAAAACTCAATTGCAACCACAAATGAAAACAAACACTATTCTTTGTACTATTCAATTTCAGAAACTAATCAATTGAACACAAGGACTTCAACGTTTCTCACAGCCGGCATATTGTATGGCCACAGTCCACGATTGCTGAATGATATAAAAATATAATAATATGTTCTGCAATATACCCTTGACATGCAATTTTAATGCTGATGATAAAATGAATTCATCATAACCTAATCTAATAAACTTTTTGATTTGATATCTTAACTCCCGTTGTATATCGTTCAGTTTTCATTGGAACTGACTTGGTTTGATGACCTTTGTTTGATTTATTTTTACTCTGAAATCAAATTAGTTTACTTCTTCTTTTAAAGTTGACACTAGCATAAATAGTATTCCTATTATCATATTGGCGTTAGCTCAGACGGCTATTTGAAGGCTTTATGTCTGTTAAGCTTCGTCAATGTTTTATATGTATAGTTTTATGTGTTTATAATATAAGTTCGCACTTACCTTTTTATAGCATTTAGCGAACTGCGCTACAATTTTGTTCATTGAGCACATTTTGATACTAACCTCTATGCTATAATTATTGACGATGCAAGAACTTGAATTTATTTAAAATTATTATAATTTTAATTAACAAACGTTTATTCTTGTTTCTAGGTAAGCAGACCTTCGAATTTCAACCATATCTGAGTAAGTTATGAAATATTTTAGTATGAATGGCGTTGGGTTGACCTAACCAATACCGATAGTATTGTAGCTGTATCATTTATAAGGACTCCCCCAATCTTTTTGGCCGGCCTGAAGTCGGCTACAATGACTGCACAGTAGCAAATCTCATACTCATAGACGGAAAGCCTATGGTCAGCCCGGCCATTGGATTGACCAATAAGATTTGAGATTACTTTACATCATACTTGTATATATCAAATCTAGTGTAATAATTAAATAAATCTCACTTCTTTCAATTCAATTCCATCAATCATTCAGGTACGATAAAACTTACATAACTGACGACTGAATGCCTAGTCCAACAACATTAGCAATAACGTGTACTGGACCTCAATCACTGTCACAGAAATGGGTCGTGTCCCATGTCCCAACAAAGGCACACAAGGCTGTGTGCCGTGGACAGTCCCGTGCCGGTCCGTGTCTGTGGCACCGTGACAGCTGTGTCACAGGACTTGTTTTATTCCATTATTGTTTTTGTTGAATAACAGATAATACTTTTGCTTAGTATTTTCTAGTTAGGAAATATTGGGTTTCACAAACAAGACAGCAATCATCCTCCTGTCCTTATTGGACTTGGTCTAGCATATCTGCTTCTTCTTATAAATCCGTCAATTTGCCTTGATGCCCTTCCTGATCTAAGATTAAGAATTTATTAGTTATTAAGAATTTAATGGCAGCCTCCGACGGATATTCTTGGGTTTTTAAATTATTTTATCCTTTTTCAATTACTAGTTAGCCGTCATGGGATTTTTCAAAATTTTTCAATATTGCTTTTTTTAAATCTTTTTAGAGATCAGATATAAAATCGGATTTATATAAAATCGGACTAGTAGTTTTGGAGAAAAATGGCAACATGGATTTGCACAAACAATGTTTGCTGCAGCGCCCCCTGGTGAGTTGACACCGTAACACCTCTATCTAAGAACATGCACCAATAAAACCCGAACCCATAACTCAAAACTGCATCAAAATCGGACAAGTAGTTTTGGAGAAAAATGGCAACATGGATTTGCACAAACATCCTCTCTCCCCAAACGCATATACCATCTCCGTTCCGTTGTGGGTAAAAAGCGGATACAAAAGGGCTGACATCTGTAGAAAAAGGACACGAACTTCGGCAATCTCTTGTCTCTAATATCAATCAACTAAAAGAAGGCGTGGATGACGTTGAAGACATCCTACAAACCCACTAGATGGAAGTATATGAAATATTCAATTAAATATAGTCAATTTATTATTGTATTTTCATCAGCCAGACTCGTGGCTGTTTTGATCCGGCCTGCTTAACTTTGATCGATTCAATAACAAACTCATTGGACGAGTGATATCTGTCAATAAACTCATATTTACTCACGGATATTTCGAGTATCTGACTGTCCGTTTAGTCAGTTTGAGTAGGACGACCAACCTTACTGAATGAGTTTGAATTTAAATTACTTTGCTCATACATACATAGTAGGGGCCAATGTAGGTACTGGCTTTGGCAGACTCCACCGCCCACCCCTTTGTAGTTTTAGAATTTATATTGCTGTTCTAATCTTCTTCTAAATATATGTGTATTCTTACTGGTCTTCCACCTGCCCTTAATCTAGAAAATTACTTGGAATCAGCCATGAATTATCTTCTTCCATTCCTTCATCTATATCTATACTAATGTTATAAAGAGGTAAAGTTTGTGAGATTGTGAGTTTGTGTGTTTGTGATGTTGTGGGGGTAATCACTGGATCTGCTGAACCGATTTTGAAATTTTTTTCACCAGTAGAAAGCTACATTATTCCTGAGTGTCATAAACTATAATTTATTTTTAAAAAAATAGAGCGTGCGCTGAGAAAACTATTGATGATACATAAAAATTATATACTACATGATTAGAGTATTAATTAGATCGCCGGTATAAATAAAAGTTGATTACATTCGTATTGTAGTATAATTCTTATTCAAAGAAATAGTTTAACAAATTAGTAGGTAGGTAGGTGTGTAGGTTGGGTAGATGGGGTAGGTAGGTTAGCTAGGGTAGGGTAGGTAGAGTAGAGTAGGTAGGGTAGGTAGCCAGTTGACGGGAGCGAAGCCGCGGGGGTCAGCTAGAACATAATGAAGCGTCATCGCAGCTGCAGTCAACTCATTTGTAATCATATTATCATCAACCGCATAGATGAATATTCCAATTAAAGTTGGTTTATAATACGACACACGAATTCACATACACAAGGTACCCAGATCTGGAACAACTATCTTTAGGCCAAATAAATATTTGTTCGGGAATCGAACCCGCTACACGCAGCGCAGCAGCCGATCGCTCAACCACTACGGCAGCCGTCTCGTCAAAATAAATAAAATAATAAATGTAAATTGTATGGCGTGTACTTACTTCTGATGTTTATATGTGCAAAAACATTGATAACAAATGTTAAGTAGCGTGTCGTTTCATAATCGCATATTAGGTACCTATGATAAACAATAAGCTGCATTAAAATATCAAGATATCAAAACGTAGTTCATAATTTAATTTGGCATTTACATTTCAGTAAAGCGCTGTCTACACCCACTCCACATAAATATCCGTTTCTAGGCGGTAAACTAATATATATCATATCGGAATTACCTCACTATTTCAGTGTTTTCTCCTTCGAATCCATGGGAAATTTCTATAAAAACGAGCAACGATTTACTGGAACTGAATCTATTTCCAAGCAGAGTAAGGTATACATTTGCTTAGCCATATATCGTATAGCGAATGCAATGGTTCAATACAGTGAGGGTTCATATCCGTCAGGCGGTTGCCATAGCGTTATCTGCAAGGATTTGTCGACGCTAGTACCTTCGCATCCGGTCCTCGGTGCGTAGAAAATGAGAGATATAAACAAAACTCTGTGTATATACACACTACGTCTTGATCTCGACTCCTACCTATAAAGTAAATAGATATCGTTGTCGAGACATATTTGCTGAAATGTTCAAGTATTTGAACATATACGAGTCTGATGTGATATCTGTAACAATTGTGTATGTAAACGGTAATTTAGAAATCAGATTGAATCTCAATATGAGATGTGACGAAGTCATATTCAGAATTGACCTTATATTTTTAACAAGGATTGTTATTAGTATGGATTTGGATTATATTTCACAAGCGGTGAAAGTTTACCCACATAATTATTTGTAGAAGACATTTTAGGAATAATTAAGAAACCCTAACGAATTATTCATAGCTGATTTGTAGTAGTAGAAGTAACAGAACAGCCATTTAATGACTTCTTAGTAATAGTAAATTGTACAGAATTTACCTCAAGCCAAATATTATTCTTCCACTTATCATACTGAAAAGTTACTTTGCTTATCGCTCTGCATTACTCAGAGTTACGTTGCTGATAGGCGTAACTTCAACATTAACTACTAAACATGCATTTTTATCAACTCCTTTCCTCGATACTGGCAGTTACTAGCAAGCACTAAATAAAAACCCTAACGTGGCAGTACCGTACAGAAACCCTCCTTAAGGTTTCAGTGATATTGCTAAAGAAAGTATCTCCATATATGCTGCTATAGTGCAGCTTCGTCGTAGCAAACTTAGATCGCGTCGCATCTGAAGCAGTTATGAGGTCAGGTGCCGGAGTCAAGTCTTTCTAAACACGGATTGTAGAGGTGGATGCACTGCAGCGAGCAGGGATCCTTGACCTGGTTCGCCATAGCCTTCTGTTAGTCATACTATATGAAATCACTCGGTGACATTACTTTTATATTGTAGAACTTGCAATAGAGAGATAGATATTCTTAGCAAGTCAAAAGACTGGATGTATCTGAGTAATATTAAACAGGCTTTATAGTTGTGTCTGTTCTACGAACCATTTTGTCTACGTAGGTAATCTTTTAGTGAATCTAAAACCTTGACTTGTTTTTGCTCATCTTAGTTTACCTACATTTTGTTTTTATCCTTTTACTTTGAGAGCAGAATTCTCTGCCTGCAAAAACAAAAATGCTAAATGAAATAGTAACTTGCACAAAATAGTTTCAAATTGTTCTTTGTAGCAAAAAAATAAATATTTTCAATCGCAAGAAATTCGAAAGCTCCTATTGGGAAGAATGTTAAGATCTGATTCGTTGCGCAATTAATTACTCTGAAGATCTTAGCGTGAAGTTAAGATGTCTGTAGACCGTTAGGGTTACAAACGTCTGAAAAAATATTCTCATTTACAGCAGTCTTCACTTCGTTTCTATTGAAATCTAGTTTGTCAAAAGCATAATGATTGATTACATTAGATTCGGCACCGATTCATTGTGGAATCACTGTCGGTCGTTAGTCACTCTTTATTGGATCACTTCAAACCTCATTATATTTAGCAAATGATATAACTGCATCACAATTTACGTCATAATTACAATCGAAGTTTGATCCAGTTGGATTGAATTCACCGATTGCAAATGTATCGGTGTTTTTGTTAGTTTTACCTAATGCTTTGTAACGGTGTTCCGACAGTCTTTTTAGTCTATTATGCAACTGAACTGCAATTGATTTAAACTATGCATCTAAAGTTACTCTTCTTTTTTTTGTCGTGTTTTCCAAATATATATTGGGCAATCTAAGCTAACATTTTGCCTGTAAAACATATTGGTTCTGTCCACCAAATAAGGGACAAGACAAGTATCTTACACTTGTATCGATCACTTACACGGGTACGCCTACACCACCACCATCACCACCTACAAGCTCAAAGCCTCTTTTACGACTGACTAATTAATTTTCATATTCCTCGAACCTGTTTTTAAGTAAACGTACCTACCCAATTATCATCCCGCTCTATTCATAATATGTGCCGAGCCTGTAGGCGACACTCTAGACCAGGGATGTCAAATCTAACACGCAGTAAAATAATTTCGGGCACGCGACGAGTAAAACAATTTAGGATTATTTAGCATCACACTAATTTTTGTCTACTTTACGTATCGTTTTGACTCTAAAACCACACTTTTATATTTAAACAAGCTTCTGCTCTCACCTAAGCCCACGTAAAAAGTATTTTATCATCCCAAAGGTCACACTACCGGGATAAAAACTATCCTATGTTCCCAAGGTCTTAAACTAACTCCATACCAAAGGTGAACGGCAGATTTTGTACCGCATACTTTTTTTGTTGTTCGGTTATAGAATTTGTACCACTTGTTAAGGCAACTAAGCCATTTATTTTCATGTAGGTTTAATATTTTAGAACTTCGGATTAATTAATAATGTCAATAAAAAAGGTTTTAATAAATAAACGTAATGAAATCGTACACTAAATACAGCTATGTTATATAAGTTGCCTTATGTAAAATAACACAAATATTGAAGTGATAATTAATTATTTAGAAATAGAAATAACATTTAATATAATCAAAATAATCATTATCAAACTGTTGCAGTCCGCTGCGGCACATAGGTATCTCATAAGTAGGTACGATACTCATCTCAATCTACCTACTTAATGGTAAGTAAAACCACTATAAAGATTACAACAGAAAATTTAGAACATTTTCTTTACACATTATGTAACAATCTACATTGGCACACTAGTACATAACCTTAAAAAATAAAACTAGTTATAACTTTTACGTCCCAAGTTCTAAAAATCTAAGTATTTTAAAAGGGATTATCTATCATATTAACTACCAACTAAAACGAAAAAAAACCCAAAACACGAAATTTTATTAGCGGTACGAAATTCCCATACAAGCCTGCCGTTCGCCTTTCATCTAAATCGTTTAGTCATGAAAAGGTAACAGACAGAGTAACTTTCGCATTTATAATATACTGGTGGGCAATAAAATTAGGCCACCCCTATTATTTATTATCCATCAGTTTATTAGTGGATGAATTGTTTTACGAAGGGCTGCAAATAAAGACTTAAGATCATCTACTTTTTGACAAGATTCTTTGGCGGCACGTCATAGCCACATTTTCTTTTTTACAAATATGCCTGTCACAAATAAAGGTTCGCCATCCCTGTTCTAGGACATCCGTCGGATCTGGCCCACGTACTTAGACTTAGTGCACCCATCCGTCCGGAATCCCAACGGATATGTCCCAGATTTCGAACGAGATGAAGGACGTGCAAAATTTTTAAAGCTTCTAGACTTAGCTATTGATGAAACGTGAATGGTGCACGTTCTTTACGAAAGATTGAAGTTTGATTGATGAAAGTTCTGCACAAATTCTTTATTTTTTTCAGATATTGGCTTTATCAAACAGAATCTCTAAATAGTATAAAACCAAACTCGATGTCTCCCTCTGCCTGTATCTCCGCTTACTTCTTCTAAGCCACGCAACTGATTTTGATAAGGTATACACTAATAGAAAGAGCGATAAACGAGAAAGATTTCGGTATGTAGGTGTCCCGGAGGAGTCGCTAGTCGGCACCAATAAATATCACCTATTGGATAATGCATTTTTGAGGCCACCTTACTGTAAGACCACATTTGGCTACAACATATTTAACGACTTCATTCATTTTATACGTTCCAACTTCCATCTATGAAAGTAATAGAAAGTTTATCTACATGATGCAATTTTCCTTTTGTTGCGTCTAGTTTGCAAAATCACGTATTGTCCTAACTGCCATGTTCACTTATCTAACGTTACATATTGTATAGAAGAAGTTCTTACATCAGTGCTATCGCAATTGATTGTTCGGCTCGATAAAACGGGTTCGTCTTGCAAAGTGAAGCTCTAGTTAGATTTCTAAGATGGTATCGGTTGCTATCGCATTGATGTGTTCTAATAATCTGTAATTAGGTGTTGCAATGTCGAGTATTGCTGCGATATCAGCACTAGTGGGTTTATCTAATTGCAAATCTTTGTAAGAATCGTTTCTAACTAACGTTTGGGCATGAGTAGCTACTGCATGATTTAATATGAGAAATTCTAAAAAGTATTTTTGGGCCCATATTCCAAGTTAGTTTGAAGGGACCTTCACTTGAATCAGTCGTCATGACAACGGAAAACACTCGATTAATGTCAATAAATAAGAAGTTGGATCAATCAATGAGATGATTCGAGATGGAGGACATGACTTGGAATATTGGAATATAAACATCTGCATACTATATACTAACGTATATAGTATGCAGATGTTTATACAGGGTTATTGGTGAAACACTAACAACCTTGCAGGGCTGTATTACTCAAGAAGAAAATTTGTGTAAGATGTTAGTACTGCAAGGTTGTTAGTGTTTTTCAAATACCGGTGTACCTATAGCAGTTCGAGTTTTAAAAAGAGTTGTTCTATATCAAGCTTCATCCCAGTCACTAGTTCTTGTGTGAAAATCTCCTTCTAAATCCCTATGCCATAATTATTAACGCCCACTGCTGTATGTAGCGCTTTGTGTGAAAATGTAGTAAATACTTAACAAAAATTAGTTTCGTTTTTCTTTGGAATGCTTTTGACCCCTGTATATTTATAGCTTGGCTTACGTATACAGTTTGCGTCAATACTAGCTGTTGCAGTGTCCATCACTGTGTTCAGATTCCAAAGGCGCTACAGTAAAACTGAAAGTCATTGTTGTGCATCAGTGCGCACTGTATGCATTAATGATTTTCAGGACACACGTAGTTGCATGCTCATTACTACACTTCACAGTAGTATTTTTTGCTTTGAGCACGGTTCGAAGAAAGTGCGATGTATGTGTAATTAATTAGTATTGATTTTTATCAGTTGTGTCTAGTGTACATGCTTTGGTAGTAGTTTACATTGCTGGAGATTTTTTTTGCACCCAAACTTATTAGTATACTATTGCATGAGAATAGAAATACCCCCGATTTCTGAATTATGCAATTGAAGTTTCCTGAAAACCTGTCAAGCCTTTGTATTCAAGTAGGGTTTAATATCAAGTTTACACGTTCCTAACTAAACCGGTTTATTGATAATTAATTAGTTTAAGCATGGGTTGATAATCATAAATATACGACTAACCATAATAACATTCTTTTTTTAAATTTATTCAGCCGTTTGGCGTACCGTAAGCGCGGGCTTGCGGACGGCGAGTAATGGGTAGCTCGCCGTCCGATAAGGACCAGGCCCGTGTCGACGGCGCGTAGTGTTCCACGCACGCCTCAAAGAGATGTCAGCAAAAACTGACGGGGTCCGCTAGGGCCGAGGCCTGCCTGGGTCGCGGATAAATTTGAAAAAGAGTTACCGCGACCCTGGCACAAGCAACTGAAGGAACACGGGTGGGTTTTAGTCAGTAAAAGTCTGACACGCCCTTCCGCTTCACCCAGAGCGGGAGAAGTCATTGGATGATTTCCCACCCAAAAAAAAGGCGTAATTGACTAACAATCATCCAAACATACAGACTTTCACGTTTATAATATTAATAGAAATAATTGATAATAAACCAATTAGTTAACATTTCTACAACGTGACATGACTAAATAATAAATAGAACTACCAGAAATAATTACATATTCCGACTCATCAAAACACCTTACACGGTAATGTTAGTAGTAATCAAGCTTTGAAACTTTAATGAAGCTATGTCGATCTTACAACCATCGATTGACGGCCAGATGGTCATAGCCGGCATCGGGCATAAATATCGGTAGTCCGTAACACGAGGTAGAATTACTAGGAAATCCATTACGTACCTGCAACTGCTTGCCATAGGCCAATAGTTCAAGCAAACAGCAATGGACTTTGTACAAATCGGTCGGTCTGTTTTCTTGTATGCTTGTACAGTCTAGTTTGCGTGCGTCGTCGCCCGATTTATTATTCAAATGCAATCCTTTCGATCGTTGCTTAACTGTAAGGCAGAACTGTACAACATGGAATCCTTTGAATTTTCTTTGCAATTTGCTGGAAAATGTTCTCGTACTTATAAAATATATTTCTGTGAAAAAAGTGTCACGTTTTCTTTTACCTTCCTTTTATAAGTAATTTTTCAGTTTTTTATTTTTTATGTGTAGTCTCGCGTTTGACCACTATCTGACCTGATGGTAAGCGATGATGTGATGTGTTGTATTAAATACTGTCCTGCTGCTGGTAACCAGTTCTCCCCTTATACTTTTTCAATGTGCCTCTTATTTTCCATTCTTCGGCCAATCGGTCAGGAACGAGAGGTCGCTGCACACATAACGCGTTTTAATCTCGGATGGAACGGGACGAAATGTTTTGAAAATATCGTTTCATACAAAATGTATAACAAAGAGCATACGTCATGGGTGCACGGACGAGACGGCGACTTGACGTTTTTTATGAAACGCCACGTCGGTGTCGGCGTCGTCCCGTTCCGTCCCGTCCTAGATTACAACACGTTCTAGCTCTCGCCACTTCTGGGCCGCCCTGAAGTTGGCTTTCCGCATGCGCGAGGCTCGAGACGGTGCTGTTTTTGATTTACTACTACGCAGCCATTGTAGCCATCTTTAGGGCGGCCAAGAAGTTTGGCGAGAATTATACGTGTTCAGCGAAATCGTAAAGCGCGCGGGAAATAAAAACGTATGAAATTATACTTTAAATACAGAATGTCTTATAATGTTTATTTTTTCATCTGCTCATTCGTCTTCTCCTTTGCTAGATGTCGTGCCCCTTGTGAAAAGCTATGTTAATTTTATTGTAACGAAATGGTGTGTTATGAACTTATAATTTATCCTATGAGTGTAAGTAACCTGCCCAATCCCATTTCACTTATCTTTAACGTCGGCGACGTCTATCTTTTAAATATGTACTAATTTGTATTTACACTAATGGCCAAAAGTTTTAGACCACCACAAAGTAGAAATATTAAATGAAACTTGAAACCTTTGAGATATACAAAACTAGCAGTTTTATTATGTATAATCTAATAAAGTTTTCAAATACCAAACACATACAATTTTTCAATTAAAATAAATCCTTGTATTAAACAAGCTTTTTAGCTTACCGTGCATTGTTATCCAAACCATTGGCAGCAACGGTTTTAAAATTCGGTTGCAAAATTTGACCTAAGCTTACTAACTAAACAACTAACTAACAAAGGCAAGTTAAATATAAGCTTGTAAAATGTTACAAAATGACAATAATCTGTGTGAAAGACGGCACTAATCATTTTAAACACAAAACCCACCCTTTCATTTGATTATACTGCATACAGCAATAAAATATCGATTGTTTCTATTGAAACACTTCTTGCAAATTCTTTCACAAGTCCTTTTTTGAGGGCCGACAATGATTAGCAATCATCAGTCTTCCTATTAGGTTATAAACATTACAATAACTCTGCCACATGGTCCTTGGTCGGCACCCTTTGTATTCTCGAAACAATACACTATCTATTGTAGTATGGCAACTTAAAAATAAACGAACTAATACCTTTTTAGACATTCGCTAATGACAATAGAATGAGGTATGCAGATTTTGTATTTTTATTATGTCTATTCTTTTGAAATATTTTGTATATAATGAAGCTTTCCTTATCTTGCCTGTCTTTTTCTTCGGACTTTATTGTGGGCACAGATAACTGTGAACTAAGTTCAATGTGGTCCAATTTCTACAGTCGGAGGTGAGCGATTTTTATTAAATCTTAGCAAAGAGACGCATGCCTTTTTAGACCTTATACTTTTGTGAATATTTATGTCTGCCTCGACTGTAATGAAACACTTGCTTGAAAAGAGTATTATTTACAAATGGTCTCAAACATTTGGCTGGCAGTGTATTTTCTGCGTGACTGGAAACAAATTACCTACTATGGCTGGCTTAAATAAACCCTAGTAGCAACTTCCAATGTACCATCTCAGTTCACACTATAGGCCTGTGGCACACAGATAGCGAAGCGAGGCTCCGTCAAGGGCAATGGAGTGAGAATATGATTGATTCACTTCCAGATGCTGGCCAACCCTCATACATCATACTGCTCGCTTCGTAAGCGAAACTGTTTTGAGATATTGGGTAGCTAGATTGCTTTATACTTGACTAGGTTTAAGTGCCTTACTCGAGAGAGATATTGTGTACTTTATCTTGGCGAACATTGATGTAGGAATAGCAGAATATGAAGGTACGAAAGCTGTTTGTTAATTTGATATTACATAGGACGTTGGAAGGTCTTACCTTTTATGAGAAGACATTAAATAATGTTATTCTGAGTCACATCGCCCAACTCTTCAGTGATGTAGAAATGATGAAATAGTAAAGCGTTTTTATTGTAGGAAAATCAACTTTATCGGGTATATACTTTTTTCTAAGATTCATCGTTGAAATCTTAATTTAATATTTACAGGCAACCGCAATTTTGTTCCTATGTAGCGTTCTAGAGATCAAACGCGTTCGCCGATTTTGATGATTCTTACATGAATCGATTCGTCTTAACCCTGCGAGTGTCATCACTGGCTACATTAAAACTTGAAAATAGAAAAATGGCGGCTTTTGGGCGCTAATTGTGGGGTACAAAATTTATTTTTCTGCCCAACCCATCGTGTGCTTATCAACATAAAGGATTTTAAGAGGTGATTTCAAAAATATATAACACATATATAGGATACATATTCGCGAGCTGGCTGACTAAAACAAGATGACTGCATAGCATGATATTTTTCTTGTTTACGTCTTCTAGTTTGCTTTTTAAGCAGTCGGGTTTTTTTTTATTAATTATATGTAAGCACTTCGAAAAGTGACGACAACGTCAAACTGTTACCGCTGACTACATTACATGTCGCTACAATTATGGTTCTAGATTTAGTTCTAAAGTTGTTAGCTCTACTCAAAATTCAGCTCAATCCAACAGGAAAATCGATAACACAGCCAACCAAGCGATACATATGTAAATACACTCAAACATAGACAGCTAAATTGTCAATATTATTCAGTTCCCCACGAAAACATATTTCGTTACTATGTTTAATACAATTACCATAAGATTATGGTAAACCGTGGCTTGTCTCGCCATTCGCCATGAACTCGGTTCCCACGTGTAAGTCTGTTTGTTTCGCGTATGACGTCAATAACTATTGTCTGGGTTTACAATATATGATTGGGACATGACTGAACGTATGGCAGTAAATTGGTTTTAGAACGACTTATTTCGTAATATTGGGTCTTAATCTGACCGTGAATTAGGCTTTCGTAGTTAAAATGGGACAGATAAATTTATGAAACTCTTGCATTCATTTGTTACTTGATTTTTGGTTTAACTTATACTCCATTTGCGATATCATTAGACATTTAAATTAGCCCATTTTACAGCCCGTTCAACCGATTTTGACTTCTATTGCATTGGTGATACGACAAATGGTAGCTGTAGTAAACAATTGGTTTTGGTAACAGGTTTATGCTTTTTATGTCAACCTTATGTTTACGGGATAGAACTCAAATTCGGTTGAACGGACTGTAAAAAGATTTGGAAACATGTCTAATGTTATTTCAAATGGAGTTTAGTAACTAACGGCACTAAATAGTAAAGTCAAGTGGTGCTGAAAACTGTTTCACTCAACAAAGTTAGAATTGTAATAAAATCGAAAGTAATAATCGCGGTCGCAGACATCCGACTGAATATCGTAATCATAAGTAAACATAATCATAAGTAAAAAGTCGTAAGTCGAGGTTAGGCTCTCGCCTGTTTCCTCCTCTAATGTTAGACCACCTTTTTGAGGATACATTATCTTTAGAAATACTAGAACCCTCAACAAATACTCAAAATTGCGCTGTCAACAGAGGTCTAGTGTACTAATTGGACAACTATAAATGAAAAAAGAAAAACATAGGAGCACAGTATATCTTTCTTTTTCAGTTTATTTAATATATTTTAAACTAGCTGACCCGGCGGACTTGGTTCCGCCTAACAAATTTCTAAAATATAAGAATTTTTCTAAAATAAACGTAGCCTAAGTTACTCCTTATTACATCAGCTACCTGCCAATAAAAGTCCCGTCAAAATCGGTCCAGCCATTTCGGAGATTAGCCGGCACAAACAGACAGACAGACAAACATTCAAAAAAATGTTATTTTGGTCCTATGTACCGTATATATATTCATATACATGTAGTAAAATACAGTTATTTCAATATTACAAACAGACACTCCAATTTTATTTATATGTATAGATTGGTTCAATATTGGACGACGAAATAGGCGAGAGCAAAACCTCCAATCATGACTTTTTACTAAGGAAATTCAGTCGGAGCTCTCTGCTCATATTACCTCTGAAGACATGAACTCAGCTAAGACACCAGAAATGTTAGATAAACTGAAAGCCTACAAAATTAGATCGTTCTTAAATTACAATATTGCATAAACAGCGGTGACAGGTAGCACGTCTGCAATCGTCATCGCATTCTGTTGACACTTACATAATAATAACAAGGAAAATAAGACGAGTCTTCTAAACTACTTGCTTGTCCAAAGGAATTTGTATCAAAGAATCATGTAACTTTTCTCATTTTCGTTTGAACATCAGTATCATCGTCAACAACAAAGACACCACTGTCTTCTTGAGTATTGAAAGTGCGTATATAAGAGTTAATTGGTTTGTCTACGCAACCCTCATTAGCATAGGTCGGTCGCTAGCACCCAGTGGTCATTTCGTCATAGTTTTACATTATACGTCCATTCACTGTAACGTGGGCAGCAGCTACGCATCAGAAGTTGTATGCGAAAGCCTGTTTAGCGTCTCTTTCATCGACGCTTCTATTTTGTTTTGTAAGAGATACCCATTCGTCAAAATCTTTGTCCATTGTCATCATCTTCCTGCATATGTCCCTGGTACTAAGTGCAAAGCAACACGTTTTCCTCATCTATTCCGTCCTGTCAACCTTCACGATTCACGCTATCTCTGTCTCCCATGTTAACCCTCGACGGAAAAAGCATGTGTTATTGTGTGTGTATCTGTCTGTGTTTCATAGCTCCTAAACGGATGAACCGATTTTGACTTAGTTTTTTTGTTTGTTTGGAATGTGACTTTATTGAGAGTGTTCTCAGCTATGTTTGTACTTTTTTCTTAGCTTTTTTAAAATTTTACTTGTCTTTCATATTTCATCACGTTACAAAATTCACCCATCTTTTGGCCTTACTATTTAGCCTCTCTCTCCGTGAATATATCTGTATAATGTAGGTTTTTTACGAAATTGGACGAGATACTATACCACTCATACTGAAAACTCACAAAATCAAAAATCTGTCTAAGCTAGCTGACCCAAATGATTTTCAGAACTAGTGAACTCTCCATGCGGCATGTTAGGCAGGCAAGGACTTTTATTTTTTATTTAAAATGACAAAATACGTATATTGCTTGTGTTTACGCTATATGTAGGAATAAAGTGAAAGTTGTAATTAATTTCAATCCCAAAGGGATCCTCGTCATTCGACTATCTGGCGCTTGTAATGTTGTGGGTATGTTTGCAATTTTAATTCGGAACGGAGCTCATACTTAGTTTGGGTTTCACTTCTAATTTGTGTATTAATTATGTGCCTTATTCTTCTCCATATTTACTGGCATGTGTTAGATAAAATAAGTCTAGTCAGAGAACCAAAGTATCGAGTTCGGGGCATCCATACTATCTTTTTTGCCATCATTTGTCTGATCTTCAAACGGATTTACTCTCTACGTTCCGCTATCAAAATCGACTTTATTTTCCATGTCTCCTTTCCTCGTTGTTAACCTGAAATAATTTATTGTTCTATATATTAATTTAGCGTTCTGTAATTTCGTCTAGTCAGAGAACCAAAATATCTAGTTCGGGGCACCCATATGACCTGTTTGTCATCATTTGTCTGATCTTCAAACGGAGTCACTCTCTACGTTCCGCCATCAAAATCCACTTTATTTTTCCATGTCTCCTTTCCTCGTTGTTAACCTGAAATAATGTATTGTTCTCTATATGATTTAGCGTTCTGTTGTTTCTGCTTACGCTCATGGAAAAAGGCGTGATTTTATGTATATATAAGTTTGTTCGTTTTTGTACGTCCATCAGGGATATATTTCTTTACAGACTCACAGTCTGAATAAAACAGTTTTCATACAGATCATAGAACTAAAGAACGACACACAACAATTGACAATGGTTGGATGTGAAATGTCCTTCACGGGTCGTTTACACCCAGTAATGCTGTATTTAGTGCCTTTGTGTGCATGATCGTGTACTGATTGACTTATTTGATAACAACTACACACACACATACTTCAGTACTTAACAAACGAATCGCAATCATTTACATTTTTGTTAAAATACACTAAAGAAGTAATGACGGAAATATTTCTTCAGCTACAAAAGTTTCGTCGTTACTAAAGTCTGTAAAGTTTCTTGCCGCATTTTCTCTATAGGAACTGAATGGATAGTTAGGTATAGTAATCTTTATTCATAGAAATTCGTACATTTTTCACAAGTAATGCTTAAACTAAAGAAAAGTAAAATACACAAAAGTATTAGCATTTGAGGCCGAACTAGGCCAAGGATGGATGAATCCATGTTTATCCTAAATTCCTAATAGACCATGGAACACTGGACCGTTCCAAATGGCTTTTTAACCACTTTCAGTAAGCTATTATCAATTATTATTTTTTTAGACATCGTTGACAACGGCGATGGAAAACACCGTGAAGAAACTTGAACTTGTAGTTAAGGCGTATATATTCGCCAATGTTAACGCAGTACTGGTCGCAGTGCTCGGAGCCAGAATATCAATATTGAAGCTCCTTTTGAAGAGTTTTGTTTACAAAATATTCTTTGATTTACGTATGCTATTTCAGTTATGAAGAAATTCTAGTCATCAATTTTTCTGTGTAAAAATATTTTGAAACATCCAAGTCGTTTTGTCGTAGGAGTATCCAAAAGTAGCGAAAAAATATCGTGTTGTTATTTATTTTTTTAAAGCAAATCTATTAGTTACACGAAAAAACCATGTTTCACAAATACATGAATAATTTTTTTTTTTCAAACCTTTTAACCTAGCCGTTACTAAGGAGTATGCTTTAGAAAGTAACCGTTTTACGGCACTAAAGCGGTGGAAGGCCCTTAATATAAGTTTAAAATCGCCTACCCGCATTGAGCAAGCGTGATAATTAATGTTCGTGCCTTTTCTGTGTGAGAAGAAGCCTTTGCCCTGCAGTGGGAAAAAACAGGCTATCATAACTAAACTCCATTTAAAATAACATTAGACAAGTTTCCAAGTCTTTTTACAGCACGTTCAACCGATTTTGAGTTCTATCCCGTAAACATAAGGATGACATAAAAAGCATAAACCTGTTACCAAAACCAACTGTTTATTGCAGCTACCAGTTGTTGTATTACCAACGCAATAGAAGTCAAAATCGGTTGAACGGGCTGTAAATTGGGCTAATTTCAACGTTTAATGTTATCGCAAATGGAGTATAGTGAACTTTTAAATTCATTTTCAATTGCTAAGTATGTTGCGCAATTGACTGTATCTTGTGCACTGCTTGCGCGTCTCCTGACGCACGAAGAAGACTTCTATCAAGATTTTCCCTCACATCGTTATCTTCAAATCAAGCTAGAATGTAAGATTCAACCTCGTGGTTATCGTATTCTATCCGCCTCTCAATTATTAAAACGTGACTCGTTTGCGTGCGCAAGAGTCGCCCAACAGCGCAACAAACGTTACAACAACATATGTCATAGTATCTAGTGAAAACTAAGAAAAAGTTACAAAAATAATAATGTTTTTTTGTTTCCCCACACTAGGAATTTCCCCTCTATCGTGGGTGCGTTTACAAACATAGAAAATTACATACACAAACACCTAGAGCCGAAACAATTATCTGCAGGTCATAAAAATATTTGCAGCAGTCAATCGCTCAACCACTGCGCCAACCGTGCGCCAAGTAAAGCAATTGCAAGTTTATTGAAACTATTTTATGGTCAATAATAATATTTTCATTTAAATTGTACTTAATACTTTCTTCATTAAACTTCACTCTTATACAACAACGCCGAATTTCTAAACGAATGATCTGAAACGACATCGCGTGCGCTTTAGAATGGGTTGTCTTCGGCAAATCACCCGTCACGATCGATACTTCCTCACGAATATGACTCGCTATTGATCATTTAGTGTTAATAGTGACTTTATAACAGTTTTATCTAAATTAAATTACAGATTCAAAGACTGTTGTCAAAGTAACACTCCATCAATAAAGTTTGGGGAAAGTTATAATGCAAAGGTTTGAACATGTGACATTTGACACTCGTTATATATAAGTGTAAGTGAGTTACTTTCAAGTGGAACGCGGTCTAAGCCACATACGGGCTTGAAGCCGGTTGCAGACTAAAGCTAAGCTATACTCCATTTGAAATAACATTAGACATTTCGACAAACCATTTTTACAGTCCGGTCAACCGATTTTGATTTCTATCCGGTAAGCATAAGGATGGCATGAAAAGCATAAACCTGTTATCAAAACCAACTGTTTACTACTGCTGCCATTTGTCATATCGCCAACGCAATATAAGTCAAAATCGGTTGAACGGGCTGTAAAATGGCATTATTTAAATGTATAAAGTTATCTCAAATGGAGTGTAAGTTTGTTTAAAGTCATCGCCAGATAACAAAAACATAAAAGTTGTTAACACCTGTCTACCAATGTATTCCAATATTTCAATACGATATCAAAAAAATGTAAAGGCAGTGTCGGTAACACGACCAAAACAAACGTATCGAGGTAAGGGGCGTCCTTGACCGTTTCACTTGGCATTCAGTAATGAGTTAATATCTCATAAACGCGTGGTTAGGATTTAAACGGATAAAATGGTTCTACGCCTATACCATTCATTTGAGAACAATATTATCAAAATATCTCCATTATCAATAAATCAAATTTTCAAGTTACCTAATTATACTTTTTTGGTACAAGTCGGATCGATGACTTTTATTTTTTTTGTTATCAGTCGGAGACTTTAGTTCGCATAGCTGAGGTATTTTTACATATTTTGCGGCCTGTACAAGAAAAACTACCTAAGCGGCGCTAGCTAACCCAAAACCAACAAAGGTCAGCTCTTGGTCTGCAACGCGGGTGAGGGAGAGGTTGTAGAAATGATATCATAAACTTATCTTTCCACGCAGTCACAAGAACAATAGTAAACCGTGGCTCGAAGGTTATCGACCTGTCACTATGACTGCATTGTCTTGTTATAACAATCCTAATCCTATGCCTTCGAGAAGTACTCGAACCCATCTACTGTTGTCTTCGTCAGCGTTGCCTTCAAAAGGCTAATGAGTAATTTTGTCCTTAAGAATTACTGTCTAGGTTCTAAACAATGCGCTAATTGTTTTGGCTGGCCAATGTTGGCCATAATAATCAGTGATTAGTATGTGTAGTCATTTGTATGGGGAATGTGTTGTTCTAAACGGCTTGATGAGCAGGTTGATGGGAGAAAGTTGGGATTGATTTAATTAGTGACGATTTGCTTTAGTAAATAGTGTGTTTTTTGATGTAAGTTAAGTGTTTCTAACATGGAATGAATTGTTTTGAGGCACGAACTCTGAGATAACGCCGGGATAACTTCTTTTGTGGTATAAAGGCAGTACAATTGGTATGTAAATCTGTAAGGTGGTCCCATCTGAAGTGTTATCTTCGTAGTTGTAGGTATAGACCTTCCTAGAAAACTAGAACAATAGTCGGACAAGCAAAACCAATCTACTCACAAGCTACACAGGGCGATTAATGTTGAGGTAATTTTCTAGAACAGCATTGTTGGCCCAATGGTAACCCGCGACTTACAAGTTGTAAGTGCTGTTTAGGAAGTAAGTTTATACCTGTAAAAGCACGATAGGATGACATCGTCATATTTGTGTACACACAAAAACCCCTATATATATAAATGAGAATATAAAAAAGTTAATTCAAAATATCAAAAAACTCGACTGCTTAAGAAGCTTAAACAGTCGGGTTTTTGATTTTTTTAAAGAACTTTTCTTATTTAACACTTTTTAGTTAACATTTTTTTTCGAATTAGGTACATTTAAACGTATAAGTGTTCTATATTTTTGAAATCACCTCTCAAAAACCTTTATTTTGATACCCCGCACGATGGGGTTGGAAGAAAAAAAAGGGCCCCCACAATAAGGTGCCCAAAAGCAGCCATTTTTCAATTTGCCAATTTTAATGAAGATCAAGACAATTAAAAATTAAGACGAATCGATTGACGATGATCGATTATAGTCTGGAATAGCGCATAGGCTTTTTATCCCGGTATAATATTCCCTTGGGATGATACAACACTTTTCACGCTGCTAAGCCGCTGGCAGAAGCTAGTGCTATCATAAAAATCTTGTATTTTCTGTCTTGTTTCTTAATTACCGAAAAACCTGATGGACCGCTCCTTATTTTTACCAGATAATCCTGTTACAACTCGAAAACACTAGATTAGATAGAAGTAATAACTATTCAGGTGCTAATTTAGGACAAATTCTAGTAGAAAATGTTGGCCGACAGTCAGATAAGGCCAGTTATATAGCGCGGTGTCGCCCGAACTGGTTCGAAACCGGACCACACTTGCTTGCATTATTGCAAGGTTCACTAGATCTTACAGATAATATGATACACGTAAATTGTTACAGTTTTAAAGGTAAGGTCAGCTGTACTATCGATTTTGTTTTGTTGCTGTTTTAAAATTGAGAAAATTATCAAATACGGGGTGTTTGTGATAGTTAACATACGCTTTAAAACTCGGGGAGGCGATGTGAATTTAACCCGTTGAGTACCCGAAACGTGGATCCACGCAAGACACAATAGCTTTTAATTGTTTCGGTAATTACTGCATTCAACCGGTTAATGATTTCAAAAATTATAACATTAGATTCCGCCTTTTTTTTTTAATACAGTAGTTAACCGATCAGCAGCGTGAATTTCATAATACGGAAAAAACTATTTTATTAAAAAAGCCATGTTCACATATACGACTGATATATATCCCCCCAGCTTCAATGCAGCTAATTATTTTTTTTAGTTCAGAACAGATCTGCAGAACCATTTCTCGCAGTATGAAATTACTCAAATCACTTTTTTATTCACGAAATTTCCATGCTGTACTTTGTGCGCCACCGCGGGTGCGCCGACTCTCACCCGCGTATTCCGTTATTCGGTATAAAGGGGCTCGTGCCGAAATAATAAATAGCCGCACGAGTCGATATTCAAGGTTAAGCATCGCTTTCCGAGGTCGGTCCGTTGATGGGTGACCATCTTTATATAGCGAGATTCCTCCGTGCCTCGGCAATCACGTTGTGCTAGCTGCCCTATGAAGATCTTTGACAGTCGTTACGGTTAGACAGAAGCCTGAAATCTGACACCAGCCTTGCCAAGGGGTACCGTGTTACCCAGTTACTGGGTTGTAGAGATCAGAGAGGCTGTCGCTCCATGTAAAACACTGGTATGAATCCAAACACTGAATCCGGTTAGACTGGAAGCCCAGCAGCATAATTGGGCAAAGGCTCGGCATTTTATTTGGTATAAAATTACTTGAAAGAAAATAATGTTCATTAAAACTTTTTCGTGTTCTTCTGCAAACCCTTTCATTTGGTACCCATATGTCATGGCAGTGCACAAAAAATTACTAGAACGCCATCTTGGGCCGTCCGCCATATTGGATTTAGAATGACTTCACTTAGCCTAACCATGCATGGTCATCCAAGCTAAACGTGTATGCAAAATTTCATCTTAATCGGTTGAGGATCTTTAGAAGGGCTTTAAAATTCAGTTCCAATATTTGACCCTAAACAGGCCAAGTTAAATAAAAGCTTTTATACCATTCCCCCTCTAAAAAGCTTATTTTATTCACTGAAAACAGTGAATAAAAAGCACTTTTAATCACTGTTTTGGTGTTTGAATTTAGAACACACCAATATATATTTGACCTCCATCTCAATGCAATACAACCTACTTACGCATAAAATACTCGATACAAACTTCTTGTGCAAACAAAGAATATTCGAATTTCAAACTCTTTCGTCGATTTTATTTTGAGTTTATTTATATTTAGGATTTTGATAATGATTTTATTTTGGTCTAGGATGTTTAGTGAATACTTATTTGCATTGTAATTCTAATATTAATTGTATTGGTGTTTAATTAATTATAATTATGTAACTTAACGGAGATGTTCACTGGCCCCTGAAACACAGGTGCTGTTTAGGTAACTCAAACTCAAAGGCTCAGCTTCAATTTACAAAAAATGTGAAGCCCTAAGGTTTCTCTTTTCTGTAAATTTTGAAGGTAATAAACCATTTATTTATTTATGATTATTCCTTGTGCTTTTGGCTTAAAACCTTCTTTTTCTCGAAGTCATGGTATAAAATATAGTATGCAACTCTTGAATAAAACGGATTTATATCGAGGGCCATGAATCACTCGCGTCGTTCAGGATTCTAACACTTGAATCACTCGCTATGCTCGTGATTCAATCATCATGAATCACTCCCTGCGGTCGTGATTCAGTTGTTAGAATCCTTCACTTGTTCGTGATTCATCTATGGCCCTCGCTTTAAAACCGTCCTTTATTCACTAGTTGCATAATATACTATTAAAACACCATGCTGTCCGCAGTACTATAAGCTTCGCTCACGTGCCCACCCGCATTGTTCTGGGTTAAAAATTAGCCTAGCGATAGATTAGCTTCCTAGTAAAAGCATTATCGGATCAGCGATTCATAGAATTACCCTTTACAAACGAACAATATTACCTCTTTGTTTCTATATTAGTTAAAAAAAGATAATAATAACAATGACCCCAAGCGAACAATGGGCAAAAATGGTAAAATATTGTTTTGTATGTCATTGGTTTATTTTCGGTTTTAGTAATTAAAAATGTATAGTGTCTATTGTTATTGTAAAAGACATTATACAATAGATACAAAGAAAGCCCTTGTTTGAGCATATTTCTTCAAAACTAGATTAGAAAATATGTCTACCTACATATTACAATCACTACATAATATATAATGCAGTCCCCCGCCGCGTTTGTACGCGATAATCTCAAAAACTACCGAACGAATTTTGGTGCGCTTTTCACCAATAGAATGAATGAGAAACGAGGAAGGTTTTTGTGTATAATTTGTCACGAGCGAAGCCGGGGCGGGCCGCTAGTAATAATATTATAAACAGGAAATAATTGTTTGTAAGTTTGTTTGTACTAACTCAAAAACTAATTAACCGATTTTGAAAATTCCTTCACCAGAGGAAAGCTATAATATTCCTGAATGACATAGGCTATTTTTTTATCCCGAAAACGGTCCTGTGGGGTGCGCCACGGGAACGAAGTCGCGGAGAAAAGCTAGTGTGATATAAAACCGTCCTTTGTATCACAAATCGGGGTGATAAGGGCGGATTTCTAAATTCGAGTATTCGGAGTCAAGCACGTGTCAACCCATATTTTAATGCCAAATTTTGACAGATTTTCTCGCTAAAGAAGAGTTTGACAAATGGTCAACTTCAAATTCTTAATACAAAAATCCGGGCTAAGACCTCGCTTCTCACGTTTGATTCGTGGGTGCAAATCCGGGCAAATACCAACGTGACTTTTTCAAAAGCCATTCGTCAACCCGCCTTGGCCAAGCGTAGTGATAAATGTATGACATTAACAGCCTGATATTATTATGTTCCGCTAACACAAGAAAGTAATTAAGTATAGCCAACAGATTCTGATAATTAACTCCATAACGCGAATTAACGCGATATAAATATTAAGTAACGTTCCCCTTTATTCCCAGATTAGTTGTGCGTAAACACACGCCGCAATCATACGAGGAATTACAACAAAACATATATGCGAAAGTTTCCACTGTTTACGTAAGCTGTTTAGGGATTCGCTGAAACTTAGGAGTTATACAGAAATACATGTCGCTTATTGAAACTAGAGTGAATCATGATTGCCTGAACGGAAAGGCTATAGGTGCCCACGGACGGTGCGCCGCGGAGGAATGCGACTTTGTTACGATGACAATTTATATAGAAATAGTTCTACGGATATTATGCCAGCAGAACTCTTCTTTCTTCAGATAGTTGCATTCCCTTTTTCAAGAAACACAAAATACTTTCTTTTCCTAGTATATACATTCTCGAAGAAGCTATATTCGTTAAAACTAACAAGCATCTATTTCACGCATTGAATGATACGAGGATGCGAACTACTGCCCTGAGATCGAAATATCAGAGTCTATTGGGTTCTGGTAGATATAACACTGCTCTGCTTAAAAACAACATTATTGGTATGGCACCTGTTATATTTAACAAATTGCCAAACTGTATTAAGGATCAGCCCTTAAAAAAATTCAAGAACCTTCTATCGTCGTTGCTGACGGAGAAATGTTATTACTCTGTTACCGATTTTATAAATGATGAATTGTACTAATTGCTTCGCTTTATATCTTTTATGATGTGAATTAATTATTATGTAAATAATTTTAGAATTAACTGATTCATGATCTCATTTTAAATTTAAGTACCTAGTTTTTAAATTATCTGTAGGTTAACCACAATATTTTTGTATGCCAACAGGCAGAATGTACTGGAAATATATCTGTAACTAACACCATTATTGTAATACCTGCATTCTATACAAATAAAGAAATTATAATATTATTATTTATTCGTTGTCTTCATTTCTGAAGGTCGTGCTTGTTTTGGAAAGCTTTGACAGAGTCATTGACGACCTGCTTCCAAGCAACTCTGTCTTCGGCTCTTCTCAGGGCAGTGTTTACCCTGAGTCCTGTAGTTGCCTTGATCTGATCGGGCCAGCGAGTAGATGAATGTCCGCGTGGTCTTTTTCCATCCAATTTTTCCAACCAGCAGATCAATTACTATTATAAATAGACGTAGCATCCTTGTCACATTGTCGCGGTACGGGATATTAGCCTGAATAACGATTGGCAGAAAGTTAGGATAAAATGTATAAGAAGTATTTGGTATTTATGTTGAAAATCTATCCTCAATCCTAGAATTTATACTGGAATATAATAACAGGTATATAGATAACAATATCATAAACCGAATAACATTGCATACAAAGTGATTTACGCGAACAGAGTTAAACAAAACTAATAGCTGGCTGGGCGTGGGCGCCATTTTCTGATAAATTTTACTTGAAAAATAAACCCTTATTTACTGCTTAACAAATTACCGAAAATGGAGCATTCATAAACGAAAAACCTTACACGTTTGGCACCATAAATTCTAAGTTTTCATAGTCCTAACTGAAAAGCGAGTAATTTCTCTTTAATTTATTCAACGTTGGCGAAGCATTATTAAGTCACGTTTTCCACACTTAGTTGAACATAGATTTATATTGAAGCATTAATTTGACGTTCATGTTTGATTATTAACACCCACTAAAATAATTATAGGCGTCGTTTAATTCATAAGCTGAAGCGATTCGTTAATTTATGAAATTTTTCTCAAGACGTCTTGAGAAAATAAACTTTTTTTGTAAAGTATGCATTTGTTTTCGTTCTTTAGGTAAGATAGTTATTAGTCCTACAAAAATTAGGGCGAGACGTTTAGGGCTTTGTAATGGCAACGGTGAAGGAAAATACGTAAGAAATCCTGGAGTTAATACTTTTAATATATATAAGTCGGACACGTAAATCGTCCTTTCGTAATATCCATTAGTAAATTAATATTGTGCGGTGTTTAAACTGGGCATATTAGTTAATCAGTGCATTTAACTAAATGGATCTAATTAGAGAGTAATTACATCGATCATTATTGAAAAGAACAAGGTTACAAAAGCGAACTTTGTACCTAGACAGGAATAAAATATTTAGTGAAAATAAATAGACAGATGTACAGATTCCTCAGACCATGGCTGAATTACTTATAAAAGTTAACCTCCGTGATCATCTATTGGGATATTGCGTCTAGACCAGGAACGGTAGACAGGTGTGTGAAGTTTTGGTTGATATAACGAAATCTATAGGCCTACCGTTTAACGGAAGAAGACGGTGCGCGGTCTTCTTCTTAGGTCACATTTCCTCCTGCAGCCAGTTCGCATGTAAGTTGCATTACATTGCGGGTTACAGAAGTATAATGTCATCAATCGCTCGAAACTTGCATCCGAGTCGCTTGCAGTTGGAAACGCTGCCTTACCGTATCGATGATAAATATATATAGTAACAACGCCAATCAACGGACGAATGACTGAGATCTCGTGACCTCTTTCGTACCGCCGCTCAGTTATCTCGGCCATTGTACCTTTTAAACCTACCTTCTAAGATACCTTGACGGTAGAACTATACCTTTCTACGTTCCAATTAGCTTACAATACCCTGAAGTAGAATAAAAAATACATTGGAGTAAAATGGCTTGTTGTTCATACAGAAACAGTGGTGGTCAGGCGTCGGGCCGGGCAGCTGCGACGCGCCCGCCGTGCCGAGTCGCGCCTGCGATGCGGAGCGGTCCACGCCGCCCGCGCCTCCTCCAGCTCCTGTGCTTTGCGCCAGACCCTGCTGTCGCGACGCCACGTAAGTATACTTACTAGATTTATTTTCCTACTAGATTCTGCCAGCGGGTTCTTCATCATAGCAGTCCACTGCTGGACATGGCCTGTCCAATCGCACGTCATTTGTCTAGATTTTCGGCAGCTACAACCAGCCATCCTGAGAAGATCGTCGCTCCACCTAGCCTGAGGGCGTCCCACTTCACGTTTACCCATTCATGGTCTCTACTCAAGAACACGTCTACCCCTACGATCATCGGTTCTACAGCTTATATGATCAGCGGCTTTACCTGCGTGAAAAGTGTTTAATTATTCCAAGGGAACGTATCCTAATCTAGGCTCTGGTCTATCCTTATGCTAAGGGTGTGAAAGCGTAACAAACTCGCATATGTAATACTAGCGGACGCCTCGCGGTTTCACCCGCGTAGTTCCCATTCCCGTGGGAATACAGGGATAAAAAGTAGCCTATGTCACCCGGGGATAGTGTAGCTTCCCAACGGTGAAAGAATTTTTGAAATCGGTCCTGCCGTTTCGGAGTCTATAAGGAACATAAATATATACTTTCTCTTTTATACATATTTATTTATAGATAGGTAGATTAGTAAGGAGAAGAGATATAAGAGAATAATAATGTGTGATCTTCAAACAATTAACAGAAACAACGAAGTTCTATGTTCGTTCAGCGCTAATCACATTGAGTGGTTTCTTTAGCCGGGATGCTGCTGTACTTGCCTCGTATAGATATTAGTAACCGCCAACTACTCCGCCTATGTTTCGTACCCCAGATCTTCAGTCGCGATGGCAATTCAGTAAACACTGACCTTCAAAACTTAGTACCACACTTTTGAAATTGATTTTCGATACCAGTTACCCCTGAGAACAATATTAATTAAAATCTATTGATTTCGATCTGAGAATAACAACACCAATATCAGTGTTAATGAAGGATCAGAAAGGCCTGAAGACATTTTAATTCGACGATACAGTTTGTGCGGTAGATGAGCGATTGGCTGCTGCTGTGCGTTGGATTCCCGCGCGGAACAATTATTTGTTTGGCCTACAGATACATCTTTCGTATATTTTTGTTTAAATATTTATTTCATTTTACTATTAATATAATTAAAAAGAAGTGGCAAGATGTTTCAAGTAATAACAAACGGTTCGTGTTTTTTTGCCTAATTCACATATAAACTATTGATCTACGATCGGTGCGGTGAGACTTTGGGGAACAGTATGACCAGCAGTGGACATCTTTCATCTGTAATGATGATGACATCTCAATTATTATTTTAGATCAATTAAAGCAGTTTACATGCGTAAACACACTGCATGACTTCATGTAATATTGGCCAACTTTTTGGTAAATCTACCTGTGTGGTACGGTCAGAATGTTAATGATCTTTTCTATCAGAATCTTACATACAATTTACAAAGCTAAGGTACACTAATTAGATGCTATTTTGCTTTGAAATACAAATAATTACCACCCCTGAGTAACACTATCTATTCTAAGAATTACTAAAGAGCTTAAAAAGCCTGTGATATTATTGTTATCGCAAAAAGAATAGAAAGGATGTCCAACTAAATACTAATTATATTCGGACTTGCCATGGCATTGTTAAAAATGCTAATGTCGGACAAACTTTCTATTCTACGCAGTAATTCTGAATGTGCCCCTACTTTCAGCGTTCTTTTTAGGGTTCCGTACCCAAAGGGCAAAAACCCACTGTCCGTCTGTTTGTCACCAGGCCGTATCTCATGAACCGTGATAGCGAGACAGTTGAAATATTCACAGATGACGTATTTCTATTGCCGCTGTAGCAACAAATACTAATACCAGAATAAAATAAACATTTAAGTGGAGCTCCAACACAAGAAACGTGATTTTTTTGCGGTTTTTTTGCGATGTTGGTACGGAACCATACATGCGCGAGTCCGACTCGCACTTGGCCGTTTTTTTTTTTAATCCGTCTTTAATTTTAAGCTAGGTTCGCTAAGGATAGCCAAATGGGTTCGCTAGCAATTCATTTGTCATGAAGCATACCGGGTCAACTTTTCTAGAATGCAGATTTTGCGAAATAAAACTAGCAAATGAATGCCGGCGCTCTAACATAATTTTGAGAGAAACGGCTGTTGTTAAGTTATTAGTTGAATTACATCAAGTGAATTTTACTCGAAATTTTTCATCTCACATTTCGGAATGTTCGCAGAAGTCTGTTTTGGTTCAGCAACGATAGTTTACTTTTAATAGTCTAGAACTACGACACTGTCGTTGGAAAACAACTGAACAATTCATAGCATCAACATCTAATTTAAAAACAAGCAAACATTTTCATACTATTGTCGCGTTCCCACCGCGCTCGTACGTTGCTCGGGCGCAGGTTAATAGTACCCTTATTATTGAATGGACTTACCGCTTACAATACAATACGGAGAATTTGGGTGTCGAGGCCCCTAACTACCTGAACCACCCGCTTCCCCGCCAACCCGCCAACCCGCTACCCCCACCACCCTTGGCTACCCTAAGCAACCCTCGTTGATTTTCGTCATTCCGCTGTTCCGCATTCGGGCCCCTAACACCCTACGATGCGCACACGCATCCTTCCGCGACTCGATATATCTAAAGTTTTGGTAAAACTCTCGTTCCTACTGGACTGGTTATGATATTAGTGAATTTGTGTACAGTGTAGTGTATATAGTGAATTTGTACATAGTAATATAGTTAGTGTGTACATAGTGTAATATTAAAATAGAAGTAATAATGGATCTGTCGCTGCGTAAACGCAAGTTTCCTAGATTGAAGTTCGAGGAAGACTCTCCAGATTTGGATCTTGAATTAATTGACCACGAAGAGATGTAAGTTAACCTGTTTTAAAACTTTACACTGTTAGAATTGCTATAGTACGTTATTCTGTTATTAAATCAAATTCTCTGTCCCATGATATATTCAAGCGCGAGGTTTGATTGTAATAAAGTGATCGCCTCTGGGCCGCACTGAAGTTGGCTTTCCGATGCGCAAGGCACGAAACGGTTCTGTTTTTGTATGAGATTCACTATTGCGCAGCTATTGTAGCCAACTTCAGCGCGGCCAAGAAGTTTGGCGAGAACTATACCAGCCTGTAACTACCCCACAGCCGGGCAATGCCCTCTTTTCGTATAGAGAAGGCTTAGCGTTAACCACCACGTTCGCTCAAGTCGGGTTGGCTATTTCAAACTGGAAGTCCAGATTTCCTCACGGTATTTTTGGGATATTATGATGTATTTTTTTTATTTTATTTGCTCATCTAGTACAGTATTTTAATCCAGGAATTCGAAAAAGTCTCGTCGTACATTAATGTGAAAACTTGCATCGGAATTTCGCCTTTATAATAGATAAGAAAATTTGAGAAATCCGAGGACTTAATGAACTGTACTAATAACCAACTATTCTCCACCATTCAATAAATCATAGTTGTCGAAGTCATTCAGTTTCTCTGAATAAGCACGCCAAATTTCACCATTTAATGCAAACATCACAATATAATAGGTCTCTTAATAATTATCGAATATGATAATTACGTCCCCGTTTTACTTAACATTAGTGCATACGAAAATTGCGATATTTTCTGTATGCAAAATCGGCTATCGGACACTCAGGTAAAGATTTTTTAAGCCTTTGATTGTGAGCTTCAAGCATATAAATAAAGTCCCGTTAGGTGTTTTATTGTTTCTAAACAGTTCTCCGAAGGTTAATTTCATTCCTTGTTGCCTGACAGTTGGATTTACTCAATTAGCAAAATATTATTTCACAAAGCAAAGTTCTCAGAATTTAAAACATTCCTTTTTACCTGTAAAACATACTTTCTCTCTTGCAAAAGTGTTTCACTTGTATCGCAGTTCGTAAATAATAATAATAAAACTTGTCCCTTTCTTTCCAATCAATGTTATTACAATCCTTATTGCTATTTACACCTTACTGTCCACGCCATAGAGTTCATAATACCATAAAACAATTTTCGGCTTATCAGAGTTGGCCCCAAGTTCGCCCCAATTGCAGACCTGCGCGTACGCAGAAGGGATTTTTTCTAACGGGAACTTCTGCGTGGGTTCACTTTATTTTTTGTAGATAAACTATTTTTGGGCTTAGCAAAGTGAACTGTAGGTGCATTTAGAGAAAAATATTTTTGGGATTGTATAAGTAGCACTTGTGGTGGGAGTTTCAACCTGGATATTGGGTCTTAATGTCTTCCAAACTATGTTTTAAATGTGGGTTCAAAGTCCCACTTCATAAAGATTTGCTAATTATTAAGCACTAGCTTCCGCCCGCATTAATTTAGTTAGTACTTGCCCGATATTACCAAAATTCTTATTTTCAATTTTGATGCCGACAAATAACCTGGTTACCAACTTACTCATTAAAAGATAATTATACTAATTGTATCATCAGAAGATAAATACACTAATCATACCATGTAGTTTATCAACGACCTAGTAATATACCGACCTATAATGTATAGCGAAGATATACATTAGTTTCATGGAGAAATGCTTGTCTCCAACAGAAACCTTGTAAAGTATAATATAGATACAGTATTTCATGTCATAGATCTAGGCAATAGCTGGTTGCAATCCATCCTGAAATGATTGTCAACTTATTATGGTTGATCCTCCATCAACAAGCAACGCCTGTCTCCAAAAGCAACTCGGAAAAGTCACATTTCGACAGCCTTGTTGGCTAGTGATCGCAGGCGCTATTGACCACAGACATACATTTAAATAGATAACGCATGTCTCTCCATCTGTATGAAAACCAAGCGTGCCACTTTTTCAAAAACAATGAAAAAACAAATTTACTTACCAATGAAAGGAATCGTTTCCAATGCCTCGGCCAACTTTTTCTATACATTCTTGACAGCTCAATATGACATAAAAAGCCATTTTTACCCTGGATTTCGGTGGATTTCCGGTGCCGATAATGCTAAATGAAAAGCTCAGATTACGATCATTTGTAAGTTTAGTCCGTTTTTTGGCACGCGAAGTACATACAATCGCGTCATCTAGATAGATTTATGTTTGTGCTACTGACCATGAAGTCCTAGGTTGATGCACGCAGGTAATAGACGAGATGTCCTGTTATACGATATTAAAAATTGGTATTGTTCGTCGATTCGTTGAGCTCCTTAAATTTTGAGTTGACCTGCATGGTTATTGACAAATGCGTGCACTGACTGGACAGGTCCATTCAATCTGGCTGGTTCTTTCCTCAAAAGACTATTTCAGACATCAATCTTCATGGTCTTCACATGATCTAACCAAGATTTTGTTTGGACTTTAAAAGAGACTGTGACCTCTGAGTTTGTTTTGGTTTCTTCTCAGAGTAGTCAGATAGGAAACGCCGACCTCATCTAGTTTAAAAAATATGATCAACATGTAAAAGTGCTTGTACAAACCAACTTACAGAATTAAAATCATTTATCAATCAAATAATTCCGAAACGAGAATTGATGTAAGTAATGCCTCTGTCGATCACTGAAGATCACATCATACACTTACATTAATTCCTTGACCTGTGTATTCTTTTCCAGTATCTTAATATCAAAGTTGCATAAGTACATACCTACTTATGTAACTTTGGAAACAATGTGGGACAATGGAGCTGTTTGACGATGGAGCCGGTAGTTGGCCATAGCAACTCCTCATATTGAATGTGTATTGCCATGTGATATTACATTTTATACCTTTCAGTTTGAAAAAAGAACTTATTATAACCTTATCTTTTCTCTCTTCCAACAGTGTCGAAGATAGCATCGACACTAAACAACAACGTCGCTTCGTTGAAGAAGTCGGCAGTGGGGGAGGCGCGGGCGCGAGCGGCGCGCGGCACAAGACGGCTCCACAGGCCGCTACGACGACGGCTCACAGCAAGCCGCTGGCTGCGGGCGGGGCTAACCACCCGCCCCAGCCGCAAGGTAACCACAAACGTAATGTCTTTGTTTTTATACCTTCTTTTACACTCACACAATCTGACGTACAATCGACAGATTTAAAGCTGACCCACCATAAATTAATTTTAATACAATTATTTCGAACTAACTTCGCCCGCTTAAAGTTGTTTTATCATCCCAAGGGAACAAACTATTGGGATAAAAACTATCCAATGTCCTTACCAGGGTCTCAAAACTATCTCCACATACTTCCTTCACCATTCTCCATATCATGACCCAAACGAACCAGCCGTTTAGTCGTGAAAAGGTTACAAACAGAATTAGTTTCGCATTTATAATAATTATCAAGTATGAATTTTGCTAGAGCAAAACGTACCCTAGAAAAAACACTTGTTACCAATTTTATAGTCTGACTACAAATCGTTTCTCTCTTGCCGCACTGTTTTAGATACCCTTTTGGTAGAAATTTTGTTTGAAAAAAAATAAGCCATGTTGGATGGCACTGGCCACGTGAAAATGTTTTACTTTATCAAATAATAATTTTCTCTCCATTTAAAAATGATCATACATAAAGATCAAAATAGTACCGCGTCAATACGGTTGAGAAGCCTGTGGCTTCTCAACCGTATTGACGCGGTACATGCAAGATAATAAGGAGACTATTTGGACTTGAACTATTTGGACAATTTCTAACGACATTTAAATGGATGGGTCAGCTTTGAATATTGTTGATTTTACTTACACTAAAACCCGATTTCTGAATTAAGAATTTGAATTTAAGTATTTGTCAAATATTACTAAATATAGTTTGAAAACCTATCAAACTTTGGCACTACAGTAACACACAACACGTTTTTAATTAAATACTCAATTCAGTCACCGATCTTAACATACTTAGCGTCGAAACTCTTATAAGCAACACGACGTCACACGCTTCGTGGATAATTCTTTAAAGTAGCCCTCGGTTGACTTCGGCGATGTTTGCGATATGATGTCACGTGACACTGCTTCTCTGTGAACGTTTCTCGAAAACTGAGAATTTTCTGGGAGTACTGATCAATCTTGCCAATAGTACTTATTAAATGTAGTAGGAATTTCTTACCTATTCTGACAAAAACCCATCGTGAAATTTTTACATAAATTATGGCACAAAAATGCAAACATAGCCACTCACAGTGGGTAGTAAAATGTACAACGAAACTCTCAAACCCCCTACAAAATTGATGACGTCAAATTCAAGAAAGACCTAAATTGACAAAATTTTGTAGAGTCAAACGTTCTCAATAATATGTACGCATTGGTTTGGTAAAATCAAATTCGCTGAATAGAAAAACTTCAGCAACGCGTTAATGCAATTTCTAGGGTTTCAAGTACATTAAGGATTTTGTTTAATTGGGTGTGCCGTTAATCGAGTCCAATTACACGATTCGGCGGGGCAATACCTCCTCGGCCGTTTTAAGAACACATTCCACAGATTTGATAATTAGGTTACTTAATTATAGAAAAGTTCAATAGTCAATCGTGTACATTCTATCTATCTATCAAAGGATACACGAAATATTAGATATTTTCTAAATTAAAACTGTATCCTTTGTGATAAACGTTTTATTCGAAAATAATAATATAGTTCTTGCCAATCTTCTTGGCCGCCCTGAAGTTGGCTACAATGAATGCGCAGTAGTAAATCTCATACAAAAACAGCAACGATCCGTGCCTTGCGCATCAGAAGGCCAACTTCAGGGCGGCCCAGAAGTTTCAGTTTACTATACCAGCGTGTTACTCTGTCCCACTGTAGAACAAAAGCCTCTTCTCATACAGAGAAGGTACGAGCATTAATTACCACGCTAGCTACAAGTCCCTGCAGTCTAATTGCGTAAGTGAATTCGACAAGGCAAAGGGTTTGACCGTCATCAATTGACCTATCAGTCCTATCACATGCGAGTTGAAAGACGCGATGTGAATTGTGTTGAACGTCGATGTGATTGGTCGATTGATGGCGGTCAAACCCTATTGCCTTGCCGAATTCACTTACGCAATTGGGCTGCAAGTTTAACACGATTTTTTGAAAATGATAAAATTATTCTAAATTGTTGTACCTTTCGGTATTAGCACTGAACCATTATTTTAGGAATGACTAGATTTGAAATCAAATAAGTAAATCTTTATCTAAATATTCAATTTAAATAAATTTAATTATTTTTAAAATGTCTACTTGAGACTGGATGTCACCCAATAAGAATGCACTTGACATTTAAAATGTTTCAATCAGATTATATTCAACTTTCAAGATTTTATTACTTGCACTTTTGCCCAACCTTGGCATTACAATAAAAGTTAGTAAATATAATTTTGCCTACTACACCGTCTGATTGTACTACTAAGCAGACAATAGCCATAACAAAAATTCCATTATAATACTAGTTCATACATCTAGTCATACCCGCGTGCGTGTATGACTAGATGTATGAACGTGAGTGAATCAAAAGAAGTATGTAAGGATCGTAGCTGGTGGCGTTCTGTAGTTTCTGCTTAGCCCCATGGCCAAGAAGTTAGGCGATAAATATAACATACATATGTATAGTTCTCGCCAAACTTCTTGACCGCCCTGAAGTTGGCTTTCCGATGCGCAAGGCACGGACCGATGGAGTTTTTGTAAGAGATTTACTACTGCGCAGCCATTGTAACCAACTTCAGGGCGGTCAAGAAATTTAGCGAGAACTATACTACCTTTTTTTTTCGGAGTTTCGCACCCGTGGCACATCTCGCAGTGTAGCTTTCTACCAGAGAAAGATCTTCGTAATAGGATCAGTACTTCCAGATTATTTCGGGATAAAAAGAGCCTGATTCTCAGCAAGAGTTTAGATTTATAACACGTATTGACTTATCTACAATAAAATATAGAGATTACACTTAATAGTGCTCGTCAAACTTCTGGGCCGCCCTGAAGTTGGCTTTCCGATGCACTTAGCACGAAACGGTGCTGTTTTTGTATGAGATTCACTACTACGCAGCCATTGTAGCCGACTTCAGGGCGGCCAAGAAGTTTGGCGTGAACTATACTAACATAACGAACAATACATTTTACATCTTTATAATTAAATTAGTTTTCGTTATATAAAAATTCAAGCAACTCCGCAGGAGGTAACTAAGCTAAAGGTCCCGTGTGAACTGACCTGTAGTTTATTTGAACTTTCAAGCACTATCCTTTGACAACTGCACTCAGCACAAGTGTTTACACAGCAAATAGTACCTTTGTACACATTGAATAGGCTCAAGCTGAGGATATTATTTATTCTCTAACTTATCTCAAAATTAACATAAATCAAATTTATTAAACAATTTTACATTAACAAATTTGTACGATGAACGGTGACCCCCCAAACTAGGCATTTGCCTGCTTCGAGGGAGTTAATTCAATTCAAGATCGATTAACAGTTTTGTTAACACAAATTAACGTTTGCTTGAGCGCATTCTAATGTGTACCATCTTAATAAATTAATTTGTGTTGTGTCTTTCTTCCCTTTTTTACTAGATACCATCTCATGTCTTTTAGAATCCTCAACAATTCTTTGGACTTCTAAAAGGGTTTTTTAATTAACACTGTATAATGAAATACTAAAACTTCACAGCAAAATGTAATTGGTCACCAGAATTAATGTATTTTCCAAGAGTTAAATCAGCAACATATTAAACAGTAGACGTTTGATCACAGTCATTATGTCTCTAATACTAGCTTGCTTACATTAAACCACAGTTGTCTGCAACTATCCGGATCCTATACACATTTTAATGAGTCTATTTTCATCGTCACTACGTCACCAAAGGCCATTTTGAATAAATCATAATAAAAAGACTTTCGAAGATGGCTTTTAAGCTGTTGCTTTGAATTTGAATAGAAAATTTACCAATTTTGCAGTGCTTTTAAACTTAAAAGTGACTTGTTATAGTAAGTAGTGTTAAGTCGCAAGCTTGTCGCTTTAAAAATTACTTCTAAAATCTTCCAACTTCAAAAATAACTCCATTTTTCTCAGTTGACGTGCACAACTGGGGAAAATGACAATCAATTGACAAAACCCTGTCTTTCTTTCTTCCCCAGATCAACAAGGCAACAAAAAATATGATAATTCTAGGAGACCGACAGCTCGAACAAAACGTGAGATATAGACACACATATTTTATAACTATAGCCTTATAGAAGTCCAAAGTAAACCTGTCATAAGTATCATTATTTTATCATTAAGTCAGGCAACTATGCGAGGCGTTTACTGAAAATGTTTCAATATTCCATCAACAATATTTTTTCTATTAATATGAATGGAACAGTTTCGACAAATTCCCTCATAGTCTACTGGCATCAAAGTGTATTTAGTGTAATAGACGCATGATGCTAATATGTCGTTCTCCTATATCCATACATGCTGTTGCGGCTGGCCTGCCATTGACGACTACTCGACGCTTCACGACTATTGCGACTACAGGCTCCGGCTGCGGTGGCGATGGTGATTACCAGCTGGTGCAGCATGAGGTGCTCTACTCCTCGTCCAATCGGTGAGTTACAACTATCATTATTTATGGAAATAAATGCAGAAACCTTGTTATATCACAAGTTTAGGGTAAGAATGTTTTAGCCAGGAAAGTGGTGAATTTAGCTCCTCAAGGACGGAGAGAACCTGTTAGAGTTTCCTAAAAAAAAAAAGATGGCAATGTTTGGTTTTATACTCCACTGTTGACCGTGTAGGAAAAAAATATGGGTGGGGTCCCTACCTTGGGCCTAGTGGTAGGAAGAGTGCCGTTAGCATAGCTTATAATTGAACAGATATTTACTGATTACACACAAATAAATCATCTGAGACTACCAACGCAGTAATGGCAAATCTAAGCAAGGATATTATAATCTGTCCTGTCTTAGAGACCTATCTACTAATCAGTTACATGCTAGTATAATTCCCACACTGAAGACCTATCTCTGTATAAATACTACTTAATATATGTACCCAAGCAAAGCACATAGCGTCGTGAGATCGTCGCCGTAATTGGCCGTAGGCACGATAAGATCACACGACGAACAAGGCAGACTGTTGATTATACAGATTGATCTTGATTAACCAGAAGTACTGCAGTCCCTCATAGCAATGGAGTATTATGAATACGTTCCAATATGGTTGCCATATGATGTGTAAATGTTATTGTAAAACATTGGCTAATGTTATTTTATTTCGACATTATGTCGTGGTTTCTTTGCTAAACAAACACGGTAGGCTTTTCACTTTTATTATATATAAAAAGACTATGTCTGCCCAATTTCCTTACTCATCAGCATCTAGTTTGCGTTTTCTCAACTTTTTTGGGGCGGCTTCCAATCCAACCTGTGCAGAGCAATTTGAGGTAGTAGGTTGATGGTTACTTTTCACAGCAAGTTATAATCTGCATAAACAAAAACAATATTCAGGCTATAATAATAATGGATAGCTTTTATGCACATGTAATTAGCGCTATGTCCCATAGTTAGGCAAAGGCTCACTCCCTTTTCCACTCGTCTATCCTCTGCAATGGAGCCCCCATTAGCCCCAACGGCGTTTGAATTCACCGCTAGAGGCGCTGGTGTAGCGTAAGGTCTCCGATATGTCGAACGCCACTGCATGTTTTATGATTGGGCGGGTTTTTTCCTAATGATATTATTGTTGTAATGTTGTGAATATTTCACCGGTACCTCAGATTAGTTATGGCAAATATGAGTTACGTGTCAATGAATGTCAGTGCTTTAAGGTATTTAAATGTAAACATGGTTTTTACGAGTCAAAAGTTTGTTACGTACCTAACGTAACAAACTTTGACAGCTATATACTTCTCCAAGTTTAAACAAGCGTTAATTAGTTCAACCTCATTGCGGTCAAGTTCGTTACTTGTCTTGGTCTACCGTCTATGCGCTTCCAAGCTCTTAGTCTAGATACTAAAATATCGGAATCATTGCCAGCTACTGTACATTTTACTGTAGCCGTTTTACGAAATGTTTTTTTACGCGTCAGTAATCATTTCATTGAGTAGAAATCCTTGCGCTCGTTTCATTTATCAACGAGTCCTTGCGTTCTTTCTAGTCTTCCAAATACATTATTCATATTCCGTACTACACGCTTTTTGAGTTTTGTTTTAAATACGCTTTTTATGTTTACGACTCATTGGCACTGATTCAGACCGGTAATTGGAATTTACTGAAACAAATGCGCGACGTGCGGAGCTTTGCACCTATAAATTTTGAAACTCTATTTCCTTAACAAACTGAGGTTTATCGGAAAAGTTATCAACTATGCAGTTATTTAAGTATGGTAACTATGCCTAACCGACTATATTTGACTGCAGGGCCGGTCAGGCCGATTCTCCTTTATGTGCTGATATAATGTATAAAATGTGTATTTAACATATTTTTTTTGTATTCCAGGTACGAGGTGTTGGAGTTCCTCGGGCGAGGTACGTTCGGGCAGGTGGTGAAGTGCTGGAAGAAAGGCACCAACGAGATAGTCGCCATCAAGATCCTCAAGAACCACCCCAGCTATGCTCGCCAAGGACAGATTGAGGTAAGACACTATTTATTTATTTATTCTTAGGTACACCAACTGCATATTTACAAAAGGTTTTACATTTTATAGTACGTTCTTCCTTCTGTGTAAATGTGTTACTTAAATAAGTTTGACATTTTCATTAATAAATTAGAAGATAATACTTAAGCATTAAATTGTAGCTTTTGTTTCATTCAACAGCTTAGACTTCCATAATCCAATATCTGGGTATCATAATACCCCTTGTTTAAATTAATTGACAAATTTTCAGACTTCTGACTACCATAACGATTCTTAATAATATTAATAAATGTCAGCCAATCTCAATTACATTGGTTAAAAAATTATACACTCCGGAGCTTTAATTTTAAGAATTCTTCAAGTGACTTAATTTTCCTCATACACTTAGCTCTGGTGGATTGTGAGGATCTTTACAGTCATAAAGACTATATTGCAATGTAGCATTTTTTTTTATTGTTAGGCTCGCGTTTGACCACTATCTCACCTTATGGTAAGCGATGATGTGGCATTTATCAGACAATGGATATACCGTTTCCGTAGTATATATGACCGTGACTGGTTAGTCACTACACCAACCTAAGACACAAATGGTCATAACACTAACATAACACAAACGATACATAGTTAAGGAAAGTTAAAAATATATCTTGAATCGTTTCCAATTTCTACAGGTCGCCAGCTAGTCTGTTATAAACATAGTAATTAATAAGTCATTTCGCACTAAATGTCCATTATTACTAAAATAAGTAGTTAATATTGATATAGTAGTAATTTTAGTTTTACGCTAGAGTTGTTAGTAGGTTAGTACAGTCAGCCTCATTGAATGGTAACCGATTGACATTGCAAGCGTATTTATTTCGTTGCAATTATGAAACGGAGCTAGGATTTCGTAATTCAAGTTTGAGTCTAGCTGACTGTACAAAAAATCACATTTTTGTTGTGATTACTACAAAATGCAGTTTTTGAATAGTTGCCAAGTTTACTATAAATGTTAGTTTTTGTGTTTGAAAACTCTATAAGTAGGTCAGACTATTATAGAATACTTACTTTGTTTGTTTGTTTGAATCTATAGTGGGATAAACAAAAGACAAAGAAACATAATTACTTTGGTTGTCTTCCAAGTTTAGGAAGAACAAAACGTTTTGAATCATCTAGAAACTGAAAACAAAGCATTTTCATTTTGTCACTTTGAGAAGGTATTTTCAGACGGCAGATTCGTGAGTCGTGACGTTAAAAACATTTGTAAGCACATACTAAAAAATTCATACAGCTGTCAAAAAAAACAAAATGGCCGCTTCCAGTGAAATTATTTATGTTTGATAGAGCTAGCAAGTCTCGTTCCATTATAGCGAGTTTGGCCGGGCTCCAGCCGTTGTTTGTGTTTGCCCACCGGAGTGGTTTCTTCCTTCTATACAGGGTGCAGTTTTTGACGAAATTCGATACTATTAAGAAGTAGAGCATGTGCTAGAATGAAAATCGACTTTTTGTAAAAGGTGCAGGTATCGAAACTGATAATTATGACTTTTAAAAATAAAACAGCTTGTATACAGTTGTAGCACTGAGCTTATTTTTGTCTGATAAAAATCAAAATATTACTAAGTTTTTGTGCTGGAATATCAAAGGAAAGGCAACCTATTTTTTTCAAAGAACCAGCCTGTAGATTATATTTCTTGATATGTTATAGTAGACATAACGTGTCAGTGTTTGGTAACCACCATTTAGAATCACCAACCAGAATAGAACCAGCCAGAATAGTATAGAATACTTTAAGACAGGTGAGATGTTCAGAACTTGGCTCGGTTCGACATTTCCTAGGAATACTAGTGCACCTAAGTAGTTCGATTTGTAGAGCATTCGTAGAATATTATTTTAAGTAGTAGTAGTAGTAGAAAGTAGAATTAAATTATTCGTAAAAATTTAAAAATGCTCTGTGATATGCCATATTAACATTTATAACCAAATAAAACAATTCTAACAGTATCGTTCTTTCCTAGGTGTCAATCCTCTCCCGCCTCTCGCAAGAGTCGGCGGACGAATTCAACTTCGTGCGGGCGTACGAGTGCTTCCAACATCGCTCGCACACCTGTCTGGTGTTCGAGATGCTGGAACAGAACCTGTACGACTTCCTCAAGCAGAATAAGTTCTCACCACTGCCACTTAAGTACATCAGGCCTATACTGCAGCAGGTTCTTACGGCGCTGTTGAAGCTCAAAGTAAGTGTTTTCGATTATACATAACTAAGTTTTTGTCTATGGCTAGATACAATAAATTATGAAAAAAAAAACTTAATAATCAAGCCTTTTGCAAACCTTCATATTTGAACAGATAACATTTAAATCCTTTCCTTGTACTCGAATTGTAAGCGCGCTAACAGCAATATAATTAGAGTGAGGCCATGCGTTTTGTAATGTGTCAAGAATGGTTTGACTGCATGACAGCAGTATGAGGATAACTCTATATTTGAATGTATCACTGACACAGTTTAGTCAGGGTTTCCATCTTGTATAAAATGAGTATAGACTAGAACATTCACTTGTACCAAAACATCGAGGGTCGTGTTCGAAGTGCGGTTAAAACCGGCTTATGTTCAATTTTCTGTTACAAGTAAATGTTCTAATCTATACTGTAGACCTAGACGAGAAGAATGATAGGTTATGGCTCTCGAAATTCTTCCTAACTTTATCCTTCCATTTGTCCAGCAATTGGGTCTGATCCACGCGGATCTGAAGCCGGAGAACATAATGCTGGTGGAGCCGGCGCGCCAGCCGTACCGAGTCAAGGTCATCGACTTCGGCAGCGCGTCGCACGTCAGCAAGGCCGTGTGCAACACCTATCTGCAGAGTAGATACTACAGGTCAGTGTGACAAACTAAGGCTGATGTATAAATCCTGAGAATGGAGATTGCCTAAACTGCCTAAACACAGGCCCCTTATGAGGGATCGTGTACAGTTGATCTGTCTCACAACACACACATGCACGTTGTTTCTATGTGCGTAAGCGATACTGAGCGCTCCCGAGCTTACGCACACAGTAACAATGTGCATGCGCATCTACACACATGACTTAGACCAACCCGCCGTCGTGAGATAGAACAACTGTGCCTGATTTAAATATTACTCACCCTAAAAATCGGATTAACTTTTTTGTATTCATTAATTTTTTTACATGTTTTCACTTTGACATTTGTATTCTTATTGCATTGTAATAAAAGTTAATTTATACAATAAAAATAAATTATATTTCGTAAACCCGGGTGAATACATTTAAAATGATTTCTTATTATGAATATAACGTGTTTTTCCTATATCACACAAACAAAAATCTTCAGGGCATGACAATTTTTCAAAGGGACCCAAGTTCTCTTACAAAATTGGCAATCTTCTTTATTTAAAAAACATGTTATTGTTTCCGGAATTTACCTTAAGCTAATAAAATTTTTGTTTTTCTGATGATCCTTCAGTTGTTGTTAAGATCAGTTTTCTCTGTGTACCTTATATGCAATAACTGTACTAGGAATATTACAGACTGTTTACTTCAGTCAAAATTTTGATGATTTTGTATGAGATATCTTATTTCAAATTAGCTGACACGGCTAACTTCGTTCCGCCTAACAAATTTCTAAAATAAAAGAATGTTTCTAAAATAAACGTAGCCTAAGTTACTCCTTATTACGTCAGCTACCTGCCAATAAAAGTCCCGTCAAAATCGGTCCGGCCATTTCAGAGATTAGCCGGAACAAACAGACAGACAGACAGACAAAAATTGTAAAAAATGTCATTTTGGTGTTTGTACCGTATATATATTCATATACATGTAGTAAAAAACGGTTATTTAAATATTAAAAACAGACACTCCAATTTTATTTATATGTATAGATTTTGTGAAGACACATAATTTTGCCAATAAATATCAGAATTCAATCAGTGCCCGTTGGTCAAGTGTTCTATTTCTACGTGCGGTTATGTGTTAACAGTGTTTACATCAGAAATTTCTGAGTAGATGCTCATAGTATTTTTATGGCCAGTTAATGCTCCCCAGAACATAGGTCATTATGTGTTTAAAGTTAATCTGTATACTCATGAAAACTTTCTCCAACAGAGCCCCAGAAATAATTCTGGGCCTGGCGTTCTGCGAGGCTATCGACATGTGGTCGTTAGGCTGCGTGGTCGCGGAACTGTTCCTGGGCTGGCCACTGTACCCCGGCTCCTCGGAGTACGACCAGATCCGGTACATTTCGCAGACGCAGGGCCTGCCGACCGAACACATGCTCAACAGGTCAGTACTGATCATAATATAAAAAAGGCTTTTATTTCCTGCAAGTTGTTTACAATTTCAATGTTATTTTTGTGATATTTATCTATACCCTTCGACAAGTAAAGACGCCTACATTTCGTGTTATTGTTGTGTTGTTTCTGTGTTGAATAAATGTTTTCTATTCAGAATACAGCGGCGAAACTGGTCAGTAAACCAGTAAAAGTCAGTTTTTTTGGAATAATGGGCAGGTTTTCTGAATTTGGCACTGAAAATTTTCACATCAGAACACTACTTAAAATATATACTGAAACATTTTTGTGAGTCCGCCTGTATGTCTTACGGTCGTACCTACATCCGCCAATCGTGTGGATATGGAATCCCTTACATAACTATGTGATGAAATAACGGGTGCCAAAGTTTTCGAGCGCCATTTCTCTTAACATTCTAATCTCATAAGAAAAATCTCTTAATTTTCCCATATTGTCCACACAAGTTTTCTAAATATGTTTAATATAGCACAAAACAAGTAAAATTACAGTTTGCCCTTACTTTTACCGCCCCATCACATCTTCCTGCCTTTGTCCCAAGTTACTTAGGGTCGGCACCGGTTTCTTCTTCCATTCCGTTCTGTGACACTATCACTGATTCCCTTTTCGTTCATATCACTTCTCACACAATCCATCCATCTTTTCTTTGCCCTTCCTCTCTCTCTCCGTCCATACATCTAACCGCCCCCAAGCCCCTAAAATTAACCCTTCAGTAACATAATATTAATCCAATATATTTCCCCGCAGCGCAAGTAAAACTGCGAAGTTCTTCTACCGCGATGTGGACAGTACGTACCCGTTCTGGCGGCTCAAGACTCCTGAGGAACACGAGCTGGAGACCGGCATCAAGAGCAAGGAGGCGAGGAAATATATCTTCAACTGCCTCGATGACATTGGACAGGTAACATGTTGTATGAACTCGCTGTTTTTATGATAGGATACTGAAAGCTTGGGTCTAAAAAACCAGGATATGTTTGTTTGCCTTAGATATTTATGGCCGATTTCTTTCTTTCAGACTTTGTCAGTTTCTGTGACAATAAACATTTTTTCTTTGTTTCAATCAGACTTGCTTTAAGTTTCTGTGACACTTTCTCTTTCAGACATTCTGTTAGTTTCTTTGACAATAACACTTTTCTTTCTTTGTTTCAATCATACTGGTGACAATAAACACCTTTTCTTTATTTTAATCAGACTTTCTGTCAGTTTCTGTGACACTTTTTTTACTCAGACTTTCTCTCAGTTCCTGTGACACTACTCTTTCAGACTTTCTGTTAGTTACTGTGACAATTATTCATTCAGAATTTCTGTAACAATAAACCTTTTTTTTATCAGACCTCTGTCTTTTTTTGTGACAATAATGAAATTTTTGTCTTGTTAAATTAAAAAGAACCCAATCAATATAGCCTTTTATCAAATATGTTGGCGCGAGTATATTTTGGCTTCCACAACCCACTAACTTAATGACACGATATCCCTTAACAAGACCAGTTGTCTTGAAATTTGAAAGCATTGTAATAACTTTTGTAAATGTTTTAATTGATAATATTGAGTATTCAAATTCATTAACAAGGCTGTTTTATCTATCTTTTCATTGACGAGGGTAGCAAGTCATTTATCACACTTGTACAAAAATCTTCTGAAACTAAATTAGCTTATTCAGTAATAGAGAATATGCATGAAAAAAATATTTGTTATTTCTAACATATTTGTTTACTATAAGTTAATAAGTATTTCATTTAGAAAATAAAAAAGTACATGCACATTGCCTATTGTTCCACAATAATTTATTTTATAATGTATTATAAAAAAACAATGTATTTTATAAGGCGACTATTGGACAGGTCAACGTACCAACGGATCTTGAGGGTGGCCAACTGTTGGCCGAGAAAGCAGACCGAAGGGAGTTCATCGACCTACTGAAGAGGATGCTTACCATGGACCAGGTTAGTTCGCTTCAGCATTCAAAACTTATATCAGAATATGCTCCTATAATTACATGAAACATTTCTCGATTTTCATGAACTATCGATTCAGTCTTTACTTCTTCAACTTGCAAAAAGTATTTTTCTACTTGTATTAAATAAAACGGCCTGAAAGGCCTCTTAAGTACTTCTGCACTGTAATTGATAGTTCCTTTTTTGTTTTCACTTCACTTACTTATAAGAGAATCTCAATTAAATTCTGTTCTTTTTATAATTTGTCCTGCTTGGCAAATGAATTAGGCCCATCTTGCAATTCATAAAAAACAATTCTATATGAGTATAACACTAATATGTGTTGTAATTTGTTACAGGAAAGACGAATAACGCCAGGAGAAGCTCTTAACCACGCGTTCGTAACACTCGCTCACCTCGTCGACTACGCGCATTGTAACAATGTCAAGGCCTCCGTGCAAATGATGGAGGTCTGCCGTCGTTCAGGCAGTGGCGTCGGCGGCGTGGGAGGCGTGGGTGGTGTAGGAGGCGTGGGAGGCGTGGGCGGCGCGGGAGAATACGGCGTGTCAGGCGTGGTGCCCGCCGCTGCGCCCGCGCACCACCTCGCGCTCACTATCAACCAACAGAGGCTGCGGGCTGCGCCCTATGATAACTTGGTAAGTTGATGTAGTACACTGTGAATATTATTCATGTGACATAATTTTTTTAAGAAACAGTCATATCCTTGTTCCCAATTTTATCAACCTTTTTTATACCACTGCTGGGTGTCCTTTCAGATAATTTCCAATTTTATGTTTCTTTTAAACAAATACCAATCAACTTGCCTAAAGTTTCCAATTTTATGTTGTCTTAAAGTTCATAGTTGCTCTTGCCTTGTCTGCTGTCTTTGTAGTTCTCTGTCTTAAGCAACTCCTCTGCAGTTTACTCTCTCAGTCTTTTACGTTTTCAACAACTATTTCGATTACCATTTCTATGTTGCATTCTGTTAGGATTTTTCTCCTTTGATTAAGTATTATTTAGTTTAAATATTACGAAATTAAAAATAGTCTCTAATACAGTTTTTCTCCCACAGTACCAACTATACCAAGGCGGGCGCGTAGCAGTGGGCGGTGCAAGACAGTACGCGACGCGAGCGGCTGAACCCTTCCCACATCAGTTTGTGTCGTCGATATTGTGCCAGCCGGCCTATCAGGTAGTTATCCTTACAAATAGTTGTTAATTATACTGGGTGGAAAGAGAAAATATACCTTGAATTTTATTTATACCCGACTACAACGAAAAAAAAGGCTGGATTAATATTTTGACCGGTATTTGTTTATGTATGTAGGTAGGTTCATCTGTTTTTGGGTTGTATGCCACCTACCAAAACATACAGCAAAGTAGCATACGACCACGGTTATCCTCTGAACTTCGACTGTATTTTTCACTGCCCGACACGCGGGCTTCCTAGTACTTGGTGTTACTTCAAATTATCAACTGTCGAGAATAAAGTTGATCACTCCAAAACCAATTCTTTAGATGAGTCGAAGTACTCGATATTATTTATGTATTATTTAAGGTATTTTAATTTCCACCCAGTATAAACCTACCCAACTACATCTACCTTTAAAACCGACTCTAATAACATTACATAAAGTATGACATCCACCAGGTCCAACAACTGGCGGCCGCCGCAGCCGCAGCCGCTGCAGCCCACCACCAACACGGCGTGGCCGGCGTAGCTGGCGTGGCGGGCGTGGGAGACGTAAGCGGCGTGGCGGGCGTGGGCGAGTGGCGTGCACCACTCATCGTGGAACCAGCACCCATGCCTGAGCCTGATGTGTGGGATGCCTTCCATCCGCATCATCCGCAACACCACCATTCACACAAGAGGTAAGCTGAATTCCTCGTTATATGGAAATGGATCTTTTTCTTCTTTTCGTTTTGAAGGTACATTTTATCAAACTTTTTGGCCCAGTTGGTGGTCACTTTTATTGCGGCATTTTTCAGGTTATCTAGGGTGCTGGCAACCATTACCTATGTGGTAATTGGGAATGGATTAAAATAGAGTTATGTTTAAGATTAAGAAAAAACGGGTTTAGTACTAAAAGTCGGGGTTGTTAACAGATCAACAAAGCAGCAGACAACGGTGCCGCACTATCAGCCGCACCACCAAACGCATCAATACAGGTGCTTATAACTTGTAGTATAAATATAGTATAAATATATTGAATAATGTAAAATTGTGAATGTCCCTCACTACCTCACACACACACTATCTTACACATAAATGTTCCGCATTGGCTCACAAATATACCTTTCACATAATTTCACTCACTTTTTAGCAAATACACGTATATATCACTCAGTATCATACAAATACATATCTACATGTCACTTACTATTTTACTGATACATGTAGGTTTTTCTTACTATCTCACAATTAAACGTAGATTCTACTAGAGTCACAAATACACGTTATATCTCTTACTAACTTACAAATAAGCATAATGTTCATCTCTAATAATCGTTATGTTCCTCACTAACTTATAAATACACGTTAAGTCCCTCACGCAGTTATAAATACATGTAGATGTCTCTAATTAAATTACAAATACACAGATGTTCTTGCCCTGTCCTTCACTGTTTTGTAACAGACAACCTCCTAGAGATAATTACGAGTACATTATGCTACTTGGAGATATTCGCAAAATAGAACGCCAACGTTCGAAAGACAACTTCGCCTAAACGGTTTTGTCGTCATTAACTTCATCTGTTTTGTTTTAAAAGAAAAGCGCTTTTATTCACCTGATACTTGAATACAAAATCTGACTCAAAGGACCAAAACTAGTTAGGTTCAGAGTTGCATAACTTGACAGTAGCAAAGATAGATGTTGTGTTTATGCCTTCAGTTCGAAATAAGAGCTAAAAATCTTGGCTGCTTTGAACTATATCACCCCCGTATTCCGAAGCATTAGGCAGTTGTGTATCTATAGTATAGTTCTCGCCAAACTTCTTGGTCGCCCTGAAGTTGGCTACAACGGCTGCGCAGTAGTTAATCTCACACAAAAACATCACCGATCCGTGAATCCGGAAAGCCAACTTCGGCGGCCAAGAAGTTTGGCGAGAACTGTACACCCACGTCTCGCCAGCTATTACCACCACGATAGAACAGTTTATATAGCTTTGTGATATATTTCTATTTGTCAAAAGTCCTGGTTCAGTCCAATCAAATGGCCAGTACTAAATACCGTGTTGTGTAGTGAAAACTTCTTTGAATAATCCAAAGTATAAAATGAAAAACACACATTTATATATGTATTGCTCCTATTTATCCAAATTATGTCTGTTTTTTGAATCCAAGATCAGCCATTTTTGTTTTTAGATATAAATAGGCTGAGTTTTAATGATAAAATGTTAAAAAAGTAATGTTAACTTTCCAACAGGGATGATGATTTAAAAAAACATATTTAGTCCGTCATTTAGATTACCAAAGAATTTTGGACAGATAATTTTCTTTGGACATGTAATAAAAAAATAATTTCGGGTAACATCCTACCTTGGTACACTTTTTACTTAGAAGTGACGTCACAAGCTCGCACTCCTGATCTTTGATGCACTTTATCTTTTTATTGATTTGATAAAGTAATAATTAAATACGAATCCAGTATGTTTTGATAATGTAACTGACGGGCTAAATAGAATTTTTGTTTGTTACTTGATCACTTATTTCTTTCATCTCCAAAATTCAGCCTATAGAAGTAGTTATCCGTATCTTTAGCGATTTTTCTTATACTGTCACAACCGTTTGGAGCGACTTCGCTTAAAGCGATGTACTGGGTATTACGATGGAACGAAGGTCCTGTTACAAGGACCCATGTCCAATTATATATGTATATAACGACATTTGAATTGTCCCTTCAATGTCGTTTTAAACGGTTTTGACTGTATTATTTTGAGATGGGACATTTTATTCGAAGCTCGTTTTTTTAGTTTCGGATTTAATAACCCTTCTCAAAATAGTAATAGTAATTTTTGGCCTTGTTGTACATATGACTAACCTATTGTTATTATATACAGTATGGCAAGCAGTGGCGGTAAGAAGGAACCGACTCAGTTGTCGCCGGTGAAGAAACGCGTCAAGGAAGGCACGCCGCCTTCCCGGCATCGGCATCACCATCATGATCATACGTGAGTATTTCATTTTGTAATATTTTGTGCTCTTTCAGTATAATATTTTTCAATCGTCAGATGACATTTATGTATAAAATATAGATGTTGAATCCAAAAAAACTTTTTGACTGCCTCGTTTATTTATCAGACAAAAATTAATTTAGGATGGAGAAACTTATAAATACTTATACAATATTATTTGAATTTTCACTGTTTGAATGCCTTATTGGCTAAAGAGAAGTTTTCTTTCAAAAAATCAAGGCTCAATTGATTAGTTCTTTGTCTTAACAAACACTAACTTTTATTTTTCTAATTATAATATACTAGCTTATCCCCGCGGCTTAGTTACCGTGGACCACCCCACAGGACCCGTTTTCGGGATAAAAAATAGCCTGTGTCACTCAGGTCATAATATAGTTTTCTATTGGTGAAAGAATTTTCATAATCGGTTAATTCGTTTTTGAATTTATCCATTACAAACAAACTTACGAACATTCAATTCATTCTTTCTTCTTTATAATATTAGTGTAGAAGTGTAGATGTAGATTACCAAATCATCGACAGATTAACAAAGTTGTGTGCCAGTAGACAGTAGTGGGCAGTAGAATCATTTATAATTATTATTATTCATAAGCGTTTAATGACCTAATTGAAATTAGGTAATGACTTGACTTTGACACTGTCTCACATATATGAAAGGTCTTTAACCTTCCTCTTACTAACACCCTAACAGCATCATCAACTTCGGCTCAAACTCGGTTATCTCCAACAGCGCCCGCGTCGGTGCACAGCCCGGTAGCTCTTGGGAAGGGCCGGGCGCGCACACCATCACCATCAGGGACACTCCATCACCCGCCGTGTCCGTCATCACAATCTCCGACTCTGATGATGACGCCGAGCAGCCCCGCCGCACACGACACCCGCAGCACGCCGCCCAACCGCAGAACAATCAAGGTAAATATCAAATAAAATGGTATTTTATTTCCCAGAGCTTCCCTTCTATTAATCTTTCCTTCACCCTACCTATAGGAAATTTAACTTGTCATTCATATTTTTAAAACCTACCTTTTCAGTTTTTAGAGACTTCATTTGATTAGGAACGGTTTAGCATTTTGTTCATTATTACAAGCCACACCTATCCCGATGTCGATAATCAAATCTAGCAAATTAAATTTGTCCTACTTCCCATTGTCCGATTGAGCTGCAATTTTTCAAAAACGTTTGTTTTTCGTGACAATGCAATTTTAAATGTAGGGGAGACTGGGGAGATGTGATCCTACGGAAGACTTGGTTCATATAAATAATACAGCTACTTAGCATCTCAAATTGTTTTAAAACAGTAATTCCAAGTCTACTAAAGTAAAGCCGGGTAGTAGAATTAATAGTTAAGTTTGAATTTTTAAATCAACCAAAGATGTTTGGTTTTATAATTTTTGTGTACCAAGTCTCGCGTAGAACCAAGCCACCCCAGTCTCCCTTAAAGATACAATAAAAAAAAAATATATAAAAACTGTCACATTACTCCTTTGGCCATATGAAATAATACTAACATGTTTTCTCTTTTAGGCGGCAGTGGCGATTGCGTGCCAACACAAGGCGCGGGCGCTTCGGCGGGCACGAGCAGCGGCGGCGTCATCTGCAGCGCGCGCTCGCCCAAGGACGACAAGCACGTCAAACACGAGCCGCACCAAAACTGCCATCACCACCACCAGGTAAGAACATCATCATTTTCATCTTCCACAGCCTGACTTCGCCTAGACCTTTTCTTGTTTCAATCCCAATTTTTTTGTGCCAGCCTCATCTTTTAAATTATCATCTTGTACGGTAATATTCACCTTATTCGTTTTAATCAGTAATATTGCTGAAGGCAGCTCAAACCGCATTCTGTTTTCTTTTTCTTAGTATTTGAATTACATTTCAACTTTAACAGTAGACTTTTCATACTTGCAGCGTGGATCCAAACGCATAAGAATCTGTCTTGTATTCAGGCGCTTATGTCACATAAATTCTACTTGCCCAATAATATATAAACTATAACCTCTATCATTTCACAGCAGCAACAGCAGCAGCAACCACAGCATCAGCCTGCCCCCCAGCAGGCAGTACCACAGCAACCGAGTAACCAAAGCACTCGAAACTCCAACGTCACCGTCGTGGCGACTCCGCAGAGCCAGAAGAAGCGACTGCTAGCACTGGCCCAGCAAGAAGCGCAGGCCAAGAGGGAGCATGAACACGCGCATGCGCATCTGCCGCCGGTTAGTATTACATAGATACATTACATACAGTAGTCACAGCCGTACTTTGTGTCTCTGAAGTAGGCTACAAGACCCTGAGCAGTAACGATTTTTTAGAAGATAGCATTGTATAACTGCCTCTTTCACTTGCTTATGTGTATCGCATCGTCCTATCTGGCTAACTATTTGCTGTATACTCGATGATAAACAGTTTCTTGTGAAATGGTTGGCAGAGCCTAATTTCAGAGGCACAAAGATCCGCTGTCACTACTGTACATACATATACATACATACGCACACACATATACACGCCTTTTTCCATGGCCACCTGCTACGCCTTACATACGCTATTTGCCTTTTTTGTCTTTTAAAGTTCCCTCTGCTAGGACACAGGCCTTTTCTCTGTGAGAGGATTTGTTAGTGTTGTTACTGATAATCAGATTTATTTTAAGAGTTTTCTCTGACACTTGAGGAATGATTTATAAAAAGGGCTTATTTACCTTTTTGCAAGAAAAATCTTTGAATGCCATCGTCACTGTTTTGTTAAAAACTAGCCTTTAGTCCAAAAACTAATACAAAACGTAACATATTTCCTAAGTAAACTTAGAGACAAAAATCTCATTTTCGTATAGAAGGAAAATTTTCCATTATAATTAAACAAAGCTATAACTGGTTTTTCTCCATTACTGATTTTTTTTTATCGTTTGAATAAGCCTTTGAAAGTCACATGTCATAGGGTGTTCTGTGAAAAAACCCATGTTGTAAGTTAGGAAATTTTGCAGAAGACACCACAAAATAGAACTACTCTGTGTCAGAACTTTAACATTAAAATTCATACTACAGAAAAAATCTAACGTATGTATTATTTGTTGCAGAGCGGGTCGACGGTACGCCAAACAAACGACTATCAATGCAATCAGTATGTTCCGGCACAACATAATAAGAGGGACAGTGTGAGTAGAGAGTATTTGAGTCTAGATAATTTGAGAGCCATTGCCAAAAAAGCCAGAAGAGTACCAGATATTATATTCGATCCTAAAATACACTGTCCGATTGAAAGTGACAGTAAGAGAACAATGATATACCATAATACCACAATAACACGACCAACAATAATAACTAATCCTTTTTTCACACGCAAAGAAGAATAAGATAAACAAATGTGATATTAAAAAAAAAACATTATTATATGATAAATGATAAGTGAGAAAGAAATGTGATGTGAAAAGTGTATGATATGAGAAATGTTATGTGAGAAATGTGATATGAGAAAATGTATGATGTGAGAAATGTTATGTGACAAATGTGATATGAGAAATGTTATGTGTGTTGAATGTATCGACTTATTTAGACAGGTGATATTATGATTGCCTCTGTAGATCATAAAAATGCTAGAACTGTACCACATATATCTGTTGAACTTTTAAACAAATATCAATAGGGTCTATGAATATGTATATATCATCTTACTACCTTTGTCCCATGTTACTTGGAGTATGAATATGTATATATGAATATGTATATTGATATGTATAAGTCTTAGGAAAGCACAGACAAAAAATTATGAATAAAATGTAAACATTGTTCAACAATTGACTGTTTAAAATATTTTGGAAATGTAGATAACAATAGTATTGTAATGTATTTAGTATGGTGCCATAATAAACAAAAATATATAAAAAATACAATTGAGTTGTGAACCTCCTCCTTTCCCAAACTCCCTGGTCTTTTCCCTAAAAGTCCAGGGATCTTGTGAAGGTTTCCCACTGAAAAGAAATGGGACCTATAAATAACTCTGCTTGACTTGTACAATGTACATACAGCAGGAGGAAACACGAGATGCCATCAGGCTAATGCACCTAGACATTTATTTTATTTTATTTATTATGGAAAAACAAACACACATGACACATTACATTTTACATAAATATTTACAAAAATTATGACCACATGCAAAACAAACAAGATCTGATCCCATGTCATAGAACACCGAACCAAAGACTAATGGACTTAGCTGTATGGGGCCTATAACCTCACATCGATGCACCATATAAAAAAACACTGAATCAAAGGCTATTCTACCTCTCATCGCTTCCTCATATGGTAGAACACTAAAAACAACACGAGTCAAAGGCATTCATTTTGTGACATTCTACACATTTTTAAACAAAATTGTTTTGTCCTTTTTTAGCATAGTGAATAATAGATGCCAGCGCTACAAACACTGATCAATAGTTGTATAACGGTATTCTTAATTGTAAACTGACTATCTGCATCTTATACCATTGGCAAAATCATCAAACGTTCATCAATGGAGCCATGAACTTAAAATTTTAATTGAAGGCTAATAGGTTTAGCCTTTAACATTTCATCGCTTCTTTGGAGTCAAAGGTTACCTAGGTCTATGGGAGCCTGTAACATCCCATCGCTACCCATTGTGATAGAACTCGGAATCAAGCTATGTTCAACAATAACTGTAGCATACAAACTGTAAGAAAGACATCACAGTAAAGTATTATCTTTTTATGTGAAAGTAATTACAATTTATAATATGGTATGGTATCAGGTATGTTGGTACTTTGGTATGGTGGTACGGCGGTATGGTAATAAAAGAAAATAAAAAATAAAAAAAGCACTTTTTTTTATTTACTCCCACTTGACATTGTCGTCAATTTGCCTAATGTCAAAACACATAACCTTTTGACAGGTGCCTGGACCTGAAGTCTCAGTGTTGCCAACTTGTGTACGTAATTTCAGAAAACCCTCATTTGTGACTACTTTTGTTAAGATCTTACCTATAAAAATAAATGTGTGTGTGAATGAATAAAATAATAAATAAAACATTATTGATTACAGAGCGGAGGTTGTCGCGAGTACCTGACGAACGCGGGCGGCGTGGGCGGCGTGACGGGCGTGGCTGGCGTATCGGGCGTGAGCGGCGTAAGTGTGAGCGTGAGCGGCCCGCCCGCTGCGCACAAACACGCCGCGCCACACGCCTGGCATCATCACCCACATCCGCATTACAAGTAAGTATTATATATATCTATTATTTGACGTAAATTATTAATTAATGAAAATAATTTAAAAAAAAGATCATTAACTCACATTTTCGTTTGTTTTATTGATTAGGAAAACTAACATACTTTGAAGTTAACATACACGTATATATACTGCTAGGTTTTATTGTCTTTTTGTTCCTATGGCTTATTGAATAGGAACCGAGCATTTCTTAAGAAGCCAATGGCACTTCGCGATAATGTTGATTTTTTATCAGATGGATAGGATAGGATACATGGACCTTCTTTTCCGCACTAACGCTGAAATTAATAAAAGTAACTTAACATGCGCTTTGACTTAGATATGTTCCCATCTCTATCTTACATTTGCAGTTTCAGTTGTGCGACAGGGACAGAAACAATGCTTAGCCAAAGTATGTGCTAAGTATCGTCTATAGATACCCCAGTAAGACTCCGTAGATTTGGTCCGTTGTGCGTGCAGACCACCTCTCTGTGAGAGGGAATGGGCCGTAATCCACCACGCGGGCCAAGTGCGGTTTGGTGGATGTCACGTGTCTTCGAATTTTTGGTTCTAAGACATGCCGGTTTACTTCACCTTTTTGAGAGCAGTGCTGATGAAATAATTTACACAAAGTAAAGCGCCTACCTAGGTTCGAAACCACGATTTGTAAGTCGCGACCGTTACGTAAATAGTTTGTGGAATTAACCGGTTATGCACGGTGTTTTGGTTTTGAATGCGCAACCGTGCTGAAGTACAAACACGATTCAGTCGTAATCAAACACACGCGCGCGCCTCGCTGTACCCAGTTAATTAGGGTTTTCAAAACTTTCTTTTAACGTTTATATTGCGAACAAAATAAACGATAAAACCGATTATAATTTTTAATAACCGGTTATTTTTGTACCGGTTCCAAGCCTTGGCTCCAATATCTGGGCTGCTACTGAGAAATTTCAAATGGAAAAATTAAAGTTATAATTTTGCCCGTATAAATAATATGTAAAAATATAAGTTTTCCTAGTCAATAAACTACACATCTGATGCTTATAAGTAGTTGTAGCATCTAATAACTTATGAACAATCACATTAGGTTCAAAGTCCAACAACTATATCATTCCACGTTCTATACAGACCAGCCGAAGTTGCACACAATTCGTCCCTCGACGGAATTCAAACTATTATGATGGAACAGTTGATTGCCAATAGACCCATGAACGGAGAACGGGCCAACATCACGGATTACAGGAACCATGCATTGTAAGATTATACTGTCGACCTCTGAAGTCAGTTTTTTTTATTAATATTTTGATATGGTCGCGATTTGCATGTGTATTCGTTTAGCATTGGATGTCTATGTTAAAAAAAAATATATAAGATCCGTATTATTTTTTTAAGGATCATAAGTAAGCCCTATTTGAGGGTATAAATCTATAGAGTTGATTGCATGTTGGAAAAACAAATATTTGATCAATAATTGAACCCATAAAAGGACACAAAAGAATAAATAGAAAAAAGTCAGCACTGTACGTAAGATAGAAGTGAAACTTCTTAAAAAAATAAAGGTTAAAGGCGGAAACATACTTACGTGTCGTGGCGTGGCGCCTGTGACGTAGGCTCTAATAAATTCGTATGATTGGTGTATCCCGCGCCACGATACACAATAATGTGTAGGCAGCTTAAGAGGGATTAAGTGTGAGATCAGGAAGGAGTTACGAGTATATCGTTCTTCTCTCTCATGTAATGAATGTGCCTTAACGTGACCTGTCCATGAAACCTCATTCTGAATTCTCGTCTGACTAATTGTCGAATCACCACCTAAAAAGTTTCACTTAAAACAAAAAGTTGATCCTATTTCATATAAAACTGATCGTAGCAACATGAAACAGACATTCGATCCGAAGACTATATATTATAGATTTGATGTCAATGACTATATTACACCACGTCGATGGCGATGACCGTTCTTTAATACAAGGCGACACATGAAATAGCAGCACCAAGAGTTGAAATCAGTGATGTAACAATAGGGTGGTAGTGCAGGGATAATACCACGGGCCCCCGGCCCGTGAGAACAGGAGAACCCTTAACATTTATTACAATATTGGGAAAATAAAAACAATTTTGTATTTCATCAATTTAAGTTAGGTATTAACTCAAGAACATACACGAACTTCGATCAGTTTTAGAACGCATGCTTGCGCTATGGGGGACCCCGATAAATTTGGCAAGAGCCTCAACTTGTATAGTTACGCCACTGGTTGAAAATTCAACAGTGCGCTTTATCTCTACCAGCTTTTGATGAAAACGAGCTTTAGTTGTCATATTTGTTGATGTGGCTTGTTTATTTCCTTATACCTATACTCCATTCGAAATAACATAAGAAATGTTAACAAACCTTGTTGCAGCCCGTTCAAGTTTTTGGGTTCCGTTGCATTAACATAAGGATAGCATAAACCTGTTTCCAAAACAAACTGTTTATTACCGCAGCAGCAGAAGTCAAAATCGGTTGGTTGGGCTGCAAAAAAGGATTATTTAAATGGCAAATATTATTTTTAATGGAGTATTGTATAAGAATACATTCGTTCCAAAAGACATAAGAATGGTTTCTCAATGTTGTTTGTTTGTTTCAGGACCGGTAGTGGTGGTGTGTTGTCACCAGGTGGCGGAGTGTCCCCTGGATACCTGCCGCCCCCGCTCTATGTACCCACCTACCATTATCATACGTGAGTTGATACATTTTTCTTTTTAAAACTTTGTCCCAATACATAGAAGTCTTTCTGGCTATCTTCTTAATCCATCATTAAATTTATTGTTACATTGCTATTTTCAAGAAATGATTAATCAAATCTGTGTTTGAAAATTATTGAATTTTTAACAATCAATACTTATCATCATACAATGAGTATAAATGATTTCTTTATAGAATGTTTTTAGTTTCTGCAGATAGCTGCTAATGCGAGTATTTCACAAAAATAAAGTGTGAGAAATTTATTGCATCCTTAATGTACATACAGATGGTAAATATAAAAAACAGGTCTGATTATGGACACTGTCGGGCCCAGCAACGTTCTAGATACAATCAGTGTCTAGGAGAGAGAAAGAGTGCTTAATATTTTCCTTGAGCTAAAATTACCCTGTGAACAGTTTTAGTACTGGCCCAGATTCTTGAAACAGTAGTCTCACAAAATCTCAAACGACACTCAACTTGAGCTATTTGAGAAATTGATAATTTGATAGTAATAAAAACACTAGTTATAACAGTCGCTTTTGTGATTCCAGTGGCGGCGTGAGCGGCGTGACAGGTGTGGGAGGCCCTCCGCCCGCGCACCACGCCAGCGGCGCGCGCCTGCCGGGCTACCTGCAGCCCTACTCGCCCACCTACCTGGTGCCGCCGCACCACCAGCAGCACCTGTGGTACACCGACTGAGCGCTGCCGCTGCCGCTGCCGCTGCCACGTCAACACTTCAGTGCGCGTCAGTGCTGGCCGCTAACAAAAGACATTAACTTTATCCATAGACGTAGGAATGGACTTAGCGTTCATATCCGGCTGTCAAATACTGCCAGAATAGTGTGAACGATTTATACTGCAAGGAAGAGATATGTATTGAGGGTCTCGCTAAGTTCATTCCTGTATGTGTATGAGTATATCTGCGCTCACTCCGCGTGCCTGTAGCTCGCGGGCAATGGCCCCCCGCCGGTCTACAAGCACGCACGAGAGACAAGGAACTAAACTCGACTATCACACTGCAGTTTTTAAATAAATCCATGACTAGTGTGAACCTAACATGTTCCTTAACCAACGTTCAACGCTATACGATAGTTGAAACGATAACTTTCTTGTACAAATTGTGATTTTTATTTCTTATTATCATTATGAAGATGGGTTTTATATTTTTCAGCGAACCTACTACTTACAGTAGTCGCTCTATTCGAGTTATACTTAATCGAGTATAAAGTGTTTAATCATTATTTGTTTAGTAATGTGTAATTTATTACATTATAGCGGCGTGTAAGCGCATATAAATGTATGTATAATAGGTTAGTGCATTATTTTGTATCATTTGATGTCTGTTCAGTCAAGATGTGGGTTACTCACATGTATTATATGGATTGTAAATTTCGCGTTATATTTTGCTGATGAAGCGAGTAGGTTGCATTTACTAATATTTTATCATAGTTTAGTGTTTGTACCAAATCTTTTCATGGGGAACTTATTTGATATTGTGAGTATAATAATATAGTACGACTTATGTTTGTCTGTGGAAGGCGGCGGGCATAGCGAGGCATGCGCCGTCGAGTTACTTTTCGTCACACTTTTTGTCAATTATAAAGTTTGATTTTACTTGTATGTAGGAGTAAACGCTTTAGATTTATTGAGATTCGTTGATACGTCTGTTACGTTCCATATCAACACACCTGTAACACCACAAATATTCATTGCTGTGTTTACTATTGTATATTCAAAATTAAAGGGTTTTATGATACATAGAGATAATTAAATGTGTAGGGCGCGGTGATGGACTACTTGTATAGATGTAGATTCGAGTATATTAAACGAAATAAAAAAAAACTATCTAAGATATTTTATAAACATTTAGTACACACTAATGATTTAACTAAGATTGTAATAATGCATGTATAATCACTATAGATAGAACGAAATTGTTTAAAAAAATATAATAATAATGTCCTTTATAGAAGATGAAAAAAAAAATCGCTGCAATTATTTTTACGACTGCAATTGTTTTTTTTTAGTTTAATATTTTGATAAGTGTTTAGTGACACTAGAGCTAATATTATTTGCTGACTTGATACGCGTCGATATGCGACTGGGTGTTTCGGTTTTGCAGTGTTTAGAACTTATACAAACATGGTATCGTCCGATGTGGCATACTTCCACAGTGGTAGGCCCGAGTATATGAATAGGCCAGCATCGTCTTCTGTGAGCACGGACCGCGCTAAGTACGCCCTCCGCGTTGTACATAAGTATTAAATAAATAAGTCATATCGTACAACTTTCGTAGTCATGTAAAGAATAGATCGATAGATGCCGGTTCTAATACGCGGGCGGCGTACCGCGCGCGCACCGCTACTTAGCATACGCTACGGAATACGACAGAATACGCATCTGTTGCTAAATATATTCCTTAAATCGTATTATAAGATGCATCACTTTTAATATAATAGCAATTTATTACAGCAATCTTCATTAGAAGTTTAATGTTATGCTTCTCTGGACAAAACGACGAACTCTTTAGAAATGCCTAATTATATGATCTTATTAAATATACATTTCATGTAGCGTGTTTTTATAGAGCTTTTGGTGTCTTGCAACGGCAAATATCGACGGATATGCTTGTGTGTCTATATCCTATTAATTATTACGAAATTGTCCCATTCAGGACTTTAACCTCTTAACAATTCTAGAAATGATTATGAACTATATCGCTATCTCTGTCTCGTATGCATCCCGTAGCGTATACTAAGTATGTTTTTTTTTGTTTAATTGTATTTGGATTATTATCATTTATTATTAAGTGTTTAATTTATAAATATCCACCATTTAATCGCAAGATTTCTATAAACCACTGCATTATTTTAAATTCATATTAAAAACGTTTTATATGACAAGACTACTATAATATTATTAGTTTTTATCATAAACTTAGTACATTAGTTTTGCTGCCCGACAATAATTATTATGTTTAGTTCTTTTTTCTAACGGTTGTAGTTATAACTATATGTATGGTTACTTTTATTTGTTTTATTCTCAACTACTTAGTTGATTTCGGGCGTCGTATTGAATACGACAATATCAAAGATTCACAATTTTCTAAATTGTAGAATCTTATTTTTGATATCCAGAAAAAAATAGTCCTTATGTTCCAATCATTATCTATATTTCAGTCTCGCATCCAGTCAATCATAAAATTATAAGAAAATAAAATATATCTTACAGAATGTTTTCACAATAGACGAGGAAATTGTGTCTTTTTCATGTCCTTTGTACGGGACATTCTGTACCTGAAAACTTAATCATTACGACGCCCAATCTTACGCGGACTTCCGACTGACCGGGCCTTTGTCTACAAATATTTTTTTTATATCTACAAAATAAGTAGGTATGTGAATAATTGATTATAAAAGCATACAAAATCAGTTCATTATGTTGAAAATCAGTTCTAAAATTATATCGACAATCAATTTAATTTACTGCTTGGAATAATAGCAATTATCATTGAATTATGATTGTAATTTTTGTAAGAGAATCGTATTTTTTTTTCTAAGAGCATCTTAGTTTACAGTGTAATTTATAAAAGATGAATTAGTACAGTGTCCGGCCGTTATACAAGCACATAGACTTTAGAAAAATCTCTTCTTTATAAATACGTGTTTATTCTGTCACTTATAACTTGAAATGCCTAAAAGCAAAAGCGCCACTGTCTAGTTTTGCTCAAATTGAATTAAGAACGACATCTGATAGTGTTTTAAAAACCTTTCGAATGGTTCAACTCATTTGAATGCAATGTTACCACTGTCCCAAAGAACATTGAGATTAAAAAGTGTTCAGAAGCTAAAACGATACTGTCCTCAACAGTTTAATTGCAAATACGCTACTATCCAAATTGACCAATCACAGAACGGTCGGCCATGACACTTTTGTAATGGCGGTGGATGATTTTTGTGAGCAAAATCGCCACTGTCCAAGCGTTTGCATGCAAATCTTACACTTTCCAAAGCTGAGATGCAAAAATAATACTGTCTGTGTTTACAGTCTTTCTAAATCTCGACGTGTCTTATTAAAGGCTGGAGGCTCTAGACAGTGTCGTTTTATTAGCGAAGGCGATTGTCGAAGTGTCAAAATGTAAGGGATTATAATCGTGGCAATCTAAGAAGTCCGATGACGTTTCTCATTTTTCATGCCGCGATAACTTTGTATGTCTACGAAAAATCAAATTCATAATCCTAATTAATTACTTTAAAAACGAGTATCATTCGTAAGCATCAATAACCATAAATAACGTATTTTTATAGCTGTCAAATCCGACTTGTTTGTGAGAATCCGATTGACAATCCTATACATTTTTAAACGCTATCGCGACGCTTTCCTTGATAGAATGCTTGACTTGAGCGTCGTTGAGTATTCGCCCGTTCAAAGGCCCGCCCACTCGTTCGCCCGCGCACTAGAAAGCGAGATTGCCTCTGACGCGAGGCTTTAGTCAATGATCTCTGTTGAAACGTGCACATATTATAACTATACCCCTACGTACCGATGTAGCACGGCGTTAACTCGTCTCGATCTTTTGTTTTAGTGATTTATTATTTTTAAGCTTTTATTGGAGTTTTGGGGTTTACTTTTAAGAGTATTAACATAATGGAATGTTAACACAATTTTCTATAATAATTTTGTCCTAGTTCATTATACGTCTGCTTATGGTATCGTTTGAAATTGCCTTATTATGTTTTAGTGTGTATATGGGGCATGTTGTCGCAGCGGATTCGGCCCGTTCAATCGCATACAGTTGATTTGTATCGACTCTCGATGGACGCCACTCTCGCTGAACGGTCGACTTCGACTCGTAGGGCGAGCAGTGACTCCGTCGATCAGTCGATACATCTAATACACAAGATAACTGACTGTTTGTCGACGTGATTCTGTGATTATTACTCATTATGTTATTATTTCGAAAAACTGTAAATGTTGGGTTGTTGCAATAAGTAAATTCTTTTGTGTGTATAAAATTGCATTTTGCGAAGCAGCTGTATGAAATGCCCCGTGTATATGTATATTTAGTTTAGTTGTGTATGGTTTCACCAAAACACGATCCCGATTATATTTATAGAGAAATTATACGAAGAAAAATCGCGATTAGCTAATTCGAGTGTCGACAATAATTTATTGTTCTGGTATATGGTAACAATTAAATGTACAAAATACTGCTTATAAGATGGTAATACCTGCACTGGCCACCGGCTCCCGATGTCTTATATTGTGTCGTTATAAGTTCGGACATATATATATATTCCACTGTGATCATGTTACGTTCAGTGAACTGTATCGGTGAAACTGTTACGGTAGGCTTATGTTTGATTTAATTCATGTAACTTGTAACTACGTACCTGTCGGTACCAGCTGAGAACTAACTCTACAATAATGGGTATTTTTATGTTTTAATTTAGCTGATAGGGGCTTGTGTAAACAAGTTGATACTATTAACATGTTTTAAATTCGATATGTGGGTGATCAGGGGATATAGCACTGATGTTGCTTAGGTTTCTCTTCAATAATAATCAAAAATAGTTTATTATTAGATGAAAAATTGTAAATAAACATCCAAATATCCCTTTTTTATTTTATTTTTATTTTTTCCCGTACCTTTTTTTCCTTTGGTTTTGTTTTTTGGCGTATCTGTGGGCCTGTCTTCGCGCATCGCAACTAGTATACTCGCGCGGCATCGCCGTCTCACGCCTCAGCACTTTGTAACATTTATTACATAATTTTAATATTAATATATTAGAGGAAGCAAGCGTTGCTATACATAATTATCGTCGGTGTAGTAGTGGTGCTGCGGCTGTGAGGCGACGGTGGCGCACTCTATATTCAATAGCGTGGCGAAACACGCCAGAGCTGCTGTCTCGACAATAACCCAGTGTCAGACAATAATCATTCTTATCATTTGCCTGTTAGTAGACACTTTTGTTTGGCCCCTTATTAGTGACCATAGTATCTACGAGTGTACGATTAAATAGGCCTTTAGAATGTAGCGTGTGACATGTTTTAGCACAATTTGCGTCAACAGATAGTGAATGTATTTCACATTACGAAGTCTTTTATATAGCATATCTTATAAATAATTACGTATATTTGATGTGCATTAGAATCCATTTTAATAATATATTGGAGGCATGGATGTCACCTGTCGGTACTCTAGTAGCATTTTGTCGCAGGTTTTTTAAAATATCGAGTACTTTTTGATAAAAAGTGATCTTGTCACCCATTTTCTACAGTTATCACTTATCTACATAATTTTTAATTATTAAAGAAATATTCAGCATTGTATTTGAAGAATGTATTCCTTATTACTGTTACATTTTTATATAGATTCCTTATAAGGTCCACAAGAGGCCAGAATAAAAATTTTAAATAATGATTTTGGTTCAAATTAACAAACTTAAAAAAATACTTAAGGTAACACGATTCTAGAGTGTATTATTACAAACTTTCTTGTTCATAAACTACATATAAAAATTAATTTTTCAAATTATTCGTTATAAATTTTTACACATAAAATCTAATTGTATAAAATAATAGATTTTCCAAATCGACTGACTGTTAACCATTTAGATTATAATAAATCGTTATTCGTGCTTAGTCCGCAAGTTGTATCCGATGGTAGTAGTGCACAATGCTACGTACGTAAGTAACTTCAATGGAGTCATAATGTTAATACGATTTTAATATTTCGATGTTGAGCACTGCGTTATTTAAGAATATTGATAATCTAGCTAGCAAGTTGGCGACGATCAGCCGCGCGGCGCCTACTCACGCGCCGCCGCAATCCTCATAGGGTGGAAAGGGATCAAGTCGCTATTTGTATTTGGCATAATATAAGATTATAAACTCTAATTTTACAAGTCTGACGTCACAAGTTCGTTGTTACTAGAGATAGTTAATGCTGCTGGTTAGACTCTACTCTTTAGTAATAACTTTTGTATATTCATTCTTTATGTACCTACTAGGTAAAATATATGTGTGATAATAATAATAAGCTTTTCAACTAGATGGAGTACAATGAATTCTAATGACTTACTCATAGGCCAATGTTTATAAACATTATTTTTACACTGTCTATTAAAAATAAATGTGATTTTGTCTGTAGCGAGTAACGTTTTAGATATGCAGTCCAGTGTCATGTCGCTTAGTTACAGAACTCCTTCAAAAGAGCCGAGCGCGAGCGTTCGGAGATTAACTTTATCTTATGCTTAGGTGTGTCGTGTATATCGTTAAGTCAATTGTACAAGACATGATCAGCTTAAGAAACAGTAGTTGGTCAGTAGTGCACCGTTCACCAAAATGTTTTGCCGTCCAATGATACAGTACCTTCGCGAGTACATTATGACAGCTGGACTGTTCTTCGATGTATTTCGTTAACTATAATCGCATATTTCGACACCAAACCGACTATATTATAGATGTCTAAAATATTTTATATTTATCTAGAGCTTATAGAGTGATTAGGGCTGTAGTAGTATTAAGTGACAGCGGACTGCGCGGCGCGCGATGCCTCTTTTTCATTAGAGGATGTGCGCACGCGCAGAGCGCTGCCCACAAAAGAATATCAGGGATGTATAGCGGTAGAGAAAGCTTTTTAACTTAGAAAAACTTTATCAAAGATTTATACAAGCTATGGGTGTAGTATCTGCGTAGGTAAGGTATGTGTCTGCAATTTCACTGTGATTGACTCGATGACAACGAAGGCTGACCAAATAAGATTTTAAGTGTTTTACTCAACCAAAACAATTAAGTATAGGAAATATTTCGGCTAAATGTAGGTATCTGATGTAACGCAATTCTATTGTAGCTAACAAACGTTCATTCGACAGCTTGAGAATGGCTCATGCAACATGCAATCTTGTTAATTGATGACTGTTTAACAATTACGCAGATAACGCATGATTTCTTAGAACTAAGAAAGTTCGTTTTAAGTTCGTTGTTATCTATAAGGAAATCTATTCTTTGTATCAAATCACCATGTCACTACAGTGCTTTATAATATTGAATAGGAGCTAGGATTACCTTACAGCACTTATGTATCAGAATAATTGCAAGACGTAAGACAATCCCGCGTCGGAATCCGTTGTCGTCGAGCTGACACAAGTTGGTAACTTAGATGAGCGCCATTTTCTAGATAAATAGTTATTGTTTCGATGTCCAAATTTATTCGAGATTTACTGTCTTCTTATACTACATTTCATTACGATTAAATGTTTAATGTATGTCCAGCAAATACATATTTGAGTGTGTCGATGTTGCGCGTTAGAGCGTTTTATTGTTACGACCTAAAACCTATTTTATGCTAGAATAGAGTTTCAGTAACGTAGGATTACGACCAAATTAGAAACGTAACTTTAATATATCCTAAAACACAAAATATAGGTACCTTATATAATATAATAAATAATGCTACTGATTATCCCGTGGCGGGGGGACAAATAAAGTACAAATTTATCACTAAATCCCCGACCGTCGCGATGGCTTTAATATCTTTCCTTGTATACCTAGATAGCGTTCTACGAGAGAAAGATGTTGCATTTATTGTTTAAAAATTAATATTTCAAAAATTAAATGAATGTTGTCGTAGTTTACTCGTATTCTCAATTATTTCATGTTTTAATTATTCTAAAATCCTCGTACGTACGTTTTTTTCTTATGATAATCTAAAGCCGACGTAATTTATAATCACATTATGTGTCTAGTTTGTGGTAGTTTAGCTAAATAACGACGACAGGATCACATTTTCGAATTAACAAAAAATTGTATTTTATAACAATTGATGTGCCTAAGTGTAATATTCTATTATTGTAATTGTATATATTAATGAATAGTTATCGTACTACAAGTCTCAGGAACGCGTCGCATGGCGCTCGCGCCGTGTTGGTCTTGTTCTAAATTAACCAACCATTGTATTTCGTGTTTATGGAAACGCTGCATAACTCCTAAAATTCGTAAATATTGAGACAATAATTCTTTTGCATATATCTCATTTTGAAAGCACTTTATTAAATTCCAAGTAAATCAATGTGAAACTTAAATTTTACCTTTGATTATATCGCTTGAATTTAAATTGTAATTCCACTTTTGTGAGAATCTCCGTATCTATTTGTCACAAATCAAAATAGTGTTGTACTGACTAGTGAGTAATTTTCTATCGGTAGATCTATTCTTTTTTCGTCAATAACACAATAATTGTGAACACTTTAGTATCAACTGTCGTGGTATACTAGAACATAGTCGTTAAAGATTTTATAGCACGCCAAAACGACCTTTTGCATTTAAATCCAGGTTTAATCACTGTTTGAGTCATTGGGTATTACAAAATTGTATAATAGATTTATAACATTGTATGGTAGCGACGACGTCGGCATTGTAACAGCGTTTGAATGTACTAATTGGTAAAGTGTATCTTTGTGTAAATCATCCATACTCGCCGTGTACACGAATATGATGGGTAATTAATTGGGTAGTGTTGTAGACTTGATTGTGATATCAATAAACATTTTCATACGAGCATCAATCGTGCTGTTTTATTTCAGTGGCTATTATTACCTCTGTTTAATCTTCAGCGAGAATATACCGTTATCTACACGATTTATCTATTGAAAACAATCACGCACCACCTCCTTATCTGTTGACTACCTACTTTCATTTTATGGACAAAAAAATATTTGTTACCTTTATAGAGTGACTTTATTTATTAAAAGACTAACCTACTACACATTTCTTTATTATTTCTTTGGTAGAAGTACGAGCAATGGTCGTAATTTGAGCTATTTCATTTAGCATTAAGTATCGGCACCGGACATCCACCGAAATCAAGAAAAATGCCAAATTATGACATATTATTATTGAGTTGTAAAACCTGTACAGAAAAAAGTTGGCCGAGGCAAAGGAAACATTTTCTTTCATTTGTAAGTATAAAAAGTTGTGTGTGAATAAGTGACACGCTTGGTTTTCATACAGATGGAAGGACTTGCGTTATATAGTTAGATTTATGTCTGTATTTGCAAGATTAGGAATGTCTGCTATATTATGGTGTGCTAACAGACACAAATTACACTTGCAAATCCTGAGCAAAAAGGCATACCTATTCCGTCCGGGAATCGAACCCACGACACAGCGCAGCAGTCATATTGATAAATCACTGCAGGTTACGCTGGTAAATTATATTCTCATTATGAATACCACAACCAACAAATAATTGGAAAAGTAGCTACCATAATTATGTTGCAAGTCTATCAACAAAACGTAATATTCCATTGTCTGCAGACATTTTCCAAAAATCGTTTTAAATACTATAGTGACTGCCCTTTCAAATCTAAGCCTCAATTTATATTGCCGTGGCGGAATGGAAGCGAATTTTGCAACGAAATTGTACATAGCGTAATGAACTTTATGTCATTTGTCAAACTAAATGCGAGGCAAAAAAGAGGTCATGCGTCTTCCGGGGAGTCCTGAGAATTCCCGCAGCTACTGTTGGTCTCGGTGCCGTCTGTGGAATCCGCGGAAGTGGTGCGAAGAGTAACAGAGTAGTCTAGAATCTAGATCTTGATACTCCCTATCAAGATCTAGATTCTAGACTACTCTGTGCTTATGCAGTTTTTTGACGTACTCACTTGTGACAACGTAAACGATCTCTTATGTCAAAACGTATACAAAAAAGAGGTTTCTCCTTACCTTGGCGCTTATTCGTATTGAAACTACAAATTGACGATTGAAACTGGATAAGGGGGGCTCTAAGGAGAAACCTCTTTTTTGTGTACATTTTGACATAAGAGATCATTTACGTTACTACGAGTGAGTACGTTAAAAATTTGGAATAAGCACACTGAACCCGTCCCTCAAGGAGAACGCGAAAATTCTCGAGAATACTCACGAATTCGCGCGCATTGAGGCAAAATTGACGCTGCCGATCTTTTACATTCTGCCTGCGACAATTTAAATTGAGCCTAATGGTGGCAAGATGAAAATCCTGGATTCGATTATTGGAAAATCTCAAGACCAGTCTATTTTGTGCCTAGTTAACGATAATAAGATCCCTTTTACATGGAATAGTAGAGCAAAGTGGGCGTGGGATACCTTGGTAATTACTATTTTGGTTAATATACAGAGAGGTACAGGTACTCTCTAGACTAGTAAGCGATTCTGGCTAGGTAACACGAGGGTAGTTTTCTAGACTAGGAGAGCAAGATAAAGCAAGCTAGAAGAGCAAGAGTAAGCTAGGTAGGTAATCTAGCTTAGTGTTTATGTACCAAGCAAATTGTAGTACCTATATTTGCTGGCCTGAATTCAAAGACCAGCTTCGTCACCAGGTAGTGATATTGGGCGGGCATGATTCCTAATTCTTTCCAGAATCCTATGGTTGCCTCAAGTTTTAAGGCACCTTTGTAGCGGTTAAGTAGTTCTATATTGCTTTTCATCATTCGTCACGATACTTACACTTATAACTAGTCCGTTCTTTTATTCCCAATGCGCAGGCGATCAGGGCTGGGGCCATCCATTGATCTAGGAGCACTCCGTTTGTTCTTTCTAGTTTCATACTTACGATATCAATATCTGCTTAGACTTTCCCCAACTACCTTTGTTGAGTTTATCAGCGTAACCGTATGCAGATGTTGATGGGATGTACCAAGGTAACGTGCATCGTCATGCACCTGTCAGTCGGGCTCAAGCTCAATAGTATTTTTTTTTTTTCAATTTTGCGACACGTTTTTCTATTCGTTTTGGATCAGCTGTTTCACATGATTATTGAAGTTTGTTTCAATCATTTTCATATTTTATACCAGGAATGGGTTATTAAAGAAAAACCAAGATATCGAGCGAAAGAAGCTTTTTTTCAACTAAATTTAAAATACACAATGTCTAAGAGTTCACATAGTATAAAAATTATCAATTTTTTTCAGTTTGATATTTACATTTGTTTCAAGAAATGTTTGCATTGCGTTGTGATCAACAATGTGTCGTTGAGAGCGATAAATAAATTTATATTCGCATAAGCAATCACCAGTTGTGGAATATTGTATTTAATTGTTGAAATTATTTTCCGAGCTTTGCATAGCACCAATAGAAAAATAAGTTCGCTTGGTGCTATTCAAAGCTGTAATAGGTTCTTTGTGTCCAAATAATGGTAAATTGTACGTTAACATAAACTTATTTATCGAGCACCACATAACATGTCCGAGCTCACAAACCAATCAACACTATACACTGGAATATTTGGCACATAATTAATAATTTGCCTCTCAACTTTCCAATAAAATAATTAATCGTAGTAATATATTACGTTAAATATTTGTAGTATCCCTATATTTTTCTTTAAACCTACGAATACGTTCCGCCGTTAATAAATACATACTAAAGTGCACTCTATTTACAGTGCAGCAAGAACGTTTTTACATGTACCATCTCTTCTTCGACCCATACATAATATTATGTCACTCTATCGTTAATTAGCTGATGTATTAAATTATCTCTCAATCCGAACTCTCCAGGGATACAAGGATGTTTCTTTCCACCTCAAACACCGGAACTAACTCTATTAAAATAATTAAATATGAAGGTAGTAAAATTATGTTTCGAGATCATATTTAATACATCACAGGTGTTAAAGAGAAAAATATTAAAATTATTATGCAAGTGTCCTCCAAATGCTTTGTTTGCCACGTTAATTGGCGCGAACTACATTATTAGGTCTTTTGTGGTGCAGTATTATTGTAATGTTTGTATAGCATTAATTGAATAATAATAGAATTGCTGTGCAAACAACAGCTGAAAATACCGTGTAATTAATATATTTACGCAGAAGCGTCATCTAATACCTTTAAACGAGCAATTCTTGTATATAAATAATCTGAAACTCGGAAACGGCTCGAACGATTTTCATGAAATTTAGTATGCGGGGGTTTTGGGGGCGAGAAATCGACCTACCTAGATTTAATTTTTAGAAAACATCGTTTTCTCTATTTTCACCCGAGCAGAGCTCGGTCACCCAGATACTGATTAATTATACACGGGAAACAAAACCTCAAATAAAAGTGAAGAGTTCATTTTCCATGGACTTTCCTGCTATGCTAGCCACTGGGCTCAGAAACATCGAGAGGACACTTAACTTCTATATATTGCAGACAGGCGTGGCCGAGCATGACCCAGCATGGCCGACAATCTCGTCCGAATCGAACAACATAATTATACCATATCTGATGTGGTCTCACAAACTGAGGACTCTTTGACGTATCTGATATTGAAGAAACAGAGAGCAAAAAATTTTTGGTGGTGCCACCAAACAATTTTTTGACAATTTTTTATTTAAAAAATTGCTTGGTTTTCTCTTATGGTAAAAAAAATTGTAGATTGTCTATTGCTGATGATATTACACTGAGGATGAGGACTATAAAATGTTGTATTTTAACATAGTATTTCCAAAAGGTTTCATCGGTTTTAGAGACCACAAGCAAACAAAAATACAAACGTCAATTTCAAACAGGCAATAAACTACATCTGTAGTCACAATATACCTTTACAACAATATAAAAATTATTCATTATTTCTCTGTCAAGTCATAAAAGTTCATTTACTTAATTTCATTTATGTGAATCGTCTCGATAATTTACACCGGGCTTTGGTTAGCTTTAAAAATGCTCTACAATCGTCGTTGTATAGAAAAAATAAACATACACGATGTATGGTTTATCCGAAACTTATCATAAATGTTAGAAAATTAAACATAGGATGAGAAATGACATATTATGATTATGATATATGGTATGTCTTTTTGATGCGACCGTAAGCCCTCAACCTAAACCTGATGAGAAAATTTGTACTTTCACGAAGGGCCACGGTTAGATAAAATCAATTGACTGTTACTAACTGTGAACAAAATTTAGAATACCAATATTTCGAAAAAAAAAAACAATCTTCAATATAATTATATTATAAACCATTAAAATACAACAACAAAACAAATATCCTAGCAATAGGAGAAGTTATTACTGGAACACAAATACTCAAACTCAACTGTATTGAACTACTTAAACTTTAAAATTGCAAGAAAAAAACTGTTCCAGTGAAGGTAACAATGTCTTTTATTAATTATTATTGAGTATTTGTGTTGTTTTATACCATAACGTCTATAAGTTTGTGATGACTTTCGCAAATTCCGCGCGATTGGCGATGGAAGATTAGAAAGTGATCTTCGGAAGAAGTATGCGTCAAAAATGCTACGACGCTTCGCAATGAAAATTTGATTTCCACCGCTGCGTCTTAGCATTCACGAGACATTGTATTGTGACTGTTTAACCTTAGCTTTTGACGTAAAGTGTAAAATATATTCTTATAATTAAACCGAAGCTATATCTAAAAATAACTTAATTCAAAGAGATCATAATTCATATAATATAATCATCACTTACTTCAAATTGTCACGGTTTGTTCAAGTTTTGTGAATGTCTGATGTTGTGAGGATGGTAGGGGCGTCGTTATATCGTCACAGTTGTGTTAGATTTCACTTTCTTGAAGACCATTATCATATTCTATTTAACGAGCAATCTTGTATATAAATGTATGATATATATCAAATGTAATCACCTTCACGAAAACGGCTCTAACGATTTCGATAAATTGACAAAATTGAGGTTTTCGGGGGCCAAAAATTTATCTAACTACGGTGCATATCTGGGAAAATTTGTTTTCTCCTCTCTCTCTCTTCCGTAATTTCATGTATTATAAATATCAACACGTTTTCCAATTTTGCTTTGTAGTAAAATAAGCAAATTGTATAAATTCTTGGATGCTGAAAGCTTCGTTCGAAAGAAGCTCTCGTGAATTTTATGTTTTACCCTTTGGGAGACTATAAGGATCTACATGAGGTAAAATGCTAACACAAATGTGATATAAAACGAAACTTCTAAGATCTGCATATTGCGGCAGCATTGAGCAAAACTTGGGTTGTGATGTTCAGTGACATATTGTATGATATATTAATTGTTGAACTAAAGATATTCCTTAAGCTAACTTACGCATTACTTAACATTATTAGTAATTTGGAAACGGTATTACAATAAATTAATAAAACAAAAATATGCACAATATGACAACGAGTGTGACAAAATTGAACGTTTAAAAGACGGTTCGGTAGGCGTATATAGGTCAGTCAAGTCCTTGGTACCAGATAAACACTGAGGATCTTCGGGAATCCCATTAGTGGAGGTTAGATCCTCATCATGTCTTTGGGGAACATGTCCCGTTAAATCTGGTTGTAGCTGCCGAAGCGGTTTGTTCAATTTTGTGTTGTCACGGGTGTGGGCAGGGCCTAGCTGGTGCGCTTAAGATGCGCAGGCGCAAGTCGTGCTACTTTCGGCGGCCGGATGTGCGCGCCGTGCCCGCACTCGTGCTTGTGCGCATGCGAGGGCGATTTCTTGCCGCTCGTCGATAACCGCTTGCGCGGCTTCAGGAAATCTGGAAAATAGAGAAATAGAAATAAGACTTTGTTTCATAAATGGCGTTTCACGAGAAGGAATGAACTCTCCAACAAGCGTTCCAGACGGTCTCGAATTCGGCAATAAAATTCAATTCAAATTAATTTCGTTTCTGCTGTGTTCATACATCGGTTGTTGACTTACAGTGACGACGACGTCGTGATAAAACGCAAGGTGAAAGCGGTTTACGACTCTTGTTAACATTTCTCTGAGAAGGGTGACGTATGCAGTCGCTACGATGCATAAAATCAGTCGTAAAGCATTATTACGAAGGGCGTGGCCAGCACCATTGTGAATTGGGAAAAATTTTACGACTCTTAAACTGAAAGGTTCGTTAAGACGCCCGGGGCCCTGGGCCCGGATGCAGGCCGTGCGTCCTACGGGACCTCACCATATTTTACGACTTCATCCATAAGGATCGGATTGTAAAAAAGTAGTTTTAGAGTACTTAAAGCGACGGAATCCTTTTTTCTAAACAAATCCTTGGGCGGCGACACTCTTTGTGACCATTTCTAATTTTGAAAAAATATGGCCTTAATAACTATAAAATTTTACGATCTTTTTACTACTGTTTAATCTGCGTTATAATAGTTGCTTTGTGAGTTACTGGTGCGAAGGTTGCCTTAGCCCGAAGACTTTTTTATAATCACAACTATAACTCTCGTTGAATACAAAATTATTGCTCGTGAACATAATGTTAGGGATTTGGAGCGTAAAGATGATAAAGTAGATAGGCTCTATGATGCAAATACTGTTGAATCTGAAGATATTATTAAAAGATAAGGTAAGTATCCGTTGCATTTTAATAACAAAATTGTAGTTCGGGGAGCGAACATGAAAATAGTTTAGCCTCGTTAACGTAAAAATTGGCGTGGAAACACAAAACAAAGAGAAAAAACAATAGGTAGGTAATTACAATGATTCAACAACAAATCCTGTCGGCAAACCGGACATGATTGCCAGAACCATACAGATATTCAGATATTTATTGGCAAACTTGAAACTAAAGAAAAACAAAAAAAATGATGATTGGATTCCGAGAGTAAACGGGAGCAAACAGTAGTCGGGAACCATCGTACGCTATGATCATCTCAATTATCGGATCGGACAAAAATGAGCGTCGTAACCGTTGGCACCAAGGTCACATGAAACTTGCTCCAATGACTCGCGTTTATACTCTTGACGCTAAGTCTAAGGTCTTAGGTGTTTTTAGATGTTTAAATTCTGTATCAATTTGGTCTAAATTTGCTAAAGTGAGTATTTGGTCGTATACGAATATTTTGATGAAAATGACCTTAGCACCGTCTACATTATCTCTTATAATTTTGATAAGTTCAAAAGTATCGTCTGGGGGACTGAAACTGGTACTCGAAAACCTTAAAAAAAAGTAATTAAACAAAATGTCATAGGTTATCGTTGCAAACTTTGAGGCAAAATGTAGACAGAAAAATACATTGGCATTATCGCTGACTACTTTAACTGATATTGAGAAGTTAATAACGTAAAAATCGTATTTATGGTCGTAACATCGTAAGAAAGCATAGACAGTAGGTTTGTAATGTAACATGTTCAATAATATTATGCAAAGTCGATTGTTAAGCAGCATATTTATAAAATCAAGGTGAAATGTCAAGGTGAGACGCTAACTTAGCAACAAGTAAAGATGACGCTATTAAAACGTTCGACGTAAAAGTATGTTGTAATAATAAAATTGTCTGAATCATGGTAAAAAACAAGGCTCAGTCTGCAGGCGGGAACTATGTCATGACGTCATGGAGCCAAGGTCGACTGGTGCCCGCCCGGAGCTTCCCGCCAAATTCATCAACACGTGGATTTATAGGTTATGTTCATCATAATAACATAACTTATAAAAAAAAACATGCGTAATTGCTTATCAAAGTCAACGTTAAAAGTATGTACACAGTGTGTTATATAAAAGCTTTGCCTAGTTTTATTACGGTTTAAAATACTGAAGATAGTGATAAGACGCGTGTGTAATAAATACATTTTAACAATAGACGCCCTCAAAAACATTATTGGTGACTACAAATTACAAAATGGTAAAAATAGCGAAATTATAAATACATGAAAACGCGATACACTCGATGCAAGCGCAAGAAAAATACTTTCACGTGGTTACGCAACGGTTTCCCGCCAAACACTCAATGGAGCGTTTCGCGCCATTTTCATCTTGATACAACCTGACCAATTCGCGAAGTGATTTGTATAGGAATAGTGTGTTTACTAGTGAGGCCTATGTTTGTCGGTCGAGTATTATTGTGCACGCGTAAACATGCGGGTGTATGCGTAAACAAAGTGGCCTTGGGGGCGTGCGCGCATAGGCTCGGTACAAACAACTCACACACGTTTATCGTGAACTTTATCAATCTTTTATCGTACTTATAGTATACAATACTAGCTAACTGTGGGCCGAGTAAAATTTTGATAATTCATTAAAATAATGCGTGTAGTCAACGTAATCCATGAAGTTATGTTTAACCTTGAATTGATAAGGCGGCCATTGTATCTGATAATGCGTTGCGCGTGATTCAAATGGTCGTTAGTTCACCAAAAAGAAAAACTTCGTGTTAATTGGTTTTATAATAAACTACACCACGGCAAAACAGCAATTGAGCAGCAGTTTTAACTGGCGTCCGAGTGCCCAGGTTATTTTCGTCGACCTAAATATCGGCGCGGGCGCACGAACTCTACCTCTTTTGATGCGGCTATAATTCACGTGTTTACGGCACAAATACGAATCATAACACGAAACCAGTATACAAGAATAATTTGACGCGATTCCAAGTAGCTGGCAACACTGATTGGCATTAAGTATTCATCGAGTTAGTAGAATTAGCAATTTGAATATTTTGAAAGCCGTTGAAGGTAGATTGCGATTTATTGTTTTAAATCTTGAGTAGGTTACTGAAATCGATATTGTCGTTGCTAAGGAGATGGGTGTATGTGTCCTTTTTATTATTGCAAGTGTGCCAAGTCTGCTCTGGCTAGCAACATCGGTGTAATGCAATCCACGTGCATCGAAGGCCACCGCGGCCGGGCTCGCATCCGCCAACACCATCAGAATCTGTGATCGCATGGGAATAAAAAACAAAAGACAGAATTGGAAAGTGAGAAAAAATGTGATCCTTCCTGAGATGCGTCAAATTAGCTTTTTACCGCGACGGAGGGAGCACGTCGGGGGTTGTCACCGCCCTTTGATCCAGCCGCCTGCGCAGGAGTGCAGGAAACACGACGCGCAAAGGGAATAAGTTATTAAGGAGCGTGGTTTTGTGAAATACACACTAATGTATTCACTCTTTGTATTACAAAAATCGCCAAAAATTCCATCTGGCGAGATGCAAATTGCGTTATTACGTGTATTGTTGGAGAGCGTGCCACAAAGGACTGTATCCCTGCCTCACAAATGCTGTCCAAATGTTACTCGTATTCGTTCGTGGGAATGACGCGAGGGGGCCGGTCACGATCTTAGCATCAAGAAAACGTTTCAGTCATTACAGACAGAGAAAGGGACTCGAGAACGAACCTCCTTTTGTCCGCATACTCGTAATTATAGGGATGTTCTGGCTCACGTGGCTTGTTCAGAGTTCCTCTCGTCTTTTTGTTGGGTAAACATTATAGTGAGTAATATTACGAGATCCAGAGATCCAGACGCAACGATAGACGGTGCCTACGCATCTCTACGACGCATAAAATTTGCTGAAATAGCTTCTAGTAATTCAGCGAAAAGTTGCAGTTTTTGTTGCAGGCGTTCCAAGTAAATAAAATGATGCAACGAAGCATTTGGAAGGTCTATCTACAATTTTGTTTTCGTATGGAAACTCGAAAGGCGAAACCATGTTGTGGTTTTTGTTGAAGTTCAAATCGGAATTTCGGAAACACCCGCCGCCGGTGAATCGAAACAGTCGGATAGGTTTCCCAGAAAACGTGTCCGTAGTTTTCCTCTTAGCGTCATATTGGGGACTTGGGGACTGGGAGAACAAGTCCGGACTTGATCGGACATGTTCGTGCTGTAATCGTGTGTGCCTCGCGCGCCGATTTGTAAGGCGTGGGCGCGCGTCCCGCAGAACAGGTTGCCGGGCACGCTCCCGCCATCTTATTCTTATTCATTTACACCTTAGGGTTGGTGATTAACTGACTTGTGTTTTGTTATGTAGGTAAATATTTTTACATGTATCATGATATAATAATGTGGTTAGGTTGTTTGAATTCCCAAGGGAGTAATTTATAGTTATTATTTCTATGTTGCATTCATTATTATGAGAACCTGTTTTGAAGCTTCTGATTTCTGCCTTCAAACATAGAATATTCAAACAAAAACTAAATGTAGGGCTGTTTGAACTCAAAAACTGGAATCTTTTCGTTAGATTTTTCACAGCTGCGCAGGAAATACATTGTTACAGCAATGGCGAGCTGTTTGTTGGGCGCCGGCGAGTTTGCATTGTGATTACGAACCAGTTCCTAAATATCTAGGCCAAGTGAAAGGCGATTCGATGTCAAAATGGCGCTGCTCGTTGCGCATACGACGCGTTTTTGTAATTATATAAATGAGAGATGTAAAATAAAAGTTGTTTTTTTGCACAAATTTTTCATATTCGGATTTCGTAAATGTTCAGTACGTTAACTATTTATACAAAAACCTGTATTCAACTGATCATGATAGGAGTAAAAAAAAGATTAACGAGTTTCAAACACAAACAAGGAAACTTTTCAAACCAAAACAAACCATTTTTTATTCATATCGATACTAAGATATTAGAAATAACTCCATCGGACAGCCCTAGGCAGAGTTCTATTACAACTGGACGTAGCATAAAAAAGGCAACAAAAAGTTACCCTCAGAGAGCGCATATCTGTATATTTGTATACGTTTGGTCGCTACTGGTTTTGAGTTGACTCCTAAACAAATAAATGACACTACCAGGTAGCATTGTGCCGTCCTCTTAACACTTGTTCTACATTACCTACTTTATTATTGTGTTAGTTTTTTTTAGCCCTCCTTATCGGCTTAAGTGGAGTTGAAAAATTGGCTGCAGTTAATTCTAGGACGACTATATTAAATTGGAACGTCAAAATATTTGATCAGTTTTACACTAGTTTTTTAACACACAGTTAAAACGTTTTCCATGTAATCTGATAAGGTTTCAGAATCAGATTATTATGGAAATAAGATAAACAATTAGAAGCCTGCTTATTCAGAAGTTACAGGCTTACAAAGCGCTAATGAAGTACCACCTGAATGAATACTAAGTCTTAGTACTTATAATGTGCAAACGAATATAGCGTTCGCGATTGCCTTTAAACGGCTTATTAATAGTTTAATTATTCGAGAATTTATTCGACTATTTAACAAAGGATTATATAAATTTTATTTACAATTATCACACTTATTTACTTTGTGTAAATAATTTCATCAGCACTGCTCTCAAACGGTGAAGGAAAACATCGTGAGGCAACCGGCATGTCTTAGAGGAGAAACAAAATTTCAAAGTCATCTACCAACCCATACTAGGAACGCGTGGTGGAATACGTCCTCTCACAGGGAGGAGACCTGTGCTGTGACCCAGCAGTGGGAATATTTTGGAATGATTACGCTTATCTGACCAAATTATTAATGTGTAGTATTTAATATTATAATAAGCAACCGGAGGATATCAAGCAATCAAAAATGGACATCAAAAATGTCACGCACGTATATTTGCATTGCGATGTCGCCATGTCTAAACAGGAAACCACTTTGTCGGTTACTCAGTGCTATTAGTCATTCCGTTTACAGGTTAATTGGTTACCCTACTTTAAAAAATGATGACTGAAAAAGACGGTTAAGTCCTAGGTCTTTTGTTAAAGACTTAAATGGGTGAAGGCTATTTATAACGCCAGTGTAGGTAAAATTTGTCAGTTTGGTTACGGTAATGATATCTTATATGTGATTAATATAACTGACAAACAAACAAATAACTTAGAGGCAGACGTATTATTAATCATTTTTATTTTATAATTTATATTAAATTTTATAAAAGATAAAAGAAAAATCTTATAAACTTTTTTTTATTTTAATAAAAAAAAAAAAAAATTAATGTTAAATAGGTATATTATTTAATTAATTAATTATATATATATATATTTATTCATATTGATGATATCTTGAACGTCTGTGGATCCTAAACTATCTAAAATCAAAACCTATGAGTATAATTTTATTGAAACTCCTGTCTTTCAGCTGCAAAATATGCACTAATAAAAGGAATTGCAACAAAAATTGACTCATAAAACGGTATCATTCCATTCCAACTTCCAACTACATTTTATTACACCACGATTGCAACTTAAAATTGTCTAGTAATTCTTAGGTAGACCAGTCTGGATTGTTTCTGGTTTCTAGATTGCAATTATTCAGATTTGATCTAACGAAGCAGGATGTCGTAAATACATGGTCAGATTACAAACAGTATTTGGTAGATTTTTTGTCTGTTTGCATGTGAAAATCAACAATTTGTAAAACAATCGGACCATTTTGCCAGGGACATTGGCTTGCAGGTAATTGCCGTCCAATTGTACAGGATCAGAAGCAATTGAAGTAATCTAACAAATTAAACGACCATGGCACAAACAGAGATGTATCTTTTGGAACTGTTTGATAAACAACTTTAAGTGGCATGCATGTTGTTTTGAAAATATGTTGGATTTGCTAACAACAACATGCAAGCTTAATTATTGTTTTAACAGAAGTGTTTTAGCACTTTCTAGCGAAGCTATTTCTTAACTTCGATTGCTATAGACTTAAAGTTGAAATTCCTGTGTATTTACAAGCAATGTATGCCTTAATTGGTGGTCGTGTAAAACTTAGTATTGTAGTGAAATGACAACATGGCAACGCGTTTACATAGAAAATAGCGGTTTTAGTAAATGTATGCGCTAGGAAATTATTGATGGAGGCAATGATAACGTTAAATTGATAGTCTGATGTCAAGTGAATGACTCTTGAAGTGTTTTGAAATGTTAATAGTGTTCTAGTTTTGTTTACTATCAAAATCGTATCTGCTAGCGATAAAGATATTTCAGGGAGAATTTTGCCAGTTTTTAAAGTATGAGAGGATAAAATCTGTTGTTAATATCAAAATTTGTTGCTGGGTGAGATTCACATAAGCCAAGGAAGGATAATACAAACGGTGTAGACCTGGATCCAGCACTGGGTGGCACAAGTCACCAATGATGACGATGAATCAAATCAAAGTTCGACTGTTCTAATTTAGTCTGTTTCACCAAAATAAACTTGCATATGAAAGTTGCAACAAAACCAGTCTAAAACACCATTCGTATAGGACATGTCCAGCAGTCCAAGTAACATTAGAAAACGCCAGTGGGCGCGCTACGCGTGTTGTGAAAGTAATAGAACTAAGCGAAATGCCATTGTTGCGTGACCAATCTGCCAGAGATAATGGCACAGACAGAACTATTCACAGGAACAATTGCACGTGTTGCGTCAGTTGCTATAAACATAGGTTTTACACATGTATTATTTACACAGAGAGACATATATTTGGAGAAAAGTTACCTGGAGTAATTTACTAGTGGTGGTAATCCAGTGGAGTAAGAGATAATCCATTTCCTTCATAATAAATACAGGCTAAGTTACATCATAAATTCAAGGCAGCGCTTTCACACCTTTTGTGGTGTTTTTTTTACTAAAAAACAACAAAGAATCCTTGATTAAAATTAACAGGCAATAAAAAATTCTTTGTACGTCCGTTTATTTATTTGAGAAACAACATCGTGTATGAATACAGAATGACGGACCGCCCTCAAACACGACTGTTGACGCAGTTTTGACGGGTTGTTTGACAAACTTGTTTGATAGTGTGCCGCGTTCCCAGTTCCCAGTGAAATTGACAAAATTATTTGATTGTTTATTTAGGAATTATTTCGGATTATGATTGTTTAACCTTTAATATATCTTAGGACAGCATAGATGGAGGTGTTAGTTGATAGTGGGTCGTGTGAATTGCATCTATCATTAGGGTCAAGCGCATTTATTACCTATCAAGAGTTGCAACAAAAAATATGATCATTAAAAATCCTAACGACCACACTGGGTGTACAATTATTTTATACGAGAATTCGCAGTGCTCTCAAACCGTAAAATGATGAGATAAATCATGACAAAAATTGCAAACTCTTGTACCATAGCGGTGCACGGGCGAAGGTCATCGTTCCACCATTTTGAATTTATTCATACGACCCTCAGTTTGATGCATTGTGCAAAAGTGGCAATGCCCTGTATTTCAGGCATTGTGTGAGATATTTAAGCAAAAAAAAATGAATGCTATATCTACTCTGTATTAGCTGTATTCTAATTAAAAATAGAAACACGGAACAAAACAACCGATACGTTAAGTAATAGGTAGAGTTAGAGTCGCTAGTTTGCTACCGATGAGGCATTCCGGTAGCTAAGCCATAATTATTTATGGTGCATTCTATAATTAACAACCACTTCAAATTACGGCCTGTCAACGATCCAAGTACGTTGTACTGGCGAACAAAGCCTTATAAAGTTGCTTTTTCACATTATAGCTTTCTTACAAACAATATTTTCCTTCGTATTAGAAACATTTAATCTAAAAAGTAAGATCGCTAATATGTTTTAAGTGCACTTTCTCAATAATTTTATAGCACTGGCAATCCCGAGATTTGAAAAAAGAACAGAATAAAAAGCAATTCATTGACGTTTCTCTTGGCGGCCATTACGTTTTTTGCAACATATTCTATCGGGAGCGGGTGGATAACCCGGGTGCGTTGACTTATGCCCAGACGTGCCCGCTGTGAGCCTGTGCCCAGTGCCCAGGTGTCGTTAGATAAGCCCACGGACGGGTAAATTGCAGGGAGCCGCGAGTTACTGAAGATATTGCCTCACTATGTGTCATTATGTCCAGTTTTTTTTTTCTATCGCTGGTATTGATTATTGAGATATGTGATGAGATTATAGTGAGTTTTATGATTGATGGCTTAGGAAGGATGCACTTAGGCTACTTAGAGTGCATCTGGGAACTCACGTTATTAAGGACGTACTTAAGATTCCTTTGAGGTTAGAAAATCTGGGAAGTGATCGGGCAAAATACTTACTTCTTACGACGTCATCGCTTGGTTATTTTTTAATCAGGTAATAATTATTTATCTGTGGTGCGTTATTGTTTTTGCAGTGTTCACATGACTGATAAAAACAATGCAATCAGAATGTAAACAAGTAAAAAATTGCATCATTTTGTTATCAAGAAAACCTGATTATCTTCAGTGCAATTTGCAACTGATAATAAAGTTTATTACTTTCTTTTATTAACGATTTAAAAATCCGTGCCTAGGTAGATAGAGAAGTACAAAAGATTGGAAAATAATCTTTTAAGTCAATGAACGACAAATCCCTTTTAAAAAACAGGTCCTATTCAACATTTTTAAGATGCAATTCAAACCGTCCCTCAAAATGAAATAAAGGGGATCTTAATCAAAACATCTTTACAGCGTCACTGGGAACTGGGAATTCAAAAAAATATATTTTATTTATTTGTCGATTCTAAAGATGTAACTTCATCCCGACTACTGTGCAGGTATGAGCTAAACGATGGGTCCTAATGAATGTTTAATAAAGCGCGCCCCGCGGGGGCGGCGAGTTCAAAGGATGCGCGGGCGCATGTCGACGATCAAAGCCGCCGTTATCGACCGCTCGAGCTATCGACAGATACTGCTCATTTACAGAACATCGCTACTGGGATACGCTCCTCGATTATCTCAGGATTATCTTTGCATGGCACCGTTTTGAGAGCTTGAAATGCATTTACTGTTTCGTCAAAGAACTTTGCGGTCCTAAAACGCTTTAAGTGTAATTTTAATGGAGCAGAGCAAAAAGCGTTTAATTTTTTCTCTCGCGTACTGAGTATTTCAAAACAAAGATGTGTTTCAACAATATTTCTTCAGGTTACACAAAAGTTGCGAGACAATTTCTGCTGGCAGCCGCTGCAATGTGAACCCATTCGCATTGCACCAGACCGCATCTCAGATTTTATGCGAGCATAAACGTAAATCATACTGGGTCGTCCTCCCGGGAGCCGCTACCGAAACACGCGCCATAAGACAAAAGCATTGAATAAAACAAAGAATTTATTATTCTGAAATGCAGTTTGGCTTCCTGACTGAATTGAGAAACGAAACAGCTTTTACGTTTTGTCTGTCACACTATGTGGTTTGGAATTCGAGTCTCTGACAGTTATTATCTCAAAATTGGTTCCCATAAACGTTAATATTCAAATGTTCACATAACAGGAGCCGCTCTATAAATCGGCAACACAATGAGATCGATAATACCTCCAATAAAGACACGGTAACGGTCCAAAACGGTAGCTAAGTATCGTAAAAGAACAATGAAGCCATTGTTCAATCTCATTGTCCTAGGATGAGTCCTATTGTGGACAACAACCAGAGACAAGTACACAATTCCACGGGCAACCTAAACATCGGTCGCACAAAGGTAAACACGATGCTTCCCATTGTCAGCTATGACCTAAGGTCGCTCTAAGATGTCTGACCTCTGGACCAACCTCGGTATCTCACATTGTGTGGGACAATAGAAATAGAAAGGATGAGATTACGAGGGGTGATGCTGCTAAGTATTACTGCAACAATGGACACAAAGACTGGTGTGTGTTTACCCATGAATATGTGGAGTATAATGCACAATAGCCGGTACTATAATAAGATGCACACAACAGGTTAACAGCGTATTTTCTCAAGATAAGCATACGTGTATAACGAATTCGCGTTTCATGTTAAATCGTGCATATTTGGGGAGCGACCTGTAATCCCGTTTTTTAAACGCACTATTTAGATGTTTCTGCTAACTGTAATAGCTGTATTGTTAAGTAAATTAATGTAATTAACATTTTCGGTCGTGATTCAGAAAGTTTATCGTGTACACGTTACGGTCGTTCAGCCAGACACAATAAACAAAAGGTAATTTGTCGGCTAATTAATAAAACAAAGGTTTTGTGAATTCAGTGGCGTAGGAATGAATGGTTTTGGTTTCTGTGTATATTTTTGGAAATAAAGACTTGTTTCGAAAGTACCTGTTTGGTAATTGGGAGCGTCATTTGGCAAATGAGCGACTATTTGGGCACTGGGCATTCATAATCGGTGTAGTGGCTTAGAAGTCCGGGGCAGGCTGGCGAGCGTAGAGCACATCTGGCCTGGATTAGCTGTGCTGTGGCTCTCACTCGACCTATTGGGTTGCGGTCTCGCGTTACGGCACTCGAATTACTAGTTTCCTTGAACTGCTAGTTTCTAACTCGAATGGAAAGTCGTACCTTTCCATTGAACGGCCGGTTTACATGGCTTTTAAATGGTTACTCGGTTAGCTCGATTTGCTATCGTTCGATTGTGAGCAGCTAATGTGTGGGGTGCAAGATGAGGTACAATGTTTCTATTAGTATTTGATCACGTTGCAGGCAGGGACGTAACAAAAAAAAAGTGAGTTGATACAATCATGGGTCGGCGCGGCGGACCACCCAAGCCGACCCCGTGATCTATTTCACTACAGTGAATCCAAAAAACCGACTAATCTAATCAAATATAAGTTTTTTAAACGTCACGAAGTTCTAATTACCGTGAGTCATTAATGCGAGCGATTTGTTACACTTTTAACGATACTATTATATGAGCGCGTAAGTGGAGAATGGGGATCGTAAATTATTTTTAAGTCGTCGATAAAAATTAAAAAATGGAAGAAAATAAAAGCTCTACCACGAAATATACTTTTTACATAAATATTATTTTTACGACATTATTATACGAAGGTGCGTAAAGACATTTTTTAACGAGCGTTTACGAGTTGACCGGTCGTTTAAAATCGTCAAATTCCAAATTTGAAAACGTGTGAAAGTAAAACATTGAAGGGTTGCTTGACATCGGGTATAAAGGTGTTTAATAATGGCGGTCCGGGTCATGTCGTAAAAACGATTGGACAAGCATTGACGGATCAAACGTAATAATTATGTGCCACGAATAAGAATTTTTTGAATATGGGTCAGCGGCGGGCTTGGGAAAGGAAATGCAAACTGGACAACGCCGCCGGTTACATTTTTATAGCTTTTACTGTAATGCAATTTGATGGCTTAAAAATCCATAAAACGATGACAAAGTATTCCTGATAGTAAGCAATAAAATAGATGTTAAACTGATAAAGCATACAATGAGAAAGGTTTTTGCTTTGTACAAATTGAGCAAAACGTGGTTACTTAGTCACGAACGGTTAGCAGTAGGCCAATAAGCAATACGAACGTGGGCTGCACAGCAATCCGTAACGGTGCAGGCGATTGACACAATATGCTATGCAATGCATAGTAATGAGCTTGGCAAGCACCAAAATATTATGATTTGTGAGACAGATAACATTGAACAGATAATAGGTATACCAGTGGCTAAGCGATTAAGGAACCCAGGCAAATACAGAACTAAAAGAAACAATAAAAAATTGGAACTTATTTTGCGTAAAAAATTCTGTCGTTGAGGGTTAACCGGTGCTAAAATCCGTATTATAGAAAACAGCCCAACAATATTGACATATTAAATAACGACAGATAATTTCTTTTTTAATACCACAAACAATATAAAAGGAGATATTGCCATATTCAACCTATTATAAAATGGCTAGTTTGAAATGCTTGTTTTCCCATATTATATGCAAGTATCCGATATAATTGACGTGCAGATATTCAAAATATAATGCATATTCTCCGTGGGAATGGGCAATGGGCAGTGCATGTGAACCAAACTTACCAGTTTATCGACAAACATCTATGCAAATTTTTCTGAATTCGTATCGCACTGCACCGATAAAACTGGATTTTTAATAAATTATACCGTGGTGCGGTGATTTTTATTATCTGTGTTTTGAGGGATGTTGGGTTCGAGAGGGCTTTTAATTTTCTTTGTGTTGTTGAAAATACATTTTTTTTGCAATTGTTTATTTTTACAAGTTTAGCTGTTTGTTTACAATTTTCATGTGTTGTCAATATGTACAGCGATTAATATTCAAATAATAGTGACTTGAGATTTCTTTTATCTATAATAAGATTACAGCTATTTCTGACCGATAAAATCATGCGTTTACTTTGTTGTCAAATCCTATACTTACATTAATTTTTATATCCCTTGATGTATTTATTATTCCCGTCCATTCTCTAAAAACATTTAGCAACCGAATAGCGTTCCCACAAGTAACCACATGCAGTTTCAACATAACGGGTGTTTCGTTTAGATTTGCATACATTAAAGTGCATTCATATAAACAACAAGGTGTAACAATCAAAACAATGTAAACCGAATAAAGACGAAAAGAATCATTAACGCCTCGCTAGATGTCAACAATTTAAGATAATTAAGGGGTTTCGAACGTTCTATTGTTTTTCAAAATTTACATAAGATACGTTTTGTAACGATTTTTCGACCTTTTAGTTGAGACAAAGGGGTCAATTTAAACGGAGGGTAAGTTTAAACGGTAGATTAATATAACTGGCGATTAATATTTTTCTGCAACAAAATGATTAGTCATTATCTAGTTATCGAGTAAAATAGCAAGCAAAACAAAGGCACTTAGTAACAATAAAATAACAATGCAATAACTATTACAATGCGTGGAATCCAAGGCTGTGCTTATCGCCACTGCGTGTGGAACAAATTAATCATATTATCGCTTGTGGATAGCTTTATGAACATTTAAAGTGGGCATATAGTTGTTGAACAATAATGTATGGCATATTTACAACCAGTAACATAATAATGCAAGTCTGCAATTAGCACATTTGGGATCTAGTAGTTATATTTCGAAATCTTCTTTTTCGTCGTTGCATTTGTAATTCATAAATTACCAAGAAACTAATTTCGAATCTATGGTAACCTATGTATGTTGCACTCTGAACAATATGGCAGTTCTATTTTGATACGCTCCAGCAAAATAAAACAATGCAAACATAATCAAACAAAGTCAGAATCAAGAGTTACCGGTGCGTAACTTGTAGTGGTTCACACGAAACAAAATCACCGAAAAATCTCTCAACCCCGAATTGGAGGGAGGAACGTTTAATTAGAATAGGCAAACGCATACAAATTTGTATGGGAAATGAATTTATTCTCGATGACAGTGTTTTGTTTATTCAAATTGCCGGTTACGTAAACCGTTCGTTAATTTTTTGGGGGAGTCGAGTCATGAATTTTTTTATCAATTGTGTGAAAAATTGAACTGGCATTTTTTCTCACAATATGATTTTCCCATCTTCAACTAATTAGGGTTTTAAAAAACATTAATGACGAATGTTACAAACAACATTCTGTGAACTCGAACATGTGCGAAAAATATGCGAAACTCCTTTAATCCTTCAAATAAACAACAGTTTGTTTATAATTCTAACAAAACATGGCCAACTTAGAAATGTTCACAGAAACTGTCACTACAGTTTTCCTCTAGGGAAACGCATGGTTTTCTCTCTCTAGACAAAGAGACAAACCGCTATTAGCATAAATGTTCGCATGCTTACCCGGCGCGTACGCACATGACATGATCCGTGTAAATCAGGGCTGCCATTCAGAATTACGTTTTGTGATGGTTCTCACGTTTTTTGTTATAATTCTGTTTAGAAATTGATACTTTGAAAAGTATGAAACTATGTTTGCTTTGCAATTGCCTAATATCCTGTAATGCTACAATAGTACATTGTTCACCGAGAGGAGAAAGTGACCGATTATCGTCGAGGGCGTCGTTTGAACTTTAAAACACCCGAGATCGGGAATCGCACTTTCTCTCGAGTGATACATAGTGCTTTATACTACACCTACGAGGAAAATAAAAAACTAAATCTTTACTAATTGAAATTTCGAAAACTGAATCCTCAAACAACACACAAATTGAAAATGGCGCCAATGGCGTCTGCAATTTTCACATGTTCTTTTTTCAAATTGTTTGACACCATCCAACACACAGCTAGTGGCCAGTGTCATTTTGCGAACTTGGAGATAAAAACTCACTGTAAAAACTTTTTGGCTTTTGATATTTAGGTTACCAGCGTGTATTACCCAAAATTAAAAAAGAAAAACCACGTAAGAAATGGATTTTCATTCACTTTTCTCTCCCGCTCAGATGCGTTTTCTCGCCGCATATTTGTTCGATATGCAATGACGTACTTTCTACCGTAAATTTGATAAAGTATCAAGGTACTTTCCGAGCAGGTGTAGTATAAATATCTTTTTATCCCGGTAGTAAGCATTTCCGTGCAAAAATATTCATTTTTCTTTTTACATACTTTCATCTTTTTTATTTTATTTTCTTTTAATCTACATAAGAAAATACGTACTTCTTGAAATGTAGAACACCATTTCTTATTTATCTACACCACTCGTAACTCAAGTACCGACCCAGTTCCACAAAAATTGCATATTAATCAGTAGATAAGCGAGTGCTTAGCCCTGGTCCTTAAACTGAGTTTACACAGCATAACAACGCTACTTTGTGCAACTCAAACGTTCCGTTAAACTGATAACTGATGCATATTTACATACAGTTAACAAAAGTGAACGAAAGCCTATTAGATTCGGTGCAACTGAACCAATATTGGTGGTGTCAAATCGTTTATCTTTGTTTACTTTTTCGATTAAGTGGTTTTGAAAACGGAAGCGTTTTCTGAAAACCGTTACATGGCCCAGGTTTTTTATAAGTTCAAAGCGCGATTCTGCAACATTTTTGGCAGGATCAGATTCATTTCTGCTTGTGGATTTTTTCGTCAACAATTGCATCTTTGAATCAGGCCCATTATAAGGGAAAATTTAAACGAAACTGAAATTCAAATAGGCATTTGAACAAAGCATTCGCTAATTCTATACCCTTAGATTAGAACCAAAGTTTCTTTTGTAACCTTTCAAGTCGAATTACAATACAAGACACGCTCTTTGTGCATTGTTCGAGGGTCTTTACAAAGGGCTGGTCTTTGACCCCTTGCTCCAATTACGGGCGACTCTTGCGCAAGTGATAATGTACTATCAGTTGATAGCGTAGTAAATGCGTAAAGAGCAGACTGTGTGTCTGCAAGTGTGTAGGTACATTTAGCAAATTATCTACAAATGTTTGTAGTAGTAATTGATTATGAAGTTGGTTTGGTTTCAATCCAATGTTTGTGTTGGTCTTTTAGTCAGCTTGCTAATTGGTTTATTCAGGTCGCGGTTCTAAGCAAAATCTTTTGATTACTTGATTGATATCATGAGATATTCATTGAATTTAGACCTTGCTAATAGTAGAATTCATTATTTAGTACATATGCATTCAACTCCATTATCTTGGACATTCGATACTTGACCAGCAATTATGATCGATTACACGGAATATTTATTCTCATTTTAGTTTTTATTATCTGCAAATATGCGGGAAAAGGCTAGGCAGATTGATTAGTTGTTGCAAATACGATGCGAGAACATCATGACCACAGACATAAATCTAACTAAATGACGCGATTGTACGTACTTCGAGTGCCAAAAAACGGACTACAGTTACCTACGACAAATAATCGTAATCTGAGTTATTCACTTAGCATTATCGGGACCGGATATTTACCGAAATCTAGAAAAATGCCTTTTTATGCAATATTGAGCTATAAAGAATGTGTGGAAAAAGATGGCCAAAGCATTGGAAATGTTTTCTTTCATTGGTAAGTAAATTTGTTTTTTTATTGTTTGTGAAAAAGTGGCACGCTTGGTTTTCATACAGATGGAGGAACTTGCGTTATCTATTTAGATATATGTCTGTGGTCAGGACAAATCAATGTGGCCACTTTTGTGGAAGGCCTTTGTCCAGCTGTGGACGACTTTCGGCTGAAGTGATGATGATGATGCGGTATGGTACCTATCACTGAGCCCCTTTATAATCTACAGTAAGTTCAGATTCTAACAGACTCAAAGGTTACTTTCAAAGGTCAACTTCCATATGGCTATGACGAAGTTTGGTTAGACAAAAGCCGTGTACATTATAAACACATCTTTGTCGGTACATCGTTAAAAAGCACGTGTTCTTCACTGTATCCTGTATACTCATAATTTTGACCTACCGCAAGGCATGGATATTTTTTTAGAAAAAAAGTTATTTTGGTTCATTTGCTCTCTGATACGCGGGATAGTGTATCATTGTTCTCTGTTTGTCAACTTATTAGCGTGGCTGTATAATTTTACGTGTTTGCCAGTTCTGATAATATTTTTTTGTCTGTTTGTTTGGTAAAACAATTAAGTAGAAGTGTTGTTTTTATTATCTGTGCAACGTTTACGTCAGGCTATTAGGTTGTCCGTTTGCCCGAATCGCTCGATAGAAGCTCTATAAACACTTCTAGGAGCCAATTATTTTTAGATTAACCTTTTATGTTGAATAAAAAAACGTGTTTCAGAAAAGCTTAGTCATTGTAATTTTCGCGCCTTATTCCCAATTCCCAACCCTAATCTAGCCTAAGGCAATCCATCATTCCGCCTATTATAAACTCAATTAAATCTCATTTGCATAACCTTTGCCGGACTAGAGTCTCCCTATTCTCTCGTCTTAGAGATGTCACCACCTTTGTTCGCTGGTAACCTACTCCTATTCAAACGAGACAACTTAGCAACAAAGCAACGTTTGACCCTCAAAGCATGAGAAAGGCATTATTTGTGTATTTTAAGCAATAAACAGTGCATTTTATGCGATTGTGAGCTGTTTTTTTTTATTTAAATCAGAATGGCTGAATGCACATTGTCCGTTGCGTGAGCTCGTGGACTGCAGTGCGCAGGTACCGTTGATGCATAATCATTAGAAATTATCGAGCTGAGCGAGAGTAAGTCAGCTTTGCTCTCGACTATTGCATGGGAATTACGCGCCGATCGCACTTGGCGGGAAAAGTGACGTTTGCAAGTGACAGGTGACGGATAACAATGACAGTTGCAACTTTTTAATTTATTATACCAATGAATTAATTTATTCTACCTCTTGTTATTTTTGGCGAATAAAAATAGCGTTGCATTTTTGAACTCATTTATTTTCTTTTATAGTTTTTGATGACAAATAAAAGGCTGGTCCGTTTTTTAAGAGTCACAATGACGAACGTGTCGCGACGTTAGGAATTAGAATAAAAGAGCGAGTTTAATCCTCCAGTGATGCCTAATCCTTTTTAGGAATGCCTGAATGCATTGTGTGGGGTTTGTAAAGACGCGAAGCAAAAACGACGACATAAAATTCGTTTTAGAACTTTTGTTGAATGACGAGCTATAGACGCACAGGTATGTATAGCACACTCGTTATGGATACAACGTGTCAAAGGAAAATAAACTTCTTTTGATATTCCATGTGCATCACTTCAAACTATGTAGCGTATACTAAACTAAACAATAACAAAACGCATCAAGACTCAGGATTAGACGCACACACCCACACGCATACACACAAAAAAAGGATAACAAACAGTAATACAATAATTTTCATTCCTTTTCTGTGCGTACGCGCATCCTATCTGTTGCACTCGCGCATGTGGTGCCATCCCGCTCGCTCACCCCGGTCGTTGACCTCACATCTCCGACGAGATTGCATCTAGTGGCCATACAGCTTCCTCCAGATAGACGCATCACAATTTCTGGCCAATTAAAAGATAAATTTTTAATACGGCAGCTGTATTGGGCCAGATTTACTAGCTTTATTATTGTTTAACAAAGTTTTACTTCTAAAGCCGCTTGTGAAACATTAGATTAAGTTTGACCCAGATACTGGTACTGTATTTCAGATAAGAAAAAAATTCTACGCAATTTTTCCGGCGTCGCACGCGCTGCGATATTCGTATCCTGTAGTCGGTGAAGCGTGGCCACGCTGACCGTTGGCTCGGGCCAAACAAAATTTGAATCCCGAGCCCCAAAAAAAAACTACAAGCCGCGTAGTAGTTTATTTATGACATAGTACAAAATCTCCAACAAGACGAGCGTAGTTTTTTGTATCCCACTAAACCCGTGGCGAAAAAACCAAAACAATTTTTTGTCGAAACCAAAATCGGTTTTACGAGCGCCCTCGAATAGTAAGCAAGCGAGACGGGATACACACCATCCCTTTCCTTCTCTGGAGTGGCAAGAAACTGACACTTTTGTTAATACGTCTTTTGTAAGGTTTCTAAGAACACGTTGCGTTGGCGTGATCGCTCCCCATCTAATAAGACACCTCGATAAAGACAGTCGTAATTGCGCTTCGTAGAATTAAGACAAAGTAAGCGCAGTTGACTTTTGATCGTTTATTGCCTGGACGAGCTAAAAGACAATAGAACGAGTTCCATTACTTAATTGCATCATCAATCGATGTTCTTCGCTCCGGAGTGAGAGCTATGGAGACATGAGCGCATTCGAACGCACGGCTTTTCATGTGGTAATAGATTTATAATCATGGCTAATTAAATAATCAAACGTCTATTAGATTGTGTACAATGGACTCCAAACTAAATGCCGTCATAGACAATAATATTGCTGGAGACTGTGCCATAAGGTCCACAAAATGCCGCCTGCATGTAATTATCATCATTATTATTAATTAGAATATAAATTTAATTAGAGTCATTCAATTTAAAATACATAACCTATAGCCATAAAAACAAAGCAAATGAACAAACACTTAATGAAAACATTCGCCATACCGAAATTGGTCCATTTTGCTTTCACTTGTTCATAATTGAATCTTGCGCAAGTTTTTATAAAAAGCTGTTTTATGAAAGACAAGACACAGTGTTGAGGAAGGTCGGATTCTGGACCAAATAATTTTAAAACTTGAGTTATCCTGTTCTTTTGTTTGAAACAGAATAACGCCTCAAGGCAGTCATTTGTGTTCATTAGAACATTTTTTCCTGCTCCTGGGCATAATGTCTAAAAGATTACATAATGGTGATACAAGGAGAAATTCTTATCATGTCATGGGGGTTTTAAAATGAGGTTAGTGGAACAAAAAATAATCATAAATGCCCTTCATAGTAATGGTAACCCACTTGTCTGGGAATGTGATAGCCCTTGAACTCATTTATCAGGCTACTTAAGACAGAAATAGAACCAGGGATGTGGGAAAAAAATATTCTAAGAGTCACTTAGAAAGACGAAGGGTCTAAAAAGTTCGTACAATTTTTTTTTGGGGTGTTGCCATTTAAGTGGACTAATCGAATCACATTAGGAGCACACTTGACCAAAGAATTATGCTTTTCAAACAAGCTATTCACGACTTTTCCTTTCACACACTCCTTGTTTAGACAGCCGAAAGAAACAAAAATCTACTAACTACTATCCCGTAAAAAAAAGGTAGTCATAATTTGGATATTAAACATAGGTTACACGTTGAATTAGAAGTGCAAACTGAGAAATACTTAGTAGATGTTCAGAAAAAGGAAGATGTTGATCTACAAATAACAAAAAATGCTCTAAATGATCCATTTTTGACGCCTATTGGGTTATGCCGCCTACCGAAGTACCGAGTCGAATTCAAATTTCTCAGGATACGTCTTGTCGATGGTTTGCTTTTTAAATAGCCCACTGAGTCAGTGCAGAAGAAATATTCTTTAGCTCTATAAAATTTTACAGTTCGATCCGCATTAAATTTCCCTACAATTTACAAGATTTCTAAATCCTGAAATGAAATTATAATGATAGCCATGATTATTCTATTGCCCGTCATTTATTCAAATTGATCAAATTACCTTGGAATCTACGTTCAATAGAAATTGTAGTGGTTGCAGACCGATTTGAAGAAATTATAGAGGGGTTGGGAATAGAATTAGAATATTATGGTCTATGTGGCTTGGCCATTAGATTTTCTTTATGGAGATGTGGTAGGAATGCAGTGAAGGATTTTTTGTCCTATTAGTTCAAAATGATCTAATTTGAGGTTTCCCTCGACCTCCCATTTTGTTCTTTATTAGGACAAGCTCAGATTTTCGGCCCTCCCGCGATGTCCCCCGCCGTAACTATTTTAATAGCTTCCATCTCATAATAATAAACTAATATACATACCAATCTGGAATAGTATCATTACCATAAATCCGAAACGCTTACCTGAAAACAAAAATAACATTTATTAAAAACTTATAAATTGTGGCCGTATCATAAATTGTAACGATCGTAAAGGCATTTATTTTATTTGAAACCTTGGCTTTTGAGCAATTATACTTAGGACAGAATGTCCACTTATTAAAATAATAGTCGAGTGGTTGTAGGACGAACTGGCCACAATCAAGACTAGCCTGATTTCTAATGCAGTTGGTGTGGGCGCATGGTGGGGACAGAATAGTTAAATGGCGTAATGTTTCTCAGACTTGTACCATTTATTTCTACTGTTTTATAGGCAAATAGAATTTGTTGCCGACTAAATAATTAGTTTTGTTTCCGACTTAGATTTATGAGTGGCCGAGGTGGTGTTTGCAGAATGCAAATTTGCCGCGGTAAATAAATTCTTGAGACTTTAAATTGAAAAACATTATTTGCGAATTCCTGTGAGCAGGTAAATAATTGCACAGAATAAAAACAAGTGGCTTTAATAGCTTTAAATAGACAGAAAAAAATCGTTCTAGGCGATGCAATTCTCAGTGCGAGTCAATCCAATTTTATTATATTACACTTGGTTTGTCATACAGCTGAAGTACTTTGAGATCTATTTGTAGGACAAAACAAAAGAGATTTTTATGATGCATCGCTAGCCGACTAGTAAGGACGCTGTAATAATTTACATTGACGTTTTTACAGTTTCGGCACGGGTTGTTTATAACAGCAAAAAGGCTGTTAAGACAATGTCTGGACGGGGCATAAGATTAAGAAAAACATAATCTCGTCTCTGGTTTTTATTGCGCGTCCTCATCTATCAAACGTCGAGTGTTTAATGACTAGTTTTTAAATAGGTTTAAGGATATTTTTCTTGGGTTATATATAGCTTACTCAAATCTGGATTGCAGACTAAGAATATATCGAAATTGGACTTTATTTTGTTCAATGTTACTTGTGTGATGTAAGTGATGTCTCGCATGTGAATTAGGTATAAAATGGCGCGATATAAAACGTAGTAAAAGCAATCTATCGTAGCGATGAAAATCTAATTTACGGAAAATTATATAATTATTAACACGCTAGAAATAAAACAAAAATTGAAATCTTCAGCAGTATTAACATTTGTCTAATTATTTCAGTGCACGAACTGTATTTCGTTGATTATTTTATTAGTGGCAATTTTTAGAAATTCTTTTTCAACTTTTTGTATGCAGTTTTTAATTGTATCAGTGTGCGGTAATTAGTTTGAATTCCGAATAGTCACGTAATTGGACATGGCAACACCGAATGGTGGCATCTGTCATTTTATTGCGCGTCTAATGCTTTTGTATTTTATGCGTTCTATTGTCTTTGGTAGCACCTAGTAACAGAAATCATAAAAATACTTTTACGTGCAGTACCTGTACATGTAATAGGAATTCCTTGTTTTATTTCTATTTTAGCATTAGCACGCATTATTTACTGGAAAACAGCAAGCTTAATTTAACGCTCAATTAACTTTGTGAAAAATTATTTTTATTATTTTAATAAATTGCTAGTTGATTCCTAGAAACGGCATTTATTAACAACCTAACGGTAAACTGTTAGTAACACTACCTATCATTAACCTCGCTGACGTACACAATTACTTATACAAATGATAGTTTGCTGTTTAAACAAAATACTCAAGTTGATAGTGTTGAACGTAAATACTTAATGTTGTCGCGTAAATTATTACTCCTTTTTACATAATTTTTATGTTGGTGCTACTACCAACCGCGACGTAATGGGTTCAATATATATAACAGTTACTCATTGATGCGAGCCAAAATAGAAGTTGTAAAAATCTTAGCGAACCAAAAAAAAATAAACACTTTTTTCACTGGTTGCCACACCAATAAATTCTCTTAACACCTCGTTCCGTTATCGTTTTAAATAGATGTGTAATATTTTTGTCACCTAACAAAATATTTTTTTTCCACTTTCTCAACGCAGTGACTACTGGGTATATTTTGGTGTACGGCAATTTTGCGCGAAATTATCTAAGAAAATTGCAGTGCCGTATTTTTTCACGGCGAATTTACTGAGTGGTTGAATAACCTTTTCTGGCCGCGTCCTCAAAAGCTTGGTTTTATTTCTATCTCCTTCACACTTACTACGCTGGAGTGCGACGAACTCTGTTTGTTTGTAAACTCATCTATTGTACACATTTCCATAAAGTTTGAAGATTTAGCGTTACGTTGAATAGTTTAAAAACTCACAGAGTTCTATTTTTGAAGTGCTAAAATTTAACTTTAGTAATTTGGATATCAAATTTGCTCTGCAATTTTACTAATTTAACAGTAAGATGTAAACTAACTATTGAAATCTATGCATGAAATACTGAATAATAATTAAAACCAGCATAGTTTTTTTTATATGTCATGAAAAATCGCGGTAAGGTTTGCACAAAAACGACCGATATACTCAACATCAATATTTACAACATAATTATTATACACTCTATTACAGCAATATCGAAAAGTAGTATTTTTTGATATCGCTATCGGAACCAAACAGCACGTGCGTACGAGTGGTATTTTCACAGCAGAATGAATTAAAAAATACCATACTAGGTAGATACTAGAGTAATTACGTACAGACCAAATTAAATGATAATTATTGTGAACTGTTGCAATACGCGTCCACTTTGAAAAACTTAGTTCGTTCAACTCACGCCTACAGTTTTAGGGTGCAACTAGCGTTCCAAATTGTTTGCCGAGGTTCCGGTCTTGTAGAGTTGTGCTTGAGGCTTGCGCAAATTTTCATAACTTCTATAATAATATTGTCTATGAATATAATTTTATTTCGAGCTCAGATGTTTTGCGTTTTATTTGAATACCTAAGTAATGGCTATCGTCATCAAGCGATAAATAAAATATAATTTAGTATGGTAAATACATTGTTTGTTTGTTTTTCTGTAGTAAAATACATTCAAAAGAAAAATGTCCGTCAGATTTTTTGTGCTGCACAATTGCTGTAATTTATTTAAAACGACACAACAAAACAATTGAACAAGCGACATATAAAATCGTAACAAATTGTTGATCAAAACACTTTTGTTTGTTGACAGTTGCATACGCTCAACACTATTTGAATTTGGAATGAGGCTTCGCGAAAGGAGTTGCTGTCATAGTACCGTTAATTTTGAGCTACCGCGGTCGTGAGCTTTAGGCTGTGGTCACAATATGCGTGTTTACAGTTTACACAATACGGCGACCCGAAGAAATGTCGTCATGTTGGTCGTACCTACTTGAGTGTCATATCATAACTAAACTGTTTACAGACAGAATTTATTTTGGTCGTGATGTTGGCGTTGCGTCTATTGTCCCTATTAATGCTTTGTTTGTTAACTTTCTCTCTATTGTGTATTCATTAGACGGAAATGAATGTACGAATTCCATGATTGTTGTGTTGGTATCTCTCCATTTATTTTTATCGCTGTAAGCGGTTCATATATATTATCAGGAAAGTTGTGTTTTAATTTAATTATGGGTTTTGTATTTTTTTCTTAATCTGTGGAGTTGATTTTATTAAGTTGGCGACACTGAAAAATAAATTGACATAAGAAACTTTTTTTTTTATAATTGGAATCAACCAGTGAAACCGAGGCTTTTGTCTTAGCCAAGTTCAGTAGTCACTTAATATCTACTCAACACACCGAAATGTGTCCGTACGTACTTCGACGTGTATGTGTGCGTGTTGTTATGGTACGTTCAATAACACCGTGGCGTCGAGTCAACGAACTCTGTTGCGCCGGCGCCGCTACAGACAGAGGGATGCGAAAAGTTGGTGTTCGCGAATCTAACGCAGCCTTTATTGTTCGCACTAAATACTTAAATGTTTAATTGCAAATGCCTGTCATTGCCCCCAACTACTTTCCAGTAGTTGCCTCTATTTTGGTTAAAATTGTGTTTTTTTTCGCTAAGTCTGATGATATTGTATGCAAATCGATTATACCTAAAACGTCTGATAGAATTTTGTTTGTTTATGCTTTGTTTTGTTGACTTCGGTTTGGATATAGGTAAGATTAATATGGAAACGAGTTTGCTAAAATGCACAATTATTGATTTATTTTAAGCAGCTTTTTTCGACGTGTTTATTTATGATTGTACAAGTAAAATGGATGGCTTTCATCGACAACGTAATAAATTAAGAACAACACACTTCTTGGTAAGAAGTGTGTTGCATCACAAAAAGACAACCATGAAAAATTAATCTAATCAACTTGAAGATTTCCGAAGAGTTATTTCACTCCTAGTGCGATAACAAGTCTTTTCAACGAGTATTTAGAAAGCACTAGTGCTACAATGACTGCTTCGTTTGTCATGGTCATTAGTATCACCGTTATTAATGTTGTAAGGTCGAACCGAGAACCCTTTATGGCCCCTAACGGCACCTTGCCTCAAGTCTCGTAATCTAGTTTGTAAGTAGATGTGTACTTATTAGTGCGACTTTTAGTCGCATAGTGTGTTAATAGCCTGTTTTTTTTTCTGGGGTGTCTTTGGAATAGTGTCAAAGAACTCTTTTTATTTGGTTTTGTGTGTAAACAAGAGATTTTGTCGGATAAGAGGTGGACATCCTAATCATTCTATTTTCAAACATTGTTGAGAAAACGATGATGCTATACTGTAAAGATGTTTTGTAAAGAAAATTCAATACGATTTTTAAACTTATATTGTGAACAAGTAGTCAGCACATTTGTTGTATTAGTTAGTACGTAGTTCAAAAATATATCTAACTTTTTTGGAGGAACACTTTCTGCCAATACCTGAGTACTAACTATTAATCGTGACAGTAGTTGTGACTGGGACTGTCGTGGTGAATCTAAACGAGACTTAATAATCGCTAATCTTAAAAGCAATTATGTTAAGAAGTTATTTGCAATGTAAATTAATCAATTCAGGCTCTTGCTGTAATCAGGCAATGTGATTAATTACTATTTTTAGGTACTGTCAGCTTCGAAGTACAGGATAATCAAATCAATAAATTAGTATGATGTAAATTTGATTACCCTGCCCATTGTTTTGTCTGCCTTTCGAAATTGGCATTACTCATAAAATCGTGATTTAATGATATAATATATAAAGACGTAATTTAATAATGAACATAACAATAGAATCTCTCAACTTCATTTCTAACTGTCATCGGGATTTCAACGGTCACTGTCTATGGTCACATTGTACGTCAATCATACTGCCTTTATGCAGTCCAATCATATCGCCTAATTATCATAAATATTCATTTTTATTACAAAGTACGGTTCACACACAATTAGCTACATTATCCAATTCAATTCAAGCTCGCCATGAAAATACAAACAAATCTAAAATTCAAATTGTAACTCTATATCAGTAATCCTCGTCTATGATAAAAGAGTGAAATATGTTTATTTTTTCAACAATGCTGTATTATCATTGTAGTTGGCTTGGCTCCTGAGTAGAAGATTTTTAAATGGATTCTTTCGTATTTTGAACGTCTTAGGAATGGTCGTTATCAATCAAAAGTCGGAGGTATTATTAAAGAATTGTGTCACGGACAGATGGACAGCTCAAAGAGTTATGTGGCCTATTGTAAGAAATGCCAAGACCATGTTAACTTTAGTTATGTATGAGTACTTATGAGTATTTTTTACATAACAATACATATCACACGGAAATTATTATCGTATTGTTTTCCGTATTTTCGAAAAATAACTTTTTTCCTCCTTATGATGAATTAATTAGTTTTTTTGTTTGTGTGCCCCATTTGTAATGCGCCGTAGGTATGTAAGCGTGTTTTGTCAACACAAGCATTTTTAAAGATAAAGAATAAAATTATTCTAAATTTGAAAAATAAAGACATCGATCTCAAAAACTGCTGTAATAAAAGGTGTGAACACTCGAAAACCATTACTATTTATTCAAATGTACTCTCGAAGAAATAATTACGACGAATTAACATTTCAATTTAAAATTAACATAGATTCTTTTCATGATCTATCCATCACTCCGGGGGAATAAAATGGATGTCCTTCTTAAGAGACATTTGTGCCACTCGAATTGATGAAAAGAATAAGTCTTGAATTGTGAATAGAATTAATGCGATCGAATTGTGTATGGAGTTGAAAGTTCACACGTGTTTTCTATGCTTTTGGTGTCAACTGTCAACAGAGGGGGTATGACTCTAAGTTCTGCTTTGACCCGACTTCGAGATTTCTGAAAAGATTTGCCCTCCTACGCTTAGTGAAATCGTTTCCTATTCATAGACACGTCTCCTTAAGTTCTTATACAAATAGTAAAAAGCAAACATTTTGAAATTCAAGGGCTTGTCGATTTTGAAGAGCAGTATGTTTGGTTTGTCCGGAATTAGTCGTGTGGGCCGGCTTAACGATGGCAGTGCATCTCATTTGCTTATGTTTGTATTAGGCAAATATGCTAGGGAAATTGTCAACGTATTGTCAACCTATTCATACGAAGGTCGACAACCTAGATGTTTGTTTTGAACGTAAACTTGCATTCTTAATTTAAATATCTGTCAAATATTCCGTTGGAATTTATTACGTGTCAATTTAACCCCAATACTTCAAATCTTCATTATTAAAGATATCACGCCTCACAACAATACTTCCCCTTCAGAAAACATTAAAATGTAAGACGAATGGGGCTGTCTAATCAAACCACGTTTCGAGTGTCCTTTAGAAAAAGGTGAAAATAAATGTGTTGATGTCCGTTGATTTATTTCCCTGGGTCGTTGTCATCAAGGCGTGATTCCCCTGTGTTCAACAATCGGCCATATTGATTTGCATAATGATTTGTTCCACCTGGACAACACCAAAGATCGATGTTCTGATTTTGAATATTTGTTTTGATTAAGATCTGTACGGGTTCAGAGGTGAAGTGACGATTCTATTTTTGAATTTGTTATTTTTTTTCAGTCCCAGTAATTACTGTTGTTCTTTTATAATACCATAGAGTTTCTTTGCATACATCTTGTTTACAAATCGTTTGTAGTCTCATAGTGAACTATGCTCAATTTCTGTCCAGAACTTTACTTAGTAGGGCTAAAAGTTTTTGTTCTAATAAAATAGGGCCTTGTTCAATAATCTACGTTCACATTCTATAATTTCAAGGCAAAGTTCCCGTTGTAGAGTTTCCCACATAAACAAAGTTATGATGCCGGCTCGTCTAGCCGTGTGTGAATGTTATCGAATTGGTCCAAGGCCACATCGCTTATCTGCCCACTTGTACCGTAATGTTTCCTGATTTGATGCTTGATAACATACTAATTTCATAATTTTGAACGGGAATTTGTAAATAGGAATGTGGAGCAAAGGGATTAAAATAACGCTAACTCGAGTAGTTGGCTTGATTTTTACTGAGTCTATGCAAAACATGATTTAGTTGGTCAGCTAGCTACACCAAGAAATAAAAGAGTAGCTTATGAACTTTTTTGGGTTTATTTTAAATATTAAGTAACTCTCCAACGCTACTTCCCCTATGTCATATTTTTTATCCTACTCTAAATATGTACGATCTGTCCTCATCAGTCATCTGTTACTATAACACCATTCATAAAGTATAATAAAAAAAACTAACCAAAAACAAAAGAAAGTGACACTTGTTTATGGGAAGATAGTTCAGCCGACGACGACGTCATTATTATGACATCCCTTAATGTGTTTCACTCATGTTTTCGTCCTTGGATAGTTGCTTTCCCACGGCTGCGGCCGGTCGGTTACTATACTTCCGTAAGTTGCATGTAGACGCAAGTGTCCTTAAGTTGACACAACGTGTTACTTAACTACGAGTATTTGTACGGTAAATAGTAGGAAACGCTCAGTTGTGGTTACGATATGCTAACGACTGGAAAACCGTTTTACAATTACAATATCTTAATGTTGTATAACGTTTTCTTAATTAGTTTACTATTGAACCGTAACATATGGGCTTGGAGTGAACAAAAACCGTTACATTTAATCAAAATATGCAGTGGTAAGTGGTAACCCTGCAGCTGTTATCTGCGCGGGCGCACTGTCCGGAACATTACTGTTTTTATTTAAATTCGGACACAAAACAAGGACCTTTTAGAATGGCCAAAACAAAAGAAGACTTTAAATAAAATAAAACATACAAGAGTTCACATACAAAATTCGAAATACGAATAAGTTAGTGTCCGCGCCTTTTTAAATAAAAAAGTCATGAGTATTTTTTAATCGCGTTGCATATCCCGAGTCCGCGACAGCGACAGCTGTCAGATGAAAAAATATCGAACATTCCTAAATTGAAATTGGCGCGTTCCATTTAAAACAATAATGAAACGCGGCACCAAATTGAAAATAATGAAATCAATTGAGCATTTAAGTTCGATAGTAATATTGCAATTTGTTACACTTTTTCATGGAATCGAAATAAACTTTATACCTTGATTGATCGATGCATAATGCAGACATGACAAAACAAGGCTGAATAATCATTAGGCCCATTTACTAGATACATTTCCAGAAAAAAAATAAGCTCGTCCTACACGCTAAGGTCATATTCACACGGGGTTAAAGAGGCGTAATTATTTATTGATCCGGTGCAAAATAGAAACTCGTGTGATGAAAAAATCCCCCTTCATTTGTTTCAACGGATACGTATTCCTGTACATCTGTGAGGGTTAGTCCGTTCACATGCATTGCTTGATATTAATTAATAAAGACTAGTGATAATTGGAATCAATTAAAAATAAATATATATACTTAATTAATTTAAAAAAAATCGAGAAACATTATGCTCCTCCTTCTGAGGTAATCGGGTAAAAAAGGCATGTTAGAAATATTGAAGCTATTAATAAAAAAGTTTCACCTTGACAATCGAATGGTAAATAAATATTTCTTTAAAAATGCCTGCACAATGTGATTCACAGATTAATGTCTAGAAATTCACGCGATGGTTTATTAAAGAAAGGACGATTATTCATCTTCGTCATTGTTTAATTATTAGAATTAACAATGAGAACATAATTATGAGTTATAATGTTTAATTTTTCATAAATCTCGGACTCATAGTCAATTAAATAATAACTTCGCCCGCATAAAAAATGTTTTATCATCTCAAGGGAACACACTATCGGTATAAAAATCCCAGGGTCTGAAACTATCTCCTTACCAGATTTCATCTAAATCGGTTCAGCCGTTTAGTCGTGAGAAGGTAACAAACCATACATTTATAATATTATAACTGTATGGATGATAACTGCCCGGAAGCCATGACGGGTGTCCATCGATTTGTTTTCCCATAACCGTATGGGAAAACGTTTAACAAGGGTGATATATCGATAGTATCAATTATCTACCCTGCACTATGGGTGCCCTTCCCGATAGTGACTAAAAGGCCCATGGGAACCAAGGTTGACTGACCGTTAGACCTACAAGCGGTCTTTATCAGGTCTGTTCTCACTTCAGTATAATTCACTAAGTAATTTGTATCTATACTGTATGTAACACTTCCACAGATATAAATCTAACTAGATGACGCGATTGTATGTACGTCGCATGTCAAAAAAACCCGGCCAAGTGCAAGTCGGACTCGCGCACGAAGAGTTCCGTATGATTATCGCAAAAAAACGGCAAAAAAATCTCGTTTGTTGTTTGGGAGCCTTACTTAAATATTTATTTTATTCTGTTTTTAGTGTTTGTTGTTATAGCGGCAACAGAAATACATCATCTGTGAAAATTTCAACTGCCTAGCTATCACGGTTAATGAGATACAGCCTGGTGACAGACAGACAGACAGATGGACCGCGGAGTCTTAGTAATAGGGTTCCGTTTTTATCCTTTGGGAACGGAACCCTAAAAACGGAGTATAATACGATCAATGATCGTGCTTTGAGCTTTTCATTTAGCTTTATCTGCACAGGAAATGTCCCGAAATCTAGAGAAATGCCTAATTATGCCATTTTGAGCTGTAAAGACTATAGAAAAAGTTGTCTGAGACATTAGTAAGTAAATTTGTTTTTAAAATTGTGTGTGACAAAGTGGCACGTTTGGTTTGCATACAGATGGAGGGACTTGCGTTATCTAGTTAGATTTATATCTGTGAACACTTGATTCTGAGAAATATGAATCCATAATCTAATTCTAGTCAAAGTGACATTTATCTGGTGATTGCATTTGTCAACGGGCACACATTTTAGACATTCCGACACTTGCTAATAGAAAGTCATTTTCTAGAGTATCTAAAAGTTATTAGAAGTCCATTATTACTGAACATCAAACATATTAAGTAACAAATAACAGTTGGCAAGCAATTTTAAACACAGACAAAACCCCATCTTAAAACTAAACCGTTGCATCACAATAGAAAATCACAGTGGGATTGCACAATCCATTGAATACTAGCAAGTTGTTGCAAGATAGTACTAAGAATACTAACTTCAGACAGTGGTTTCACACGTTCAACAAAACCTAGGGTTTATGCATTCTGCGGCATGCACTTGCATAAAGCAAGATGTCTACTTTATCAAGACTCCTAATATTAAATGTGAAAGTACAAACACAAAGTATATTATGTTACTGTAAAGCCTGAACCTAGGATTTACCGGCAACATCTAAGATTTACCAAGTCTGACTGGTAACAGTCCGTTTTTTTTCTATAATAGTCGCTAATTTCGGCATTACCGAAACTAATCAATCAGTACTGAATTTTGTTCTCATCATTTTGTATCATAGTGGATCATACCATCACAATTTTTCAACGATTACTAGTACTCGATGTAAATCCTAAGATATACCCGTTTTTTTATTATTATTTATTTAATGATATTATAATACAGAGGTGTTACTTAGTTCTAAGCTCGACAAACTTTTACGTTCGATGGCGAGAGAGATGTTTGCTGGTAAAAGCCCAAAATTAAGGATTATATTAGATCGTTGCGGTCTTTTACCAGTAAAATTTGGTAAATCTAAAAAGCGCCTTTTATTTCATCATCATCATAATGGTCATTCTGCATTTTAATCAATTTATTTTGGGTCAGCGCATCATTGTATTCTTCTTCTACACAACTCTTTTTGCCGTCATTTCAATTGTCAACTACTTTCGAGCCATTTCAGCCATCATTTCTTTGGTCTGACTCTAACTTAACTATTCTACAATTTTCACCATCATGTTTCTTTCTTCTCTAGTTGCTAGTGAAACTGAACAACAAGGCATATTTTATAGTTAAGAAAAACCTTATCTCACACCTTCCTTCTCATTATTTTCTATAGAAAGGAAAAGTCAAATCCCACTTTCACTTATAAGGAACAGGAATGATTCTTACATTTTACGGTCAAGCGAGATTCCCATGGAGGAATCCTCGAAGTCCGTCGAGCGGAACAGGGCAGATTTATCAGCTGTTTTTATGTGGCAGACGTTTTTTAATCACGTAATTGCTAAGGGGTGGTAATGACCAGCGTGAGAAGGTGATTTTTTGTCAAAGGAATGACATTTTGTTGCAGTAAACATTTTTTTTGGGCATTGAGGCAAGTTACTAGAAAATAGTTGAATGAGAATATCGTTATTACATTGTTTAGATCATGGTAAAATTTTGTGCGCATATTACAGCAGAAATATACGGATAAAACTGTATGCAATTCGCTATTTATAAACTTTGAGGTAAATATGAAATAAATGGAGGATATATCAATTTAAATGGAACCTTGATTCACGGAAAATAATCGCAACAATTATATGCGGTTTAAACAAAAGGACATCGCTGGTATTAAATGTAGGAATAACTAAACAGTATGTTGTAAATTATTATTTTCCTTCCTATGTGTCTGTTTTATTGTAACTGGTAATAAAGCGAGTTTTAGCTAATACATACAATATTAAACTAATATTTTACAGTTTAATATAAGCGGGGTCTTTAAAAAACTCTTGACACGCGCATATTTTTCACACATGCAATAAATCTTACTATAATGAGATGAGCCGACAAGACAAGTGTTGCCATGTGTAAAAATTTTACGTTTTCGACGGTAACAAAAAAATGGCGGTTAGCTGGCGAATTGTGATGCTATCGTGCCTCACTGCAATTAGAAAGTATGCCGAGAAGTTATTTCGTTTAACTGTACTTTTTTTCGCTTGAAGACCTTTCACAGTCACTTGACTAGTCGTTTGAAAATTTTTGTGTCGCGTTTATCTCTAGAGAATAAATAAACGTAAATATACCGCATTATTTCTAATAAGTAAAACATGTAAAGATATGATTAAGTTTCAATTTTGTTTAAAATAAACAACGGTATTAACTTTAAGTACCAAATCGCTATGTTCAGTTCAGACAATGTCTTTAATAGCCAGTAGGCGTTAAACTTCCATTATAACGGAACCAAGCCAAATTGCGACCGACACAAAAACTATTCATATCACCAAAAATTGCTTTGAAACTAATTAAGGTTATATCTATAACAGTAAATAGAAAACCACACAACGAGATGTCGCAATACTCGCGATCATAGTGTTCTCTGTCCTTGATCCAAATTCTTTATATGCTTAATTAGCCATATGCGTTCAGGAGCGTCTTATGGTTATGAAACAGAGGGCCAGACGTGTAGCTTCAATGAAGCCAAACAAATAAAGCAGAGCACATTTAATTGACGTACTTAGGTGCCTGTTTTTATTTAATTTTGCAAGATTTTAAAGCCAGTTAACTCAGGGTGGTCAGAGCAAAAAAATCAGAGGTCGTGACCGTTGGTTCTTCGCTTTCTGGCTGACTGCCACCAACAGAAAAAAAAAATGTGAAAGTCGTTTTTTATCTCCTGTGCAGGACAGACGTTACGCGCATTGAACCATATCTTACATGGCGTTTCCTTAGGGTCGGTGCGCACGCGCAACGTGAGAACTATAACGTACTCCTGCGCATTAGTCTCGTGTCGCTGACTTGACCAATTACATTTCTGCATTAACAAGTGCAAGGAATGGGCGCGACCGACTCGTATGGTCAAGTGTACAAGTTATTTAATTGCAGGCCAGAGGTGATTACAGATTAACCGTGTTGCCACGTTGTAAAGACATGAAAGTGGTCAGTCTTCGTTGTTCAATTCTTAAATAGGATTTATGCAATATCATTTTGGAAGGTATTTATTATTTAATATCCAGTTATCATACCACACCAGAGAACAGCATTTTATCGCGTGATCGAATACTGCATGTCCTCAATTAAACGACTGCTCCCAATAAATGTTAAAACGAGCTCCCTAACATATGTTAATTGGTTACAAAGCTACTCAATTTACAAAAACAAAATTGCACGCAGTAACGTTATCCCATAACGATCTGTTTCACCAGGACCAGATGATGCCTCCGGTCATTTACCGAGGGATATGCGCTGGCGCAGGGGGTGCGAACGCGGGGGTAGCACGCAGATGCCGTGAACTATCCGCGACCGTTATTCCCCCTATCTGTTGAAATTTTGAAATTCGAACACGTGTGTTGACAACTTTTTTTATCACCCGCATGGTACGGTTTTCGCAATCACTTTTAGTTCCGAAATTTCTTTTTTTTTTAGTTTTTTGAAGTAGGACAATTAAGATAAAGCAAGTTAATTGTTAGTTTAGCAACGCATTTATTCGATTAATCAATAACACGAACTAAATAGTTATGTATGCCGACCAAAAAACGCTTGTGTTTAAACTTTTCAAAATTGTTACCGTGAGTTCCGGCATAGGCGATCAAACACCACGAATCAAATAATAGTTCCATCAAATATTAATACCAATAACATGAAACACCAAGGGAAAGTGTCAGTTAAAAAATCAATATAACCGTTACGGAGTCAGTGTCCGCGAGGGTGCGACACAAAGGGCGGTGCGCTGCGCACGCGCCGACGTTATTGCACCGCCATTATGACAATCACAACACAATGCAGATTTATTCTGTGCCGTTTGCAGGGGTGACACTGCGATTTGTTAAAACTCATTAATTGAATTTTCAGTGCAGTTTACCAACGATTGGGTACGGAGAAATTGGTAGTCATTGGTTTGTTTTCATTTGGTAGTGCAATTTGATTACTAACGCATTACTTGCTCAAGCATGAATAATGCACCTATTTACGTTGTTAAGCATATAATAAATAAAAAATGGAAAACGCAAGTAGCAGCTGCAATAAAACGAAAAAAAATATTGATTGAAATAATAAAAATCATTTTGGGGATTTACAATTGCACAAATTGTAAAAGGGTTAAGAAATAACGGCAATAAATAATTCTGCTATGAAAAGAACGTCTTGACCGGATGCAGCATTTGAAGAAACCCTATACAGTTGCAACTATTTCTAACATTGCATGGTGAAGCATACAATTATTATGGGATCCCTGCAGCTACGTCCACTTACTTTCCCATAAACCGAAATATATCAGAGTTCAACGACATAACCAGGTTGTAATTATGAAAGGGAAGTAAGAAATTGGGTGACCGGGTCCCCTAGGCCCCCTATGAAGCATGTACGGTTGGTCAGTTTCAGACAATAAAACTTCATAATGTTTGAACGTTAGAGAACTCTTAGATTTACATCTGGTGAAATCTAATAGCGTACTACAAATCGGGTCATGAATGTTTGCGTAAGTTGTCAAATATACGATGCGGGAAACCGGGACATGATGAGATATTAAACATCCCAAGTAACTTTAAAAATATGTGTAAATTTTTTTAACGTATGTTTTATAATGTAAGTAGAGACAGTCGAAAAAAATACTACTACTAATTTTTCTATTTGTAGAGCGAATATTAAATATTTTTTGCGGCCATTATAGTAAGGGATAAGAATAAGAGTTTTTATGTTACACAGTTTGAGTGTGCTACCGATTACCGAGTTAACAGGTACATTGTTAAGGTGTACGGCTACTAGACGAACAAAAAGTACAAGCGATTGCCTATTCAGGTTCTTTTGTGTTGAGGTTTAAGTTTTTATTGTCGTCTCAGAAAAAACAGCATAAGACTCGAATCAAACAATGAATGGGTAACAGGCACGAAATACGCATAAAATATTAAAAAAAGAGTTGAGCAATATGATGGACCAAAAATACCCTTTGCCTTACCATTGGATTGAACCAAGCGAATGGAAGGGATTTATTTTTATTTCGGCCACCTCGACGTCTTAATTTGTAATTCCCGCTGATTGTAAAAAAACTAAATACACAGAATAACTTAATGCTTGAGTAATAAGACAGTAAAAAATAAATTGATATTTGAGAATATCACAGGCTGAAGCAATATTTTAATTAAGTGATGACAAAATAAGATGTTCATGATTTCGTTCGAATATAAAGCCGCCATTTTGCAATCAGTGATTGAGTGAGCGTGTGTGCGCATGCGTGGATGCCGATTGCCGATGGATAGTGAGGTGAGGTGACGCGCTGCGCGAGCGCGTCACCGCGTGTGGGTGCGACAAGGATACCGTTTACTATACTTACAAAAGTAAGCTGTAGATTATGTGTATTGCATTGCATGTCGCTACGCTCGCTCGGTATGAACGAGAAAATCTTTAACGTCAGTTCAGGAAACTTTCCCTTCATAGATGGTGAAGGAAAATAGACAAGATTGTAAATGAACGAATGCCTACCTTCACAGTAACATTTTCGATGTTGTATCTAGCATAAAATTGTTGGAAAATTTTTAAGTGTGTTGTGTTATGATAATAAAAAGAAGTGGCGTTGTTTTAAAAATACTTATTATCTATATATCATACATTATGTATTTATGTAAGCTATATTGATAATTTAATTATGTAAGTAGGTATGAGAGGTCTATTGACGAAACTTCGGTTATGCCTTTGTGTATTTTGGTGTTCTACTTTGCATTGTAATAACTTGCACGTCCTTCTTCAGAAAACACACGCAGATTTTTACTGTAGACGTTTGTGATGTCAACAAACTAATTTAGTTAGGTATTTAGTTGACCTATTCTGAGGACTTTCACCGAAGGTTACTGGCTATTATTATCATTGAGTGACGTGACACTAGGTAATGAGTTAATGTAAATATTGACATGACATAAAATAACAATGTTTTGTAAAATGCCGCAGAATAAAATGAGATTACGGTGGCCGTGGTCAACAGAAAAAATGGTGAGTTTTATTAAAAATACCTATCACGGATACTTTTTATAGGATTTGAGGTTTTCAATTTTAAAGTTATCGGTAAAAAATAGCCGCGAAGATACGCACATTTTTTCTCTCTAAATAGCTTCTAGATAAAACGGTATTTTTGATTGCAGCATCAGACTTTTGTTTACAATTTGTAACCACACATGTGTAATCTAAAATGGGACAAATGTGGGAGGCTCGCCATACTACGTATTAACACTGAGCACTGTATCAAAACAAATGAATCTAGGTCAGTATTCGTGTTAGCCCGATAATTTTGAAGTGCCGTTATAACATTGTTTTTTTTTTCCATTTTCGTCTGTTACACGAAACCAAACCGTGCTCTCGTGTGGCAGATGAAAAACAACTTAATAAGTACTCAAACAGATTTTTTATCAAACGTCCCCTTCAATTAGTAAAAAAGTCCATTAGAAACCCACTACGGCGTCTTAATTTTTAATTATGAGGCTACAAATTATTTAATGAAAGCTTAGCCGGACCCTTTATGAAGTTTTTCGCACCTTCGGCGGATAAGTTTTTGCACCTCTCTTTAGAATTCTTTTGATGTCCAATTATAAGGGTGCTAGCATAAAAGGGTTTCTGAGATATCGTATTAAGATTGAGCAAAGGCGTTAATGTTAATTTTAGTTTTATTGTAATGTTAGTGGGTTACACGTTTTATTCGTCTCCCGCTTAGAAGTCGTAAAATTTCGGCCTAGTAACTGACATCACGCACCACCATACTACCTACTACTTCAAGTTGTGTAGAAGCAATTGAAGGACCTAAAACATACATTAATAATATCTCGTATTAAAGGTCGATATTCTGGCATCATTAGTCTTATCAATAAAATAATAACGCAAAGCTGCTGTGTGGTATTAAAGAGTACCCTTTTTACTTGAGTAAAACGATACGCGTATTTTTTCCAGGTGTTATGAGCGCTCAATTAGTGTCCTATTGCAAAATGTGATCCATATTCAGTTACACAACGAACACGACGCCATACGGAGTGGCATTATTATTCAGCAGTTCTTAATATGGCATAATAAACTAGACATTATTAAAACTTTAGTTGTAAGGACATGGCAACTGCTACTTTACAAGTGTATTTTTGCTATTAAAATTTACGTATGCGTTTTTCTTTTCTTTAACGCAAATTGTCGTATTTTCAATAAATATAAAAACAAAAAGTTGCTTGATTTGCCAATAAAATGTGTCGTCTTTTTTTAGAACTTTTGTAACCAGTTCCATGTTTATTTTTAAACAGCATTGTTTCTTTTTTCTTTAAAACGATGTACAATTCCATTTGCCTATTAGTCTTATTGGAATCGTGAATGCCTATGAATTTGTTTGAATATTAAGTGGATACGTACGTGTTTCGTAATAATAATGTTGTCCTATGTCTAATTAAAACATTGAATATTATGATACCTACTGTTGTTTGTGAGTAGGTACACCTCGCGTTATTGTTTGTACCTAGTTATTATACAACTATGTAGGTTTAGATTGTTCGCTCGTTAACTGTGTGAAGTTTTTTTAAATGTAATGCTTGAGTCCAACGCGTGTATATAAATTGTAAGTGTGTATTGCATGAATTATTTGTTCCTATTACGTAAATACGGGCTTGATTGGAAACGCAATTTTCTGATAAAGATTACATAACAAAAATCATGTTTTACAACTAATAATTTTTTTAATTATCGCCTATTTGGGTAACTACGTACAACAATTCAAAGTTGTTTTATGTAATTGGCAAAATAATTTTCATTAAGTCGGTTTACAGTTTTACACCTATTATTACCTATTTTGATGCCAAAGTAAATACATATTACCAAGTTTCGCCCTTAGGAAGTATTTTAATTTGCTATTTCATATATTATAACTTGTATTATGCGATTTATTACTTCATATTTAGCTGGAAAGACTATCTAAATAAGACAACGAGTAAAATTATCTATCTAGTGTTTTTTGCAAACGCCGCAAACAAAACAAATGCCCGCAACATAAACATTTTGAACAGCACATGGAAACAAGCGAACGTGCAGCCTAAAAATAAAATAACAAGTGTCAAATCAAAGTGACCTAGGTTTGTTATCTCTGCGTCACCAGTTAATACTTTAGGTACACGAATATTCTCCCCGAACCGAATCCAATTGCAGTTGCACTGATACCAGCTTGTTTACTGTGTAATTACTTCAATAACAAAATATTAAGTGCACAGTTCAAGAAGTTAATATTTAGTTGCTCTGAGATATGTTGATAAAAAAAAATGACGAATCTTTTTTTAAAAAAAGGAACCACCTACATAATATCAATGCAAATAATTTACTACCTATGCATTTGTAATTCGAGTAGTCTATGAGTGTGCGCGTGACTAGTCTTGAATGAGGAGGCCCGTTCACCACTCTCGATTCATAGATTAAAAACACTCAATGTTGACATTTTTAGCATAAATATTACGCATTGTTTACGCTGCTTTACGCAACGTGAAATTGAACGCAATTTTATAACCTAGTCTGTCAAATGTCAATAACACGAAAGATACATCCTAATTACTTGTACTAAACTTACCTGTTATTCTTTTCTGTTGCTTGCTGGTCTCAGGACTGGAAACTTTAGGCTCCTGCTTCGGTGTGCTTGTTGCAGGAGTTGTGATCGTGATCGGTGACCTTCTCAGAGCTGCGGGAATCGTAGACGCGGGAACAAGTTGCCAGGCGAATCGCTGCGAAGTAGGCAGTGGTTTCTCGTTGGCAAAGTCGAAGCCCCATCTCTGGCTGTCCAATTCCAATTGGCGAGCCAACTCTCTCTCAACAAATCTTCTATTTTCCTCTCGGTCTGTACAACCGAACAAGTTTCTTCTGACGCCTTCGAGTGCGGTGACGCCTCGGACACGCAGCGTCCTCGTGTCCAGCACAGTGGTGGTCTGCAGGCCTGGGGCCCTCACACTCAACGTCGACATCTCTTCAACAGAGTCCGAACAGCGAAACACAGCGCACTTCACAGATAGCATCCGCGTCGTATCCACCTAGCGCAAACAAGGTCAGTATTCAGTAACAGCACGCGATGGATTCGTATTGATTTAACAAGCGTATAAGTGTTTGGTTCATCACGCACCAATAAGAATTCGTATTGTTAGTTTACTGTGTGTAAACAAGTCGTGAATGACGCGACGGGACACGTGACGTAATACGTCCGCACGGTAAAAGTACGTACGCCGACTGACGGGTCGGATGGACGCGAACGGCGCGCGCGGCGGCGGCAGGAGGAGGCGACAGGCGACGGCGAGGCGGCGCGCGGCGTGGCGCAACGCGACGGCGAGCACGAGAAACCAAAGCGCAAGACTCTTTTTAGTTCATCTTTTCACCACCGCGTGGCGTTAGCGTCGCGTTCGGTCAAGTGATTTGATTATGCCATGCGTGCGCGTCTCCCTACTTCGGTTACCTTACCCATATTGAAAAAATTAAATTGTGCCCGCGACTACTTTTTGTTTTAAATGAAGAGTGATTTTATGCTGATGTATGAATATAAAATTACTTTGAATACATCAAATATAAATCCTTACTAATTTATACTTATTACTTATCTATACTAATATTATAATTATTGTGAATTTAAGTTTGTTTGTTACGCTTTCACCCAAAAACTACTGAACCGATCATCATGAAACTTTGTACATATATTCTTGGAGGTATTAGAAGTAACATAGGATACTTTTAATTTAAAAAAAAAAAAATTAATGGCTTCACTGCGAGCGAAGCCGCGGGTAAAAGCTAGTACAACATAATTAAGGTTTCCTACGATTTTATAGTTTCATAAATTTTATTAGTTAAAATTATAATATTCTTATTTTTTAAAGTAAATATTTCGGTTTATAATTTTCAATTTCTTATATTATGTACTTATTTATTTATTACGTAAAAGCAATTATACCACATTTTACCAATCAAATTCTAAAGTAAGTATAAGTATGTATACACGCAGAAAGCTTGACTTTCAGAAAATACTAATCAGTATTTTTCGCAAAAAGCTCTTTTATTCTCTCTTTATCAAGCCTGATTAATTGCCAAAGTTAATTTATAATTTTGAAGTTTGTTATGATCCTTAATATTAAATTCTGCAAATTTAATAAATTTTCTGCATTTTCCTGGTTTCTTATCTCTTTCTCTACAACAATAATAATATAATGAGTTAATATTATCTCTTCATAAAATATTATTTTTTTATAATTGCAAACTAACAAAATGCCCTGAATAATGGGTACAAAAATACTTATGTGGCAACACTGCAAACTGACTTGTTTACGAAGAACGAAGACGTGTCTAGTTACCTACGTGTGCAGCATAAATTCATACTGCTTATCAAAAGTATAGCGGTCTCTGTCGCACACGCATTAACGCGGCACATCATAAAAAGGACAGAAAATGTATTAATAGCACAGAGCATCGCCGCCATTTTGCCGAAACACGACTGACTAGATTTTTGTGTTGGACTGTTGGTACGATTTATCTAGACAGTATAAACTAAAATAAGGTAATTAATATATCAGTCATAAAAATCGGTTAAATTATTTAAAGTTTATTTTTGTTATGTAATTACAATGAATCGAAATGATTAGTAATATTCGCTTTCACAACTAAATAATGGCAATAAATTGCGAAATATTTTGACGTATCGTTAAAAACTAAGTGACTTAACGAATAATTTTGAAAAATTCACGAGTGTGAACCAAAACTATGATAAAGTACTCACCTAGGAGTATTTATTTATTGTTTCACGGAAAATTCTTCGATTTGCGGACGGGATTCATTCACTGCACTGCCGCCGTACTAATTTTCGAGATATGACAATGACGCGATGGCGAGAGCGCGGGCTCGACGCTGATTGGTTGAAAATGGCGGCCATTTGTCTCATTGGCTTGGAAGATTTTAGGCGCCAAATTTCGGTTGGTCGAGACGCCGGATGGCGGGAAATAAATGAAGCACTTTCCGGTGCGCGTGAGTTTTGTTAGGGAAAATTGTGTTTGCCGCGTTTAGCTTCCGTCTGTATCATACGAACAATTAAAAGAGCGACGGCTTTTCTTCGATTCAGTTGTTTGTTTACGTAAATGTGACTTTGTTTGGATACGATGATGCGTTTGCAAAGCCCACTGCATTTTCAAGATATTCACTTATGGAATTATTTAGGGATAGTTTTCATTTAGTTTTTATATTATTTAGATTTTATTTAAAATATATAAATGTGACTTCATGGCTTGTAATAATACAGTTGCAATGATTTACTGCATTTTCAAGATTTACCTACTTTTAGAAATAATTACGGGTAGTAGTCATTTCTTTTTAATTATTTTGATTTTTTTACATAGGTATGATGCTTTTGCAAAGATTTTACGGACTTTCAACTTTTCAACGGTACGTTTTTCATTTAGTTTCATATATTAATATTATTTTGTTGATGATGTTAATGTTGATTATTTTGTGAACACTTTATTGTGAAATTTATGACCTTGTTAAAAAAAAGAGCTTTTTCTTTTGTATTATTAAGTATATTATGTAGCTTATCATAATAAAAATGGTTTAGCAAGGTGTCTTTTAATAGTAAAAAAATAAAAATATAATACGCAGTGATTTCTTTGGCTTTACAAAGTAGGTAGTTAGATAGGTACTTATTAAAAATCAAGTTCTGTAGATCTCTAATGAAATTTACAAAAACTTACTCTCTCGAGAAACGTTAGTGACTTATTGACCTATTTATAACGGAAATCAGTAGCGTTCGTTTGCGGTGAACACAAAAAGTGTTTCCGTTCGAAACAGATGTTCTGTTAATGTTTTTCTAATAAACACAAAATGTCTACTTTCCCTGCAGGTGCATTTAAAAATAGAATACAAGGGAGCGGTTAAAATCTTTTGGAACCGTTATAATGGGCTTGTCTAATTTAATTATTTAGTTACTCACAGTTTTCTTATTCAAACTAAGGTTTATTGCTTATTGACACATTCTTCTTTATTCCTAGCATCGTTTATTTACATACTTATTCGACAAGTTTGTAATTTTCAGCTTATTAAAGATTCATGTAAAACATATTTTGACTTGCAGTTTTTTATTATTTGCCAGTTTTATTATTATCGTAGAAAAATAAAGTGAAGGTGAAAACGGGATACTTAAATGATTGGTACCGAATGTTAACAATGCATCAACGGAATCAACAATATTTACCTACTGTGTGTGAAAAAGTTTTGCGAAATACCCTTTTTTACTTACATTTTATTTATCTCCGACATCTATTAGAATTAATGGGAATATACATATTCTATGAAACGTGGAGCTATTACAAGACATGGGTAGTAGGTAAGGTAAATAAAAGGCGCGAATGCCAACATTTATATAACCTTCAGAATATCGCCATCTGCGCATGCGCAGTGCAAAATAGCAGCCATTTTCAGAAGGTGGGTAATGGCCTTATGGGTTTGTTGTGTGCGCCTCTAGTTGTAAAGAAAACTGCAATATTGGGTGTTCTTTTCTTTTTTACGGACCTCGTTACTAGGTACACATAATAATTAGTTATGCGGGCAAATGTTGGTGAAGAAAGAGTGGTATAAAATATGTATGATGCAATATTTTTCGCATTTTATTAAGTATTTGAATATAATACAAAGTGAATTAATAGTATTTGAATAAATGTACTAGATAAAATGTGACATCGTTGCTTAGAATCCGTTTTTTTTTATCTCCGCTCATGAAAGCTAAAAAATAATCATAAAAAAACATTAGTAAATCGAGATGAATAAAAACCTTCAGTCTACCAATTTATGAACACTTTGGCAGTTCGAGATTGTGTCTATTAATGGCGCAAGCGCATCTGATTGTTGAAATTGAAACGCGCAAAAATACTTAATTGCAAGTTATTGTATAACATTCTATCCAGTACTCGTAAATGCCAGCGTTTGTTTGTAAGTTACTAGAAGGTTATTTTGCAACCTATTCAAGATTTTTACTGATGACAAAGTATCTTTAGGGCTGTTAGAACATTTCATTCATAACCCTCACGGTAACTGTGTTTATAATGAATGATTAAAGTGATGATTGTAAGTTGATGACATTATGGCAATAAGTGTTGCTGAAACTGAGGCCCGAATCGATAAATATGTTATTTGATATCGCCGAGTTATTAATTGAATATATTTTATAATTTTTATTTATGGTGGGTTTGCTCTTGACTCTAGTCTAGGTCAGAGGTGACAGAGACAATGATATTAATATACAATGATATTGATATTATTATTTACATTTTATTGTTATTTATTGAACTTAACAAAGAAAGAGTGTGTTTTCCGTTGCGGGTAGAACCAGATGAGGTTCGCAGAAGAGACCTATGCCCAGCAGTGGGTGAAGTTGGGCTGTGCATGATGATGAAAATTAAGTGATGTCCCAGCATTGGGAACATAACTGGCTGATTATGTAATCCAAACGTAGGAAACTAAAGATATAGTTATAGGAAGGCATTATCGCGTTGTGCTCTGATTTGTACGATTGCTTTGAGGTCGGGGTACGGTGCGCACGCGCAAATTCGCTCAATTCTGGCATTAATTTGACGTTGAATGCTTTAATATAGTAGGTAACATATGTTTAGATAATAATGTAAGAGGTTTTTGTGACGGAAATCGTGAGGAAGCTGGACTTATCTTGGTTTATAATCTGTAATTTCTAACGTGCACCAAGCAAGCGTGGTGGCTGGTGGTAAATTGGGCCCACGTGGTGGATACCGGCCCATTCCCTCTCACAGAGGGGTAGCCTGTATCCCAGCAGAGGGAAAATTAAAAGGATGATGATAATCTTTATTATGAAGACACCTTTGTCCTTCAGTGGAGCCGTTAAAGGCCGGTTTATAGAAATTCTTAACATGATGTCTTTTGCAGGATAATTATCATTGCTTATCTCAGTAAATTGTTACCCTACTTCACCATATTTTTTTTCTCTTTTTCATGGTATTGCCATTTTTTCTTTGGCGCAAATAAACTTTTTTCTTTCTTTTAATTATTTGTTGCTAGATTCCTGTAGTGGCTGTATAATACTAGATGCATGGTCAGAGTTAACATTACTTGTCTATTAATAGCTGTAAAATCCACTGTAAAACTAAACCCGCGCACGTTTAAGTCGTTTCTTTGAAGCACCAAAAAACTCCATTATTATCAATAAAATTTACATTTTGTTGCACGTGGCTCTAACACTTGGGGAACCTTGTAAGGAACAGATAAGACACCATAAGGTAGGGAAGCTCCTGGCTGTCAAGATTCCTCTGCCACACTAGCTTTGAAAAAAGTGACGTTTGCCATATGTTCGGGACACTCAATAAGGAAGCTGTGTTGTGCAAGTAATATCCGTTGTTTCGTGTTTGTTTATTGTATGATTTCAGCTTTTATATTAAAATAAATATTTATGCTATATATTGGACTGACTCAACTGTCGAAGTGTAGGTGTACCTGTAGTACCTTTTCTAAAAAAACGCGCGATGTTCCTTTCATTACCTGCCTGCCTTTGTCCCATATTACTTGGGGACGGTGCAACATTTAAATAATAAAAATGTTAACAACATTAGACAGAGACAACAGTGACACGGTATTTTTTGAAATTCGTATACAATTTGCAAAACATTGAATAATCATTTCGATTTTAAAAATTCGGCCAAGTACGAGTCGGACTCGCACACGAAGGGTTCCGTACCATTATCGCAAAAAACTACAAAAAATCACGTTTATTCTATGGGAGCCCCACTTAAATATTGATTCTATTCTTTTTTGGTATTTGTTGTTATAGCGGCAACAGAAATACATCATCTGTGAAATTTTCAACTGTCTAGCTATCACGGTTTAAGAGATACAGCCTGGTGACAGACAGACGGTCTTAGTAATAGGATCCCGTTTTTATCCTTTCGGTACGCAACCCTAAAAAGGAATTTTCAAACTTCCGATACTGACTTAATTGCCCTTCATTCAAGTTAGCGAAAATTTAAATTGTTTTATTTATTTATACTTTATTGTACACCAGAAAACACAGAACAAAAGAAACTTAAAACTAAAAAGTATACAACAATTGTTTTGTATAGTTACATAAATTTACCCCTGAACCAAATTCAGGGGTAAATTTATGTAACTATAATAACTGGCAATACAGAAACTGAATTTTAAAATAAAGCAAGTACCCACTTATCTAAATGTATCTTATGGCTAACAGCAAAAGTTATTTGAAAGATAAATATTATGTTGCGAGGTAATTTAGTTTCGCTTTTCAGTTGCACAAGGTTATCTTCATGCTACGATGATCAAGCAATTAAATCATACAATAGGAACCTATTGGATATAAATAGGATTTGTCATAGTTTTATTAACCTACATCTGATGGCTCGAGATCATATTTTTCTCCAGTACGAGACCAGAGCTAGAAAAAATACGTTCTCCAAAAATAGGGCTGTCTCCATGGCGACGATTCTGTTTTTCATGAAGATCATGGACATAAAGAGCACCACAAAGGAAAACATCGTAGGAAAGCGGCATTAGCATTCCCTTAAGGAGATATATACGCCCCAATGTAAACGCAGTACTGGCCGTGCGCCCACTCGATGCCAAAATATCAATATTGAACCTCGTTTTGTTTGCAAAATATTATTTGATTTACATATGCTATGTCAGTTATGAAGAAATTCCAGCCATCAATTTTTTTGAGTAAAAATATTTTTAAACATCCAAGTCGTTTTGGAGGAGTATCCAAAAGTTGCGAAAAATATCGTGTTGCTAATTATTTTTTTAAAGCAAAACTATTTGTTATACGAAAAAACTATGTTTAAAAAATAATGTACATGAAACAATAATAAATATATATTTTTTTCAAACCATTTAACCTAGCTTTAAGGAGTATGCTTTTGAAAGTTATCATTTTACGGCACTAAAGCGGATGTAGGCCCTTAACCTAAATATTTTGATCGAGATTGATTGCGCTCCATCCCTTCACACCCAAAAGGTCTCAGCAGTGGAAAGGTTATAAGGTCGATTATGCTTAAATGGTCGAAACAATCAAATAACGTAGATACTTACCTACTTTAACACCTGTCCAGACGAACCTAATAAATTATTTGTAGAGTCAGTACCTGATTAAACATCTTTTGTCAGCCAATTTCAATATACCAATACTTACTCCATTGAACTTAAAAAAAGAACACCGATCGCCCAGATGTATCGAATGGAATGGCATTGATTCCAAATCAGTTATTAACTTTACGAAACGCCTTGAAGAGCATAAGAGATTTTTAATCGATGTATTGTAATTTAGAATGCGTATCGATCGATGCGGTAATCTGTCGATAAGATCCGAGGATATTCGAAAGTGTTAATTGATACTTATTTTAAATGTGTGAAGGAAGTGTTAAATTAAATAATATGGTCTTTATTGTTTTACTGATTCTATTAATCTGCCTAGCCTTTGTCTAACTATATTGGGGTCGGCTCCCAGTCTTACCGGATACAGCTAAATACCGGTATTTTACATGGAGCGACTGCCTATCTGACCTCCACAACTAAGTAACTGAGTACCCCTATACCTCTTGGCAACACTAGTGTCTGACCGATTGCATCACTGGTGTCTAACCGATTGCATCACTGGTGTCTGACTGATTTCAAGACTGGTGTCTGACCGATTACAGCAATTTTGACGTTAAAATTACTGTTTTTAAACCGATTCTAAGTGACTATTGTAGAAGACTTTATTTACATATTTGACAGTTACTTTTTATAAGGTAGGTCTTTATTAACTTTTTTACGATTTTGCTGTTGGCAACAACTTTTATACTCATCTCTTCACAATCTTGACAGCTAAAGCCACATTTTACTCAAATCGAAGCCATATTGCACAAAATCAAACATCCTTCCTTTCCGTCGGTAACGTCATACGTGTGGGGTGTCACATGATTACTCAAAGTGAAGCCTAGGCCACGGTTGATTGATGTCAACCACATGAGCCACATTTGGGCCACCACCACAAAAAATACCACGCCACCTGGCGACTTAAACCACAGATTTTACGCATTTCCGATTTGTGCATTTTGTAAAAAAAATTTCGTGCACTATGGTTATGTTACAGACAAAACCGTTTTCCGTTAGAACTTGTTTTCCCTAGTTAAAACTACTTTTTACTAAATGCCTTTGTTAAAACTAGAAATACCTACCTAATCAAAACTAGAATTTACCACTGATATACATATTATATTTTCAGATAAAACTAGTTGTTACTCCGAGCTTTAGTTAAAACTAGCACTAGATAAACTAATCATGAACCAAGTGATTAATCAGGGCACTATGTATAATGCCCGGGCATTATGAATCTAGTCAAGTCAAATCGGACAATGTAATTAATACTGATTTAAACTTCTACATTTATCACATTGTCATTATGAATATTGCTACGTAACGGTTGGGCAATTTGATAATTATGGTCAATGAATAGTCTAAGAGCGAGCGAAGCGAGCTCGGAAGCTTAGGGTACCGCGACACTGATAGGTTAGGATCGAACGAGAGAACTCCTTCATGTTAGGTTACTTTAGACCCTGCAGACAGAAAAAGGAGCCCCTGTTATGCAATGCTTAAATAGTACTTACGTATTCTATATTAAAACCAATGTCAACATTAAAATATAACATTATAATAGTTTTTTTATGACTTTGTCTACTTATATTGGGCATTTAACTGATATTAAATTTTGGGCATTAGTAATTTTAGTTTTAACAAAGGCATTTAGTAAAAACTGGTTTTAACTGTAATAGATACATTTTTTTGTAGTAAACGGTAGGCTTTTATTAGCTGAACATTTTTCAGGGAAAGGGGCGTATGAAACTTAGTGGTATTGTAGCTTTCTGTCAGTGAAATAATTTTCGTAATCGGATAAACAGTAGATAACCACTTTCAGAGATAGTCTTTTAAAAACTTTAAATAAAAAAATCATTCAAGCACTACACTCTTACTACACTACACTTCTACAATATTCTAGATGAACTTCTCCCTAACCGTTCTGGGATAACAGGCGTGATATTATGTTAGTAGTCAAGTATTCAGGTTTAAATTTTCACACACCAGTACTTAAACAATCTCGGTCAGTGGGTCGTCTTAGGGGCGGAGTACTAACTAACTCTAAAAACATCTGAGACACCTCCCGAGGAATCTAGATTCACATCGGTTCATAAAAGAGCTATTATTCTGAAAACTATGCTTAATTCGATTTGGTACTATGGCCACTTATGGCCGCATACTATTCGAAATTCGAAAGAAAGTGAACTCATTTGTTTTTAAATAAATCATGGCGGGCGGAAACAGTGTTCGTATTGATGACGTTTGGAGTGCAGTGTTGTCAGTATTAAATATTTGGGTTTGTAGATGTACTTAAGTAGTTTGAAGAAGTAGGTGCTAAGTTTTTAAAGAATAATATCCAATAAACATTTGTCGTAGGACAGTTATAAGTTGTTATAATTCTATGGTATGCATGTCCTTTTTTAACCTTCGGTTCAATTGTTTCACGTTCGCATCAATATTATGGCTTGTTAATCTTGACATTCTTCTAATGGAACGTGATTTGTTTACTAATAGACTAAGCTAATATCACTTGCATGTATAATAAAATACTTGGCTGGATAAATATTTTGAGAGAGGTATAAGAATCGTGGATTGAGCAATGAAATGTGGAAAACAGATCATCACTGATTATTTACGATGTTTATCGATTTACCTACTTGGCAACAAGGGATGCCATGCTCGTTTATTTTGAAAAATAATAATAAGTAAAAAAATTATATTCATTTTTTAACCCACAACCACCGTGTTCAGTGAACCGGCAAAAATCCAGGATTTGGAAGGGCAGTCAAGGCAAAAAGTGGTCCACTTAACCTGCGTTGATTACTTGAGCTATAACCACAAATAATAAAAAATCTCGATTGTTTATTGTTTCGTGGTGGAAGTAGTGAGGGGGGTAAGTTACTGGACAATCAATTCGTCCTGTCGGATCCTTTCAGAGCTTGTGTCAGTGACGTGCGGCCACGCCAAATCACCGTGTAATTACCTCGTGACTTGGTTGCAGGGTAGGCGCGGACTAAAGTGATTTCGAAGATTTAGTTCTGTTTGAATATTTTTTTGCTGTAAATTGTGCTTGCAAAAAAAATTCTTGATTGAGGTGTTTTGTAAATATTTGTAAAATGTATAATTGAATTTTGAAACGTAGGTACCATACCTAGATTAATAATCCAATAAAATTAGACCTCTTTTTTCAATAAAATTACTTTGCGTTCACATAGTTTACATGTTTTAATAACGACAACATCTTTCTTACCAACCTCATATCAATTGCTCCAATTTACAATCAACAAAAATTGAGCAACCTTCACTCATTATGTAAAGCACTCGTAATAAAATAATACTTTACCGCATACCAAACGTTCATGTCATATCAACATTATGCCGTCCTGGAGTTAAAGTGTTACTATCTGACAAAATCATATTTTGACTTATTGACGAAAACGAAAAAACGGGAGTTTTGGCGGGCACATGATGGCGTCTATGTATTTTTTCCTAAAATTGTGTTAAATTGTAATATTAATAGTGTAAAAAATTCGGTTTTTTATTCTAATAATATTAGTGAATGTGCACGAGTGTGGGAAAGTAAAACACAGTGGTAGTACATGAGTTTGTTCATGTTGTCGACAAAACTCCGTGGAAGCTTCCAATAAAGTTACCGCCATTTTATTAGGGCCTAAATAGGACATTGTACTAAAAACTAATGGAACTAGAACTTCTAAACGTGACATTGGTTAAATGCACAAACCGTGCGAAGCCAAAAAAAAAAATCAAAAAACCGCGAAATAATAAAAATCAATGTTGTATAACTACTATAAGTCATATGCGTGAGTTTAAGGTGTCAAAAAAAAAACAAAATTACGACTAGGCAGATTGTTAGTTCAAATCAATTACAAAATTTTATCAAAAATACGTTTTTAAACATGTCAATTTGGGACTTTTTTATTTTTTATCCAGTGTCTATAGATAATAAAAAATATTGCTTAGAAAGTTTTTGAATTTTTTTTTTGCTGTTTTCGGAGGATATAGAGTTAAAACGGCCAAATGTCAGATAGTGACATTTTTTTTTTAGGACGGCAGCATTATTGTTGGCTCTATCACAAACTTTCGACAGCTTACGAAAGTAATTATATCATCGGTTACAGAAATAAACATCATCATTGTTTATTATCAAACATAAAGTGGTTGAACTCAAACGGCCTAATTACTGAGGAAATGTGTTTCAATTCAATCTTTGTTTCCGGTTATAATGATAGTACTTTATCTCTTTTAATTGCTTTAATTAATTGGTATTGCTACAATGTTTGTAAATGTAAGTACTGTACTTTTAATAATTTTGGTTGTACACATATCTAACGGTTACATGGACAGTTTTTTGCCGTTTTGAGAATAAGAATCTAATTTAGCGTTATCCGTTTGGCCCTGGCCGATATTTCTTTGGACGATAAATCAATTCTGCGTATAGAGTAACTCAAAAATAGGGCAATGTAGATGTTATGACAACTAATAATATTTGTATAACAAAAGTAGTTCAATAATATTTTACCCATTTGTTATATTTGACAAGCTTTTGGAGTTTCTTAAGTACTTGGTTTTATTTATATATTCTTTATTGTACACCAAGATAAAACAATACAAAAAGAAACATTTAAATTAAAACAAACATACAACAGGCGGCCTTATCGCGTTCTGCGATCTCTTCCAGGCAACCTTGAATGGATAGAGATAGCCTGGACACGACATGGTTGCACTTGGTGCCAATTTCAAATCATACTATTAGTATTACTAAGTACTATTAGGTACTAAAAACAAACTCCTAAAATAGATACATAAATACATACATACAACTAAATATACAAACAACAAAACAATACAGCTTAAACAAGAACAGGATCACAGAGACAGGTAATGTTCCTTTATAAGTTTTTTTAAAGACAAGCAACGACTGAGGACGTTTTATTGGGTCAGGCAATGCATTCCACAAACGAGCGGAATGAACCAAGAATGAACTGGAATGCATAGGCATAAACTTAGTTAAAAAGTAAACTCAGTAATAAGAAGCAATACATGTTACATATCAGTCTGCCTAGCCTTTTCCCAAGTTGGGGTCGGCTCCAGTCTAACCGGATTCAGCTGAGTACCAGTGTCTTACATGGAGCGCCTATCTGACCTCCTCAACCCAGTAACTGGGTAACACGATAACCCTTGGCAAGACTGGTGTCAGATCTCAGGCTTTTGACTACCCGTAAGCACTGTCAAAGATCTGCAAATGACAGCCGGGAGCAACGGCTTAGTGTGCTTTCCGAGGCACGGAGGACTCGGTATGTAAGGATGGTCACCCATTCACGGACTGACCTCGGCAAGCGTTGCTTTACCTTGACGATCGACCCAATAGATTTATTTAGCCAATTTAGCCCTGTTTTTATTTAGCCAAGAGCTCCTTAAACAATACATGTTACATAATTGAAATAAAATTTGACAAAACAGTCATTAAATGGCACTGTATGATATTTTTTGCCAATAAGGTTTATACAAAAAAAAAAAAATACCTAATTATGGTAACTAAATCATTACGTGACACCCATTTCTATACTTAGGCGAACTCAGTGTATCTAAATAAAATCTCAAAAATATCATAATTATTATTTCAGCCGAAAGACGTCCACTGCTGGACATAGGCCTCCCCCAGGCGGCGCCACATTGACCGATCCCGTGCTTCTCGCATCCAGCGCATTCCCGCAACCTTAACCAGGTCATTGGTCCACCTAGTGAGAGGCCTTATCAACCTATCGCCTGATGGTTCGCGGTATCTCAAAAATATACAAAACAATATACTAATTCCTTTTCACTTCTGTCTCCGACTGTACTCAAGGACTAGAGATGTGTTCACGCTAGATCGATTTGAGCGGAAAGGGTTGGGAATCACATTGAATACTAAAAAATGCGTTAGTCCCGCACAAGTGCGGTGCAACCCTAGCATAATGTGGTCGCATTACGACAGATTTCGTGGTTTCGAAACTATATGGTCATTTCCTTACAGATAAATGAGACGTTTCGTTCCGAAAGGAATAGTTGTGTGTGGTCATTGTGTAAATGTACCTACTGAGCTACAATTGTTATGTGATTGGATATTTAGTAGGTTACGTTGTCAAAAAATAAAAGGCCCGTTTTGACATTTGTCATCGCGACGTAACTAGTGAAGTAACCATTCGATTTGGTACCCGATACTCACAATAAACAGTTTCAAGTTTGTATGAGACATTGATCGATTTGATTATTCATTGTAAAGTGCATTGGATTAAAGTTCTGATTAGAAAATTTTACTAAAACTTTAATATTGTAGGTATTTTGAAATGATACAATGGTACGAAAGCTCAATTTGTCTTTAATTTAATATTTTAGTTACAATAACATTCACTCAATCACAAAAAAAAATCAAGAAAAAGCGAAAGTCGATTGAATCTTCATTCAATCATTTTCTTCGGATGATGAGCCAAAATCGTCAGTTGAGCTATCGTTACCTGTAAATATAATTATTTCATTTTCAATTATATAATCAATTTTGATGTCTCTGTCAAAATCTTTCTTTATTATTTTTAGAGTTTTTCTACCAATTTTGCCTTTACTTTCAGCAATGTCATCATATTCTTAGTGGAGAATGGCGGCTTTGTATTGTGGCGAGCTGCGTATTCTTTGACTTGAGCCCAGATCAACTCAATTGTACTGACAATGGTATGGCAGCGTTCTTATCACTTTGTGTCCATGCTGAAGTGTCAATTCATCAATTTAATATTTTAATTTCACAGGTTTATTTTTTTTTACCAGTTCCAGCAATTCAGCTTTCAACGATTTCACGTCAGCTTCAACGCCTTGTCTTTGTAGCCATGCCACTAAATCAGCCTTTTTGTTTGCTTGAGTAGGTGCTTTATCTAATTGAACTGAATGGTAAATATATTATGCTTTTTTCATAATGAATATCCACTGTTCGGGGAGGTTTGTTAACAAGTTAGTAAACCATTCTGTTAATTTATTTGCGTCCATATCTTCGTGATATTCTTTTGTACTTTTAGACTCGAATGCAAGTAAGGCATCATTCACAAAACCTCCCCCGGCTGATCCGGCGTGGCAAATTATTAGGCGTCCACCTTTTCCCATTGGCACTTTTGAGCAAGATACCTTGGTAGTGTCCGTCCACGACTGCGGCACGGTATGATTCGAGTTCAGCCAAGTCTCATCGATAAATACGACAATGTCCCATTTGTGATTTTGTTCATCGCCCTCAAAATGATGTTCTGTGCAAAACTAAATCATATCGTTCCATCATAGTTTTCCTCTTGTCGGTTTTCTTGTATTTGAATTCGATTTGCTTCATAATTGTTATTAAAGACGTAGAACTGTCACTAAACAGGCCGCACTCTCGTAGTAATATCAGCAATTTACTCATAGTTGGGTCATTTCTTGTGTAATAAGCATACACATGGTTGCGAATAACGTCTGCTTTTCTTCCTCTTTTTAGGCGTACGTAATACATTTTCTTCAGTACCGGAAGGCCCATACTTTTCCTTCAAGATGGTTCGAATACTTTTCCTTCAAGACCTTGCACTTACGTTACGGGCAATAAAGGTCCACCATTAACTGATTCACGTTCGAAGTATTCGGTTAACTTCACACCCAATTCGCGTGACTGGCTGTTGATTGTACGTCCTCCTTTTGACATGTTGAAACAGTTCGTACGATATAACAACAACCACCAAAATCGAGTCCAAATCACTATCTTTAAATCAATGTCCAAAATAGAAGAGCCAAGGTCAACGTGATAGTAAACAGAAATAGTCGAAAAGCAAAGCCGAGTCGAGAAAAAAATATCAAATATAAACGAGCGCACTGTTCGCTTTAGAAGATGGTGAACGAAAGACTGCGCAGTGCACGCATGGACGCTAACCCCCAGTTTCCCAGCTCAAAACCAATCACAGCAGATAACGCGTGCTTGACAATTTGTCACATTAATTCTGCGATAATTTTGAGCTGGGAAACTGGAGGTTAGTCTCGTGCCGCTTGGTCAGAGACAAACCATTCTATATAAACCAGTGTCGCCAATTCAAAATTTTATTTGAGCGCCAAGCTCATTCTTTTCAGTAAAGATCACTACACAGTATTAAATTACTATTAAAATCGAATGAAGCTGGTGAAATTCAGTAATTAATTGGTTACAACACTAGTATTAAAAAAAAAACTGAGAACGTAACTGTTTTTGAGACGTTTCGTAATAATTAGAAATTGCATGCTACTATAAAGTAAGCGCAAAAATTTTACTCGCAATATATTCCATCATATTATTTAAATTGTTAAATATCATATTTTTTTGTGGTTTGGCGCGAGTTTGTTTACATTTTTTTATTGTTGTAAATATTTTCTAAATATGGCAGATTAAGATAGTACGGGTTTTATCAACCATTGCCTTAATACATTTTTATGCTTTAGAAAATGTTATACTCAATTTTTTTGATAAAAAACTGCAGCGCAAAACTGCGGCATACTCGATATTATATTTAATCGCACTTTTACGGTATTAGAAATGATTTTAATTCAAACTTTGATTCCGTGCGCGTATTACCAACGTTTAACAGCTATATATTACTAGCTTTTACCCGCGGCTTCGCTCGCAGTGAAGCCATTTTTTTTTTAAATTAATTGTTTCCTATGTTACTTCTAATACCTCCAAGAATATATGTACAAAGTTTCATGATGATCGGTTCAGTAGTTTTTGCGTGAAAGCGTAACAAACAAACTTACATTCACATTTATAATATTAGTATATTAGTATTAGTATGTATAAGGACCTTACTCGTCAGTGGCGCCAACTGGTGGGCACAAAAACGGAAGGCCTCATAAGAGGTGTTTTTGACAGAACGTTTACTAAAAATACAGGAATTGCTCTGAAAATTTTTGAATTTGAAAATTTCCTAAAAAAACTGGAATTGGTTCTGAGTTTACAAACTCACCACTGTTTGAATATAAAAGTCACATTCACAGAATAACCCAACCACCAACACAAATGCTCTACTTAGCAACTCCCAGGAATCTAAGCCCAATAATTTGCAAAGGTCGCTGCACCAAGCACATAGGCAGACTAATGATTTGTTTGATTACATAGGTAGCTTATATACTTATGTACGTAGAGGCAATAATGTGGATCGTGGCTGGTGAGCGTGACGAGGTTGACAGGTGCCAATCTTGGACGTGCGCATACGCTGCGTCGGCGAGCACGGGGCGAAGATTTTTGCAGTAGCGATGTAGGACCAAAAAGTCGAAGACATGTGACATCCATCAATCCGCACTGGGTCCGCGTGGTAGATTATAGCCCACTCCCTCTATGTAAGAGGCCTGTGTCCCAGCAGTCTGATAATGATGATGATTCCGCCTAGCCCGTCATTATTGGGCTACGAGACGTACGGCGATGCGCCATGGGTGGACATCCCAACCATATGCAACTAAACATTTTGAGAATACTTTCATTATGCGTACAGCTAAGGAGTGGAATGCCCTGCCGGAGTCTGTGTTTCCCGATAGCTACAGTCTAGGGGTCTTCAAGTCAAGAGTAAATATGTTACTTCTAGGCAAGCGAGCTTCACCGTCGACCACATCATCGCTTACCATCATGTGAGATAGTAGCCAAGCGTAAGCCTATATTAAATAATAAAAAAATTAATATCACTACTCACATTGATCAAAATCACCACTGAACCCTAAACAGGACAATAACTCGACCATCGCAATAAAGTCGTTACTCACCGTGCCGCCACCGTCAAGGTCACCGGTCTTGCTCCAGTGTGCGACGGGCCTAACAAATCAGTGCAGTCGTCATAGTCGCCTGCGCGGTGATTGTAGGAGGATGAGGCCTATTACAGGACCCCTCGCCACACACCCTGTATGTAGGATCAAGGAGTTATGGACAGAAGTATAGGTATGAGAATTTATTGGCATATTTGTGTTGGGGTATTCTATCGTGCGATTGATTACGTCTGATTTGAAGGTTGTTATAAATCTCGCCAAATTTCTTGGCCGCCCTGAAGTTGGCTAAAATGGCTGTGCAGTAGTAAATCTCATACAAAAACAGCATCTATCCGTGCCTAGCGCATCGGAAAGCCAATTTCAGGGCGGCCATGAAGTTTGGCGAGAACTATAGAATAAGTTATTCGCAAATGCATAACACCACCTCATCATCAGCTTTTCAATGTTCCTATATCTGGGATACAGGGCTCTCTGTGAGAGGGAATTGGCCGTAATACACCACGCGAACTTATGGTGCTGGTTGGTTGATCCACCACCTCATGCCACATATACATAGTCCATGGATTCCTTAAAAGGAATATTCTTAACTTTCGCTACGGTACGTCTTGTACGATCAGTGTTTTATTTCATGCTAAACCATTGAACTTTGAAATAATTAAAATTATATCACTAATTTGCAAATTTTTAGGACAGATACACGTTATTAGGGGAGGTTTCGATCCTTTCTTGGGCACTTGTACAACCAATGGAATAGCAACTTGAAATTCAAATAATTTTATTCATGTTTGTAGATACGTGAAGTTGACTATACTACCAGAGTTCCTTGTCATAGTGACATTCTACCGTTCAAAATGCATTGTATTGAAATATCCTACTAAAATGTCATGGTCTGTATCGTTGATAGAACGACGTCACTTTGTCTATTGCCTCTAGCAGGAAAAAGTTGAGTGTAGGAGGACATCTTAGGGCCTAATCACAACACCACGGCGCGCCGCAGCGGCGTAATCGGCTGTGGAAATGCTGGGTTTTTTTTTTTTTTTTTTTTTTAAATTATACTACCGCGGACCAGTTGTCCGCGCCCTTTTTTACTTTATATTTTTAATTTTCGCTACTAATGCATTTCTGCTTTTTTATTTTATTTCATAAACTCCGCTCTATTAGAGCCGTCACATTTTTTTTTTTTTTTTGTTTTGTCTTAAATTCTAAACATAATCAAGTAGGGTCCATCACCCTGAGTGAAAAGGAGAAAATACAATGAGGCGTGCAATGAATAGTTTCTTGACAAAAATTAAGCTAAGACCAGCCCCCAGCCTCTCGGCGCCCGATCCCATCGACTTCTTGATAGGACGCCAATGGCCGGGGGTAACAAAAATGGAAGGGAAATGCTGGGGTTACCTATGCATTTCCCGAGCTGATTTTCGCGTTACGGCGTCACCATTACGTGGTTATATGTACAGGACCCTCTAACTCAGCATTACTTACTCGGATACGGTTTGGATGCAGAAAAAAAATTGTCTTTGGTACTTTGGTTTTTAAGTTTTTGACATCGACTTCCAAAAAGAAAGTTATTTTTCGCTTTGTTGTTTTCATTTTAGTTTTGGTACCTTATATTACCATGAAGATACGCATTATTAAGAATAACTTAAAAACTACTCGTCAGATCTTGATCAGACTTAACTGAGACTACATGAGAAGCTAGCTTAAAAAAGGATCATCGAAATCGGTTCATAATTAGCTTAGTAATTGCGTAAAAAACACAAAAATATACAGTCGAATTTAGAATCTCCTCCTTTTTGAAGTAGGTTGATAAGAGAGAGGTGAATACCGTTGAAAGGAGGAAGGTTTATGCTCTGCAGTTACATGAAAAAGTAGCTGACTATGGATTTAAGCGGTAAAGTAGTCTATAACAGAAAAGGGACACATTTTCGGCAAGCATCTTATCATTATTATTTATAGCAGTCCCACGCGGCTTCGCTCCCGTCAACTGGCTACCTACCTACACTACCTACATTATTAAATATAAATAAGCACTTTTACGCCTGAAGCACAGGTTCTACCTAGTTCAGGCAAATTATACATCAGCACTTTTTAGAACATAAGCTAATTATTGTAAATTTTGTACTTTAAGAAATAAATAAACGATTTTATTATTATTATTTATTATTATTACTACCCTAGCTACTCTACATACATGATTGTTGCGTTACTTTAACCGCATACGCAGCGCACGCAACGGAAGCTCTAAAAAATGAATATTTTCCCGTTTTTGCAACATTTTTCATTTATACTCCGCTCCTACTGGTCGTAGCGTGAGGTTATATAGCCTATAACCTTCCTCGATAAATGCACTATCCACACAAAAAAAAAATTCAATTCCAACCAGTAGTTCCTGATATTAGCGCGTTCAAACAAACAAACTCTCAGGCTTTATGATATTAAGTATAGATTTTTTTTTAATTAGAATTTCATTATCATCAATTCAGTCGAAAGACATCCACTGCTGGACATTGTCCATTTGTCTCTCAAACATCACGACATCGAACGGTCCTGTGCTTATCGCATACAGCGGATTCCAGCAGTCTTATCTTACGATTCAACTGGAATAGGCCTTCTGTTCTCTCCTGTACCTTGACATAAACGTATCTGACATTGCCATAATGTGACGGCCACTTCGTTGCTGTTCAACGAACGTTTCCTTTCGTCATAATAGTAAGACTTTTAATAAAAGTGACGATGGATGGTGAAGTCTTAAAGTGGCAGTTAAAATGTGGCGGTTTTGTGTTTTAGCGTCGTTTTGAAGAAATGGGAGTAATTGTGTGAAAATATGTGTTTATGTTCTGTTTCGGTTTTGATTTATTTTTAATATGTTGAGCTTTTAAAGGCCTTCCATCGCTTTAGAGCCGTAAAATGCCTCCTTATAACGGCTAGGTTAAAAGGTTGAAAAAAATATACATTATTATTGATTCATGTACTTTATTTGTGAAACATGTTTTTTTCGTGTAACTCAAAAGCAGATTTGCTTTAAAAAATATACTAACAACACAATATTATTTCGCAATTTTTGGATAGGTTCTCCTCCAAAACAACTTAGATGTTTAAAAATATTTTTACACAGTAAAATTAATGGCTCGAATTTCTTCATAACTTGAATAACATATGTAAATCAAAACTGTCCAAAAGGATGTTCAATATTGATATTCTGGCTCCGAGCGGACGCACGGCCACAGTACTGCGTTAATATTGGGGAATATATACTCCTTAATAAAAGAGTGGTTATGTTATAACAGCCACAAGGGTCCATCTTCAAGGTTAAGCAACGTTTGCCGAGGTCGGTTCGTGGATGGGTGACCATCCATAACATTGAACATCTTGTGCTATCTAATGCTAATTAAATTCAAATAGATAACGAGGTATATACTTGAATAAATTAGATAAATATAAACTAGTGACCCAGATATATTATTAGAGCATCGGATGATGTAAAACTTCCTTCAAGGTCTAATATAATCGTATATGCCCCAGATATTAAGCGAATTCGCTCGCATGAATAAAATGAAATGAATAACCGTCAAATCAAATCAAATCAAATCCATAAATAACACTTATTAACTATAAACGAAAAAAATAATGTTAACGATATGCCACATAATTATTAGGTCATTACATATGAAATTGACGTTTTGTAAGGGAGGAACATAAAGTCGTTTTTTTAAATAGGTATAATATGTTTATTTAATCAAAGTATGTACCATTGCTATTTATGCACTTTTGCCATCTCATAGGTAGTTAATTGATCCCTTTACTGAAAAAACCATTCGGACGGGAATCAATAAAATCTTTGAAGGCGCTTTGGACTGCCCCATCGGAGTTGAATTTTTTTTCCATGCAAGAAGTTATCCAAATTTCGAAAAAAATGGAGCAAGGTCCGGGGAGTACGGTGGATGTCTTAGACATTCCAATTGAAGCTCCTCTAATTTGGTAGCCGTCTGTTGTGCAGTGTGTGGTCTAGCGTTGTCCTGAAGCAGCAGTGGCCTAGAGCGATTGATCGGCCTCGGCAGTTTAGCAACTAGCTTTTCCATCATGGTTTGCAATTGCTGACAATATACATCCGCCGTAATCGTCTGGCCAGATTTAAGAAAGCTGTAGTGTAGTAATTTTTTAGAGTCAATTTTCGCTTGGGGCAGGATTTGGCTGGTTCGCCAGGGTTCAGCCATTGCGATGAGCGTTACCGATTATTGTACAGGATCCACTTTTCATCACAGGTAATGATTCGATTTAAAATCCCTTCATTAATGTGCCGGTTGAGTAATGTAACGCAGCAGTCGACGCGCGTTTGTCGGTTTGCTGCACTCAATTCATGAGGTACCCACGTTGGTACACACAATTGGATTAAAACAGTTTTATCACTAACAACGCAGCCTGCAGCTAACTCGGCACGTCCGAGTTCCGAGTTTGCGATGGATCCGCTTCCACAATAGCCTTCAATTCTTCATTATCAACTTTGGTCTCCGGCTGTCCACGGGTCTTGTTCTGCAAGTCGAAATTTCCAGAACGAAAACGTTGGAACCAAAAACGCACTGTGTTTTCTTTTGCGACACCGTCGCCATACACATCATTAATTTTTTTTAACGTTCGAGCCGTTTCTGCAGCACTGGTGCCACGATGGAACTCGTATTCGTAAATAACGCGATATTCCAAGTTTTCCATTTTATAAACTGACTGGCGCAAAGAAAAAACCAAAAGAGGAAAAAACAAATGAATTACGGTTTTCCAAACACAAAAGCGTGAGTAAATAGCTGTATAAATTTAAAATTGGAATTCCAAACCAAAGAGGACTTCAGATTAGAGAAAAGAATCTGTGATATTTACAATCACAAAACTAGATATAAATTCAATTAGATAGAGGCGGGCAGACCTAACGCGTGTTTACGTGACGTGTGCTTGTAGGCCCTTTTTTCAAGGACAAGGCCGAGTCAGAATACTGTTAGATATCAATACCGTGGTTTGGGACCCATTGATAACATGTCAAGGTCATTGTTAGTTGTTAGGTTTAATATCTTACTACGTTAATGTAAGCTGTCATAGCCACATAGTCATAACTGTGTATGTTTAATAAATGAATTTGTATTATGAATTTGAATTTTTTGTTATGTGAAGTGTAGTCAATAGTGCGAGTGTATGTATATGCGAGTTTGTGTGTGTATTTGTGTGTGTGGTGTTGAGAGGGTAAGAATTTAGATGAGTGGGTTCAAAAAGTATGGTGTTGGTAGGATACATTATTTAATTCCTATTACGTTTTTATGACGAGCAGCTCTTCTGTTTTTGTTTTTTTTTTACCGTATCTATTGAGTATTTATACCCATCATGATTTCCTATATTTTGATGTCCCAAAGTACTCTTAGCTCAATACTAGATTGTTACTAAGGAAATATTCACCAACTGACTAGGTATTTTATTTATATTCCTATCAAGCGCCTCATCGGCAATAAGATACTGGTCAAGTCTAGGCTCCAGAGCCTTGAAAATCGGCGCCAAGTTGCAAGTATGTCGGTTTTTATCGGTAACATTTCGGGGAGTGTGCGATGGAATTGCATGAATTAATTCCTCCTAGCCCGTTCTATCATAGGACTACAAGACGTACGGAGATGCATCATCGGTTCATGGTGGACATCCGACCCATACGCACCAAACGTTTTGTGGAATTACATGCCGGAGTCTGTATTTCCAGATAGCTACAATCTGGGAATCTTTAAGTCAAGAGTGAATAGGTTTCTTCTAGGTAAGCGTGTTACATCGTCGACCACATCATCGCTTACCATCAGGTGAGATAGTAGTCAAATGCGAGCCTATCAATAGTAAAAAAAAATCTAATTCATTCTAATTTCTTATTTTAAGTTAAATTGTCATTTGACATTAGAACAATATATAATAGAGTCAGAGAATTCAATAACGGCTTTAATAAAAACTTTTTAACAATAACTTTGTTTATGGAAGTCGGTGTCTTTCGTTGGTAACATTTTTTTTCGTTAATATAAATACAACCGGCTTCCAAATAAAAACACTATAAAGTGAAAAAAAAACTTTTTTACAAAAAAATACTACCGACTTCCAAATGAGAAAACTACAAAGTGAAAAATAACTTTATTTTTGGAAGTCAGTGTCCATAGCGCAAGCACAAGTTTTTAGTTGTACCTACCTAATAGGCAAGTTGCTTAGTAAGTTATCTTAACGCCAGAATAGATAACCCGAATATCATGAAAATTGAACATAACCGGTGAAATGAGAGATCTGCATACCCCTTAAGAGCGTACTGGCGTGAATTTATGTTATGAAATGGTATAATCAATAAACAAACATGCGATAGCAGCAATCCCGAGAGATTTGCCGTTATTTATTGAAGTGTTCTGTCGTATATCTTAGGAGTTCATCATCAGATCTTCACCAAATTAAAATGAGACCAATTTCGAAATATACTCTATCAAACAAAAAAGAATTTTCAAAATCGGTCCAGAATTGACAGAAATATCGTTGAACACAAACAAAAAAAAAAAACACAACAAATCGAACATAGAACCTCCTCCTTTTTGGTAAGTCGGTTAAAAAAACAAACCGACTTCCAAAAAAACACATGTCTTTGGTACCTATTGTTTTCCTTGTTTCGACACCGACTTCGGAAAAGAAAGTTATTTTTCGCTTTGCAGTGTTTTTTTTGGAAGTCAGTTTGTTTTTTTGCTAAAAAGTTTTTTATTTATCTCTTTTTAGTTTTGTTAGGTACCTCCAATTGCCATAAAAATCATATATAGCCAAAGTAATGAGATGTCAAAGAATCTTAATGAGATGTCATTACGATTCCAATAAGCCCAAACACGAATGTGACACATTGTTTTATTTCGGAGTTCCAGTGACTACCTGCCGGCTTCATCATCAGATCAGTTCAATGGAACCATTTTCATCAGTACTATGTATTTATAAGTATTTGCTTCATCATAGTCGTTTATCTATTCGAGATATCTTATACCCATGACAAATTTAGCATTAAGGAGTTCCATTCGCCATCTGTGGTCTTCTTCACCAGTTCTATTTCACCAAATTATACTTTCTGGGTGCAAATGATTGCATTGTTGATGAAAATACCAAAATCGCTATATTGCCTATAATATTTGAAGAGTTCCCTCGATTTCTCCAAGATTCCATCATCAGATCCTGACTTTATGACTACGGGAACAACTAGGTCAACTACCAACCCTTTCAAACAAAAGAAGAATTTTTCCAAATCGGTCTGGGCGTCTTTGAGTAATCGGGGAACATAGATAAAAAAAAAGATTCCGACGAATTGATAACCTCTTCCTTTTTTTGAAGTCGGTTAAAAAGTATATCAATAAACATTACTTGAATTTTCTATTTGTTATATCTTTCTAGTACTTAGGTACACAGCAAACATCTTGTAGCTGATAACATACAACACGATAATCTGAAGAAAGGGAAAATATTTTATACATTTTGATAAGACATTTTTTGCCATATTTCATCTCTGCACCACCCTAAGGTCGACTGGTAGAAAATGCCTAAGGCATTAAGTCCGCCTTTGTACTTGTACATAAAGTTTAATAAATAAATAAATAAAAGAAAGTAGCTGATGTCAATTTTATCGTTTAAATCATACTATATCTTGACGAATTATTCGTGATAGACTGACGGACAGCTTAATACCATTAAAGATATAGAGATGAAATTCAGGAGATAATATTTTTGGGTTGGTACACTTGCTTCATTTTGTTTTCCATGTTGGATCAGATTCTGGGCAACAACTGCAAAATTCCTCTGTTTCCCAGTACGGGCTAAGCGCTACTAAAAAACTCAGTAGCGCTTAGCCCGTACTGGGAAACGAAGCCAGAAAGCAGAAGCAAAGTTGGAGGGCTGAAACAAAGTGATATTTTATCCGCTTATCGACTGTCAAAATGTTTCAAATGTATGGGGTTGACAAAAATGTCACGTGATCAATGCCAAATATTTTGAATTTTTCAACTGCCTTCAAAAAGGAGGGGGTTCTCAATTCGCCTGTATGTTTTTTTGTTATGTGATTACTCCGCCAAGTATAAGCCGATTTTGATGATTTTTTTTTATTTGAAGGCAGGTGCTTCTCATGTAGTTCCATATAAATATGATCAAGATCTGACAAGTAGTTATTGAGTAATCCTTAAAAATGCGTATTTTCATGGTAATATAAGCCACCAAAACTATAAAGAGAAAAAATAAATCGACTTCCAAACCTAAACACTATAAAGCGAAAAATAACTTTCTTTTTCGGTAGTCGGTGTCAAAAAAGAAAAGAAATAGGTACCAAAGACACCGACTGCCAGAAACACGGTTATTTTTTTTTGTTAAAAAGTTTTTTTTTTAAATAATCGTTATTGCTGATAGAATGTCACTTGGTCTAAGCCATAAAAAAATAGTCGATTTCAGATAATTTCAGAAATAGCTAAGGCACAAAAAATCACCTGTTTCCAGAATTTTCATCCCAACTATAAAAAAAATCGACTAGTTCAAAAGTTACCAACCAAATCTAAAAATAAATTCTTTTCAAATGTCATGTGCAATGTGCAACGGAAATATAACAAATGTCTAAGTAAAGTCAGGTATAATTATAGTATTATGATATAACATGATAAGTTGACGAGTCTCCATCAGAGTGTCATCATTACGAAATTATCGTATCACTGTGATTTGAATGAGGCTCGGTGATGGCTCTGTGACACTCAAATTGGACTTTATTTAGTTATTTTCGTATGAAACCATACTGTACGTAATTGCTGTAACTGGGGTTTCCGTTTTAAACTGACCTTTTTTCTCCATTTGGACCTTAAGTCGATAATTCTATCGTATTTTTTATAACTTTGCATATCATTTTGACTATGTCACTGGCAAAAACCAGAAGTTCATAATAAACCTTATGAGATTTTAAACTTTCTATATAATGTGAAATATACAATGAATACGAGACAAATACAATATATGTGTTTCTGTGTTTTATCGAGAAGAAATTGTTAACAATCTTACGCGTTTTATTATAAACTTACGGTATTTGCCATAACACGCCGACAACTACATTCAATAGGTATAAGAAACATCCCGGAAGTGTTTAAACAGCATTGCGTTTGTTCGAGTTTGATAAGTTAAACAGCATTGCGTTTGATCGAGTTTGATGCGTTAAACAGCATTGCGTTTGTTCGAGTTTGATGCGTTTTACAGCATTGCGTTTGTTCAAGTTTGATGCGTTAAACAGCATTGTGTTTGTTCGAGTTTGATTCGATAACAGACATCGTCATCATCATCATCAGCCTATTAATGTTCCCACTGCTGGGACTCAGGCCTCCACTCTGTGAGTGGGAATGGGCCTTAACCACCACGCGGGTTTGTGGATGTCACAAGTCTTAGAATTTTTGGTTCTAGGAAATGCCAGTTTCCCCACGATGTTTTCCTTCACCGTTTTGCGAGCAGTGGTGATGAAATAATTTACACAAAGTAAAGCGCCTGCCTGGGTTCGAACCCACGACCACGTCACAACTTGTAAATCGCGGCCGATACCACTGAGCCACCACCATTCAGATAACAGACATCCATTCATTAACTATTTTCTTTTTTTTTCTTTTTTTCTTACAGAAAAAGGAAGAAATCTCAAGTACCTAAGCCTTAACATCATCAAGATGTAAAAAACTACTTACACTTAAAATTCTATAGCGTATGATGAGGTGAAGATTATCTCATTCTTATGGCTAATCTATTCACCGGTTCTTCAAAAAAGGTTGACCTACATCTGTAACAACCTCATTCCTGAGTTTCTTATTTGAATCTTTCTAAGTCTTAAACGAGGAAAAACGTACCAGAGACTTCCCATTCCCCCTAACATAACTAAAAACATCTCGACACCGACAAAAACTGTTGTTACATTTCTTTTCAAACACGACAATAATAGTTAGCCCTTTGTCTAATCCGGTCGCCCGAAGCCCAAACGCGTACGATCTTCATACAAAATGATCAATGAGACCGAATGAATGTTTCTATCATTCGGAACGAATGGCGGGGTCGCATTGTTCGGTATTGAACATAAACAAGTGCACTGTTCATTCACGGAGGGTCACGCGAGGTTAGGGAAGGAATGGAGACGCTTTTCTTTAGATAAATATATTTATATTTTTTTTTACAAAAATCTTAAAAATAATGTTGCTTTAAACTGAAAATTTTTAATAGGATTGGTAATTTTGTTTCAAATACCTGAAATTATTTTGTATAAAATATTTTTGACTCTTACAAAGACTTTTGCAGGATCATAGCTGAGATTATAGAAGACAAAATCGTATAGACAAACAACTAAACCAGGAACTCTGTATGATGTATAAAAATTTTCGTGTGGATTCACTGTGCTAATTAAAATATGTTTTTTCATGATGCTTGAAATAGGAATCCTAGAGATAAGATACCGTTTGCAATAAATTTCAACGTGCAAGTTGGCTGATCTGAGTGGAGGACATTATTGTATTGTTATCTTATCAATTTGGGTTCAATGGATGTCTGAGAGGATGATCTAATAGCCATTTTTAGATACACGTTTGGCTGATTGCGTAAAGGTAGCATTCCTATGCTGCCAAATTATTTAGGAAGTAACAAGTTTCTTTTTTAATAATAGTCTTTCTGACTGAATGCCGGCCATGGCAGCCAATCGCATTGAAGACGAATCATCGGTACCAGCGTTGCAAGAATGTAACTTTTGTTACATTTTATGTAACTTTTGACCTTCTCATGTAACCTCTATGTAACACGACTCAAAATGTAACTTTTACGTTACTTTTAGGACTTAAAAAATTTAAATGTTTTCCTGCAAACAATGCATAATCGTGAAATTAAACGCATCTATGAAAGTTTTCGTTCATCGTGTTGTCGCACCTGATTTTGTGACACACAAATTGACGTATTGCATATTTACTCACGTGTAGTTTCAAATCGCTTACTCCGGCAAGCGAGTGAGCTTATTAGTGTCGTTATCTACATAAAATAATGTAATGCAACTTTTTTCATGAAAATGTAACTTTTTGAAATAACTCATGTAATATTTGACTATCTGCCACTGACAATACTGATCGGTACATTAGATATTATCGTCGTATTTATAGTATCTGTGTTATAGCGCACGAACACAGGTGCAAAGCCCGATAAGACCAACATCCGACGCAACCGGTGAGTGATCAGGCGTCGGTGCAAAGGGCTAGAATACTTTCTGAGAAATGTATAATCTAAAAACCCAATAACATTTTGCCCGAAATGAGAATCGAACCTGGATCATGAGACCTGACCACATTCAACAGTCGCTCTTGCAAGCGCAAGACTAATAGGACAATTATTTATGTAATCACAAATCAATAAAATAAAGTGATTTTTGAAAAGAAAATTGAACCTTATACAGCGACTCCTCTCCATTCTCTAGTCCCCTGATCTAGAAGCCCTCCTCACAAAATTTCAAGCTTAGAAACTCAAGAAAGGAGTAGATCGGACAAAGATTCGGACAAAGAAGTTCACACGTGTGTCCACACGTGGGCATGGGGGTCAGTGACCCGCTATAAACAATATGGACTCATTATTGACGAGGGAGATTCATTGAAGTCTTAAATTGCGATTGTTTTGTTTACTCGCAGCTGTGCGGAAGTTGTGATGGTCAGGTTTAATTTCTTTATTCATATTATTATTATTAATCTATTTTATTATTCACAGTTCAAGGAGAGTTGTGACGGACAGGCCGTAATTGGGTATGTATGCCTAACACCAGGATGCGGGCCCAAAATCTGTGAAGTACGAATGAGTTTTTTTTTAATCACACAACTTTCTAAGTTGTCTTTAAACACTGCTATACTATACTAGCTGTACCCCGCGGCTTCGCTCCCGTGGACCACCCCACAGGACTCGTTTTCGGGATTAAAAAATAGCCTATGTCACTCAGGAATAATGTAGCTTTCTAATGGTGAAAGGTTTTTTAAATCGGTTCAGTAGTTTCGGAGCCTATTCGGTACAAACGAACAAACAAAAAAATCTTTTCTCTTTATAATATTTGTATAGATGTACTCATACGTTAAAAGAAAACATTACATCGTGTTCATCTGTCGAAGAGTTAAAATCCTACTAAGTATCATTCCAATAGCCAGTGTAACGATTTTATTAATAGTTAATTTAATTAATAACTTAGCCTTAACAAATTTTATGACACTAATGTATTATAAATATGTACAGTGGTCGCCGATTGGTAACGGCCCCGAATTGCATGTCGTGGTCGTGGATTCGAACCCAGGCAGGTGCTTTACTTTGTGTAAATTATTTCAACGACACTGCTCTTAAAACGGTGAAGGAAAACATCGTGAGGAAACCGGCATGTAAATAGAACCAAAAATTCGAAGACAGGTGACATCCACCAACCCGCACTGGTCCCGCGTGGTGGATTAAATTTCAGCAGTGGCTGATGATGACGTATTTTTAATTGACAAAATATCTACAAACTTAACTACTAAATAAAACTAAACTATACTAACTTATACTAAGCCTAACTACTTACATATAAACAAAAGAAAGGTACAGGTAAAAGGCGTCAGAGTTCTCCTCCACGTTGAATGGTAATGGTGATTCTTTGTGGAAAGACCGATCCAGCCCTTTGGTTACGCACAGTGTCGATCAGTCGGCGTGAGATCTCCTTAAAAAAGAGACGTGCACTCGGGCCCCTTGACCCAAGCGTTTAGACTCCAAACAGCTCAAAACTGTAATGCTAGGTTCTAATACAACTGGTACGCCGGCGGTGTTTAGGGCTCGACGAATAATGTCGTTGATGCTGGCGTGCCGTGTTATGCGGCCTGCGCTCCTGCAGCAATACAGGCCATGGTGCCTGAGGATGCCGACAGTTTCATCACATTGACACCGATGTGAAGCAACACAAGGTGCGTCAAGAGTCATCCGTCATAGATGATTATGATAAATATAAAAGTCAGTACCTCTGTGGATGTTTATTTATCAACCACGCCACAGTCGCTGAAGGGTTTTGGACGTTTGAGTAGACTATGGACTGGATATGGGCCTAGGATAGGTTGTTATTTTCCTGAAAGGACATTGATCTGAGATAATTTTCGACATTTACGTACGAGCAGCTGCTGGCAAATCCTAGCCTTAAAAACGTCTCCTAAGCAATAACTGAAGAGCCTTGCAGAGATTTTTTGCCGGTTTCTGAAGAAGTAATTACAAGTATTCATCAAATTTTGGCATTTTAAAGAAGGGTTTGACACGTTCTTGACTCCAAATTACCAATTGATTGCCATTTGTTTTGTCTTCCTGGGTTACGTTTATATTATGCCTGAATAAATCCTGACGATCCTTCACGATACATCCTCAGTAACTCTTGCCCTCTTAAACTTTAATAGCGATGCACTATCATTGTCATGCAGTTGTTGCGCAAGCTGTTTGTTTAAAGTTCACAATTGTTTAATTGTTGATGGTTTACTGTTCGAAATAATGTAACGTTTATATTTATTTATTTATATATACTTTACTGTACACCAAGATAAAAATAATTCAAAAATAATAAATAAATCATCTGATGTTGTCTCTGCGCAACTTTGAATTTTAGCAGATACAGAGCCATCAATCGAGAAACAGTCCAAATGGAATACTTTGGAAACATATTAGAGCAGGCCACAATTAAAACGCATTCGAAATACAAAAAAAAACATCAGCCTTTTTATGTTCCCACTGCTAGGACACAGGAGGCCTCTCTGTGAGAGGAAATTCACCACCTATGACCAGTGCGGGTTGGTGGATGACACGTCTTCGAATTTTTGGTAGTAGGACTTGCCGGTTTCCTCACAATGTTTTCCTTCACTGTTTTGAGAGCAGTGTTGATGAAATAATTTACAGCAAAATAAAGGGCCTGCCTGGGTTCGAACCCACGACCTACAACTTGTTAGTCGCGGCCTTTAGCACTTGACCACCACTGTTCTAGGGACCTCCTAGAACAGTGGTGGTCAAGTCATCTTAAGTTCCAGAGAGAGTGAAGTAGAGATCGAGTTTGAAGCGCCAAATCATTGAAGTAGCAGGATCCAAAACTTTAGGCAATTCGCACACTACACCGCATTACGCAGCGTAGCGCGGAAGTGCTTGTTCTTTCGTTTTTTTAAAGTATCTCTCTTTGCATTGAAAACACGCGTAGTGCAACACACAGAAAACACATTCACGCGCTGTGTCGTGACTTCGTCGTCGCGCATCCCGCAGCGTATAGCGGGGCAGTGTGTGAATCGCCTAAATAGGACTAGGCCGGCCATTCCTATCGGATGTGAATATAATGCATAAAGTGCACTTATGTAGATTCGCTCAGTGCATGCCCGATAGATCTAATAGATAGAAAAATGCTTTGGTTGATATGTAATACTTTTAAACGAGAAATTCTTGTATATATAGGTATTATCATCTGAATTTCGGAAACGGCTCCAACGATTTTCATGAAATTTAGTATGTATGGGGTTTCGGGGGCTATAAATCGATCTAGATAGGTTTCATTTTTTTTTCTATTTCTTTTCGTTTTCTCTATTTTCACCCGACCAGGGCTCGGTCACCCGGGTATTGATGAGCACAGGGTTAGAGTACTGAACATCAATCACTGTATCGGTAATCAAATGATAGGACGACAAACATATATATCCTACGAAAAGCAAGAAGTAACCACTGTCTAGGAATGGGACAATACAGAGAAAGAGGCTTGGACAACATTTACCGCGTTATGGACGACTTCACCAGCAGTGATGAATATTCATCCCACCCAAATGAAACGGGGGTCACAACTATGTTAATAAGTCCTCAGACAACATCCTTTTCTTCTTATTACTAAGCTCCCTTCGTCAAGTATGTAAAGGGGCCAATAGTCGGTATTTAGGGCTTGTTAGACGGTCAAGGACGCTTTCCGGATGCGGGCATGAATATTACATTAAACATTTTGTTGTCTCACTGAGATTTAAACAAAGCTTGTAAAAGAATTTCTACGCTTAGACTTGTTAGGAAGTATTTGAAAACATGTTGGCTTTGTCTCAATTGTTAGTTGTTAGGGCAATTGTTAGTTGTACATATGTCAATGTGAAGAGAAAACGCGGAACGTAAATGCGATGCGGATTATCTGCTCGCGAATCACTCAATGAGCAACATGACGGTTTGTCATAAAGTCGATTCTCATAGATACATACATAATCTCACGGCCTTCTCCCATGGAGGCAGAAACCAAATCCAAACCAAACCAAACCAAAGACCAATTCTCCTATTTAAAAGACGTTCACATGCAATCGCAATATCATCTCAGTAATAGAAACTTGTCAAAATGTAGGGAAAAATTACAGGGGTTTTTTGAGAGATGACATAATTTTTCTTTTTTTTTGTCTTTTCATTCGTCCAATGACATCTCCCGCTCTGGGTGAAACGGGAGGGCGTGCCAGACTTTTACTGACTAAAACCCACCCGTGTTCCTCCAGATGCTTGTGCCAGGGCCGCGGTAACTCTTCCAAAGGACAATGGCAGAAGCCCATACATTGTTTTAGCTGAGATTAAATTCCTACGAATTTATATGAAAATTATCTGGTTTGACTCAGGTTCATCTTCTGAATTAGTTTGTGCAAGAATGTGATATTATTCAATTTCGATGAAGTAAAAGGGCAATATTGCATTAGTATTTTCCTTATCTAGTAACTAGCTTCTGCCAGCGGCTCCGCCCGCGTCAAAATCGAAAATTATCACGAGGGAACATATTCCCGGGATCTAAAGTATCCTATGTGCTATGCCTGATTGTAATCTGTCTCTGTGCCAAATTTTATCTAGATCTGTCCAGCCGCTTGAGTTTGAAGAAGTAACAAACATACAAACACCCACACACACTCACAAACTTTCGCCTTTATAATATTAGTGTGATTTCAGCTTGTAATGTAAAATATAATCTTTGGAAAGAGTATATTTATTTACTAAGCGACTTTGTTGACGTGTATCAAAAGGTCGTCGTCAACAACCATGCTTTATGTTTTTATTTGGTTACTAGTAGTTTTGCCTATCATTAATTCAAAGTAATTCATTTATTTCTACTACACTACAGTACCTATTCTTACCTACCTGCAACGAAAATCTACACTTAGACATAAACTGTATTGTTAATTCATTTACTCTATTTAGTTATAATAAAATAACAAATAGAATAATGATATACTTACTAAAGTTACGACTTGTCACTTGGCAGAATACGTATAAAATGGCAACACTAAGCAAATGAAAGTTAGAGAAAAATAAAAATAACTTTCTTTTACAATGATTTTTTATCCGTGGTGAATCAGTCATTGTTATACTTTGAAAAAACATAGACAATTAATGGGATTTTTCTTTCGTATATAATTCACTTTCAGACGCTTAAATTTAGTCTAGCTTAGATTTTGCCACTGTTCTTTATCCGCGACCATGTATCTGGGATCTAAGATACATACCACATACATAAATTCAGACTTTTCCCATTTAGGTAGGCATGCTACGATCCTTACACACTCCTTTTGCTCCATTTGTTTTCCAAATTGAATAAAAACAATTTAACTAGTATGGTGTAATGTAATTTTATCATTATAAGGAAGCCAGAGACATATAGAGGGTTTGAACCTTTGACCCGACCCTGGACACAAATGGAACGTTTAAATTCTAAGGTTCACACTTAAGTAGATACTATATATAACATGAATATATATATTATATGTATGTAACTATGTATATGAATCTCTACAAATATAACACACGGAAAATAAAGTCCTCTGAAACAGTTTTTATTTTTAAATCGTTTCTCACCGTCGACCACAGCATCGCTTACCAACAGGTGAGATAGTGGTCAAGCGCGAGCCTAACAATATATATAAAAAAACGGTATGGTACATTTTTCTCCATCGATTTTGAATCAAATAAATATATTCAGTGAAAGGTCACATTGGTCTCTTTAGTTTAGTAATCGTAAGTGCGAAAAGCGGATGCCATATATGTTTATCCCTCCTTCTTCCTCCTCCTTTTCCCAATCGAGTGCTCTAAAGATTTCTTCGAGCACTGCAATAAACAGTTTTGGAGCCGTGTGTTTAGCTTTTCATAAATCGACAACGCGGATTATTCATTGATCTGGTCAAACCATTATCATGATGTGGGCAGCGGAAATTTCCATTTTATGATATGGTTGGCAACATCAAGAAGTAGGTAATCAATTCTATGATCTGGCCACGACACATATACCACCAAGTAACCATCATTTTCTTCCACAGAAAACAAGAAAAATCCAAGCCAACAAAGCCATGGCTGATTCATCACGCTCCGGTTACCCCTCAACAACAACGTAGATACATTAGACCTCACATCATCCTTTTTTACTCCAATTTCTAAAGGACTCTAAGGGATGTACTCCAAAAATAAAAGAGGATCGCAGGGGCATTGCCCTGAGTGCCGGCCCTCTTTTTTGAAACATCTGACCCAGCTCCAAACGTGTTTTGAATCATAGAGAGCATTCGTGAGAGAATTTTGAGATGTAATATATTATCAAAATGTTTTTTTGATGGTGAGGCGTGCTGTATGAAAGGATAAAAGTGGTAATAGAATCACATGGGAACAGGGGGAGGAAGAATATGTTATCAAATGTTGAACATTACTTATAAGGGTGTGTGGAAAAATAGGTATCTAAGTAGGTTTGTTTAAGATTGTTACCTGATCAAAGTTTAGCTTCAGACAAATAAGATTATTCTGAGGCTCTACTAAACAACCGACATTTTATTGTGAAAGCATGGCGATAGAAATTGATAAAATGTCATAAATGTATGGGAATGACAAGCGTTATAGAAATGTCACGTGCTTAATCCTTTAAATTCTGTCATTTTGTCCATCGCCTTCACTGAGACCGAATAACACTTTTCTAGAGCCTCTGGTACGGTTATTATCAAATAACTTAGTAATTGTCTATTGAACTTATATTAATTAGTGTGACGCGTGATGTAATCATCGTAAGTGATAATACTTTAAAAAGCACTCGCGCTCGCCTTTTTTTAAGGACACATTTCTCTAATTCTTCATTACTGTCTGCATAGAGAACTCTATGCAATAGACAAATGTCACGCAAAATGACCACAGATACAAATATTATTTTTAATAATAACATGGAATGACTACGTTTGCAAACGCTTATTTGCAGGAAGTGACTAACACATGCTTTATAATTATTATATGAACAATATTTAACACGTGCCAAACGTTATCCATATATATGACCTTGCACATGCAACAATAATGATTTTTAATTGTTTTTATATAAGTAATTCTGTTTAAATTCATATTATACAGTATAATTTATTGATTAGATCATTAGACAAAGCGGTATTTTTTAACGGTTTTTTAAATTAAAACTTAATTGTATTTGGCGATCTTCTTCTTTTCGATTCGACGGCACATTCAATTAGATTGTCTGGGCCCAATATGCGGCCACGCTTATTGCAGCGCCAGAAGCACTGTACAGGTCTTCCAGGGTACAAGTGAATGGACAGCCAGAACACTCCAGCAAGTGCGACATGGTCTGTACAGGGGCACCTCACTCGCACCGGGTGTTGGACGAATCAATAATCCCCCATTTTGCCAGATTATATTTGCAGCGGCCTACTTGGGTACGTAGCCGATTCAATGCTTTCCATACGGGCCACTGCAATTCATGACCAGGCGGCAGATGTTCCTTGGGCTCAACAAAGTCATGGTGGAAACTTCTCCAACAACAACCTTCTCCTCTTGGCGATTTGGCGATTACGTTAATTATTTGTACAATTGTATTTAACACTTCTGCCCGCGGCTTTGCCCGCCTAAAAAGTATTTTATCATCCCAAGGGAATACAAACTATCCTAAGTCCTGCCGGTTCCTATCGATTCGGTAGATCCAGATATTACCCCCTACAACCTCACAAAATCTTTATAATATTAGTATAGATATAACATCTCGCCCCGAAGGTTTAGGCAGAGGTGCACCTACGTAACAGTAGGTAACTACACCCACATTTTACCAGTTATGTTTAATTCGCATGTAATAAGCGGTGAGCATATTGCTATCAACAGGGGAACGAGCCCAGACTCCGAGAGTTTGTCCATCCCGGAAATGGAACACAGGATCTCATACTCAATAGTAAGACCACTAGATCAACGAGACGGTCAGACAGATCACTGTATAGAACATTGTTAGGTGAGCATATCGCGATCAACAGGGGAACGTTTCCAGACTTCTGCAGGCTTAATATAATTGATTGATTAGAGGAAACTGCAACATCAAATTATTTGGCTTTTTATGTTTATGTCCCATGTAATATGCGGTGAGCATATCGCGATCAACAGGGGAACGTTTCCAGACTCCGGCAGGCTTAATTAAATTGATTGATTAGAGGAAACTATAATATCAAATTATTTCCCTTTTTACACCCATGATGCGTCGTTCGCACACCATTGTGTGCGTAAGCTATTGCTTTTATATTTTCTCTGTAATTAGACGCTCAATGGGTATGAAAACTTAATTTTAAATTGGTGATTACGTTAATTATTAGTAAATACTAAATACACACATAGCATCTCGTCTATTTCCCCGAAGGTTTAGTTAGAGGTCCATCTATGTAACAGTAGGTACCTACCCACATTTCGCCTGTTACGTTTAAATCCCATGTTATAGGCGGTGAGCATAACTTGATCAACAGGTGAACGAGCCCAGACTCCGAGAGTTTGTCCATCCCGGAAATGGAACACAGGACCTCATACTCAATAGTACGACCACTAGATCAACGAGACAGGCAGACAGATCACTGTATAGAACATTGTTATTACAACATTATAATCATCATCATCCTTTCAGCCGAAAGACGACCACTGCTGGACATAGGCCTCCCCCAAGCGTCGCCACATTGATCGATCCCGTGCTTCTCTCATCCAGCGCCTTCCTGCTACTTAAACCAGGTCATCGGTCCACCTAGTGGGAGGCCTTCCAACGCATCGTCTTCCGGTTCGCGGTCGCCATTCCAGAACTTTTCGGCCCCGTCGGCCGTCCGTTCTGTGAGCAATTTACCCTGCGCACTGCCACTTAAGTTATTAGTTAGTATTACAACATGTTACAGATTAATCATTTATTTTAGGTATCGTTATGAAAATTATGTAACAATGGTTTTAATTTTATTCTTTATTCTCATTATTCTGTGTATTTTATTGGATCTACTTATTGAATATAAACTCTTTAAAATAAATTATATTGGAGACATTCATAATTTAATACAAACTTTTCAATTGATTTCATTAATGTCATCTAAAAATAAAAAGATATGGTAATGGTCTATGGCTTCATGGCATGGCATATTAAGGGTAATATTCCCATTATCATAAAGTTTTGACATGGCGTCATGGTGGTCTCATTAGGGCGTCATTATGGTTAGAGGGGTGGATCCAATAAAAATGATTTAAGTGTTCAAGTAATTTCATTTGTCTTAATTGACTCGAGTGATTAGCGTTTTTTGTTAGATTCCTAAAAGAACGGTGATATATTGTTTGGCTTGAATGTTTCAAGGAAGAGCTTTTTGAAATTCGAAGTTCTTGTGTCAAAAAAACTTTTTTACAAAAAAATACTACCGACTGCCAAATAAGAAATGTACAAAGTGAAAAATAACTTAATTTTTGGAAGTCGGTGTCTTTCGTAGGTACCATTTTTATCGCGTTATGGAAAATAACTTCCAAAAATAAAGTTATTTTTCACTTTGTAGTTTTCTTATTTGGAAGTCGGTAGTATTTTTTTGTAAAAAGGTTTTTATTTTTCACTTTTTAGTTGTACCTAACTTATAGGCAAGTTGTTTAGTACCTTAAGGCCAGAATAGATAAGGCGAATATCATGAAACTTAACATAACCTGTGAAATGAGAGATCTGCGTACCCCTTAAGAGCGTACTGGCGTGATGTTATGTTATGAAATGGTATAATCAATAAACAGACATGCGATAGCAGCAACCCCGAGAGATTTGCTGTTATCTACTGAAGAGTTCTGTTGTATATCTTCGAAGTTCTTCATCAAATCTTCACCAAATTAAAATGGGGCCAATTTAGAAACATACTCTTTCAAATAATTTAAGAATTTTCAAAATCGGTCCATAATTGACGGAGATATCGGTGAATATACACAAAAAAAATAAATAAACAAACATGAAGTCGAACATAGAACCTCCTCCTTTTTGATAAGTATATTAAGGTATTATTATTGTATAAGGTAGATAATCTAGATAATTATGCGATAAAATAAAGTTTATCTGAGTGTTTGCATTATGAAGCCATTTTTTTGGTAAAGGGGCAAATCTTCCAAAGTTGCCTGGACTTTTGGAAAAATGACTAGGGCGTGTGGGATTTTTACTTCAATAAAACCATCCCGGTGATTACCATCAGAACGTATCCCCGTGACTTGTAACCATTGAGCTGATCGTGGTGGTGGAGGAGGTGGGTGGGGCGATTGGAGAGACCGATGTCTAGCAGTGGACTGCTTTAAGATGATTATGAGGAGTCATTGTCGAGCTATAGCCATTTATTTACCCGACTGCCGAAGGAGGGTAATGTGTTTATCAGTCTATGTATGTATGTATGTTTGTTCCTATGTGGCGTTCTAGCGACCAAACGCGTTGTCCGATTTTGATGATTCTTACGTCAATTGATCCATCTTAACCCTGCGAGTGTTACTCACATTAAAATTGGAAAATTAGAAAATGGCGGATTTTGGGCGCCATATTATGGGACCCCAAATTTTATTTTTCTTCGAAATCCATCTTGTGGGGTATCAAAATAAAGGGTTTTAAGAGGTGATTACAAAAATATGAAACTTATATATTTAAACGTACATAATTCTAAAAAAAAAGGACAAAAAAGTTGTAAATAAAAATAAAAAACATTTAAAAATAACAAAAAAACCCGACTGCTTAAAAAGCGAACTAAAAGACATAAACAAGAAGAAAATCATGCTGTGCAGTCGGAGGATACATATGCGCGAGCTGGCTGACCAAAACCAGATGCACATTATGATTTTCTTCTTGTTTACGTCTTTTTAGTTCGCTTTTGAGCAGGCGGGTTTTTTGTTATTTTTAATTCTTTTTTTGGGTTTCTTGCAATGTAGAATTTCGAAAAAAATATGATCAAGATCCGTCTTAAACAGGAAAGCAGAACGATTCAGCTTGCCTTTTTAAGCGTGTTGCAGAACTGCAAAAAATAAATGCCATGTTTCTTCCTTTTTGTGAACTTAACAAAAAATACTTGTATGGTCGCCTTATGTCAATAAATTGTATTGAACTCGACCCTTGAACAAGCTGAGAGGCGATAATGGAGACCAGTGAACTGACCTGAGGGGTCAGTGCACTCTTATCGCTTGCATTTCTGTCGTGAAGTACTCCGCAAGAATTTGTAAATCACTGCCGTACTTACATTTGTTGTTTTACATGTTGGTGTCTTTTGAAGAACATAATAAAAAAAAAACCAGCCAAGTGCGAATCGGACTCGCGCATGAAGGGTTCCGTACCATTATCGCACAAAACGGCAAAATTATCACGTTTGTTGTATGGAAGCACCACTTAAATATTAATTTTATTCTGGTTTTTTAGTATGTATTGTTATAGCGGCAACAGAAATACATAATCTGTGAAAATTTCAACTGTCTAGCTATCACGGTTCATGAGATACAGCAGTGTCAGACGGACAGACATTTTGGGAACACTTTTATTATGCGTACAGCTAAGGAGTGGAATTCCCTGCCGGAGTCTGTGTTTCCCATTAGCTACAATCTAGGGGTCTTTAAGTCAAGAGTGAATAGGTTACTTCTAGGCAAGCGTGCTTCACCGTCCACCACATCATGGCTTACCATCAGGTGAGATAGTGGTCAAGCGCGAGCCTATTGATAAAATAAAAAGTCAGACAGACGGATCGCGGAGCCTTAGTAATAGGGTCCCGTTTTTATCCTTTGGGTACGGAACATTAAAAACCATGTTTTGCACTTTCTCTTCAAATACCTATACATGGTATAACAGATTATTTAGCGAAACTCCGCAGACGTTATTTATCGATATTATAAAAAGAAAACGTTAACTTTTAAAATTCCCCGACACATTTTTATTTCATGCTACATCATTTATTTAGTAGTAGACACGCTACGATCGACAATCTATTGAACACGTAATTATGACTCGATAGCTTGCGAAAACACCCCAATTTAAACAGCAAAACGCCCATAACTTTTGACCGATTTTCATCAAACATAGCTAAGAACACTCGCGATAAAGTCACTTTTAAAACAAAAAAACAAAAACGAAATGAAAATCGGGTCATCCGTTTAGGAGCGTTTAGGAGCGTTTAGGAGCTATGATCCACAGACGGATACACAAATACACAGGTTTTTTTTTTTTTTTTTTTTTATTGATTATAGGCTTGCGCTTGACCACTATCTCACCTGATGGTAAGCGATGATGTGGTCGACGATGAAGCACGCTTGCCTAGAAGAAACCTATTCACTCTTGACTTGAAGACTCCCAGGTTGTAGCTATCAGGAAATACAGACTCCGGCAGGGAATGCCACTCCTTTGCCGTACGCATAATGAAAGTATTCCCAAAACGTTTGGTGCGTATGGGTGGGATGTCCACCATGTACCGATGACGCATCGCCGTACGTCTCGTAGTCCTATGATGGAACGGGCTAGGAGGAATTAGTTCATGCAATTCCAACGCACACACGCATACACGCGTCAAACTTATACCACCTCCATTGATACCACCCTTCTTTTTTCGTCGGGTGTTAATAAAATACCTAATCCTAAGACATTAACTCTGCCTTTTACAGTTTTTATTACTATTATAAACGTGAAAGTTTGTGAAAAGGATGGATGGATGGATGCATAGATGTTTGTTACTCTTTCATGCAAAAACTATTGAACGGATTTTGATTAAACTTTATAGAAGTATAGCTTATACGTCAGAATAACAAATAGGCTATCTGTATCTCTATTACCAATATTATAAAGAGGAAAGATTTTTTTGTTTATTTGTACCGAATAGGCTCCGAAACTACTGGACCGATTTTAAATTCTTTCACCTATGGAAAGCTACATTATTCCCGAGTAACAATAAAAAAATTCGAGATACCCAAAGTAGCAAAATTTTGCCTAAAAAATTCATTATTTGGTAGGGCAAGGTTGGTGGATATGTAGGTGGGTAGGTAGGTAGGACAGGTAGATAGATAGGTAGATAGCCAGCCCACGGGAGCGAAGCCGCGGGGGTTAGCTAGTAATTTATAAAGATGGAAGTACTAATACCACGCGGGTGGAGCCGCGGGCCACAGCTTGTAAATAAATATGTTGATAAGCTTTCTACAAGTATTCAAGTAATCTCTAACAAAGCCGAGCTTTTACTGCCGCAAAACATCGCCAAAGTATAAATATGGACGAACAGTACGGAAACTACATTCAAACGCTCGAAACGCCACACTCACACAAACATGCGCACCGACGAGTCCCCTAAGCAGCGTCTGCGGTGCTGTCAGTAGTGCGGGCCGCTTAGGGGTCTCGTCGGTGCGTATTTATTTATATATACTTTATTGTACACCAGAAAATACAGAACAAAAGAAACTTAAAACTAAAAAATATACAACGGGCGGCCTTATCGCATTCCGCGATCTCTTCCAGGCAACCTGGAATTACCTGGATTGCGTATGTGTTTGTATGCCGTTTCGAGCGTTTGTAGGTAGTTTCCATACTGTTCGTCCATATTTATACTGTGGCGACGCAAAAATCACAAAAGCTGCCGTGCGAAACAGTAGCAGACACATTAAACCTTATCAAGATTGTCTGATAGCGGTCAAGTTACGCAGACACGCAGTGAAAATTGTTCACAGCTAAAGTTTTGCAGTGAAAAGCTTCGGCGTAGAGATTCACTTTCGTTACACATGCTTGAATAATACTTATCTCTTGGATGTAGAATGTTGATGACTTATATCGATAAATAGATATACAATGTGGGCCAAAAATCGTGGATCAAACGAAAGCAGAGCGATAGTTGGATTATTTGCAGTAGGTTCTAAAGGACCACACATTATTATTTTTTCTACAAATCACCCCAACTATCGCCCTGTTTCGTTTGATCCACGATGTTTTGCCCACCCTGTATAGTGGTGCTCCTTTTCCGCGGCCCTGGGACACGCAACTGAATGAACACGGGTGGGTTTTGCCCTGAGTTTCCCAGCTCTAAATTATCGGAGAATTAATGTGATAAATTGTCAAACACGCGTTATCTGCTGTGATTGGCTGTTGAAAATTCATTCGCTATCGAAATGTCACATGACCAATCCCTACATTCTGCCATTTCTATCACCGCCATCGTTAAGACGAGTGACACTTGTCTAGAGCCGCTGCTGGTAAGGTTATTATCAAATAATTGTCGATTTACTTTATGTTAATTAGCGTGACGCGTGATGTAATGATCCTAAGTGAAATACGTTAAAAAGCTCTCAAAAGACAAACCATAAAAATAAGACAGGTTAGCAACAAACAACAAAATACATTAGTACATAGAAAAACAAAGAACATTAGCATTTAAAACGTTTTTATATAAAGGGAGGCGATAAGGTCCCTCGCGTCACGGCGCGTGCGCAACTACAATGATCTGGGAACGAGTAGTCCTGGTAACACTCTTGCGCATGTTATGTGGGTACAATCCTTTGTGGCTCTGATATCATCAGGACGGCAGGATCGTCTTGGAAGATTCTCGTGGTGATATTTTACAGAGTAGGCCTTTCTAATCACACTGTATCATCATTATTATATACTATCGACCCGCCTTGCTTCGTACGGGACAAAGTATATACACAAACGCTCCAAGTTTTTACCCGACTGCAGGAGGGTAATGTTTTCGAGCGTATGTATGTAAGTGTGTATGTCCATTTCTATAGCACGCTCTACAGACTAAAAGGCTTGACGGATTATGACTTATTAGGAGTCGTTGGATTCGTCTCAATTGTGAGACAAAGGCTATATAATTTTTAAATATGGCGCCCGCCCTTAAAAAATAGAGCTATAAAATTTTTTGGGTATCAAATGAAGGCTACTAAATATATCATTCGAAAAATATATACATTGTTACACTTTTATGTAACTATTTTGGCACAAATTCAAGATATGCGGAACTTTGATAGCAAGGTAAAACTTTTACCACATAACTTATTTGAAGAACTCGTTCATTAATAAAACTAAAAGCTCTGAAATAAAACAAATTATTATAATAACAAAAAACCCGACAGCTAAAAAATAATTAACTGAAAAGAGAAAAACAAATACTAAACTCCATTTGAAATAACATTAGACATGTTTCCAAATCTTTTTACAGTCCGTTCAACCGATTTTGAGTTCTATCCCGTCAACATAAGGATGATATAAAAAGCATACACTATTGAACAAAAATATAGGCAGCATATTAGCAGCACCCGAATATCATGAAACTGACCATAACCGGTGAACTGTACACATCTGCGTACCCCTTTACGAGCTTACTGGCGTGATGTTATGTTATGAAATGGTATAAACAATAAACAGTCATGCGATTGCAGCAATCCCGAGAGATTTGCCGTTATTTATTGAAGAGTTCTGTTGTATATCTCCGAATTTCTTCATCAGATTTTCACCAAATTAGAATGGGACCAATTTCGAAACATATTCTTTCAAACAAAAAAAGGATTTTAAAATCGGTCCACAATTGACGGAGATATCGGTGAAAATACATAAACAAAAAAAAACGTACATAATGTCGAACATAGAACGTCCTCCTTTTTGGGAAGTCGGTTAAAAAGTAGTTTCTAAATCTATCACATCAATAAATTAAAATATTGTTATTCGAAGCTACCAGGAAATTATGAAGCCACACAGGAATGTCCTAAGCACAAAACCCCTTTATCCATTCGCTCTTCTAGGTCTAAGTTCACATGCCCTCGACAGACCCTCATTCATGCAGGCGCAGCCACGGGCCAGAGCTAGTGAATAGATAGCCGTTGTTACTACTGAGTACTGACACTCGATACTTGAGGTCATTGCATTACTGCCGCAGTTGGTAAGTCGTAGCTTTGAAATGTTTGTACTAGAGATGTAGCATTACGGATAGGAATTTGGCCGAATACCGAATATTCGCCTTTGCTCATGGCCGAAGTAGTTACTGCAGTAGCAGCGGTAGTTAGTACAGCTGCTTTTGGTTAGACTAGAAGCAGACCCCAACATTTGAGAAAAAGTATAAGCAGATTGATTGGTTTTGACCGAAGCGCCGAATATTCGTTTGCGACCTATCTTATTTTATTACCGACTAGGTCACTTTGTACAAAGTCACGTATTTTTTAACATATGTTTATTTGGAATTGTATTCACATTGTTTTTAGCCTTCCTAGTAATTTTAATAAAAGACAATATCACAGTTTGAATAACAAAATTACACCATTTAATAAATAAATAGTTATTTTTGGGTTATAATGAGATTATTCAAACATTACAGACGGCCACCGATAGATTTTACATACCTTCTAAAGCAATATGTTTGGTTTAATACCGAATATTTAATAGGAGCCGAATATTCGTGCAATCTCTAATATAGACTTAGTTTTAGTGTACTCTGTATTATATAACTTACGTGTAATCATGACGTATCGCACCCTAAAGGTCTGTTACCGGAAAGAAGTATCCAACCCCTAATATTGTGATCTATTTTAGGAAACTGTTACACATTAAGGGTGCGAAATGCAAAAAAATGTGAGATCTATAAAAAAAACTATGTATGTGTTACTGTAAAAGTCCGAACTAGGGTAACACCTAGGATTTACCGGTAAATCCTAAGATTTACCAAGTCTTATTGGTAAAACTCCGAATTAATCTATGATAATGGCTTATTTTGGGCTTAAGCCAGCATTCACACGGTAAATCTTAGGATAACATTTGTTTCATGATTTATAAAAATACCTACATGATTTAAAAAAAAATCCCGTTAAAATGTTAAAACTCCAAAAAGTTTTAAAATCATTTTGGTATTTTACTGTTAATGAATGAATAAGTGAAGTGAATCCTTAATTATTCTCATCATTTCGAATCATAGTGTGTCACAGACAACAATTTTGGACATTAAATATCAAGATTGCTAATAGCCCGAAATAAACGATATCTTAGATCATTTCGGACCGTAAGACTTGGTAAATCTTAGGTTTTACCGGTAAATCCTAGGTATTACTGTAGTTCGGGCTTTTGCAGTAACATACATAGCTCACAGAATATCAAATCAATCAATCTTCCTAGCCTTTTCCCTACTATATTGGGGTCAGCTTCCAGTCTAACCGGATTCAGCTGAGCACCAGTGTTTTACATGGAGCGACTGCTCAGTTAAATCAGTTAAAATTAGGAATGTATCAAATGTTAAACTTACAAGATGATAGGTAGGATATGCAAAGATACCTAGATGCAGTCTGGGCCAGTTTAATAGCTTCAATTCTTCAAAGAGTGGCACAGTTACAATAAAGTATATAAAATTGCCTTTGTGTTGTTCACTCCATCTGCTTCGGAATGAAATCGAAAGGATCTGATGATGACAAGCGTATTTTTTTATTCCGGAATCGAATCTAGCCAGGATTGTACTCTCGCGTTGGGTTAATCATATTTTTTGTGTGGACGACTTCACCAGATGTTTGTCCACTTTATATCGCTCCTGTGGCCTTTCGTACTGGGACTTTTTGCCAGGCCGTACCGTAGCCTGTAGAACGCAGACAGTGAATACATTTTCGTAATAGAATCAGTTACCTCCAGAGATTACTTTTTAACAAGCTTTTATTTAACTTACAATGTAATGTATGTATGTAAGTGTGTTCGGGTTAAATCTTGCAACTGAATTTTAAAACAGTTATCCTCCGCCTTTAGTTTGGATGACAATGCATGGTTAGCTAAGTGACGTCATTATGAATCCAATATGGCGGATGGCCCAATATGGCGGATTAGTTATTTTTTGTGCACTGCCATGATATGGTTATCAAATGAAAGAGTTTGCTGAGGAGAATACGAAAAAGCTTGTTTCAAAAAAAGATTTCTTAATGAATACTTTTATTACTTATTAACTTCAGTTCAGCTCCAAGTCCATTGCTGGATATAGACCTTCCCCAGGCGACGCCACATGGACCGATCCTGTGCATCTCGCATTCAGATTCCCACGGTCTTCACCAGGACATCAGAATGTGATGTAGGTACTTTAATCCAAGGTTCTCCATAATTATCGTCAACCTATAGTAGTACAGTGCAGTCTCCACCATGCCTATCTGATCAGGTTTAATGCTGCTAAAACCCAGATGTGTCTTTTTGCCGCTAAGAAGAAATTTCATCCAGCTCCATCTTGCCGAGATATGGTCGTGCCGATAACAGATGGACCCCACGTCCATCTGTTATCGGGATTCAAGTCAAGAGTGAATATGTTACTTCTAGGCAAGCGTGCTTCACCGTCGACCACATCATAGCTTACCATATGGTGAGATAGTGGTCAAGCGCGAGCCTATCAACAATAAAGTGCTGGACAAAGGTAAGCATCGCTAATCGCACTCCATGTCCAAGATTAGCTTTTTATTTCGTTCGTTCATGCATAAATAATATAATACTAGCATACAGATACCTCATCCCATACAAAGAAACCGTGCCGACATAACTAGCATTTTTCGTCTGATAAAACTGATTATTTTTTTAAGAAGAATCAATCGCGTTCGGTGCCGTTCCACGGATATAGATGTTGTTAAAAGCGACTTGCATGTAAATGGGTTTACTCAATTCGTGAATACTTTTTTTTCTAAATAAAGCGACGTTTCGTTTATTGTACCAAAATGTGTTTCAAAACAAATTTAAAAAATCAGGTGGATGCCTCAGAAATTCAAAATCTATTGGAATCAATTTTAAATGATCCATTCAAATTATTTTTCAAATGTGAATCAATAACCCATTATTCCTTAATTCTGTGCTGAGGAGAGTTAATTAAACAAGCACATATTTTTTTATGAACGTCTCTAGAAAATCTTAATATTTCACAAAACTCAATAACAAATCGAAGCTTATCACGCCGTCTAGTGCAATTTATTTGAACTAAATTTTCTTTCATCGCGTTGGGAACCCGTGGTGTATGTAAAATCCTTTTCAGGAGGATCTAAAATCTATTCACATTGCTCTCCTTGTGGATACAGTTCAGATGACTCTACAGTCTACATCCAGTTCTTTGCTTGTAGATAGTAATGGATGAAACTGATAAAAATTGTGTCTAGTCACTGATTCCTGAATAGTGATAGTGTGATCCAATAATATACCTATCCAATAATCGAACCGAAGTGAATAATTTCTCATTATTATACGAGCCAGTTACTGTCCCACTTTCTTCTTCTGATTGAAAGACAGTTACCGCAGTCCTGGCTCAAGTAACTGAAGGAACTCGGGTAGGTTTTAGTCAGTAAACGCCCTTCCACTTTACTCAAAGCGGGTGAAATCATTGGATGATTTCAGACCCCAAAAAAAGGGCCTATTCTTATACAGAGAAGATTTTCATTACGGGTTCAATGCGGGTAGTCGATTTTGGAAGTCTTTTTTTTCTTTTCACCGCTGTCAGTGATGTCCAAGATAAGTACATTACGAATTGAAAAAGTTACATTGGGACTTGCTTGTATTTGAATCCAGGACCTCAAGCACGAGATACGAAATCTTAGCCAATGCGCCACCTAGACACTTTCCTTCAATTTCTCATCACTGCAGATTTTTTTGGAGTCTTGAGTTATCTGTGTACCGACTCTGATGATTACTCAGATAAATAGTAATCAAGGTTCAACTGGCAGCTAGATAAGAATCCTTATTTATTTTTACCTTAATTTGAAAAGATTCCAGTAAGAAATCAATGGCACATCAGTTCGGACTTGTCCCCATCACAACGTCACGACGCTTTCTAAGTAGTGCGGTGAAATGTCGCGGCGCGGCACGTCGGTCCGACCTGCTAATTTAAGTTACCGTGTCGTGAACAAGCACGTCGATGCCGCAACGTTACATGTTGTCGTGCCTTGTAAAATTCCGGTACATTTTACAGTATTTCTGACAGAACCAAGCAACGTTTGGTTTCGTTTTTTGTAGTTTCTGATAGTTACAGTATTTCTGAAATTTTTTTTGCATAACTAATCGCCAAGACATTTAAACATCAACTGAGCGAGCGCATCGCCACGTACTTTTTCCGACGACGTACGACGACGCGTCGTTTTGCGACGACGATACCGTACCGTGCAATAGCAAATGACGTCGATGCACTCACCGTTCTACGATGACGACATTGTGCCGTGGTGATGGGAACAAGGCCGTAAAGAATGCACCGAATCCCACTCAATTCGTAAAACGACACGCATGCCTTAACATTGGAAAGAAACAATAAAATAAAATGGTAAGTCGATCATCTAATAGGCACCTAGTTACCGTACTATGTAATGCATTGAATAATTCCATTACACGATGCCAAAGAGTAATGTTATTTGAAATTTCAATTTTAATGCAACGAAAACGAAGTGAAAATTCCAACAACAAAGACATATTAATCAAAAATCGACTGTACAGTAATCAAGATAAGGTGCATATTGATTGTGACACTGTCCATTTGTAATCAGCTGCTCGCTGCGCAGGAGCATCGCCGTCAGTGTTGGCGCGAACGCAGCGCGCATTTGATGGCCCTCGCGCACTGATTTTCTACCCTTTTCGAAGAACGCACGTAATTTTAAACGTGAAACAAAACAATTTAATTTCAAACAAGTTAAGTGTAAATCCAGTTCAGGAAGATCCTTTTGGACGAGCTTAGGAGAGGATTAACTGATCTGGTAAGTAAAGAATGCATTTTTAATAAATTTTTTAGAGTTGAATATTTTTGGCGCGAAATTTGTGAGGACTTGTTTTGCAAATTTTGGTTTGCTTTTCGATTTTCGAGTGTTATCTGATGACTGTTAACTTGAAAATTAAGCTTTTTAAGACCATAGGGTGTGTAATTGCCTGAAAAATGCTTGAAAAAATCTGAAGATCTGGAAACCTTCGTGCATAAGTGACGTCATTATTGCCCTTATTTTTGCCCGAGTTACTTTAAATACATACAATTTAAATCTACCATAAAAAATAAAATGCTAATCTATAAATTATACATATCTTTTCAAAATTTCCCTCAAATTTACAGTCGGTAATACTCATGTTCGATGTGGAATCAGATTCATATCAAGTGTTTTTTTTCGAGTCGCCATTTTGTTTGCACTTTAATATCAATCCATTGTTATTAAATTGAAGTTTCTAGAACAATGCAATAATTTACGTCACACGATAAATATTGTTTTGCGGTTTTTTATATGCAATTCGTTGCAAGAAGATAAACAAGTACTTAAAAAGAAAAATTGAACAAAGATAATTTCACTTCGGCCTTTTTAACGCGATCATCATGATCATCATTTCTGTCATAAGATGTCCTCTGCTGGACATAGGCCCCTCCCAAGCATCGCCACATTGACTGGTCCCGTGCGTCTCGCATCCAGCGGATCCCCGCAACCTTCACCAGGTCATCGGTTCACCTGGTGAATGTTCCAACGCAACCACTCCAGGACTTTCTGCCCCATCGGCCATCCGTTCTGTGAGCAATGTGCCCTGCCCACTACCACTTAAGTTTGGCATTCAAGAATTCATCACGATCATCCTATCTTTTAGGGCTCAAAATACTAATCTTTTCTTCAATGGATTGTTTGAAACCTTCCATAGCTTCCATGATCACAGGTTTTTCTTTGGCTATAGGATAACATAAAATGAGTTCATGATCATTGGCAGCCTTGTAGGTACTACAGACTGCTGAGTATAGGCCTTCCCTTGTGTGCCTAGGGGGTCTGTGCGAGCCAACACCAGATCTGCCTGCGATCTTCTTCAGCCTTCAATAACACCTATATTTGAAGAAATACATCACAGTTGTTAGTATAGAGACATACATACATAAACTCACGCCTTTTTCCCATGGGGGTAGGCAGAAACTACAGAATGCCACCTGATATGATCCTTACATACTCTATTTGCTTCACTCACGTTCGTATCTAGTCATACACGCACGCCGCACGCATGGTTACTGCACACCTGGCCTTTCTGAAGAACATCATCAATAAGATCCACGTATTTCCTTCGGGCATCCTTAAATTTCACGATACTGGATGTCACATTAAAGTATTTTTTTTTATGCGTATAGAAATTGCAAAAAATGAAAAACTTTAAAAAAAAGATTAAAAAAAAAATATTACCGACTTCCAAATAAGAAAACTACAAAGTGAAAAATAACTTTATGTTTTTAAGTCGGCGTCTTTCGTAGGTCCCATTTTTGTTGCGTTACGGACACCGACTTCCAAAAATAAAGTAATTTTTCACTTTGTAGTTTTCTTATTTGGAAGTCGATAGTATTTTTTTTACAAAAGATTTTTTTTTTTCACTTTACACCTAATAGGCAAGTTGTTTAGTAAGTTACCACAACGCCAGAATAGATTACCCGAATATCATGAAACTTGAACATAACGGGTGAAATGAGAGATCTGCGTACCCTTCAAGAGCGTACTGGCATGATATTATGTTATGAAATGGTATAAACAATAAACAGACATGCGATTGCAGCAATCCTGAGCGATTTGACGTTATCTATTGAAGAGTTCTGTTGTATATCTTCGAAGTCCTTCATCAAATCTTCACCAAATTAAAATGGGACCAAGTTAGAAATATACTCTTTCAAACAAAAAAAGAATTTTCAAAATCGGTCCACAATTGACGGAGATATCGGTGAACATACATAAAGTCGAACATAGAACCTCCTACTTTTTGGTAAATCGGTTAAAAATGATGACATATACCTATTATCAAGATAATACGTGCTGATTGACTCGTAGTCTGCATAATTAAGTAATTCGAAGGATTGTTGACCAGTATTCTACTGCGCAATTGCGATGAGTTGGCAGTGCAGATGATAACGCAATAATTTTTCGTGCGAAATTCTGGAGCGAAGTTCTTTGAGCCACACTCAGGAGGGACTTGAGAGAGTTTGCAGCCTGGCTCCAAAATAACCTACTGACCCTAAACGTCGCTAAAACTATAGGCAATACGAAAATAAAACTGCATGTTTGTGGAATAGTCGATGACGAAAGCTGTCTCTGCTGGCAAATCGAACAAGTTACGAGAACAAAATACCAAGGCATACAAATCGATAAGCAACTAACATGGGAAGCGCAAATTGACGCACTTGTGAAGCGAACAAGAAAACTTTCACACATATTTAAAACGCTTAGGTCCATCACAACGCCTAAGCTAATTCATGTGCAGTGGCAGTGGCTGAAAACATTGTCAAAATATCATGAGGATCATTCGTCTGGTGTTTGCTAGGGCTACAGCTGAGATTGGAGTCCGCCAGATTCCTTAGTCCAGAAAAGTGTTATTATCGAATTCTTCTTCTATTTGGTATTTTTCAGCACCAGCCCGGACTCTAGATTTGTACCTTATTGTATTATTTTACTTTTATTAGTACCTTATTTGTATAATATTTGAGTTCCCTTGATTTTCATGGGATCTCATCATCAGATTCTGGCTTGTGAAAATGGGACCACCTGGGTAGTTAAACTCTTTCAAACAAAGGAAAATCAAATCGGTCCAGGCGTCTTTGAGATATCGGGGAACATATACATAAAAAAAGATTCGGTCGAATTGAGAAACTGCTCCTTCTTTTGAAATCGGTTAAAAATAGCCACACGGGTCGATCTTCGAGGACCATTTATTTCATAAGAACCAAGACTCCTCCGTGTTTCGGAAAGCACAGTAAGCACATTGGATTCAGCTATCAGAAATCAGAAAATCTGACCCCAAACTTGTCAAGGCGTACAAAGTTACCAGTAAAATGCTGGTACAGTTGTTCTATCTCACGACGGCGGGTTGGTCTTAGTCGTGTGTGTGATGTACATTGTTACTGTGTGCGTAAGCTCGGGAGCGCTCAGTATCGCCTGAGCACACAATGTGCATGTACATCTCGACTAAGACCAACCCGCCGTCGTGAGATAGAACAACTGTATACAGCTGCATCTGGTTAGACGGGAAAGTGACCTCAATATGGTTGGGAGAACGCTAGGCAGATTGATGTGGTTTATAACCGAACCCTTATAAAGGTAGAACCGAACACTTTGTCATAATTTGCAGGATTAAGAAAGTCGTATAGAAAGAAACAATAGATGAAAGAAAATGGAGTCAGTGATAGCGTGATGGTGGACAGGATGATATGGAAGAAAACAAGCAAATTTCCATTTACAAGCATTCTAAATTTAGAAAATTCCTCGGCTCATTTTATTTCATATCTAGTAGTAAACACGCTAAGATCGATAATCTATCGAACACGTAATTATGTCACGATATCTTACGAAAACACCCCGATTCAAACAGTAAAGAAAACCAAAACTATTGAACGGCTGAACCGATTTTCATCAAGAACACTTGCGATAAATCACCGCCCCACCAACCAGACGACAAAATACTAAATCAAAATCAGTTCATCCGTTTAGGAGCAACACATGTCAAACTTATAACATCCCTCTTTTTCCGTCGGGGTTAAAAAGGGAGTCAGTGATAGTGTGACGGTGGAAAGGACAGTATTTAAGAAAAAAACGTCTTGTGCTGACCCCAAGTAATATGGGACAAGGGTAGGAAGATGATGGTTGAAGAAGTTTGTATAGAACAATCATCGGCTTTCGAAGGTTTTGTAATTTTCTGCAAATACTTCCTTAAACATTATATTATAGCTGCAATCATCACTGTTTAAGGTTACACTAGTCGATCATTCTTCCATACAAACGTAGTCTGGCGATTACTCCACTGTTTGGCGATGTACGTTCAAAATTAAAAATGATTTGTCTCATCATTATCTAGCCCTGTAGGGAAACAAAAATAAAATATTTGAAAGTTATGAGCGTTGTAAGTTCCATATTTAAACACTAATTTTAACGCATCTTTGGGCGGAAATAAATACCACAAGAAGAAGGAAAATTGCAAAACTGCCTCCATTCAGGGATAGATAAATAATTCAAGAATGCAAATCATTTTATTTTGAAAATATACATTTAGTCGTTTTTTCATGATATCTAGACTCCCAAAGGTCTGTTTATAAAATTTCGCGCGCTCGTTTTCGTCCTAAATCATCATCCATTTCGATACCAATTTGCAAAAGTGCTAATTCGTACGCGAACTAGCTTCCTGCTGCTCATCACAGCATCTAACTCATTCGCACGTGTTGTCGGATGAGATAGCATGCATTTTAACCTCGTGCACAAAATAGTTCGTGCCGTCGACTAGGGATACCTTAACATAACGTCTATATTCTATATACGTATATATTTTATTTCTCCGAATTCCGTGTGAAGCTCAAGTGGTTGCCAATTCGCCTTCGCCGGAATGCTCATATTCTTTCACTTTTATATAATGTGCTATTCAGTCCTTCCACCCCTCTATATCTTAAGAAACGTTTTCAGTTTCTCTGCGATTCCCACTCAAAATTTCTTAGGTCATCGGATAACTTACGACTTCAAATGCCAATGCATTCCACGAGTTTTCTGGATAAATCCTTTACTGTCCAGGCTACTCGTCTGTGGAATGCGTTGCCAGACCCAATCAAACGCGCCCAATCGTTGCCTGTCTTCAAGAGACTCGTGAAGGAGCATTACCTGTCGCTGTGATTATGAATTGACTGTCATCATTTTATTTATTGCCTTTATATTTTAGTATGTATGTATTTATGTATGTATTATGTAGCATATGTATGTATCTGCATATCTTTAATAATATATATATATATATATTTTTTTTTTGACACTGTTATTGTCACACCATTAACAGCCCCACTTCGTGTCCAGTAATTATTGTCCATGCCTGGTTGCCTGGAAGAGATCGCGGAATGCGATAAGGCCGCCCATTGTATATATTTTTAGTTTTAAGTTTCCTTTGTAAATGTTACATATGGTGTACAATAAAGTATATAATAATAATAATAATATTGCAGGTGTAGATAAATTCGGTTATTTTTGCATATTGCAATGAAAGTAGGTAATTATTATTTTTTTCTAGGCCGTCGATATTATAAGTAATATTATCAGTTCTTGATAATAGACTTAGTATCCTTTATTAGGTAAATTTCTTATCATGTCCTTAAAACATAAGGTTGTTGTTATCAGCTTCTTTCTATTTAATATCTAAAACGTTTAAAAACTTTTGTAAAAGAGCATGAATGCTATAATTTCTATGAACACGCGTAGTCGCATGTCTTCTCGCAGATTGTTTTATCCAAGCGACAATGTAATTACGCGTTTTCAGATGTTTTACTAATAAATGAATCTATAGATCGAACAATTTCTAGGTGATAGCGTTGTCACATTGTCGCTTTGATGAAATAATCAGCGACTTAGTTATAGAATGTGCCTTAGGTTAAATACAGACAAGAAACTTAATGAAAACTTGTGCTACGATCTGTCAAAAGCACGTCTAATGGCTGCGTTTAAATTTTCCGCTAGGAGCGCTGGTGTAGGGTGAGGTATTCAAAATGTCAAATTTCATAGTTTTTTGGCTTTTAGCGCGAGTTTTTTTTTTTTTTAATTGTTATTGTTGTATTTTCCAGATTTAGATAGAGGCAGATTAAGATAGGTACGGGTTTTACCAGCCACTGCTATAATAGATTTTTATGTGCCGGAAATTGTTATCCTCCTTGCTGCGCAAAACTGCAGCATATCGATTTTATATCTAATCGCACTTCTACGACATTAGAAATGATTTTAATTCAAACTTTGCTTCTGTGTGCGTAGTAACAACGTTTAATAGCCATATTTATGGACCTTACTCGCCAATGGCGCCAACTGGTGAGCACAAAAACGTTAGCTTTCATTGCGAACCGTAAGTTCTGATACGCCTTATGGAAATTAATGGATGAGGTCTATAATGGAACGAGTGAACCTAATATCTACGGCACGCTCGTTCCAGTATGTTGATCAAACTTTCACTGCATGAAGAAGAGCATATAGAAAGTATTTTTGGGGTGCCAGAAATCTACACTTAATAATATTTTAAGAGGTAAATTTTGTAAGTTTGTGAGTTCGTTTCAATTCTTCATAAAGCAGTAGGTAATAACTGATGCAATGAACGACAACATACCAGTAGTAGCTATTTTTCTGGACGTGTTACTCACGCCTTTGATTTCGTTTATCATAAGCTATTACTAAATAAATTTGATAAATATGGCATAAGGGGTCAAGCGAATGACTGGTTTAAATCTTACCTAAGTGATAGGCGACAATGTGTGCAAATATCAAAAATTATTAATGGAAACAAAGTAGAATATAAATCTAACTTTAAAACTAATGCAGTAGGAGTACCCCAAGGCAGTGTAGTGGGCTCATTTTTATTTCTGCTATATATTAATGACCTCCCCAATGCAACTCGCCACGAAACAATCTTATTTGCTGACGATACAACACTAATAATAAAATGTAATAACAGAAATAAATTGGAACAGGAAATTACTGAAGCAATCAAAGACATAATAATTTGGCTTAATAACAACAATTTAAAAATCAATATAAATAAAACAAAAATAATTCAATTTCAAACTTATAAATCAAACTTTCAGACTCTTGGTATAAAATATGAGGACAGTATCCTAGAACAAGTAGTAAACACAAAATTCTTGGGCATAATAGTGGATCAGTACTGTAACTAGAAGTCGCACATCAATTACGTTTGCGATAAGCTAGACAAATTCGTATACGCTATAAAACGTCTACGATCAACGGTGTCCATTGACGCAGCACGGATACGTATCGTCTGTGCTATCATATGGTCTAATACTATGGGGAATTTCAGTTGAAATTTTAATGGCATTTCGGGTACAAAAGAAGTGTGTTACGGCAATATCTGGCGATTTGGACAGCTGTAAACCTTTATTTAAAGAACTACACATATTACCTTTACCCTGCATGAACATCAAAGAACTATGTATGCTTGTAAAAAAATATTCGCACTATTTTCGCATTTCGCATGCAATCAGAAGTCAGTCGCAAGAAGGCTACTGCTAGAAATAAGTACAAATATGAATGAAATGTACCTCAATGTAGATTGCAAATATTTAGGAGGAATGTATATGTCAATGCCATTCAGGTGTCTAACAAGTTACCTAATTCATTTAAGGAACTTCCCATCCCCACGTTCAAGAATAAGCTGACAAGTTGGCTATTAGATAATTGCTTTTATGACATTGGCGAATATATGGAATATTGTAAAAATTCAAGATGACATAAACTTAATTTTGACATTGTAAAGTAACAATTACCTAATTGTAATAATACTAATTCATATTGGACTGACTGTAAATCGCAAATCTTAAAATTAATTTAACTTAGTTAAGAACGACAATTAAATATTTGTACACCATATATTTCGTGGTAGAATGCATAGAACTAACAAAAATATTAACACCATACTATGTAGTATACAGGGTGTCCCAGAAATCGACGTCAAGCCGTAAATGGGTGATAGGCCAAGTTATAACAGTTCTCAGAAAAATACGAAAAAAAATCTATCTCATGTTTTAAAAAAATTATGTTCACTTTAAAAATTTACTAAAAAATTCAATCCCTGTAATGGTTCTTTAACTCCAATTGCTACAAATCTCATAATTTATCAAATTTTTTTATTATTATGTAATCTTGAATAATGCTTGTGTAGATTTTTGCCTAAAATTCAAAGCCAACTCCTCCTACTTGGAAGAAAATTAAACTTTTTCAAAACCAAATTATTCAAATTTACTATTTCGCCCAACTTTAACTGACTGTACTGAAAAAAAAATGTACTACGCTAGTTTGGCAAGTAACATGAAAAATTGGCGCATTTAATAAGGATTCAAAAATGGTGTAACACTTGCTAGATTACGTTTTCAATAATTGGTCAAATTTTTTTTTGTAAATAGCCTCGGTTTTTACACAAAATGTCCATACTTCCTTAAAATGACTTTAGCTTACCTAAAGCTTTGCTAAACTCCGTTTCTAGTTCGATAGAGACGTTACGTAATTTAAGAGCAAAGTTATGATAGTGACTCAACCTTTTTACTTTAAGTCAGGACCAGTTTTCTCATCTTAGAAAAAAAAAACAGAAATCGACGTCAAGCCGTAAATGGGTGATAGACCAAGTTATAACAGTTCTCAGAAAAATACGAAAAAAAATCTATCTCATGTTTTTAAAAAATTATGTTCACTTTAAAAATTTACTAAAAAAATCAATCCCTGTAATGGTTCTTTAACTCCAATTGCTACAAATCCCAACAACAATAACTACTGCTAATAGAAACGGAGTTTAGCAAAACTTTAGGTAAGCTAAAGTCATTTTAAGGAAGTATGGGCATTTTGTGTAAAACCGAGGCTATTAACAAAAAAAAATTTGACCAATTATTGAAAACGTAATCTAGCAAGTGTTACACCATTTTTGAAACCTTATTAAATGCGCCAATTTTTCATGTTACTTGCCAAACTAGCGTAGTACATTTTTTTTTCAGTACAGTCAGTTAAAGTTGGGCGAAACAGTAAATTTGAATAATTTGGTTTTGAAAAAGTTTAATTTTCTTCTAAGTAGGAGGAGTTGGCTTTAAATTTTAGGCAAAAATCTACACAAGCATTATTCAAGATTACATAATAATAAAAAAAATAGATAAATTATGGGATTTGTAGCAATTGGAGTTAAAGAACCATTACAGGGATTGATTTTTTTAGTAAATTTTTAAAGTGAACATAATTTTTTAAAAACATTAGATAGATTTTTTTTCGTATTTTTCTGAGAACTGTTATAACTTGGTCTATCACCCATTTACGGCTTGACGTCGATTTCTGGGACATCCTGTATATGTTACGGCTAATACCCGAAGTGCGGCTACACCTAGTATTAGTGCGGCTACACCTAGTTTTAGCCGGTTAGAACTAGGTGTAGCCACGCAACATAGTCGACGGAGCCCCGCTGCGCGGGGCTCCTATTTCCGTCCGCAGGGTCTAAAGTAACCTAACACGAACGAGATGACGGGAGTCATCTCGTTTGAACCTAACCTGTCCGTGTCGGGGTGCCCTAAGCTCCGGCTAATACTAGGTGTAGCCGCACTTCGGGTATTAGCCGTAACATATACATTCTTACATATACACATAAGTACATTCTTACAAATAAATAAATACTAACTCAAATTCTAATTCAGTCAAGTTCACCAGAGGCTCTAGACAAGTGTCATTTTTATTAACGAAGGCAATAGTCGAAATGCCAAATTATAACAAATTGATCACGTGACATTTTAAAATCGCTTGGCTTACCCGTACATTTTTTACTTTTGCCAATCGTTATGGAGACGAGAGCAATATTTCGCGAACTAATATTTAAGGCATTCACTCTACACTAGTACACAATTAGTACACCTCGCTCAACTCACTCTAACTAGATTATTTCACTCTTTGACGTCCATATTATTTGTTAGGATTTCACTTGTCTAGAGTCTCTGGGTCTTTCACAGTCTCGCATTGTCTTGTGTGGCCATCTTTAATTTAAAAGTTTTCTAGTTTAAAACCGTTTGGTTTTGTGACCACTTGATTTTGAGAGAATACTTTCACTTCCCTATTATGTTTTTACTTGCAGACATGAATATGCATTTAAATATTATTTTAAGTGATTTATTTTAAAAAAATATTTTGGTAGACAGTTTCGTCCTTCTCAAATCGTCTTATCTTCTACATTATCATCGTCATATCAGCCGAAAGACGTCCACTGTTGGCCTCCCACAAGCGTCGCCACATTGAACGGTGCGTCCCGCATTCAGCGGATCCCAGCAACCGTCACCAGGTCATCGGTTCACCTGGTGAGAGGCCTTCCAACGCAACGTCTTCCGGTTCGCGTTCGCTACTCCAGAACTTATCTGCCCCATCGGCCATCCTTTCTGCGAGCAATGTGCCCTGCCCACTGCCAGTTAAGTTTGGCAATTCTTCGGGCTATGTCGGTAACCCTGGTTCCCTTGCGGATGTCTTCATTTCTGTCTGTTTTCTCTATTTATTTTCTTCAGATTGAAAGTAGTTGCATCAGGCCAACCGTGGCTGCAATTCTGTCCGCCCTTTCAATTTTTACAAGGGTATTTGTGCAATTTTGTATATCATACCACATATACTGATTCACAATCACATTAACCGCATATCCCGTGACTTTGTCGTAGGTCAAACAACGATTAGATTAGATTTGCCCAAAACTGTGTTTGTATATTATGTATTTATTGCACTGTTTTCCACAAATTGCATTTATCAGAATGCATGTTGCATGTAGTTGACATTATCTTTATTGATTGGAATTCTTATCATGTTTTGTATCGACTTTTATCATAATTACGTATTGTATTATTCCTCTGGATGGGGGAGGGCTGTCCCCCCCTCTATGCAGATGTATTGGTTAACAAAACTTCCATGGTAAAAGTGTTGGTAGATTCGTCTCTGCCAAATTGCATCTACATTTCGTTAGTTCGGTTGCTACTTACTTATTATATTTTCAGTCTATGTATGTATGTTTGTTCCTGTGTGTGTATGTGGCGTTCTAGAGACCAAACGCGTTAGCTAATTTTGATGGTTCTTTCGTCAATCGATTCGTCTTTACCCTGCGTGAATGCTGCGGATTTTGGGCGCCATATTTTGTGGCACCACAATTTTTTTAATTTTTCCAAAACCATCTTGTGGGGTATCAAAATAAAGGGTTTTAAGAGGTGATTCAAAATATATATCACTTATATGTTTAAATGTACCTAATTCTAAAAATTAATAAACTAAAAAGTTGTAAATAAAAAAAGTTAATTAAAAAAGCTGACTGCTTAAAAAGCGAACTAAAACGACATAAACAAGAAGAACATCTGGTTTTGGTCAGCCAGCTCGCGGAAATGTATCCTCCGACTGCACAGCATGATTTTCTTCTTGTTTACGTCTTTTTAGTTCGCTTTTTAAGCAGTCGGGATTTTTGATTTTTTTAATTATTATTCATGTAAAAGAGGGTGAGCCTGTTTTCATTAACCAGGCACAATTCTAGACTCCGGGCTGCTTAGAAATTCCAGAAGGAAAACTAAATAACATTTTGCCCGACCTAACTTTGAATTTTCACTTGATTGCAGACCCAAGAATCGAACATAGGACCTCGTGCTCAACTCTAGCGATTGCGACCGCTATCCCAATTTAAAACCCGCTAAAATCAAAGAGTGAATATTGTTGACCCCCTTTAAACTTGGTTAGTCCAAGTGTATAGGAGGCCAACAATATTCAACTCATTCATATTTTTTATTTATTTATTGAGGTACCGAATACAGGGCTTTTGGCCGCTATATTTGTTAAGTTATATTTGTTATTATTTTTGTAATGCTCGTGTTTGCTTTTTTGGAATGAAGTAATTTTCTTTGTTTGTTTAACACGTTCGTTGCCGTAATTACTGAAACAATTAAAAAGCCATTGTGACGCGCGCGAGACGAGTCCGCAACTAACGTTTTAAGAAGCCACATCACTGTCTTTTTCTCTGCTGTAGAGCAAATGGCCTCATTTACCGCATTTTCTCGCTACAGTACTACAAGTACTATATTACATCAAACTGGCTTCGAACGGTAACCCAACAAGCCAGTACCGCTTCATCGGCAACGGGACCTCTGGTTCCTAGAATATCGGCTTACGGACCAGCTGGTGCAGTTAGCAGTTACCTAATAAGCGTTTGGTGTATAGTTTCGACTTAGTAGTTTCCCTGTGTTTTCACAGCTTAGAGAAAAGTACGCAAAAACTGTGTATCTAAATAATCCATTCTAATAATATAAATGCGAAAGTAACTCTGTCTGTCTGTCTGTCGTTCTGTCTTTCTGTCTGTTACCTTTTCACGCTTAAACCGCTGAACCGATTTAGATCAAATTGAGCGAATAGATTGGTTTGGATAGTTTGAGACCCTGGGAAGGACAAAGGATAGCTTTTACTCCGGAAATCATCCTTTAGGGGGTGGATAGATTAAGTTTGTATGGTGAACTCTCAGATTAGAGAAAAGGGTGAACTAATAAATTCACAAGTATGGCGGCTCACACATCTTTAAAATTATGGCGTGATGTAAAAAATAGGCTATTCATAGTACTAATGCTACGCAGACGAAGTCGCGGGCAACAGCTACTTTATATTAAGGGCCTTCCACCGCTTTAGTGTCGTAAAACGGTAACTTTCTAAAGTATACTCCTTAGTAACGGCTAGGTTAAAAGGTTTGAAAAAAATATATTTATTGTTGATTCATGTACATTATTTTTTCGTGTGTCTAATAGTTTTGCTTTAAAAAAAAAATTAACAACACGATATGTTTAAAAATATTTTTACACATATCAATTGATGGCTGAAATTTCTTTATAACTGAAATAGCATATGTAAATCAAATAATATTTTGCAAACGAAACTGTTTAAAAGGAGGTTCAATATTGATATTTTGGCTCCGAGCGGGCGCACGGCCAGTACTGCGTTAACATTGGGGCGTATATATCGCCTTAAGCATATACACGCACAATATTCAGAAATTAACAGTAGGTATATGATAGGACCGCAGCAAGTGGCGTACAATTCAGTAGTGTCTGCTTTATACCCACTTGCGAAAAGGCGTGATTGTATGTATGCATGATAACAGAAATTCTAATAGAAAATTTAACAAGAATGAGGGAAGGGGCCCACGTGTGGGTCCACTGCCAGATAAACTGTGAGCGAGTAACTAGTGCACATAATCTTGCCTAAAAAAGATTGAGCGTTACTTTTATGTAAGAAATGTTTGAAAGAAGGTTTTTTTTTTTTTTTTTTATCTTTCTATGAAGGTAGGTAATCATTCGTGTTTGTTGTGCTTTCATAATTGTTATCATTGTTGTGCTTTACTTGGTCTTTATTAATCTATTTGAACTAGGCAGTTATGTAAAATCCATGTTCATTTTGTCACACTTATTCAAACTTTTACATCAAAATCAAATAGTTTATTTCAAATAAATCTCATAGGTACTGTTGAATTGCCAAACAAAAAAAAAATAGATGAATCTATACTCCATTTGTTTAGGTAGTTAACTAAAGGTAAACAATCTTGATATGTCTTTTTATATAAAATAAATCGTATAAAAGACCAACAAATATTATTTAAATTTAGTTACTTACCTAACATCGGTTTAAGTAAATACCTAATTGTAAACATTTTTAGATTCCATTTTTAGACATTTTTTTAGATAAAAGACATGTTAAGATTGTTTACATTTAGTTAACTACCTAAACAAATGGAGTATAGTTGCACGTTCGCAAGCGTCAGTAGGTCTATCCCATGGAACAACGCAATTACTTTACTCCTCCATGGAATTCAAACACACATCCTTTCCCTCTAAAACAATTAAAAATCCCAATTCAAAGCCATTCCCGGAAACCCAAGTGTCAGTTCATCGTCCTCCTAGAGCGAGATGCGTACACGCACCAAAACAAACAAGTTTTGAGACAGATGTGTAGGTGATGATACTCTTGGTACGCACTTGATGCGAGTTCATTGGACCTGTTTAGACGCTACTTGTCCAACTTTTTTATTAGTAGAACAGTTTGTTGTGGTGATTTTTATTGTGTATATCCTTTGTGGGGTTATATTTGGATGAGTAAAATTGGTGGGGATTTTCATGAGATTGGAGGAGTTTTTTTTAACCTCAAAACCAACGGGCGTGTGTGCTTAGATGTATGAACTTAAATGAAAATGAAATAACAAGAGTATGTAAGGTTCGTAGCAAGTGGCGATCTGTAGTTTCTACGCACTTCAACGGGAGATTGTCGTGACTTTATGTACGTACTATGTATGTAAAACTGTTTTAGCAGCCTTTGGGAAGGCAGTAAATAAAATTCTCAATCCTAACTAATAAGACAGCGGTCAAACGCGAGCCTTTTAATAACAAAAAAAGTTTGTTGTAGAAGGTAGTGCCGTCCCTGTTATTCGAAGACATTTGGTAGTCGTTACGGATAGTAAGGACCTCGAAAGTTTTATAATCAGTCTTAATAATGGAGGTAAGTTCAAAGTCGCTACTTTTACGAGCGGCCAACCCGTCATACTTTTCATACAAACGCTCGTACGCGATCATGCCGTTGTATCACAATTATCTTTGTTTTTTTTTTATGAACTAATAGGTATCTTATGGACTATATTTAGGTTTCTATAAAAGAAAGATTTAGAGAAACAAATTGGGTACAAGCCTCAAAAAATTTGCTGTTTTGCACAAATTTCATCTGAACTTTGGCCGTTCATAATGTATTCATAAATTGTAAAAGTAAAGAAAACATCTTGATAGAAACCATGCACATGTAATTGAGCTAAATAAAGTACAAATATTTCATTTCACAAACTTGTAAGGCTTATTCATAAAAAACAAGCTTTTCGACCATCCTCGCGTTGACGATAGATGGACCGGGAAGGGCCTAAAAGGTCTTAAAATACTCATATCTGCTTTAAGTTAGACAGGATCCAGACCCTAATAGTTGGGAAAGGCTAGGCAGATGGTGATGATGTCTGTTTTATGAACTACTTATAGCCCTCCCTGGCTTTGCCTGGATCATACTAATTTATAGCCTGTAACCATCTGGAATAATGTACCTTTGAAATGTTGAAAGATTTTTTCAAATAGGTGTAGTAGTTCCAGAGAATGCTCTACATGTATGAACAACCTCACAAAATTCGGACTCTCCCTATATTACAAGCTATATAATTATTACCTTACTTTCGTAAGTGCAACTAGACACCAATTTTGCAAGCACTTCCTGGTATTCAATTAAGCTGATAATTGACGTACTTATGTAACTTTTGATACAGTAAAATGATATGGTACTATGGAGCTGATCTCATGCCGGAGCTGGAAGGTGGCCTTAGCTACTCCACAACCAGACAAGACAGCACATAGCACCTTAGTGTTTTGGCTCATCGGATATGTACTCAAAATAAAAATTTATTTAATCAATTAGACCATTAAGGCGATATATACGCCCCAATGTAAGCGCAGTACTGGCCGTGCGACCGTTCGATGCCAAAATATCAATAATAAACCTCCTTTCGAACAGTTTTGTTTGCAAAATATTATTTGATTTACATATGCTATTTCAGTTATGAAGAAATTTCAGCTATCAATTTTTCTGTGTAAAAATATTTTTAAACATGCAAGTCGTTTTGGAGGAGTATCCAAAAGTTGCGAAAAAATATCGTGTTGTTAATTATTTTTTAAAGCAAAACTATTAGTAACTCGAAGAAACCTTGTTTCAAAAATAATTTACATAAATCCACTATAAATATATAGTTTTTTCAAACCTTTTAACCTAGCCGTTACTAAGGAGTAACGGCTAGGTTAAAAGTACCGTTTTACGGCACTAAAGCGGTGGAAGGCCCTTAAGCGGCAAATTAAAAAGTTAAAAAAATGTTATAATAATTGATTCTACCGTCCATTCGGAAAAGTAGCTTTTTATGTAGAAGAACAGACAAGAAACTCCACACTTACTCTTTTAAAAAAAGTGTTTTACAAGTATTTGCTTACACCATTCTTGTTGGAAAAATACATATATGTGAGAACGATGTTTAAAGACGTGCACGTAAAGGCGTCTAGAATAAAACAAACTATTAAAAAATACAATAATTAGGTAATTAAAAACAGGCCGAGGCAGCTAAGTTATGACTAATCTCTACTGACGGCGCCCGTTCACGAACATGACACATGGATCAGCACCTCTCAGCTCAACCATCATAAAGGGAACCGAATGATACAACACATGTGCCACCATCAGAGAGACATTAGAGAGAGCATGACACACTGTCAAATGCCAGGGCACATAAGTCAACGAACGACATATAGGTACAGTAAATAGTAGATTTACAGTTGGTACATGGAACTCACATATTTGCTGTGCAGTTATATACATCCTGTACTCATCTTCCTGCCCTTATCTCATGCTACTTGGGAACGGCGCAACACATTTACTTCTTCCATACCGTCTTGTCACGCTATCACTGACTCCCTTTTCTTTCATATCACTCCTCACATGTTACTAAAAGGGTAATTATATAAATGTGGATGGATGAAAGGGAGAAGAACGCCATAGAAAAGATGGATGGACTGTGTATTCATAACTTATTTAGTAACATGCTCATTGGGTATGTATTCATAAGTGATATTAAATTTCTTACTTTTTATTCCGTTAAAAGCTAAAAGATTAATTTTAATTATAAGTTTCAAATAATACTCGCTGGTATTTTTAATTACATTTTTACTTTCTAGATTTACAATTATTCTAATCAGACAAAAACCCACGCTGGCTACAATTGAAATTAAGTGAAAAACAAGTGCATTGAAATACTAAAATTATGATAATATAAGCCTGAAAGACCTTGAATTTTGTGAACACTCGAATGCCTGATAATTGCAATCGATGCATTACTTATCTTATCAATAAATACATCCGAAGTGAACAACTACCTACTTGCATTTAATTTTGAAGCTATATAGTTTTTGGTCGTATTTTGATGCACGTGAATTTGAATGATAAGTATTGTGCGCGGCACGTAATTTGAACAAAAATATACTAACGTTTCATTGAAATTAAACGATTTTAGCCGATTTAATGCGACCTAACCGTTGATAAATTTAAATTTTTCTGGCCCCTATATATATAAATTAATTTTATATATATAAAAATATTTTTTCTGGCCCCCCATTTAGAAAGTTTGCCCACGACTGCTCTAGTCTATACTCACCTTAAGGAACCTCTCTCGCTAGGTTAGTTTGGATTACAGCTAAGACTGAACGTTATCACAAACAAGTGTAATGCAGGTACGGCGTGAATTCGAACTGCATTCCTAATTTTTAAGTATCTAGCCTTGACTTTGACCTGCCTTCATTTTATCGACTTATCAATTCACCATCGTATCCCCACTGCAGTCAAAAGACGTCTACTGTTCTACAAAGGCTTTCCTCAAGCATCAATAGGTCGACTAATCCTGTGATTTTCCTTCGTCAATAGTTAGCAAACATTACTAAGTACATCTTCTTTAATTTTAGATAGTTATGTACCAAAAATACTATCGTGTCAGGAGTTCAGGACATATCCCCACGTAATAGTTTCGTTTCGACATGTTTCTACTTGTCTAGTGCCATTGTCTTTGTCGTTCTAGATGACATCATTATAGGCAACGGAATTATCAATCAAGGAAAGAAACCTCATTCAAGTGACGCACAAGTTCGAAAGCGAATTCATTTGTTTTTAAAGTCGCAGATTCACGCCTCGACATCCTTCGAATTTTAAAGAATTGTGTAAAGAATAAAGCTATAGATGACAAGTAAAATAAAAAAATAACCCCGACACATTTTTTATTTCATGCTACATAATTTATCTAGTAGTAGACACGCTTCGATCGACAATCTATTGAACACGTAATTTTTATGACATGATATTTTGCGAATACACCAAGTACACTTTTCAAACAGTAAAACGACCATAACTTTTGAACGGCTGCACCGATTTTTATCAAACATCAGCCTTTAAATAAAAAAAAAACATTTTTACAAAAATTACAACCGGCTTCCAAACAAAAACACTACAAAGTGAAAAATAACTTCAATTTCGGAAGTCAGTGTTCCTGTTTACGTTTCTTCGTTTTTTGACACCGACTGATGAAAATTCTTGGTGAAAATTGAATGGGACAACATGACAAGCACCAGCTTTCAAATAAAAAATAGGTTCGAAGTAGAGGTAGAATCATCAAAATAGGTTCACCCAATAAAAAGTTCTGAGGTAACAAACATAAAAAAAAAATACAGCCGAATTGATAACCTCCTCCTTTTTGCGAAGTCGGTTAAAAAACGAATTCAAAATCGGTTCATCCGTTTGGGAGCTATGATGCCACAGACATATACACAAACACACAAGTACACGCTTCAAATTTAAAACATCCCTCTTTTTCCGTCGGGGGTTAAGCAGCCTATAACTGACCCGCTGCCATTGAGGTAATAATGTACTACGCACCCCTCTGCAGGGCAAACGTCTCTTCTCAAACAGAGAAGGCCCATGCACATTTCAAACTTATATGAACTAGGTTTCCTCATGAAGTTTTCCTTGACCGATTTCAATGATATCTAAGATAAATTTAGAAAGTACATAATATTTAAAAAGTCACATTGAGACTTGCCCGTATTTGAAACCACGACTTCAAGCTCGAGAGGCGAGGTAGCCTTATGACCAACACTATTACTATGAACAATATTACGTTCTTGATTATATTTTTTTCACTCCTCTTGCTCAAAAAGTGCGTCATTTTATCGTACTCTTTCCACTAGGGGACAAAATTGTTATTATTATTTCTTTTAACCGGAAGAAATGGAAAGAGGAAATAAATACCTAATAATTTTCTTTTATCAAAGGGTCTACAAAAACGAACAAGTTGTATGTAGAATAATCATGATAAAAGACTCGACTTATTACTGTTTTATAAAAAAAGAAGAACATTTAATTTTTGAAAATGGAACTAAAAGCGGCCTCTCTTCGATAGAATACGTGCATTGCGTTGTGGCTACAGAAAAAAATAAAATAAGGCATTGGTGCGAATCTTTAGATTTTTTTTCTATTTACAAATTGAATTCTTTTGAGATTTCTTCCCAGAAAAGGTCAGCTCCGATTTAATCTTCTCAGTGACACCAAATGACATTCCCCATTTGCTGCTACTACGAAACCAATTTGTACCATTTTAAGATTTTAAACTCTAAAACCAGTGCGTTACCGATAAAACGGTTGTCGAACACGACTCTAATCGTACTAAGTGACTTTTAAGTGGATTTAAATTCCTCTGTGAAGTTTTTAGACCAACTTTTGGCCTACACTTTCGTTTTCCTCAGGTAAAAAAGTTACCTTACTTTTTGTCTGTCTGCGGCTTATTTCTGTGGTCACAGATAGGGAAAGGATGGTATCATTAAGTTGGTAACGGCTTCTTTTGGTAATTTGAGAGTTTTGATTTCTGTTGGACATGTAGGGCAGGTAAACATGAAAAGTTGTAACGGCTTCGCCGAGATATTGAGAGGTGACCTGTGTCCCAGGAGAAGGAATATTATGGGATGATTATTCTATTATGCTTTGATGTATACTAGTTCATAGGTCTAATTCCCGAATTCTGATATAAGAATTTGAAGCAGAGTTTGTCATACTCTAGTAAGAAAACCTGTCAAATGGCGTCTAAATACGGTGACAAACATTTTTAATTTCAAATACTCGATTCAGAACTGCAACTTTAAAAGTCAGAAGGACATGTCACCAGAGGGGAGGCGGAGGTAAAAACTGTCTAGAACTTTCTGGCGAATCGGGATTTTGTTACAAAATGTTTACAATGCAGCATTTAGTCTCGTTGGTCAGAGTCGTTTTAAATCGGGTTACCTTGTCTGTTCTATCTGTTTTTTATTTATTTATTTATGATGGTTTTGCTCTTGAATCTAGTCTAGGTCAGAGGTGACAGACAAAGTCGACAATGGAGTGAGATTACCCAGAAGAAGCCTGTTCACTCTAACTTTGTTGAGATTCGGGTTGAATGCGTTCGGAAACACAGACGCAGGCAGTGAGTTCCACTCTTTTGCTGTGCGCATTATCAAGGATGTTTGGAAGCTCTTGGAATGGCAACTAGGTAAGGATGGTGACTTGCAGTGCGTCTAGATGTCCGACGGTACATTGGGGCCGGTGGGATGAGGTTGTGGAGTTCATGAGCACACTCACCAAAGTACTCTATGATGTTCCTGTACAAACTTCAGGCAGTTTCAGACATAGGCTTAGTTTCATTATCATTCATAAGTCTATCTTTTCTTGAACTATTCCCCACACTTCTATACTAAAGAGCTTTGATGTAATGACCACATCACTTATCAGAGTTGTAGCTCAATTTTATTCCATTCCGCTGTCCTCTTTGGAGAACATACTCGTACCTTCGTTGTCTACGCCTATTGCTACAATGCATGATTAAAGGTTGATCTCTAGATTAATTCTTCATCAACATTCACAATAGACTAACCAAACAAAGCATACGCCAAGGAAATCTGCAAATAACTCCGCTGCGTAACGCCGAAGGCCGAGCGTGCCTTATCGGCGCGCGCGCACCAAGGTCGATGCAAGTGCATGGTCGGCGGCGGCGCGAGCGCAGTGATTTAGACTAACTGGGTGACGTCAGCGCTACTGTTTATAGTTTATAATAATAATAATAGGTATCAGTGTGTGATTGGTGGGTATTATTTTCCTGGTCATAGGATGTTAATTGTGGTTTTATCGTATCTGTCTCTGTGTGTTGGATGTTTGCAGTTATTTATCAGTTCCTACCTTGTTTATTACATATTATGGATCCTACAGTGCATTCTTACTATTGCATTTAAGGTGAGGTTATAAATTATAGCATTAGGACGGCAGTCTTAAACAAGAGAGCTTTATCATCATTCTCTTAATGTTGTATTAATTTGATCTTGTCATTGTGTCACCGAGTTGCCAACTTGTCGGTATTTTATTGGTTGAATTTCTGGGAGTGTGCGATGGAATTGCATGATCTAATGCCGCCTAGCCCGTTTCATGATTGGACTACCAGACGTACGGCGATGCGCCATCGGTACATGGTAGACATCCCACCCGTACGCACTAAACGTTTTGGGAACATTTTTATTATGCGTACAGCTAAGTAGTGGAATTCCCTGCCGAGTCTGTTTCCCGATAACTACAATCTAGGGGTCTTTAAGTCAATAGTGAATAGGTTATTTCTAGGCAAGCGTGCTTCACCGTCCATCACATCATCGCTTACCATCAGGTGATATAGTGGTCAAGCGCGAGCCTAAAGTCTACAAAAAAAAACCAGGCATGATGGCATTAATTCCATCAATAAGCTACATTGTAGAGGTTTATTTTGAGAGATACGAGTATCTTTACTAATGTTATGGATCTTCTATAAGCTTCTCTTTTCTTCTGTTAATATCAACGCTTGTTTAGTCAAAGGCTATTCTGGTAGATAATGTACCTACATCATTGTTTAATCCAAGTTAGTTCATCTGGTATTACTTTTTATGCTCCATTTTAAGAGTTAACTGTTTTCTTCTGCACCAAGGAATTGGCCGATGCGATCGCACATCTTGATTGCATTTCATCATTAATTGAGCTGAACCGAAAAAAACGACATTCTATTTTTAGTATACATTTTATTTTATTACAGTTTTAAGTATTTCTAATAGAAACCAAGTTGTCTAAAAATACAGTCAATCCCAATGACCCGGGTGCATCCAGAGAAATAGAAACAAACTAAAAGATTTGTGAGTAATTCCGCTGCTACTAAATTCCTTTCATCATAAGTAGGTACCTGTACTGTAACTGTAAACTTCGTGGCTGAATAAAAACAGTCGCATGGGTCGATCTTCGAGGTTATGGAACGCTTGCGCAGGTTGATCCGCGGATAGTTGATCATTAATTATAAGAATCCTCCGTGGCTTGGAAAGCACGCTAAACCGTTGCTCCCAGCCACAGATAATATAATACTAGAATACAGATGCCTCATCCCATACAAAGAAACCATGCCGAGCATTTTTCTTCTTATAAAACTTATTATTTTTTGTACATCGTTCGCGTTCGGTTCCGTTCCACGGCGATATATAGATGGTGTTAGCAGTTACTTGCAAGTAAAAGGGTTTACTCGGTTCATGAATATATTTTTCTTTAAATACAGTGACGATTTGTTTTTTAGTATGTTTTGCACGTTTGCTACAATACAAAATTACACAATCGAGTGGCATGCCTCAGAAATTTAAAACCGCGCCATCTATAAGCATCAATTTTAAATGATCCGTTCAACAAATAATCTTTGGAATGTGAATTAAGAGCCCAATATTTCATATTTTTTGCTTAGGAGACGTGAATATAAAATATTTAGGTATGTTCAATTCCAGAAAATGTTAATTTTACACACAAATTAGTGCATATCGCGCCATCTAATGGTATTTATTTGAACCAAATTTTCTTTCTTAGTGCTGGGACCCCGTGTTCCCATATGTAGATATTTGGTAATTTTTGCAAGTTATCAGAAGTCGGCAATTACGGAACCCTTTTTCAAGACTGATGATGCTAGTATTATATTATCTGTGACTGATGTCAGAACAACCGTTTGATCAATGGGTACTGTATTGCCAGCAGCCGTATTGCGTAATGAATTCGGTCTAGTACTTATTGTAGGATGAATGGATATAATTAACTCAATTTTTAAAAACACCAATTACTGTACACAATTGCATTATAATCAATGTTATTAGTAAACAAAAACATTGGACAGTGACCGAATGATTGTCCAACAAAATGCTGATAAAATGTCATTGACTTTGCTTTAATAACTATCATTGTTGGCATTCTAAACTAATGCACTATTCATTTAAATATGATTTACTTTCCAAGACAAAGGTAAACCTACGTACAGTAGCTATGGCTTCGTTTCAGTGAAAAAAAAAAAGTGAACTGGCCTCTTAATATATTAGCCTCCGTTCGATGCCAGGCCATCTCTATACTTCTTAAAAGATAGCTTGATCTCTGCGACAACTGTCAGTATCAATACAGTAACAATAGCGCTTGACAGGCTAACAATAACGTATACGTCAGTTTGACATATTTCGCAGAGATCAAGCTCTCTTATAAGAAGTACAGTGTCTGGGAACTAATAATCGCACGCGGTGGACGGACGCGACTAATAGAATATCTGGGTAATGAGTGTACAATAAATTGTGCAGACTATCGGACATAAGTCGTGGACGTAACCTTGGGCGTTCGGACGTCCGATAGACATCTCGCCCGCTGGATGTTTCATCTGTGCACATATATCAGTTGCGTCTGATAGTTTGTGCCGACCTTATCCTGCCACAGATGTGTGGTCGACTGTACTAATGCAAGCAGAAGATGGTTCTCAATTCATCTGCGTTTTTATACGCGACTGTAGCGAAATCTAAAAGAAGTGTGAGGTATGCAATCAATTCCCAATATGTAATCGGAAAATGGCATACAGGCATGCTAGAATCAGGATATATAATACGTTTTATCTCTAAAAACAGTGAAGGAAAACATCGTGAGCATGTCCTAGAACCAAAAATTCGAAGACATTTGACATACATCAACCCGCACTGGGCTCGCGTGGTGGATTACGGCCCATTCCCTCTCACAGTTAGGAGGCCTGTGTCCCTGCAGTGGGAACTATAAAAGGCTGGTGATGATACTTTTTATCCCGAAACTACGTTCGGATCAGATTATCATGACGGATTATCTTAACTTTAGTCTAAAGAAATAATCGAATAATACTAAGTGCTGAGCTTTTCTGTTGACAGTGCGAGCTTCATTATCTTTTCTTCACTTAGGAGACGTATCAGGGGGACTTTCACCAAATCGTGTCTTAATCCGCTTGAATAATTTGTTCTGAGTTCGATGCAGCCCTGAAAAAAAAAAAAAAATTTCGTGTATTGGTAAAAATGTATACCGAAACCCAGAACAGTTTTAATTTAGACATAACCAGCTTTTTCCGTGGTTTCATACAACAAGAACCGTGAATTTTTGGGATAAAAGTAGCCTATGAAAGAATTACACCGAGTTCTAAAACAAAACACTACAAAGCAAAAAACAACTTTCTTTTCAGAAGTCGGTTTAATTGTTTGTAAAAAAGTTTTTATAACACATTTGCTCGTAAAGGGTCTCTTATTTCACAAATTTCAATATCGTTTTGTATCTCATTACGTACTTGTGCGTTATTGTAATGTAAAACGCAGGAATTTCTTTTTAATAAAGTAAAACTCACGGTTTATCAAGATGCTCCGTCTAAAACGAACGGTACTTTTTTAAATCTTAGCAAAAAGTTTTTATGTCAGAAAAGTTGTCAACATTTTATGAATAAAATTAACTTTGGGAGATAAAATATAAAAAGTAAACATTTAATTCTTTAATTTAATCAATTTTGACCATAAATTACAACCATATCAACCATCTATATCAAACACAAAAATATTAATTTACTTTATTAGATAACTGACTGTTTTTGTGCCTTTGCCTTAAAAAAAAGCGCTGATGCGCGCGTCTGTCGCGAAGTCTCAGAGGCAGCGAAACAGGCTACTCAAAGCCTTTTGCCCGAAACATCGACCGATAGATACTTACAAGCGTATCAAAATTTCATCTTATGGAAAACAAGCAAAGATGCAAATTCATTTTCAGAAAGTGTGTTTTTAGCCTATTTCATGGAACTTTCTTAAAAATATAAGTCAAGCTCATTGCGGTGCTAATATTCAATGCTAAAAAGCACTGTGAAAACAAAACATGGTATTGATATTAAGTCATACTCCAACTTGCTGGCATTTCTAAAAAGACGCTCAAGTGGCCATGTGAGTAAAAAGTCGTATTAAGTATTTTCGGCTGACAATGTCAAGAAGTTCCTAAAAAGAGCTCCGGATTGCCGATATTTGGCAACAAAGGTCAGTTGAAACTAAATTATTTTTATTAACTTCTTTCACTTTCGTATTTCTTTACAATATAGGTGGTTTGAATGCTGTTTTTATCACTTTTCAGGTTGTATTAATATTCGGCATAAATGGTGCATGTAGACGTCAAGAGTTGGCAAACATCACAACTAATGATGCCGAGAACCATGGCGGGTTCTTCTTGTCTAGGTCAAAAACACAAAAAATAAAATTCCAAGATCGTTCAAAATACAGAAGCATTTTTACGAAGCGCTTCGTTCAACAAAAGCGATGTCTAACAGATTTTACAAAATTACCAAAATGGAAAATGCACTAGCTAACCTATTGGCATAAATAAATTTGGAGCAATGCCGAAACAAATTACCACTTTCTTAAATTTGGATGATCCACATGAATACACATGGCATAGTTTCAGAAGGTCCTCGGCTACATTGCTCGCTGATTCAGGTGCAAACTTATTGACACTCAAACGCCACGGAGAGTGGCGATCGAACAGTGTAGTCGAGGGCTACATGGATGACTCGATGAGAAATAAAGAAGAAATTTGCTCCCGCATTACAAGGAATATAAATTTGGAGCCAAGTGTTGACTCTCGATCATCTACGAGCACACACGCGTACATTCCACCATCGTCGCCGCCGCCGCAGCCGCCTCTGTCGCCGTCACCGACTACAGAACTCTGTGGTCTCGTTTCTCCTACTTTCACTCAAGAGGGTGCGAGACGGACTGGTGAAATTGTAACTAATAATAATAACTTGACAACATTAAAAATGCCAACTGGCAACGTAATAATCAATTTTACAAACTGTTAAAATTTTTCTAACTGCTTTAACAAGTGATTAAAGATTTATTCGTTTAAGAAAGTCCCAGTTTTATATATTTCCTCGCAAATTATATGTTATGAAACGTCGTATGACATACGTGCGCTTTGATAATTATATCCTCTGCTTTCTTGTAGCAATATCGCCTCAACTGTAATTTTCAACTTACCGCATATATCATAATGTACTATTATTTTTCTCTTTTTAGTTATGGTACCTTAAATTACGATTAACATACTCATTATTAGGGTTAACTTAAATACCTACTACTCGTTAGATCATGATCAAGTATTAAAGATCTTGATCAAATCGAAGCACAAGCTTTCAAATATAAAAAAAGAATCATGTATACTTTTCGCCAATATTCTTGGCCGCCCTGAAGTTGGCAACAATAGCTGCGCAGTGGCAAATCTCATACAAAAACAGCACCGTTACGTGCCTTGCGCATCGGAAAGCCAACTTCAGGGCGGCCCAGAAGTTTGGCAAGAACTATAATCGCGTTACAAACATACAGTCGAATTGAGAACCGCCTACTTTTTGAGGTCGGTTGAAAAGCGATAATTTAGGTTTCTGTCACTAAATGATTTTCATGAGTTTCTTTCAGAGACTACTTAATAATTTATTTATTAAAACTTTATGCATACGTACAAAGGCGGACTTAATGCCTTAGGCATTTTCTACCAGTCGACCTTAGGGTGGTGCAGAGATAAAACAAGGCAGGTGTAACTAAATGAATGATAAATATATACTTAGATACATACAAATAAACAATGTTATAGATAATCCGGAACGAACAAATCAATTTTGTGATGATTCTGCAAACTTCTTGCAAATGTGCTCACGTGACTTCAATTTGAAAGAAAGCCGACTGGTTGCCATCCTGATGTTCTGAGGGAGCGCATTCCAAAGGGAGATTGCCTGGACAAGAAGGACGAATGAATAAACCCAGAGCGGTGAGAGGGACATTGTAGAAGACGATTATTGGTGGAGCGAAGATTCTTACTGTGGGCAGAGCAAAGGACTTGAACGTGAGAAGATAGATAATTAGGAGAAGTGGGTTTATCAATAAAAGAAAAGTCAAGTAAAGTAGTCAAGGCCCTCAGCTCTACGCTATCGAATGGGTAACCATTTTAAAAGGGATCGATGTGGGGAATTTTCTTGTACCTAGTTATTTAGGGGTTTACTTTAACCTAAGAGAGCTTTAAACGGTGTCTGATTCTTTCATTGATATCTGATAAAATAATAGTTACCATGTATACACAGAATATAATGCACTTGAACTGTAAACAAATACGCAAACTAAAAATATACAAAACTCACGGTTGCACACATTGTGGAGATAGAAGAAAATTGCGAACTGCATTCTTTCCATTTCTGAGATATTCCTTCTCAAAACTGTGATGAACTATACACTAAAATATCTGGAACTTTTATTCTGATTATTATTACTTTCCAATCGTTTAATAAGAATCTTCCTAGAATGACCCTGCACGTGCACTTCATTCAAACATGGAAATGTATCGACCGCGTTTTCGCGCGCATGCGTCAAAATATTACCCGTCAAAGTAAAGTTCCACTCTGTCAGCTGTCAAATTGTATTGTCCTCTCTTTCTAATACATGCAGATTTGATTGGTGAAACAGAGATAAAGGTTTATAAGGGTGACGATTGTATTTTATGGATTAATTTTGTTTGTTTCCTTCAAGCTTGGTAGAAATGTCATGTTGAACAGCTTTCGTAGTTGCAAGCTGTGTGTTCTCGTTTAGTATTTGTTTACAAGTGTTTAATAATTGATTTTTATTGTTCCAGTGCCCCGAAACTTGGCTACGTTTATTCCGGTGAGTATTTATAAATAATAATTTTCCTACTATTTAAAGCATAGCATATTGCATATTGTTATGAAATTCGTGCTGTATCGTAGCGGCCGGAATCAAAATATTTACATTTTTCATGCCTTTTCAAAGATTTTCCAGCATTTCCAACGACTAAGGTAAAAACGTAATTATTCGCCCTTATGAGATGTTATCTTCTTAGTAGTTTTTACGGATATTACAGGAATAAGTTCGGAATATGCTGAAAACGGGTTATTTCCACAGGTCCATGATTCTATTGTTCTTCTTTTTCCACCGAGGTACCTACTATTTTAGTTACTAATGGAGTTACCCTTTTTCTGGCATATAGGTATAATCCCAATTGAAATAAGGTACTCTGTACCCATTTGATAGGATTGAAAAGGTTCAGACGACCTCAACTTAAACTGTTTACAAAACATTTTCAGAATGTTTTCATCAATATTATCTTACACAGAATAATAATAAGTAAATAATCAAATCAAATCAAATATTTTTATTGAAAAATATTTATTTACATAAATGTAATTGGAACCCTGACTTCTGGGCTAGTTAAAAACCTGTGTTACAGAAGTCAATGTAAAACAAATAAAAACATTAAAATATGCTCAAAATAAGATTAAAATAAAGTAAATTTAAAATTAAATCAGAATAAAATTAGGTCAAATTCAAACTTAAATTACAATCAAACAAAGTGAAATTATAATGAAATCACAGTAAAATAAAGTAAAATAAATGCCAAACTGCAACTAAATCAAAACAAAAAAAAATACAATTAAATAAGGTAAAATTAAAATGAAATCAGAATACAATTAATTATTTTTTAAAATTACAATTAAATAAAGTCAAAAAAGAAAAAAAACATTTAAAATAACAGTAATGTTAAATAAAAACATAATACACTCAACATTAAAACAAATTTAATTCAAATTTACATATTTTTTTTTTTTGTTTTTTTAAATTTACATAGTATATAATACTTAATTAACAATAACTACCTATATATACACTTAAATAAAGATAAAATACGACGAACACGTATAAAAGGGCAGGGGTCATAGGGCGTCATAAAATTAGAATAAAATCCAAAATTTTATTTAAAATATTTAGGCTTTGTGTGGTTTGTGAGTGTTTGTTTGTGTGTTCAGTTAGAAGTAGGTAGTAATCTAAATCATGTTACTACAGGGCTTTTTCAGGGCATGGGCAATAATAAGATGTGGGACAGTAAAGGCAAACAAAAAAAGTAAATAATACACTTATCGATTAAATATTTGCATGCCTTAAATAAATGGCTAAATGTGTCTTTGAATTAATACTAATAATGTTACGACTCTTGTGCCTAACATACGACATTCTATGCAAATAAATATGATTTAGAGTCTCCCTATACATGGAGTCTATGAAACTAAAATCCAGTGGTTATATAATTCGCCATTGTGGACAAATATACGCAAAGACCATCTTAACAAAGTATCAACATACTACAATTATATTGTTGGTACACTTGTAATATTCTCACGCAGCTTGTGTATCTGTAGAGCAAAGGTAGCATTCTCATTCAGCCTTTGAACGCATGCCTGCATAATTTAAGTACTACAAACTTTGATTCACATGGCCTAGATATTTAAAATACCTTTCGTATACAATGCCCTATATTTATACGAGTTTTCGATGCCCATTGTTTTGCTGACATTTTAATCCTTATTTTTTTCGTTCGTTTTTTTTTTTGTTATGATTTAATTATAATTTAAAAAATATTTATTCTATAATGATAATTCGATTTATTTTTATATAATTTCGTTTTATTCCTTTTGGCATGCCTGTTTGGTTCTATCTTTGTCACTTGATTTTATTTACTTTTAATTTAAATATTGTAATCGCACGTCGCATTAATTTTGTAAAATGTTTTTATATTCTGTTAAATGTCGCTGATTGCACATTTGTTTTTCTTTGTGTCCAAATTGTATGTATTGCTGCAGTGTGCAGTCGTTTGTTTTCCCAAATAAATAAAATAAAAAAGTTTTAAAAGATTGGAATTAAAAACAGTAGCATTGTGTTTTAACGTTTCAGTTTTCGTTAAAAATTCGCTGATACATATTTTTTCATTTTAACTTTCGTCGTACTTGGTACTACCACGAGTACATTCGTAAACTGCATACTTGGAAGGCGTAAAGTTGAAATTCCTCTCCATATGCTGGTCCAATGACGAGATATCCTAGTCAAGATGGAATCTGCTGGATACGAGACAAACAGGACTGATCGATGCCGAGCCTCCACGCTTATGTCCAAACAGCGGACGTTTTTCGGCTTAAATGATGTTGGTAATGGGTACCCCCATTAGCAACATCATTTAAGTACCCCCATTACCAACATCACTTAATGTTATATATAATTTAATGTTAGTCCGCTAGTTTTCCTTAAATATAAATTAGGTAGGTATCCAAGTAAGGTCGAACGTCAGCACTGCCCAGGATTCACCACATAGCACTGTATTTTGAGAGATAAGAGGGATTTGTTTTTCCTTTCCTGCATGGTAGCCGTGCCCCAAAACTCCGCTTGTCATTTAGTTTAGAGTATCTGTGACCAACGTCTATCGTTATATATCTCGTTGTATTTTTGGAATGATTTGGGTTGGACGGAAGGGACTTACCAATCTCTTCGAACGAAGCACTTCGTATAATTATGATCGAACTTCACAAGTAAGTTCGTTTAATCATCAATTATACTCGTGCTTCGTTCTCGAGCCACATTCTGTACTTAGAAAGTTACAAAAGACAGACCCTTTCACTAAATCCTAGTACCTATTTGAGTTGTGAAGAAGTAGTGAAGCAATCATCTTCTCAACGATCCATAATCATCATCGTTTCTGCCTGGAATCACCCACTCCAATCCAAGGCCTCCCATTGCTTCTGCCATACTTCCCAATTCCGTGCATCTCTTATCCCGCGGCTTAGAAGATTAATTATTTTAATTTTATCACAAGTACAAGTAAAATTTAAAAATCTCCCGACACATTTTTATTTCATGCAACATAATTTATCTAGTAGTAGTCACGCTTCGATTAACAATCTATTGAACACGTATTTAAGATCTTGCGAAAACATATATTTTGAACAGCTGAACCGATTTTCATCAAACATATCTAAGAACACTCTCGATAAAGTCACCTTTCAATGAAATGAAAATCGAACCATCCGTTTAGGAGCTACGGCGCCACAGCATACAGGTACACACCTCAAACATAACACCCTCCTTTCCCCGTTCGGGATTAAAAACAGCCTCAGCTTTTACATTACATAAAGACAGATCGTAAGACAAGAGTCACTACATACACTCATCTCACGATACCATAAACCGACAATTCAATAAATATAATCTTATAACTAACTTAAACATATTCGAATACAATAAGAGGTCTTGACGTCATTCAAGACATACCTACATACGAACACGCTGCTTTCACTATGAAATGAAAAAAAGAAAGAAAACCAAAAGGAATGCGTGTATCAACCGTTAGATCGAACGAGTTCTCATAGCGGCCGAGTTTATCGCCTTTTGGGCTATAAAAGTATGGGATACCATCAATAAAGTACTTGCGTGGTATGATAATCTTGTTAAGGCTTACATTTTGGTAGATTGGTAAAGAACAGTACCAACATCGCGGCCTAAGTTTTAGTTACATCATCATCATACATTAAGTCAATAGCTCACTGAATTCATCATTTACGGTGGCTTTGCCTACGTGAATGTCGAAAATGATCCCGAGGGAACATATTCCTTTTGCTATTCCAGATTATAATCTTACTCTGTGCCAAATTTCATCCTGATCCGTTTAGCAGTTTTTGCGTGAAAGAGTAACAAACATACAAACACACTTACACACTCACAAACTTTCGCCTTTATAATATTATTAAGTGTGAAGTGTGATGAAGTTTAAATAAATAAAAAAATACACCTCATTCCGTACCGCACAGCTACGTCAGAATGGTCTCAGTTAAGCGGTCGATCTATAGTCTGTGGAGTTGAACACCAGTATTTTACACTTCCTCTCTGATCTCCACATCAGAGTAATTGGGTAACACGTTACTCCTTGATAACTCTTGTTTCCCAGACTTTCGGGTTTCTGACGACCCATAATGACTCAAAGATTAAGGAACGACAGCTGGGATCAACGGTTTAAAGTGCTGTCTAAGGCACGAAACTCTCTCACTTCTCGAACTCGATACGTGAAAATCCGACGAAACGACTTCGAAAAACACGACTTAAGCTGATGAACCATACCCGTAATAAGGCAGTTATTACTTTCCACTTGGCACTCAAAAGTGTCCAAAGACGATACTTATGTTGACACATATTGGACTTTCCTATATTAAATTAGTTTTCTTGCTGATAAAACTGAAACAGGTAACCTTGTTCTCAGTTTTGGTTCTCATGTTGCAAGTATGTAAGGACGCGAGCTCACGTTTCCTAATCTTAGCTAGAGGCTCTAGACGAGTGAGATTCTGTAAACGAAAAGGAGTTGGAGAAAATTATAAATGTATGCGAATGCCAAGCACGATCGAAATATCACGTGATCAATCCCTTACATTTCAACATTGCGAGCATCGCCATCGCTGGTAGAATGACACTTAAAAAGTAAAAAAATCAAAACATTTTTATTCAATTATTATTTATTTATTTATTTTTAATACGCTTTATTGTACACCATAAAAAACATTAATAAAAAGAAACTTAAGTCTAATACACATACAATCTTCAATCTTCTTTTTTAACAAAAAAAAGCTAAAATGAAGCTAGCAGCACATTTGCGAACGTCAGTAGGTCTCTATGGAGAAGAACGTACCCACGGACACTTTTCTCCATCAATGAATTGTAATTACAAGTATTTGGTTACAACATTCTTGATGGAAAATTACATATAATGTGAGAACGATGTAAAAGAAGTGCAAGTAAAAGCGTCTAGAGTAAAACAAACAACCCCAAAATACAAAAATATTAAAAACAGGCCGAGGCAGCCAAGTTGTGGCAAATTCCTGATGGCGCCCGTTCACGAACATGACGCATGGATTGGCACCACTTAGCTCAACCATCATGGAGGGAACCGCATGATCGAACACATATGCCACCATCAGAGAAACATTTGAGAGAGCATGACACACTTTGTTTAGAATCTCAGGTTTAAATATCAATGGAGATTGTGTTACTACGTGTCACAAGACAGGTGTATTTTTAAACTTGTCTTACCAATCAATGAACTTGCTTTTGCACCTGCCGTAGAGAAAGCATTTCTTTGTCGTGCACATTTAATTGCAATATGCTAAAAGCGTAAAGCTTAGAGGTTGGTCCTCTACTTTTAAATGTTTTGTGAAATACTTTAACTGTGCGTACTGCTAAGGACTGGAATTCCGTACCGTAATCTGTGTATCAGCAGACTACAGCAGTTACAACCTAGGAGTTTTTAAGTCAAGAGTGAATAGGTAACTTCTAGGCAAGTGTACTTCACCGTCGACCACATCATCGCTTACCATCAGGTGAGATAGTGGACAAACGCAAGCCCATCGTTAAAAAAAGTATGAATATCTGTTTATTATTTATTTGCTGACTGAGTTCTTAGTGACTCTATACAGCTATTTGCATGACTAACAAATATCCAAGCAGACTTTCACATGTAGTAGGATTTTGCAGGTGTTCTTTCAACAGATAGTGCACTTAGCAACTAAGCTACGCATTACAAAGACATTTTGTATCGCCTAACTTATGCTAACGACTCAAAACTACCTACATATTGTCAAGGCTTCCTATACTCATGCTAATTATGTAATATATGGAAGGAAGCCTGTCGCAATTTTGTGGAAGCGAACTGTGTTTTTGCAGAAATATAACTGGGTAGCTTTCCGGAATTCTTGTAAACAGGATTCCCTGTTGTGTCCCTGACTTACCTGCGGTTATATAGAATCACAGTATATACGAAAATAAGTGTTATCTCCTACTTTAATATCAGCATTATATTGAATTCAGTCCTATTTATTTAACATAAAATACGAGTACCTTTTATAACGGTTGAACGCTTTCTTGGAATATTTATCGATTTTTTCATGGACGACGCCGCTGCGCGCTGGAAAAATATAATAGGTCTATTTATTTATTTATTTATGTACACACAAAATCATTGAAGAGTACAAAGGTACTGGGGGGTGACCATAAGCTCTTACAGTAAGGCTATTTTGATATCGCGTAAGTGACAGATGTATACAAGTCATATAAATCTGTCACTTACACACACTCAAAATAACCTTACTCTAAGAGCTTATGGTCACCCCCCTGCTCATTTCATTAGAAATTTCTTCCAGCAGACCTACGACAGGAAAGTTGGATGATAAACGAGACACAGTGTGTAGAAAGAATAAGGAAACTTAAAATAGACAAAAATAACTTCACTAATCATACAGCACACCATAGAAATATAACGTGGACGCGACGCGATTGGTCAGTCGATCCTTGTGTCAACTGACCAACCAATCGCGCGCTCGGAACAGTCCCAGCGCCTCGCTTCATTACCAATGAGATCTAAAAAACGACTTCTGCGCATCTAACGACTCTTGCCAACTTACGTGCCGGGGATTTTTGTATGTCTTAACCTAAGGTTACAATGGTCGATAATTCTTCCATACAAACGTAGTCTAGGGATTACTCCACTGTTTGACGATGTACGTTCAAAATAAAAAATGATATTAATTTGTCTCATCATTATCTAGCCCAGTAAAGAATAAAATTAAAAAAAAAAAATGGAAATTATGAGCGACGAAAGTTCCATATTTCAACACTAAGGAAAATTGCAAAACGGCCTCCATACAAGGATAGATTAGTAGTTCAAGACTACAAATAATATTATTTTGAAAATATACTAAAATTTCGCGCGCTCGTTTTCGTCCATTTTGCTGCAAATTTGTAAAAGTGCTAATTCGTACACGAACTAGCTTCTTACTGCTCATCACAGCATTTATCTCTTTCGCACGTGTTGTCGGATGAGATAGCATATTTTAACCCCGCGCACAAAATAGTTCGTGCCGTCGACTAGGGAAACCTTAATATATTATATAGAAAATTGATAGAATTGCAAATTAGACTGTCCATTAAAGCTTACTTTTCTGACGTGATACATTTAGACAGGTTCTCCAAAGAACTGTAGCGACGCACTATCAGCAGCCATTCTTATCTCTGTGCTTTGTCGAGCTTTCACACGTTCCACTAGCTCATAATAAATCAAAAGCTCAAAAGCTCTTTCATAACGTCATGTACCTACGGTAAACATACCAAACACTTACCTACTTGACTCCGGAAGAGGATGTCTTCATGTCAGTAATGTAAACAGACCTTAGATGGCGTTGTTATCGGCGCTTGCGCTGGTAATCGGCCGTTCCCCTTAGTTTAAAGGCTTCTGCTGACAGCCGCGACGCGACAGTGGGACTTAATTTGTGACAAACATTTTTTAAAGATTTCTTGTGAACTGGTAACTTGACGAAATTGTGGTATGACATTAATTTTTTTTTTTAACTCTTACAACTTATTTCACAGAATCTATGCAAACAATATTCGAATATTTCTATAATTATTTGTTGTCGCATAGTCGCGTCGCACCTCTCTGCGGAAGCCCGAAGGTGTGTATAGATAAAAGATGCGCACGCGACTCATCTTGGACGCTTTTGTTATCGGTTTGTTTATATTATGTAATGCTAACAAACCCGCATGAGGTCATAAGAAATGGGGGAAGGTGCACTATCGTTCATCTGTATCGTTTCGTGTGCTAGGGGACTTATCAATGTAAAGCGTGCTTGTTTAGATAACCTTAGAAAAGTTTTTGTTATTGTTGCCAGCGTTTTGATTTGAATGAAACTGTGTTGGACTATAACCTGCCGGGCGAACACGGCCTCTGTTCTGTCCGAAACATGTTAACCAAAGAGGTAACTTATCAAAGGTTTTATTTAAATTTCGAACTGGCTTGCAAATAGAAAGCTGTTTATTGAAAAAAAAACAAAAGGTCACTTTAACGCGGGAGAAAATATTGTTATTCGTTGTTCGTCATTGATTTTGAAAAGTAATTGTACTTAGTTTAAATTTCCGCGCATTATTTGAGAAAAAGTACTATACAAGCCTTGGCCACAACTAGGCATTGATGGACTTATGTATGTGGGCCTCCCACATTTACACGTACGTCCATCAATGCCTCTTTTGCTGACCGGTGCAGTAATGTATTGTATCATATTCTAAGCATAATCCTTTACAGAAAATGACTACGTTTTATCAACATCATTGCCACATTCAAGTCAATCAATTTCTTCTAGAAGGTCAAACATTTTCATATTCCCGAGGTGGTTGTGTTTAGCTGAACGAGATGCAAATGCAGTAGACAACATTCCTTTAACCCACGCAAAGAATGCAAATTATTAACTATCAATCAACTGGTTGTCTGTTTGTCTGCCGCTATCTATTATGCTTATGAAGTTAGTTATTGCTTACATATAAATTATTATACAACGCCTTCTTAGCTTTGTACCTGCGATTTCGTTCGCTGGGCTTGCTGATTTTTCTAAACAAGCTTCTAAACACCATTTTACACTTTTGGGGTTGATTTTGCTCGCACTCGGATTCAAGCTATCTAGGTATCATTGGTACGATTCTGTTCTAAATCGGGTGAGCTGGGTTATAAAAGATGGAAGTGTGGTAATATACTAGGTTCGATTCTATAATCCGTAAGATTTGAAACAAAATGCGAATTGTGGGTGTACTTACCAAGGGCGTCGCCAGCCGATGGCCCACGTTATAATTTATGATTAAACGAACTTACCCTAAGTGAAGTTCTATCATAATTATACAAAGTGCCTTGTCCGAAGAGATTAGTACCTGTAATTAATATTGATTAAGTATTTACAATGTAGTAACGCGTAGACGTGGCTACTCGATTCACTATGTTTAAGAGATATTTTTTTTTTTTTTTTTTTTTTTTTTTCCTTGCAACCCTGTATTTTCCATTTGTCATTTAGTTTAGAGTTACTGATGTTTTATAGATATTTCCAGAACGCTTCTGGGTTATACCTTAGGGTTGGGAGGGTGTTACTAATCTCTTCGGACAAGGCACTTTGTATAATTATGATAGAACTTCACTTAGGGTAAGTTCGTTTAATCATAAATTATACTTCGTGCCTTGTCCTCGAGATTAGTACCTGTAATTAATATTGATTAAGTATTTACAATGTAGACTTTGAGAGTTAAGTTCTGGAATTATCACATAAGCTATAATGAATTTTTGAAGTAAAAACTTTCTTTAAAATTCTTAATTATATTTTTATAGACTAACCAGCATGGTTTTCCATAGGTTCTACACATAGGTTCTTAATCAGTTTATTAAGATATGTTCTTAATTATCTGTTTTGACAAATTTTTTATTTACATTCTTATTCTCATTGTTATAATGTTTATAGATTAACAATCACAGTTGAGATTAGGTAAAAAAGGTTCATATTCAGTCATTTTCTTAATTATTATTCTTATCTTTAAACAAAGTATATTTGCGTATTTATTGTCATTAAGTATTAAAGTTTTTTATAGACTAATAATCACAGTAGCTTTTAAGTAATATAGGTTCTTAACCAAAATGTTCATATATATTCTTAATTATCTTTTTAACAGAATATTTATTGCTCACTTAATATCAATATTAAAGTTTGTTTAAAGAATAACAATCATAGGTGTCATTGGAAAACTAAAGTTCTTAATTAACCATTCAAATAATATAATAAATAAATCTGTTTTAACAATATACAGTTTTGCGTTCTTATTACTATTGTTTGTTTCCTTATCAATACATTTATACTCATACTCCTTCCTTATAAGTTAAATAAGATATCTTTAATCACAGCTAAAGATTTATCTTGCTCAATCATTTTGATCCTTTACACTAAAGGTCTGTTATAAAGTTTACCAAATGTACTTGAGTTGTAACTCCAGCCTGCTGTTTTCAGTATCTGATAAATTGTCACACCTGGCTTTAGAAGTAGCAGCGTGGCGTGTGCTGTGAGCTAAATTTACGTGTACCTCAATACTGCTAGTCTTTAAAGTACACTTAATCCAACGACTGATAGTCTGTTTGGACACTTCTATGGTATGGTTTCTTGGTGCCTAAAATAATTCTTTTATGTTTATGATTAGAGGTTTTATTAATGTAGACTATAAGGGTTTCAGCTAGACATATTTCTGTTCTTTGACTGAAGTATTGATTGATTATTTAGTTCATATATAAGAGATTTTTTGAGGTCTGAAATTTTGATGGTTATATGCATTGATTGTATTTCTATACTTTGATTTTATTTATGACAGTTGTTCTAGAGACAGCATCTCATTTGGGTATCAAATTCCTAATACTTCCGGTATCTGAGATGTTTCCCAGGTGACACAGTATTTTTATTATATCTATCATCAGATGACATTCTAATATTTATTATAGTATTAACAGTGATAATGCTGATTTGTGACAGTCAAGCATTTGTTACATTTTTTACTGGAATTAGAAAGATCTGTTAAGAAATTTTATTACTGTTGGTGTTCAAGATGTTAATATTATATTTTCTAAAAAGTTAAACCAGTTTATTAAACATGTGTCAATTGTTTGAGAAGTTTTCTGATAGAGATGCTATCAACATTTCTATTGATGATGGTAGTGTGCTTCGTCACAATAGACTTCACTACCTACACATTAGACTCCGACAGCTAGAGTAAGGTTGGTATGGATTTTTCCCTTGCTGTGAGATACTATAATATTTTCATTAGGTTTGAGTATGATCATCTCTGAAATATGGGAAGTTCCTTAAGTAAAGGGAATCAGGGCAGAGTTGGCCATGGTGACCACTATGATGCCCTTAGCTTTATCCATTATGGTTTTTCATAGATCTTTTAATATGTTTGAGAATGGTGAAAACACATAAAAGAAAATTGGTTACCAGTATACTGTAAATGGGTCAATTGTAAAGGCATTTGGGTTGTTATGTATTTGTCATATTTTTTGTTAATGTGACTTACAAATAGGTAAATTTCAGAATTCCAAATTTATCTTTCAATAATTGTTCATATGAATTTTCTTTTAGTTCCCAGTCTACATCGGGATGTGACATCTGCAATACAGTATCAGCTACTTGATTTTCAGTCCACCTAATGTAAGGAGCGAAAATGAAAATATAATGGTTTTCACACCAATAACGCTGGCTAAGTTGAAGAGACGAGGGTTTTGAATTCCACTCCTTTGATTAATGCAGCCACATTTTTTTTTTTTTTTTTTTTTTTTAAACATTTAATGATGCTAATAAATCCAATTAAAATTCATTAAATATTCACATTCCTTGTCTGACCACTGGCCTCTAGCAATCTCATCCTCACAGACAGTCCCCCCCCTTGGTTGAGGCGTCAGAAAAGATTTCGGTTACATAATTAGGTTTGATTTTGTTTACTAAATTTTGAATGGGATATGGCTACCATTTAGGCAATTATTGTAGGGATATCTATGTATTTTTCATAATTTACTTGACCTTGGAGGTTTAGGATTTTATAACATTCTAGTAGGGCATGCTGAGTGCAGTCCTACAAAACATGTAATTTGTAAGGTTTCATAATTGATATGTTTTTTCTTATCTGTAGGTAATGTTACTTGACAGTTATAAGTCTTTTTGTCAATAATAAATCCCAAAAATTTACCAGTATTAGTGGGTGTAAGTTTGTTATTTACTAATTGTGATTAACTTCTTAGTATTTTGAATGTTAACAATCAATAGCCACAGGATCTTAGTAATTTGTTGGCAGATTTCATGACTTTAGTGAAAATGTATCCTCCTACAATTTACCAAGAGGGAATTCTAGATATTTGCTAGAATTTTTGTGATATTTCATAAGAAGCTATTGTTATGTAAAGTATGGCCATGGAACTATCATTTGATATCATCTTTAACTCTGTGCACAAATCTTCAGGTTAGAAATGGCTTGCATCAATGAACTTATTAAGGCTTTATTGCCATTGGGTTTTTTGTCTTAAGAAATACTTAAGACAAATTTCCCTTTTCAATGCTGGCACTTAGATATTGCACCAATGGAGATCAATCAGTTGATTGTCTCTAGTGTTGTGGGTACCCGTGAAACCCTCAATCCATGATTACATGGTCTTATCGTCAGTGATAAGTTACCAATGTTTTTAAAAAATTATAAGCGACCGGCGTACCTTATTGAGTTTAGCGGCGTCAAGGTTGAGATGTAACAACCGCTTAAAGGCTGACTCAGGCGATACCCCCTGTTCTCCTGTCGCCCTTGTGGCGCTGGTGGAGCTTTCCAGTGTTAGCTTGGAATGTGTTGGGTTTTTTCTTGTCATGGGGTGCTGTTACAGCAGCAGTGTTAGAAACCGCTTTGCCAGCTCGAAAAGTTTCAGCAAGTGTTTCCCCGAACAGATATTTTTCTATCATTGTTTTTTGAACTTGGTCCTCAAGATCCTTTTTAATTGAGCTGCAGCTAAATTTGCATCTAGTCACATAAGGTGCGAGTGGTATTATTTAACTTATTAGATCTGTATCATTTTCTTTTGTATCCAGTAGTTTGGATAATGTTGCTCCTAGGCAGGAGATGGTGCTGAGTAGTCTTTGTTTTGCTTCTATGGCCTTGTTTATCAATAATTTGGGAATTTTGCTGTATGGTATAAGAACTCCAAGTTTTGTCACGTTCAATGTCAGCGGTTATTTTCCCTGCGGAAGGAGCTGAAGGGGAAATACCCGCCTGTGGTCTCTAGGGAGACAGGCCTCATGTTGCAAGATGTGCCAGACAGCTGGCCACTTCCTTGTGGAGTTCGGCCCCATCACCATACTCTGTGTTCAATGTTGGGTCAACCCCAAAATTTTGAGAACATCTGTGTTTTGTCCGGGCTGGAATTGTAAGGAAGATCACTAGTGTTTGTGGTTATTTTCTTGGTTGTATCCGACTTCAATTGTTTCCATTTCATTTGTGGCGTCGTCGTCTAGGACTTCGCCTGGAATGATTACAAAGCATTGTTTTACTTCCGGTTGATAACCGAGTTATGCAATCTGGTGGGTGTAACCAGTGAGCGTGGCGTCGTCGTCTAGGACTTGGCCTGGAATGATTACAAACCATTGTTTCATTTCCGGTTGATAACCGAGTTATGCAATCTGGTGGGTGTAGCAATTCCAAAGAATTGAACGAAACCAGTGAGCGTGGCGTCGTCGTCTAGGACTTGGCCTGGAATGATTACAAACCATTGTTTCATTTCCGGTTGATAACCGAGTTATGCAATCTGGTGGGTGTAGCAATTCCAAAGAATTGAACGAAACCAGTGAATTATTGAATGTTGTGAGACAGTCCGATGACCTGTTCGAGTACATTCGTTAGATAAAATAATTGAATTATATTTCATGATCTCGTAAGTATACGGTGAGACAGCCCGATGGCATGTCCGAATGTATTATTTGTTTCAGAGTTATTGAATGTTGTAAGGCAGTACGATGACTCCTGTTCGAGTACATTCGTTAGGTAAAAGAATTAAATTATGATATTCTCGTAAGTATGCGGTGAGACAGCCCCATTGCATTATTTTGCTTTTGGCTTGCCCGAAATGCATTATTTGTTTGAGAATTATTGAATGTTGTGAGACAGTCCGATGAACACATTCTTTAGATAAAAGAAATAAATTTCTTTTGATTGATAATCTCGTAAATAAAAGTGCATTATTTGTTTGAGATGCAAGATTAAGGCGTAGGATTGGTAAAATAGTAGTACCTAGATATATATAATAATATATTTTAACAGATTTAGGTACCTTGTGGGTCTAAATATGGCGACGACTCTTGAGACGATTTTGTTTTACTTCGAGTCTAGCACGTTTTAAATTGTTCCCAGGCTTTTTCATTTTTCTCCTGATTCTCTTGTAGGTATTCCTCGGTTGACGATGATGTGTCCTTTTTGGCACTTTTCCACTTTTAAAAACTGTTCTTTTTATTTAAAAGTTTAGATATGTGTTGAGTAGCAACGCACTATAATCGCGAATGACAAATGGAAAATACAGGGTTGCAAGGAAAAAAAAAAAAAAAAAAAAAAAAAAATATCTCTTAAACATAGTTGTGGGTTCAAATCCGGGCAAGTACAAACGTGGCTTTTTCAAATTAATCTTTTATGTACTTTCTAAGTTTATCTTGGACATCAAAGGCGGTGAAGGCAAACATCGTGAGGACACCTGGACTTATATAGTTAATGTAGATGGTTTACTAATGATAAGCATAAAATATATTCCCATAATTTACATTGGCATAACGAATATCAGCATAATGATAATAACGCATAACGTTATTAGGCATAAATGCGTTGCCATAATGTATATTGGCATAAATACTGTTGACATAATAATAATGATGCATAATATTATAAAAAAAAAATTATATGATTTGAAGCATAATGTTATAAACGCATAATGATTTTTACACATGCTGTTTTTTGGAATAAAACAAACATGTTCGTGGCTCAGGTAAAACATTTTTAAGCGATTCAAATCGATTTAAAAAAAAAACGATATTTTGAAAATTTACATTTTACCTGTAGGTATTTTAATTTTCGACTTTCAAATATGTACCCATAAAATATTATGCTTTAAATATTTATGCAACTCCTAATTATGGCAAAACAAATTAGACCAAATGAGAGTTATGCTAACCTTTGCATTATGCCAAAGTATTATTATGCCGCAGTATTATTATGCTAATAAAGGTTATGCGAAAAAGTTATGCTTAACAAAATTATGCCTAAATAAATTATGGGGGGATTCCCGAGGTGGCACATCCTCACACGAAAAGAAGGAGAAGACGCTTAAACCGCTGAACTGATTTAGATGAAATTTGTGGTATGGAGATAGTTTGAGACCCTCCGGAAGGAAAGGATAGGTTTTTATACCGGCAATCATCCTTGAGGGGGTGGAGAAGGTGATGGAAATTTCTATGGTGAACCAATAATTGAAACACAACAACAAATTATTGGGCGATATAAAAATTAGACTATTCGAAGTACTAATGCTACGCAGACGAATTCGCGTGCTAAAGCCAGTTTCTAGTGTATATATTATTTTGAAACAAACTTTACAATTACAAGTTGAGGTATTAAGAAGTATGTAAACTAAGTTGTTACATTAGTAAATAAACAGGCTGATTTGCTTCTCAAATGAAGGCTGCCTACAATCTGATAGGTACCCACATTGAAACCTAGATAGATCAGATTGCCTTGGTTAGTTGGGAAACTGATATCCCATTCATTTTATTATGAACAATCTGTTTTTACTGTATTCATTACTGAGTTACTGTGTTATTATATTAGTTTTAAGGTCGAAATTACCTAAAGTGTTACGTTCGAGGTCCATTTTGCGAAGCAGTTTTAGCGACAAAAAGTTGTCTATGTTTGTGGACTTCTGAAGGGTATAGTACTACAATGCGATGCAGAAATTGTTAAACATTTTTCTGCGGGAACCTTGAACCTCACTTTTTAAACTGTATCGTACCTATTTATTTTGTTTTATCTATGTTTTCTTCCTTGCCATGGCTTCCTATAAATCATCCAAGCTAAGCTGTCTGGCAATGATTTTTAACCTTTTTAAAACCATATGTTCATTATATTAGAGACTAGCCTTTACCTGTGATCCACCCCACATGAACCGTTTTCGGTATAAAAAAATAGCCTATGTCACTCCGGAATAATGTACCTATCCATTGATGATAGTATTTTTGAAATCGGTTAAGCAGTTTTTGAGTTTATCCATCACAAACTTACAACCAATCAAATCTGTCCTCTTTATAATATTAGTGAAGATGTAGGTTTTAACGACAGTCATCATCATCATGTCATTCGAAAGAGGTCCACTGCTGGATAGAGGCTCTTCCAAGCGCCATCACATCGACTGGTCTTGTGGTTCTCGCAAAAGTTTTACAAAGTAAACAAAGTATCAAAATCCCTTATTAAGTGCAGCCTATCAGAATAAAAACAAGCAAAACTTCAAAGGGTTTATAATCAGGTAACAAAATCATAATTACTCGGTAATCAAAGGCTGTAGAAGACAGTTATTAACGCAGCAAACTCAGAGAGAAAGCCGCAATCAGGCAGATGATATCAAGTGAAAATAACACTATGTTTGTATATGAAATTAAACAATTTAAAAGTGTAAGTGAGACAGAGGGAAGGTTCCCTATTATTGAGTCGTTACGCTCCAGATATAACGCTTGCTCCGTTTATTATATTGAATTTTTTAACGTCTGTCTGCGGTTCTTGTCCGATTTTTTCTCGATTACGGAAATGAGAAAGGGTAAAGTCAAGGCTGATGTAGACTTTCTTTTTTTGGATAATGATTTGAAAATCGAAAACGAACCTGATTATCACAAGGTAGATATAATAAAGTGATCAGATAAAGGTGAGTATAGACTAGAGCAGTTACTTGTAACAGAACATCGAGCATTGGCCGTTTTCGGTTTGCAGTGCGGGCAAAAACGACAAATGCTCGAAGCTCTGTTAAAACTAAATGCTCCAGTCTATACTCAACTTTATACTTAAAAGCCCAGCGATAGATAATTAAGTAAAGAAACAAGATTAAAACTGATACTTAAATAGACCCTAGATAGAATAAGGACACCGTTTTATTGCTACTAAAATTTATTATACTTACTCAAATCGTGTTCTTTAAGAAGGAACTGACTCCAGAATTGATGTAATAGAATCACTGTACCACAGGCTCTGCCCAAAATTGAACCAAGGCTCAAATCATGAAGTATCAAAATTATCTGATGGTTATGTCAAAGCAGCCGCTCCTCTTGCCTATAAACATATATCACCATTCAAAGAACTAAAAATTAACATAACATAATCGGCCCATAATATTCCCTCTGCTGGCTCCCTCTGGGAGAGGGACGGCTTAATATAACTAAACAATAATGTTTGTATGTTCATATGTTTGTCACGTTCTGTCATTACGAGATAAACATGATGTTTTTCTTGAAGCACCGGAAGTCGTGACGAAATTGAAAGTTAAACATTAACATGTACTTGGAGAGAGGATATCAAAGAAAAATATCCTTTTGTTTGTTTATAACTGCTTTGATGTCGTTTTATATGGGAATTATGGTAATAGATTTATCTTTACGAGTTTCTTAGTCTATGGGCTCATAGACAAGTTTAAAGTTCACACACTTGTAAAAATTAAAACATTTTGTCAATGGAATTCAAAAATTTTTCGCGGTATTTACCATATCAATTCATAATATAAAATATGCGAAAGTATCTCTGTCTCTCCATCTTTTACCTTTTCAGGCTGAACGAATTTGAATGAAACTTAGCACACGGGTGGACCAAGTCCTAGATTAGGACTAGTTGTACTGTTATTTATTCTGTTTTAGGACTTAGGATACTTTTATTCCGGGAGTATAATTATGTTCACAGCTATCCCAAGCTTGTGATTTACACGCGGTATATTTTGTAATATATAAGTAAATATTGGCAAAAGTAAATACTAAAAACCATATACACACCATTATCGAGATAATTTTAAAGCCCAAAATTAATACCAATATAAAACCGTTCTATTTACTTAATCGATATCTACGCAAAAACTTCCAACAAGTTATCAACATCAATATAATCGCTACCAACAAAGTTGAATCTACCGGGATTCAAGCTGTGAACCACTAAGGGGTGGAAAGACAAAACAATCGCCCTTCTGCTCACCACCCTCGCCCTTTACTTTAATAATAAAAATAGACGGCAGGGAAATAAACTTCCCTGTCGAAACATCGACATTTTTCAATCCATTGCTCCTTTAACACATGTGCATTTTATAATAAGTATCAAGTAAAAGATTTTTAACAACAAGCTTTTTTAACTGAAAGATACTAAAATCCAATAAGCCCAAACTCGTCTCTCACCATGATGGTATGTTGTATAGTTGAGGAGTTCCTATGGCCTCCTTCCGGCTCCATCATCAGACCAGCTCCATAGTATCATATTATTTCAATGTATCCAAAGTTACGTAAGTACGCCAAGTTTCAGCAAAACTACATGCCAGGAAGTGCTTGAAAAATGGATTAACATTTTCCGGACACACATACGAAAGCAAGGTAATAAAGAAAAAAAAGTAAGGAAAGCTTGTAATTAAAATAGTCAAACATAACAAGCAATGGATAGAATTCTGTAGATATGTTAGGGAGAATAGCGAGGGGACCAGGATTATCGACCTAACAGATGTGCCAGGGGCGAACGAAAGACAATATCGATCTTTCAACACTGCGCGTGCGCTTATATTGATTTTAGCGCGAGTTCGGTATGGGGTTACCGCTGAGGGGAGATTGTTTGAATACTTTGATTCAATATGTTGTGTATGGGAATATGAATTAAATGTACGAATTTTGGGTTGGATTTTAATGTATGAATATTGATCAAAATGTCTTATACATGCTTTTATTTACTTTCAAGTGTCCCACAGCCGAATCGTGTGTGAGATTTTCGTCTATGTGATTGGTCGATGTTAACCCTTTGCCTTGCCAAATTCATTTAAGCAATACGGCTGCTGGCGCCTGTAATCAAATCTTGCAAGTTAAATTTGATCCACTTCTCAATGTCCAATTGAGCTGAAATTTGGCACCCATGTTGCTTTCTCGTAACAATGCAATTTTTTGTAAAAAAAATATTGCGCAAAACATTTTAATGTACCCGTAAAAGCATGGTAGGATTTAAATGATAAAGGCTTGGTGACAGACCGAATGATTTCTTTGTATGTCTCTCACTAATATCTTATTTCTTTTAATATTTAGTAGAAATAGAAGTACACTAAGAAGAGTACAAAAGCTTTTCAAGGTTTGTTAGTAGCGTTTGAATTGCCTTTTGGCACAATATTAATTCGTATTATGAACAATATCGTTTTGTTAATAAGAATTTAATGTTGTGCCAATAAACGCGGCTTTAGTACTTTCTTTCCTTAAGTTTGCACCATTGCTGGTATTAGCGTCATCTCCTTCAGCCTTGTTGCATCCACTGCTGAGTATACCTTTTGTGTATCTTATTGTACTGTTGTTTTTTCTTTTGGCAGCCTTAGAATCTTTATTAATCATTTCTATTTCAAAGTCAATAGAGGATAAATCTGAACTCGTTAATTCTTAACTAATCGTTTCATAGTTTATTTAGGATAAATCTGAAACCGTTCATCAAGGCAGATCAGAAATAGGTCAAGGCAAAGCGAACATAGCAGCACTGTCATTCAGGGCAAACGCGGCTGCGCATCAAATGTGCAAGCGCATAAAACAGTCGTAAAATTTTATTGACATACAGACACATATACACGTGGAGACGTTTCGATGTTGCTATGGGGACTAAGAAAGCCGCTTTATTGTTATTTTCATAACTGTATATAATTAAGATTTTTGCGTATATAATAACGCGATGGATGTAATGTGCATCTGAATTTTCATATACTTTTGATAAGTTTCTCTTTTTAGGTTTCAAACTATTCATTACGTCCTGCCTGAAATAAACATGTCTTTCGACTGTCGTGTCTTTTGCAATAAGGCCAAGACAATGTTTTGATTGATCATTTGCAAACGTAAATCGCAAAACTGCTTAAAGTTAATTTTTGGTCTGCATCAAAGTCGAATCATTTATAACGTCGAAATATGCAGTTACCAAATTCATACGAAAATTGATAATATAGTTGATATTTGAGAAACATTTACATTTATTTAATAAATCAATATTTCGACGTTCAGCCACATCCATGATATACCGTTTCCGTTCCTCTATAAAATATACAGAACAGTTACATACATGATAGTACCTATTATAAGTTCTGTATAATATCTCATTTAAATATCCCATTATCTCTTATGCACAGGATATTAACTAAGTACCTTATCATAGATCCCGTTGTGGAAACCTGTTTCCACTATGGGTAAAAGGAAAAATAAAGATTCCCTTGTGAATCTTATAATGCTGGATTTACCTTACAAACTATACAGACGCTCTAGACAAGTGGCATTCTAACAACGAAAGCGATTGCCAAATTGTCAAACATGGATGGGATTGCCAAGCGCTATTGAAATGTCACGTGATCAATTCCTTACATTTGGTATTTCGACAATCGCTTTCGCTGATAGCTGGCTAAGTTAAGCTGTAGTAAGTTAGTTCTACACGATAAGTCATGTGTCTCGAATTAAGTCGGATTTTGAATGATCCGTTGTTCGTGACGTAATGTCTTCTCGCAGTTACGCATCATCTTCAGCGTATAGCAATAAACTGATAGATATATGAGCCACAATAACTATCAAATATTGATATAAAGGCAGGCATTCTGTAGTTTCTAGGACTCCCATGCGAAAAAAGGCGTGTGTTTATATATGAAATGCAGTTGATGTATAATTGTAGACTATCATTATCATCTTTGGTAGCCTTGTTAAATTTACTGCCGACTTTAGACCCCGTCCGTTCCTCAAGTGAACTATGCTAAATCTATTCATGCTTCTTTATTCATTTTTTATACTCGTGCCCATCGTTTGGCTACATTGTTATTCATTGATTGCTGACTTACTATATTTCAAAGTTCATCCCTGGACTGATTCAACAATGTTCTACAACAATTAAAGCTGGAATGCATATCTTTCAAATTTGATCATTGAGACCATAGTACTATTATCTAAGGATACAGCGTTGAACGCAGCGCTGTGCCAACTACGAGAATACTAGTTTTGTACTAGTTCCATTGCTGCTGCTGTTTTGTGCTGTTTCGCACTTTCGTAGTGTTATTATCTAAGGATACAGCGATGAAACTAGTACAAATTTAGTATGTACTACTAGTATATTTCGTAAGTCAACCAATAAACTGTTTACATCTTTGACGAAAAAGGTAATCTCTGGAATGCCTGATTCCGATTACGTTAACTCTTACACGTATTGTAAGCTACAACTATTTTATTGCAGAGAGCCACAGTACTTATCCAGAAAAAGCTATGGGATCGCTAGGAGAGCGAAGCCGCGGCAAAAAGCTTTTCAATTATATTTCTTATGATTGACATTCACAAAAGAATCCGTCATACCCTCTGCATATTTCCACGCATTGATCCCATCGCAAATCATTCCCACTGAACATAAATGTATTTCCTAAAGAAAATACGGCATACCTACATGAACAATGCACATTTTATGACAAGTGAAAACCTTGAACTCTGACGTCGTCATACGCAATTATTGCAGTTAAGTACACGTTTATCAGAGTGCACTGATTACTTACTTGTAATGCTGTGTTCACGGGGCAAGGGTAAAATTGTCGCTAAGTAGAATTTGAGCGTGTATTTGTGAAGGTTATTAAATGCCATCAGCCTTTTTGTATTTCTAGTTATATTATTTGAATTATTTATATTTGGGTTAGTAGGTATCAAAATCAGAATCATTTTTTTTTAATTTCATTTGGGCCTACATGGGCACATAAAATGTCGACAAAAGGTGCACGGTTCGGGTTGGTCGTTTCCAATGGAGAAGAACCGGCAAGAAACTTCACGGTTACTCTTTTAAAAACTGGTGTGGCATTAGTACCTAGATATGGGGGGACAACGTAGGCCCGACAATAAGTCTTATGAAACAAAAAAAAAAACAAAAGAAAAAAAAACGTAAATCCAGATAAAAAGTAAACAAATTTTAACAAGCATCGAGAAATCTAGAAGGCCTACAATGTTTAAACAACATTCGCAAAAAAATCGGTAAAAGTAAAAAAAAAACTATACAAAAATAAAAATAAATATATATATGATCGGTAACTAGTCTTATACTCATATAAGGTAAAATGTTGTCCCCTTATGTTTGATTTGTCGAAAGCTTTTGATACTATATTACAAAGGACCAACTTTTCAATTTCCTTTTTCTTTGCATATAGTATCTACTGTCGATGGACGGGTACAAAACATAATGTTTATATGTCGATATATGGAATACTCTTTATTACACCACAATAAATTAGGATAAAGAGAGAGATACATTGGGTGATACCCAATTTAACTCTCAGAATGGTAACTTTTTAACTGTCTTGTTTCCTCGGGTTTAAGATATTTGATTATTATTAAATACTCAGACTTAAGCTGAAAAACGTAGTCATGGGCAGACATGAAAATATTAAGATGCGGTTACTTTTCTTTATCTCCTTTCGGTGTGGGAACGCACAGCCCAGCTTTTCCCAAACCTTGTTTGTACTTTGTTTATTGTTCTTCTCTGTTACTTTGTGATTGTTGCTCTTGTGTTGTGTTTGTGTGGGATAAATGTTTTTCGCTAGTCGGTTTTCTATTCTATTCTATTCAGCAATAAATACAACAGAATAAATGGGCAGCCATTTCTTCTGTAGTGTGCATGTAAATACAACCTAACGAATGTCGCTCGTCACACTGCCTACCCCAGTAATGACATGAAAGATAAAGCTAAAGTAAAGCCTAATGTGTGTGGTCGGAAGCTGTGTCATCATCATTAGGTAGACCATCACCTTACCACTTGGAGAAGGCATGTTAAACCAGCTGTATCTTAACCCTTTTGTGTAAAAGTCTTTACTTCAATTTCTAGCTTTTCATTTCTGCTTCAAAGCTCATTTTGTTGTTCATACGACCTTGTATAAAATCAAGAGTCAATTCGTGTTGAAAGTTTATTGTCGATATCATGGTTTATATTTTTGTCTGATCCGTATCTAATCTAGGCTGCATCTGTGTTTTGTACCCATCTTATCTGAATTGATTTAGCCTTTGACCACTTTATATCACCTAATGGATGAATGGAAGAATTATATCAAGTACACATTAGATCTACAGCTGTCAACAGTGGCATGACTACCCACAACATTTTAATCGCCTTCATAACTATTATTCAAAACTACCTACACATGATCGAAATACTTGACAACTGCGTGCCGAGCTCACGTGCCCTTTATTACCCGATGATCTCCGATGATGCCCGGTCGTAACCGAATGTAATCGTCACCTCAAATTGGCTATAAGACGCGTGCGCAATATTGCGCGTTATGCGTTACTAGAAACGATTTCTTTGTCGCTGCCTGCTTCAGGAATGCGTGTGAGATGCATTATATCTGGTAGATTGTGACTTGTGAGGTAATTTCCGTTACTGGTAGGGTTGATCGCTTAGGTTACACCATAAAGTATTGTAGGAATATTCGTCTTTAAGGCGTATATATTCCCCAATGTTAAGGGCCTAGATACGCTTTAGTGCCGTAAAACGGTAACTTTCTAAAGCATACTCCTCAGTAACGGCTAGGTTAAAAGGTTTGAAAAAAAATTATATGTTTTATTATTTCATGTACATTATTTTTTAAACATGGTGTTTTTCGTATAACAAATAGTTTTGCTTTAAAAAAATAATTAGCAACACGATATTTTTCGCAACTTTTGGATACTACTCTAAAACGACTAGGATGTTTAAATATATTTTTACACAGAAAAATTCATGGCTGGAATTTCTTCATAACTGAAATAGCATATGTAAATCAAATAATATTTTGCAAACAAAATTGTTCTGGCTCCGAGCGGGCGCACAGCTAGTATTGCGTTAAGGCGATATATACGCCCCAATGTTAACGCAGTACTGGCCGTGCGCCCGCTCGGAGTCAAAATATCAGTATTGGACCTCCTTTAGGACAGTTTTGTATGCAAAATATTCTTTGATTTACATACTCTATTTCAGTTAGTGTGGAATAGCACATAGGCTACTTTTCATCCTGGTACATAGTTCCCTTGGGATAAGAAAACACGTTTCACGCGGGCCAAGCTGCTGGCACAAATATGTTAATTATATCTTCTTAATGCTGGTACTCAACTACATCTGGTGAGACTGTCAGCCGATCTCAAAACAGATGAGAAAAACGAGGTAGATTGATTATTATAATAATTATTATTATTTATATCTTCATACGCGCAAAAACTAGTTTTCTCAGAACAACTGATCATTTTACTGATCCAACTGTTTGCGATACTCTGAGCGACCAAAAAGTTTTTAGAGTAAAGATTTTAGGCATATTTATCTTTGGCCTAAAACATTTTTGAAACATCCATTTTTTTTCGTGTGAGTATGTGGCCTCCTCTGATATCAGAGTGAATGAAGCCGCCTCTATTTGAGACTTACATTAACTGGTTTCCACACGATGTTTGCCTGTGATGTCCAAGATAAACTTAGAAAATACATTTATAAATTTGAAAAAGTCTCATTGGTACTTGTTTGGATGTGGACCCACGACCTCAATCACGAGAGGCGAGGTCCTATTCACTGAACCACCACATCATCCCAAAATCTTTATAGCACAACCCTAGCCAGTAGATTGCACTTGCGCTAGCGCACTCTCTATCTACTCGCTTGTTGTGAAACGTAATGTGATGGATCGCAATCTGGCTCGGATGTAGTAAAAATGAAAGGATTTGCACGCAACAGCCTTTTTTCATGGGAATATCAGTGTATCGTTAGATATTAAGATCATTTGCTGCAGGATATTGGATTTCTTTGTTGCACGTGGAGATTCTCGAAGGATTTCAAAAGTTATTATTTTTTTTTACATTAAATCAGGCCTGTTTTCTCTAAAGGATTAGGTACAGGAACCTATAGTGCTCCAACACTTCGTGAAAACAAACAAATGGGCAAAAAATGTGACCGAGTCGTACCCTCGAGAGGGCAAGAGAAAGAGAGGGGAGACCGTCGAAAAGATGGGATGAGGACTCAAAAGCGGCCGTAGGTATAATGTGGAAGAGGAAAACCCACGCTCAGAACTTGTGGAGAGACTTGGGGCATGCTTATACTACGGCAAAACAATCTTTAACGGTGTCAACATATCTACCCTACTCTACCTACCCACCTACCTACCTATGTCTTAACCCATCCTACCTACCCTACCTACCAACCTGCCTACACAACCCTAACTACATTTTTTAACCGACTTACCAAAAAGGAGGAGGTTCTATGTTCGACTTCGAGTTTGTTTTTTTTTTTGTATGTTCACCGATATCTCCGTCAATTGTGGACCGATTTTGAAAATTCTTCGAATCAAAAATCGTTTTTTTGTTTGAAAGAGTATGTTTCGAAATTGGTCCCATTTTAATTTGGTGAAGATCTGATGAAGAACTCCGAAGATAATCGACAGAACTCTTCAATAAATCCAAATCTCTCGGGATTGCTGCAATCGCATGTCTGTTTATTGATTATACCATTTCATAACATAACATCACGCCAGTATGCTCTTAAAGGGTACGCAGATCACTCATTTCACCGATTATGTTCAAAAACAGGTTATCTATTCTGGCGTTAAGGTAACTTACTAAACAACTTGCCTATTATGTAGATACAACTAAAGAGTGAAAAATAAAAACTTTTTTACAAAAAAATAGTACCGACTTCCATATGAGAAAACTACAAAGTGAAAAATAATTTTATTTTTGGAAGTCGGTGTCCATAACGCAAAGAAAATAGTACCCACGAAAGACACCGACTTCCAAAAATAAAATTATTTTTCACTTTGTAATTTTCTCGTATGGAAGTCGGTAGTATTTTTTTGTAAAAAACCTTTTATTATTCTTACTGAAATTAGCCTATGTCCTTCCTCAGGATAGGAGAGGACAGACAGAGTTACTTTCGAATTTATAATATTAGTATGGATTAATAGGGGGCGAGCCTACTGTCTTCAATTGGGCACAGATCCAGACTCCGTGCTAGTGAGAAATTCCAAATGGCAATACCCAGTAACACTTAGCCCGACTCGGGAATTACCAACAAGGCAATCAAAGTATTTTTTTAACCGACTTCTAAAAGGATGAGGTTATCAATTCGACCTGTATTTTTTAGGGTTCCGTACCCAAAGTGTAAAAACAGGACCCTATTACTAAGACTCCACTGTCCGTCTGTCTGACAGACAGACGTCCGTCTGTCACCAGGCTGTATTTCATGAACCATGATAGCTAGTGCAGTTGCAAGCAGTTGAAATTTTCACAGATGATGTATTTCTGTTGCCGCTATAACTAAAAATACTAAAAACAGAATAAAATATTTATTTAAGTGGGGCTCCCATACAAAAAACCTGTTTTTTTTGCCGTTTTGCATATTGTATACTATGCTTGTATTATTAGAATAAAAAGTCTAATAAAATTGTAGACAGGCCAAAAAAAAAATAAAGATAGTAATGGTACGGAATCCTTAGTGCGCGAGCCCGACACGCACTTGGCAAGTTTTTTTTATGTATGTCACCTCAGAACTTTTCACTAACAAAGGGGTACGCAGATGTGTAGGTACAGTTTGCCCTGGTACACTCTAATTTCACCGGTATAGTGTTCAAGTTTCATGTTATTTTCGGTAATCTATTCTGGCATAACTGTGGCCATTATAGAAATATTTGGGAATTGGAACCTCCTTATGGACAGTTTTGTTTGCAAAATATTCTTTGATTACATCTATTTCAGTTATGAAAAAATCTAGCCATCAATTGTCCTGTGTAAAAATATTTTTAAACATCCAAAGGTAGCGAAAGCATATCTTGTTGTTAATTACTTTTTTAAAGCAAAACTATTCGTTACACGAAAAAACCATGTTTCACAAATAATATCCATAAAAAAAGTACAAATATGTATTTTTGTCAAACCTTTTAACCCAGCCGTTACTAAGGAACCGTTTTACGTCACTAAAGCGGTGGAAGGCCCTCAACTCTAAACTCTACTCAATGACCCATAAAACCCTATAAGAACTAAACACCATAAGACAATGCATGGAATCACGCCATCGATTACCTTTAACAGCCATTGCCCCATCGCCAATCGTCCATTGTGTAGACTGTCATTGTAGCCATCGGCCATTGTCTGAGGCTATTCGTGCGTCGCAGAGGAATCGAATTCGCTACCGACTGACACCCATTGAGGATGTATCGGGTCACGGTGACTTGATTTCCGGTTAATGCATAATTTGACTGGGTGATTCGCATTTTTGTTAGTCAGAAAATTAGTCTGAAGTTTGTATAGGATATTGGTGTGTTTGGGAATCGGTAAACGTAGACGTTGTTTAACCCTGGTTACAGTTTTTTTTTATATAGTCTATAGGCTCGCTTGACCACTATCGCACCTGATGGTAAGCGATGATGTGGTCGACGGTTAAGCACGCTTGCCTAGAAGAAATCCTGTTCACTCTTGACTTAAATACTCCTAGGTTGTAGTTGTTGAAGTGAGTTTATCTTAGTTTACATAGCTGAGATATTTACATACTTGTTAAGCCTCCTCTACACGTCGACAGAAGCATCCGCGGACGTAAACAGATTCTTCAGCAGATGGACAAGATGGAACACCACGAGCCGACCATACCTCTGCAGGTCGTTCAGTCTGTGTTAATTCTCGATAGACACAACTCGCACGCACGCAACATTAAAAAAATGGTTCTACCTTCTACTATCATATTAGCAATCTCAATGTGTTACTGGGTACAAACCTACATTGTATAATCATCAACTAATTACGTTATAAATAGACTCAACACGTAATTATCTCGATCAAGAACAAGTTAAGACAGGTTAGGTTAATACATAATAGTTAAGGACCAGCTCACACTGAGACGGCGATGCACTCACTCAAGATAGCAATGCAATATAGAACTTTATTTACTACACAAAAAATGAGTTACAAGCAACATATTTCAGTGAGATAATTTAAATACCCGGAATTTAAATGTCGAATTCTTTTACTGAATTTTATTGTCTACCTTTTTATCCGACTGTGACGAAGCCCAAAAGGAGGGTTGTGTTTACAAGCTAAATACATTAACTTGTCTTGTTATTCAGTACTCGAATGTATGGGACAAATCTTGCTATTCAATTTTAAAACAGTTATCCCAAACCGATTGAGCTGAAATTTTGCATACACAGTTAGTTAAATGACATAATTTTATACATCTCATGACATCATTTTATGTATGTATTAAGCTAGTCGCTTTTACCCGCAGTTTCATTTCCGTGGCCCACCCTGCCCATCAGGACACATTTTCAGGATAAAATAGCTTAGTAACAAACAATCAAATCTTTCTTCTTTATAATATGCATTTGTGTAGAAAAATATTGTTTATGCACTCCAATGATCTATACTTAATTACTTAATAATATTATAAAGGGGAAAGAATTTTTTGTTTGTTTGTTTGTACAGAATAGGCTCCGAAACTACTGGACCGATTTCAAAAATTCTTTCATCAATAGAAAGCTAAATTATTCCTGAGTGACATTGACTAATTTTCAATCCCAAAAACGGGTCCTGTGGGGTGGTCGACGCCGAGGGGAACAGCTAGTATGGATATCAAATGAAAGTGTTGACTGGGAGGAAATACGAAATCCTTTTTTAAATTAATAACTTATTTATGCAGTAAATAAAGTTCGAAATTGTATCAATATTTGGAAAAGTGTTTACAGCGTCGCGTCGCGTCACACGCGTCGTGTCTCGGTGTGAGCTAGCCCTAAGTTGCCGGATGTTGTTAAATCGCCTTAACTTAGATGAGATACGTCGGTAATTACTCATACTTAGTGCTTGGACCTACTTAATTGCCTTGAAAGACATTCAGTTTTATAAAACAAAAATAAAAAAAGAGTGAAAACAAGATGGGATCGGATGTAAAAAGAGTGGACGTTCTTTAGAGTACTATATCGTTCATTATACTATAGTAGGTAGGTGCCATCTTTGCAGTATACCTATCATATTTTGAAAGAAACGCCAGTGATCGAAAAGTTTAAAGAGAATCGTTTGTCTTGGCATGTGATGAAGAAGGATGAAACGCAATTATATGAAGTGCATGGATGGAAAGGGAAAACAAATTAAATAAAGATGGATTTTAGAAGGTTAATATATGCAAGAAAAGGGAGTGAATGATGGCTAAGCAGTAATTTTTGTCCATAGTCTAGCGCTTGACTACTATCTCAACTGATGGTAAGCGATGATATGGACGACGGTGAAGCACGGTCACCTAGAAGTAACCTATTCACTCTTGACTTAAAGCTTGTAGCTATTGCGAAACACATACTCCGACAGGGAATGCCTGTCCTTAACTGTGCGCATAATAAAAGTATTCCGAAAACGGTTAGTGCGTATGGGTGGGATGACCACCATGTACCGATGGCCATGTATCGCCGTACGGGCTAAGCGTAATTAGATCATGCAATTCCATCGCACACTCCCCGATATGTAACCGATAAAAATAATTAAAGAAGAAAGATTATTGCGGCGACCCCAAATAACTTGGAAATGGGACACGAAGTTGATGAAGATGATTTATTTTCTTTGATTTGGGTTGTGGGCCTTTTGTATTATAATTCTATTTCGGTCCTTAGGTAATATTTATATGACAAATTCTGAAAAGTGTGCAGTCTCCTGAAAATGTCTCCTGTATCGTTTCATGAAATACTGGTATTCATTATCATCACATTTCATCGCAAGTCACTTAAACAACATGGATCCATTGATAGTATTTTTTTCCGACACCGCCGTTGATTTACAAAAAAAACGTTTTTACCCACATTGTCTTCAAACCGTCACGAAATCTTAAAAAAAATGTAAAACAATGCCTAATTGTAATTAATCCGTTAGTTGTCAGACAATAGGGTTGATGACAAACCGGTATAGTCCACTGTCACATCCTGTCGCATTGTCTTACTCAACCCAGCCGTGACACGAGTCTGGCATGATGGTAGTTAGAGGAACCATAATTTTACTGTCGGAGTAAAAAATGTGGCGACACACGTGATTTTTAAGAGTGAGCTTTCGAGGACAGTAATTGCAGCAATTTTTGTTTAAGCATTATTTATAGACATGACAGATTCGCTTTTCTTTCTAATTTGACATGTCCTTGTCTTAAAGGAAGATTAAAAAAAAATGATTATGTGGTACCGACCCCACTCTATAGTCCGTGTGACTAAGGAGAGGAATTCGCAGCCGGAGTCTATGTTTCCTGATACCAAGCTCCTTTAAGTCAAGAGTGAATATGTTATGTGTCGTTTACGTTATCACGAGTGAGTAAGTTAAAAACTCAGATGAATGCGTAAATCAAATTTGGATAAGCGCCATCTGGTGACGGTAAGGAGAAACATATTTTTTGTATACATTTTGACAAAAGAGATCGTTTACGTTATCACGAGCACGTTAAAAAACTCGGAATAAACACACAGTGTGCTTATTCCGAGTTTTTTATGTCAAAATGTATACAAAAAAGAGATACCTACGGCGGTACCCACACTTGACGGCGCTTATCCAGTTTTAATACAAATTGACGTTTACGTTAACGCGATTGAGCGTGAGTAAAAACTCGCACTAATGCCTCAGGTGAGAAAGTGGTCACTCGCGAGCCTATCAATATTAATAAAAATTACTTACGCATTTAAATGAGTTCATCGCAATTGAACTGCTACCCTAAATTGGTTGAGCATGACAATAGAAAAACTCATGTATGTCTGTCTCTCACACAGGAGTGGCTATGACCAGAATGATCAGCTCGATCAGCTGTGACGGACACATCCGATTGCGGAAGGGAACGTCCTGTCTGCTCATGTTACATACCATTTGATCAGTTAAATAGGTACCCAAAGTATAAAATAATAATTCTACCCTGTTACTGCCTACTGCAGGGAGCGCTTACAGAGAAGTCAAGAGGATTGCATCACCCTTGTTCAAAGTGGGTTGGTAATTAGACGATTTCATACTTATGCTAACTGCTATCTGCCATGCGCGTGTAATGAGTACTTCAATAGCCTGTGTGTTAGATTATCATTATCACTATATCTCAAAAACTACTGAACGAATTTGCATGCGGTTTAACCAATAGAAAGAGTAAGAAACGAGGAAGGTTTTTGTTTATAATTTGTCACGGGCGAAGCCGGGCGGGTCGCTAGTAAGCTATATTACTGTTAAGTTTCATCAGAATTCGTTCAGTTGTTTATGCGTAAAAGACTAACAAACATCTATCCCTACTCACAAACTTTCACATTGAATGTGAAAATCTACTGCTCTACTTTCTTAGTTTATGGAAATTTTGTATTTTCAGGTTACCAATTATGTGTGTATTAATATATTTTTATAAATGATAATACCACTGGATTTTTTTTTAACCCCGATGGAAAAGAGGTGTATTATAAGTTTGACGTGTGTATCCACGGAACAGGATAAATTGTTTTTTTCTGTTCCTTGTAAGTATCTGTGTGTTTCTTTATTTGTGTATCTGTCTGTGGCATCATAACTCCTAAACGGATGTACCGATTTTGATATAGCCTTTTGTTTGAAAGGTGATTTTATTGAGAGTGTTCTTAGCTATGTTTGATGAAAATCGGTTCAGCCATTCAAAAGATATGGTCGTTTTACCTTGAATCGGGGTATTTTCACAAGATATCGTGTTACAAATACGTATTTCAATGGATGTCGATCGAAGCATGTTTACTACTAGATAAATCATATGCTAGATCTGGATAGAAAGTCATAAAAATAATATAAAATGTGTGAACAAGCATATAAATGATTGAAGTTCGTAAAAGACCACACACGAAGGCCCACACAAAGTTCATACGAACATAATGAAATACTAATATTGCGAACAGAATGACTGCTCTTTATTGCCTTGCCTGTAAGTGACTTATTAATAAACTAGGCATTGACACAGATTGCTCCTAGAACGTTGTAAACAGACAACTTAGTAGTATTTATTACTATGGAGCGAGTAGTATCGTAACGATAAAGTTTCATACGTCCAGTTGTTAATCTTACTTATGGCTTATGTATTCCCCAATTAACGCAGTACTGGCCATGCGCCCGCTCGGACCCTGAATATCAATAATGCACCTCCTTTTGGAGAGTGTCCTTCCCCAGGATGTCATCTATCTCCTTGCCAAATTCCATTAAAATCCGTTCAGTTGTTTAGGCGTGAAAAGCTACCGACAGATAGACAGACGTTACAGACAGAGTTACTTTCGAGTTTATAATATTACTATGGATTCTTTATGTATTCTGTAATGTAGAGTAACTTTTTTGCGTACGCGCAGCTGGTACCAGTACATTGGCCATCGACCCATGTTAGCAGGTATGCGTACGTTTCTTGTGCACCGGGGATGGAGAGTACTCCTCGGAGGAGAATCCGGTGAGGGAAACGCCGGCGTGTTCACGGTGAATGCTAAAACGGGCCCGTGTGCCCGCCATAAGCGGTACGGTAGGACACCGTGGAGTTTTAGTGGGTTGCAGTCCTACATAACTGCACTATCTCCCCGTGGTATGCTGAAATCAAAATCAATCTGCCTAGCCTTTTGCCAACCATATTGGGGTCGGCTTCCAGTCTTACCGGATTCAGCTAAGCACTGGTGTTTTATGTGGAGCGACTGCCTATCTGACCTCCACAACCCAGTAACTGCATAACACGGTACCCCTTGGCAAGACTGATGTCAGATTCAGTATTCTGACTACCCGTAACGACTGTCAAAGATCTTCAAATGATAGCCGGGACCAACAGTTTAAGGTGCTTTCCGAGGCACGGAGGTAACTCGGTATGTTGAAAATGGTCACCCGTCCATGGACCGACCTCGTCGAGCATTGTTTAACCTTGAAGATTGACCCGTGCGGCTGATATTATTTAGCCACGAGCTCCGTGGTATGCTTTGAACAAAAAATGCATGCTTTGAACGTACTCAAAGTAAAACACTACTCTATTCCACAAATATTGTGCGGAAAGAAGTTAGAAACGTTTGGGGGCTCTGGGATCTTATTCTAAAATATACTATTATATCTAAATAAAACGGCTTGAACTCTAACTTCCTTTACAAAGACATTTATTATGGTAACTGCTTCCTATGTTGAAGAGGTCTAAAGTGGCTTGTTACGAAAGCTCGACAAACGCAGTGCGTGGCTGAGATTCCATTACAGTCAATGTGGACGACGCGCATCGTTGCTTCTACGATTATTGTAAGGTCGAGTGTAGAATGGTGGCGGTCCTAGTCGTTTTCAAAGTTTAATAATTTTGTTAGAAAAACGGGTAGAATGAAAAAGTGATTATTTGAACCAGGTATAAGCATACTATAAAATGGCCTTCAGTCAGTACAATGCTTGTAATCTTCTCTTTCTTTACAGCTAAGATAAGTGCGCCTCGTTCGGAGCAAGGGAATCTGGAATGAATTGCGTTTTACCTGATGAAGTTTGTAGGAAAGTTACATACTTTTGGCTTGTGATTATCACTTGTCTTTATATTTAGGTATAATTTAAATAAAGTGTGCTTTAGTAATTCGAAACAAAACTGTTAGTCACAGCTGATCATTCCTAAGAACATAATTACACTATTGTTATCTCTTAGACGCTTCTCAGACTCAGAACTGGGTTCCCCTTCTTTCTCCTGTTCTACCGTACCTTCCCAGTCTTTACTGGGAAAATAAGAACAAATTTCAAGTATTTTTTTAAACGTCTCTTTTTTATTTCATGCTACATAATATATCTAGTAGTAGACACGCTTCGATCGACAATGTATTGAACTCGTTATTAGGACACAATATCTTGCAAAAACACCCCGATTCAAACAGTAAAATGCCCATAACTTTAGGACGGCTGAACTGATACATATCAAAACATAGCTAAGAACACTCTCGATAAAGTCACCTTTCTAACAAACAAAAACTAAATCAAAATCGGTGCATCCGTTTAGGAGCTATGATGCCACATACAGATACACAAATACACACGTCAAACTTACAACACCCTCTTTTTCCGTCGGGGGTAAAAAAGGGATTGAAATCACAGCTTTTATGACTGTAATATGGTGGCAGTACGCCCATAAGTTTTAAACGGCTGAACCGATTTTCATCAAACATAGCACTCTCGATAAAGTCAGTTTTCAAACAAAAGCAAACAAAATCAAAATCGGTTTATCCGTTTAGGAGCTATGATGCCACAGACATATACACAAATACAGATACACACGTCAAACGTATAACACCCCTCTTTATTCGTCAGGGGGTTAAGAAAATATTTCCAGTGGTATTACCTTTTAGAAAAACATAAACCTACACACATAATTGGTAACCTAAAAATACCAAGTTTCCATAAACTAAGAAAGTAGAGTAGTCGATTTTCAAATACAATGTCAAAAAATAAATAAAATCAAAATCGGTTCATCCGTTTAGGAGTTATGATGCCACAGACAGATGTAGGTACACACGACAAATTTATAACACCTCTCTTTATCCGTCAGTGGTTAAAAACAATAGTTACAAACATTTTCTTAACCATTATTGACATAAAATGAGTATCAGTCGAAGATGTAGTACAGCCCTTTATCTGAACATACGTTTTATATGTAGAAACAAATCTGGAATAGAAGACTATAGAGTTGGATGTAACCGATATTAAAGCAATACTATGAACAAGCCCTAACCCCATAACGCCATGATATACAGCCGACTGGCATGGCTGCGACATTGACCCGAGTGGCGTAGGTTATGGTCACAGATCTATGTTAATTTTAACCATGAGATACTTTAATTACTGACGCTTTTTTATGGGTTTTTAACCGTTGACAGCTTAGATTGTGTTAGTAGACGATGGGAGTGGGTGATAGGGGTTTTGTGACCATGTGTTGAGTATCCTTGTGGTAGAGATTGTCCTATGTATGTATAACTATCTGCCACTGCTTCCATTCCCTAGGTCAATAGCATTTGATGTGTTTTTTATTATCTTTAGGCCCGCGCTTCAACACTATCTCACCTAATGGTAAGCGATGATGTGGTCGACGGTGGAGCACGCTTGCCTAGAAGTAATCTATTCACGCTTGACTTAAAGACTCCTAGATTGTATCGGGAAACACAGACTCCGGCAGGGAATTCCACTCCTTAGCTGTACGCATAATAAAAGTATTCTCAAAAAGTTTAGTGCGGGGTAATGGGTGGGATGTCCACCATGTACCGATGGTGCATCGCCGTACGTCTGGTAGTCCGATGATGAAACTGGGCGGAATTAGATCATGCAATTCCATCGCACACTCCCCGTATTATAACCGATAAAAAACCGACAAGCTGGCAACTCAGCGACGATGTTCAAGGCTTTGGAGCTTTGATTTAACCAGTGCCTCATCACCGATGAGCTTCATAGCCCGCTTTTCGATCAAATCTAGTGCATCAAGCTGGTTTTTGGCAGATCCGTCCCAGAGATGAAAACAGTACTCCATGCATGATCGAACTTGCGCTTGATACAAGCTGAATTACGGAATATCATTTTTGCAGGGTTCTTAATATAATACGGGTCCAAAAAGCATTGATTGCCAAGAAGTAAACATACCTGCCGATATGATAAGACTATATTTTGAGTGTTTTTATTTACCCAGTGATCGCTACCGTAAAGTTTCACAGCTAAAAATTTTGTCGTAAACTTCCAGTTTACAAAAAAAAAAAAACAAAAACTTATTCAGCTTTTATTTAACTAAAAAGTACTATATCAATTCAGTGAGTCCAATCACGATGGAGGTATCTTTTTACCCGACTGCCGAAGGAGGTAAATAATGTGTTTATCAGTCTATGTATGTATGTTTGTTCGTATGTGGCGTTCTAGAGACCAAATGCGTTGGCCGATTTTGATGATTCTCACGGCAATTGATTCGTCTCAACCTTGCGAGTGTCACTGGCTACATTAAAATTGGAAAATAGAAAAATGGCGGCTTTTGCGCGCCATATTGTGGAGGCCCAAATTTTTTTTTCTTGGATCATCTAGGATGGTCAGGTAGCTCGCGAATATGTATCCTCCGACTGCACAGTATGATTTTCTTCTTGTTTATGTCTTTTTAGTTCGCTTCTTAAGCAGTCGGGTTTTAAGATTTTTTAAATTAACTTTTTTTGGTTGAGGAGTTCCTTGCGGCTGTATCGTTAGGCCAGTTCCATATTATTGCATTGTCTAGGGTATTACATAATTAGATAAGTATGCCAAGTTTCAACTTAGTCCGATGGCAAGAAGTGCTTAAAATTAGATAATTAATTTCTAACCGGACACGTACGGATGAAGCAGGTTATTAAAACACTTGTTATAATAAATCGCATATGAATAACTTTACAACACTTAAATTACTTCAATCTATTAATATTTACCTTAATAAATCCCAACTTAATAGGAAATCATTCTCACAGACAACCATCAATATAATCACAAATGAGTTACTAGCCAATAGACAGTCGGTTTCACACGCCATGCCAATAACCCTGCGCAGACGCATCGTATCTGCAGTTGACAAACAGAGATGTTTAGGAGATCCGTATCCATAACTGAAACTATCGGATATCCGAAATAAAAATCGATCTTCATCCGTAACCGAATCCGATATAAGCGTTTCGGATAATTTCAGATAGGGGTGGAGGATAAATGAAAAACATTACTATACAACAGGGTTTTCTGTCTAGCCGAGCCGACATACTAGCCACGCGAGTCACGTATATTGATAAATCTAATATCCATAACCGAAACTACCCGAAGCTAACGGATAATCCTAATTTAGTTTATATCCAAAAACGTATCCGAAACCGGCATTACATGTATCTGTATCCGTATCCGGATCCGAAGTTTTATATCCATAACATCCTTGTTGTCAACCATAGAGTCGTAGAGCATGCGACCAACGAGTCTGTGGTCGCAGCTGACGGCTAGACCGCACTTCCGCGATGACATTCTCTATGGCTAATGATGTTATGTGCTTGGATTATGTCCTATAATGTGGGGAATATTGTGGGGAAGTTATGTCTTGTTGACCATGACTGACCATTTTATCTCACTAATCCTAACACATACTCACAACATACACACTAATACTGATAAGCATAATGTCATTTTTGCCTTGAACTACCCGTTCGAAGTTTGGACTGAAGTTGTTGCAGGCTATTGTCATTAAATCTTGGACAAGTTCATCGGTAAGCTACTCCAAAATGGATTTTTCCACCGCGACGAGTGATGAAGACGATCTCGGCTTTTTTAAAGTCGGTTAAAAATAGAAACTGACCGATATCACTTAAGAGTACTAAGAAATTAATTAAAATGCACCAGTGTCATGTCATTGCTATAAATAAAACGTTTTTACAAGTTCTAATTGTAGTTTGTGCTTTAAATCAACATATTTTGTGATCTATTTTGCCGCTTAAAACTTTACATAAATATTTTCGCTATTAAATCAAGATACATCTTAATATGAACTTGTTTCCCAATTTCTAAATAGGTAGGTAACAAAAAGATAAAAAGATATTGCATTAAACAATATAAAAAGAGATGAATAGGAAAAAGGTAACTGAAATGCTATTAACTATTCCCCTCTCCTAGATGCCAATCTAAAATTTTGCTGTGCCCGTTATTGTTACAAATTAGGAACTAATTGTTACATATTTATAATTTCCCAGGTGTCCCTCTGACGATGTGGATTTTTTTTCAATAAACAGCTTAATATCTAGAAAAATCTTGCAACAATAATCTCAGTAATAAACTTGCTGTCAGGTACATCCCTATCCCGCATAACGTATCAACTTGATGCGACAACAAACTAGTCTTTATAAAAAGCAATTCACTCCTGTGTGAAGGCCTGTGCCCACTAGAGCGTAACAATTTGATCAACGTGCAACGTATGTGACTTGAATGCTCGGTCACTCGGTTTCAATCACTTGAAATGAACCGACATTGAATTGTATGCTGATTTCGATTTAGATATAAGTGACCAATTTAAATGGTTTATTAATAGTTTGAAAACTAATTCAACTTCGACGAATAACAATAGACTTCAACGATACGATATTTTCGGGCGGACGGTTGGCGCAGTGGTTGAGCGACTGACTGTTCCGCTGCGTGTCGCGGGTTCGATTCCCGCACGGAACAAACATTTGTATGACCTACAGATAGTTGTTCCGGCTCTGGGTGTTGTGTATGTGAGTTTATATGTTTGTAAACGCACCCACGATACAGGAAGAAATTCCTAGTGTGGGGCAACGTTATTTTAAGAAAAAAAATAAAAAAAAACCGTTTCCTTAATCCCGTGCTTACGTAAGTACATAGTGTATGAAAAAAATACACAAAAAATACTTACGTAAGTACTTAAATTAAAATAATTTTAATACCCAACAAAATGTAGGATACAAATAACGAAAATGTTTCACATTCCTTCGCTTCGTTTCAAGTATAAATAACGTAATAAAAAAAAAATGGGTTCTTACTTTTTTTTGGTTTAAATAAGATTTTATATTAAAAAGAAAAAAATGCCAAATACCGATTTCTTTTTATTTCATACTTTTTAAACTACATAATTTATCTAGTAGTAGACACGCTTCGATCAACAATCTATCGAACAAGTAATTATGACACGATATCTATCAAAAATATCCCTTTTCAAACGGTAAACAGCTCATAACTTTTGAAAGGCTAAACATAGCTAATAACACTCCCGAAAATGTCCTTAAAACTTTCAAACAAAAAAATGAAAATCAAAATCGGTTCATCCGTTTAGGAGCTATGATGCCACAGACAGATACACAAATACACACATACACAGGTACACACGTCAAACTTATAACACCCCTCTTTTTCCGTCGTGGGTTAAAAATTGCATTATCTCGAGAAACAAACGTGTGTCCATAATTTCAACTCAATCGGACTCCGGAAATTGGGTCAAATAATCAAATTTAACTTGCAAGATTTCATTACAGAGACTCACCAGACAGATGAAAATATTAAAAAAATTGAGGCCCTGGGAGTTATGGTCGCTATCAATCAACTCAGCCTATCCGTCACTGTCCATGTCCAAAGCTGGATAAAGGCGTTTCTGTTGCCCACATCACTCAGTTCCAATTTTCTCCTTCTGTTCCTCTTGTTCCAGTATACTTTTATTTACCCCAACATTACCTGATAGCCTACCTAAAAAAAAACTTTTTTACAAAAAAAATACAATCAACTTCCAACTAAAAACACTACAAAGTGAAAAATTACTTTCTTTTTTCGAAGTCGGTGTCTTTGGTAGGTACCTATTTTTTTCGTTATGGACACCGACTTCGAAAAAGAAAGTTATTATTAGGGGAGGAGGGAGAGAGAGGAAGGCACGGCGGTACGTTCAAGACTGAGATGCCTACTATATCGCTTTGATAATATGTATTTCTTTTTGCGTACATAGCTGAGAATTTACATTATACTTTTATTGCAAAAACTTAACATACACGTCTGTGTTTTCCGAAGGGTTAGGTAGATATACACCCACATCTGACCATTTATCTAACTTATATTTTTATAGTTATCGTATTCGTATGTCATTAAGTTCTACATGTACTTCTACCAAATAACTAATACCAGAATTTGATGCAACATTTCTTACTCTTGTGCCCCTCTCCAGAAATTTACCCTGGATCCACCCCTGCTCATTGTTACTCAGTGGTGAGTCGATGCACCACGCTGCAAATATGACGCGATGCTACATTCTGTGCTTTTTATCCGAGTGAATTTAAATCGAAGGTTTTTAGTCCTTCGGTATGCGAGCTAGTGGGTTGGTTTCCTTATGTTTGAGTGTACCTAACTAGTTGATTAGTTTTTTAGTAGATAGGTAAAGATGACTTCTGGGTATTGAATAGCAATATATTTTTATGTTTTCTTGAAGGTACATATCTCTCATCATATCTATATTTAGATTACCGACTAGGAAAAACAAGCTTCTTTTTTAAAACCGAGACAGATTTTATTGTAGATGTTTTCATTTAGAAATAAAAAATAATAATTAAAATAACAAAAAACCCGACTGCGTAAAAAGACGTAAACAAGAAGAAAATCATGCTGAGCAGTCGGGGATACATATGCACGAGCTGGCTGACCAAAACGAGATGTATATACATACATAGACTGATAAACACATTACCCTTCTTCGGCAGTTGGGTAAAACAGTATCCCAGTGCTAAATATTTTGATAAATCCCTGTGATAACGATGTCTTATTTAACCGGAGACCAGTATTCTCATAACCATACTGCATTTATAAAACCAATCCTGTCGATTCCAAAGTTATTTTATTTATAAGTCTGGAATTGTAATTAAAATAAGTTTGATATCTGAAACCTGGGAGACCTGGGTTTCCTCACGATGTTTTCCTTCATCGATATTATCGGTGTCCAAGATAAACTTAGAAAGTAGGTACATAATTATGAATTGGAATACTCTCATTGGTACTTGAATCTACGAGCCACTACTTCAAGTACAAGAGGCGAGGTCTTAGCCAGTGGCCCACCAATACTGGATTACTGTTTATTTAGTACTGTGTGACTGGACAACATCTGTCATCACTCATGTTTTAATATTATTTCCTATCCAGTCGGTATAAATAAACATTGCATTCGTCTTAATATAGAATTACTTGTTTCCTGTTGATGTTATGTTCATGGATACTGTGACTCAATCCTATAGTTCATTCTCGTGTTTGATAAACAGGATACACCACGAAACAACATTACAGGTGGAAATGCACAAAAGTATGGCCGAACTTCCTGTGACGACTCAAAGTTTGATGGCCATTCTAAATATGTAGAATCTGAAGTCGGAACACTTAGAATTCAGACTTCAAGCTCTTAGTTAACAATACTTTTTGGCCATTTTAATGAAACCAGCCTGTTACTGACCAACTGCAGGGCAAACACCTCTTCTTATACAGAGAAGGCACGAACAATAACAACCTCGGTCCATACTGGTTGATAATTTGAGTCTTATGTTAACTACCTATAGGGCCAGATTGCCTCACGTCAGCGATGTCCAAGATTAACTTAAAAACTAAGTACAAATAAATTGAAAACAAACAGATTGGTACTTGTCCGGATTTGAATTCACGAGCAACCTTAAGCACAAGAAGCGACTCAAGAGTCTTAGCCACTGGAACACCACGACACATCCAATTTTGCCAATTTAAGTTGTAATAAAATATTTTTTTCGTTTATAAATGTTGATCATCCACGCAGATGCCCGCAATTTGGTCGGCATAATACTTCAGGTGGGCAGATGACCTAGTGAAGGTGGTAGGAGTCCGCTGGATGCAAGACCTCCGGGCCCGGTCAATGTGACGACGCTTGAGGAATGCCTATGTCCAGCAGTGGACGTCTTTTGGCTGATATGATTATGATAAATAGGTACTTCAACTATATTGACTAGAGACCTACTAAAAGATCAGTGCACCTTCCTATAGATACATCTTGCAAGATGGTTCTATCTTTAAAGTCCTGAGGATACAGAAAAAGCCCCTTTCTATTAGCGATGGCGACTGTATAAATGGCAAAATGTAAGAGATTGAGTAGCTGATATTTCGATACCATACATATATATTTTTGTCATTTTAACAATTGATGTCGCGTCGTTTACGTTTATAGATTTATTGTTGTTGAGGAGGCCTGAAACGCACGTTACTAAAAGATTTATGAATATAAATGTGAATGGATGGAGAGGGAGGAGATAGCCAAAGAAAAGATGGATGGACTGTTTGAGGAGTGATATAAAAGAAAAAGGGAGTCAGTGATGGCTTGACGGGGAACAGGACGGTATGGAAGAAGAAAACCTGCGCCGACCCCAAGAAACATGGGACAAGGGCAGGAAGATGATGATCTTGTTGTTGATGTTTCTCGTCTTCTTCAAATTCAGCCACAGCAATCTTTTACACCTATAAAAAAACAAAAAGTATTTAGTAGTTAATGTCGGCAGTCGATTACAATAGAGATTGATCTAAACAGATGCAAAACAACACATTAAAATGATTTACAATCCAGATGACGGTGTGTAAGTAATAATAGTGCATTATAGTTTTTATGTGATTTCTCACGAGGATAGCTGGCTTCTCGTTACGTATCCTGCCACCCTCGGGGCTGCGGTGGGAACTGTTCTTTGTCTATTTTTAATTCTTAGTTTGATAGAATGGTATAAGATTTAAGCAGGATTTTAGATACAATTTTAATTGTGTTTGTTTCATAGTTTGGGCTTGAGCAATGTTATTTTGTACTCTTTTAAGAACAGTTGTTTCTAAATCTTTGGTTTTTGACAACATCGTTTAAAAATTTCTAACTAAAATCGCTATCAAAATCTTCAGTTTTAAGTATTGCGGTTTTCCATTATCTACAATTACATAGGTCACATCTCGTTTCGACTTTCCAACACTCACTGATAAATCTATAGGTATTCGATCTGCTTACTTCCATGGGAAAAAATATTCATGTTTGTTTGAATCATCAGAATGTTTTATGCAATAATAGAAACCGAAATAAAAAGGAAGATAGGATATGTCTTTGCGCAGTTGTGGAATATAACATATTATGATAAAAATAAACAAAAAAACGGAGCGATCTTGAAAACGGAGAAGTTCATCCCAAACCGTAATTTTAAGACCGTTGAAGCCCCAAAAAATTTGAACCAAAAAGATGCGGGCAAAAATACTTTTCCACGACTTCTCAAGTGGCATGACGAACGGCAGACCAGTAGCATTCGTATGTAAATTATATCATATTAGAGACAATTTGTTCTAGAGGGATGTTGGGACAGACGGACAGACATGCGGGCTTCGCCGACTAATTCACGGCTCCGATTAAGTAATGGCAGGGAATTGAACATCAATTTATCAGTTAGCTGTTATTAGGAACGGTTGGAGCGCTTTTTCTGTGTTTTCGATTGATTCTCTGATGTATTGGACTGGGTGTTAATAAATATTGATTAAGAACAGTTAAGATGGTTTGCGGTGAAATGTATTGTTTTCGTTTTTTGAACTGGAACTGTCTGGGTTGATACTACTTGATACAGTAGGTTCATCAATGAGATTGAGTACATGGAAGTACATACCTAAGTTAAATTTCATTTCTATCCGATTTGTTACCTGATATTTGTTAATTCTCTCCGTACTCCGTAAAATTATTGTTTGTCAATCCGTGATTCTCCAAGTCCGCCTTGATATTTTTAAGTTCTGAAAATTTCCAGCAGCAATGGATGTCTTTGACTGAAATAATAATGATTATTTTTTACCATTTTGTGCTTACAAAATTTAGAAACTAATCTCGAAGTAATTTCTCCTCTACCTGTTTAGGTACTCCATTAAAGATAATTTAGATGTGGAAAGGGAGCGCAGGTCGCTGGCTGTCCGATGCTGTATGTTGCCCCGTAGGTTCGCGCGTTGTTGCTGCACGAGTTAAAGTAACGCTTTTTAAAGCCTTCTGCCAATGCTTTTACACGTGCAGCCTGTGGGTGAACTTCACGCAGAAGGCATATAGCGACCTGCGCATCCAATACAACAACGCTTTCCGGGTGTTGTTGGGGCTGCCGCGTTTTTGCAGCGCGTCCGGTATGTTTGCCGACGCAAATGTTGACAGCTTTTCAACCGTCATGCGCAAGAGATGCGCATCATTATTATATCGGTTTCGCGCCAGCCCCAACACTATCCTGAGGACGTTGGCAGACCGCTGCACACACGGGTATTTGAGTAATTTGGCCGGCCAAAATTCGATTTCATAAAATTCAAAGCAGGAAGATAAAAATAGGGTACTCAGGTAGCTAATACTTCTAAGAAACGTAAACAATACTTCATTTTTTCTTGTCCGGAACTATTTAGCGGGACGGTCAGTCGAAACTTGATCGTTCATTTGAGTGCATGTTTCAATGTTTGGTGTTCGCCGCGCAAACAAAAGTTTTGATTACATTTGTATATTTGTTACCAAATTAAATAAAGTGAAAGCTATGGATTGCGATAAAGCAGGTAAATGTGTATACTTTTTATATTTTTCTCGTAACAATAGCTCAGAAATCTATTTAGTACAATTTTTTTAGCAAGTGCTGTTTTGAAGGGATTATTTTTTTATATTTATTTTATATTTTAGCAATTTTGTTATATTGCCCGACATTTCCCGATATTTATTTAAATCATTTCGAATACCCTGTGTTTTAGTCTTGATAATACGTATAAAATGTTATCCGGTTTTATCCGATATTTGAAAATATAGCTTAATGAAGCCGACTGGAAAATAAACACCAAAAATATCGATTTCTTATTTGTTGCTATAAATTGTCACTCTTTTGTTCTAGGGTCGTCAAACGTCCGAGTTATGACTCGAAAACAATTGTTTAGTATTATGATGGCAGAAAATTTAAATAATATTAACGAAAAGTTACAGTTTTTGGAAAGATACGTTCTAAAATTTGGCCCATTTTCTGACGAGGATATGAAAAAAATTAAGCAAGATTTATCACGTTTCAAGTCGGAAATTAAAAGGAGATGGACTGATTCTCATTATAAAGAAGATTTGTTTCTGAAAAACAATGATACATGGCTAGAAGGCACATTTGTTATACCAAAAGTCGCCATCCGAACAGGACGACCACATAAATGTTTTTCAGAGTTAAGTGAAAGAAGTAAACGAAGAAAAACGGAAGATTTACGCAAACACACTGAGTTACAAGTGCTCACATATGCTACACAATCAAAACTAGGTGAAACTGGAAAGAGAGATGCTTCATCAGTGCTAAAAGAAATACTGACATCGCCAAAACGAGCTTCAAAATACAAAAAGGCATTTAGCGAAACAACACAACAGGCTACGCCTTCTCAGTTGACTCCAATACAAGCTTTGTCTATGTTTGTTGAAGCTGATTTGTCTAGAAGACAATATGAAATAATACGCAATACAAATAAAAAGTTATATCCTTGTTATAGTGTCATACAGAAATCAAAACAGGAGTGCTACCCAAACAAAGAATCATATCGGGTAACCGAAACATGTGTCGAAATAAAATTACAGAGCTTAATGGACCATACTGCTACACGATTATTAACTCACATTGAAGAGGTGTTACCGCTCGATGAAGAAGAAAGAAGGTCATTACTTTTAATGTGCAAGTGGGGTTGTGATGGAGCACAACAAGCTCAATTTAAACAAAAATTTGAGTGTGATTCTGATTCCGACGCGAATTTATTTCAAAGTTCTTTTGTGCCTCTGCGACTTATTTGCTCCACTAATGATAAGTTGTTGTGGCAGAATCCAACTCCTTCTTCACCTCGTTATTTTCGGCCCATTAGAATTCGTTTTATCAAAGAAACCAAAGATGTAACAAATGAAGAAATAAATTATGTCAATAATGCCGCAAATGATTTGCAGAAGACAGAAGTAAAATTAGGAGAAAAAACATATTTGGTGAAGCACTCTATGATGCTTACCATGGTAGATGGAAAGGTGTGTAATGCTGCCACTAACACAACATCTACAATGAGATGTTATATCTGTGGTTTGACTTCCAAGGATTTTAACTGCCTAACAAAAAAAGGAGATGTTAAACCGGAAGCGCTTGACTTTGGACTGTCTATTTTACACGCACGAATTCGTTTTTTCGAATCAATTCTGCATCTCGCTTATAAGCTACCTGTAAAAAAATGGCAACTAAGAACTGAAAATGATAAAACAACAGCTAAACAGAAAAAGCTTGATATACAAGAAGAATTCAGGGTCAAGATGGGTCTGATTGTAGACGTTCCAAAACCAAATTTCGGAAACACGAACGATGGCAACACCAGCAGAAGATTTTTTGCAGATCATGAATTGTCTGCTGAAATCACGGGAATTGATGTAAATTTTCTGTACCGCCTTAAAGTAATTTTAGAAGCATTGTCGAGTGGACACAAGATCGACACAGAAAAATTTTCTATTTATGCCAAGGAAACAGCAGAGCAGTATGTTGCGCTTTACCCATGGCATCCCATGACGCCAACATTGCACAAAATTCTGATGCATGGATCTGAAATTATAGATAAAGCATTGCTTCCGATTGGCCAATTGTCAGAAGAAGCTGCGGAAGCACGTAATAAACATATACGTTTGTATCGCCAGAATTTCGCAAGAAAATTCTCTCGAGAAGCCTGTAACATGGATGTTATGAATAGGCTACTCCTTAGTTCTGATCCGCTATTAACAGGAATGCGACCCATTCCAAAAAAGAAAACCAAACCTTTTATGAAGGAAACGATAGGTTTGTTACTTTCGGCAGAGCCTGACATCGTACATGATGATGATGCGTCATCATCAGATACGATGTCAGGCTATGGTTCTTCAGATGAAGAACCGTGGTCTTCTTCTAGTTAAATAGGGTGATTTCTCTAAGACATTGTATGTATATGTATTCATTAATTAATAAAATAAGTATTTTAACAGTAAAAATGTTTTTTTTTTTTCATGAAAATGCATAAAAATCAACTGAAATGATAAAAATCCACCTATGAGCACTATTATCAGTGATCAAAGTTAAGAAAAAGTTTTGGCCGGCCAAATCGCTCAAATACCCCTATGTGCGCTGGGACTCTCCGATTCTAGGACGCTGGATACGACTCCATGCAGTGAAATTGACTGGGATGGGAAAGTCTCTAGCAGGGGTGTACTTAATTTAAAATTTATATAATTACCCGTTAGATTAGTTTATTTACTAACAGTAGATATAAGGCATTTTATACTAGATATTACTAACAAAAATATGGAACTTAATACTGAAATAAATGTTTTATTATTATTATTAATCTATATCAACAAATGATCCTGAAGTACTTTAAATAATACATCTCATACTGCCGAATCACTGTATCAACAAATCAGCAACCGCAATTAGATCCACATCTTGCCTGCCCAATTAAGCCTGTCTCCACAATGAGCTGAACTGTCTTATGCAAAACTTAGATGATGATAAATTTCGTTCAGAACTCACTCTCGACTTATTACTCAAGTGCAGTTTAATTGGCGTAATCATTCTGCGCTAGAAATAACTAAATACCTTAGGTTCTGTCTTGGCAAGATTACCTTAGGTTCTGTCTTGGCAAGATTGTTTCAATTCTGCGTTTTGACTATATATTTGTTCCCTCATTGTGTAGTAGATGTTTAATCGATTTCAAAAAAAAGGAGGATATGAATTTAATCCGTATGTGTGTGATATTGTTAGAATGACATAATATTCAATGTCATTCTATGTAGGCTTCTAAACAGATTTACCAAATTATTTTTTGTAAAATGTCATCTTTTGCATTTTAGTTAGATGTTTACCATTATAAGCATGTATACCCAAACTACCAGAAGGCCAGAATCATGAAGAATTTGCGGGCCTAGAATCATGAACGGTAGAGATTAACGGAGTACCAAGAATCTAAAATCTCCCGGTACTCCTTTTACATCTCAAGATTCCAGCATCGGAAATACTTCCTCATGATTATAACCTCCTGGTAATTAAGTCTAACGGTAATGATTCCAGCCCCGCAAATACTAAGACTTCTTCATAATTCTGGCCTCCTGGTAGTTTGGGTATAATTGCTTATAATGTTCAATATCTAACTAAAAAAGCAAAACATAAAGTTATATTTTTATCATGTTATTAAACTCTCTATTGATTTTAATTGTTTTTTTTTTGTTTTGATGGTCTAAACATAATTAAAGTCCCAACACTAGTACCTACTGATCGGTAGGTGCAAAATGTGGAATAAAATTTTAAATAATAAATTATTCGACATTGCCACCTGCGAAAAGTATCGATAGGTGCCGTATGTGGAGTAAGTACCTCAGGTGCCGTTTAAGTGGGTTCCCAATGTGGAATACGTCTATTTTTTTCCATATTTCATATTTTCCTATGAGTGCTTATATTAATGAATGTGTTTACCCCCTTGAAATATTGCGAATGTATTTAAAGTCTACATATAATTATTAGAAAAAAATATTAAAAAATCATTCGAATTTAATAAATAAATGAAATGAGCCATTACATATTTTATTAAAACTTATTTAAAGCTCTCCTAAGTCACTTCGGCAACATTGAAATATCCAAATTAAATGTACAAAATAATAACATGATTAGATGACACATCACACCTTCTTCGGTAAAAACCGAGCTCATCCATCACTTCTGGTGTATTTTAACACAGACTATTTCGAAACGCGCTGCAGTAAAACCAAGTAAAATCAGTAAGTAAAGTGCATTTTACGATATGCACCGGCTGTGCCCAGTTGCCCACGCGCTGAAAACAAGCTATTTACATTATTCCCCTGCTGAGCTCTGCTTTTGATCTTTGTTTGCCCCGTTTTATACTAATTTTAACGTTTTGTTCCTTTGATTTTTTTTCCAAATAAAAAGACGAACGCAAAGTTTTACAGCAGTTTTAGAACTCTGCGATGAGCCACCGTATTGTGTTTTATTTAGGTTTTTTGAGTAATACCACGGGGCCTCAGAGCTAACAAAGAAAATTCTGTTCAAATAAATGTCACTAGATGGCGCGATATGCACCGATTTGTTATTGAATTGTGTGTAAAATTAATATTTTCTAGAATTGATCATAAAAATTATATGTTCTTGTTTAATCAACTCTCCTAAGCACACAATTAGGGAATATTTGATTCTTAATTCACATTTCAAAGATTATTTGAACGGGTCATTTAAAATTGATGATGATTGTCAATAGATGGCGCGGTTTTAAATTTCTGACGTGGCGTCCCTCTCTATTTTTTTAATTTGTGTTGTAGCACATTCTGGTATAATGAAACTGTTAAGACGTGCAAAAATACTATAAAACAAATTGTCACCAAACCCTTTTACTTGCAAGTCGCTGCTAATACTATTTATAGCCGTGGAACAGAATCGAACGCGATCGAAGTACTTAAAAAAATAATCAGCTTAATCAGACGAAAACAGTTTGTTACGACGGCACGGTTTCTTGGTATAGGATGAGGCATCTGTATGCTAGTATTATATTATCTGTGGTAATACAGAAACGCAGTTTGCCTTTTTTCAACTTTCGCTTTTATAATATCACACTAATATTATAAAGGCGAAATTGGTTTCTGAGTGTGTAAGTGTGTTTGTTACACTTTCACACAAAAACTATTGAACGAATCTGGATGAAATTAACTCATATTAAAAAAGGCGAAAGTTTGTGAGTGTGTAAGTGTTTGTATGTTTGTTACTCTTTCAAGCAAAAACTACTGATCTGATCTCGATGAAATTTGACACAGAGTTTGATTATAGTCTGGAATACCACATAGGATACTTTTTATCCCGGGAATATGTTCCCTTGGGATAGTTATCGACATTAACGCGGGCGATGCCGCAGGCAGAAGCAAGTAATTTATAATGTGTAATTTGAATTACTGTGCACCGGGAGGGGACGCCATAGGACAGGAATGGCGAACCTTTATCAGAGAATGTGCCATTAAATTATATTTGTATTTTATATGTGACAATGACGTGCCGCCAAAGACTTAGTGTCTTAATGAACAAAAAAAAACTTAACCGCAACAATCGTACAGCGATCATAGTATTTACAATTTCATGTTCTTAACCCCCGAAGATGGATAAAGAGGAGTGTTGTAAGTTTGACGTGTGTACCTGTGTGTTTGTGTATCTGTTCTGTGGCATCATAGCTCCTAAACGGATGAACCGATTTTGATAAAGTTTATATTTGTTTGAAAGGTGTATTTAGCGAGAGTTTTCTTATTTATTTATTTATTTAAACTTCATGTACATTGGTGATACATAGGCGGACTTAATGCAGCAAGGCATTCTTTACCAGTCAACCTTTGGGTAAAAAACGACACAAAAGTGGTAGGTGTCCAAATTAAAAATTATGCTTAGCTTTGTTAGTTGAAAATCGGTTCAGCCGGTCAAAAGTTATGGGTGTTTTACGCGTATTTTCGAATGATATAGTGTCATAATTACGTGTTCGATAGATTGTCAATCGAAGCGTGTCTACTACTAGATAAATTATGTAGGTGTAAAAAACATGAAATAAATATGTGTCGGGGGTTTTTAAAATTTTACTTGTTGGTATTTAAATAAAAGTAGAACTTGATGAGATTACTGCTGTTGCAAATTACCTGGATGCTAAATAAACTTGTGCCCCATTGGCGTGCTCTCTTGGTGGATATTTTATCGAGAGCCACCACTGGCACGGGTGCCATAGGTTCGCCATCCCTGCCCTAGGACATACACAGCCAGTCGATTCTGTAGACATCTCTTCGTGTTGACTTACATCAAGTGAGCTTGAAGTGAGCTATCAAGGAAGGCAAAAGAAATATGTAACGATCGTAGTAGATGGAGTTCTGTAATTTCTGCCTAACCTCATGGGAAAATGGAATGAGTTTATGAATTTATGTATGACTAGCTGTCCCACGTGGCTTCGCTCCCGTCAACCTGGCTACCTGCCTACCCATTTGCCCTACTTACCCTACCTACACTACATACATGATTGTTGCGTAACTTTAACCGCTTACGCATTTACGCAGCGCACGCAGCTTCCGTTGCTCAAAAAGGAATAATTTTGCCCGTTTTTGCAACATTTTTCATTTATGTTCCGCTCCTATTGGCCTTATCGTAATGGTATATAGCCTATAACCTTCCTCGATAAATGGGCTATCCAACACAAAAAGATTTTTTCAATTCCAAACAGTAGTTCCTGAGATTAGCGCGTTCAAACAAACAAACAAACTCTTCAGCTTTATAATATTAGTATAGATTTTGCTCTACGATCGTACCTTTATGAAGTTGAAGGCAAGGTAATTTTGCGTATTAATTTTTGATTTTAACAAATAATTGAGTCCTATGTACTCACATGAATTTTACTAAAATTAAATTGCTTCAAATCTCCCACACAAACATATAAAGGAGAAGGGTAAGAACCACAAAATAATATTTTGAAAATCTTGTAAAAGCCATTGTAGGCAACTTGAAACACACTCGATCACACACTTACTGGTCACAAAAATGTATTCATTGCCGAGATTTTCGCAAAACTGATAGCGATCAGTTCTAAACTTTGATTTGCCTCAATATTTAATCGATGATGATCAAAACTGGCACAGTTATCTACTATAAAATGTTGCAAGATTACCCACCATATTTTGTAGGTCGATGAACTAAAAATTGGAGTATCTTACAGATTGATATGATTCTTACCTTTATCTCAATCGTGAAATAAGATCTACGCGACCAATAATTTTCGGGCCAGCCCTATATTTCGTTGGGAGTGCCCAGTTTATCTTGACACGGGCCGATTTCTGAAATGAGTATTTGAGGTTAAGAACGAGTTGACTATTTGTCAAACTATATTTTGCTTGAAAACCTGTCAAAATTTGGCACTTAAATATTAGCACGGTTTAGCACGATCCTAACCTCAAATACTCAAGTCAGAAATCGGCCTTTTGAACTAGTTTTTGAAGGTTTTAAGAGGTCATCTTCGAGATTCTCTAGTCCAAATCACAGTTTTACAAGGGCTAAGTTCTACTTCAACTCTTTAAATACGTTCAGGATTTTACAGGTTTATCTGTCAGAGACATACTGAAATACTTTTTCGAGAAGAGTTTTTTTTTTAGGAAATGAAGGCGATATATACGCCCCAAAGTAAACGCGGTACTGGCCGTGCGCCCGCTCGATGCCATAATTTCAATATTTAAACCTCTTTTTGAACAGTTTTATTTGCAAAATATTATTTGATTTCTATATGCTTACCACATCATCGCTTACCATCAGGTGAGATAGTCGTCAAACGCAAGCCTATCAACAATAAAAAAAAATGCTATTTCAGTTACGAAGACATTCCAGCCATCAATTTTTCTGTGTAAAATATTTTTAAACATCCAAGTCGTTTTAGAGGAATATTCAAAAGTTGCGAAAAAATATCGAGTTTTTAATTATTTTTTCAAGCAAAACTATTAGTTACACGAAAAAACCTAGTTTCAAAAATAATGGACTGCATGAATCAATAATAAATATAGATTTTTTCCAAACCTTTTAACCAAGCCGTTACTAAGGAGTATGCTTTAGAAAGTAACCGTTTTACGGCACTAAAGCGGTGGAAAGCCTTTAAGATTGAGTTCATTATCGCAATATTAACATGACAAATTGTCAAACACGTGGTTAGTGCCTGTGATTGTTTGAACGAATTTAGATTAGCCAATCGTTTCAAATGACTGGCGTTTAATTTGTGAAGATATATCGATAATGAAAAAGATTTATTTATTTATATATAATTTATTGTACACCAAGATAAAAAAAATTACATACAGAAACCTTAAAATAAACACAAACATACAACAGGCGGCCTTATCGCATTCTGCGATCCCTTCCAGGCAACCCAGACAAAGACCAGAAAGATTTACCTGACTGTAACCCCGTGTATAAACCTTTAACTTTAATCATCGTCACCTGTATAACAAGAGGCCTTTTGCTCTGCTACGGACAGTAACATACTGATATTATTATCATTACTATTTTCGAATTTTGACCAAATATAGTTATATCAGAGAAGCTAAGTTGTGTTGGCAAGAAGGCCCTTCAGGTATCAAAATATACTGGCTATAGTTAAATTATTTATTCCCTTACAATGGCTTCAAACAATACGATAATTAGGCAGACAATGGAATTAGATTATCTGTGATTTGTATCAAAACGATTTCTCTTTTCCGTTCCAATGATTTGATGGTATGTTGTTTTTGTGGGCGTAGTAATAAATCAAAGTTGATTGTTTTAAGTCATCATAATTATTTAAAGTAATTCATGTTTCTAATATAGAGAAAATTGTGTGAACTTTTATCATTTTCAACGGCCACTGCTAGAAGCCTCTCCTTAAACTCAGTCTTTTAAACTAGGGTATCCTGTATCTTAATATAAGAGACAGGCACAATGTCACTTTGTCACTTTGAAGAATGTCACTAGCTTCATGGGTCATCCTTTCATCTTGTATAACCGCTTGCTTACTTAATAATAACATCTAAAGACATTTCTTCGTTCCCAAGGTGCCAACTGCTGAAACACGATCCAGAAAAAAATAACCGGTCAAATTGTCAAAGTATCAATTTCGGATGCACTTGTCAGCGTTCCTAAACGGAAGCGGTTCGTTGAGCCGCCATTTTGCATCCGTGTGGCGCGCGGCGCGTGCGCAATACAATTACGACTCTTGCGCACCCCACGTTTCAAATTTAGAACGCTTCCGCGCGATCCCTTGACGTGTGACAGTTTGTAAACTATGGGTTTCAGGAACATGTTGCTTCTGTGAATCCGCTAGTGGTGTTGTTAACTGGGGTCGGTTTTGTATGCTTTGTTTGATGGTCAAGTTCTATGTTTTTGTTTACTTTGTATTTAATTATAGACTCGTTTGGCTTCATAGTTTGAGCTGAACTTCTAACATAATCTCATGCTCTAACCGACTCTCATTTTGAAACATGTGTCTTCAATTATCCCATTGCAGCTAAGACTGAAACTTTCCTTTATTTGAACACCTATTCAAAGGCTTGAAGTCGTACGGCTAGAAAACAGTCACCAACATTAAATAGATTCTTACACTTTTTCTCATACATCTTCTGAACACCTATCTACACATTTTAATCCAGCTTTATTTCAAATTTATTCCTCCTCGTCCCAGTTCCAATTATTCTATGAGTCTACTCTTTCCAATAAACTTAATCCGTCGGTATCACTTTCGCGATTAACATGTCTCCACTAAGTCCCACATCCATCTCTTGATGATAAAGAATGAGCTGAATACGGTGATGTAACCGACGGCAATCTAGCTAACTACGCCATTACTTTCGACTGCGGGTTTCAATAGTAAAAGTGTACGTTAAACAGAACGAGATGGTATGCTAGGCCATTATATAATACGTTACATTTTTATGTCCTCACACGGTCGGGTAGATTAGGGTTGGCGGGTATAAGAGAAATGGGTTTTAGATGCCAATGTTGAGTTGGACAAAGTAGATGTCTGTTTAGGAGAGAATAACGTTGTGGTTGATAAAATAAATGATGTTGAAGATGCGGAAAGATTTTTAGCTAGTTAATTAGAACTAGCACTAATTAAATAAGAGTGAAAAATTTTCAACTAGAGCAAGCTCGAAAATTCGAAGAAAAATAAAAAAGCAGTTGTTATACGTAGGTTTCTTCTTAGTTCTTTATTGTACATCAAAACAATACATTTACACAAAGTGAAATCAATATTCATGTACAAAGGCGAGCTTAACACCAAAATGGAATTTTCTTCCAGCAAACCTTTGAGTGATAGAGAGCATAATAATTGAGGGCAGTAATCCAGTGTACAATTTTACAGTAAGATACTAATTAAATATATAATAATAATACACACATTAAAAGAACTATTTCATAAATTTATAAATAATGAAATATAATAATAGAATATTTTTTATTGCATTGAAAGAAAATGCTCCTTAATTTATTCGTTTTATCTTCGTCAATATTAGGAACATAAATATAAAACAATAGGTTTTTTTGCAGTATTAATTATCTGATTCAAAAAATTCTTCACCAAAACCTAACGTTCATATTTATCTTTAATGCTTTTAGTGTCTATCATCAAGCCTTGCCTTCTATTCTTTTTCACCTTCGTGTCAATGATTCCATGTTCAATTCTTAATTTATAGCTATGTGGTGCTTCGACCAGAACTTGCCTTCTATTGGTAATCTTCTATAGCTACCATTCCATAAATTCATATTATTTAGGTATATCCTAAATCAAGTAACTACTTCACTGTGCCAGCCCTGTCCATTCTCCCTTCGGACTCCCCAGACTGTGACATAGTAAACGTTAACGTTTTGTCCTTTACAAGTAAACCGTCGAATAACTTTACGATACACGATCATCAATGATTTATTTATATCAATCAATTCGCCTAGCCTTTTCTTAACGAGGAGGTCTTCCAGTATATCCAGATGGAGCTGAAGGCTAGTATTTTAACATGCAGCGACTGTATAACCTGGGTAACATGGTACCATTATCAAGACTAGTGTTAGATTGTCTGGCTTCTGACTACCCTTATAGCTGGGACCAACGGCTTAGCGTGCTTTCCGAGGCACGAAAAAGTTTCGTTATATAAGGAACGGTCACCCAGCCACTGATCAATTTTGGGTTGCCAGCGTTTCTTTTAATCGATTCGCACGGCTGATATTACTTTTGCCACGAGCTCTGATTTATTAAAAGTTACGTAGTAAATGCCGTCTAGACGATCGTGTGAAGATTAGAGCTCTTATGATGTGGGTTAGACGTTGTGGGTGAAGGGACTTGACTACTCTTCCTTTCGATTCGTTTGCAGAATCTAGATTGTCTGATTTGGAAGTAGCGATGATGATGTTTTCGTCTTTCTTGGTTAAGTCTTTAGTGTAGGATTTGTCGTCTGTAGCAATCAATGGAGGTCTTAGTCCATCAAGTTGGATATTTTTAGGATTATTTTCATATATAGCAATGGTGTTTTTGTCAACTTTTTGTGGCCTTACTCTAAAGTCAAAACTATCATGGTTCCAGTTTGAAGGACGGATGAAGCTATACAGGACGGTAAGCACTTTTTCTTCTTCACAGCAGAATCATGATGGCGTTGATACAATATAATAAGGACATTGGCATCGTTTGTGTCTTTATATTTGAAACTTCTCAACTAACGTTTCATAGAGCTGTCAGGGTTTATCAACTGACTATTACCAGAGGTGTCTCATACCATACAAAGAAACTGTCCCGACGTACTGTACTGATTTTACTGATTATTTGATTTATCAATCGATATCGATTGATTATTAGATGGTGATCTATCAATCGCCGTGGAACGGAACCGAACGCGATCGATTTACAAAAAATAATCGGTATAATCAGAAGAAAAACGCTAGTTACGTGGCATGGTTTCTTTGTATGGGATGAGGCATCTGTATGCTAGTATTATATTATCTGTGCCTTTGCCAACTATTTTTAATTCTGCTCCATTTCCCTTTACCCTTTTATTTAACTATTTGTTAGTTTAATCTTCCACTATCAGATCTACACGATAAATTTCTCACTCCACCTACAAACAATGGTTTAAAACTAAGCAATTTGTAGTAACCAACATAAAAATCAGTTGGTCATTAAATCCTTTCGGGTGCGCAAACGCAGGGAGTGGAACGCGTGAAGATCTTCGATAGGGACTTTTGTGGAGCCCTTCATGAATATGGATGGGACGCACTTGGTCTGGAGATGGATCGTGAGCTGGTTTCCGTTTAGGGTGCGTTAGTTTATGAGATAGGGAACGAAAAGGAAAGGTCGGAAGATTGATATATAGTAAATGTTGGCTATTTTCGCGAATGTTGCATGTTAATGAATATTTTGCATATGGACGAAGTTGTCTGATGAGCGAATATTATGTTATATAAAACGATTTTACATATAACAATGTTCTGTTTAAGTATAGATATACATAAAATATGCGATGCAATTACCTAACAAGTAAAATTTATAAAACCTCCGACACAATTTTTGTATAATGTTTTTAAAATATTTAATTTATCTAGTTACTACTATACCTTCAATCGACAACGTATCGAATTCATAGTTATGACACGATATCTTGCGTAAACCCCCTGATTCAAACAGTAAAACGGCTATAACTTATGAACAGCTGAACCGATATCAAACATAGCTAAGAACTCTCTCGATAAAGTCACCTTTCAAACAAAATAAAAACGAAATCAAAATCGGTTCATCTGTTTAGTATTTGTTTACTGTCTGTGGCATCCTAGCTGGATGCCACAGACAGATACACAAATACTCAAACACGTACAAACGTCAGAAAAAGGGCCTAGATATGAACGTAACACATAACATCACGCCCTTGTTCCCCGAAGGGTTGGGCAGGGGTGCATTTATAGTACACCCGATTTGAAATATCCAAAGTTCGGACTTCAACTGAGAAATTCCTGGTTATCGAACCCAGGACCTTATGATCATTAGTAGCGCTAGCGACCAGTAGACCAACACGGACTAGATATGAATTCTTATATTATTTTATTTATATATTCTATTGGCTCGCGCTTGACCACTACCTCACCTGATGGTAAGCGATGATGTGGTCGACACGGTGAAACACGCTTGCCTAGAAATAACGTATTCACTCTTTACTTAAATACCCCTAGATTTTAGCTATCGGGAAACCCATACTCCGGCAGGGAATTTCACTCCTTAGCTGTTCGCATAATAAAAGTGTCCTCAAAACTTTTTGTGCTAATGGGTTTTCTACCATGAACCGATGACGCATCACCGTACGACTGGTAGCCCGATGATGAATTAGATCAATTTAAAATTTTATCAATTTAAAATTAAAGCAATTCCAACGCACACTCCCCGAAATGTATTTGAAAAAAAACCGACAAGCTGGCAACTTGGCGACGATGGTTATACGCAGCATAGTTTCAATACGTTTACTTAACCAGCATATTATTTTAGGGTTTCATCTAGTTTATCTAAATACGTTACTCAAATTCAATCACCATATGATTTATTTTAGTCCTTATCAAAAAACGTAAACACTTCACAAATTTCAAAAAAATAATATTACTTTTAAACTAAATACACCTAATCGCATATGGCATAATAATCGCATTTCTAAAATGTGGGAACTTTACGTTAATATCTATAAAAGCGAATAAAAGTGGTATCATTTCATAATCTTCACTTGACATGTCAATAGTGTTGCCACATCAAGGTGTAAAAAGTGTTACAATAGGGGATTATAACGATGATACAGATAACACTGATATGACCATAGAGCATAGAGAGACCTCGGCGGCCATTGCCAAAGACTTGTCAATTCTCAAAAAAAAAGTATCTCCCATACACATTTTGGTCAGCTGACGACAACTTTGTATGGAAAATCATTTTTTTTTTTTTTGGGAATTTTCTATGCCTTCCTTGGAGAAAGTTGTTTGCTTACATTGGCAGAAGCAGTATTTAAAATATGAACACACCTTTCCTTTACACCCTTTATATGTCACCAGATTATTGCATACTGCGTAAGTTTATGATCTATCTCGTGATATAATAAACTTTCGATAAATTGTGAACTGAACATTTCGGAAGAATAATATCTACGCATAAAATTTATAATCTCTCGTGTAGTACCTCGAGAAATTGCGAACATGAATCGACAACAACACGATATTAATACAATGATAAATTGGCGACCAATCAGTGCATAGGTCTACAATACAAAACAAGCCAATCGGTGTCACCGCTCAGGTACTAATAGTAATTGACGGTACGTGACAATTTTGAGAAAAACTTGTGCTCACAGCGAATGTGGCGTCACTAGTCGCTGCCGGGTGTAGCGATTTCTTGCTCTGTGGGTATTTCCAAATAAAAGTAGTGTTTACTCTTCTGATAGGTCATTTGTTGACGGGTGTGTGGTAGCACATTTGCTGTGTTTCTTCATATATTCAAATAAAAAAAAAAATAACCCTAGCACAATAAAACAAATATTATATGGCGCCATTCACTTTGATATGGAAATTATCTGTGATATTTGGCCGTTTTTGATTAAAAAAAAACATTTTGGCAAATATCGGGGGGTATTAATAGATAACAACCCTTTCTTGTGTCATAAATCAAACGGTTATTTTTTTAAATTCGTAGTAGTGGATTTTCACATAGTTTTTGATAACATGGTAGCAAGTCACTATGTCGTTATGAAGGAAAGTTTTGCTGTTAGTCCCCCTATGCACTAGTCCCGCTATGCTCGACTCGAAAAATACCTACTAAAAAGTTTCGCTATTCATGCAATGTTTTGATTTTACGTAAAAATTGGAAGGTATAGTTGGAAAGTAAAGTGTTTGAATTCAATTAAATTGAGCAGGAAGCTGAAAAATATTGAAATTAAACTAAAAATATCGAAATCTTAGTTCGAAATATTTTAGGCTAAGTTTCTCTTTTACGACGAGACGTTTCGTTTTTCACAGGTCTATGGAATGAATTTGTTTGACACTTTGTTTTTAAAATTAATGACGCGAAGTGTTGAGTGGCGATGGCGGCGAGGTGAGTGTGCGTTAGTATGATGGAACGAACATTTTATCAACTTTTTTTCGAGAAAGTAAATTTACATATACATAATTTACTTTTTAAATGGTTAAATAAAATAACCGTAACTGTCTGTAACCGTTTTGAAAATTTGGTTATTTTATTTACTTAGCGGTCCCCTGACGTGAATACGAGGCTCATTTTTCCGTAGCCAAAGAGGGAGAAAACAGGTCCCTATTATTAAGACTCCACTGTCCATCTTTCTGTTCGTCTGTCTCCATGCTGTATCTCAAGAACCTTGATAGCTAGACAGTTGAATTTTTCACAGATGATGTATTTCTGTTGCCGCTACAACAACAAATACTAAAAACAGAATAAAATAAATATTTAAGTGGGGCTCCCATACAACAAACGTGATTTTTTTGCCATTTTTTGCGATAATGGTACGGAACACTTCGTGTGCGAGTCCGACTCGCAGTTGGCCGATATTTTACTATTTAGAGTTTCAGAATACGAGGTTTTCTTACATTTTGAATTTAATTTTTATTTCGTGGTTTTTAAACAACAATTATACACCTATTTGTAGAAAGGTTTCGATCGACAATCTATCGAAATTCGAAACAAATCTCAATTCAAGGAGCAAAATGCGTATAACTTTTGAACGGCTGAATCGATTTTCATATAACATAGCTATTGCGGGAGGTATTTTCACAAGGTGACGTGTTATAATTACTTATTTTTATGGAATGTCGATCGCAGTTTGTCTACTTTTACATAAATTATGTAATTTAAAAACATGAGTTAATAATGTTAAAGTTAACGAAAGGTAATTAAGTATTTTAATAACAAATAACTCACAAGTTATTTGCAATGTTTAGACCTAAGTTAATACACTTCACTTTTATTACATAATGTTCAAATTAAATCTTAAAATGCAACTTGCAATAAATCTTATCGAAGTGCAATGTTGAAAATTGGCTTTAAAATGATAAGCTTTAATGCATTAAGATTCGCACATTCATCCTACAAAAGCAAATAGCTCCTTCTAGATAAGATATAAGAAGCATATATGAAGCGCGAGACTGTAGTGTATAAAATAACTTATTGTTGCCAGGCTTAAAAATACCAGCCTATACCGGTCGCACTACAGGACGAAGGCCTCTTCTCAGTCTTCTCGTACAGAGAAAGCACGAGCATTTAAAACCACGCTCACATAAAAAAGAAGTATGGAGTTTCTTGTACGTACTTTTCTGTAACAAACCACCGAATGAGCGACTAGAATCTTTTTTTTTTTGTGTATGATGATGATGAATGATTAGTGATGATGAGATTCAAAAGTGCCGTTTTATTGCCTATCAATACTACGGAAAGTAAATGTTTAGAAAAGTCGTTTTTGTACCTCGAAAATATTAAAAAAAAAAATTGCCAGGCAATTTACGGATTTTTTTGGAATTTCTGTCTATTTATCTGTTTGTCTGTTTAATTGTGCTCGCATCACTTAAAATGTGCCAAACCAATGTAGATAAATTTTATACATAAAAATTGACCGTAACTTGAAGTATTACTTAGATTTTGTTTCATCGCAATCGGTTCACTCTGACAAAAGTTAGATGAATTTAAAGTGTTCAAGCAGTAAAATATCACAACACACGCAATTCAGATACTCGGACAGTTGAACTCCATATTCAATAGATGGCGTTGTGCATTTTACGTAATTCTCTGAATGGCGATGTTAAATATCTCCGCGGCAGAATGACCATAGAAAAAAAATGGTAGGTAAGTAGGGGTAGGCAGTTGACGGTAGCGAAGCCACGGGCACAGCTAGTTTGAAATAAATGGTTTGACTTTGACTTGTAGTGAATAATTAGCACAAATACTTACTAATAAAACTAGGCAAAATCAATAAGCAATACCTAGAACCGCACTGACCTAATCTTGATCTAAACAACTTTCCAGCTGTATAGACATTGTTGTCAAATAAAAAAAGCATAAACAACGCAAATGAAAAGCGTAAGTGGAATGAATCACCCGGTCTGTTCAAATACACGCGATGTTGTTTCTAACAATAGGATTATATTATACGAACAGACCGACTGACGGCATTGAAGACTGTGGTCTGTGGTGTTATCTGTGACGGTGACCCTATCTGAAGGTGATGGGGAGAATGGGAAGTATTACATAATAGTATGAGATCCCACTGTAAAAATTTGCAGGTATTTTGATTTTGATGAAACGTGATTTTTATGAATACGTTTTCTTTTTTTTATATAAAAAAAGGAGGTACGACCTTACTGTACCCACATTTCGCCAATTACATTTTTATAGGAGGCGAGTTTATTACGTTATCAGTGTAAATCCAAACCCCGGACTGCTACTAAGATATTCCAGATGGAAAAACCCAATAACCCTTTCCCGACTCGAATCAAACCCAAGTCCGGTCAGGTTATCCGGTCTAAAATCGCCAGCACGCGGCGCAAGCTTGCTGTGTACAGCGTGTTCCTTCTGTATTTGAAACTAGGCAGCCATATTATGCTGAAACAATTACATACTGTTACTAAACAAATTAGGAATATTCATACATTGCTATTACAAAGGATCGCACAGACAGTCGGACGCTGATTGTGACAGACGGGCTAGAGCAAAACACATTGTATAACCGTAGACTAAGTACATTATCTGTAACCTACATTGTGGGATAAAGGTGCGTACCGATTAACGTGCGGATTGAGGGCGAACTCGGAGATAAATACAATAAAAAAAAACCTTTTTAACCCCCGTCGGAAAAAGAGAGGTGTGAAGGGCGTTAATAAGTTTGACGTGTGTTGTATCAGTGTGTCTGTCTGTGGCATCATACCTCCTAAACGGATGAACCGATTTTGATTATTATTTTTTGGTTAGAAAGGTGATTTTGTCGAGAGTCTCTAAGCTATGTTTGATTAACATGGGTTCAAAAAAGTTATCCGCATTTTACTCTTTGAATCTGGGTTTTTTCGCAAGATGTCGTTTCATAATTACGTGTTTCGATAGATTTTCGATTGAAGCGTGTCTACTACAAGGTATATTATACGTAGTTTAAAAAGCATGCATAAAAAAAATAAGCCTCGTCCTCACGTCGGAGAACCGCCAACGTGTACAACAAATTATTTTATTTACTTAGCGGTTCCTTGCGGTTCCCCTACGCGAGTACAAGGCATTTTTTTGGTTTTTAAAGGTTCTTGTGTTGGGTATTGTAAATTTTTTTAATTGAATTCTTTTGTTGTCCTCAATTAGACTGAATGTGGTTATAGAGGTCCAAGAAATCAAGGGAACACTACATTATATTTCAGTCGTATGAAGATATTGAAGGGTTTTCAATATAATTTCATTAAAAGTGAGGAATTATATCCCCAGAGTGTCCCCGAATTCTATTTTTATAAAACTTCTCTTTTCTTTTCTATGGGATCTATAAAATATTAGCTTTTCCTGTGGCTTTTCTCCCAACGGACCGTGCATTTTTCCGGGACACAAACTGCTAAATAGTAGTTGCTTCCTATCAGTGACAGAATTCAATCTCTCAATCATAATTGAATCGAGATTATATCCTATAAACGAAAACACTATATATACTTTATAATTTAAGTTTAGAATTTTAGATGAAGATACAGTTTGAGTTGTTGTTAAAGACCAATAATCTTAGAAAAGACAGTATATTGCGAAGAAGGAACCTACGGGAAACGTTAAACTTATACCTACACTTAAACTTACATGACAATAACACAATTCACCTAATAACATGCAACTGTAATAAATCAGTCTTGACCGCTCGATCTCTTGAGATGCGCGTACGCATTCAATTGTGTCTCCGCGCATCTGTCATTCAGAACCGACGGCTAAATATAGAAGAAAATGTAGGTCGAACTATATTGTTGCTAACAAGCTTGGAACTAGTCGAATTGTCAAGATTATTTTGAGAAAAAAATGCAGTTTTATTGGGTATTTTAGCGTTGGTAATTGCCGGCATTATGTGTTGTTTGGGACGTTTCGTTGATTGGGATCGTTGACACTTTGATGATTCGGCTATCGGTTGGTGGTAAGTGGTTTTAATGAAAATTGCATTTGGAAACTAGCATAAATGTTACTTGGCTTTATCGCTTGTTTAATTATTTAAAAAATTTGGCACCTTACTCACTCATCATCGGGTCGGTGCATTTTCGTTTACCGCACCGGCTCCGGATGGGGTTGGGAATAGTTCTTTCTTAGTGCACCTATTTGGATTAAACCCACCAAAATGTACATAATTGTATTTGCATAATCTATCTTCTTTAGTTATGTGTCTATCTACAAAGTTTTATGTCAATCGGTCAATCCGAATTGCATAACTGCGTCTTCCATTATTTAAGTTTATCTATCTCTAATACAAAGTCGCTGTCTAACTCCGTCTTTTTCTGCTTAGTTTTAATATGATGCAATAAACGAGGCAGTTTTGTGTATATAATTTCATAATTAGTCCCGTGCGAAGCCGCGGCGGGTCGCTAGTGATCTATAAATCCACCACGAACGGAACAGTTACACAGATTTGATTTGATGATAACTTCCTTTTTTTAACCGACTTCGTCCTCTACTGCATTGACCCTGGCTTTCGGTATTTCCTCTGTCGCATTCCCCCAGAATCCGGCGGAAAATGACCATTCCTGGGTCCCTGACACAGGGGGGATTGTGACGATCTCCGGTTGGCATGTGGGTTAGTTATCTGAGTGACATTACTGACTTATTGGTGCATGTCTGCATTTGTAGTGGTGTGTAACGCCATCTCGTGGAATGCAGTGAATAGTGTCTTAAAATATTATTTGCTTTGTAAATAGAGTTTAAGAATTACATTTGATACCATTCCTAATCGAGTATATTAATGTTTATTCTTGCACTTGATGACTGTAATTTTTTGTAACTATATCTTTCGCCTCTGAATAAGTTTAGTTGCTGTGCAGTGTATTCAGCTCTCTTTTTAATTCGAATTCGTTTATAATGATAGTCTCCGCCATTTTACCATCAACATATACATCTTTGCCCATCTACTCCAAGGGGGCAGTGCTCCCATCGTTCCTGCCCACTTTAACTGGTCATCTTTCAACATTACCCGCCTTAAACCTGCTCAAGATCATTCGCAGAGGAAGACTCGGAGTTATTCTCTGAGAACATTATATCCGTTCTCGTGTCGTAATCGTCGGGTTTTGGCCAATGTTTACATTCTCGGCTATTGTCCGTCATCGGCCGGTCGTTCTGTAAACCAATCGAGGTGTTAAGAGAGATATTCTGTTTTGTAAACATTGCTCGTGGCTATTGTCGTTGCGAATCGATTGTGTGTGAATATAAAAGTGGAACGAATGATGGATTCTTGTGGAAGAATGTGGGCTGTTTTAATTTTAAATATTATATAGTTATTTATTGGCTGCCAGGAAAATTTATTTTTGGGTATCCTAAAGAGAAGCTTACGAAAGCAAAAATATTCCAAGATTTCGCTTCTTTTTTTTGCGAGTTTTTGGCTTGGAAATTAATGAAATTTTTTATTCAAACAAACTTTGTTAACCGTGCTTTGCCATCCGAACCAAACGTATATGCAAAATTTCGGAACAATCGGTTAAGGATAACTGCTTTAAAATTCAATTGTAAGATTTGACCACACATAATAACTCATAACAAGGCAATATAGTAAAAGCTTGTATAAGAGATGCCTATTCCTTCTATTTTTGAATAAGGCATAGATTTAATGAGGAAACTTTAAACAATTCCGTATTCATTCCCACTTTCATGAATAGCCTCAAAATGGAAAACCCTTAATAAAGGTAGGCTTAAGGTAATGCTTTTTAAAATCAAATATATACAATGTATTTCTACATTTACTAGGTGCAGTGTTAGTAAGATAATATAGGTACATCTATTCACTAATTAAGCGTTCGTTAACACGACCCATTAGCGAGTCGCTTGCGCAGCCAAAACAACTGGCTACTGTCAGTCAGGGCTGCCTCAAGGAGAACAACAGGATTAAATAGAAAAGCTGTGAAGAAGAAAACTATGTCAAATAGAAGTAGATACAGTACTCGCCAAACTTCTTGGCCGCCCTGAAGTGGGCTTTCCGATGCGAAAGGCGCGGCGAGGTGCTGTTTTTTAATGAGATTTTCTATTGCGCAGCCATTGCAGCCAACTTCAGGGTGGCCAGGAAGTTTGGTGAGTACTGTACTTCTATTAAGAAGACAAAAATCGCCTTTGGTCATCACATTGTGATGTGTATGAGTGATGAACTGATGACGGTTCTAGTTCGTTCAGGTTTCCTCAAGGCTCAATGTCTTTTTTCACATTAATTTCATTTTCCCTCAAAAAATTATCATCATTTCAGCCGAAAGACGTCCACTGCTGGGTCATAGGCCTCCCCCTGGCGTCGCCACATTGACTGATCCCGTGCGTCTTGCATCCAGCGCCTTCCCGCAACCTTAACCAGGTCATCGGTCCACCTAGTGGGAGGCCCATCGGCCATCCGTTCTGAGAGCAATGTGCCCTGCCCACTGCCATTTATGTTTCGCAATTCTTCGGGCTATGTCGGTAACTTTGGTTCTTCTGCGGATATCCTCATTTCTGACGTGACCACGCAAGGAAACTCCAAGCATAGCCCTCTCCATTGCCCTTTGGGTGACTTTAAACTTTCTGATAAGGCCCATTGTGAGCGACCACGTCTCGGTCCCATAGGTGATCACTGGCAACAACACACAAACTGGTCATAGACTTTTCTTTAGACACCGCGGTAAATTGGACGAGAAGATACCACGCAACTTCCCAAACGCCGCCCAGCCGAGTCGGATTCGACGGTTGACCTCTTTCTCGAAGTTATACCTATCCAACTGGACCGTTTGTCCCAGGTAGACATGATTATGTCTACAACTTCGAGTGTAGAGTCTTCGATCTTGATAGGAGTGGTTTTGTCCATGTTCATTTTAAGACCCACTTTTTCGGAAGCTCTACTGAGATCATTGAGCATTGTACTGAGGCTCTCCATGGTCTCAGCCATGACGACTATGTCGTCGGCAAACCGAAGGTGAGTAATATACTCGCCATTAACGTTGTTGCCGTGCCCCTCCAGTCCAGAACCTTGAAGACATCCTCCAGCGCAGCAGTGAACAGTTTCGGAGAAATGACTTCTCCCTGTCTCACGCCGCGCCAGTCTGAACCTGAAGACGGATGACATGGTGACGTTTTTGTACAAACACTTCAACACCTCAATGTCCGGTACAGTCGGTAGTCGATCTGGCCCCGTTGGAGAGACTGTAGTGCAGCCCAAGACTCAACCGAATCGAAGACTTTCCCGTAGTCCACATACACTAAACAGAGAGGCAGGCTATACTCTTCGGTTTTCTGTAAAACTTGCCGCAGCGTATGCATGTGGGCTACGGTGCTAAAGCCTTTTCAGAATCCGGCTTGTACGTTCGGGCGGCTGGAAATCGTCAAAAATTCTACGTACCTATTTAGGCAGCCCTTGCGCTAGCGCATAGAAACTCGCGCGTACTTGCTAATTAGGTGGCACCGTTAGCTGTACCCGCGAATCACTTGTAGGAAGCACAACACACTACACCTTTGCCGACCAGACGGTTAGCACCTTATGCAACGTTTGTTTGTTTGTCTGTCTGTTTTCCACTTTCTGCTTTCAACGAACTAGTATTGTAACGGGTTTTAGATTTTCAGAAGCTGTTCTATTTTAATTATTGGTTGGGTTTGTTATATATGTGTCCTATCAAGCTGTTTGACTAAAGAATCACAATTTAGTAACTTTTTGGCAATACCGCTGTGAATGTTTAAGGCTTCTATTTTATAGGAATTCACATACATTTATTGTGTTTATTTTTGTGATTTTAGTTTTAGATCTATTTCCCATCAGTAGATATGAAATTTTAATACAAACTTTCATTCAGTACAAACAATTTGAAGGAATGAATTTTCAAAACTGCTTCCTCATTGCTCATTTTGCCATAATGAGAATTTAATGCCCGTAGACTCAGCGTGCGTTGTCTCTCTATAAATGAATTGATAATTCTTATAAGGGATATAGATCATGCAAAAGTACTCACGAAAGTCAAACTTCAACTACCTAACTTCCAATTTAGCATAGATTATGAAAGCTAAAGATTATAAGAACGATCAGAATTACTTGAACAGTCTTTGAACATTTAAGTTATATATCTTGAACAACATCTGCTGTACATATTGAATAATGGACCATCTTCCAAAGATGCGTAATGATTGCAAATGCATCCTCAATGTACAAGTAGATTGGTGATCTCACTCAATATGACGTCAGTTTTGTAATGATTAATGATACACTCATTAGCCTTATTAGATCAATGGGTGCATATGTTTTGTCTAATTAGAATTATTCTAAATACGGTACGGTTTCAAATAAGACCACCCTATCCAATAATATTATAAATGCAAACGTTTGGATGGATGGATGGATGTTTGTTACTCAATCACGCCAGAACGCCTGAATCGATCTGGATGAAATCAGCTGATAGAATGACAATTCCTAGCCTCAAGAATTGCCGAGATATTCTTACAAAGAAACCAACTTAGAATTTTCTTCTTTAGATTATTCGTTCAGAAGATGGATACAAAAACATCGTTCAAATCAAATATAAATCCGTTTACAAAATGCCGCCGGTGAACTATTTAGAGAATTTGCTGTTAGCACCAGACAATTTCGAGATTGTATGTTAAACAAATTAGAATGCAGCAAGCAGTCAAGCACCGTGCAATGTTACTGCGGTCGGTTTCAAAATACTTTGCTGCAATTCAAACTAGCGATTTCGATATTACTTATACATTAACCTATCCATTAACTAAAATCTTAAATAACTTTGTCTGTATGTTACCTTTTCATGCTTAAACCGCTGAACTGATTTAGATTAAATTTGGTATGGAGATAGTTTGAGACCCTGGGAGGGACATAGGATTATCTTATTTGTTATCCCGGTAGTGTGTTCCCTTGGGATAATAAAACACTTCGCACGGGCGAAGCCGCTGGTGGAAGCTAGTTTACTATAACGTTGAGGTAATTAGGAAGGTAAACTTATAGTAAAGAATAAGATTTCAGCTTTCATGCTATTAAAATATTCGTCATTATCTTGTCGTTATACCAATTTATTTGGGGTCGACGGAACTTGCCTTCTTCTCTTCTTTGTAGTCACCACTGGTTCTGCTGTTTCATCTTCACAAGTCCATCCATCGTTTCTGAGGAATTCTTCTTTTCTTATGGCCATGCAATTAAAAGATTATTGTTCAAATTTTAATAGACGATCCTGATTGTATTTTTGTCACTATGCGACATTTTGAAAGTGTCGCAAATACTTAGCATGTAGCCTTTGGCGTTGGCAGCAAAAATATCCCATTTGTGTACTTGTTTTTTATTTTTAGTTTTTGTGTTCCTTTAAAGTTGTAACATAGAAATATATCATTAGGCCGGTATTACCCGAAAAAATTCTTTCGTGCGGCATTTTTAGTTACGAGTTCAATTTAAATAGAATTAGAAATGGTCTGTATTATGACGGATAGAGTTCGTATCTAGTGCGCAACCCCTTCTACAAGTAGTACTACGACTACTTGGGACTGACATTTCTATTGGATTCGGATCCGATGCAGTGCAGAACCGCTTACTGTTAAATTTTGACTGATCAATTTCTTTTCTTCTTTCACAGACTACCTCAAAAAACCAAAAAAAGATGACCATCGAAAGAAGAGTCCCTCCAAACCACAAAGTGGTCAGACGTCTTGACTTCGGAGGAGACGAAGACGACCAAGCAAAGAGAGACAACTTGAACAACCAAATGAAAGAATTGCACGAGAGGGATGTAAAGATAATGGCTGAAAAATATAATTTCGACTTTAAAAACGAAGTTGCACATAGAGGAAACTACATATGGTTTAAGAAAAGGGATAGTGGAGTTGGATGGTTCCCCATGGAGGTAAAAGAATTTTTAGGACAGAATGGCAATGAAAGGACACCGATGCATTCTAGAGTCACTGCACCGGCTACTCCAAGGAAGAGAAGAGGAGATGATAAAGGAATTCTTAACAGTAACGTCAAGAAGAGATTGGAGATGGAAAAGCAGTAAGCAGCAATCTTACCCGTATACTGATCAATATTTTAAAACTTTTGCTCCCATAACTAAACATGCTATATCTGCTGACTCTGAGTTTGGGTCAAGTCTGATACCTGCATCTTTCCTGTCACTACAGCTCTTATAAAACGGAATCTAAAGTGAGCACCACAAAAGATGTTGAGACGCTGATTGACTTTCAGGAGTTACAGTGATCAGGTAAAGTGAACTGGACGTGTCCAAAAAGCCTACTAACGATTGTGAAGACACTATTCTCAGGATTGCAGTACACTAAAAAAAATGTTGTGCCAATAGTTTTACAATATTCTTATCCGAAGACGGAATGATTGGATCCCTGTGTAGTGCCATCCTATTCCAATACATTACAATTCACGACAGCAAATGACTTTATTTTAAAATGTTAGTCGTTTTTGGGCTCCATACATACAGATCTTTTTCTTCTTTGCCGTGATACTCAGGGATTCGCCTCATGATCATTCGGGTCATCATGGAGGAATTCTGTGGATGCCCTCTGCCCCATCTAAAGACATAGGACATTAACTAACCACTTTTCCCTAGGACGAAATCCTCGTGAAAGGCACTACTCACACCTGACTTAATTTGGGTTTCTTTGTCCATTGCATGGGCGACCACTAGCCCTGTAGTGCACGTTTTTGAATCTGATCTGTTCTACCGATCTATATATACGGACCCCAAAAACATCTGTTAGCTTACCAGACATAAAACCCCGTCTGTAAACCGTCTGGTCCGGGGATCCTCTCTAAGCCATAGAGGAACTATACACCTTGTTCCTGCACCTCCAATGATCCTCCAACTATAAATTGTATTAGATTAAGCAAGGGCTATCATTATTCATATCATTTGTTATACAGGGTGTCCCAGAAATCGACGTCAAGCCGTAAATGGGTGATAGACCAAGTTATAACAGTTCTCAGAAAAATACGAAAAAAAATCTATCTCATGTTTTAAAAAAATTATGTTCACTTTAAAAATTTACTAAAAAAATCAATCCCTGTAATGGTTCTTTAACTCCAATTGCTACAAATCCCATAATTTATCTAATTTTTTTATTATTATGTAATCTTGAATAATGCTTGTGTAGATTTTTGCCTAAAATTCAAAGCCAACTCCTCCTACTTGGAAGAAAATCAAACTTTTTCAAAACCAAATTATTCAAATTTACTATTTCGCCCAACTTTAACTGACTGTACTGAAAAAAAAATGTACTACGCTAGTTTGGCAAGTAACATGAAAAATTAGCGCATTTAATAAGGATTCAAAAATGGTGTAACACTTGCTAGATTACGTTTTCAATAATTGGTCAAATTTTTTTTTGTAATTAGCCTCGGTTTTTACACAAAATGTCCATACTTCCTTAAAATGACTTTAGCTTACCTAAAGCTTTGCTAAACTCCGTTTCTAGTTCGATAGAGACGTTACGTAATTTAAGAGCAAAGTTATGATAGTGACTCAACCTTTTTACTTTAAGTCAGGACCAGTTTTCTCATCTTAGAAAAAAAAAAAACAAATTATCAGATTTAATTTTTTTTTATTACAATAAATGTTCAAACTGCCTTCCTTCTACGGCAATGCAAGCACGACATCTTCTTAAAAAAGATCTGGTTATTTTCCGGGCAAATCTTCCCCTATTTACAAAGACAACGGCTTCCGTTATTCTTTCCCGCAGCTCGGCTAAATTCTCTATTGTTTTTGAGTACACTCTCTCTTTTACCGCTCCCCAGTAAAAAAAATCTAGGGGATTTAAATCAGGCGAACGGGGTGGCCACAAGATTGTCCCACCGCGCCCTATCCACCTGAGCGGGTATTCTTCATCAAGATGTTCTCTTACTAAACGGGCATAATGCGCTGGGCAGCCATCTTGCTGGAACCACATTTCCCTGTAAACGTTCAGTGTCACTCTCTGTCTCGCTCACACTTCGTAAAATGACTCTCTCCGTCTCTATCGAACTAGAAACGGAGTTTAGCAAAGCTTTAGGTAAGCTAAAGTCATTTTAAGGAAGTATGGACATTTTGTGTAAATACCGAGGCTATTTACAAAAAAAAATTTGACAAATTATTGAAAACGCAATCTAGCAAGTGTTACACCATTTTTGAATCCTTATTAAATGCGCCATTTTTTCATGTTACTTGCCAAACTAGCGTAGTACATTTTTTTTTCAGTACAGTCAGTTAAAGTTGGGCGAAATAGTAAATTTGAATAATTTGGTTTTGAAGAAGTTTAATTTTCTTCCAAGTAGGAGGAGTTGGCTTTGAATTTTAGGCAAAAATCTACACAAGCATTATTCAAGATTACATAATAATAAAAAAATTAGATTAATTATGGGATTTGTAGCAATTGGAGTTAAAGAACCATTACAGGGATTGATTTTTTAGTAAATTTTTAAAGTGAACATAATTTTTTAAAAACATGAGATAGATTTTTTTTCGTATTTTTCTGAGAACTGTTATAACTTGGTCTATCACCCATTTACGGCTTGACGTCGATTTCTGGGACACCCTGTATGCTACAGTGAAACCCTTTTGCAGAACCCGGTTTCAGGAAATGAAAATTATTGTCCATTTCTAATTTGGCATGATTTTAAGCACTCCTTTCGATGGTGAATTGTCAATTTTGATTGCTTTTTACAAAAACTAGTCTGATTTGAAGAACTGTCTTAAGGGTCTAGACAAAGCGACAACGATTGTCGAAAACACAAAATGTGGATTGATCAGGTGACGCTTCGGTAGAGCTTAGGCCTAGACAAGTGTTTTCATCAGCGTTGCCTTTGGCAGTAATGCCAAAATGTAAGAGATTGATCACGTGATATTTCGGTACCGCTTGGCTATCCCATAGGTACATTTTTGACATTTTTAGAATCTTCATCGAGACGCTTTTGCTGATAGAATGTCACTTGTCTAGAACCTCAGTGGATGACCATAAGCTCTTAGAGCAAGGTTATTTTGATTGTGCGTAAGGGACACATGTATATCACTTGTCGAACTATGATAATTTTGACACGTACGGTACGGGTACGGGGGCTGGTCAATGCATTTTGAATTTTTTGACAATCCTTATGGCTGATATACCGTCAATTTGTCTAGAGTCTTAGACATAAATATTACAAACTTGCCGCGGCGATGTGCAACTAGGTTTAAAAGGTACGAAATTATGTAGCACGAATATTTTGGGTTTCGTCTTACATATTCTTTATTTTAATAGCCAAAAGATGGTAGCAGCCAGCACTCCCAGCATTCACGATGAAATAGAACTTGATCTGTTTATACAAGAGGGACTAGACAGTTTGTTTAGAGGGTCCTCTCGCAGTTCAATCAGAGTGATTGGCTACTGCTTAACCGGTTGATCCTGTGGAGACTAAACTAGAGCCTCCAGCCAGCGCATCCTAGACAGAGTAACATTCTATCGTTTATATAGTCCGAATAATTTGTAATTTTTACTATCTGCATCGCTTATAGAATTTTACGTTGTCTAGAGTTAAAGTACCTTAAACATGAAATGATTTTGGCAGTGGTTTTAGTAAATTATCTTGAAACTTCGCCTTCGTTTCGTGTGAAGCTTTGGCCACCTCTGGTGTCAGAGTTAATTAAGCCACCTCTGGTGTCAGAGTTAATTAAGCCGCCTCTGGATACTCTACAGGCTTCTGTCTTGACTATTTCAGACTTACATTAACTAAATAAGTCCAGGTATCCTCACGATGTTCTTCAACGTTGCCTGTGATGTTCAAGATCAACTTTGAAAGTACATAATAATATGAATTTGAAAAGGTTACATTGAAATACTACTAGAAAGCTTACTATACAAAATTTCTGTCTTGCCCACTATACGATTGGGATACAAATTTTATATACTCCGGTTCGTTTCAAGTTTTGAAGCAAATCTTATGCTGAAGCCCAAAATTTTCGCTTTCTGTACCTCAATACGCTTATAAAAAGTGCCACAATTAGGCTATATTTTATGTTTTAGAATTTATTTCGCAGTACCTATTTTAAATACTTTAAATTTTTGTATTATATCGGCTCACCCTTTCTGTTAAATACTGTTTAAGATTTATTTATATTTTGTAAATTTTATTTGTAAATATTGATTTTTTTAAATTGCCACTACTAACATCACAAAATGTAAAGATCATGTCCACGTTCTATAATTCTTGGAGATAAAATTTAACGTAATTTAAGACTTTCTTACCATTTAGTTTATTCGATGGCTTGAAGGCTTCCGCAGACAGGCAATATGACAACGCGACAACACATACATTTCCTAGAAGTTGTTATCTGTAGAACAGCTTATGAACTTTATATTTATATGCGCTGTCAACTATCTGCGGGATTATTTATGCCGTTGATAAAAAGAATGCTTTCTTTTTAGTGTTTAAAAAGTTTTTTTTTTGTAATGGACGAATGTGATCACCGATGATTTTAAATTATATAAGCGTACTTTTATCCAAAAAGTGATACTTATTTAGTAGTTGTGCGAATGTATTTCTTGAAAAAAAACCTTTTGACTGAATTCGGGCGGAACATGTGCCTATAAAAATATATTTCATGTGATAAAATATAATCTCGATTTTTTGAATCCTCGATCTCTTTTTTGATATCGTGTTTGAAATATATTCGCTCAGCCGTAGTTTAAATTAACTTGTAGGATACTAGTAGAGTAAAAAGCGTAGAGAAAATTGTTACTAAAATTCTGAAATTAATACTCTTTGTAATTTCAACCTTGATCTCGGTAAAAAATAATGAACGTACCTGTTATGTATGCTGTATGCATGGAAAAAGATTTATAATACTTTGTATGGAAGTAACATTAAGTGGCACTAACGACCCTAAGATTTTGATTAAGTCGTAATTTTGCACGCTGTGATCACATACTCTGTTCAATTCTGACTGGTTTAAAAGTGGTAGCGTCGCGAGACTTGGGATTTTGAACGCCGTCAACCAAAATATCCAAACGTAGGACTGTATATTCCTGATGAAAAATTCCAATCCAATCGACCCCAGGGCGTCATGTTTCTTATACATACGAAGTATTATTTCTTTATCTATGAAACAAATCCGTGTAAATCATCTCTTTCATAATAACATAATCGTTGTGAGTTATTTTTAGTATAGACAAAACGCTTAATAAAAATCCATGTTTTTTTTACCTTTATTATGAAGTTATATCGACCTGCCCCGTGGTGCTCATGAAACATATTATTTGGCGAAATATAACTTGGTTTTAAACAACGGAAATGAATTTTACCTATTACTAATCGACCTTCCTGACAGATTTGACGAAGCGAACTTGCAAATACGATCACATGGACGCAATTCGACCGATTTGTACTTTAAAAATTTAAAGTACAAATCGGTCGAATTGCGTTCCTTAGAAAATACGTGCGCGATATCGCCTGCAAACTCAATTTAAATGAGGGCTGCAGTTTTTGTGCCCACCAGATGGCGCCATTGGCGAATGAGGTCCTTATATAGCTATTAAACTTTTTTATAACGCGCTCGGAAGGAAAGTTTGAATTAAAATGATTTCTAATGTCGTAGAAGTGCGATTAAATATAAAATCGAAAACGTCATACACGTAATTTTGTGCAGAAACATTAATAAAAATACGTCATACACGTAATTTTGTGCAGAAACATTTATTCGAAAAAGATGCGGAAAAAGTTCTGAAAAATAAAGCTCCATTAAAGCAGTGGTTGGTAAAACCCGTACTTATTTTAATCTGCCATATTTGGAAAATGTTCACAATAATAAAAAAAATTAAATAAACTCGCGCTATAGGTCAAAAAACTATGAAATTTGACATTTTGAAGACCTCACTCTACACCAGCGCCCCTAGCGTTAAATTCAATCGCGGTAGCGTAGCTCCCATTACGTCGCGCCTTCAGGATGGTCGCTTACTCTGAACAAATAACGATAAGGTGTTTGCTATACTAAAAATAACTTTGTCTCATGGAAAAAACTAATATGCCATGAAATTAGATAAACTTTAAAAAATATAACTAACAACTTCCTGAAGATTTTTTTTTTAAATGGTAAAAGATAGAATTTCTGTAATATATTAAGTATGAGTATCTAGTTAGTTTTAAATTTTCATATCAATGAGTAAAAGTTACTAAAAAAAACCTCTAAATACTAAATATTTATGAAAAACATTTTTGTGTCCATATCCACTAGAGTACCGATATCGATAAACATTACATAATTAGCAAAAAAGTGGTCTGCTGGGACTGTGACACATTGACACAGGCCTCATCTCGTAGAGATTGAATGGGGCAAAATCTACCAGCCGGGCGAGCACGGCCTCTGTGATAGGCTTGAATCACGCATTGTATCACGGTTTTCGCTCCCAAACTGTGATAAAAATGTGTGACTCAAGTCTGTCACAGTAGGCCGTGCTCGCCCGGCAGGCTGGCCCAGTGCGGTTTGGAAGATAACGCATTTCACGCATGAAATTTTAGTCTTACTTGGTCATGCCGGTTTCCTCACGATGTTTTCCTTCACAGTTTTAACAGCATTGGTGATGAAATTAATTACACCAGCACACTGAGCCGATACCAAGATAAATCTTAATGATATCGTTACTCGAAATCCGTGACTACTTTTGTAATCATTGCCATTTAACGAAATATTTGAAACAAAATGGAAACATTTACATATAAGCTGACATTAATATTTAATTTATTTTTTTATGGCGGTTACTTGATTGTGTAACATGTGGTTAACTGTCGTGTAATGCAACATTCTAATCTTAAAAAAATATAAAAAAGAAACAAAACATAAGATATAAAGTCGATAAAAGAGAAAGAAGACCAAAAATACCCAATTATTAATAGAAAAAAAATAGGGACAGCTACAAAGACAACAGAGATTTCAATTCTAATTTCTGCTGCTAACCTGGAGTTTTATAAGTTAAGAGTGAATAGATCAATTTTAGGCACAGGTCACCGTTGAACAAATTATCGCGTACTATCTGTTAAGGGCCTACAATATACGCCCTAATGTTAACGCAGTACAGGCCGTGCGCCCGTTCGGAGCCAGAATATCAATATTGAACCTCCTTTTGAACAATTTTGTTTGCAAAATATAATTTGATTTACATATGCTATTTCAGTTATGAAGAAATTTCAGCCATCAATTTTTCTGTGTAAAAATATTTTTAAACATCCAAGTCGTTTTGGAGAAGTATCCAAAAGTTGCGAAAAATGTCGTGGTGCTAATTATTTTTTTCAAGTAAAACTTTTTGTTATATGAAAAAAACATGTTTAAAAAATAAATTACACGAAACAATAATAAATATATTCTTATCAGACCTTTTAACCTAGCCGTTACTAAGGAGTATGCTTTAGAAAGTTACCGTTTTACGGCAATAAAGCGGATGTAGGCCCTTAAGATAGTGGTCAAACGCGAGCGCATTCATAATAAAAAAAAACACAAAGTTCTTGATGCAGTTGCATTACACGTTACGTTATTACACTGCATGTTGCACTTGTCAGTAGCTACCCTTACTTGTAATCTTATCAAACAGCTATATTCCAAAGTCCAAGTAGGAATGACTAGCTTCACATAGAGACTTCTAGAAACACCTAGAAACTTATGTACTTATTTAAGATGTACCTTTAAATAAATATCTTTTTCTAAATTGTGTACATAGTCATTGTGATAAGTATTATTTATAATTTCGACATATTTATTAAATTATTGTAATCAATTGTTTTATGTAATTAAATCAATTTCTGGTATATTTACAATTATTTTGTTTTATTATTGTATAACCTTCAATTATTTGCTTCAACTTGAAAGAGTAAAATCAATCGGCCTAGCCTTTTCTCAACTGGGTCGGCTTACAAACAAAACAATGCAAGGTCTGCTGCTGTAAAAAGTATTATTTTATCAAGATCCTTAAGGTCTTGATACACATAATGTATTCCACGAAGGCTTGGACCTACAGTACTGGCATATTTCGCCAGTTAAACAGGCCATGTAATAGGGTGAGCCTATTAACATCAACCGGGCACAAGTTCAGACTCCGGTCTGCTACTAAGAAATTTCAGATGGTAAAACACAATAATCTTTGCCCGATTTGGGAATCGAATTGCGGATAAATTTGAAAGAGAGTTACCGCGGCCCTGGCACAAGCAACTGAAGGAACACGGGTGGGTTTTAGTCAGTAAAAGACTGACACGCCCTTCCGCTTCACCCAGAACGGGAGAAGTCATTGGATGATTTCCAACCAAAAAAAAATATGATCTCATGGTCAGCAGTAGCGCTTGACATCTAGAGTAAAGAGGCAGTCTTCTATCACATATGATAACGTGTTATCGATTTCGGTGAAACTTAAATTACGATACAATTGTATTACCCGCCATGGTTTCCTTAGTACAAGGATTTGTTAATACTGGAATAGAATTAAAGTAAGTTCTTTAGGCTCTAGACAGACGGACTGCATTTCAACTGCAAATTTGCAGTTCGGATGCAGTTTGAATGCAGTTGACACGACTGCAATAGAACTGCAAACCAACCGTGCAGTCCGATTGCAGTCGGTGTGCAGTTCACACGACCTACAGTTTCTTTCACTACCGTCGCCTATTATGTCTTGTAATGGTTGAGTTAAAGAATCTTCAAAATTATACCCATCTCTTTCTCGCACAAAGTTATGCAAAACGCAGCAAGCTTTTATAATTTCTTTTGCAAAATGTGGTTTATGGTCGATGGGTCGGTGAAAAATACGCCATTTATTTGCTAGTTCATACGACTGCACGCCGACTCCAATTTGGACGGCACGGTTGGTTTGCAGTTCTATTGCAGTCGTGTCAACTGCATACAAACTGCATCCGAACTGCAAATTTGCAGTTGGATTGCAGTTGAAATGCAGTCCGTCTGTCTAGAGCCTTTGGAAGTTATTTGACAAATTGTCAGGTATTTTAGAATGGCGATATTGCTAAGGAGTTTTGTCCCTTTGGTCAACTGGTTTGGGTAATAATGCTGATACAGGAGATTATGTATTACTGGTTTATTACTATTGGAGTTGGGCTTTAGGATTCTGGCAAGTTCATAAGATCCTCAAAGGTTTGGTGAGCACGAAATTAAGCACACTCCAGCAGATTGGATTTTATTTATTTATTTATGCACACAAAACACTTAACAGAGAAAATAAATAATACAGATAGAAGAGCACGAAGGTACTGTTTATTTCAATAGGAATTTCTTCCAGCAGACCTGCGACAGGAAAGTTGGATGATATACGAAGACACAGTGTGTAGAAGGAAATAAGGAAACTTAAAATAGACTAACAACTATATAACTTAACTAAACATATAGAAGATAAAAATACGTACATAATAATACATAATAATTACAATTGGTGATGTAATGATCTTTGACTTGTTTCTTGAATAAATATACATTTTGGGAATCACGAATTAGGTGGAAGTGAGTTCCACAATCGTACTGCATGAACAGAGAAGGAGTGGGAATAGAAATTAGTACTATGGGATGGGAAGTTTAGGTGATGCTTAAGGTGGAATCTATACGGGACATCGGCAGGGCGAGTGAAGGAGAAGTGATCGCGCAGATATTTAGGGTAAGTAGGGTTAAACAGGAGGTTGAAGAGGAGACATAATACTCGAGTGGATATTGTTTGATTAGCAGCATCACACGCTCACCACTGGGTATCAGGGAGTCTATAAAATCCCAGTTTGGTGTTTATTTTTAGCTTAGAAGTGTTATTATTATAAACACCACCGAGGTGAATTTTAACAGATAAGACTAGCTGGTGACAAGCATTTTTAAGGCACTTTAATGTTGCTTGTTTTACAATTAAATTTAATTTTACACTGATTACATACTTGTTTAATTTATACGCTTTATGTTTTACGACATCAAGTTACAATTCCAATTAATTTGTCGATAAATTAAACAATTATTCATTCTGCAATGTATTTGTGACTTGGCCTACAATCTATGGAATTTATAATGTAGTTCGAACAACCTACGCGATTGTAAATGTGATACTTAGCATTCGCTTTCAAATTTATTATATAACAATACAAATGAATGGGATTAAAATCTTAAATCTATACATCTGAAGAGTTTGTTTGCTTGTTTGATCCCGCTAATCTCAAGCACCACCGGTTAGAATTTAAAAATTCTTTCTGTGTTGGGAAGTCCATTTATCGAGGAAGGTTATAGGCCATATAAAATCACGCTACTGCCAATAGTAGCGGAGCATAAATGAAAAATGTTGCAAAAACGGGAAAAAATATTCCTTTTTGAGAGCTTTCGTTACGTTCGCTGTGTTAGTGGTTAAAGTTACGCAACATTCATGTATGTAGGGTAGGTAGGGTAGGTTAAGTAGGTAGCCTTTTGACGGGAGCGAAGCCGCGTGGGACAGCTAGTTCCTAAATAAAATAATAACTTGCGTAATGCGTTCAATAAAAGTGTATGGGCACACGACGTATCATCAACCACCTATCCATAATTTAATTTATTTGGAGTCTGCACAACATGGTGTTACATCTTTTCCTTGTTATTCTGCCACACGTTTTCTTCTTTTCGTGCGATAATGTTACCATCTCAGGGGGTCTACTCCCAAAGCACCAACTCAGTAGTTTCAGCCTTCGTTACGGGCGTTTCCTACTCCGTATCACCTACGGACGGATGATTCGTTCGGGGTCCGAACTATGTGTTTTTACCCATCCGAAAAATTTTACTTACACTTTTTTTTCGGAGTACCTACTTTCGTAGATCCTCCTTTTTTTGCGTAGAAATTCCCCCTGGTGTCAGAGTTAACTAAGCCGCCTCTGGGAACCCCACAGTACTCAGAATTGGCTCTGCCACACGTAATTATCGGGTCCGTGGCTTAGGCCCCCAGTGGTCGACGCACCTGTGGCCGACGCCCCCGATTCGATTAATTTAATTCAAAGTAAGTTTTGATCAAATGTACTGTCAGGCACAAAAATTGTTTTACAAAAATATTAAATGTACTTATATTGATTGTAAGTATATGCATAACATTAGATCGTAATTATATTTATAACATAGAAATATTTTTATATTAGAGGTATGTTTTGAAAAATTAAAGTCTTAGTTATTTTTCATTATATATTTATATATCTCGATAAGAAATCTAGTAATATTTTTTAAATAAATCACAGTTTTCATCACCTATAATCAAGATAATCATTTAACTTAATTATAATAATCAGTCTCAAATGTAATAAAATAAGATAGTAATTTGAAATAATCAGTCTTAAAAATTACTGCAGAGCAACTAACTTTTTACATAATGAAATGTTTTTTTTACCTTTGTAACAATAATTATTAAACATATTCAACTGTGAAACAAATGAGAATAATTGTACCTAATTATATCAGTCTGTTTCAATAGCAATAACACAACAGGCTTAAAAAACAAACGTACTCGTAGAGTAACAAATTTTTTTACATCTGAAATGTTATGAAATTTTGCTAGCATAGAAATAATCAACTGTAAAAACTTAAACAAATATAAAAATTAAAATTTCAAAATTTAAAACTTAAAAATCAAAATCATCTCTTTTCATTATGCAAGTTAAATTATCACTTTTTAGGACGAACTGCCACATATGGGCGGATTTGTTCTAAATCATGATTGTGCTAATTTTTTTGTTTTCATAATCTTGAGTTAAATTGGCAATCATTTTTTCATTCTTTCTTGTGTTGTTCTTTCTTCTGCTCACAGGAATGTTTTTGTTTTTCAGTCTGAAAGAAAAAGATAGGTAAACATCTTAATAAATTTATTTTTAACTACATTTTTTTTTGTATTGTAATAATATTTTAAATTGTTTTATATATAAGTAAAATAAATAATATTACCTCGCTTGTGCCGTGCCGTAGGTAGAAATATCAATCCTAACCATTTCTAAAAACGACAATAAAGAAGGGTTCGTTCCCAGGTGGTTTTTTAATCGGTGATTCCAGGCCTCTACTAAATTAGTGGTTCTATGTTGTTCCTTATAACAACACCACTTTGCGATCATATCCGCAGGCTCAAGCCATTGTTCAACAAAATAATCATTGAACTTTGTTACTTGGTCGTCTGGAATACTGAAAAGAAAATAATCGATCGAATGATTGTGCAAAAGTAAAAATATAAGGAATAGACCAGCTTTAATAAAGTGTAAAAAATTCTTAACTACCTGTTTTCCATGATTGCAAACCAACCGTCTTCAATTTCTTCTTTTGGCAGATACGCTAGGCAGATGCACAGTTTTACGTACTGTTTGGTCTCCTCATATTCTAATAATTTGAGAGATTTTGCCCGCCTATATACAGCATTTTGGAAATGTACAAAACATCCATGAATTTTAGCAGTCGGAAATTCGTTATTTATTGCGACTATTGCTGACATTTCAAAATCCAATGTGAATTTTAACGGTTTGAAATCTGGCAAAGCTTCTTTGATTTTTTTGAACATCATTTCATATGTCTCTTTTTCTTTATTTACCAGCAGCGCGTAAAATATGGGCACAATGTTGGTTTCATCTGAATTATTCCCAATATCTCCGTGGATAGTATAAATCTGTTTGAAGGGAGAGGGGCAGCAATCAAATGTACCGTCACAGAAGAAGTGGTGCACATTTTTAATTTCATCCGAAGCTATGTCTGATGCAAATACGATGATCCTGTTGTCGTCCTCATTATAATCAAATAACAAATGTTTTTGAAAAATTTCAGGTATAGTAACTTGAGCTGGATCCTGGAATCGTATTTTTTTTACCTTCAGGGCTGTATTATCGGCTTCTGTAAATCGCTTTTTTAATATTGTTGTAGATTGGTATTTCATTACTGTACTTTTCCCTCTGTAATTTTGCAATTTTCGTTTCATACATTTTTTGAATGGAGCCAAAATTAGTTGTGACTTCTCTTTTTAAGTCATCCGTAAGAATTTTGATGTCGTTTTTTAATAAATTCGGCTGACACTCAGGCTTATGTCCTTTTATCATTTGAACGTTGTCACTTTCATTTATCAATTTAACTGCACCACCACACTGGCCATGTCTTTTATTCACACACACCCACACACTAGAGTTTTGATTTTTTCTATGAATATTATACGCAAATCCAGCGTGCAACAATGTTTTTCCATTAAGTCTATTTTTAACTATATCATAATTATTTCGCACGAGCCCTTGCGAGGGACTTTCGCTTGTCATTGTGAGATGACACACTAAACTTTCTTATCAGTTGCATATTGCAATATTCAATAACTTGACTCAGGTGTGAAAGAGATAGACATAATAGCTATTCATACTTCCTTATTGTTTGCAATTTTGTAAACAAAAAGACGGACTTTTTATTGTTACCAATAACTGGTTTGGCTCAGTTAGTTGACGAGTTGGTTGAAGTTGAAAGATAAAGGATAGTGCCAGATACTCCATAGGCTTTTGCCCCAATCAATAAATTTACAAGCATGCAGTATGCAGCATCTTATTGTATATTTATAACTGATAACTAAACCGCAACTTTTACAGGTTTTACGACAAATGTCCTAAAACCTGTAAAAGTTACGGTTTTCGTTTAAAACTAAAACAATAATGACATTGTTTTGTAGCTATATAATCGTTAAAATAATGATTTAACATTTTGTTGACATTCAGACAACAATTTATGCACCGCAACATCGTCAAAAATAATCGGAATCCATAATAACTAGCATACAATTAGTGAATAAGCGAGAATTATAATCCGTGATCAAAAGCAAAAATGGCAAAAAATACTTTCCGGGATTGAATTCTTTTTTTCATTAAATTGTAAACCGCGACTTTAAAAGAAAAACAATTTATTACGAAAAGGATATCCTTATTCGTCACAATTATTTTCATCAACTTACTTTTTCTGTAAATGAAGATAGCCATGACTGGGTCAGGATCTGGCATTGTCATTTCCATAAGGTAATCTATAAATGGTATAAATGGTAATAAGGTTCTATTATAAATGTATTTTATAAACATTCACTAACATTTCATATGAAGTGTTTTTTTTATTTTTTGGATGTTTGTACATAATAAATATGCTTCTAATGGGGAAAAAGGTGTTTAAGTATAAGGTTAAGTGGCGATCTATTCTCTCTGCTATTTGATAGATAACTTTTGTTTAGCAAGGAAAAATACTTTATTAATAGGGTGAAACACTTTTCTCATTTACTGTACTAAGTGAAAAAGCACAAAAAAAAAGATATTAAATTAATCGTATCGGGGGCGTCGGCCACAGGTGCGTCGACCACTGGGGGCCTAAGCCACGGACCCTAATTATCTCAGTCGCCATCATCACTTCCGTCCTAGTCTAGCCAATCCATCTTTTCTTTGATTATTTGGATTTTTATAGAAGAAGTTCCCAAAAAAAAAAAATAGTATAAATATTTTATTTCTCTTCCACAAAGGTTTCTTTATAAACCATTTCATAATTGTGCAATATTACATGGTAAATCCTTTGTGGGAGACTGATATCTGCACTAGGAAATTCTGTAACACAGATTACCAGGCCAACAGAACTATGATTATTAGTCGATTTGATTAGTACACGGAAAAGAATGGAATACATATTATTTTTTGCTTTATATCTTGGGTATTTTCAATATTATCTTCTTATGAATAAAATGATTATGAATTCAGTGTTTAGTAATGAACCAAAGACGCATTTTTTTCCAGATGTTCTTTTTTAACTAGAGAAAATGCTTTATATCGGTATGGTTGCTGCCGGATAACAAAAAAATAAAAGTCGTTAATACCTGTCTACCAATGTATTACAATATTTCAAAACAATACGAAAAAAATGTAAAGGCAGTGTCGCTAAAACGATCAAAGCAAACGTATCGTGGTAAGGGACTTCCGTGACCCTTTCACTTGGCATTCAGTAATTAGTTAATATCTCATAAACGCGTCGACCGATTTACATGATTAAGGATTATTACTAGGAATATTATTCATTATTAAGGATTGATTTACGTCATATTTTCTATACAAAAGCTGTCAAACCGCCATTTTTATTCCTCAGTTTAAAGTTATCAGACTATTGAAAAATCGAACCTTAAATGGATAAAATGGTTCTACAGCTATTTTCATTTGAGACGAAAATTATTAAAACATTTCAATACAGAAAAAAACAGGATTTCATGTTACCTACGTGAGGTACAAGTCAGATCAATGACCTTTATATTGTTGTTATCTGGCGGCCACTTTAGAGTTGACTAGATTTGAAAGAAAATTGGTGCTTCAAAGTATGAAGATATGCTAAACTAAGTTTATCTTCTCATCTACTCCAAAGATCGTCAATCCTGCTTTGTCCATCACCATTCCATAATATGGTGAGACAAGCAAATGAAATTTCATGTCCAGCCTTCTCCATTCTAAGATAAGACCGTAGCAACCGCGACCCAAGCCGTATCACTGACAAGGAACTGATTTTGTTACACCTGTTGCTAACGGTACTGTGGACGGTCAACAAAGAAGGTATGTGAGTAAGAAATATACATTTGTAACTCAAGGTGGAACCACACTTACGTGTCGTGGCGTGGCGTGGCGCGGGATCCACCAATCAAACGACTCTGTTTTAGCCTATGTCATAACACAACGAGTTTTGTAGCAAATCAACTGCGTCAGAAGGCGCCACACCACGACACGACACGTATGTGTGTTTCCGTCTTTATACAGGCATTAGTGCAGTGGCGAAAGTATTGCTTACTTAGTACACTTACTACACTGCAGGTTAATGGCGTGCAACAATAAATAACCGGTCTATTCTGCAAACATCTATCGTGAAATGTGCTGTTATTTCACCTTGAATTGACCGATTGACAGCTCAACTTCACCAAAGTTTTCACAGTAAGATTTTTATAGAATACAGGTACGCGACAGCGTGATTTTAAAGATATTGTCCTAAAATTTTTGTACCACAGATGAACCAATAATGATATGAAGCAATAAATACGGGAAAGTCTTAAAAGAAGTATTTTTTTTAAATTGTCCCACACTAGAAATTTCTCCTGTATCGTGGGTGTGTTTACAAACGTTTAAATTTCACAAATACAAACAGCCAGATTTGGAACAACTATCTGTAGGCCATAAAAATATTTACTTCATGCGGGAATCTGACCCAAGACAAGCAGCGCTGCAACCAATCGCCCAGCGACTGCGTCTGGTTGACGTGTCGTCGAATTTGTAGAAACTTGCTTTCTTATGTATTTTATTTGTCGACCATACATTCATAGAAACAAAAGCCTCCATTTTCACAAGAAATTATAGAACTACGATACGATCCTATCTTTTACAAACCTCCTGATATTTATTATTTTTTAAAGACATTATTTGGTTGACTGTACATTACCTACTTACATTATATCTGGGTAAGTTGTGCTCGTGTTGCCAGGATATATTTGTGATCTTGAAACTGAAGATAGTGTAGATCAATGAGGTTTATTTTCTAGCTCTTAAAGCGCTGTCGACACATTTCCGGGTTCGAACACGGCAGGAACGGAAAAAATCGGTTATATACGATTTGCACGAACTTGTTCACACATCTCCGTGTCAGTCGGGCGAGCACCAGAGTGACAGGCTTGAGTCACGCATTTTATCACGGTTTTTGCTTCCAAACTGTGACAAAAAATGTGTGACACAATCACACAAGCAAGGCAGAGGCCGTGCTAGCCCGGCTGGATAATCCGAATCGTCAGTATCCCGGAACGCACGGACGCCCTGACAGTGCTATCCGAATGTTATCTCCGTGGACGACATTTTGTGCAAGAGCAAGTGCAATATGAACACAGAAAAAATCAAAATAATTTATTTGCGAAATATGGGTAGTTTTCAGGGTGAATTTTTTATAAAAGTTCTTTAGACCATATCCTACCATGGCAGGTGTGCAAAATATTACAATAAAAGAATAAAATATTACATCATTAATTAACAATTGCATCATCTATACATTACATAATTCTGTTATTTAATTGATTAATTGAAAATTACTTAAGTTAATCTTTACATTATTTTCTCATTTAAATAATTTTTTAATTGGTTTTTAAATAAATTGAAATTATTAGATTCTTTTATATACTTAGGTAGTTTATTATATATTCTACGGCCCATACAAAATGCACTCTTATCAAACATAGCCGTTCTATGGCTTATTGCACTGAGTGTACTGGCAAGTCTTGCACTTTTTAAAGTTTCATACTTGTCTAGGTTAGTTCTTATGTCCAATGCTAGTTCATAGAAGTATAATGATGGGAAAGTCATTATTTGTGAAAGGTTGTTAGAACTTGCATGACATATTAATGTACTGTAAAAGGGGGATGCAGCCATAGGCTAATAAAATACTATCCGACTTCTACGACGTATATTCATTAAAACGTGCCGCTCGTAGGTCGGCCCTCACAGAAGTGCCCGCTAAACAAAAAACTACACGCGTTCGATATATTTCTAAATATTCTCGCATCGAATCTTCTAAACCTATCATTGAACTTTATCCAGAGCTTATCACACTCAACGTATTTAATATTATCAATAAGTTTTTAACTGGACCAATGCCATAAACAGTCATCAACTGGACCAATGATGCCAAATCAACATCTGCTGCAATTAGTATCGATGTGATTAAAATAAATTATTTTCCAATTCCATGAGCTGATGTAAGCCGCCGGGGGAAGAAAAGGCTGGCAATGCTGACTACGCATCGAAGCAATATTTGTTTTATTTAATTCAGCTAGGCTGAGCTTAATCCAGTGCATTGATGATATAAGCATTTCAAGAGTGGGAGAGGTACTGGTCATAACTGAAACCGACTTTGCATACGGGGCATAGCCTTCGCAAAGGATGTTGATTTGGCATCATTGGTCCAGTTGATGACTGTTTATGGCATTGGTCCAATTAATAACTTATTGATAATATTAAATACGTTAAGTGTGATAAGCTCTGGATAAAGTTCAATGGTAGGTTTAGAAGATTCGATGCGATCCAGCCTTTCCTTCTCTGGCCTGATAAATGCTTGAGGATGAAATATTGTATCACGTTTGAATTTCACATAATTAAACCCCATCCGGGTGGATGTGAGTTATCACATCAATTCTGTTAGGAATAAGAGGCCGCCTTGTTACTTTTGCGGAGGTTTTGTGCAAGGAGGTTCAAGCATGACGGCGTTGACTTGTTAATGCATGTGCACTTGTTAGCTGAAGTTAGAGTAAATATCGGAGAATCCGGTAATTCGTTTGCCATGACTTGAGCCTTCCCCTTGTAAGGGAAGGACCTCAGATTAATTCCTCCGTTAGGTAAAGGTGTTAGGTAAGAGTGATTTTCCTTCCAAAGTTGAGAATAGCTGCGCTTCACATGATTCTGCGCATCTATTCGTAGGGGCGTAGCTCATGTAGAGGTTTTCCACATAAGACGACCAACTTGTTCGGCCGCTGACACCTAAAGCTGGCAGCTTATATTTATTTTAAGTTTGGAAGGAAATCGAATATAAGCTGCCAGCTTTAGGTGTCAGCGGCCGAACAGGTTGGTCGTCTTATGTGGAAAACCTCTACAGTACTTAACGATCTTTCTCTTATTTCTCGATTCTTTCACATAATATGAATCGGGTTGTGTGCGTATCAGCCACCGAGACAGACTACACTGATTCCGTTTTTCCTGATATGTGTAAACACGGGTGACGGATGACTTCGTTCCTGACAGGAACACTGTAACGAACAACTCGGAACTTGAATGCCCTGACCAGGAAATGTGCTTGTTACAAGGTTCCTAACAACTTTTGTTATTTGTTGTATAATTTAGGGTGAGGGGGTGTGAGTTTGGGGGTTGGATGGGTTTTGGAGTGGAGGGGAGGACTTGTGAGTGGCGTTTTTTGAGCCGCGTGATTTACATTCTACTGGAATATTTCACTCATTTCGCGTCGCCGTGTGGTACAAACAAGACTTAAGTATGAAACCGAATGCAGCGTAAATTCCACGACTCATTTTACGCGACTCACGGGTCAAAATATTACGTTCGTTTGGCTTCACCCTAAATCTCGCTAAATAATATCTAGCATCTTGGATTCGTTAAGGTATATGCTGTACCACATATGGTATTTGTTCATTTTAAGGTTTGCCAAACTAGCCAATGCAGAGCCGATGAGGCTTTCGTGAATGAAGAAAGTGGTGAGGTCACAGATATAAATCTAACTAGATGACGCGATTGTAAGTACTTCGCGTGCCACGAACAGAGTAAAGTTACGATCAATGATTGTAATCTGAGCTTTTCATTTAGCATTATCGGCACCGGAAATCCACCGAAATCTAGAAAAATGCCTTTTTATACCATATTGAGCTGTAATGCTGGCAGTTGAGTGTGTCATGCTCTCTCTAATTTCCCTCTGATGGTGGCACATGTGTTGGATCATTCGGTTCCCTTCATGATGGTTGAGCTGAGTGGTGCCGATCCATGCGCCATGTTGGTGAACGGGCGCCATCAGTTGGGATTGGTCATAACTTAGATGCCTCGGTCTTTTATTGCACTTTTATGTTAAAATTGTTTGTTACTCTAGACGCTTTTACGTCGACGTCTTTTTGCATCGTTCTCACATAATGTATGTATTTTTTTCAACAAGAATGATGTAACCAAAAACTTGTAATTGAAACTGATGGAAAAGAGTGTCCGTGGAGTTTCTTGCAAATTCTTCTCCATTGAGATGATTGAGATCTACTGGCGCTTGCGAATTTGCAACTAGTGTCATTTATTTTTTTTAGGTGATATTTCAAAAGTACCTCTAAGGTTTATTTGAAATAAACTATTTTGATTTTGAAAGAATATATAGAAAAAGTTGGCCGAGGCTTTGGAAATGATTTCTATCATTGGTAAGTAAAATTGTTTGTGAAAAAGTCGCAAGCTTGGTTTTGATGGAGGGACTCGGACTTGCGTTATCTAGTTACATTTATGTCTGTGGTTGAGGTACAGTAAACCACACGCCACACGCGACACCGTTGGTTTTATAATTTTTTGTTTAGCTATAGGCTCGCGTTTGACCGCTATCTCACCTGATGGTAAGCGATGTTGTGGTCGACAGTGAAGCACGCTTCCCTAGAAGTTTTATATACACTCTTGACTTTAAGACCCCTAGGTTGTAGCTCTATCAGGAAACAAAGACTCCGACAAGGAATTGCCCGCCATATAAACAATAAAATCGTATTGTGTCTAGTCTCTATAAATTCACCATTACTTTTAAGCCAGAACGACTGATTAGCGGCGGAAATAGGTATGATAATAAATAGCTATATCCCGTGTAAGCCATTTCTGGACGAATTTGTGGTGTAGTAGATAATTACTTAGTAAAGTTAATTAATTTATTCCTTTACGACCGTCTATTCAACTTTCTTTCTAGGCCAAACGAAGGGAGTACGAAATTACCATAAAATTCATGCGTAACTCAATTCCATAGCCTTTATTAACATAAAAAATCTGCTAAACATACAAAGGAAAACCACCATAAAGATTGCATCAAACGTAGAGCTCGGAATGCTGAACCGGCAGCGAGAAGAGACGTCAATCTTAGGAATTTTACCCATCACAAACGTCATAACGTCGTCAACGTGAAACGGTGCGGTGTCGCGGCGTGGCACGTTGGCTTAACGTGCGTTAACACTATACCCCTTTAGCAAGACTGGTGCTGGATTTTCTGGATTCTGAGTTTCTGACTATCTGTAACGACTATCAATAGCCAGGAACACAACAACTTATATAGTAATAAATGATCACCCATCTACGGACCGGCCTACGCAAGCGTTGCTTAACTTTGAAGATCGACCAGTGCGGCTATTTTCCAAACGATAATGGGTGTACAATCGTGATGAAAGGATAAGTCAGCTAGACTTTGCGTTACCGAGTGCTAGCTGACCAGTGTGCGCCCGGCGTTTGATATAGCTGTATAGTTGTTAAAATATATAAAGAATTTTCTATGGGCTCGAGAAGAAAAATAAGACTAACGATATGCATCCATCTTCAGAATTGTGAAATTTGTCACGGGGCGCCAATTTAAACGGTGACAATCAATGACACGCTTGGTTGTATACTTTTGACAATACCGTCTCTAGCAGTGATAACGGCTCCGACTTAGGAGTTTCTAAAGTCATTGAATGGTGGTAAACGACGAAAGAAAACATCGTGAGGAAACGTGTCCCAAATATTAGAAGACCTTTCTTATTATTTCTCTTCTCAACAAACCGCATTGGGCACGGTTGGTCGTTACACACAAAGAGGAGATCAGTGTCCCAGCTGCGGCAACATTATAAAGCTGATAAAGCTATGCTATGTTTCACTAGAAGTGGTCGCTGAGTCGTTTCGTAGCTCTGTGGTATCATCAGTGTAATGTTTCGTGAAACATTTCGTACGCCCATAAAATATGCGTACAAAATCGGGACATCTTCCTGTACGCCATGCGTGACGTCATGTCTCGCGGCACGCATAATGTATGCACCCTAGCATCCTGTTGACATGGTAGCGTGAATTTTCCCTTTTATCTTTATTCTGTTACCAAAAAAGAGGTCTGCAGTGTAATGCGCGGTAACAGTGTATGTAGAGAAAAAAATAATAATCATCGGACTACCAGACGTACGCCGATGCGCCATCGGTACATGGTGGACATTCCACCCATACGCACAGAACGTTTTGGAAACACTTTTATTATGCTTATAGCTAAGGAGTGGAATGCCCTGCTGGAGTCTGTTTCCCGACAGCTACAATCTAGAAGTCTTTAAGTCATGAGTGAATAGGTTATTTCTAGGCAAGCGTGTCTCACCATCGACCACATCATCGCTTTTCAACAGGTGAGATGGTGATCAAGCTCGAGCCAATAAAAAAAAAATGGTTATTTAAAAATAAAAAACCCGACATAAGCTGACTTACCAAAACCATAACCAAAATCCACCGTGGTAACTTTTTTTTTAGTCACTTATCTAAGAACACTTGGGCGGTCAAGACGTATCTAACGATGTCTTAATTATAACTATTCGTCTATCGACTCTTGCGCGTCTTAAAAGAGAACAGAGAGTAGAACGTAATTCTATGTTTTGGTGATAAACCAGCAGGCTCCTTTTTTGAAGGTTTTCGTCATCACCGTCGCTTAAGTATACGCTTAAGGATATCTTCTAAACTACTGATGTATAAATCAATCTACTTAGCCACTTTACCCAGCTATATTGGGCTTATTACTTATATATAGCATCCAGTATAACCGGATGCAGCTACTCAGGAGTAAATGTGCTATATATGTAAAAACCAGTACTATAGCTTATATACCTTAAGGGCTATGGAGAGAGCTATGCTCGGAGTTACATTGCGTGATCGAATCAGAAATGAAGACATCTGCAAGAGAACCAAGGTTACCGACATAGCCCGAAGAATGGCCAAACATAAGTGGCAGTGGGCAGGGCACATTGCTTGCAGAACGGATGGCGGTTGGGGCCGAAAAGTTCTGGAGAGGTGACCGCGTACCGGCAGACGCAGCGTTGCTCTAGGTGGTGCGATGCTCTGATCAAGGCGGCGAAATGCATAGTACCGAATAGTTTGGAGAACAACGAAATGCTCTTAGTTTAATCTATTTTACACAATACTAAAGAGTAAATTCATTTTTTAGAGGCAAATCTGAAATGTGTCATGTCCAATGGTACTGAAATAACAACACCGACGGAATCACTATTCTAGAGTCTGACTTCTATTGGCAAATGTTTTGTGTTAATTAAATTAGCCATTCCGATTTCCTTTTTGACCTGGTTAAGGTTGCGGGACACCGCTGGATGAGAGAGCACGGTATCGGTCAATGTGTCAACGCTTGGGGGAGGGCTATGTCCAGCAGTGGAAGTCTTTCGGTTGAAATGATGAATGATGATGATGAATTAGCTTTTAGAAGCCGGGTTTAAGATTACACTAGTCGATCATTCTTCCATAAAAACTTAGTCTGGGGATTACTCCACTGGTTGACGATGTACGTTCAAAATAAAAAATTATATCAATTTTTCTCATCATTATCTAGCCCTGTACGGAAACAGAAAAGTAAGAAAAAACTGTTTGAAAGTTATGAGAGTCGAAAGTTCCATATTTTAACACTAAGAAGGGAAATTGCAAAACGGCCTCCATACAGGGGTAGATAAGTAATTCAACAATGCAAATAATTTTATTTTGTAAATATACTTTTAGTCGTTTTTCATGATATGTAGACTTCCACAGGTCTGTTTATGAAATTTCGCGCGCTCGTTTTCGTCCTAAATCATCATCCATTTCGATACAAATTTGCAAAAGTGCTAATTCGTACGCGAACCAGCGTCTTACTGCTCATCACGACATCTTTTTTTTTTTATTGTAAATAGTCTCGCGGTTGACCACTATCTCACCTAATGGTAAGCGATGATATTGTGGTCGACGGTGAAGCACGCTTGCCTAGAAGTAACCTATTCACTCTTGACTTAAAGACCCCTAGATTGTAGCTATCGGGAAACACAGACTCCGGCAGGGAATTCCACTCCTTAGGTGTACGCATAATAAAAGTGTCCCCAAAACGCTTTGTTCTATCTGTTTCGCACGTGTTGTCGGATGAGTTGGCATGCATTTGAACCTCGCGTACAAAAGAGTTCGTGCCGTCGACTAGGGGAACCTTAAGCCCTGTTAACAGTTTGCGAATTCTAGTATAGAGCTAACAATTTCTAAAATAAACACTGTCAAGTTCATTATAATCGTTCTCGTGGTTGTTATCAAAGATTCATACCCATCAGACAATTGGCAGACGTTTACCTCATTACCAAGTAAACTTTGATAAAACAATGACCGAGCAAAAACGAAAGCTCATAACAAAAGTCATACAAGGGATATAAAAACTAGACGCATGTCTAGATACGATGGGAAACTTATCATTTCCAAGGAAGAGGATGGTAAAAAAGGATTGTTAGGGCGTTGTTCCATAGCAGCTCATGGCTATGTTAGACACATGTTCCTAGCTTCAATTTCTATGAAGATATAGACGGGGTCGGCCACTGTAAGAATACGGAATTGTCGCTTCGGTAGTGACCAAAGACGCCATTACTAATAAAGTTCGGGGTCGCGCAATGTAGAGCACAAGTTTCAGTTGTCATTACGAGTACCATAGTCACAATTGTAGCGGGCAGTCAATTTCAAAGAGTAAACGGTGACACTCATTGACACGCTTGGTTTGTATGGAAAGTATTCCATGCAAACCAAGCGTTTAGTGACGCTAGTATTATGTTATCTGTGGTATTAACAATACCGATTAAAATTGTGTCTGCCAAGGCGTCACAATGCTCCGTGATCCACTCTGCGACCCACGACCCGGCTTTGCACTGATGCATGGCTACATAACAAAAAAGCATATCCTACGTAGCAGTGGTCAGCCGGCTTTATGTCATGGGCAAAGGGCTCGTGGGAAAACTGAGGAATGAGGAGAAAGGCTGCACGCGATTGTCAATCACTAAGCTGGGACTGTGAAAAGTTAATGTTTTAAGTTGGAAAATTGTTAAGTGTTATTATTAGAAGGGTTAATTTCAGTCATTATTGGCTTTAATTGAAAACAGGCTAGAAAAACAAATTGAAAACCAAGATCGAAAAATAACTCCTACTGGTACTGTATCTATCTTGCATAAGATCTCTAGCTCCATTTTGGTCGAACTATTGCAAGTACAGCCGCTGAGTTGGATTCTCAGGTTAGATTTTAACTAACTAGGATTTTTTAGAATCAGTAGCGGCTCACATCAGTTTTATCAAGAAATTATAAGAGGCTCGTATTTATTTCGTAGTGTTTCATTTAGTGGGTGTTTTTTTTCGTGGTGGCCCAATGGCTATGAATTCGCCTCTCGTGCTTGAGGTTGTGGGTTCAAATCCGGGCAAAGACTTTTTTAATTCATATGTTCTTTCTAAATATAGTTTTTGTTTTAGTATCGCTGACAACAGTGAAAGAAAACATCGTGAGACAACCTAGAGTTATAGGAAGTTTATCATAAGTTTGTGCTCCTTTGGTGTAATTGCTGCAAGGCGTTCCAATGCGAGGGTAAACGAATAAAATCATAAATAAATTTGTTGTTGTCCGTTGGTCCCGGCTTGAGACCAGTCTAGTCAAGGGGTAATATGTTGCCAAGTTACTGGATTATGAGGAGGGGATAAGATCCTCCAGTCTCCACAGGGATGTGACCTAACAGGCGTTGCACATAGGGGGTTCCGGGGTGGCCATTTAAGAGGTAACAGGCCCCTTCCAAGTGCGGTGATCGGTGTTTTAAGTGAGGTAAAAATCCCAGACTCCCTGGTCTTTCCCCCAAAAGTCCAGGCGCCTTTTGAAGGTTTACCCAGGTCAACAAAAAAAACGCAGGCAGATTGCAGTTATTTATTTATTTAAACTTCATGTTCAATGGCGATACATAGGCGTACTTAATGCAGTAAGGCATTCTCTACATACAACCTTTGGGTTAAAAAGGACACAACAGAGGTAGGGGTACAAAAAAAAAAAATGGACAATAATTAAACTCGGATATTAAAAAAACTGGCCCAGTGCGAGTCGGACTCGCGCACGAAGGGTTCCGTACCATTATCGCAAAAAACGGCAAAAAAATCACGTTTGTTGTATGGGAGCCCCACTTAAATATTTATTTTATTCTGTTTTTAGTATTTGTTGCTATAACAAAAAATACACGGTATTTACATCATCTGTGATTTCAACTGTCTAGCTATCACGGTTCATAAGATACAGCCTGGTGACAGATGGACTGACAGACTGACAGACAGACGGATCATGAAGTCTTAGTAATAGGGTCCCGTTTTTACCATTTGGACACGGAACTCTAAAAACTACCAAACCAACCAAAATACCCAGTTGTAGAAGAATAATTTACAAAAGAAAGTAACAACGACCTACAAGATTAATCGCTCTACAAATAAGAGGGTTATTTATTTTAACCCTCAATCTTAAGTCGGAAATGAAAGTAAAAACGATTTATACATATATTAGCATAAAACTGATACTCATGCAATTGAATGAGTAGTAGGAAATCCTGCGGTTTTGGTCGAGTGAACGTGGTTAGACCCTTTGTCTCACCATTGTGGGATAAAATTAATACTATGACGGTATGTAACCATCGTTGGCGATGGACGGCTGGGATTTAAAATGCCCTAGTTTATCCTGAAATTACTTAATAAAAATTAAAATCACTCAATCACAGGTTTTAGGTACATGAAATTTTGCGGAATAATTCCTTTTGTAAAGAAGATGAGCACAAAAAAAAGTTAGTGATCCCCCTCAATATGGCGCCCAAAATCCGCCATTTTTCTACAATCCAATTTTAATGCCAGTGACACTCGCAGGGTTAAGACGAATCGATTGACGTAAGAATCATCAAAATCGGCCAACACGTTTGGTCTCTAGAACGCCACATAGGAACAAACATACATAAATAAATACATACATACATAGACTGATAAACACATTACCCTCCTTCGGCAGTCGGGAAAAAAATATTTTTGTAAATACCTAAAAGAAGATCAAAGTTTTTGTTATTTTCGAAGTAAAAAACTTGGAAGTTCGTACCTTCATAGAGTTATATATTTATAAGAACTAGCTACCCGCCCCGGCTTCGCACGCCGTTTATCGTTCCTTCAATTAGTAACAACCATATTACCAAAATCCGTTGCGTGGTTTAGAAAAAGTTCACAGAGACACAGGAATGACGTTGACAGACGCGGACATCCACTTTGTGTTAAATTATATATTCAGATAAGTTAGTGACATAGTTGTATTAATAGTGGTCGAGAAAATAACCAGATTCTACCAAAATAGTGTGCAGCACATTTGTTTACAAACATTTTTTGCAAAACTCCAGGAGTGCACGTAGGTACTAAGCTGATATCGCGTTTAGTCTCTGTCTCCACCGGCAAGGCATAACTTTTGTAAGCGCATAGTGTAGCACACTTGTGCACGAACATGTTCACTGAGCCACACTGAGCAGAGTTTTCTGCCTTCAGTTTTTGAAATGGACGGGCAGGAAAACGCAAATCCGAAAAAAAAACCGCGATTTTCTTCTTTTCTCTTCGGTATTCAGCCAAAATAATCTTCCATTTCTCATTACTCTAGTCGATTCACAATTAAAACTTTGTGCTAATATGGTGCTAATTCTTGAGTGGCGTCGTGTTTTTGTTTCTATTTTTATTATAATTGCTTGAATAAATTTTATAATTTTATCATTCGTAAAATCCATATTTAACTTGGTAAAACAATGTGCGGCAACAAGATTGAGTTCGCGGTTCGCGAACAACAAATGTGTATACGTCGACGCGAGTACAATGCTTGCATGTGTGCGCGCATAAAAGTATTTTTTTTTTATTGTTTGCATGAGTGAATCGAACAGAATAAGCATTTGTGTCGTACACTATGCATTACAGTGCCGCACAGTTCAGCACACTGGTGGAATCGCATCTGCATGTGCAATGTGCATGACACAATATCATCTCCGTAATATACTCGTAAATAAAGTTAAACATAACTTCGTAACGGACAAATACCGGTAGCGACAACACTGTTTCCCCTATAAACGAAAGCAAGCGTGAAGATACTTACGTTTTTATGAAGCAACGACCGACACTTTGTACTTCCGTCGGGAATCGAACCGGATACCCACGCAAACGGTTCGAAGTAGGATGCTCTTGTGAGGATTCATAAGTCACCTGCTTTTAGTTGTTCGTTTTTTATGCAATGGTTCGGATATTTATTGTTTATAATATTTGAGTCTACGGGGTCGAGACGTGGACACTTACGGTACGGTTGGTCTATCACCTCAAGTTCGCTCAGCGAGTTATGGAGAGCCATAGCTGAGCATAGCCATGCTTGGCGTCTCACTGAAGGATCGAATTCAGAACGAGATGATCCGGCAGAGAACAAAAGTTGTCGGCATAGCTCAGAGAATAAGCAAGCTGAAGTGGCGAGGGGACGGCCATATATGTCGTATAACCGATGACCGTTGGGGTAGACGGATTCTTGAGAGGAGACCGCGAACCGGATAAGGTGAAACGCCCTCATGTTAGGTGGAGTTACGATCTTCGAAGGGTGGCTGGTAGTAGCTGGATCAGAGTTGCCAAAAATCTAAGGAAATGGCGTGCAATTGAAGAGGCCTATGTCCAGCAGTGGACTGCTATAGGCTAATGATGAATATTTGAGTATTCACATGTTAAACCGTTTGATTCACAGGTACTTCATCATCATCAGCCTATTAATGTGCCCACTGCTGGGACAAGTCTCGGGAATGGGCTTTAACCAACCACGCGGGAACACTGCGGGTTGGTGGTGACATCCATCAATTCCCATGCTCTTCTTCCATGTCTTCGAATTTTTGGTTCTAGGACACGCCGGTTTTCTCACGATGTTTTCCTTCACCGATTTTAGAGCAGTGGTGATGAGATAATTTGCACAAAGTAAAGTGCCTGCCTGGTTTCGAACCCACGACCTAAGACACGTAAGTCGGAGCCGTTACCACTGAGCTACCATTGTTATACCTGCTTATGGTATTTATAGTATATTAGATCTAATTACCTAATAGTTGAAGAGTTTTTTTCTTGTGGGGTCATTCCCAGCAACAGCACCAGATCATCATTACCAAATAAATAAGTAGTATATTTGTAGTTTTCTGGACGAAGATCCTCAATTTCAGGCGCAACTCACAAAATAGGTACGTAAATGCCCATTTTCAACGCCACCAAAACTTATTGTCTAAATAAAAGTTTTCGCAACGCGAGAAAGCACTAACATATCTATTTCGGTGTTGCATAGTGAAAAAAGCGCTAAAAGTATCTCTATGTTTAAAAAGCAAGTCAAAGAACACTATCTTTCAACTATCCCGTGATCTTATATATTATACGTATTTATTTATTTTATAGTAGTTATGTATTTTATTTTTATATATAATTATCTTTTGGAACTTTTTGTAATATTTTTTTATATACTATGTTTATATTAGTTAAGTTTAACGTTATATTACTTTTCCTATTACTTCTACACACTGTGTCTATGTTTCTTATCCAACTTTACAGAAATTTCTTTAGAAATAAGCAGCACCTTTGTGCTCTTCTATCTTTATATGTATTTTCTCTTTTAAGTGTTTTGTGTGTACTGTAGAGGCTTTCCACATAGGACAAGCAACCTGTTCGGCCGCTGACACCTAATGCTGGCGACTTATATTTATTTTAAGTTTGGAAGGAAACCGAATACAGAATATTTGAAATATATCGAACGCGTGTAGTTTTTGTTTAGCGGGGGACTTCTGTAAAAGCCGCCTGAGGGCAGGCACGTTGTTGATTCAATACAAGTTAAAAGTAATTTCTGCTTATTATTTGAGCTCCCTGAGCTACCCCCTCACAGTACCATAAATAAATAAATAGTGTTAGTGAAACGGCCAAAAACTTATAAAAAAATTAACCTAATTATTTCAACCGTTATTTCAAAAGATCTTATTAAATTAAATAAAACTAAGTCCCCAATAGGGGTCCGTTATCAATTTATCCAGAGATATCAATTGTTCTACAAACAATTGCATACTTATGGGGTGCACATAACCAATATAAAAGGCATAAAATTTTATTTTATTGCACATCCTACTTTTCAAAATGGCCACGACTCGTTGAAACAATTGTTGAATTGTTTTTTGATGAAAACAGCGAATTTTATTGAAGGGGCGGCCTGTTTGTGGTTCTCTACTTTCTCTATGGTATTTGTTTCCAGGATAAACTAATCTATGATGAAACTAGTTGTCATATAACCTCATAAAGTTCTATGATCCGTGGACAAGGTTCTTCAAACGAATTTATCGTTTTGAGAACTTTGTCTATGTTGTTCATCACTTAGATCTCATAGCTATTAATATGGTTTTAATTACCAGACTGCCGAAGGAGGGTATTATGTTTATCTATGTATGTATGTTTGTTCCTATGTGGCGTTCTAGAGAACAAACGCGTTGGCCGATTTTGATTGATGATTCTTACGTCAATCAATTCGTCTTAACCCTGCGAGTGTCACTGGCTACATTAAAATTGGAAAATAGAAAAATGGCGGATTTTGGGTGCCATATTGTGGGGGCCCAAATTTTTTTTTCTTCCATACCCATCGTGTGGGGTATCAAATAAAGGGTTTACGAGATGATTACAAAAAAATACCACACTTTAGACATATAATTAAAGGGTTTTTCAATAGGGACGCGCAAACTTTGACAGCGCATAGCGGCCATCTTGGTAAAGCGATAACTGTCAAATTTGGCTTGAACACATATTTAGTCGTGACATTTCACCATGGAACGCTACACGCTTCAACGACGCGTAGAAATTGTTTAAATTTATTATCAAAATCAGTGCTCTATTCGCCTAACGTTCCGTGCATAGCGTCCATTTTATGGCGTTCATGGCCGAACAAATTTTTGATGGCCTAAGTTAGATGGTATGGATCTCACAAACATGTGGTTCCAACAGGACGGTGCCACTTGGCATACAGCACGGGAAACATTAAATTTATTGGATGATAAATTCGAAGGCTTCGTCGTCTCGCGTGGTGGCGACATTAATTGGCCACCGAGATCGTGTGACTTAACACCGCTCGACTACTTTCTGGGTTACGTGAAATCTCTAGTCTATGTAGACAAACCACAGTCAATTGCCGCCCTGAAGGTTAACATAACTCGCGGTCTTCGTGAAATTGAGCCCCATTTATGCGAAAATGTCATCCAAAATCCATCCAATTTTTGGAAGTCGGTCTCTTTCGTAGGTACCATTTTCTTTCCGTTATGATCACCGACTTCCAAAAATAAAGTTATTTTTCACTTTGTAGTTTTTTTAATTGGGAGTCGGTAGTATTTTTTTTTAAAAAAGTTTTTTATTTTTCACTTTTCAGTTGTATCTTCCTAATAGGCAAGTAGTTTAGTAAGTTACCTTAACGCGAGAATAGATAACCCGAATATCATGAAACTTAATCGGTATAATCGGTGAAATGAGAGATCTGCGTACTCCTTTAGAGCATACTGGCGTGATGTGATGTTATGAAATGGTATAATCAATAAACAGACATGCGATTGCAGCAAACACGAGAGATTTGGCGTTATTTATTGAAGAGTTCTGTCGTTTATCTTCGGAGTTCTTCATCAGATCTTCACCAATTTAAAATGGGACCAATTTACAACAATTTACAACAAAAAAATTGGAAACATACTCTTTCAAATAAAAAAAGAATTTTCAAAATCGGTCCACAATTGACAGAGATATCGGTGAACATACACTAATGAACATACGAAAATTAAATTATTACACGGCAAAAAAAATGCTTAGAAACTAGCGGCCCTTATTTAGTTTCTACTCATTTATTTCAGACTTCATTTTATTGATCGCATTTATTTTATTGTTAATAACATATTTAACATAATAAAAGTTTATGTACTATGTGTATGAATACTGTAATTTTTAAATATATTATTTAACTTTTATAAAACATTTAAGTATTTACACCAATTAGTAAAATTAAATTGAGGGGTCATGTCACATCGATTCGATGAATCACTTATGATTGAGCCTTACCTACAACACTTTGCACCACGCTTGCAACATTTACAAAAAATAAGGTCATTGGCAGCTGTCAGTTTAGTCTACGAAATTAAAAATCACAGGTCATTCGATACTCTGTACTTCGATATTTAGGTCTTTCGATGTCACTTTTGTAGATATTAGATTTGAGATATATTGGACGTAAGTTATCTAACCATTCGACATTATAAACTTACGTTATTTTAATTTTCAGTTATATGGTTTCATTCGATATTTAAAGTTTTGGATGATTGAACGTTGGCATTTTACCCGTAAGTATTTTAATTTTCGACGTTCTAATATGTACCCCTACAGATAGTTGTTCCGTGTTTGTCTGTTTGTGCGTGTGTGTTTAATTTGTTTGTAAACGCACCCACGATACAGGAGAAATGCCTATACTTCATAAAAGATAGCTTGATCTCTGCGACATAATATATGTCAAACTGACGTATACTTTATTGTCGTTATAACTGTCAAGCGCTATTGTTACTGTATTGATACTGACAGCTATCGCAAAGATCTAGCTATCTTTTATGTAGTATAGTGTGGTCTCAAAGCATTTTTTCAATGTGCAGGCACTTCTGAACTGTCAAGAAGTCGGTCAGTCAGAAGGATCAATCTAATTGAACATCCCAAAGGATTTTCTCCATCTCTATGAAGAAGCACGTGCGAGAAACTTGTTGTAAATGTATACTATTTTATACCTATTAAACCTCTCTTGTAAGTTAAAGAAGAAAATAATAGTTTAAATTATATGTTGATATATTCTATCTATTGTTTTGACATCTCTCAATAAAATTTTCACAACTTTAAGTCGTATATTTCCTAGAAATTACAACAAAACTCTATGGACACTCTTTTAAATCATGCTATCGTCAGCGAAGTTTGAACAGTGGATCAGTCATTTTTGATGATTTGAAGAGTGGTACTAGTTTTTTTTTTATATTCTATTGGCTTGCGCTTGACCACTATCTCACCTGATGGTAAGCGATGATGTGGTCGACGGTGAAACACGCTTGCGTTAAAATAACAGACTCCGGCAGGGGACGTTTAGAAGAAGTTTTCTATTCTATCGGATTACAAAAGAGCGCGTGCTTCGTTTCAAGCAATCAGAAAGACAAAAACTAACTAATACTTTCTCCAAAACTGGATATAATAATGATGGTTATCATTTTGCTCTCCTGTAAAGTAGCATTTTAACCCCCCGACGGCAACAGAGGGGTGTTATAAGTCTGACGTGTGTACCTGTGTGTTTGAGTATCTGTGGCATCATAACTCCTAAACAGATGAACCGATTTTGATTTCTTTTTTTTTGTTTGACTTTTTCGAGAGTGTTCTTAGATATATTTGATGAAAATCGGTTGAGCCGTTCAAAAGTTACGATCGTTTTACTACTTGAATCTGGGCTGTTTTGGCAAGATACGTATCACACTTCACACTAATATAATAAAAGCGAAAGTTTGTGAGTGTGTGTTTGTATGTTTGTTACTTCTTCACGCCAGAACGGCTGAACGGATCTGGATGAAATTTGGCACAGAGATAGGTTATAGTCAGGAATAGCACACTTTTCATCCCCGGAAAGTGTTCCCTTGGGATACTTTACGACATTCACGCGTGTAAAGCCGCTGGCAGAAGCTAGACGTGTCATAATTACGTATTCAATAGATTGTCGATCGAAGCGTGTCTACTACTAGATAAATTATGTAGCATGAAATAATAATGTGCCGGGGGTATTTTTAACCGACTTACAAAAAAGGAGGAGGTTCTATGTTCGACTTCGTGTATGTTTTTTTTTTTTTAATTTTTGAGTTTTACTTGTTGACTTAGGTATGCACTGTCACAACTTCACTGACATTATATATTACTTACGAAAATCCAGTCTACATTATTCTTAACATGAATGACCTCCCCTTCCCTTGCCCTCCTTCGTCCTTAATTACCCAAAATTCCTTTAAATTACCCATACCAAAACCACAGTCACGGTTACAACAGCATAACAACATTACGACGCACACAAAAGCCGTACGATTCCAACATCAACATTAGGAACACCATCCCTAAAGCCGGGCAGACTCATCGGCGACACGCATCCTCATGCATTAGGACCGGTATAACCCAAGACCGTAGCCAATCGATTTTGAAACGTGAACTTTGAGTTTTGAATACGGGAAAGGTATCAATGTTTGTGAGGTGAGTGTCGATACTTCAAAATTAAGGGATGCTAAAAAACAGTTTTACTAGCCTTGAATATTCGGACAATTATAAATTTGGACTTATCTGGATCATGAATACAGCTCTACCTATCCTTATTACCCGACTACGGCGAAGCCAAAAGGAAGGGTTATGATTTTAGCAGTCTATGTATGTTTGTATTTACGTATGATCCTCCTTAGCGCCTAAACTAATCATCCGATTTTGATGATAAGGTGTCAATCGATTCGTTATCATGCCTTGGGTAACAGGCTAAAAAATACCGTAGTCGGGATACAGTTTTTAATTATTTAAAAAAAATTAAAATTATATAAAAAAACTATTTAACAAACATTTTATTTCCAACTTTTAAGATATCTTTTTATTCGTCGTATCCATGCATCCAAATAAGATGTGTTTTGACCAGCCGGGCGAGCATGGCCTCTGTGATAGGCTCGAATCACGTGTTTAATCACGGCTTTTGCGCCCAAACTGTTATAAAAATATGTGACTCAAGCCCACCAAGCCTGTCACAGTAGGTCGTGCTCGCCCACCAGAATCCAGTCACGTCGTCTTTCAGAGTACAGGTGTTGTTTCACATAGAGCACGACAACTATTGAGGATTTGTTTGGTATGAAGCTCCGCAATCGCATTGTGGGTCATTGGAGTACCCCCATCTAAGTAAGTTGAACCTGCAGCGGTCCACCTGGCTTCGTAGTCGGTTCAGAGAATTCAGTTTTAAGAGAAAGGGAGTACATTAATGACTAGCATCGATTTTTACTCTATGTTAGGGATGCCCGAGACGATATCAAAAGTTACAAACTATTAACTGCAGGCTTATTACACAATTATCTTGCAAGAGCAAAACGAAAATATCTATAGTTATACCTAGTATAGAGTAGTAGTGAGATAACCTAAAAATATTGGACACGTATTTTTTCTTTTGCCACTTAATCAAAAAATTACGATGATACAGTGCGTTGAAATATCTTGTGACATCATGATGTGCTACACTTTTTATACTGACAAAGTGACGTCACAAGCCCCCACTCCTGAACTTGGATGCACTTTATCTTTGTCAGTTTTTATTTATTTGATTTAGCAAAAAATACGGTGCCAATATTATTTGATAATCTAACTGACGGACTAAATAGAATTATAATGTTTCTACCCTGTATATCCCTATTGTTCTTCAAAACAGAAGTTTTTGAGTTTCTGGCGGATTTTTTAGAAATAAATTCATTTGACAAACAGCGAGTGATTAACAAACGATTGTGTAGGAACTACCATACCTACACTGTAGGTGATGCCGATTTTAATGGCATAAAGCGTTTGATCGCGCGATGATTGCTGATTGCAGCTTCTTACGTAATAAGCCTGGAAACAATTAAAACGCCATTGATCCTCGCGTAGATCCACGTTTGGACACTCAAGTGGTTAAATCGATATTAAACCAGGAAAACTTTTTTTTAACAAAAATATCTTTATTTCGAAAAAAATATCCTCTATAAATATTTGCGAATTGACACCTCGATACCGTTTAGAGAGGATAAAATTATTGAGATCGTATACTTTATCGATAATTTCGATTCGATACGACACCCTGCCTTAACGCTGCCACACACAATTAGGGGTTACCTTTATAAAGAATTAGGGTAGAAAATACAATGGCCGGTCGTGATGAAGGATTGTGCTGCCTGACTGATGAAGATGGATGGCACAGGGTTGTGTCCATTATAGTAATGTATGTCGTGAGATATGGTCGGATGCTGTAAAGATGAGGCGTGTAAGTTTTAAGTGATGTATGATGGGGAAAGCAGAATTCCTGAGCTTTGACTTTTTAAAGCTATTGATTATGTGATTTCGATGATAAGTAGGTCAGTATCACAGACATTATATCTAAATAGATAACGCAAGTCCCTCCATCTGTATGAAAACCAAGCATGCCACTTTTTTACAAACAATTTAAAAACAAATTTAGTTACAAATGAAAGAAAACATTTCTAATGCCTCGGCCAACTTTTTCTATACATTCTTTACAGCTCAATATGGCATAAAAGGCATTTTTCTAGATTTCGGTGGATTTCCGGTGCCGATAATGCTAAATGAAAAGCTCAGATTACGATCATTGATCGTAACTTTACTCCGTTTTTTGGCACGCGAAGTACATACAATCGCGTCATCTATTTAGATTTATGTCTGTGGTCAGTATAATATGAATTTGACATTTCTAAAGTTTGTTTATTATATCTATGGTTGTGAGCTAACGAGCGGAATTCTCTGCCGAAGTCTGTATTTTATTTCTTGATAGCTATATCCTGGGAGTCTTCGAGTCAAGAGTGAATACTTTTAGGCAAGCGTGCTTCATCGTCGACCACATCATCGCTTACCATCAGGTGAGATAGTGATCAATTACGACCATAAAAGTAATAAAAAAAAATAGTTGGTTTTCTGTAAATATTTTGATCTCAAAGTAACCAGTTTAGGGCAACAGATATTATCTCTTCTTCTTGTAAAGCATTTAACAAGTAAATTAAAAATGAACTCATATTGGTGGCAGAAAAGGAATATGTAAGGATTGCAGCAGGTCATGTTCAGTAGTTTCTGCCTAAACCCAAGGGAAAAAGGCGTGAGTTTAAGGGAACAAAATAACTGGCAGCAAATTGCAGAAAAGCCAGTCGTTTTCGAGAAATGAGTTTGTGCAGCAACCTCATATTTATCTATGCATGCAAAAGCATATCAGATCTGGTGCGTGACTGATTGACAACCAACGCACATTGCACAGCATAATTGATTTGAGAAATAATTATGCCATTTGCAAAAAAAATGGTCTTCAAAATACTAGCTTCTTCCCGCGGCTTTCCCTCCGTTGCCTATTAATTAAGTAACTTATGACGCTCAGCGACTTTCTGCTATAGTAGCTTTCACTGAGATTTTCGCCTTTTTGGTCTCGCACGGGGTCCTTTTTACCCGACTGCCGAAAGAGGGTAATGTGTTTATCAGTCTATGTATGTATGTATGGTCCTTTGTGGCTAAAAAGACGTAAACAAGATGAAAATCATGCTATGCAGTCGGAGGATACATCTGGTTTTGGTCAGCAAGCTCGCGCATATGTATCTTCCGACTGTACAGCATGATTTTCACCTTGTTTACGTCTTTTTAGTTCGCTTATTAAATTAAAAAAATATTTAATTTTTAAATATTTTTTTAATTTAATTTAGTTATTTTTTTTGTTTTATCTCTCTAGTCAGTCTTGTCGTCTATGCGAGTCAATATGTTTTTTTTTTTACTTTATATTATTTACTTTTTGTCCAGTGTGTTTGAAGTTTCACAGGCAGTTAGCTTTGCAGGAAGAGTATGGGCTATATACCTACTTTCTAGGAGTTTTTTTTTTAATTTATCGGTAGAGCCGCATTTGACCACTATCTCGCCTCATGGTAAGCGATGATGTGGTCGACGCTGAAGCACGCTTGCCTAGAAATAACCTATTCACTCTTGACTTAAATACCCCATAGTTTGTAGATAACGACAAACACGGCTAGACTCCGGCGACTTGTTTGTTCTGTCTCCTGCTTGATATGGAGGGAAGTGGAAATTTGTAGTTTTTCCTACTTCTCCGTTATTCTTTTCTGATTATTTTCGTTGCGGGATCCAAGACAGTTAAATTCATTCTCCAGGACTTCGTCGAGCTTCATCTCCTCGGTGCGTTTCTGGTGGTCGCCACAGTTGATTCTGGCTTTCAGGAGTTGCAGTGGTTTGGGAGCAGTGCGGCGGGATTCGACTCCGGCAGGGAATTCCAATGCTTAGCTGTACTCATAATAAAAATGTTCTCAAAACGTTTTGTGCGTATGGGTAGGGATGCCCATCATTTAGCCGAAGTCCGATGATGAAACGGGCTAGGTGGAATTAGATCATGCAATTTTGCGCTTTTGCCTCTATGTATAGGCTAAAATTGAGAGTCGATGTTAACGTAACGCCAAGAAGCTCAACATGATCCGTTATTGGCATGGTCACATCTCGGCAATTTGGAGCCGGATTACCTCTATACAAAATTATGGGTTTAGTTTGATAAGTAATTATTAAAAATCATATTTAATAAGCTTAAAAAAACAAATATCAAGCTAAGATCGCTTATAACAAAAGTTTGTTTCATTCTACGCATCTTAGTTATGCTTACCCTACATCAATCAAAACCATGAAATTGCCACAAAACAAAAAACAGAACCACATAGAACACAATCCAGATGTTGGAAACACGAGACCATGGCTTGTGACCACAGTTTTTACAATAAGAAACAAAACAAAAAATGGCGAAACGTAAACCTACGTATTCTCTATGATTTATGTCAGTGCCGATGGAAACGGGACTTCGTGAAAAAAAAAATGTTCTTGTCAAAAAAAAAAATTGTGGTTTTTCTGGTCATTTGTTTCGTTGGTCGTAGAGCATTTGAAACTGAGGACTGTGAAATAGTCCTGTATTTCTTAGCAGGTAGGATTTTGGAGTTATTTATCTATATTTTAAATTACCAAACTAGGGCTAGGAAAACTTTGTCTTCATTATTAAGATTTAACTGGAGATGAGCAATAAAACATTTTAGGTAAAATATTTGAGGTTGACAAATAATAAAATCATGACCGTCCTTTAGAGGTTCGCCACAGTCGGGTAAAAATACAGCAGTCTGCACATCATTATCCTTCTATCCTTAACCAAATTTATTGCTAAAAATAACTTACAGTCATCGTAATGTTATCGGTAATTGACCTACATGAAGGACGTGATAATTAAAATAAACGCGGTCAGCATCGCTTATAGAATTTGCCGGAAAATATAAACAAACCATATATATTTGTTTCAAGACTGCTTTGAAACGCCATCTATTGTCGAGTAGTTGAACCTTTTAAAATTATTGACTTAATATTTTTTTTATTCTTGGAATATAACATTACGTATAGAACTATATTATTTTTTGTATTACTGTGTATATGTTAAAGTTTGTTTTGTTTGTCTTTTTGATAGCTCTTAAGTACCAAATAATACAACATGGTTATACACGAACTATCTTATATTAAAATAAATGCAAGTTCTTAAATACTATGACCAGCGTTGAGAAGTTGTAATTAAAAATATATTTCAGTACTGAAGACAGAATATTTCTAAAGAAAACTCTATAGTCAGAGTTATTGCACTTAATCTGGTTGCTCGTTTGTTTCTCGTGTAGTAGATAATGACTTAAAGCTTCCACTAACAAGTGCTTCGCGACAATACGAAAACGACGTGACAACAAGTTGTCATATAAATTTCTTATAAAAAGAAGGCTATGAAACGCGTTGACGCATCGTTGATTTTAATGTCTCACCTGCTTGCCTTTAATCAATAAATCAAAAAGTACATGTCACAGTGCTCAGTCTATAAAATAGTGCATTGTCATAGGTCCAGAATGTACCAAGGAAACCCTACTCAACTTACAAGTACCCAGTTAGCAGCCAGCCCTTCGCTCAGTGGCCCCGTAACCCATTTAGTTCAATTGAATCAATTTAGTTGATCTATTTATTGAAATAGTCGCTGATATACTTACATGGGTAATTTATTTCTTGCTGTTTTAGTCCCTTTGGTTTAGGCATCGCTAACAGCATTTTGGGTATCTTTATGAACTTAGGTTTCCAGTGTTTATAAGCCGAGTCACACTGAAGTAAAGATTCTCATCGCAGGCGGCAATCTTTACTACAGTGTCAGGACTCAAACTTAATGGCGATTTTTAACCCTCCCGACGGAAAAAGAGTGTCTTATAAGTTTGATGTGTGTACTCTGTGTATTTGTGTATCTGTCTGTGGCATCAAAGCTCCTAAACGGATGAACCGAATTTGATTTTTTTATTTGAAAGTCTACTTTATCGAAAGCGTTCTTAGCTAGTGTTGTGTTAGTGTTTTTATCTTTTATATTAATAAGAACTTTTTTCACATATACATTTAGTTACTATAAAACTGCTTTACGTCCGTCACGTTGTCGATCACAGGTCCAGTTTAAAACCAACGACGGGCACTAGTTGCCCGATATTTTGCTGAACTGGTCCTATTTGGCGCAGCCGTGGGACACACAATGTTACTTTTATATTGTTTTCCCTCTTTTATATTATTGTTGTATAGTCTAAGTTTTATTTTTTTTATGTTTATGTTGTGTGCTCTGGCTTGTGTCAAATAAATGTGTTTTCTTTTAATTCTTTCTATGTTTGATCAAAATCGGTTCAGCCTTTCTTAAGTTATGGGCGTTTTACTGTTTGAATCGGGGTGTTTTCGCAAGATATAGTGTCATAATTACGTGTTCAATAGATTGTCGATCGCAGTTTGTGTACTACCTAAATTATGTAGCATGAAATATAAATGTGTCAGCGGCTATTTAAATTTTAATTGTTAGGACTTGCTTTTTCCTTAGCACAAAATAACCAATACTAGAAAATTCTTGTCTTATTTACTTGAGCTCTTCCTGTGATTTTCATCTATATAATGTTGTTATACTGTCGATTTCTTTTTCAGGTTTTGGCTGCACTTTTAGAGATATCCTCTTATCGCTCTGGGTTTATTCACTCGTCCTTCTTTATCCAGGCAATCGCCCTTTGGAATGCGCTCCCTCAGAATATCAGGATGGCAACCAGTCGGCTTTCTTTCAAATTGAAGGCACGCGAGCACATTCGCAAGAAGTTTGCAGAATCATCACAAAATTGATTTGTTCGTTTCGGATTCTCTATAACATTGTTTATATGTATGTACATTATCTAATTTATTATTCCTTTTTTTGTATCTTTTCTCTATTCATCCTATCATTTAGTTGCACCTGCCTTGTTTTATCTCTGCACCACCCTAAGGTCGACTGGTGGAAAATGCCTAAGGCATTAAGTCCGCCTTTGTACTGCATAAAGTTTTAATAAATAAATATCCTGCTATGTTAAAATATGTTACGAGCAGGAGTTCTAGTCTTGGATAAAGACAAAATTGCTTTAACTACCAGTTCCTAATCCCATAACGCCGAAATCAACCATAAAAAAAAACATTATCGATGTTAGATAAACGTGCGACTTCCCCAGATAAAATCTTTACTTTAACATTGACAAATTATGTCAATCATGTCTCTAACAGAACAACACAACCCTACCACCCCGAATGCGCCCGCTTTTTATCACAATTAAAACTAAATGAATAAAAATCTCCGCGATATAGTGGCGCCATCTATACGGGCACATTATCATCAAGTATGAGGGCTTTTGTTGCAGCACTTGCTGTATTTAACACCGAATTAGAGGGGTGATCAAGTGATCATTAAGGACATTCTGATTTGATATTAAATTCTCTTTTTTTTTAAGTGGCTGGGAACGGCAGGAAAGGGCCATATTGGTTAGTTAGCCAAAAACCGATGATCGTTAACTGAGGCCCAGTTTTTTTATCTGTTTTCTCCACCAAAGGTTCTAATACCGGTAAAAAGCTATTTTTCATCGATTGTTAGTCTACATAATGATATGTGTATAAGATTAGATTATGATGGGGCTGCCATATTTCTTAATTGTTACTAAAAGCACATAAATAAAAAAAGATTAAAAAAACAAATGGTCAAATAATTAAAACTCTAAAACTTATTTGACAATTTGTGTGGAAAAAAAATATTATACCGAGATTTTTAAAACATTGGGTATTTAACCATAAGTTGAGTTAACTACGAATAAAAAAACTGGCCCTTAGACGTGTTCTTGAGTGGAAGCTGTGAATCGGGCATTGTAAGATAGGATACCTTCAGGCTAGATTGACCAATGATCATGTGGTAGTGGCAGCTGGATGAACAGTAGTTGACTGCTGCAGGTTGATGATGATGAAGTGGCAGAGCAATCGCCTTTTAGACCTCGGACTGTGGATGCAATTTTTTGTACACAGTGCAAATATGGGCTACCAACAGATAGATGATCCCGTCTGACTAGTTTTCCATAAAAATATCAGAAAAAATTACTTAAAGAGAATTGCATTCATGCACGATTTTGGCGAAGCTCCAATAGTAAGGGGCAATTATTTACAGTTTAACTGTTTTCTTAATGTCCCTCGGCAATCATCGCATTTCCGAATACAAACGAATGCTAATTTCCAAGTCCATCAATTATTAGATTTATCGTGTATAATAATTTGAATTCAGAATTAAATACTTTATTGATGTTTTGTTTTGATTTCCGTGTGAACTATATAGAGCTGTAAAACTATTTTCCTTTTTAACCGCAGCAGCTTTCCTAGCATTTTAAAAGTAAATTACATTAAGTTAAAAGAGTGTTAAGGTTACAGTAGTACGGTACGGTAGTCGATCATTCTTCCATACAAACGTGTTCTGGCGATTACTTCACTGTTTTGCGATCTACGTTCAAAATAAAAAGTGATATTAATTTGTCTCATCATTATCTAGCCCTGTACGGAAACAAAAAATCATCATCCATTTCGATACAAATTTGCAAAAGTGCTAATGCGTACGCGAACTAGCTTCTTACTGCTCATCACAGCACCTATTTCTTTCGCACGTGTTGTCGGTTGAGATAGCATGCATTTTAACCTCGCGAACAAAATAGTTCGTGCCGTCGACTAGGGGAACCAACACCCTTATATACTTCGAAGTTGATTGAAAGCGCCCGGTCTTCACCAAGTGCAAAGGGCAACTGATAGCTCGCTAGAGTATTTTTGTTTTCTATGCTGACGAAACACGAAGTTTGCCGAAGAACATTAATAAAATAGTTGCACTTGTATCTATGTAAAATAAATTATTACTTTGACGAAAATTAACTTAACATTTTTTTTTACTTTTAATCAATCATAATTCAGTATACGCGGGTAGATAAACATCTCTGAAAACCAATTCCTCATCACATAAAAATAATTAAAAGTAAAAACATGAATAATTACTTTTTAACAAAACGATTAATCGTAATCGACAACGCATTGTACTTTAACCGACTTTTTGTTTAAAAAGCATGTATTGTGTTGCGTTATTTGGATGTCACGGTGCGTTTACTTTATTATTATTAATGGCGTTGATTTGAATGTGTAAGAAAATTTCTAGTGATGCTACAATGTGTAAAAAAGTTTTGGTTTTGTAGGTAAAGAAGAAGTCAGATTTACGTAGCTAAAACCGTTGTGTAGAAAAAGATTTCCTCTTCAATGCACTGCATGGGCAAAATATATATATTTTTTTCAATCTTCTTTTATTGGGATTTTAGACCATGCTAACCACATCATGACCTAAGCTTATACACATATATAAAAATACTCTTATTCTAACTTATTCATTATTTTATTAACCAAGATGGCTGCTTCCGACAGAGGCGCTGACAGAATACTTTACTTTACTTTTACCAGATTGCCTGCAAGAGATCGCGGAATGCGATAAGGCCGCCCGGTGTATATTTTTTAGTTTTAAGTTTCTTTAGTTCCTGTATTTTCTGGTGTACAATAAAGTATATATAAAAAAAATACTTTGGAAAATTCCTAAATCTATCAATTTAATATTAAATCTATTCATCAGAGCGTCTCTCCCAGCTCTGGTCCTGACGCATTCCACCAACAAATGGTATACGTCCTCCACAATAGCACACTCGGTACAGATTGGGTTGGGTTTTAATTACCAGCGGTTTCGACCGCGTGAATTTTGAAAATTATCCCGAGGAAACATATTCCCTGGATAAAAAGTATCCTTTGTGCTATTTCTGAATATAATCTATCTCTGTGCCAAATTTCATCCAGATCCGTCCAGCAGTTTGAGCGTGAAGAACAACAAACACACACACATACTCACAAACTTTCGACTTTATATTATTAGTGTGATTATAGTAAGAAATAAGATTAGGGTATAGATAAGATATGTTAAATGAAATTGCCGATTAATATACTAATTACTTTACTGAAATACTTACTTTTAATTTGTATATAAAAAAACATAAATATACCAATCAAAAACCACGAGATTTTCAACTTTGATATATCTCATCAACCACATCATCGCTTACTATCAGGTGAGACAGTGGTCAAGCGCAAGCCTATCAACAAAAAAAAAATCTTCTGTTGATGTCTCGTTTTGATATAAACGCAATACATTTAGTTGAATTTGCGAAGCATAATTAATAAAGAACTGTTTCTTCAGGTCATAGTTACGTCGAATATTGTCATCTTCGAAAGCAGAGCGGTTAAAGAGTAACAGTTTTTATGATTGAAAAGTTTCACCAATTTTTCAACAACAATAAAGTTGTGCAACAAATGCAATGCACATCACTATCTCTAAATCGCCGTTTACCAAATCGTGACTTACAGTAATGTTACAAATCAGCCTAATGTACTGCATCCACTAAATGGTACATCATGCCACTCGCCATTGTTGCCACTAACATGAGGAAATATTAACAACTAAAGTAAAACGAATGCAACAGAAGTAAAACGCGTGACGAAATCGTAAATGTAACGAAATAGCTACATTTTTTTTTATCTTTCTTTAAATTTAATGTTCTTTGGCCCTGTGTGTTTTGAGATAGTTTGATGAAATTTGATGGAGAGAAAATGATGTTTAATCGGTAGACTCATTAGTATCTTGCAAGAGCAAAACGATAGCGATTTTTGTGCAATAATTGCTCTTCAATACAGAACAGTTATAGTATTTGTCGGTTTTTTAGAAATATGTGCATTTGACAAACAGCGAGCGATTAGCAAACGATTGTGTAGGCCCTACCATACCTACACTGTAGGTAATTCTGACTTTTATGACATGAAGCATTTGATCGCGCGATGATTGCTGATTACTGTTTCTTAAATAATAAGCCTGCCGTTTGTTATCACGATACTGTACATTACAAAGCATTTACGTAAGAGATGTGTATGAAAAACAAAGGTACTAAAAGACGTCAATGAAATGACGAACTCGACAATACCATTTCTTTCCAAAATGTGTTTGTTCTATTATGTAAGACAAAAAATCCCTTCAAACTTTCATGTTCTAGAGAATTAGGTGGTAGTTAATGATACCTTATATATTACCACTTTTAGTTAGCTATTTATTTCGAAGTACTCTTTAGGATGAAACTTGCTACAGCAATACATACGATAGGCCGGTACTAAAATTTTTGACCGCAGTAAAACGTCCAAATTCCAACCGCATTACAAATTAACGTAATTCCTCAGAGATAATGTCATTACCATAGAGCCATAGACAAAAGGAGGGTGCGACAGATGCGCCCTCATATCGATAAGATCTGCGTACGCGCACGCTTTGTGACCGCTTATTAAGTGGCAGCGCGTCGGCAGCGGCAACATGTTAGGTAAAGTTGTTTGCATTTTGTTTTTGTTATTGAATGAGCTTGATTGAGGCTCGCGCTTGTCCACTAACTCACCGGATGGGTAGTGATGATGTGGTCAACGGTGAATTACGCTTAAAATTCTCGCCAAACTTCTGGGCCGCCCTGTTTTTGTATGAGATTTACCATTGGGCAGCCATCGTAGCCAATTTCAGGGCGGCCAAGAAGTTTGGCGAGAACTATACCTAGAAATAACCTATTCACTTTTGACTTAATGACCTCTAGGTTGTTGCTATCGGGAAACACAGACTCCGCCAGAAATTTATCAGACAGTTTTACTTGCAGAATAAGTTATCATACATTTAATCAAAAAACTACAGTACAGAGCTTGTGTAACCAGTAACTTAATTGCTAGTTGGTGTTGTATTTCGTAATGTTAGTTTCGGTTTTGTTTGGCAAGTGTTTCAACGATAAGACAGATTTTCTAGGAGTCTCATGGCCTTTACAACAGTGATCCTATGTAGGGTCATCTGATTCTATGTATTGATGTACTAAATTGGCCCAGATATTTTAGTACAAAAGACGTTCTCGTAATAATGCCACTGTTATACCAGGTTCAATAAAAAAAAAAAACTTTATTTACAAGCCGTGTGCCGTTATAAAATTTCACTCCGCAAAAAAGAAGAACTGGCATCAAAACTTTTAGAACTCTATAGGGGATGAATTTTCTTGAGTTCGTACTCACCCTTGTCATTAAAGAAATCTTTAGAAAAATCTAATACGGATATATTACAAGAGTATAACTTTTTTCTTAAGATTTCTTTAAGGCAGTGTCTATCAATGAACAGATACATAAAACATTTATTTAGGTACACGCAAAAGACACAGCACAACACACAAAATCACAATTAAATTATTTTATTTACATTTAGGTTTAAAACCGAGGTGCCAACATAAAACAGAAATCATACTTATAGAAATAAAAGTGACACCAGTAACATTTAGGTATAACAATAAAACACAGTGCGAATGACATTTTGTAAGTTGAGGATTTATAACATTAACCGAACAACATTCCCCTTAACCGAACGCACGGCGCGTGCCACTCTTGCGCATAGCCCACTCCTGGCGCCCCGCCGAGGTGTCATAACTTAATGACATCTTTATTTATGTGGAAACACACGCGTTGGTGAAGCACGATCGTGTTGATAGTACACGCAGCTTTTTATTGTTTTACTGGACGTTATGCCAACAGTTTACAAAGCCCGATGGAGTTTGGTTTGTCGAAAACCGTTACAAAGATGTTTCCTGCGGGTGTATTGTCATCTCAAACTTCGATTCTCTGATGACTTGCGGTACAGAGTTCAAAAAATACTTTTTATTTTTATTTTGCAAATACCAGGTGTTCAAAATAAAGTATTTGTATTTAGTACAAGCTTATAGCTTCATCAGCCTAGCCTTCTCCGAGCTACATAATATCGGCTTTGAGTCTCAACGGATAAAGTTGAATTCGCGATAGATTTTCAGAATAAACGAGTCGGACTCGCGCACCGTGGGTTCCGTACAAACCTCAGCCTAAAGGTATTAAAGACCTGAGTATTTGATATGTATTTCAATTTAATACTTCTACGCGTTCATGAGGTTTAAAATTATTAAAAATACTTGTATTATATGATGTAACTAATTATATTTATCTGTGCTATAAGACGTTGCTTCGTACCCAATGGCAAGATTCTGAGTTCACGGGAAGTACCCTGTAGATTTTAATACCCTTGCGAGTGTCGAATCTTTGCGGCAATCTGCGGCATAAACGGCTGTATCTTTTGATTGCGTTGGCTTAGAAGTTTTTTTCACAGCTTTTAGGGACAGTAGACCTGAGTATTTGATATAAATTTCAGCTTGATACCACCACGCGTTCCTGAGAAGAAGGGTCTTGACAGACAGACGGATGGACATCAAAGTGATCCTATAAGGGTTCCGTTTTTTTCCTTTCGAGGTATGGAACCCTAATATTTAAAATTCTTTGGTGTTGAACCAACCAGACGGTGACGGTGGTCTTGAATTTTGACATTCTCTTTCGCCTATATAGTGATATAATTTCTTCATCCGATGCTGGCAAGAAGAAGACTTTAGATAGGTTATCAGAATAGGAAAAAAATATATGTTACATTAGATCATTTTCTTAATAATTAGACGTTAGAAAATTTTGAGATTTATTTGTGTAACATAGTGTAATTAATTTGCAAATTCATGTCTGACACGGACTTCACGACAATCGCACCAAAACCGTATCGTCCGTATTTTAATGACATTGTCACCAATTCAAAGACAATTTAACTATCTACATTTTGGTCTAAGGCTTTTTTTAAGTCATAGAATAATAAGGATAGTACAAAAAACTACTGAATTTTGGGTCGTGCGGGTGTGCAACGAGTGAGCTTTTGTTCCCTCAATGGCGTTGGCGACTGACGTCGTTACACGAACTATTTTGTTTAAAATACATGCTATCTCATTCGACAACACATGCGAAAGAGATAGATGCTTTGATGAGCAGTAAGACTCTATTTTGCGTACGAATACATACTTTTGCAAATTTTTTGCGAAATCGATTATGATTTAGGACGAAAAAGGCCGCGCAAAATTGTATAAACAGACCTTTGGGAGTATGGATATCATGAAATAAGTACTTAATGTATCCGTTCAAAATAATATTATATGCATTGTTGAACTATTAATCTATCCCCCTATGGTGACTGTTTTGCAATTTTCATTCTTTTTATTGTATTTATTTGCGCCCAAAGATGCGTTAAAATTTGTGTTGAAATATGGAACTTTCGACGCTCATAACTTTCAAATGTATAATATTGTTTACTTTCTTGTTTTCAAACCATACCATATTTTGTATAGATAATGATGAGTCAAATTGATATCATTTTTTAGTTTGAACGGCCACCGTCAAACAGTGGAGTAATTGCCAGACTACGTTTGTATGGAAGAATGATCGACTAGGGTAACTTTAAGTATGCGGGTGAACACAAGTGAAACGCTTACCTGCTATTTTCGCACTGGCTTACCTATTATAACATACGACACCTTGGACTTGCCGATACAACAGGCGGCGTGTTGGGGTGGTACCGTCGTATACAAATATACAACACTTTCATTACACATTATTACTACTTATAAGAACACTGACCAAGTTGATTGCCTTTTGGAGACCCGGACCATGAAGACCAGCACCCTAATAGTGTAATACCTTAAATCTCAGTAAGTATCACAAGTTCTTATTAAACAAGCAAAGAGAGAGCAACGAGTGAGCTTTTGTTCCCTCAATGGCGTTGGCGACTGACGTCGCGGCGTCGCGTCTTAAGTTTGCCCTAGTCGACGGCACGAACTATTTTGTTACTGTTTGAATTATCTAGAGTTTGAGACCGATTCAATCTTATCTTACTATCTTATCTTACTTCTTACTATCTTATCTTACTTCTTACTATCTTACTTCTTACTACCTTACTTCCTACTAATATTATAAATGCGAAAGTTTGTATGGATGAATGTATGTTTGTTACTCAATCACGCCAAAACCGCTGAATGGATCTGGATGAAATTTGGCACAGAGATAGATTATAGTCTGGAATAGCACATAGGTTTTATCCCGGGATAATGTTTCCTTGGGATGGAAAAATACTTTTAACGTGGGCGAGGCCGCTGGCAGAAGCTAGTAAATTTATAATGTCCCTAATACAATTACTTTCAAGTTTCTGATTATGTTTCTCCTGTATAAAAAATTCAACGATGCCCAGTTGTCTAGCTTTTTATTAAAACCCTCTTCAAAAATTGTTTATTATTGAAATATAAAAAGTAGTAAACAAACATGAACGTACAGTATCGCACGACTGATCTAATAAACAGTCGCCATTGTATGCAGATGCGCCCGCGCAGTAATTTAGCCGTCGCGTTGCGTCGCGTTTACTTGCAGTTTATGCTAATTCTGCTGTATCAATTTATTTTATGATACATGTTTGAATATTTTGATCGGTTTGAATTTTTATTAAATATTAATTTTACAGGTCAATATTTGGAAGAAACTATGTACTTACAGTTTATTATATTTTGTATTTAAACCATTGATTTATTATTACATATTCTTATCGTAGTATATTTGCTTTTTTATGGAATTCGTGGAATAAAAGGCTTTTTAATTTCTTATATTTTATTTATTTTATCTTCTCGTTTTGTTTACCACCCGCAGCTATGACTATTTGGAATTAGTTGGTTGACCAAATTGCACAACATCTTATATGTTTTAAATATAGGCTATGGCATAGGCTATAATTAAATCATAGACCTTATGTGATATTCTGACGTGTAAGCTATATTACTGCAAAGTTTCATCATGTTCCGTTCAGTAGTTTTTGCAAGAAAGAGTAACAAACATCCATCCAACACCATGCGCACAACTTTTCGCGGATTCAAGGTCTAACTGGAGTGCTTTTTTTTCAGGTACAAGTTATTCATAATGATGAACGCTTTTCAGGTTTTGCGTTATTTCTAGGGATGTTCCGACTCTAGTCGGTGACTAGGTCTATGATAGATTTTGGTACTTCATCATCATCATCATCATTTCAGCCGAAAGACGTCCACTGCTGGACATAGGCCTCCCCCAGGCGTCGCCACATTGACCGATCCCGTGCGTCTCGCATCCAGCGCCTTCCCGCAACCTTAACCAGGTCATCGGTCCACCTAGTGGGAGGCCTTCCAACGTATCGTCTTCCGGTTCGCGGTCGCCATTCCAGAACTTTTCGGCCCCATCGGCCATCCGTTCTGCGAGCAATGTGCCCTGCCCACTGCCACTTAAGTTTAGCAATTCTCCGGGCTATGTCGGTAACTTTAGTTCTCCTGCGGATATCATCATTTCTGACGTGATCACGCAAGGAAATTCCGAGCATAGCCCTCTCCATTGCCCTTTGGGTGACTTTAAGCTTTCTGGTAAAGCCCATTGTGAGCGACCATGTCTCGGTCCCATAGGTGATCACTGGCAACACACACTGGTCAAAGACTTTTGTCTTGAGACACTGCGGTAAATTGGACGAGAAGATACCACGCAACTTCCCGAACGCCGCCCAGCCGAGTCGGATTCGACGGTTGACCTCTTTCTCGAAGTTGGACCTACCCAACTGCACCATGATGGCAAACCATGCATGGCTCTGGAGATATCCTCATACATGGTCTCTACCTCGTCGTCGGGGTGTGCCGAGGTTGGAGCGTAGACCTGTATGACCTTCAGCGAATATCTTGAGGATATTCTGAGTATAAGGTACGCCACTCTGGTCGACACACTCTCGATCTTCACCACGTTGTTCACAAGGGACTTGTGGACGATAAACCCGACACCACCCTGGGACTGCCGGTCACCCTCTCGGAAATAGAGCAGGTTACCGGATTTGAGGATTATCGAGTCCTCCCCCTCTCTTCGGACTTCAGATAACCCTATAATACTCCATCGCAACCTGCTCAATTCCTCTTCGAGTTCCGTGATCTTCTCGTCGGTCCGAAGTGTGCGCGTGTTGTACGTTGCCAGGTCCAGTCGTCGGTGATTGTTGGGGTAGCCGGATCTCGTCCGGAGATTCTTTGCACCCCTTGCCATGCCGTAACCTCGACCGCTACCGTAGTCGAGGGTAGGCAGGCTGCCGGGTACTAGGGGCCATTTTTTATTTGTGCTTTTCATTGGGGGGGTTTTGCCATAATCGCCACGCTTGGCAGGCGGGTTGGCGATCGCAGTATGGTTGTTACAGAAGCACAGAGAACGCTGCTGCCCATTCTCTGGTTTGTCCCTTAGTCGCCTCTTACGACACCCACGGGAGGACATGGGATGGTGAAATTCTTAACGTCCGGCACCATACGGAACTTAACGTAAGATTTTGGTACTTACTAACGAGTAATTCGGGAGTAACGAGGGAATTCGTTCGGGAGTTTTCTAGAGTCCTGAGTGAAGCGAGGGATTCAAGCTGTCCAAGATGAAGACAGGCCTTATCCCACAGGTGCATACTCTACTTTTCACACATTCTGCGAGACAATAAAAAGCCAGGGCTATATAAATTAAGTATTTATTTTGTATTGTTATATAAATCATAAGTTAATAATGATGTTGGACACATTAGCCCAGTTATGGAAGGATAGAGTAACGTTTTTGTTCGGTACATTTACGGAAGTTGTAGTGGAGTTTATTTCAGTACTAATAGAAACATGATTCTTTAAAATCGCGTCTATTTTCTTCTTTTTTTTTGTGGCTATTTCGATTTTCAAACAAACCTCTTTACAATGCCATGGGCATTTTTTTACTTAGAGTTTTCAACGTGTTTCCACACGAACTTGACGTTCCGAATTCAAATCACTTTACTCCTTTGGGAGTTTCAAACAAATTTAACTCCCGTAAGAGGTAATGCTTAACTTCAGGTTGAGATTGCATAATATTGGACATTGTCGAGCAGGGGGGCTTAAAAGAACCATAATTACTGTAATAATAATTACACACTTCTTATAAGGGAGGGTTTGACATAAACGACATAATGTTCTAAGTCCGTATTGGATTCAAACGACCCATTTAGGGTTGTAAGGCCTTCTGACCTAAGACCATACCGTCACATTGGGTGACCATCGCGTATGGTACTGTCATGGTAATTAAGAAGTCTGTTATTTATATGAGTGTCATTAAGAGCTTTTAGGGGTAGCTAAGGGGTGGCAGAATTTCAAATATAGTTCGTAACTGTTTAAGTATATTTTATAAGTTATTATTTAAAACAAAGGTGTAAATATGTACATACTTAAACACTAAACAAAAATAAACTTTACAAACTTATACTAGAACTAACTATTTACACTATATATAAAAGAAAGGTACACTTAGGCGTCGAAGTACTCCTCCACATCACTATCATCCGGGAACGTGCCCAGAAGACTGGCAGCATTGCCACGTTGAATGGCAATGCTGATTCTTTGCGCAAAGAAAGAGCCAGCCCTCTGGTCACGCACAGTGTCGATCAGTCGGCGAGAGATCTCCTTAAAAAGGAGACGTGCACTCGGGCCCCATGACCCAAGCGTTTCGACCCCAAACGGCTCAAAACTGTAATTACCTATTAGGTTACAGTATTTGCGCCGCTTGAGGGCTTCAGCAGCCGCAGCAGCAGCGCCAGCACAGCCCGCCGAACTAGAAACATGGGATGGAGCAAGGGTGTCGACACAGGTTGCGTCCCACACCAGAGGCCTACCCACCTTCCAGGGCACCAATGTCAAGCCATCTGGTCTCTTCCCATCGTCACGTACCAAGCCGTTAGGTTCTAATACAGCTGGTACGCTGGCGGTGATAAGGGCTCGACGAATAATGTCATTGATGCTGGCGTGCCGTGCTATGCGTCCTGCGCTCTTGCAACAAGAAAGGCCATGGTGCCCAAGGCTGCCGACAGCTTCACCACAATGGCACCGATGTGGAGCAACACAAGGTGCGCCTAAGCGTAGACAGGTTGCGAGCCGAAACGAAGAGTCATCCATCATAGTGCCTATGGCGGATGACGGGAGTGCTTGAAGCCACAAACCCGACTCCCATTCTCCCACAGCCAGCAGACGCGCACGCTCAGCAGTACTAGACGATGTATTTATAAGATTATTCTGAATAATACTGCAGAGCGGCTCATCCCATCGTCTTTGGGAGGACAGGATGTCGGGCAAATCCGTATTGGGACAAGCCATTTTCCAAGCGTTCAACGCATCGGTCAAAAACGGTACCTCAAAATCAGCCAGTGAGGAAGGTAAGATGTTCCTAGTTAATTTATCAGTACCGTAGACCGAGGAGAGGAAGGCTGGTAAACTTATACTTGAAATTTTGCGGAGTTCGTAACTTAGTAGTAGATAGAGAAATCTTTCTGTAGGAATTTAATCAAGTCGATAGATATAATTAGTTAGGTGTGTTTTTTGCAAAGTATAAGTTCAGGTGTGTTTTGATACATTGTGGACATCTCACCCATATGCACTGAACGTTTTGGGAATATCTATATTGTGCGTACAGGTAAAGAGTGACATTCATTCGCACGGGGTCTGTATTTACTTTTAGCTACAAGCTTGCTTGACCGTCGATCACATCATCGCTTACCATCAGGCGTGACAGTGGTCAATCGCGAGCCTATAAATAATTAAAAAGTTATTATAGTTAGGATAGGATAGATAGATGGACCCCTTTTCCGCACTTAGACTCGCATTTGATCCGTTACGCGTGCAGGCCTTCTCTCTGTGTGAGGGAATGGATTGTAATCCACCACGCGGCCCCAGTGCAAGTTGGTGGATGTTACATGTCTTCGAATTTTTGGTTCTAGACATGCCGGTTTCCTCACGATGTTATCCTTCACCGTTTTGAGAGCAGTGGTGATGAAATGATTTACACTAAGTAAAGCGCCTGCCTGGGTTCGAACCCAGCTATTACAGTTATTTTTCATTGTTGTCTATTTCATAATGGTCTTCTTTTAGGTTTCTTCATGTACACCTGGCTTCCTTACTATAATATTTTAAATGCGAAAGTTTTGATGGATATAGTTTGTTGTTCAATCATGGCAGAACGGTTGAATGGATCTAGATGCAATTTGGCATAGATATATACTATAGTCTGAAATAGCACATATGCTACTTTTAATCCCGATAATTCCCTTGGAATACAAAAATACTATCTACGCGGGCGAAGCCTCTAGCAGAAGCTATTATTTATAATATGGCTTGCCTTTCATTTGTTAGAAACGCAATACAATACTGAAACTTCCAAATTTTCCGCCAATTAATTCTGTCACTTGAAATCGCATGATACCTCCACTTTCATGTAATTAAGTATATTTATTACAACATTCTTCAGACACACTGAAACTGTTGCTAGCCTTTCTAGTGTTCACGCCGACTTTCCTACTTATCTCCATCTTTCTTTCTTAACTATAGTTATTTGTCATCTCTGGGTATTTTGTGTGAGATCAACGACCAGACAGAATGTAGGAAGGAATATTTTCTCGACAACAGCATCTTCTTTGCTTAGATTTTATCGTGGTACAACAGCATAAAATAACAGTGTTTCTGAAGTAATTTTTTCGTAATATAAAACAAGCATTCCTCAGCTAGCTTATATCTCTCAGATATGGTGCATTTTTTTATAATAACGAAAACCGGGCCAAGAGGCTCATCGGCTATGAGATACTTGTCGAGTCTAGGCTCCATAGCCTTGAACATCGGCGTCGTGTTGCCAGCCTGTCGTTTTTTTATCGGTTACATATCGGGGAGTGTGCGATGGAATTGCATGATCTAATTCCTCCTAGCCCGTTCCATCATCGGACTATAAGATGTACGGTGATGCGTTATCGGTACATGGTGAACATCCCACCCATACGCACTTAACGTTTTGGGAATACTTTTATTGTGCGAACAGCTAAGGAGTGGAATTCCCTGCCGGAGTCTGAATTTCCTGATAGCTACAACCTGGGGAGTCTTTAAGTCAAGAGTGAATTGATTTATTCTAGGCAAGCGTCCTTCATCGTCGACCACATCATCGCTTACCATCAGGTATGATAGCTGTCAAATAATAAAAAAAAAAAAAAAAAAAGATAAAATGTAGCCTATGTTGTAACGATCGATTTTTTTTTAATTTAATGAATATTGGCTCTAGGCAAGTGGCATTATTTCAACGAAAGCGTCGTGACAGCGGTTGGTAAGATACCAAAAATATTTGGGATTGGCAGCACTTTTGAAATGTCACGTGATCATTAAACATTTACATTTTGGCAATGCAGGCTAGGGGCGCTGGTGTAGAGTGAGGTCTTCAAAATGTCAAATTTGATAGATTTTTGGCTTTTAGCGCGAGTTTATTCACGACCATTTTTATTGTTGTGAAATTTTTCCAAAATATGGCAGACTAAGAAATGTACGGGTTTTACTAACCACTGCTTTAATAGATTTTTATGTTTCGGCAAATTCCAGCCTCCTTTTTTTCGAAAAAAGGGGCTGCGCAAAACGGCGGCATACTCAAATTTATATTTAATCGCACTTATATGGCATTAGAAAAGATTTTAATTCAAGATTTGCTTCCGTGCGCTTAATAACAACGTTTAACAGCTTTATTGGCTACAAGGTCCTTAACCTTACTCGCCAGTGGCGCCAACTGGTGATCACATAAACGGAAGCCCTCATTCCACAATCGGCATCGCTGATAGTATAACACTTTCTGTAGAGCCTCTACTAGGTACTACCTCTTTCAGTGTAGACTTAGTTCAAAAAAGCTAAATGTTTCGAACATCCCAAGAAGATCAGAGGCCTTAGTGTGAGTTTTTTAACGTATTCAACCGCGTTAACGTAAACGTTCTCTTTTGTCAATTTGTATACATTTACGTTAACGGGATCAAGTACAAGTAAAAACTCGGAATAAGCCGACCGATATCATATCATCAAAAGTAGGTCAATCACAATCCATACACAGATCAAGTAAATCCTGCCTTGTCATTCGATCTCGATTCACTTTTAAACTTCACGATTTAAGTACAAAAATTATTAACACTTCCACTTTCAGAATCACTCTCACCGAGCCCTTTCAAGGATGACGGGATTTGGAAAAAAAATGGAGAAAACACCGGGAACGGTCACGACTGACGTCAGGTGAAACGGGATGAAACGGAACGGATTGTCATCTGCGGTTTTTATAGTATTGTTGGGTAAATGAGTTAAGAAAACCGATTTGTAATTGATAAGTTACGATTTTATTTTTTAGGTGATCGGCAATGGAGTGCCATATCTCCATTGCCGATCCCCTGAAAAAAATGCGAAATGAATTAATGCAACGTTATTTCCATAGTCATCTTCCTCTCTACTTTAAGTCAAGATGGGATAACTGAAAACCTCTGTCGCAGACGGAACAAAAGTGATATTATAAAGGTTCCGGTTTCCTTTTAAGTTCGAAATCCAAAAAAGGATTGATACTTTTTAGACAAGACGGTTCCTTTTTAGGAGACGGTATTCCCTGAGGCATATCGTCTCCTATTTTATTTATTTTATTATTTATGTACACACAGAAAATACATAAAGAAAACACATCATGACAAAATAGTATAAAGGTGCTGCTCATTTCTTTAGAAATTTCTACCAGCAGACCCACGAAAAGGAGAAATGAAGAAGAAATGTATACAAATATTGTGTGAGAACAGGAAGAGAAGAAAAGTGAACGACTAACCTAAGGTATTAAAACATACACATATATTGATTGTTTGTGATTTATAGATTTTTAAGCACTTATATTTTTTCTCATTAAATTCTTGGCTGAAGAGATATTGAAAACTCATAAAACATCGTTTCTTTTGGACATGCAATTATGTACACGTAATTTATTTATTGAACACACCCAGTAATCAACTAAATAATCGAACTTAATACAAATAATATAATATACACGCCATCATTTTAATAAAACCACCTATCAAAATCATCCACCGAATGTCACCAATAAATGGCTAATTTAAACATAGGATGCGCTTGCGCGCGTGCCTTTGATAATTAATTCAGTCGCTCGCCGCCAGGTGGCGTGGCAGATGGCTGCAGTGGATCATTTACATTTCTAATGCAGATGGTAGTGATCGATGATAAGAGGGCAGAGGGCAGTTTGTGGTCATGTTTTAGGCTTTGGGGATGATGCAGTAAAATGTTAGAGCACTTAGAAACGGAATACAGAATTGTATGGTACGATGTCAATTAAGAAGAAAAGGACTGGACTAACCCCCAGTTTCTCAACAATCGATTGTTACTTGTCACTCGGCTGTTAACGTAATCGACGAATAATCGCCGGTTATCTGCTCTGATTGGCTCTTGAAAATTTATTTAACCAACCACAGCAGATAACACGTGCTTGACAATTTGTCACATTAGTTATGCGTTGAGAAACCCGGCCCAAGGCACTTGTCCCACCGCTGGCGACGAAGCTTTGAAGAAACGATCAGGATCCTGTATCAATAAAAGAGACACATATATTAATAGTTGATCGCTGGCTGTTCACACTGCTGCTGGCGAGTACTCTCTGACTCACCACAAGTGACAAGCGCAGTGACAAGAGCTATCAAATAATACTCGCTCAGCGATACTCGGTCGGGAATGCTCGCTTGGCGGTCAGAGGCCTTACTACGAGTTTTACTCACGCTCAATCGCGATAACGTAAACGTCAATTTGTATTGAAACAGGATAAGCGACGTCTGGTGACGGTGAGAAGAAATCTCTTTTTTTTGTATACATTTTGACATAAGACATCGTTTACGTCTCGAGTGAGTACTAAACGTAACGTACGTTAAAAACTTGGAATAAGCACGACAGAGCGCATGCCGAGAGACCAACCAACTAACGCGTGCAGGACTGACCGTCCAAGCGAGTGGTGCGAGTAAACGTCAGTCGCACAAAAACACTCGCTCATAGCCGAGCGGTAAAACTATCGGAACTACACACTCGCTTCTCGCTGCTCTCCAACTCGTATCATGGTTCTAGCTCTACTCGCTGCTCGCTGATCGTCGGCGGTGGGGCAAGTGCCTTAGAATTAAATTGTGAAATGAGGGTGTACTTATAGTGCATCTCTGCTCAACTCTGTGGGGACACATTCATGTTGTTATGCGTTATAATATTATGTCACTGTGTCTTCGCAGCATAGAAATGAAAGTAATCATGCTAAGGTTGCTGTACGAAAATAGAAAGCATTGATAGCTACTTAGCGACCTTTATGATATTTCGATGCACTTCGATTTATATCACAATGATAATCAATTTTCGGTTAGTCTCGCTATGCTCTGTAGTCCCGTTATGCTCTGTAGTCCCGTTATGCTCGACTCGAAAAATACCTACTAAAAAGTTCCGCTATGCACGAAATTCTTCGATTCTACTTAAACAATGGAAGAGTACAGTTTGAAAGAAACGTGTTTGATTTCAATTTAATTGAGCAGAAGCTAAAAACATCGAAATCTTAGTTCGACATATTTTCATATTATTTGTTGTTTCTCTTTTACGGAAAGACGTTTCGGTTTTAACAGTTCTATGAAATGAATGGACACTTTGTTTTTAAAATGAATGAGGCGACGTGTTTAGTGGCAGCGAGGCGAGTGTGCGTTAGTATGATGATGTGCGGAACGTTTATTAACTTTTTTTCGCGAAGGTAACGAAATTTACATACTAGGTTTTCTTAATTTACTTTTTTATGGTTAAATAAAATATGTAACTGTAACACTTTTCTTCATCACTGCCCGCGAATGTGATTTCGTGCATAGGGGAATTTTTCAGTAGGTATTTTTCGAGTCGAGCATAGCGGGACTAGAGCTTAGCGAGACTAACCGTCAATTTTTACTTATAGCAATTGCAAGTACGTTCACATGGACGTTACGCGATGCAATTCGAACTCGATTCGCACTTGAAATTTTTATAGCAAATACTTGTACGATATCGCCTATGACCTTTCCCCTATGTTAACTACTAATCCTGGTGAGGGCTGCGGGAGTGCGCAGATGATCTCAGAACGGAGGTGGCGACCCATAGGGGAGGCCTATTTCTAATCTATTCTCAATAATATAAGAATACCAAGGCTGCACCCTTAGGAAACTCATCCCGATTTATAATTAGCTCAACCTTATTTAGCCAGAATAGAATTAAAAATAATCTTTCAGAAAACAACCCCTGTTAATCTAATTTAGTTCTTGCTATTTTTAGATTTGAAGAGCAAGTAATGGTACTCATAATTAATAGCTCTAAAATAATTATTTAATTGAGATAAGGACAATTATAATGACAGGCTCTGATGGTTGGGGGCAGGGGTTACAAATTGGGGTGTAATATGATCGTCTTACTGATAGTGAACTCTTGGTAATGTCAGTTTTATATAGAGCGTTGACAGTTGGGATTTGAACTTTGGAATGTATTTTTTTTTTGATGTTTGCGCTTGACCACTATCTCACCTGATGGTAAGCGATGATGTGGTCGACGATAAAGCACGCTTGCCTTGAAGAAACCTATTCTATAAGCGATAAAAATTGTCAAAAAGTTCAAAATGAGTACAAATATGATTGCCAAGCGCTATCGAAATGTCACGTGATAATCCCTTACAATTTGCCCTTTCGACAATCGCTATCGATATATTTTGACCGATTTTTAATTTGGCTTTTAATTCAATTATATCAATTAAAATTTACATAGTATATAATACTTAATTAACAATACAGATACACACCAGATATACCTATATATACACTTAAATAAAAATAAAATACGACCAACACGTATAAAAGGACAGGGTCACAGGGCGTCAAAAAATTTGTCCATCGATATTAGAATGACGCTTTGTCGAAAGTAGCTCTAAAGTTGTGTCGCTATTTTTAACCGACTTCCTAAAAAGGAGGAGGTTCTATGTTCGAGATTATGTATGTTTTTTTTTTATGTAAGTTCGATTGATTTATTTAGATGTCATATTAAAGTTGACATACAATTTTTAATTTTTTTTGAAGCAAATACTTATAAATACATAGTACTAATGAAAATGGTATTATCGAACTGATCTGATGATGAAGCAGGCAGGTAGTCATTGGAACTCTGAAATGAAACAATGTATCCTATTCGTGTTTGGGCTTATTGGCATCGTCATGAGATGTAATTTGGCCATATTTTGGAGGTACTTTACAAAACTAAAAAGAGATAAATAAAAATCCTTTTAACAAAAAAACAAACCGACTTCCAAAAAAACACTGCAAAGCGAAACACGGAAAACAGTAGGTACCAAAGACACCAACTTCGGAAAAGAAAGTTATTTTTCGCTTTGCAGTGTTTTTTGGAAGTCGGTTTGTTTTTTTGTTAAAAAGTTTTTTGTAAAAACAATACAGTAACCCTTTCCAATATTGTAAATTACCATTTTACCGCCTTCATTCGAATTTTATGTGCCCAACCGTTTTATAAGAAAAACCCCTTTTTAAAAGCACGTTATTAGGGCTATAAATAACATTTAACGAAGCAACATTGTGCCTTACATATTGCGGGGTAAAGCACAATCCAGGTGTTGGGTAAATTGGACAAAAAGCTAATTCTTAACCCTCCGCCGCCTTGAGGGTGCGGCGTAATGAAGACGCGACCTTTATGTAGAGTTAAGAAGCTATAACGCAAGAAATAATTACTTACGTTTGAGTAGATAGTAATGAAAAACGGTTATGCTTATGTGAAGTTAACGTCATTGGAAATATTATGTATTCCAAAGAAGAAATCATTGTACGTGCACCTAACATAATTACCGCAGAAACATATTTTTCAGGCATTTACACAGGTTGCATATGCTAATTAAACTCCGCATCATCTTCTTTTTCTCGAAGAAGTAAAGAACCTCTTCGTTTACTGATGTAATAAAGGTCAGGGTTTTTTTGTTTGGATCTACCTTTATGAGGGATATTAAACATAACACATTCACGCTCTTGCTTGACACAAATTGACACGCTCCTATATGTTCTATAAGCCGAGCAAAATTAAACGGCGAGAGAAACCGCAGGGCACAGCTAGTATTAAAATTAACCGCCGAATTCTGCTAACAACAGCTATTTGACCAACCTGCTATTGTATCGAAAATCAATAAAATTTCGATTAAACCGAAGCTATCAAATCGACCCTTTTGTTACTGCCCTATCTAACCCTTCAAAGTTCTATGTCCAGATGTGAACGAGGGAGTAAGGGTCACGCCAGGTGCAGCAGTGGGTCCGGTAGACCTCTGTCTTAGATATATCTATTGATAAAGACAATTACAAGGTTCGTTATAGACTTCGGTTAACATTATAGGGTAGTTACAGTTTTTTGTGCTACTTTTTAGGTGGGGTTTTGAATGGCTAAAGATTTTTGTTATTGGTGATTTATTGGAAGTAAACGAATCTAATGAGGATTATATTTAATAGTTGAAATCATTATTATTATATACTTTATTGTACACCACAAAAAAAATACAGGACTAACACTTACAAAAACAAGTGTAAAATAGGCGGTCTTATCACACTAAGCAATCGTTACAGACAACCTTTGGATGGACTGAACAGAGGCGATGAATGAATTAATTAATTATGCCTAGGCGTTTGTTAATTAAATTAATATGAGCCGATATAGGTGTAGTCTGTACAGAATTGTCTTTTTATAAAATTACTAGCATCTGCTTGCGGCTTCGTCCGCGTGAACAGTATTTTATTATCCCAATTTCCCAAGTTAACATTATACCGCGATGCAAAGTATTAAATGTCCTAATACAGATTTTTGTATTTTTTTATGCCAAGTTATGTCCAAATCCGTTTAGCCGTCAAGGCGTGAGAGCGTAACATACAAACTCACGTTCGCATTCAAAATGATAGTCAGCATTAAAGCTAAGAGGAGCAAGTTGTTAATTAGCATTAGTCTGCATTAGCTGAAGTGAATTTTCAGCTTTTCAGTAACGCTTTAGCAACTAACTTGTATAAACATTTGTAGCTTTTGAGCTAGTTTTTTGAGTCTACTTTATTGTACACCAAGATAAAAACATTACATACGGAAACCTTAAAATAAATACAAACATACAACAGGCGGCCTTGTCGCATTCTGCGATCTCTTCCAGGCAACCCAGGATGGAGAGAAAGCCTGGACATGACATGGGGTTGCAATTGGTGCAATTTTAAAATGAAATAATAAGTTAAAACATAGGAAACAGAAGAAGCACAAAATATAAAATACTGAAATATATACATAAATACACACATGCATATGAACTTAGTTAGTTAGTTGTTGAGAACAGTACTTTTTCAAGATAAAATGGTTTGAAAACTGAGCAATTTTGACTAGTAGGTTTATTTTATTTTTTGTTTATTTTTCCAAAACTAACACTGCGAACAGCTACTAATAATATTCAATTATATTTACTATTATTTTATATTATTCGTATTTATTTACTATTGCTAATATTTATTATTTACTACTATTAATATTACTAACACTACTTATTTCTTTTCATAACCAGGTGTATTCTTACCAGTAAAGGTTCCGCTTCGACCAGGTGTGAGCTAGCGACGGTCGGATCGACCGCCCATCGACCGGATTGTCTTAAACACCAGATAGTGGCAATTACAGGGTTCGTTATTATGACGTGGCGATTATTATTATTGTTGAAGTATTTAAGGATTTATTGGGAACTAGCTTTACTTTGGCTAAATGGCTTCGCTCGCAGTGAAGCCATTTTTTTTAATAAAAAGTATCCTATGTTACTTCTAATACCTCCAAGAACATGTGTACAAAGTTGCATGATGATCGGTTCTGTAGTTTTTGCGTGAAAACGTAACAAACACATTACATTCACATTTATAATATTAGTATGTTATTAAAGTATGTAGGGCTTGTAGGGTATTACTTGTTCCACATACATATTTAGTTACTATAAACTGCTGTACGTCCGTCACGTCGTCGATCACAGGTCCAATTGAAAACCTGCGACGGACACTAGCTGCCCGATATTTTGCTGAACTGGTCCTATTTGGCGCAGCCGTGGGACACACAATGTTACATTTATATTGTTTTCTCTCTTTTTAGGGTTCCGTACCTCGAAAGGAAAACACCGAACCCTTATAGGATCACTTTGTTGTCCGTCCGTCCGTCCGTCTGTCAGTCTGTCAAGACCCTTTTTCTCAGGAACGCGTGGAGCTATCAAACTGAAACTTATATCAAATACTCAGGTCTACTGTCCCTTAAAGCTGTGACTTTAAAATTAAACTTCTAAGCCAACGCAATCAAAAGATACAGCCGTTAATGCCGCAAATTGCCGCAAATTTTCGACACTCGCAAGGGAATCAAACCCTACAGGATACATCCCGTGAACTCAGAATCTTGAAATTTGGTACGAAGCAACGTCTTAGAGCACAGGTAAAGGAATAATTGCGAAAACTGTACATTTTTAACAGTATATAATAAATAAGTCATATAATAAAAATATTTTTAATAATTTTAAACTTACTACCCCTTTCCTCATGAACGCGTAGAGGTATTAAATTGAAATTCATATCAAATATTCAGGTCTATAATACCTTTAAGCTGAGGTTTGTACGGAACCCTCGGTGCGCGAGTCTGACTCGCACTTGGCCGGTTTTTCTATTGTTGTTTAGTCTAAGTTTTCTTTTGTCTTTTTGTATGTTTATGTTATGTGCTCAAGTGGCTTGTGTTAAATAAATATGTTTTCTTTCTTTATTTTAGTTTGATTGATGTTCTGCTCAATATTAAATTAATGACAGCTGTACTACATACATTCATAACATACCTTCTATGAAATATAAAATTGTACTGTTCATTAAAGTTGCTTTGATTATTTATACGTAAATTAGGAAGGTACCTAAGATTTTAATATATTTTCGTAACATGCTTTTAAGTAGCAGCTTTTAAGAGCAGTGGTGGCCCAGTGGTAACGGGCCCGACTTACGCGTCGTACATCGTGAGTTCGAACCCAGGCAGGCGCTTTACTTTGTACACTTTCATCACCACTGCTCTTAAAACGGTGAAGGAAAACATTGTGAGGAAACCGGCATATCCTAGAAACAAAAATTCGAAGACATGTGACATCCACCAACATGCACTGGGCCCGCTTGGTGGATTAAGCCTCATTACCTCTCTCACATAGAGGATGCCTGTGTCCCAGCAGTGGGAACTTTATAAGGCTGATGATAAACATGCTTTTCATCTAACATCGTTGTGGATTGACTAAATTCCTTTTTGGAAATTGCAGTTTTCATTAGAAATAGATAAGTAGCTAGTTCACCGGCTTTTAGTGTGGTTTCCAAGATTTAATATCTAAGTATTAAATTTGAGTAAGTACCTACCTACCGGTAGAACGGGATTACATTGAGATCTGGGGAGTGACCATAAGCCCTTAGAGTAAGGTTATTTTGAGTGTGTGTAAGTGACAGATGTATATGACTTGTTCACTGTCACTTACGCGATCTCAAAATACTAACAACTTTGGTGATTTTTTCTTATTCTCTCGAACTATGGAAAAAATATATTTTTTATTAGAGAATATAAAAAATTAAATAAAGTCGCCAACACTGCATTTTTTCATATTTTCAAAATGTAATTGTAGTAGTTAAGTCAGTTTTAATTTCAAAATTAATCAATTTAACCTAGTATTACGGTATCTACCTATGAAAAATTATCGTGAGTTTCTTTACTTACTATAATTGGTAAAAGGCTTAACCATATTCACCCTTAGCGTAAAACTACTTCACCGCAAGCCGCAACTCGTCTGCCTACCCCCTTAGTCTTGAAGCGTTAAATTTATGCAACGATTGTATTTCAACAAGGGGAGGATATCGGTTTCCTTGTCTTGAGTACTACCGGTTGATAATTAGCTTGTTATCAGCTGTTTGATAACGAACGGTATGGTTTAAGTACCGGATTTTGCAATATTGACAGCTGAGTAGAGAAAATAAGAACATTTTGTAAAGTATTATTCATTTTAAATCACACCGATAAGCGACTTTTAGACATATAACAAAAAAATAAAAGTCGTTGACACCTGTCTACTAATGTATTCCAATATTTCAAAACGATGCGAAAAAAATGTAAAGGCAGTGTCGCTAACACGATCAAAACAAACGTATCGCGGTAAGGGGCGTCCTTGATTTTCACTTGTCATTCAGTAATGAGTTATTATCTCATAAACGCGTGGACCAATTTACATGATTTAAATGGATAAAATGGTTCTATGCCTATACCTTTCATTTGAGAGACCAAATTATCAAAATATCTCAATAAAATGTTTTCAAGTTATACGTAAGGTACAAGTCGGATGAATTACTTTTATTTGTTTGTTATCTAGTGGAGACCATAAGCGAAATCCAACCAAATCAGTTGTCGAAATAGCTCACAGCATAAGCAAGCTGAATATATAAGCTGTTGAACCGCTGACCGATGGGGCAGACATGGTCTTGAGCACAGACATAAATCTAACTAGATGAAACGATTGTATGTACTTCAAGTGCCAAAAACCGAGTAAAGTTACGATCAATGATCGTAATCTGAGCTTTTCATTTAGCATTATCGGAAATCCACCGAATTCTAGAAAAATGCCTTTTTAAGCCACATTGAGCTGTAAATAATGTATAGAAAAAGTTGGCCGAGGCAATGGAAATGTTCTCTTTCATTGGTAAATAAATTTGTTTATGAAAAAGTGGCACGCTTGGTTTTCATACAGATGGAGAGACTTGCGTTATCTAGTTAGATTTATGTCTGTGGTCTTGAGTGGAGACTGCGAACTGGTAAACGTAAGATAGAACGATATGCTAGATGGAGCGACGATCTTCGCAGGGTGGCTGATATCAGCTGGACGAGAGCTGCCGACAATTGAAGCAAATGGCGTGCAATTGTAGAGGCCATGTCCAGCAGTGGACAGCAGCTGTAGGCTGATAATGATGATGATGATGACTAAGCGAAAGTCCCCAACAAAAAAGTATTTGTACTTGTAAAATGCAATAAATACAATGAATTTATATCAGGCTTTAAACACCCATAAAATATAAAACAGAAGTTTACAAAAGTATACAATAACAGCAATCAGCAACCATAATATTGCCATTAATTAAATAACACGTACAATGTGCTTAAGCATACAATAGGCATATAATACATGAAAACAACAAATAAAACAAATGTTTTGCTGCGGCAGACAATTTATAATGATATTATTTACACTTGAATAATTGGAAGTAATAAAAAAAAACTTAATTGAGTTCCTCTGTAAAATAATCAGCCTATAGGTAATGTTCCCACTGCTACTGCTGACCTTGGGACCTGAGGGAGCCAGCTATAGTAATTCACACGATTGGTAGATGTCACGAGTCTTCGAATTTTTGGTTCTAGGACATGCCGGTTTCCGCACGATGTTTGTCTTCACCGTTTTGAGAGCAGTGGTATTGAAATAAATTACAAAAAGTAAAGCTCCTGTCTGCGTTTGATTAGAACCCACGTCCTCTAACTCATGAGTCGGAAATGTAACCACTGGGCAACCATTGCTCTTCGCTGTAAAAACGAAGGATAATAAGTACCAGACTACGGACTAGACCAAAAGTTGTGGGGGGACAGTATAACCACATAATTTATTTTCTGTAACAATTCCTGTATTCGTAATAATGGCATCATTATTTACTTTGCACCTCTTGAAAAACCCTTTTAAGGCACAATGCTTTCATAGTCTACAACAATACAGGCCCCATGACATCTGGAAACTGGAAAGTAGGTAACTTCAATTGCAATTATGAATCCCCAAAATATGTGTGATCAATGATCATATAAAATCTGCCTCTTGAAAACACAATACCACTTAAACAGCACTCCTTGAATACTAGAGCGTGATCATACAAAATATGTCAGCGCTAATCACACCAGGGGTTAACTCCATATTTCAGCTTACCGCCATTTCTAAATGCGTCGCTGAGAGCCCTCCCGTGGTGACAAGCCGAAACAAAGGTCGATGATCCGACGAGTGGCGACATCTGTTGCCGAATAGGGGCACTTGACATATGTTATTTTTGAATTTTGGTTTTCTAGTGTGCCATTATTTTAGGTGATGTTAATATTTTGTTTTGAAGTTTGGTGGTGATTTATTAATACCTCGTTGATTCTAGTTAGAACTCTTGAAGAGCTTTTGTGAATAGGAGAATAGTCTTTTATTTTTATCAAAAATGCATTCATTCTTATTCATTCTTATTCTTTATTGCACACAAAAACATAAAATGAAGAAGTAAATACAAAGGACAGCTTATTACAAAGGCGAGCTTAACCCGTAATTGGGTTCTCTAACAGCAAACCCAGTTGTTATAGGAAATTTGCGTATGAGGACAGTGATCCAAGTGCACAACAAAATTCCAAGTTATAAAAAAACATTGAATATTTAAAATTCTTACATACTAAATAAACTAAACAGATACCTACGTGTAAACATAATACATGCTTTATCAATCGGTTAGTCTATTTGAAATTATAAATAGGTTGATTAATTGATTTGTCCGTTATTTTGGTGACATTTATTCACCATCAATAAATCCACAAAAAGTAACTTAATATTGTTTCCGAAAACTTTATTACATCATCGCTAAAAGTTCCCTTTTGTTCTAAAACAAACTTGCTTGCCGCCCTGGACAAGTAAACAATATGGTTTGAACTGTGAAGATACTTGTAAAAACCCTTAAAATATACCAACAAACAGCGCATCCATTAAAAACATATCAAAATAAATAGAACATAAATCTTTATTACAATAACAAATACGTTTTGAACTTCAATAAAGCGAAATGCAGATGCATCCAAATGCAGCAAGCTGCGGAGACAATAGCCAATCAGGAGCCCGCGCCCTGCGCATGCGCCATCACTCATCATAAGTCATAGACGCATTCCTAATTCAAAATTTTCATATTGTATCAGGAACGCCAGATGTTGGCATTTCGCCGGATAGTCTCGATTACAATTTTATTGAGGTTATTCCGCGTTTTTATTAAAGTTAAAGATGACGGGACGCCTACACAAAAATACAGTCTATCAGCAATAAGGGTTGTCATATAGTGCAAAATGTTTAGGATTTGACATTTTAATGCGCTACCGATATTTTAATTTCGTATTGTACTCTTATTAATAAAAATCTCAATGCGAACTGATATATGAGTAGATTCTTTATTAGAATTCTCTATAAAAAAATTGGGAGTCGAAATTTTTATAAATTAAGTTTTGATTTGACTTTTGACTTCGTTATCGTGGGTAGATTATTAGGCTTTGCCTAGAACCCCTGGGCGTAATAAACAAGCATGGTCTATTATTGATTCTGGATGGTATTTATTGGAGGTTATTAACAGAGAGACCACATGAGTTTCAGTTTTTTAAACCTGATATCTAAGAACTTAGGTATTTACAATGACTTCAGCATTTTTACTTACTAGATTTTAGCATAACGTACAGTACTCGCCAAATTTCTTGGCCGCCCTGAAGTTGGCCCTCCGATGCGCAAGGCACGGCGCGGTTTTTATAGGTGATTTACTACAGTGCAGCAAGTGTCCACCCATATTGTAACCAACTTCAGGGCGGCCAAGAAGTTCGGCGAGTACCTACTGTACTTTACATACTTAATATTTGTCGGTCTGACATCAGATAGATTCGGCTGAGATAAATTTTCTAAAACGTCATTATATTACCCGGTTTGTTGTTGTTTTTTTTTGTTATTAGCAGTTTCATGAAATCATAAAGATATTCGATTTCCAACCCACACTATCGATTTTAATTTTATGAAGCTGTTTTCGATATTTCTATTTAATTTTTAATAGCCAATTTTATGAAGCTGTTTTCGATATTTCTATTTAATTATTAATAGCCAATTTAACTACTTGCCTTTAAATAATAATCATAAAATAACGCAAGGAATTAACATTTAGATTGTTTCGATGAGATGCTTCCATCTTGATAGTTCATAAAATATTATTAAATTCTAGCTTTTACCCGCGGCTTCGCTCGCAGTGAAGTCATTATTTTTTTTTTAATAAAAAGTATCCTATGTTACTTCTAATACCTCCAAGAATATATGTACAAAGTTTCATGATGATCGGTTCAGTAGTTTTTGCGTGAAAGCGTAACAAACAAACTTACATTCACATTTATAATATTAGTAAAGAAGCTTTCACAGCTTTAACAAAACTTTGACAAATCTAACAGTTTATTTATGAATTCTGAAGTTTTACAAATGGACGTAAGTTGGTGATGGTGGAATGTAAGTTTGTAGTTATTGAATAAACAGCAATAAATTAACCGTTCACCAACAGCCTTTTATAAAAAAAGAAATATGGCCACAAATGGACATAGGCCTTCCACAAGCGTCCAGGCCAGAAAGCCGAAGTCGGCCAAAGCGTCACTATATCTACCGGTCCTGACCGTCTCACAACCAGCACATTTCTTGTGGGAGGCCTTCCAAAACTGCGTCTTCCTGTAAGAGGTCAGCATTCCAGGACCTTTTGGCCCCAACTATGATCGGTTGTGCGAAAATGTAACAATATATACATATTTCCACTAAAGTTTGACCATTATGTGGCTATGTCGGTTACCTTAGTCACGGGCACCCAACGCGAAGAAAATTAAGAAATATTAAGCTCTTAATTCCCATTTCAAAGATTATTTGAATAGATCATTTAAAATGTATTCCAGTAGATGGCGCGGTTTTACATTTCTGAGGCATCCACTCGATTTTTCAAATTTGTTTTTTTTTTTACTTTTTGGTACAATGAAACTGTAAAACAAATCGTCGCTATATTTAAAAAAAGCATTCACGAACCGATTTAACTTTTTTAATTGCAAGTCGCTGCTAAGACCATCTATATCCGTTGAACGGAACCGAATGCGATCCATGTTCTTAGAAAAATAATCAGTTTATTCAGAAGAAAAACGCAAGTGATGTCGGCACGGTTTCTCTCAGGCGTAAACATGACATCATCAAGCAATAATCAGATTTAAAAAATGTTTGGAAACAAACAAATGAAATGAATATCTTAATTACTATAATATAAGGATAAGTGCTGCTCTATAAACTTATTATATAAACTGTGATTTGTGTAACTGTGTATTTGATATGAGATTACACCTGGGTGAGTAAACCATTTTAAGCGTTTTTATTTACATCGCCACCCCCGCTGAAATACGCACACAAGATTTTATAGCCTTTTAAGTAAAAGACAAATGAATGAATACAACATTTAACAAAGTTTGCTGTGAGCGCGAACAGAGGGTGAAGCGCGAAGAACACCGATTTTGCGCCTGTTTTCGACAATAGATATTTTTTTATAAATATTATAAATAATATTAGATGTTCAGTGTTGAAGTTATACACATATATAAATAAACAGTATATATAATAATATATATGTTGAGTTCTCTATGGCTAGAATTCGAAAACTGCCGCCATCATCACCGGGAACCCGCTTAAAAGGACGTTAACGCGCGCCGCCGCATCAACCTGTGGCGCCACTGTCGCCAAAAACTCAAATCGCGCGTACGTTGCTCCGTATAAAATTAATCAGAAAACAGGTAAAAACACTTAATCAGACCCGAAAACGGTGCTGTTCTACAATATCATTGACAGTGAGTGATCTGTGTTGATATTCCTGCCCCGGGACACGCTGGGTTCTTGGATAAAACTGGTGAGTTTTTCGTAGTTGATTCTAGCCATACATTTTTCAAATATTTAAGTTTTTAAAGCTATCGAAACACATTTTGGTCAATCGAGCCAGGATTTGACCAGTTACGAAATCAATACAACTAATTATCTATTAATTTACGTATTTATTGGTCAAATTCACATTTTTTACTTGGAAAGTTTCAATAAATTGTCGGTGTAGGTATTCACAAAAAAAATTGGTGCACTAATTTGGTTATATTTAGTAGGGTTGCCTATCCATTTGCATAAAATTTTAAGACCTAATATATCTTAGCATAATTTTGTTTGGCATAATTATATTTACGCATAATATAATTACGCATAACAGCTTACGCATATTTTTTTTAAGCATAATTTCTCTAACCATAATAATGATTAAGCAGAATATTCTAAAGCATAAATTTATTAAGCATAAAGTTCTAAAGCATAACTTTTTTAAGCATAATATCCTAAAGCATAAATTTATTTACACATACAGCATGCAAGCAAGCATACAGCACGCAAGCAAGCATGCAAGCAAGCATGCAGCAAACAAGCATGCAACATGCAAGCAAGCATGCAGCATGCAAGCAAGCATGCAGCATTCAAGCGAGCAGGCAACATGCAGCAGGCAGGGTTTCTGTCTCGGCTCCGGCGCTGCGGGCTTCCGGCGGCCCCACGCGTGCTTATCGTCGCAGACGGCTTTCGCTCACCACCCTCGCAGCCGCCTGCTCCTCAGCCCGTGGGCCGCCTCGACCCTACGCGCCTACGCGATTTTAAATTACACTCTAGGGGTAGGACAAACAAGACTACGTAGAGTCGGTTTTGCAGCAATTCGGTTCTGTCACTAACTTTTGTTGCACATCATATTAAATTTTTAACCAACAATATTATTTAATTGTTACAGAAACTATAGCAAATTGGTTTGATCAGAATTATGTATGGGGCACTACAAGTTCACCACCACCATTTCCACCCAAAGTCTGGAGTACGTATCTACTAGAAAAGGAAAATAGACCTAGGACACAAAATCATGCAGAGGCATGGCACAATAGATTTGCACATTTTGTGGGTAAACACCATCCTGGATTTTATTTTTTGGCAAAAAAGATCGTTCAAGAAATAAAACATCAAACCATTGAAATAGATAAACTGGATGTCGGAACATCACTTATACCAAAAAAAAAAGGAAAAATACACGGACAAAACCAAAAGAATTGAAAAAATTATTAGTAAAAAAGATGAGTATACTTCTAAACTAGCATATTTACAAGCAATTGCTAATCCGAGTAAGACAGTTCTTGTTTCAACTGAGACTGGCACGTCTGATTTACTTTACGAATTAACAGAGCGATATTCTAGCTATAATAAACTGCTCAACGTTGTAGCTCGTCTCACTATCAGTTCCTCCGTCATTGCAGATTAGCTGCTCATGAACGAAGGTCACTCACGGTATCTGACCTTAGGAAGGCGCATAATATTCTAGTAAAATCAGTTAAGTAACATCATTTTTTCGGTGACATAGTATCTCTAACAAAGGACGGTAGCTGCAGTCACTCCTTGCGAAAGCTCAACCCCTTCATAGATTCCAACTATTTCCTCAGGGTGGGGGGTCGTCTTTCACAGTCGAACTTGACGTATGAAAATAAGCATCCTCTGCTACTCCCTAAGAAGTGTAATTTCACAAATATACTTATTGATCATTTCCATAAAGTCCATTTACACGTAGGTCCAGGAACTCTTCAAAGCTTAATAACGCAAAAATATTGGATCATTTCAGCGCGTGGTGCCATTCGATCACGTACCATGAAATGTATCTCTTGCTTTAGGATATCTCCTACAAATAGAAAACCTATAATGGGTGAACTTCCTACATATCGCACTCAAGATATTCATGTCTTTCATACTGTAGGTGTTGACATAGGCGGACCTTTTCCTACCAAGGAGTCATCTCGTAAAAACGCTCAAGTATCTAAATCTTATTTGTTCGTGTTCGTGTGTTGTGCCACACGAGCGATACACTTAGAAGTTTTGTCTTCTTTTAGTACAGAGTGTTTTCTCGCGTATTTCGACCGTTTCACGGCAAGAAGGGGTCTGTGTAATTCTATCGTATCCGATAATGGCACCAATTTTGTCTCAGCTGGCAAACCGCTGATCGAGGTGACAAAATTCTTAAATTCAGATTTAGACAACATATCTAATGGCTTTGTATCTCTCGGTGTAATATGGAGGCATAATCCACCAACAGGTAGTAACTTTGGGGGACTTTACGAAGCTGTGGTTAAGTCTGCCAAATTGCACCTGAAACGTACCATTGGTACACGAGCTCTAACATTTGAGGAACTTGGGACACTCTTTGCTCGCGTCGAAGCTGTGCTTAATTCAAGGCCACTGTGCGCTTTGTTGCGTGGTATCTTCTCGTCCAATTTACCGCAGTGTCTCAAGACAAAAGTCTTTGACCAGTGTGTGTTGCCAGTGATCACCTATGGGACCGAGACATGGTCGCTCACAATGGGCCTTATCAGAAAGCTTAAAGTCACCCAAAGGGCAATGGAGAGGGCTATGCTCGGAATTTCCTTGCGTGATCACGTCAGAAATGATGATATCCGCAGGAGAACTAAAGTTACTGACATAGCCCGGAGAATTGCTAAACTTAAGTGGCAGTGGGCAGGGCACATTGCTCGCAGAACGGATGGCCGATGGGGCCGAAAAGTTCTGGAATGGCGACCGCGAACCGGAAGACGATACGTTGGAAGGCCTCCCACTAGGTAGACCGATGACCTGGTTAAGGTTGCGGGAAGGCGCTGGATGCGAGACGCACGGGATCGGTCAATGTGGCGACGCCTGGGGGAGGCCTATGTCCAGCAGTAGACGTCTTTCGGCTGAAATGATGATGATGATGATGACTGTGCGCTTTATCCAGTGATCCAAACGAGTTCGAGGTTCTAACTCCCTCTCATTTCTTCATAGGCAGGGAACTCTCATCGGTACCCGACTACGATTTGACTGGTTTGTCCAGTTTTAGACTGAACCGTTGGCAGTCCGTCCAACAAATGTCACAACAATTTTGGAAACTTTGAAGGCAAGATTACTTACATACTTTACAGCAACGTCAAAAGTGGTTAACCCATTCTCGTAGTCTAAATATCGGTGATCTTGTATTACTCAATACTGATGCTCCGCCACTAAAGTGGTGCCTAGCCAGAATTACAAAGTTACATAGAGGCCCGGACGGCGTAGTCCGTGTAATCGGTTTAAAAACCTCAAACGGAAATGAATTTACTCGTCCTGTTTCAAAGGTGAGCCCTCTGCCGTTGGATCAGGACTCTGAATAACTAAATACTTTTCTTGTATTATAGTTATATGTAAATCTGTATCTAATTTATGTTTAACCTTTTATTATATATTATATTATACAGTCCACTTATCTCAACTTATTATATTGAAGTACATATTCCCTATATATACGCATATACCGTAAGTTTTAACTAATTCAACTTGTCATGGTATCGTAACTGGGAAATCCTTGCGGATTTCGGTGGGGGGAAATGTTGGGTTTTCTATGGCTAGAATTCGAAAACTGCCGCCATCATCACCGGGAACCCGCTTAAAAGGACGTTAACGCGCGCCGCCGCATCAACCTGTGGCGCCACTGTCGCCAAAAACTCAAATCACGCGTACGTTGCTCCGTATAAAATTAATCAGAAAACAAGTAAAAACACTTAATCAGCCCCGAAAACGGTGCTGTTCTACAATATCATTGACAGTGAGTGATCTGTGCTGATATGCCTGCCCCGGGACACGCTGGGTTCTTGGATAAAACTGGTGAGTTTTTCGTAGTTGATTCTAGCCATACATTTTTCAAATATTCAAGTTTTTAAAGCTATCGAAACACACAATATATTTGGTCCTAAGACTGAATATTTAAGACCGTGTGACTGCATTTTGAGGGACCTCGAAGATCTACCGTAGTGATTCTTGGAGAATCTTTCGATAGATTAATAAATAAAATAGCATGCGATTAATCCGAGAAACTAGAGTAATTACAATTGGCCGACCATATCCCTGGAGCAACTATCCTGGTTTTACCCTATCGGATTTCCTGGCTTCTGACTACTCATAACGATTGTCAAAGATCTTCAAATGACAGCCGTGACCAATGGCTTAACGTGCTTTCCGAAGCAAGAAGGAATCTCGGTGTGATAAGAGGTCACCCATCCGCGAATCAGCCTTGCTTGATTGCGACACGAGGCACGAGGGTTGCGTGACGTTGAATAGCGGCCCGTGCAGCTGTTATCATTTAGCCACAGCCTTACCATAAAAAAATCATTGAGGTCATAGAACATCATGGCCCTAGAAATAAGTACAAGACACATATTCCTGCAATTCAAATAACACATGGTGATCCTACTATCTGTCAGATATTAAAACTCCTTTTATGCACCTCTAACTATAACTTTACATGTCAATGCGATATGGTGAAGTGCTTTCCACTTCACCATATCGCATTGATATGTAAATGAAACGGACGCTAATTTGACTACTGAAGACGTTTGCTTGAAAATAAAGGGCTTGAACACGAGCCAAGCTTTCCTAGAGAAAAGAAGACAAACTTCTTGACGACAATGCAAATCAATTATGTATTTTACTCATTGTGGAGCAGTGGTGGTCCAGTGGTATCGGCCGCGACTTACAAGTTGTAGGTCGTGGGTTCGAGCCCAGGCAGGCGCTTTACTTTGTGTAAATTATTTCATCACCACTGCTCTCAAAACGGTGAAGGAAAACATCGTGTGGACTACGGCATGTCCTAGAACCAAAAATTCGAAGACATGTGACATCCACCAACACGCAAGGGGCCCGCGTGGTGGATAATGGCCCATTCCCTCTCACAGAGAGGAGGCCTGTGTCGCAGCAGTGGGAACATTAATATGCTGATGATGTGATGTGACTCATTATGAAATGGTCACCTTCCAGTATAAGCTGAAGGTGTATAATAACCCCCAAAATTATCCATTAATGTTATTGTTTAATGGGTAATTTTAAATAATAATCGATGGTTAAATCATCATCATCATCATTCCAGCACGAAAAGACGAAAGACGTTCAGAATACTTTCTGATAGTTACAACCTATATAAGTCAAAACTGAATAGGATACTTCTAGGCAACCGTGTTGCACCGTCAAACATAATTGTCATCGCTTACTATCGCGATTATACGCTTAGGTGAGATAGGGGTCAAACGCGAGCCTATCAATAATTATATTTTAAACTAAATAAATCATTAACAAAAAAGATACCGATTTCCGAAGCGAAACACTATAAAGCGAAAAATAGCTTTATTTTCAGAAGTCTGTGTCTTTGGTACCTATTGTTTTTCAATATCGGTTTACAATTGACGGAGAAATCGGTGAAGAATGAATATACATAATTTTATTTTAAAGAAATACGTATAGTCGAACATGGAACCTCCTCCTCTTTGTGAAGTCGGTTAAAAAGACGTACACGGCTCAACATTGGCCTCCCTCAAATTACGCCACATTGACCGTTCCCGAACGTCTCACATCCAGCGGATTCTCGCAAACTACACCAGGGCATCTGTCCACCTAGTGCGACCCCTTTAATGCAGCGTCTAATGATTGGTACATAACTCATATTCCTGAAATTTTGATACAATTCATGGTGGTTCTACTATCTGTCAGAAATAACACTCCTTCACTTCGCCATTTTACATCGATATGTAAATAAAACGGGCACTAATTTGACTATTGAAAGCGTTTGTTTGAAAACAAAATGGCATCAGCACGAGCCAAGTAATACTAAAGAAAAAAAGACAATAGTTGAGTATGAACTTGTTGATGACAATGCAATAGTAATGACGTATTTTACTTTTGTATAAAACATCATTGTGTCTTGTCGGACATAATAAGTTGGGGTCATGTTCAGTCTAAACTGGGGTTGAATTTGAGAAATTAAAAGTAAATTATTGTCATTTGTTGACCTCCACAATGAAATATTAGAAAGAATGATACATTGATCACCATTTCAATTAAAAGACGTTCAATGTTCACTGCTGGATATAGGCCTCCCGAGCTTTAGGTTCCCCTAGTCGACGGCACGAACTATTTTGTGCGCGAGGTTAATATGCATGCTATCTCATCCGACAACACGTGCGAAAGAAATAGATGCTGTGATGAGCAGTAAGAAGCTAGTTCGCGTACGAGTTAGCACTTTTGCAAATTTTTATCGAAATGGATGATGATTTAGGACTAAAACAAGCGCGCAAAATTTTATAAACAGACCTTTGGGAGTCTAGATATCATGAAAAAACTACTAAATGTACATTTTCAAGAAAAAAATATTTTCATTATTGAATTACTAATCTATCCCTGTATGGAGGCCGTTTTGCAATTTTCCTTTTTCTAATGGTATTTATTGCCGTCCAAAGATGCGTCAAAATTAGTGTTGAAATATGGAACTTTCCACGCTCATAACTTTCAAATATTTTTAGTTTTTTTTTTTTTTTTTTTTTTTATTTGTTATAGGCTCGCGTTTGACCACTATCTCGCCTGATGTTAAGTGGTGATGTGGTCGAAGGTGAAGCACGCTTGCCTAGAAGTAACCTATTCACTCTTGACTTGAAGACCCCTAGGTTGTAGCTATCGGGAAACAAAGACGCCGGCAGGGAATTCCACTCCTTAGCTGTACGCACAATGAAAGTATTTTCGAAACGCTTTGTGCGTATGGGTGGGATATCAACCATGTAACGATGGCGCATTGCCGTACGTCTTGTAGTCCGATGATGGAAAGGGCTAGGCGGAATCAAATTGTGCAGTTCCATCGCACACTCCCCGAAATGTAACCGATAGAAAACCGACAGGCTGGCAACTCGTCTTCGGTGTTCAAGGCTCTGGAGCTTTGAGTCGACCAGCGCATCATTGCCGATAAGTTTCCTGGCCCGTCTGTCAATCGACTCAAGTGCGTCAAGTTGGTACCTGGCAGATCCGTCCCAGAGGTGAGAGCAGTACTCCATGCATGACCGAACTTGCGCTTTATACAAGTTGAGCAGCTGTTCAGGCGTGAAGTACCATCTCACCTTCGCAAGGATCCCTAACTTTTTTGCAGCTAATTGAGCCTTTGCCTCAATGAAAGGACCAAAATTGAGGGTCGATGTCAACGTAACACCAAGAAGGTCGAGATGGTCCGTTATCGGCACGGTTACACCACGGAAGGATGGAGCCGGGTGGAATTGGCTCTTTTTTGCGGAAAAAAGACACGCCTGGGTCTTAGCAGCATTGAAACTGACTAGATTGGCATTGCCCCATTCGGAGACTGCCTCCAAAGACAGGTTCAAGCGCTCAACCATGGCCTCCCGAAGAGACCGGACTTGAGGCCCAGTAGCCCGTGCGCCAGACACGTATCTCTCAGCAACAGTGCTGTCGTCTGCATACCCAAAGGTTCCGGGTTTTAGCAGATCATTAATGTGCAGCAAGAACAATGTTGCCGAGAGCACTGACCCCTGAGGGACTCCGGCGTTAATACCTAACTGACCGGACGAGCAGCCATCGATAACCACTCGGATGGACCGATCCCTCAGGAAGTCTGTAATCCAGTCACACAGACCATTAGGCAGACCGAAGGAAGGAAGCTTACCAATAAGGCTCTCGTGCCAGACCCTGTCAAAGGCCTTCGATATGTCAAGGGAGACAGCAAGCGCCTCCCCGTGGTTCTCGATGGCCTCACTCCAGATGTGAATGGCATACGCTAGAAGATCCCCAGTTGACCGGTTTCGGCGGAAGCCGTATTGGCGGTCACTAAGAAGGTCGTTGTCTTCTAGGTATGCCAGGAGCTTATTATTCAGTACACGTTCCATACTCTTACAGAGGATGGACGTTACTGATATGGGTCTGTAGTTGGCCGGGTCAGCTCGACTACCCTTCTTGGGCACGGGCTGAACGTTAGCTTGCTTCCAAGCCTTCGGCACTTTTCCAGTCACCATCGAAAGGCGATATAGGCGTGTCAAGATTGGAGACAATTCAGGCGCACAAGTTTTAAGTACAATTGCCGGGATCCCGTCCGGGCCACTAGCCTTGTTCACGTCAAGGTTACGCAGCACCCTACAGACCTCCCTCTGATGGATGCGAATATCCGACATACTCGTCTCACATCGAACAGCAGAAGGAGGGGGCCGCGTGCCATCAGTATTCAGACGCGAAGATTCCGCAAAGAGGGAGGCAAACAAGTTTGCCTTGTCCTCAGCGGAGTGGGCCAGCGACCCGTCAGGTCTCAGCAGTGGTGGTAGTGAGGGGCGACAGAAGTTTGATTCAACCGATTTAGCCAGGGACCAAAACGCCTTGCTACCTGCGGGGTGTGAAGCAAGTTTGTCCCCGATTCTGCTAATATGGTCAAACCGTGCCCTTCGCATCGCCTTTTTGCAGGACTTGGCAGCCCTGTTGAAAGCTCTCTTCTTCTGACTCACGTCATTTGCCTTGCGCACACGAGCGTCGACCCATGCTAGGTACGCCTTGTGTTTAACCGCGTTTGCGCGGTCACACTCGGCGCCAAACCATGGACGGCCAACGCTGGACACCGTTACGTCAGAGAACGGAATGTAGTACTCCATCCCCCGACGCAACACATCTGTCACTGCGTCAGCGCATGACGATGGGTCCACCGAAGAGAAGCAAGTGGGCCGCCAAGGATAGCATGCGAAGAAAGAACGCATACCATCCCAATCTGCTGACTTGTACCGCCAAACCCGCCGGGTGCCTCTTGGGCTGGGATCGGGCGGGGAGTAGACGGATACAGACTTCACCAGACAGTGGTCGGAACTACCCAAAGGTGATGAAATCGACACTGAGTATCGGTCTGGATCAGTTGTCAGCAGAAGGTCCAGGCAATTGGCTGTATGTGAATCAACATCCGGCACCCTAGTAGCCCCTTGGACCAGCTGGGTGAGATTTAGCGCAATCGAAAGATTTCGCATCTCTCGTCCAGCATGGTCAGTGCACTGGTATGGGAAGAGCCACTCCTGGTGGTGGGCATTAAAGTCCCCCAGTAACACTAGTTGGGCGGAGGGATACCGTAGCTGAGCCACATCTGCCGCCTCACTCAGGTACTGTGCGAGCCTGGTTGTCTCCAGATCACCGCTATGCGATCGGTAGACACAGGCATAGATGATCTTATCCAGACCTGTGTCCACCAGGGCCCATAGCACTGAATAGCTTGAGTCTTCAAGGTCACGGAGACGCCGATAGCAGATATCGTCCCGGGCGTACATGCATACACCAGAGCGTGGCTTGAACATGTGCTCCAGGGTATACCCCGGGTAAGATAGGTACGCCACGTCTGACGGGCATCCAATCTGCGTCTCCGTAAGGAACAAAAGTGCTGGTTTCTCAGTCTCAAGGTGGTGATGGACTGCGACAAGGTTAGAGTGCAGACCTCGGATGTTGCTGAGGTGCACCTTATGTGAGAGTGAGTGCTGCCGCTGTTCAGCTTTTTTTCTCTTGTTCCTTTGCATTATTGCTGTGAGTGAAGAGGAGGGAGAGGAGAAGGAAGTGAGATGAGGTTCCACGCTTGCAACCTACAGACACGCGCCGATAGGACGCCATCATTGGGGGACTGGTCTGGAGACTGCGGGGACGCCCGAGCCCCCCCAGGAATGTCCATCGGGCACTCTCGTCTGGTCGCCAACCAGCACGATGGCGCATTCCGGGATTTTTCGACAGTTGGCGGGGCAGCCTTTCATGTGGGGCTGGCACACTACTTGGGCCCCCAACTACCTGCGGTCGGCCAGCGGCGCACCGTGCCTCGGATCCCGCTACCCTCCGCGACCAGTCTTCCGATACGTCCATAACAGCGCGAGTCAGGCCGGCCTGCCTGCTGTGGAACAACTACCTCGACCCAACTCCTCTAGTGGCTGCACCGAGCATCATACCGGAACACGACTAGGCCGCTTGGCGGTACGTCTTTGCCCGGTGGGTGGTCGCAAGCCTTCGGCCGAAGCCTACCACCAGTTTGTCACCTGATTTGCACCACCCGGGGACCACGTGTAGGGAATCGAAAGGGGTACATTCCTACGGACGCGGGTGACCCAGCCCCCAAAAGTTTTACTTTTTTTGTTTCCATAAAGGGCTAGATAATGATGAGACAAATTAATATCATTTTTTATTTTGAACGTACATCATCAAACAGTTGAGTAATAGCCAGACTACGTTTGTATGGAAGAATGATCGACTAGTGTAACCTTAAACCTCGCAACTTATTGTCATCAAAACTAATAGATACCTACACTAAGAGGTAAAATTGTTTATTTGTTAAAGATTATCTTTGGAAGTACCTACCGAACCGATTACAAAAATTCTATACCCGTAAAAAGAAATCCCTGAGTTCACAGGCTAAAGCTTGTCTATAGGGTTCCGTACCCAAAGACAGGACCCTATTACTAAGACTCCACTATCTGTCTTTCTGCCTGTGACCAGGCTGTATCTCAAGATCCGTGATAGCTAGACAGTGGAAATTTTCATAGATGATGTATTTCTGTTGCCGTTATAACAACAAAATAATACAAAAAACAGAAAAAAATATATAATTAAGTGGGGCTCCCATACAACAAACGTGATTTTTTGCCGTATTTTGCTTCGTGCGCGGGTCCGACTGGCACTTGGCCGGTTTTTTTTACAATATAAGGGTTAAAGTAAACTGTCTGTATATTTGTGCTGCAATCAATCTGTTTCAATGCGTGGTCTTCAATCGTTAAAACTGCATTTCGACAGCAAAATCTAGACCAAGTTTTAAAGCAAAGTAAGTATTTGCACAAAAATCTGCAGCCTCACTGCACATCACATGCACAAAAATCTGCAGCCTCACTGCACATCATTTGCACAGACCGTCACTAAACAATCGTAATTGTTACCTTTTGTAACCTATTCACATTTGCATGTCAAGAATCAATGAAGAAAGGTACAAAAAGGCCTTAATCAAAAACCTGTTACTTTAGACTCTGGCAGTGTTCCCTGCAGTCCCGTGGCTTGTGCACACAATACCTGTTGTTGATACTCATTATTGTTAATAAAGGAACATTGTTGCTAGCATAAAGGTGCCTTGATTGAACTATTTTTAGATGCACTGTCTGATCAACCCCAGTATGTTTTTAAGGGTGACAATTTACTGACAAGAAATCTTTTGTAGCGTTTTGTCTTGCGTTACGACGACATTATAAATAGCGTAAATTAGCATTGTTGTACATATAATATACTGCCAAGTCACTGGGCACCACCCCAAAATTTTACTAACCCCAATAAATCTTGTTTTAAACTGTGAAGAAAACATAGTCTCATTTAATAGTTCATAAGACGCCTAACAGTTCTCTGTGTACATTAAGACAAGCATCCTTATTGCTAAGACATTTTAGTAAGGCGGCCTTATTGCCTTGAAAATGTAATGTTTATGTAGTTAGAATACTCTAAAAGTTAATCAAAAGATGTTTAAGGCTTATAAGGTGTTATTAAGTAAGTATTCTTTTACTGAATCTTACTATGAAAATCTTAAAATAATGATTTTCCGTATTTTCTTATTCACTAAGAAAAATTAAAAATTGCCGAAACCCCTCATAGGTTTTTTTTTCCTTTTCAAACTACATAATTTATCTAGCAGTAGTACACAAATACACATATTATATACAAACACACAGATACACACTTCAAACTTATAACACCCCCCTTTTTCTGAGGGGGGTTAAAGATTAAGGAGTGATAATGCCTTAAGTTTTATTAGCATTCAAAGACGCTTATCTTGGTTGCTTTATCCTTTTTAGTAGGCACTCATACTGGTAACATCTTTGGTATTGGACCATCCCATCATCATCATTTCAGCCAAAAGATCTCCACTATTGAACATAGGCCTCTCTCAAGCGTCGCCACATTGACCGGTCATGTGCGTCTCGCATCCAGCGTATCCCCCAACCTTCACCAGGTCATCGGTTTCGGCGTCATCGGCCATCCGTTCTGCGAGCTACGCATTCTGTCCCAATCTACTAGTATTTTTCTCTTAAAAATGTTTTAATTTTAACAATCAAGCGATACGTGATAGATACTTGTTTAACGTAAACTCTTTTGGACCTTTTTGAAGTCTCGACGCCATTCAATTAATGTCACACCAAAAGGCGAATCAAATTGCAACTTCGTTCACATGAATACAATAAACTATTTATTCAGAGCACAGCACAAAATACACAAGGAAAAAATACATAATACAAATAAAAGTGACACAAGTAAAATAAATACTACCTTTTGATAATACGTGTACGCGATATCTGACCGGTATCACTTACTGATGCAATTTAAATTGCGTCGCGTCTTCAGGAAGGTCCTTCAGTCGTACGTATTCAGTACTTAAGTAGTCCTACCTAAATAGCGATTAGTGTGAGATTAGACCAAAAAAAAAATATTCTGTTATAGCCATTGAAAACCCTGAAAGATACCCGACCCGAACCCGATTTATAAAAAAAACAATAAATGTATAACCATCCAGAATTATATGGAAAAGTTAAAAACGAATAACCCAGTTAGTCGGAAATTGTTAAATTCCTAATAATTGAATTGATTTAAATCATTGCATTCGCGTGGGTTCCACTTCCAGATAAGCTGACGCATTAATATAGTCCCGAAAGGGGAAAGTATTCAGAAATTAACAAATAATGCGGTTACTAGTTCTAATAATACTATCTACTACGAAAAAAGTCACTGACGGTGACTTAATTCGTAGTAGTCACACCTGCGCACTGTTCCGGGAATGGCTACTAAAAGTTAATCAATACTGCGTCATTGGAATTAGTCCATCTTTTTACATTGTCATCTTTAGATTTGTATTTTATTGAGTAGATCCAACTAGTAACGGACTGTTTACGCCTGAGGTCAAGATTGCGGCTGAGTTCGAAGTAACCGATAAGGAAACGGTTACGGCAGCGGCTAAGAAAACGGTTACGGCTAAAGTTACACCTGATGTCAGGTTTACGCCTGAAGTCAGATTTACGCCTGTGGTCAAGGATACGGATGAGGTTAATGTTACGCCTGCGGTCATGTTTACGCTAGAGGTCAAGTTTACGTCAGAGGCTAAGTTTTCACCTCAGGTCAAAGTTACGGCTGACTTCACTGTTACGGCTATGCCGTAGGCCTAAAAGTTAAGCCTACGGCTAGGCTACTAGTTAATGTTAGGCCTTTTTATTAGCTTAGGAATCTCTAACGTTAACGCTCTGAAAATCGGTTACGGTTAGGGCTTATGATACGGTTACTGCTGAAGTTTCGGTTACGGTTACGGCTATGGATCCGTTTATGGTTATGGCTAAGGAAACGGTATGGCTAAGGTACATGTTACGCCTACGGCTAAAGAATCGGTTACGCCTAGGACTTGTTTATCGGTTACGACTACGGCTGAGGTCAAGTTTACGCTTTATGTCAATGTTACGGCTGAGGTCACGTTTATGCCTGTAGTCCAGGTTACGCCTGCTATCAAGTTTACGCCTGTAGTCAAAGTTACGGCTGAGGTCAAATTTACGCCAGTACTCAATTTTACTCATGAGTTCAAGTGTACACCTATGGTCATGTTCACGCCTGAGGTGAAGGTTACGATGAGGTCAAGATTACGCCTGTGCCTAATTTTACGCCTGAGGTCAAGTTTACGCTTGTGGTCAAGTTTACGCCAGATGCAAAGTTTACGCCTGAGGTCAAGTTTACGCCTGTTGTCAAGTTTACACCAGATGCAAAGTTTACGCCTGAGGTCAAGTTTACGCTTGAGTTTTTATGCAATAGGATGGTGGTTCTACTATCTGTCAGAAATAACACCCCTTTTATAGCACTGCGCCATTTTACATCGATATGTAAATAAAACGGGTGCTAAATTGACTATTGAAAGCATTCGTTTGAAAAAAAAGGACATCAGCACGAGCCAAGTATTAACAAAGGAAAAAAGAGAATAGTTGAAAATGAACTTGTTGATGACAAAGCAATAGTAATGACGCATTTTACTTTTGTATAAAACATCATTGTGTCTTGCCCGACATAATAGGTAGGGGTCATCTTCAGTCTAACATGATGGGGTTGAATTTGAGAAATTAAAAGAGAATGATTGTCATTTTGTTGACCTCCACAATGAAATTACAAAAATTGTATCTCCGTAAAAAAAATCCTCAGTTTTACAGGCTGCTTTTAATCCCGAACATTGCCAAAGGAAAAAGCTTGTTTTTACAATATAAGGGCTAAAGTAAACAGTATGTATATTTGTGCAGAAATCAATATATTTTCAACTAGCTTTTACCTGCGGCTTCGCTCGAAGTGAAGACATTTTTTTTTTAATTATAATTATCCTATGTTACTTCTAATACTTCCAAGAATATATGTACAAAGTTTCATGATGATCGGTTCAGTAGTTTTTGCGTGAAAGCGTAACAAACAAACTTACATTCACATTTATAATATTAGTAAGGATGCGTGGTCTCCAATTGTTAAAACTGTAGTTCTCACTGCAAAATCTGGACCCAGTTTTAAAGCAAAGCTACGTCAACTGCACAAAAATCTGCAGCCTCACTGCCAACTTTGCAGGAAGCTTGCAGCCCAAATGCACTTAATTTGCAGAGACCGTAAATAAACAATCATAATTGTCACCTTTTGTAACCTATTCACCTTTTCATTTGCATGTCAAGAATCAATGAAGAAAGATACAAAATGGCCTTAATCAAAAACCTGTTACTTTAGACTCTGGCAGTGTTCCCTGCAGTCCCGTGGCTTGTGCACACAATACCTGTTGTTGATACTCATTATTGTTAATAAAGGAACATTGTTGCTAGCATAAAGGTGCCTTGATTGACCTATTTTTAGACGCACTGTCTGATCAACCCCAGTATGTTTTAAGGGTGACAATATAGTAACAAGAAGTTTTTGTTGCAATTTGGCTTGCGTTACGACATTATAAATAACGTAAATTAGCTTTGTTAGATATGTAATATTGTCGAGTTACTGGGCACTACCCCAGAATTTTATTATCTCCAATAAAACTTGGTTTTGAACTGAGGAGAACTCTTATTTAAGGGTTACCTATCATAAGTTCGAAAAACATTTGACTGAATTTCATTTCACCTAAAACTTTTCAACTGTTATCGTTTCGTTTTTTTTTTACTTCATCGAAATCACGTCTGCCACTGTCTCTATTTATTACTCTTGTCTCCATTAATTTAATATCCTATTTTGTTAATGGGCGAAATGTAATTCGGTAAAATAATACATATGCCACATGATACTTCGATATTCCGAAAATATGTCAAATAATGAATATAGCAAAAGAGACGTCGATCAATAGATTTCGGTAAAATTAAATTCGAACAAAAAATAATCGGAAATGTGATCGATTCCCCTTAAAAGACAGACTTAGTGCATAAGACGCCTAACGATTCTCGGTGGTTATTGCTAAGACATTTTAGTAAGGCGGCCTTATTGCCTTGAAAATTAAATGTTAATTTCGTTAGAATTCACTAAAAGAAAATTAAAAGAAGGTTAAGGTTTAAAAGCATAATATAAGTATTCTTTAAAATAATCTTACTACGAAAATGTAAACAATAATGATTTTTCGTATAAATAATCACAAAAAAAAAATCCAAATGTTGGGGGCAACAGGTTGTTTCTTCATACTTTTTAAATTACATAATTTATCTAATAATAGACAGGCTTCGACCAATAATCTATTGAATACGTAATTATGACACGACATCTTTCGAAAATAACCCGATTCAAACAGTAAAAACGCCAATAACTTTTGAACGGATAAACCGATTTTACATAGCTAAGAACACTCTCGATAATGTCACCTTTCAAACAAAATAAAAACTGAAACAAAATCGTTCACCCGTTTAGGAGCTATGACGCCACAGACAGATACACAAATACACATGTACTTACACAAACAGACAGGTACAAACTTCAAACTTATAACACCCCTCTTTTTCCGTCGGGGGGTGTACGGAGTGATAACGCCTTAGGTTTTATTAGCAGTCAAAGACGTTTGTCTTAGTTGCTTTATCCTTTTTAGTAGGCGCTGGTAGCATCTTTAGCACTGGGCAATCTCATCCTTTCAGCCAAAAGCTTCCGTGCTGAACTTATGCCTCCCTCAAGCGGATCCCCGCAACCTTCAACAGGTCACGGGTTCACCTAGTGGGTGGCCTTCCAACGCAACGTCTTCCGATCCGCGGCTGTCACTCCAGAACTTTTCAGCCCCATCGGCCATCCGTTCTACGAGCTACGCATTCTGTGTCATCTAATAGTATTTTCTCGTAAAAATGTTTTAATTTTAATAACCAAGAGATACGTGATAGATACTTGTTTAACGAAAACTCTTTGGGACCTTTCTGGAGTCTCGACGCGATACAATTAATATCAGACCAACGGGCGATTGAAATTGCAACTACGTTCAAATGGACGCAACGTGATGCAATTCGACCGATTTCACCAGTCTTTTTTTGATAGATATGTAGATAAACTATTTATTCAGAACACACAAAATCAAAATTAAAAAACATGGTGCCAACATACAAAAAAAAATACATAATACAAATAAAAGTGGAACAAATAACATACTTACTACCTTTTGATAATACGTGTATGCTATGTCCGACCGGTATCACTTACTGATGCAATTTAAATTGTGTCGCATCATCAGGAAGGTTCTTCAGTCGTACGTATTCAGTACTTATGTAGTCCTACCTAAACTCCATTTGAAATAACATTAGACATGTTTCCAAATCTTTTTACAGTGCGTTCAAACGATTTTGAGTTCTATCCCGTAACTATAAGGATGACTTAAAGGCATAAACCTGTTATCAAAACCAACTGTTTACTACAGTTACCATTTGTCATAACACCAACGCAATAGAAGTCAAAATCGGTGGAACGGGCTGTAAAATGGGCTAATTTAAACGTCTAATGTTATCGCAAATGGAGTATAAATAGTGATTAGTGGGAGATTAGATCACAAAAAATATTCTGTTATAGCCATTGAAAGCCCTTAAAGATACCCGATCTAAAAAAAAAACTATAAATGTATCTCCATCCAGAATTATAAGGCAAAGTTAAAAAAAGGATTTCTAACGAATAACCGAGTTAGTCGGAAATTATAAAATTCCTAATACCACGCGTGGGTTCCAGATAAGCTGACGCATCAATATAGTCCCAAATGGGGAAATAATCCAGAAATAATAATGAGGTGTCCAGTTCCAATAATACTATCTACTACGAATAAAGTCACCGTCAAATAACACCTGCGCACTGTTCCGGGAATGTCTACTAAAAGTTAGTCAATACTGCGTCATTGGAATTAGTCCATTTTTTTAAATGATCAACTTTAGCTTTGTATTTTATCAAGTAGTTCCAACTAGGGTCAGAACGCTATAAGTCCCCCAAATGGCATTAAAGCGGGCTATGCTCGGAGTATCCTTGCGAGATCTCATCAGAAATGAGGAAATCCGCAGGCGGACCAACATATCCGACATACTTATTGGCATAGCCCTAAGAATTGGCAGCGGGAAGATTGCTTACAGAATGGATAGCCAATAGGGCCGAAAAGTCCTGGGATAGCGACCGCAACGTACTGGAAGATGCTGCGTTGGAGGGCCTCCCGCTAGGTGGACCAATGACCTGATTAAGATTGCGAGACGCACAGGATCAGTCAATGTGGCGACGCTTGGGGGAGGCCTATGCCCTCAGCAGTGGACATCTTTCGGCAAAGTTGACCTTGCAGGATACTACCTCGTTGGTCTTTAGTGATCGCAAGCGGTAACTGTTGAACAGGGGATCTTGGGATTGACAGGTTCGGCAAAGTGTTTCCAGATTTTTATTGAAAGTTTTTCAGCAACAGTTTCAGCGTCACAATCAGAATTTTTACCCGCGTGGCAGCATTGCACCCAAATATTTTTATTGAATAATGTGAGTGATACTAATGTCTGGCTATTATAACTATGCGTAACTGAAAAAAATGTGGGCAACCGAAAATTTGGGGAAGGTAACACCGCCTGTACTAAGAAAAAGGATTTTTAAAGTTGATGTTTTATCGAAAAAAACAAGCTTATTCACTTTTAAAAAACGGTTTTAATATATCATAAATTTCACGAGAAAGCTAAGTGTGTGCCAAATTTTTAGCGCAATCAGACATCGGGAAATGGATCACATTTAACTTGCAAGATTTGATTACAGACACCGGCAGGCTTATTACGTATCTTTTGCAAGAGCAAAACGATAGCAATTTTTCGCAATAATTCCTTTTCCATACAGAAGTTTTAGAGTTGTTGGTGATTTTCTTTTAAATAAGTTCTTTTGACAAACAGTGAGCGATTAGCAAATGATTGTTTAGGACCTACCATACCTACACTGCAGGGAATGCCTACTTTTATGACATAAAGCGTTTGATCGCTATCGTTTTGCTCTTGCAAAAGATACGTAATAAGCCTGCGGGACAGGTGACACTATACAGCTTGTAAAAATTGCGACATAGCGGGTTCATCTAGGTTCAAGCTTACTACAAAACGATCAATATTACGAAATTAGTCGACTAGCAACAGAAGTAGCCTGACTCCACAACTCATGAGTCACTCTCAGAGCATTCCCGTCAACTCAATCTGTGTGACTCACGTTCGCTCACCCCCAGTACGTTTTTTAATTTACTCTTTTTAGGGTTCCCTGTAACACATCAGTCATATTTGTCATGTTTCTTCAATGAGTAATACTTGTAGTGTGGAGAGAAAGGTAGGAATGTGAATCGTGCGATTAATGAGTTGTGGTATATCATTTGTTTAATTATTCAAGAATTTGTTTGTTAAATTGAATGATGTAATCGAGAAGAATGATCGATTTATTGATTTGCTTTTTGCAGTGCTGGCATTATTAATGTCATCAATCTATGTTAATTTGATTTTCAGTGCAATGCTTATTTTAGGTTATCAATTCGAATGTATGTTTGTACGATTACTCCGCCAATTTTGAACCGATTTTGATGATTCTTTCTTTTTTGGAAAGCTGGCTTCTCATGTCCCATTTGATCAAGATCTTACGAGTAATTTTGTAAGTTATCCTTAATAACGTGTATTTTCATGGTAATGTGAGGTACCAAAACTAAACAGAAAAAAATAAAGAACTCAAAGAAAATTAACTTCTTAAAAAATAATTTTCTTTTTGGAAGTCGGTGTCAAAAAAGAAAAAAATAGGAACCAAAGACTCGGACTTCCGAAAAGAATGTTACCTATTTATCGCTTTGTAGTGTTTTATTACGGAAGTAGGTTTAATTTTCTTGTTATTTTTTTTTTATTGTGAACTTCCATTCACAATAAAAGTTATGGCACAATTAATATGAAGACGTTTTGTTTTAATAATCGCAAGCTCTAATGTGTTTTTACTATTTTTTTTATTCATTGCCCTACACTAGGAACATCTTACTGTATCGTGGATGCGTTTACAAACATATAAACTCACATACACAACATCCAGAGCTGGAACAACTATCTGCAGGTCATACAAATATTTGTTCCGTGCGGGAATCGAACCTGCGACACGCAGCGCAGCAGTCAATCGCTCAACCACTGCGCCAACCGCGATCACTCAATCTGTTAACCATGAGATCCTGGATTCGATACCCAGGTCAGGCTAAGTGTTATTGGGTTTTTATATCTGGAATTACTCAATAGCAGCCCGGAGCCTGGATATGTGCCCGATGGATGGGTAGAACTTAAACTAAATGTGGATTTACTATAGGTTAACCTCTACCTAACCCTTTGAAGAGTACTGGCGTGATGTTATGTTATGTTATGTAATATGAAGAATTGTCAAACGTGCGTTAGTACTGCTATTAGTTAAATGAACAGCCGGTTGCATCAATTTGGAAGCGTGGACAATTCCTTACGAGAAACCGAGAACGTTAGTAGACTTTTTTGACTGCATAATCCTTACTATCCTTACTAATACTTATATTATAAATGTGAATGTAAGTTTGTTTGTTACGCTTCCACGCAAAAACTACTGAACCGATCATCATGAAACTTTGTACATATATTCTTGGAGGTATTAGAAGTAACAAAGGATACTACTTATTAAAAAAAAAAAAAAAATTAATGCCTTCACTGCGAGCGAAGCCGCGGGTAAAAGATAGTACTTACATAAGTAAACAAACAATAACATTGTACCGTCAACTTTCTTATGCATCGTGTGCGGGAAAAGCAATTATAATTCTACATGAATAAAGATAAGTTTCCATATTAGCAGTAAAGATGCGGAACCCTTTACCGAATGCATCGCATATTCCGCTGCCGTTGCGTGGGAGAGGACCCAAGTTTTGGAACCCATGGATTGTAGGAAATCGAACGAGAGAAGAATTCCGGGACTTGGGTTTAGATACTTATTTTAAATTCTGGTTTAATTCGATGTAAGTTCAGATTGTAGATTGTAAAATTAATGTGTGAATGTGATTTTTGCACGCTACGGAATTAATGTGGATTGTGATAAAACTTGGTGAGTGTTTTGTCAAGCATCGTAAGCAACAGACGGGAACGTTTCAGTTAAAAACTTTAACGATCAAGAAAGAGGTTATAATTAAATAATGATGGACTGCTTACCCGTTCATACTCCGGATTTTTTTTTATTTTTCTCTAGACTTTAAGCTCACAAACACACTTGCCCAACAATGCGACAACAAGGTCTCATTGAAGTCCTCCTATCTGTTTATCATTATAGTCATATTCATTTTTAACCGACTTAAGACAAAGGAGGAGGTTCTATGTTCGACATCATGTTTTTTTTTTGTATGTTCACCGATGTCTCCGTCAATTGTGGACCGATTTTGTAAATTCTTTTTTTGTTTGAAGGAGTATGTTTCGTAATTGGTCCCATTTTGATTTAGTGAAGATCTGATAAAGAATTTAGAAGATATACGACAGAACTCTTCAATAAATAACGGCAAATCTATCGGGATTGCTGCAATCGCATGTCTGTTTATTGATTATACCATTTCATAACATAACATCACGCCAGTACGCTCTTAAAGGGTACGCAGATCTCTCATTTCACCGGTTATGTTCAAGTTTCATGATATTCGGGTTATGTATTCTGGCGTTTAGGTAACTTACTAAACAACTTGTATATTAGGTAGATACAACAAAAAAACGAAAAATAAAAATCCTTTTTACAAAAAAGTACTACCGACTTCATCATCTGCCATAACGTAAAAAAATAGGTACGTACGAAAGACACCGACTTCCAAAAATAAAGTTATTTTTCACTTTGTAGTTTTCTTATTTGGAAGTCGGTAGATTTTTTTTGTAAAAAGTTTTTTTTTGTATAAACTATGAGTGGTGATGAGTAGCTTCATTCTGTTTTAGATGACTATACTTACTTGAAATACTATCGTACCCAGTCAATCGTTCATTTATTCAGTCCAACATGAAATAATATATCATTTTCTTACAGAAAGCATAACCCTGCATTTATTTCTAGATGAGTTTTTGCCCGCGGTTTCGCCCGCGTAAAAGGTGTTTTTTCATCCCAAGGGAACGCACTACCGGGATAAAAATTATCCTATGCCTTTCCCAGGGTCTAAAACTATATCCATACCAAATTTCACCTAAGCCGGCTCAGCGGTTTAAGCGTGAAAAGGTAACAGACAGACAGACAGAGTAACTTTCGCATTTATAATATTATTATTATTTTACTAGTCGAAAAGTATCCCAAAGCAACATATTCCCGGGATAAAAGTGTTATTTCTGAGTATAATCTATCTCTGTGCCAAATTTCATACTGATCCGTTCAGTAGTTTTCGTGTGAAAGAATAACAAACATACAAACTCACTCACAAACTTTAGCCTTTACGACATTAGTGTGATTACTTGCTTCAGCCAGCGGCTTCGCCCGCGTGAAAAGTGATTTTATCTCAGTGGAACATTATACCAGGATGAAAAGTAGCCTATGTGTTATTCCAGACTATCTCTGTGACAAATTTCATCCAGGTCCGTTTAGCTGTTCTGGCGTGATTGAGTAACAAACATACATCCATCCAAACTTTCGCATTTAAAATTAGTAAGATACTAGCTTTTACCCGCGGCTTCGCTCGCAGTCAAGTCCTTATTTTTTTTATTTTTTAATAAAAAAGTATCCTATGTTACTTCTAATACCTCCAAGAATATATGTACAAAGTTTCATGATGATCGGTTCAGTAGTTTTTGCGTGAAAGCGTAACAAATAAACTTACATTCACATTTATAATATTAGTAAGTATGATATTAGGATTCCCAGTATTTACTCCGAGAAACAGATAATATAATAAATACTAGCGCTCCGTGTATAGAAACACTATGATTAACGACCTTACTTAGGTCTCTAGACTTGATCTAGCTACCTGTTTCTTAGACCATGCGTCATCTGGTATCTGGTATCGATCCGAACATATTATTATCTGTCTACGTGTCTGACAATTTCATTGGCAGAATACGTGTTTTTGTACACTGTAAGAAATTATTGGTACAAGAAATGAAGAATGATTTCTTTCTGGGTATCGTTTTTACCATAATGCTAGGAGAGTAATTTATTACCTAGATGTTAGTATGTATATCTCACAGACATAAATCTAACTAGATGACGCGATTGTATGTACTTCAGGTGCCAAAAACGGAGTAAAGTTACGATCAATGATCGTAATCTGGAGCTTTTCATTTAGCATTATCGGCACCGGAAATCCACCGAAATCTAGAAAAATGCCTTTTTATGCCATATTGAGCTGTAAAGAATGTATAGAAAAAGTTGGCCGAGGCATTGGAAATGTTTTCTTTCATTGGTAAGTAAATTTGTTTTTAAATTGTTTGTGAAAAAGTGGCACGCTTGGTTTTCATACAGATGGAGGGACTTGCGTTAACTAGTTAGATTTGTCTTTCGTATATCTCGTACTACAGGGCAAATACCTCTTCTGTGACAGAGATGGACCAAGATATTTATTACAAGGATTCATCATCATCATCAGCTTTTTATCGTTCCCACTGCTGGGACACAGGCCATCTCTATGAGAGAGGGAATGGGCCATCTAACATGCGGGCCCAGTGCGTGTTGGTGAATGTTACGTGTCTTCGGAATTTTTGGTTTTAGGCCATGCCGGTGTCCTCACGATGTTTTCCTTCTACAAGGATTGATCGCACCGACTATTCAAAATTGTAAAGCCAAAAATTCCGTAATACATTACCACAGAAAATATAATAACTGAATCACAATTTCAGTCACAACTGAATGAAATTGCTAATCCATTGAATGTGTCCAGCTGGAAAACTTAGAAGACACAATGAATACTCTTGAATTGACGATGCGATCGTATGTAATAATTTATTCGTTACGCAATTACCTCCACAGGCTTCCAAAAACATTCTCATAGTACCATAGTACCATAATGTATTTAACATTATGGTACGCAATAAAGAATTGGTAGGGAAATCATTATATTAGTCACAATTATGGATCCTGTCGGGCACTGCATAGATCAAGTATGAAGATGAAGAAGAACACTGATTGTTTAATATGATAAATTTTATTATTGGTATGCTAGTATTATATGTGTTATTGTTTAAGTATAAGTAAGTTATACCTACTGTTTTACTAATATAGAATTAAATTTAAGAATTATAATTATTGTTTTATAAATTATATACATTTATTTGTTTAGTAACATTGTTCAAACCAATTATTTTTCAAATTATTCATATTAATTTTATTTCGGTCGAGTTTCGGCAAAACAACGAGTTTCGGTTTAGGTTCGGTTTCGGCGGCAAACCTGCCTAAACTACGACCGAAACCGAAACTGCATTCGGAAGTTATCGCGCTGTGATCGGTCATGTTCGGCGCGTTAAATTCCATACAAGCGAGTATTTTTTGACGAATACGAGTATACGCCAGCGAGTATTTTTTTTTCAGGCGATATAGTGGTCAAACGCGAGCCTATAGTATAAAAAAATATATCTTAAATGAGGGGCTGTTATGTTCATTATCATACCAATAAGTGAAAATGTCGAAGACTGCATAGCTATGTGATTTAGAGATAAAAAATTAAGACTGACTGATTATGATAACGTTATCTTTATTTTTCCCCAAGAACATGATCCTTGTAAGGTTTCGGTTTCGGTTTCGGCAGAAAATGAGACTGTTGCCGAAATTCGGTTTCGGTTTCAGTCGTAAAAACCAGTTTCAGTCGGACACTACATCACTTAGTATGGCTCAGAGGGGCGTCACCATGAGCTCTTAGAGCAAGTTTATTTTGAGTATGTGTAAGGGACAGATATATATGACTTCTATACATCTGTCCCTTTTCACAGTCGAACTTTGATAGTATTGATACGTCAGGGTACGGGGGAAGATATCCCCTTGACAGCTCTGCAACATATCCAAACGAATCCTGTAAGATGTAACCAAAGTAAACATGGTATCTAACTATTCATACTAATTGAAATGCCTAGTTCATAGCTAGCCTATTGGCTGCTTGCCAAGCAATAACTACTAGGTCACCCAGTTCCCCCCGTAAATTGTCACGTTTGACAAGGATCCCTGCATGTATTCATTACAGCACAGATAATATACATGTGAAATTATTGTAGTTTAACTTCTTGGCATACATAATCAGCCTACTCTTATTCTTGGGACTCTGAATGTGTGTTGGTGGATATCATAGGTCTCCGAAATTAGAAAATTCGTTCTAGGAAAGTCCGTCTTGGAAGCGGTTGATTCATGTAGTAAAATACATTGCTTGCCTGGTTTCAGTGACTGGCAACTCGTATAGTAGTCACAGCGGATCTTTGTGTCTCTGAAGTTGGCTCTGCGAACCATTGCGCAAGAAAAAGTTTGTCATCGAGTATACTGCATACAGTCAGCGAGATAGGACGATGAGACAAACGAAAGCGAGTGAAAGAGGCAGTTATACAATGCTATCTTTTACTTCAACATTGACACAAAAATAGTAACTGCGCAGGGTGCAGCCAACTTCAGAGAAACAAAGGTCCACTGTTACTAATATACCTAGTCATCATTTTAAATGTCTGTTAGGTGCTAACTGGAGCTCGCCGACGACGGACACGACGTGCAGAATATCTTCACTAAACATGGACCTTATTTTATAATAATTTCGAAGGTGTTTAGCAATTATTATGCGTACAGCTAAGAAGTGGAATTCCCTGCCGGAGTCTGTGTTTCCCGACAGCTACAATCTAGGGGTCTTCAAGTCATGAGTGAATAGGTTACTTCTAGGCAAGCGTGCTCCACCGTTGACCTCACCATCGCTTACCATCAGGTGAGACAGCTGTCAAGCGCGAGCCAATTTTGAATATAAAAAAGAAAAACTTTTTTTTTAATAACGTGTATATCGCATACTAGCTTTTGCCCGCGGCTTCGCTCGCGTTAAGCATTTTTTTTTTTTTTTTTTTCGGGACCGGTCAATGTGGCGACGCTTGGGGGAGGCCTATGTCCAGCAGTGGACGTCTTTCGGCTGATATGATGATATTTTTTGCGGCTTTACTTTTGTTTAGCGTGTGTAAAAAATTAGGGCCTACAAAACTTCTTTGTAAACAATATTCTTAACTAATCTGTCATTAGGCGCTAAAACTATCAAGCTATTGGGTGAACTTACTCGTGAGCACGCAACATAAAACTGTCCATGAGAGAAGCAATGTTCTCTCAAGTCAATACCCGCAAATTTGAGAGTTTGCCCCTGAGACTTATTTATTGTCATGGCAAAGCAGACTTTTAGGGGAAACTGTAATCGTTTAAATTCGAACGGGATATCATTCGGTATTAATGGGATTCGTGGTATAAATACAGTTTCTCCTTTCGCACACCCAGTTAATATAGTGGCTTCCACTATATTGCGATGTAACGCTTTCACTTGCAGTCTCGTACCGTTACAAAGTTTTGGTGGTTTTAAATTTCGCAACAACATAATTGGAGTGCCCACACGCAGAATAAGCTTATGATAAGGCAAACCTGGCGGTTTCAATGAATTTAAAAATTCTACAGGGTAATTAGTAGCGTCATCTGTATTAACCACAGTATCAATCGAATTATAGACCTTTTCTTCGCCCTCTAACGACATGAGCAGGATATCGTTGATAGCTGCTGCTTGATCGTTCTTTGGAGTAAGTATGGCACGCTCACATAACCATTCAATAGGCTTGTCATGTATATGAATAATGTCTGGATAAACTTTAGACAGTAATTCTTGAACCGTTGTAACAACTGTGCACAATTCTTCCGGGATGGTTATCATTCCATCAAACGATGGAAAATCACCATTACCGATTTTAAGAAGGAGATCAGAAAATCTACCAGCAGACTTATCCCCGCCCAAATGTGCTCTCATGTTTTTAGAGAGCTTAAGAATATTAACCTGGGGCCACAAATTGGATTTCTTAATGCACGACTTTACTTCGTCAGCTCTGGTTCCTTTTGGCACCACTGGTAGAGTCTGTCGAAAGTCTCCAGCCAGCAAAACTGTTACGCCACCCATTAATTTTGTATTTCCCCTTATATCCTTTAGTGATCTGTTTAAGGCTTCAATACCACCTTTATGAGCCATCGTTATTTCGTCCCACACGATTATTTTTGTACTCTTTAAAACTTCAGCAAAATTACTTTGTTTGGAGATGTTGCAAATGGGTGTTTCAGCAGTGATTAAATTAAGTGGTAACTTAAAAGTAGCATGAGCAGTTCGACCACCTTTGAGTAATGTAGCAGCTATGCCGGACGACGCCACAGCCAGGGCAATGCCGTGAGTACTTCTTACTTTCGCCAAAAGTAAATTAATAAGGAAGGTTTTACCAGTTCCGCCTGGAGCGTCTAAGAAGAATAATCGACCGTCATTTGCATCTACACTTGTGATAATTTTATTGTAAACTTCCTGTTGCTCGTCATTCAAGGATACTTCATTTTTTCTTACTGCCTCTTCTAAGGCCACTGTATCGTAACTGGTCTCCTTCACGTACTCTCTATTTCCAAATTGTATTGATGTTATTGGCTGAGGTAATCCATACTCTTTAAGAGGACGGCCGCCTAATGATAATACGGCATCCTGTAATACCGACAGGCATTTGTTAAATATCAGGTCCGATGAGTGCTCTACATCCACGTCACCTTGCCTTTCCAGCTGTTTTTTAAAGTCCTCAGAAAGGTATTCTTTGTATTTCTCCCAAAGACATAAGGGGTCGGAAACCTGGCAGAAGAATAAAATTATAGCAAAAAGCTCTCGAATAATATGCGGTGTTTGACAAAGTGCTGCCTCTTCAAGAGCTGAATCCAAATGCCGATCATCTTCGAGTAAACCTAGAGCCTTGCACGCGGATTGGAAAGTGGGATGTAAGTGACCATCTACAGTTTTCATCGCTTCAAATGAAATTGGGCCTCTGATCTCATGTAGAAGCATTCGAAGGTGGTAGCATTCTGTATTGTTTGGATGAACAGTATAAACCCTACCTAGAACGTGTTCTTTTTTGACCCCTGACCATCCTTCAACATTCACTCCTCTTTTCCTTCTCTGAAACGATCGCTTGTTCCAAACGTAATACGCAGGGACTTCCGAGTATAGCAATGTTTTGGCAAAGTCATCCACGTTACACAGATCGAAAAAGGAGAGGAGTGTAGTTGTAGGAGGACTACTCAATTTGTCGCACAAGTTCTGCTCATTAAAATAAATTCTCTGTCCATTTTCTAAATGGACAGCAAGGTGCACTACAGGAGGAAAACGCTCATGTATTGGGAATTCAAGGATTCGCCAAACTGCTTCAGCTGAACTTATATATCGACCACTTGCGTAGGTTGTAACTTCATCCTTCTCATCCTTCCCGTTCTCTAAAGTAAACGTAGCCTGATCTGACCCTTTATTAACATATTTGCAAACGTATTTGATTGACTTCACTGAATGACAATACTCTACGTTCACGTGAGCGTTACATGTTCTTAATAGCACTGGATTATAAGGAACTACCCAACGATTATCTATTGATACACCCTTGATATTGACAGAGAATCCGCCGTCATCCAGAGAACGTCTCCTGTACTGCGGATAACCATCATCACCGGTTTGAGTTTCCTTAATAAGAGGCTTGGGATAACGTTTGCTACAAGAATTATCTTTCATGCATTGAGAATTTCGGTTTAAACTTCCACAGGGGCCATGTATCATATTACTTTTAACAATTTCGTAAAGCTCAGGATCACGATTGGGGTTAGGTATTTCAGCACAAATAATATTGTTAATTTGATCCGGAGTGATGCGATATTGAAGCCATAAAAGTATATGAATATGCGGAAGACCTCGCTTTTGCCATTCCGTCGAATACATATAACATCTCACTTCACCGAATATTTTTCCTTTTATCAACAAATCCATGACCTTTTTTACTTTTAATCGAAAGACACGCGAAATAATATCGTATCGATCATGAGATTTTTGTCCTGAAAGTAAGTGCTCATTTATGTCACTCCAGCGTGGGTTACATGTAAAAGTAATAAAAAGGTCGGGACGACCGTAATGTCTAACATAGGTCATGGCGTCTTGCGTTTTTTCGTGCATGTATCTTGGACCACCAGTGAAAGATGATGGAAGTACTACCATTTGTCCCAGCTGATTTGCTTCAGTATCTTGCCGTCCAATTGCATCTTTTAAATGAATATAATTATCTGCGCGCAATTTGGCTTGATTGTTTTTTATGTAGTTTAGTCTTTCAGTTTCTATTTTTGCGTATTCATCTACCAAATATTGACTAAAAAGAGCGCGATATTTAACCAAAAAGTTATCTTCTCCTTCTCTGATCATTATTCTGTATGAATAAAAACTTACAGCAGAGACTGTTTTTTTCAAGGGCAACTTTGTTGTGGGATTGCATTGTTGTATGTTGATTGAATAGCCATCGTCCCCCCAGCAAAACATCAACGGGTACTGCAGCGCGTCATAAGCTCGATGTATCTCACTGATACGCTGAAGTGAGTTACTTCGGCTTTCGAGGATGATGTCTCTTCGGTTAAAATGCTGATCTACCAATACTACAGCCACTTCATTTGCCGTTGGTGCATTAAATCTGCCTCTGTGTTCTCTTTGTGGTTTTTTATCTGCATGTATTACAACCTTGAATGACTCTGAAGGCGATATTTTATCAATGGCTGTTTTTAGATCTTTTATGTATGGGTTCACCTCATGTAACATAAGCTGCAATTGTTTGATTAAATTTGGTTTCAAATCAGGAAATTTAGAACATCGAATATTTGCTTCTCTATCATCTTCACCGACGAAATAAATTTGCAGAAACTGTGCATCCTGCCCAGATTCAGGTAATATACTTCCAATTAAATGATAGACTTGTCCTTGAACTTTAAAAGTTGGTGAAAAACCGCCTTCTTTTATTTGTTTTCCACCAAAGGAAGTCATTTGAAAACAGGCATTATATTTTCGGATATTATCCATGAAGTGTACATGATTTGGGTGTAAATCATTAACCAGACTGTAAAGTGGTTCAGGCAGTTGTTTAAACGGCTCAAGTTGTACTTTACCGGCGCTACAACACATGCCAGGTGTCTCATCTTTCCACTTCAAAGCGTTACACCACTGACACTTGTACGTCATAGAACCTAAGACTACACTGCTGTCAGTTCCATAAGCAATATCTGGGTCATACGCCAAACCCGAAAGCAACTTGCTTCTCCATACACGCTGAATTGTATTTTCTCTATACCGTGACTGAATCACTCTATGCACATCAGTATTCCTGGCCTGATATAGTGCAGCAGATTGCCTGTGTTTTTCAGGGTTTGCAGCCTGGTAGGTGGCGATAGATTGCCTGTGTTTTTCAGGGTGTGCAGCCTGGTAGGTGGCGACAGCTTGCCTGTGTTTTTCAGGGTGTGCAGCCAGGTAGGTGGCGACAGCTTGCCTCTGTACATCAGGGTGTTTTTTCTTATATTCAGACACAGCTTTACGGTGGGATTCAGGTTGAGTTTGTCTATATTTTTTTTGTGCCTTTTTTATTTGATTATTTCGTGTGTAATTAGTAAACCTTGCCCTACGTTTGTTTTTCTTTTTTTCTATTAATGTCACAGACTCAGACAATAAACTTCCTGTTAAATTTTCATCATAATTTAATGAAGATACTATAGGTACCTCCTGACAACCCTTTTCAACTTTAAGTTGCGAAGGTGTATCAATTGCAAAATCATGTTCTTCTACAGCTACCTCCATACGACGCCGAGTAATTTTCTGTGCTGCTATGGGAAGATAGGCATCAAAATGCCCACTGGACAAATCTTGGCTGAATCGTAATCGCCTAACCGGATAATTGTTAGATCCAGATTCCGTATATATGAGACCGTTTCTATAAACTTCAAACTTAAATGGGAATATTAATCCTGCTGCTATTAACTCACAAAGTCCGCCATAAGTAGCATTTTTTATCATATCAGCAAAATATTCGTCAGGTGTTAAGTAGTTATTACCATTCCTGTCATGGGTCATAATTGAAAACTGGCTCCAGTCATTAACCACATATCTGACAATGTCTGAACGCACCTCCATCGCTCTATCTTGTGTTCCGTACATTAAATAAGAGAGAGCACGAAACAAACATGCACCGTCACCAACAATAGGGACGACAGTACATTCTTCAACTTCTCCATTAACGTTCAGATTTTCTTTAGCCATTTTAAAAAAGTCGTACTGACAAAACCTATACTTAAACCAAACGAAAACAAAACAAATGCCAAATACAACCAAAACAATTTTAACGACCAACAACATCCAACCAACTGTGTACAACTAACCTATCTGACGACGAAAGTTAAATAATTACTGGAGTGGGTCATTAATCCGCGGAAAATCTTAACACCGCGATTCAGAAAAATGACTTAATTGCACAACGCCATCTACTGTCAAAATTTAGAACTAAAAATTATTTTGTTCGTCATTAGTTCCATTAGGTACTAATAGTTCAAACTAATACATTTACATCCTCCATCATCCCGGTAAGCGGACGTCTTCATCATAGTAGCTCCAACCTTTAATTTCAGTTCAATCAGTCGAAAATCTAAGAAGTTTTATACAAACTTTTATCCCCTATTTTATCCCCTTAGGGGTGGAATGTATCAAAATCCTTTCTTAGGGGATGCCTACATCATAGTAGCTATATGCATGCAAAGTCTCAGCCCGATCGGTCTAAAATTGACAAAGTTTCATACAAACTTTCATCCCCTGTTTTATCCCCTTGGGGGTAGAATTTATCAAAATCCTTTCTTAGCGGATGCCTACGTCATAACATCTACCTGCATGCCAAATTTCAGCCCGATCCGTCCAGTGGTTTGGGCTGTGCGTTGATAGATCACTATGTCAGTCAGTCAGTCACCTTTGAGTTTTATATATTTAGTTTATCCCCTATTTTATCCCCTTAGGGGTGGAATGTATCAAAATCCTTTCTTAGGGGATGCCTACATCATAGTAGCTATATGCATGCAAAGTCTCAGCCCGATCGGTCTAAAATTGACAAAGTTTCATACAAACTTTCATCCCCTGTTTTATCCCCTTGGGGGTAGAATTTATCAAAATCCTTTCTTAGCGGATGCCTACGTCATAACATCTACCTGCATGCCAAATTTCAGCCCGATCCGTCCAGTGGTTTGGGCTGTGCGTTGATAGATCACTATGTCAGTCAGTCAGTCACCTTTGAGTTTTATATATTTAATTTTTTTTTTTTATATATTTGTTTTAGTTTTATGTGCAATTGTTTGATTAAATTTGGTTTCAAATCAGGAAATTTAGAACATCGAATATTTGCTTCTCTATCATCTTCACCGACGAAATAAATTTGCAGAAACTGTGCATCCTGCCCAGATTCAGGTAATATACTTCCAATTAAATGATAGACTTGTCCTTGAACTTTAAAAGTTGGTGAAAAACCGCCTTCTTTTATTTGTTTTCCACCAAAGGAAGTCATTTGAAAACAGGCATTATATTTTCGGATATTATCCATGAAGTGTACATGATTTGGGTGTAAATCATTAACCAGACTGTAAAGTGGTTCAGGCAGTTGTTTAAACGGCTCAAGTTGTACTTTACCGGCGCTACAACACATGCCAGGTGTCTCATCTTTCCACTTCAAAGCGTTACACCACTGACACTTGTACGTCATAGAACCTAAGACTACACTGCTGTCAGTTCCATAAGCAATATCTGGGTCATACGCCAAACCCGAAAGCAACTTGCTTCTCCATACACGCTGAATTGTATTTTCTCTATACCGTGACTGAATCACTCTATGCACATCAGTATTCCTGGCCTGATATAGTGCAGCAGATTGCCTGTGTTTTTCAGGGTTTGCAGCCTGGTAGGTGGCGATAGATTGCCTGTGTTTTTCAGGGTGTGCAGCCTGGTAGGTGGCGACAGCTTGCCTGTGTTTTTCAGGGTGTGCAGCCAGGTAGGTGGCGACAGCTTGCCTCTGTACATCAGGGTGTTTTTTCTTATATTCAGACACAGCTTTACGGTGGGATTCAGGTTGAGTTTGTCTATATTTTTTTTGTGCCTTTTTTATTTGATTATTTCGTGTGTAATTAGTAAACCTTGCCCTACGTTTGTTTTTCTTTTTTTCTATTAATGTCACAGACTCAGACAATAAACTTCCTGTTAAATTTTCATCATAATTTAATGAAGATACTATAGGTACCTCCGGACAACCCTTTTCAACTTTAAGTTGCGAAGGTGTATCAATTGCAAAATCATGTTCTTCTACAGCTACCTCCATACGACGCCGAGTAATTTTCTGTGCTGCTATGGGAAGATAGGCATCAAAATGCCCACTGGACAAATCTTGGCTGAATCGTAATCGCCTAACCGGATAATTGTTAGATCCAGATTCCGTATATATGAGACCGTTTCTATAAACTTCAAACTTAAATGGGAATATTAATCCTGCTGCTATTAACTCACAAAGTCCGCCATAAGTAGCATTTTTTATCATATCAGCAAAATATTCGTCAGGTGTTAAGTAGTTATTACCATTCCTGTCATGGGTCATAATTGAAAACTGGCTCCAGTCATTAACCACATATCTGACAATGTCTGAACGCACCTCCATCGCTCTATCTTGTGTTCCGTACATTAAATAAGAGAGAGCACGAAACAAACATGCACCGTCACCAACAATAGGGACGACAGTACATTCTTCAACTTCTCCATTAACGTTCAGATTTTCTTTAGCCATTTTAAAAAAGTCGTACTGACAAAACCTATACTTAAACCAAACGAAAACAAAACAAATGCCAAATACAACCAAAACAATTTTAACGACCAACAACATCCAACCAACTGTGTACAACTAACCTATCTGACGACGAAAGTTAAATAATTACTGGAGTGGGTCATTAATCCGCGGAAAATCTTAACACCGCGATTCAGAAAAATGACTTAATTGCACAACGCCATCTACTGTCAAAATTTAGAACTAAAAATTATTTTGTTCGTCATTAGTTCCATTAGGTACTAATAGTTCAAACTAATACATTTACATCCTCCATCATCCCGGTAAGCGGACGTCTTCATCATAGTAGCTCCAACCTTTAATTTCAGTTCAATCAGTCGAAAATCTAAGAAGTTTTATACAAACTTTTATCCCCTATTTTATCCCCTTAGGGGTGGAATGTATCAAAATCCTTTCTTAGGGGATGCCTACATCATAGTAGCTATATGCATGCAAAGTCTCAGCCCGATCGGTCTAAAATTGACAAAGTTTCATACAAACTTTCATCCCCTGTTTTATCCCCTTGGGGGTAGAATTTATCAAAATCCTTTCTTAGCGGATGCCTACGTCATAACATCTACCTGCATGCCAAATTTCAGCCCGATCCGTCCAGTGGTTTGGGCTGTGCGTTGATAGATCACTATGTCAGTCAGTCAGTCACCTTTGAGTTTTATATATTTAGTTTATCCCCTATTTTATCCCCTTAGGGGTGGAATGTATCAAAATCCTTTCTTAGGGGATGCCTACATCATAGTAGCTATATGCATGCAAAGTCTCAGCCCGATCGGTCTAAAATTGACAAAGTTTCATACAAACTTTCATCCCCTGTTTTATCCCCTTGGGGGTAGAATTTATCAAAATCCTTTCTTAGCGGATGCCTACGTCATAACATCTACCTGCATGCCAAATTTCAGCCCGATCCGTCCAGTGGTTTGGGCTGTGCGTTGATAGATCACTATGTCAGTCAGTCAGTCACCTTTGAGTTTTATATATTTAGATTTTTTCCTCGAAGTAAAAGCAAAGGAAGGGAACAATTTTCGTGCACAAATCCAGGCATCTATTAAGTATTCTTATGGAAAAATCTGCCTGGGAATCGAACCCGCGATCGCAAACGCAATGCCGTTCGTGCTATCGTGCATAATTATGACACTAAATAAATTCAATTTTGATCTTTAAGATTGATAGTCTTGAAGGCCTTCCAAAATACCTAGTTCTTATTCGGGAGTAAATACGAGTAGGTACTTAGCTTTTCAAAAGGTGTCGTTCATAGATATAATAAACAAGGAGATATGCCCGGTAGACGAAAATATATCGGAAACCTGTGTCTCCAGTTTGCCCCTACCACACGGCAACTATTACACATGCAGTTCAGTAAAGGCAATAGATACGCAGTCGCGCACACACCCGCATTTCTTAAATCAGAACGTACTACACAATAAATTATAAACCTTATCCCTTCTAGTACAGCGTGTATATACCAATCACCGTACAAATTACGCACACAAAAACATCGGTCGCTATCGTTGTGCTATGCAAAAGCAATTTATTTTACATACACGCTAGTGATTGACTAAATCGGAAACTTATCGATTCACCCATTTATTATTGTACAATTTTTTTTGTTTACTTGAAAATAAATAAAAAACGGTTTGTCCAGAAAATTTTACAGTTAAAACAAATATGCAGCTAAAAATATAAATTATTAAGTAAATCAAAAAATTCAAACAATCAAAAATCCGGTTACTTTGGTTTAGGCTTTCATAGCGTAATGTTTAATTTATTTTTAATGTAGCAAATTTTAATTGTTTTGTGCTGCTATTATTGTTATTATGTTATGAGTCTGTTTTACTTGAAATAAGTAAATTGAATTGAATTGAAACAGGAGATATTGTTGAACCCTGCTAGTGCTATGGTGTTTAATCACTGACCTGTAAAGTGGAGGTATTTGTGCAACACTTGACACTTTGATATTATTGGGGTTGCATTTTTTGTCAAAAAGTTGGTTACGCATTTCTCTACTACACTGTAAAATAATCAAAATAAGTAATACACATTATTTCGCATCGATTTTCCAACCGGTTGAAAACGGTTGACAAATTGAAAATAAAATATAATAACAATATTTCATTCGTCATCGACATTGTTATCGATAGCCTACGTTAGTGGATCTGCACAAGCACATCACTAACTCGTCGCAAGGAGCAGCGGCCGTACTACGCGATGCATCCGCTCAATGATGTATCGTTTTGTGATTTTTACATTGCTTGTCCAGTCACTTAGCGACAAACTTAGGTAATGGTTAGGAAGCAATGTATTTAATGCAAAAATAGTACAGTCGCTGTGATATTTCAATACAAAAATAACATAGTAGAAGCAAGAAATATTTTACGATTTGTTGTTTTTCATGATTTTAAAGACAAATATAGTGAAATACTTGTACTCACTTATTGTAAGTGATTCTATGATTTACAAAGTTTTAGTTTAAGCTTCGCTTTTTACAAGAAACCACTGAACAACACGGCATTCTTGTAATTTTTCACGATGACGGTCGAAAGCGCACTGTTTAGCGGAGACCGGCCATTTGCCTGTGACATGCTCAGTCAGCCCACGTCGCGCGGACACCGACACGCCCCCTTGCCACTTCTCCTGTATTTTATATTTCTATGGTGTCGTTCAAAAGAAAAAAAACATGAGATAAATTTCAATTTAGTTTATTTATTTGGACACACAAAATTCTAACATTTGTCACTAGTCACTAAATAAAAAACTTCACTAAACTAAATATAAGGTATATTACACACTACACCTAAAGGACAGATTATTAGGAAGCAAAGACCACTGAGAGTGGCCATAGACAACATTATTGCAGAGATCATAGACTAGATTCTACATGAAAATACACTTAGCTTAATATACTACTCGGTAAATATAACTGTGCACTTGGTGCTGTGACGTTACACTGACGTTCGACTCTCGCTATTGGCGCACGAGGCGAGCACGGGGCACCGCGCGGGTAGGCGGGCGTGGCGTCGATAACAGTCGATGTGCACAGTTATATCGACCCTTTTGTAACATCATAACATTATGCCTGCATTAGACGAAAGGTTAGCTTTATATTTTTTCTTCATTTTATAATCACAAGAAGTACTTAGCTTACCGATGGAAAATTTGTTTTATTTAATTGAAAATGACTGTCTTGACAGTTTATAAAAAAAATATGTCATTATATCAACTGCACTCTAATTGCGTAACTGTTTTGACAGGACCATGCACGCAAGCACCCTTTTTGTTTGATAACTCAACAGTATTTGTTGCGTGTTTTATGCTGTCGAGAAGACGGATCTTTGAACACAATTATGAAGCAATATATGCCTGCAAAACACGTGTTCGCACTCCTTTAAAGTTATGCAATAGGGGTGCTGGTGATAAATAAATAATATATGCACACTTGTTTTTCCCATTTTTACATTCGACATTGGCAGAATAGTCGACATCGGCTTTGCTTGCCTTAAATAAAAAAAAATAGTTGACTGGTTTAGAGACTAACTCTGAATGACATTCACGGTACGTATAAAGTAATATAAGAACCTACTAAATAACTTAGGAGTGTGATTTATCACTTTTTGATAAAGTTACAGATAGGGATATATCACCAGAGACTCCAAGGCTTGGCAAATTCATACGCGAAACTCCCATGGTCCGCGTGCCGCGGGGTTTTGTATGTAAGGCAGCGGGGGTGGTAAAACGTGCGCGCGGGAAGGGACCGTCCGCCTCGTCGCGTCATCGTGCCGTCACGTCTTTGGGCAGTAACGTCCCCCGCCACCTGCGGGGGCCATGGAAGAGTCACACCTAGACAAATTTGCGAAGCTATAGAATAAACAGTCTCATGCTATCAGCGATGTCAATGCTAGAATTGCCAAAATGTAAGCGATTGATCGCGTGAAATTACAATAACGTTTGGCAATTGAATATAATTATGTCTCTCCAATCGCTATCGCGAAGCTTTCGTTTAAAGATTGTCACTAGCCTAGGCCCCCGGTATCGCAGTTCAGGTCGCAGTCAGCTGCCATATAATAATGGATCTTCTCAATAAAAATAAGAATGTATCGGGCTATCTGTAACAGTATCAGGCTGTGATGAAAAACTCATAAATTTGACAAAAAAAATGAGGGTATTTTGAAAAACAACAATCAAGAAATGATTACATGAGATCTTGAATCAGTCAAAGACACGACTGATTGGCTTTTTCATTAGATATTATGTATAGCCCGGTATCTGCAAAGAAATTATTGACGCGTCAAAAGTGAAACGCAAGTCAAGTGACGTGATTTGCTGTTGAAAATTAATTCAACCAATCAGCTAGCGCGCGTTTGACATTTTGTTGCTAAAATTTTGGGAAAATTTCTATTCCAGAAATAGAGCCTTTATTATAAAAATAAGGGTCAATTCTTCAAATCTTAACGTCTTTGCGTTTTTACAGTATGAAAGAGCCTTATAATTGCCAATCTTGAAATACCTAGATTTTACAATCATTTTCATCATTTATCGTTGTACTATTATTTTAAGAACTTCATTAATAATATTATTTAGAAATACTTTTAAACCAACATGTGCAAGTACGTAGTTCTAAACATAATTATTTATGTTTGTTACAATTTACAAATATATATCAAAGAGATAATTTGACCTAAAACCTTTTGTTCTACAAAAGTTATAATGCATCAGTGCTTAAGTTTACATTATTTGTTACGACTTACAATTGATGAAAAACTGGCAAAAATGCAATCATACAAGTTGACGTTATTCGTGGTGAGAAAACATACATAGGTAGATAAAATAGGAAATTGAATATTTACAAAACAAAAATTTCTTGGCTATTTTAGCTAAGGTTTCCCTTGGAACTAATACTTACAAATAATCTTAAAATAATAATTATATTATATAATTTTAATTTGTTTAATAATAATTTCCCAAATAATTTTAGCCTCTAATTATCCAAAAGTATTTGACACTTCCAAACTGTTACAATATTTTTTTTTATTTATCATTTAATTTTGAAAAAAGTTCTACAAAAGTTAAATATTTCGCTACTCGTAGGAACACCAGGCACCTAATATGGTAGATAGATAATATATACTTTATTATACACCAAAATAGTTACACAACAATTTTAATATTACTAAAAGAGTTGTGTAACTTGGGTGTAGTTTGCTAATATAATTATTATTTATTTATAAATACAAATAAAATTGTTATTTATTTAAATAATTTATAAAAACGCATGCTTTTTACATAGGGTTGAACTTTTAGTCGTCTAAGCTAAGTTTAAAATTAGTTTAAAACTTATAATACCTAAATTATATTTTTAGCTAATTCTCTTTGTCGCTGGATGCACCGTCAGCGTGTTTTCTTAAAGTCCAGTAATCTGTAAAAGAAGAAAAACTAAAATTAGTATTGGAGATTAAAATAGTAAAAATAATAGAATTAGGTGTGGTGGAATAGTTCAGGGAATGTTAAATTTATTTAGGGTAAGGTCCAGTTGGTTTTGAGACATCCCCCTTAGGATATAGACTTCCAAAGACCACAACTAATCAACAAATGAGGAGTAGTCATAATCACAACATTTGGGAAACACTTATACTATAGTGTGTTCTTTAAAGACAATGGGCGTTGCTGCTAACAATAATAAACGTGTGTACTGGCATTATTGTGAAGTGAAATTCTATCAGCGACGATAGTCAAAAAGTCGAAATAAAATTTTACCACGTGACATTTCGGTGGACCTCTTGACATTTCGGTAGTCCACGATGGACCATGTGACATTTTAAACTTCTTGACAATCGTTTCGAAGCAGGAAACATGCAGATAAATTGGGATAGGCAGGAGGATTATGCTGCCAACGGTGGACCACAAGCTTTTCCATAATATTACACATACACTCTGCTCATACCACAAAAAATTGGCGTAATAATACGCAGGTATTAATAAAAAATGCACAGTAGCAGGTTACAATATCACAAGGCACCGAAGGTGTAGATTTCAAGCTATATAAAACGCCCTGTTGCGGAACAATAAGAACGCTTATTTGTGATATTCAGTTTCTTGTATTACGCATATTGTTTGTGTTATTGTTAAGTTAGTGTCGGGTTTTCTGTGTCAAGAAGAATTGCGTGTTTTCAGAAAGATGAGCTTAAACTATTGTGCGTAGTGGTAAAATTACAAAAGGAGGCTTGAGGTATATTTTTTGCTACCTAAACTCAAGACACTACTGAAAGTGCCAAGTTGGAAGTTACGAGTATTTTGCTCGGTATTTTGCTAGACAAATTCATGGCATTAAATGTGCTCCTAAGTTTAGTGTGACATAAAAGGGACTGAGAACTTGTGAAACTCGAGAACTTATAAAACTTAGCATTAGAATTAAGTCCGCCACGGTACTTACGTTTGTGTGATAAAGTATTAAAATTAATAAAGACAAGTTCAAAACTTCAAAATTCTCAATTCAGAAAAAGTGCAGGCAAATTCTGCTTATAAGTATGGGGTAACACAAACATACCTCTAGATACTATCAATTAAAATTAGTAAAGTTTTAATAGTTATTTAATAATCAGATAAAAGAATTTTCATGATCAAATTACCGCTCGATATAATTATCATCCGTCCACTGTTTAATTGAAGAAGTGTGAACAGGCCACTCGAAAAAAACAAAAAAAGGACCTAAGAAGCGAGAAAGAGACAGCGTTACTCGCAAATAAAAACCGGTTTGGTCCCACTGCTTCGTCTGACACCAAGATGTAAAAAATAAAGTAGAAAAAGTAAAAAAAACTTACTACGGACGTATTTATTGAGCCCAGGCGGACTGCTACCTGAGTTACGCGGACCCAACTTTGTGTGTAGGGTGGCTACACCAATTATCGTATGTTCGATGGTACTTAAAAAAGATTATTTTTCTATGTCAATGTTTTGAATTGTTTGCACAATTTTTATTTTAGGAAAAATATTAAAATAATAATTTGTGACGTATGTAATGTTAGTGATTGTTTTCTTAAATCCCTTTGTTAAAAAATGTATGGCATTTTTTTTTCAAACCGAATAAATTTTATACAAAGACGACTGTCTTCCTCAAGTTGCCGTCTGCTAACAGGTTATTTTACCGTTCGTTTCATTTTTTTACGCATTCATTCGTTCTACAATGGGAGCCGTGGTTTACCCATATTATTGTTTATGCATTATTTTTATGGTGCTCTCGAACGATTTACATAAAAGGAAGGATTTCTATACATTTTCGTGCAAGTTGCATATTTGGTAAAAGCGATGGGTTCCATAAAAGAGAGTGTTTTAAAGTTGGTACTTTATTTCGAGCATTGCGTTTTGTATGTCATTTTAATGTGTTTTTCATAGAATTCTTTAAAGATAAGTGAATGAATATGTCTCAATTTTTGGTTTTCTATTAGATTGAATCATAATTCCTCGTAGTATGTTTTTTTGTCATATGGGTTTTCGGTGATTTATGTTTGTTTTCGTGGGAAACGGGAATGATGAAGGTGTCAAGTGGCATTCTACATTCGGTATTTTTATAAATCTAACCCAACTTCCAAACAATTTTTTTTCTGACTCACTCGTGAGAAATGGCCTCACTCCACTTCCATCATATCTTGCGAGCCCACGTGTCTTTCTGTAAGTTTGGATAAATCAAATACAAGACAGAAAGTTTACTAGTTATAGCAATTAAGTACCTATCTACGAGTAATTAAAATTTAATAGATCCTGTCAAAGTTAAAAAACGGTGAAAAAAATCATCTTTAGGTCTTATTTACATCCTTAGGCTTGTCTTAAAACCAAAAAATTCGAAGACATGTGGAATGCAATAACCCGCACTGAATCCGCGTGGTGGATTAAGGCCCATTCCCTCTCAAAGACAGGGGGTATGTTTCCCATCACTGGGAACGTTAAAAGGCTGAAGATAATCCTGTCAACACCAATACAACCAAAAACTTCTGCCTACTGTAATACCAATTACCAACAAAAATCTTAATAATTAAGTTGTAAAATAAATACTTTGCTAATTAAAAGCACGCCAGATAATTGGTGCAGTTTCCTGTTTCCTGCGCGTAACAGAAAGCTTCCAGATTTAATGTATTTGTTTATTTCTTGTATTATCACGTCAGTGCCTGTGGGGTTGGCAGAGCGCCTACGATAAAGAGTACTGTCAATATTTCTTTTGTTACTTTGGTGTATCATCTATTAAGGTAAAGGAAGAATGATCGAATAGATAAAAACGCAAGGTTTTTTTTAAAGTTGCTTTGTTGGGACTGTTCTTGTCTAGCGAAAACGAGGTCAGAGAGATATGATAGACATGCTATATCAAAGTTTCATCTTTAGAGGACCACTAAAATAATGAAGCAATATTTTCGTTGCGGAATCCAAGACAGTTAAATTCATTGTCGAGCTTCATTGCGTCGGCGCTTTTCTGGTGGTAGCCACTGTTGATTCTGGCGTTGCAGTGGTTTGGGAATAGTGCGGTGGAATTGTTCCAATAATGACAAAAATATAATCATGTTCGGTGAGTATAAGAGCTCATTTAATTTTAAGTAGGCGCCCAATTTAAATCGGCAAATAAATAATGCATGATGTGCTTACAATAAATAGTCTAAGTCTTCAAATAATAAGTCTAAAAATTGGAACAATAGTCTATAAGTATATCGGATGTACCTATCTCATATCTTTGTATCAGTGTAGGTATTCGATTGTTGGTGAGCCAAATAATTAAAATGAAATTATTAGTATTTTTTTAACACAAGCTTGTTTTCGTATTCTTCTCAGCAAAACCTTTCATTTGATAGCCATTTCATGGCAGTGCACAAAAAACAACTAGTCCGCCATCTTGGGCCGTCCGCCATCCAAACTTAACGTGTATGCAAAATTTCATCTCAATCGGTGGAGGATAACTGCTTTAAAATTCAGTTGCAAGATTTGACCCGAACACACTTACATACATACATACATACATTGCAAGTTAAATAAAAGCTTGTAATAAAAATAATGACAGCTAGTAGTCAACTATTCTCAGTCAAGTAAAAGTCACTACTCTCAAGATAGACACACGTGTCACTATTCGAGCAAACATACTTTTAAGCAAATACTCGACTAGGGGCTAAAGTTCTAGACTAACACCGACTAAGTAAACCTAGCTTGTGTCTAGACAAACAACTTTTTGTACTTTTTGTAGGTAGTAAGTAGATACGTTGAAGTTTAAGTAAATAATAGTCTTTTTGCTGCCAAGTGTCTACTATTTTGCGATAAGAATTATTTAGTAGGGCCTACATTCGCTTTAGTGCCATAAACGGTAACTTTCTAAAGCGGAGTATGCTTTAGAAAGTTACCGTTTCTATGGTGGAAAACTACATTATCTCCGAGTTGCCAAAATATCAATACTGAACCACCTTTTGAACAGTTTTGTTTGCAAAATATTATTTGATTTACATATGATATGTCATTTATAAAGAAATTCCAGCCATCAATTTTTCTGTGTAAAAATATTTTTAAACATCCAAGTCGTTTTGGAGGAGTATCCAAAAGTTGCGAAAAATATCGTGTTGCTAATTATTTTTTTAAAGCAAAACTATTTGTTATACGAAAAAACCATGTGTAAAAAATAATGTACATAAAACAATAATAAATATATATTTTTTTTTCAAATCTTTTAACCTAGCCGTAACTAAGGAGTATGCTCTAGAAAGTTACCGTTTTACGACACTAAAGCGGATCTAGGCCCTTAAACGAAGAACTGTAGAAAACAAGATGCATTATATTTAAGTTCGTGTAAGACAGTGGAAATCATATAAGATATTGTTACATTAGTCATAATCTTGCGCAAGGGCTCGTAAGTGTTGCCAAATGTTTCCTGGAAGGCTACCACTGTGTTTTATAATTTGAAGTATGGCTGTCGGTAAAGGTATGGACATAATGTTGGCAACTTTGATATGAGCGATTAATTGCTTGATTTAACCTAATTTATTTACTGTGATTTTCAAGTCATGCTTAATTTGCAGGAATTTTCATGAAAAGAATAAGCTCATGATGAACAACTTATTGGTCTTTAACCTTTTACCTTACTTCAATATAATACTTATCCATCTTTAAGATTTCTTTAGTTAATTTTGGCTGTGACGTTGAAGTTCATAATTGACATAAAATTAAGTCTAGTTTTCATCTAATTGTTAGAGTTTCATTCGGGTTCTACAGTCTGCAATTTCACAGTGCCTGGATGCAGTGCACACGAATCATAATTATTAAGAACTAGATTTTCGATATCAGAGAGTGAATAACATTGTGAATAAAGTCGAAAAAATAAATCAAATATTACAAGAATAAGTCTCTCATATAATTTGTACAAAGCTGGAGGGTACTACACTAATACTGATAAGCTCTTTTCCACAATAAATAATTCGCTACTGATCACAGCCTTAGTTTCTGCGAAGCGTGCTCGGACACCGATCCAATGATCCGATATGTGTTTGATTTTTAATTTGGGACAATTCGTTGTGTGAGCATTGGGCGTGACTCGTGAGATTATTTGAACCATTACGATTAGCCCTTTATAAGATTAACAGAGACGGAAATATGTATATTTATACGAAGGACTTCGTAAATCTGAAGGCATTCAATGAATGATGTTCAATCAACATATTCATAGCATCCGTTTTTTTTCGTAGGTATTATTTAAAAAAAATCTTATCGGATATTTCCCATCAAATGCTATTTAAAAAATATAATTTTAAATTATAAAATCGATTTAAATTGGATCTAACGAATTAAGGCAAAACGGTAAGACGAAATATTAAAGAATATTTTCCAAAAATACACAAAGTGTTTAATATTTTCCTCTTCAAAGTAGGTACCATTTTCTAGATCCAACCTAAGAAAAGCTGCCTGCGAGCTTTTCTCCTAAGAAAAAGCAATAACTAGGTACCTAGCCCAGTGTTATTGCGAACAGTTCCGCACAACCTGCACAAAAGTAGGTCATTTAGCTACTCATGCGCAGTAGTAACTTGACGTACTTACTCGACGTAAGTTTTATTAACTTACAAGACGCCATATTAATGCCTAACGCGGTCCTAACTTGAGCTTTCGACGAATAGCACACCGTTTTTTGAATTAAGAATTTGAAGTTGAGCATTTGTCTTACTGTACTCTAGTCCTATTACAAGTATTCATGCTTGAGAAATTTGACAAGTACTCAACTTCAAATTCTCAATTCAAAAATAGGGCTTTAAACTTTAACCAAGTTCAAATTAGGTTTAAGCATGTTATAAGTTACACAAAAGTAATAAAATCATTCCTAATATCTAAAAGTTAGTTCTTCCTAAAAGTTACCCATAAAAAGATCTCAATCTTTTTTTTCTACAACTAAAACTAGTTTTGTTAAGTTTTTTAGCATCGCGAAATTTACCATACCTATACATCTACATTTACATACTTCGGTTGTTCACCCTAGTTCCCGTTAGCCGTAAGATACTCGGTTGCGAATGTTAGTAAACAAAATACAAAATAATACATCGATTTCTTCGTAAAATGATTCATTTAACAACAATGTTGAAACTTACCTGAAAGGTAATGTAGGTTGGTTAAAACGTGTTTAAAATGAGGTTATGAGTTTAAAAGTTGAACCTGTTTTTGTTTTTTCAGGGCATCGTAATTGGTGACAATGTTTGGCGACCGTGTAAGACCGTGTCACATGTATTTCTTTTTTGTTAATAACTTAAATACTTAATTGGAAATATTCATTTGTTCGCGGACACGTTACTTTGAAGACCGCAATTAGCAGGCTGTTCAAAATTTACAAACTCAAAAAGATACTTAAAATTATTGAAATACTAGCTTCTGTCAGGGGCTTCGCCCGCGTGTTCGTCGGAAATTATCCCACAGGAACATAGTACCGGGATAAAATGCCAGACTATAATTTACCTCTGTGCGAAATTTCATCCAGATCCGTTCAGCAGTTTTGGCGTGATTAAATAAATATCCGTCCATCCATCTAAACTTTCGCATTAATAATATTAGTGAGATAAAAAGTTAGATTAATCTTTACACGCCTTCGCTCTAGTGTCCTATCCTACATGTACCGTAGATTATTCCGGGATGAAAAGTAACATAATTATGTTACTCAGAAATAGTTGCTAACTATAAGTGAAAGAATCTTCGTTATCAAACCATTACTTTCAAAGATTCTCGCCTACATATTACCATAAAAAAATTCCTCTCTATAATATTTGTTTAGATTCTGTTTGGGGTATCGCCCGTGTGTAATATTATTATTTCATCCCAAGGGAACATTATACCGGGCTAAACAGTATCCTGTGGGTGAATCCTGGTTATAAACTAACTGTGTGCATAATTTCATCCAAATATCGTCCGTTCAGTCGTGTGATTGATAATCAAATATATAGGCTTCCACGGTTATAATATTATTAGGAAAGGATATTAAGATTAGGCACATGTGGTCGGTGTCTAGCAAAACAAATCTCAAAAATTCAGTCATCGCTTCATAAAATATTCTACATTAAGACAAGTCTTTCAAAAAACAGAACTAAAATAATATCAGAAGACTTATAACATGACTAACTGTATATAAAAGCAGGAAACTAACCATTTGCTACAAGACTAAGTGTCATTAAACTTAATCCGGTTTTATGAAGCTTAGCTAAATCATCATTAAAAGTGGCATCATTAAGTACTGGAGTATGAAATCGAATAAATTGATAGTACTTTGGTTCCTAACACGTCATAGTTACAATTCTTTACTTACATCTTCGTATTGGTAAACCTCTATTTTTGAAATCGTAAAGCTGGGCATAACGATTTTACTATTTTTTTATATATTATTAGTCGGTCCTCTCAAAACAACAGCAATTTACAGTATCTTAAATTAAATTCAACTGTAAATTATCTGATTGAATCGTACATTTTTAAGTTCAATTTGACAATAATAGTAATAAAGTTCGGACGAAACTAATATTCATTTTTATTTATTAATATTTTTTATAATCTTTAAAAGAATTGTTAAAAAGTATTATTGTCATTCCTAAAAAGGGTCTTGCCAATTACAATTCTTAATAAAAAGATCGGAGTCAAAATTATAATTATAAGCCTTTAGCAACGCAATCGGACTTTAAAACTATCTTCAAAAACGGTTTAAAAAATTCTAAAAATTTAAGATCGATCTTTACCGTACTAATGTTCTATTGTTCTGAGGGTCATAAAATCTGATTTTTACTAGACCTACCATACCTAATAGACGGTAAAATAGGAATCGAACCACCTACTCATGTGTGAAACGACCGACTGAGCCACTATCCCTAAAGATGATGATATGGTACCTTAAAAGGTGAAATAAAGACCTAAAATTAACTTAATGTGCAGAACCACTGATTTATCCGCAAAATTGTTGAGGATCCAGCTGTTGCTAAGGTTGAAGTGCGCCTACACTTACGGAAATTAGATAGATAATAATTGTATATTTATGAGAAATAAACTGAATGAGCAACAAAGAGTAGTATGTCATCTGTATTTTATTTTCCTTTGTGTAGCTAAAATGCTCAGTGCCACCTTCTTTACGAGTTTTGTAACCGTTCGAGGAAATGGAACCTCAAAAACTATACACGGTTACAAAAGAAAGACAAGTTTCAGAGAGGTCTTCAAATCAATTTCGAGACAGTTATTGCGGAAACCTTTCTGTTCTTTGTTTTTTGCACCATTTGTTATGGCATAACGGAACCAGTATTTGTTTTCCGTCTGTCTTTCACAAACAATTTTCCCTGAGACTTTTCTTTGCAGCAACCCAAATAACGGTTTTATAGATACATTTCATAGATCCATTAAATGCTTGTTTTAATTCAAGCCAATACCTTAAATGGTTTCGCGATTTACTTTAATAAAGAAACTTTAAACTTTACTTAATAACCTAACCTAAACAAAGAGACCATCGCCATCAGTTGTGATTGGTCATAACTTAGCTGCCTCGGCCCTGTTTTTAATTACTTATTGTATTTTTGAATTGTTGATTTTACTCTTAACGTTTTACGCGCACGTCTTTTAACGTCGTTCTCACATAAATGTATAACTAGCTTCTGCCAGCTGCTTCGCCCGCGTGAATGTCGAATATTATTCCAAAGGAACATATCTACGAGATAAAAAAATTCAGAATATAATCTATCTCTGTGCCAAATTTCATGCCGATCCGTCCAGCCGTTTAAGCGTGAAGAAGTAACAAACATGCAAACACACACATTCACAAACTTTCGCCTTTATAACGTAAGTGTGATTTTCCAACATGAATGATTTAACCAATTACCTACTTGTAATTAAAACTGATGGAAAAGAGTGTCCGTGGAATTTCTTGCACATTCTTCTCCATAGAGACCTACTGACGCTTCCGAATGTGCAATTAGATTCACCTTTTGTTTGACAATTCAAAAGTATCTTTAAATGGTTTCATCATCATCATATCAGCCGAAAGACGTGCACTGCTGGACATAGGCCTCCCCCAAGCGTCGCCACATTGATCGATCCCGTGCGTCTCACATCCAGCGGATCGCCGCAACTTTTACCAGGTCATAGGCCAACCTGGTGGGATGAAATGGTGGACGAAATGATTTCTTAAATGGTTTAGTTCAAATAAAATATTTTGATTTTGATATTTTGTCAACGGCAACAATGCTCAAAAGACCACGAGGTCAATCTGAAACATTTTGTAGTTCTGAAACATTTTGTTCGTCTGTTTAGATGTCAAGTATTGGTTTTTCTAATATTATTGTTTAAAGAATTGACAATCGTTTTAGCTAATATAATATCCCAATAGACAAAGGCAAGCGATGTCGTTATAGAAATGCCAAAACATAAGCCCAAAGTACGTAAGCGGCGGCGCGTAAGTAATTGATCACATGACATTTGGATTGCGCTTGACATTCCCATACATTTCTGACATTTTTCCAATCGCTATCGCCACCCTTTCGTTGATAGAATTTCACTTGTCTAGGGCCTTTTGTCCGGAACCCATGATTATTTTTGTCTCGACATAGCCGCAATGGTCAGTTAAGACCTGTAGCCACAGTAATCTTAAATGTAATCTACTAGCTGTGCCTTCGGCTTCGCTCTCATCAACTGCCAAGGCCCAACCTACCCTACCTACCTAATCTACTTATGTAGAGACTGTAGTATTATATGATCTATGGCAGAGATAAGAAGAATTTCAGAAAAATTGACAACGCCATCTACTGGCATTACCGGGACCAGCATACAATGCCATTTGAATTTTTGTCCGAGTTTTTTTTCTGTCATGTATTAGAGATCGCAAAACGCATGGGTAAATGAATTAAAAAAAAAAGATTTTGTTAATTTTTGTTTTAATAGTTATTCTGTTATTCGGGATGGAGATAAATCGCACCAATTATTTAAATCGGTCCAGCCGTTTTCGAGTTATAGATGGTGTAACTAACCCGACTTTGTTTCATATATAAAGATATAGGGAACCAGTGTGGAGAATCAGTCACAACAAGATGGTGTGACCGTGGGCACAACGAATGTGGAATTTCTGGAGCCGTGCCATTCTTCGGGAGTGGGATGGAATACGACTGGGTGTCTAAACCATGAAATTGCGGGCAGCCTAACATTGATTACTTTGTTTCTAAAGGGTAAATGGAGCCATGAGGAAGTATGAATTAAGTTTAAGAGGAGAATTTGCATGGTGGGGCCATGTACTATAAGTATTTTGTTAAAACTTCAATTGGCCATGATTACGCAAATCGCGAAAACTGCTGCGACTAATTATGTTGTGACTTTTGTAGTCAAAAGAGAGCTTTTGAATGTAATGATTTTAGAGATATAGTGATATTTTCTGACGCATTTGTAAATTCACAGTTGAATTTTTGTGAAAAAGCTTATTCTGTCTATAGCAACTATTCCAACAAAGTCAGGCATTGCCTCCTGACTTCAAGTGTATTTCTAATCAACAAATGCCATACAAACTTGCGCCCACGCTGACTATTAAATTAGCTTACTAAAAGAACATTCGTCCATTCTTTCAAAATTGAACCCACAAAGACTTTAGTTTCTCTTATTCAAATAAACCAAAACCCATACATTTTGTATGAACATTACGTATGAATGTATGGAGGGTGTTTTCTCAACGAATGCCGAGTCATTGTATGTTATCGGATAAACTCAAACAAGGAAGCCGACAGTTATCAGGCCACGGGCGGGCATCGAACCCCGACAATACCTTTCACCAGCTTGTGTAACATGTACAAGAGGTCACGGCGATACACCCTTTAGATATTTTGACAATGTATTTGGTTGGGAAAAAACTTTAAAAAGCTTTTGTAGCAACTGAAATAAATAATCTTAAACTTCTTAAAATATCAAAGCCAAAGTTACATTTCACATGATTTTTTGAATTTAATCTAATTTTGACAAAATTAAAATGGGCATTCGTGTTTTCTGTACGGAAAAAATTCTTGATCGGATAATAAATTTTTGTATATTTTTTTCCATCTCGTTTATTTTACTAATGACCATGAATACTTACCTATCATTTTATACATAACTAGACCCCCGCGGCTTCGCTCCCGTCAACTAGCTATCTTCCTACGTATCACCTACCTACCTACCCACCAACCTTGTCATTACCAAATAGTGAATTTTATAGGCAGAATTTTGCTACTTTGGGTTACATTATTGCAATTTGCATAAGGATCTCTATTTTTTTTTTAAATAATTTATAGCCTATGTTACTCGGGAATAATGTAGCTTTCCATAGACGAAAGAATTTTTAAAATCGGTCGAGTAGTTTCGGAGCCTCTTCGGTACAAACAAACAAACAAAAAAAATATTTCTCCTTATAATATTGGTATACTCGTAGATCAAGTTGCGAAGATTTTATTATTTGATAAGTGTATGTAAAATAACAGATATTCCTGAAAATCGCTTTCCAAATAATGATCCCCCTTCTCAACAAGCCTTTGCGCTATTCTCCAAACTATATTATATTTCTATTTTATATAATTATCCTCATTAATTTTTAACCGACTTCAAAAAAGGAGGAGGTTTCTCAATTCGACCGTATATATATTTTTCTTTTTTTATATGTGTTCGTGGATAACTTCGTCTTTTATGAACCGATTTTAATGATTCTTTTTTGTTGGAAAAGAGATATCCCAAGGATGGTACCATGATAAGGAAACCAGGATCTGATGATGGCATCCCAGAGAAATCGAGGGCACTCCTCAAATATTATTGGCATACATATAGCGATTTTGGTATTTTTATCAACAATGCAATCATTTACACTCAGAATGTATCATTTGGTGACATACAACTGATGAAGAAGACCTAGATGACCACTGGAACTCCTTAATGCTATGGTTTAAGATATATAGAATAGCTAACCGACTATGATGAAGCAAATACTTATGAATAAATGGTACTGATGAAAATGGTAACATCGAACTGATTTGGCGATGAAGCCGGAAGGTAGGCCCTGGAACATCGAAATAAAACAATGGATCCTAATCGTGTTTGGGCTTATTGGAATCGTCATGAGATTTACTTTGATTTTTATGGTATTTGGATGTACTACCAAAACTAAAAAGAGATAAATAAATAAAAAATAACAAAAGAATCAAACCGACTTCCAAAACAAAACACTACAAAACGAAAAATAACTTTCTTTTCCGAAGTCAGTTTCGAAAAACGTAAAACAATACGTACCAAAGACACCGTTTTCGGAAAAGATAGTTAATTTTCGCTTTGTAGTGTTTTGTTTTGGAAGTCGGTTTGATGTTTTTGTTAAAAAGTTTTTAGTATTAAAATTTTACCCACGTCTTGACCAGTTAGTAGACTATAATCGGTCCATAATAATAAACGTTTTGCTTATGTTATCGATATTCAAAAGATTAAAAACTGATAAGTGTACCTACGCTCATTTTACTAACAGATCAGTTTCTTGTTACAAACCTTTTCGTTGAAGATGAGGTTCAAAATTAGCTTTGAGGTATTCTTGTTGAATATTCCAAAATGGGACATTTTTTTAGGACCTCTTAATATTTAAAATTAAAACAGCACCTTCGATTTTGAATTAAGAAATTAAAATTAAGAACTTGATTCTAGAGTTTAACAAATTCTTAATTTAAAATTTTGTATTACGTTTCATTGACGATGTGCGAAGACTAAGGTATCAGCTATCGCGTTAAAACTTTTGGTGCTAAACTTAACATTAGACTTAACTTCTGTTTTAGAACCCAATGGATTGGCACGCGACGATGGGAAGAGACTAGACGGGATGACCATAATGCCTTGGAAGGTAGGTAGGTCTTTGGTGTGGGTTGCAACATGTGTCGACACCCTTACGTCATCCCATCTTCTTAGCACGGCGCCCAGAGAATCAGCATTGCCATCCAACGTGGCAATGACTAATAACATTAGATCGCACTAAAGTTAAAATTGTACTAAATTAAGCGTCGAATTAGAAAAAGAAATCGGCTATATTGAGATGCAAATTACCTGACAAACACAAGAAATATCATAAAAATCACACATTTAACAGCAGACAACCAATAATATCCGGGATCCTAAATGACTTTGACCTCCTTCAATCAAATAGACGAAACGTAGATAAAGTAAGAAATCTCATGCAACCGGCAGCATTCCTTTAAAATTATCCCTTAGTTCCGACGCAGACTATACGATTGGATCCACTAAATTGTTCTCTCGTGTCGCATGTCGCATCGCGTGTTTAGTTACGAGTTGTTTAAAAAGCAGTAAAAGGTAATATCACGCTATGTCCCGTGACGGATAATCGCATGCAAAACAGTCAGTCAACGTGATGGGTTAAATATTTTATAGGCAGAAAATCAGGAGTCATACCTACTTGATTATAAAGTCTGAATGAGTAACGGGATCTAATATGAGGAATCTTAAATGCTAAGAATATGCACATATCGTTTGTATATATGATGGTAGAAAAAATCTACAACATGAAAAGACTAGAGATTTTCTGTCATCGAAAGTAACGAACGAAGAATATTTGTTAATGTAATGGCGACGCTCTGTGATGACAGATAGATGCCATAAGTACTTAACTTTTGCAAAACCTGCAATAATTATGTACCCTCTGGAACTGATTTACCAACGGCATTGTATATATATATATATATATATATATATACAATGCCGTTGGTTTGATTTCACAAAACTTTTTGTCAAAACCTTTAAAAAATGAACTCGCAAAGCTCTAAAATCTGATATTGACCACCAAGAACTTAAAGGTGCATATGTGTGCCTAACCTAACCTGCCATTTCAACATCAACATTATACTTACGATGACATAATACTCAAACATGATAAACCAGTTCATTGCACTTCTAAAACGTCACGTGACCTGTCTGTCTATTTTAATAATGCAATATACATATAGGTAACAGCCACACATCTAGGATACAAACTTCAACATTTTGCATTGAACATGAATATACTCTTAACCGATTTTAAACTTTGACTTGTATGAGGTGAGATTCCATTTCGTTTGAAAAGTTATATCTGGTTATTACCTTATTAAAAGGTACATCATGGAGGTCTAGACTGCAAGATTTTAATATGTTTTTTTATTGACTGCTATGTGAATTTTCGATTGTATTTTTGATATATTGGTGATTCAATCTATTAAACTGCTAAAACGCTGCTGAATACTTGTTACCTACAAAAGTTAGAACTTAGTGAATGAGAAACCATAATTCAATGAAAAACTGTTAAAATTTTATATTCACCGAACGCTGATTGCATTTTGGGAGAGAAAATGTAAAACTAAAATTGAGTTAAGTAAAACTAGCCAACATTTAAAATTGAAATCTAAAGAGTCCATTCGATTATATTGCAGAACCCAGTTCATCGCAACTCTGAATATATATTAAGATTAAAGACAAACTTGAAGCAATGTTATGATAAATAACAGGAACTGACAAAAGTGCAAAGGCTAATCTGGAAGAAGTAAATCTATGTTATAATCTTTTAGGATTACAATGATGGTATCACAGGGCACACTTTTCTGTCATAGATAGCAGGAACTGGCAGGAACGATGAAAGGACAAAATTGCAAAATTTTTGAAACTATAATGACCAAATGCCGAAGATAGCTTAGTTAATAGATGAAAACAACTGTGTATACTGGAGACATCTTAGCCCATCTTTAACTAGACTAAATCCCGTGGTTCCACCTAGTGACAAACCTTAGCTTTCTATATTAGGAACCCCATCTGTTGTAATGGATTATATTGAAGATAATTCAATCGACAGTCCATTGACTTCCAACATTCGTTAAGTTCAGAAAATGCGGGTGTAACCTACTCCAGACACTTCGGATAATAATAGTCCCTAAATAATAATAGTATCGTCAAGTGCTCCCATAGGGCACGGTTGGCTGCGTTGGGAAACCGTCACGGTATGATGGTGTCCTGTTCTGGTTGAAGTAACCACAGAATTTTAATGCTTCATTCCTATTACTAAGAGAAGGTTTTTTGAAATTTAACGGTCAGATCAGGAGGGAATGTACGCCATTGGTTGGTTGTGAAGGCGGGAATAGCTGCGGACAGCTGGTTGGCTCAATAGTAGTGAATTAAAGTTGTTGGATTTGAAAGTGGTTGATGCACAAGTGAAGGTTGTCCATGGTTCGATTCCGATTCGTCAGGCTTGGCCACTTCCCAACGAATCTGAATTAAACCATGGATTGACAACTGGGATTTGGGACCTGGACCATTACAAAAATTTGTACAATTTATGGAACGAGATTATTGAGGAAGAATATTGGATCTTCAAACATATGGTTCTAAGATATTATGAGTTTTGTCTTATCAGCTGCTAGTCTCACACCAATTAAAAAAAAAAATATGCTAATAAAGCCAAAAATATCTTTCGTAGCGACAGGTGCAGTCTTAGAAAAGCCACGATCCTTAAAAAATAGGGTCTCACAAAAGATTTTTAGTTCAACGTGTTCTCTTCCATGTTCGAAATCGTCCAAAATGACTATAGTCAATCATTTGTATCAAAAACCGACAAGCGTTTCCTTATATTGTTCTATTGTTAACAGGATCACATACTTCTCTACTGGTTTTTGTTTTTCGTGAACTGATAGCATCGGAGACGTTTCCTTTTGATTTTGTAAGGAGCATAGTACTGTCATGGTTTTTTTTTGTCAAATTCTATGAGTTTCATTTCAAACTAAATATGAGTGTAGTCACATTTATGCAATGTTATAAGGAAGCTCTTTTCAAGCATTTGGTTTTGAGTTGATATCTGTTATCGGAATTAACGATTGCCTTATAGAAATTATAGCGATTTACGTAATCAAATGCTTTATTGTGTTTAATAAAAGAGCATCGTTTAACGTCGAATAATTTTCTTTAATATCTTAATTGCTTGCAGTTTTATACATGATGTTGTTTTTCTACTTGTCTGGTGATGTTGGATGGTAATAAAACCATAAGGCATTATAACTATCTTCTTGTCCAAACTGTTGTTAAACTCATCTGCCATCGTTAAATCAAAGAAATTCCTCGAACATTATTATCGATGACAAAACCGATGATCTAATGAAAGTTGCCTTTTTCGCTCCATGAGTCAGAACACAAACGCAAACGTTTGAACTTGTTCGAACAGGTGATTTCAAGTAAATAATAGCGTTGTCAAAGAACCATGTATTAGCGAAGAGTATGATGTAGTTTTTAACGACTTCTAACCATAGAAATGCTTTAAAGAAAGCAATTTAAAAGATAATAAAGACGACAGTTTTAATAGCTGTGGATCACTTTAGAGCGATAGGGATAGCAAAAACGAGTCTAAATATGAATTATTCATACAAAACTGATTCATTACAACGTCTGTTGACTCTCGTCTATAATTCTGGATCACAAGTCTTCAATGCTTTCACTGCATTCCTAATAGGCTCCGGTGAAATAACTCCACGCATGAAAAGCCGGTGACATATACCGTTATACAAAGCAACGGGGAATCTATTTATACCGAAAATATTTTTGAAGTCTAGATTTTTTCGAAGATACTGGCGATGATCGTATATGAACTAAAACAACCATGACAAAATAAATAGTTCAAGTAGTGGCGACTCCAATATCACTAATCTTTATATTAGAAAAAAAATAACACTTCATTTTCAAGAAAAGTAAAGCCAAATCCCTAAACCCTAGTTAATCCCTATCGACTTGCAATTGGCAACTGGCAAGCGATTGAGGTCAAGAAGTAGACACACCCAGAGCACGTCATATGTTTATTTGCTTTGGCCATACCTGTACAAGACACGTATAAAAAGGTGGTGCAGAAGGTACACAAGAAGTTATTGATAAGAAGTGATGACATATGTGTGTAAGCAGAAGGGAAGAAATGGAATATAGACATATGAAAAAAGATGGATATAGTCAGCGAAATTACAAATGGATTATGATGATAGTATTATATTTTGCTATGATTAAGAAACCTAAGCTATATTTGTCATTTCTGGATAGTTTGATTTTAGGATTGAATGCAATAATAACATCACATTTTGTAGCAGGTTTCGTTGTCTATGTTACTTTTCGGTGAAAGGGCTTTATCTTTTAATACTTAAGGCGACGACTAACGCCAACGACCTTGAGCGAACAAAAAGCGCACTCGTTTCACACCCGCGCGACCGAAAAATTTTGTAGTTTATTGTACTTTTCTTATTATTCAATGAGTTTAAAAAATAAGCTTCAGATCAAAATTTAGATAATTAAATTGTCTTTGAGATGGTGTCGATTTGATTAAAATACGCCCAGCGGTTTAGGCGCGATTGTCGTGTTTGTGTCCGTTTTAGACATAACTTTACAAATTAATTACAACATGTTGTAAGAATAAAACTCAAAATTTTCTTAGATCAAATTATTAAGAAAATGGTCTTATGGAACATATATTTGTTCTAAAAAATTACAACTAGTCGTTTTGACGTGATTCTCATTTTAAAATCAGCTACTCAGGAGTATCTGCGCCTTAAGTATCGTTATCATGCTGTGTGTGATGAATTCTATCGAGTGTTCCTTTTGCACCTCCCTGTTTAGTGGTTTAACCTACTCTGAAATTTATCAATAGCAAATATTTATTTTTATATAAAACTTGACTTATTGCGTTTTATCTGTTCAGTATTTAGGTTAGCTGATCAGTCATTTTAGTATCTGATGTTTGTTGTGTGTACAGCTTTGCTTTTTATTTTTGTTTGTAGTTTAATTTTTTTTAAGGGTCCGATCAGTTTTTATGAGATGAATTAAGCATTTCTCTTACTTATCTTAGAAATCCTTTCACGTCTTGTCTTCGTTAACAAAAACATGGAATAATGTCTATCGTCTATCGTGCCATACTATTTTTCCTGATGTAGATTATCTTTTGTTTCATAAGCCCTATTACAATTCGACCGACAAACATTGCCACTTTACGATCATTTTATTACCAGCTAGCTTCATTGATATGGTAAATAAAAACTTCAAAGTCGAATAGTTTAGATGCAAGCGAGTGATAAACATGTCTGTCTAGGAACCTAGACATTTGCATGACTTGAGTCTAGACGGAGCGTCTATTGTCGCCTGAAATGGCTAGATAGATAAGTAGTAAAATTTTATACATGCAGTGTCTTTAGCCGGTTTTGCGACCGCTGCATTTTACGTATATGCAATAATTAGATATTCAAATCAGGCATCAGACTGTCTGGGTTAAATTAGACAATATTTTGATAGATGATGTCAACCAAGCAAACATAGAGAGATGAACAAAAAGAAATGGCATGTAACAAGAAGGATGAAAGTCAGATCATTTCAGTAAAGTTTTGATAGCTCAGCTAAGTTCAATAATTCGGACGATAATGATACCTCGAAATCTATAAGACTAGCTCACTTAATCAATGCACGTGAAACTAAGGAAACAGGATAAACTCAAGCACTAAACTTAGGTCGTTATAAAGAAATATAGTTTTAAAATGATCGATGAACCATAATGAAACTACCCACGTGTTTATTTAGGCAGCTTGCCACTTGAAACTTAAGACGAAGGACCAACAAAAAAGTTCAATTATCTTCGGTAACTCATAGGATAGTCCATGGGTCAATGACTTTATGTTGCGTAAGAAAGTCTGTTCAAATTGTTGGGCACTCCTCCAATTTTTTTTTTATAGGCTCTGCTTTGTCTATGACTATGAGATTTTTTGTGTTTAAAAGTAATTTATGTTACTTCAATTAACTTATTTTTTCGAACACGCTTATAATTAACATACATACATTTTTCATTTATGCTTTTGGTACGGATAGTTTCTGCCAAATATTTTAGATCTTATTTCACTATTACTGCGCAAGAGTTGCTTGGGTGACCTTTCCTCGTTTATTATTTACCTAAATCAATAAGTTATGTCGAGATTTTATGCTGCGCTGACCGGCATTATAGCAAGATATGGACAGGATTCAAAATCAACCAGCAAATTAAAACAAAACAAACCTTAATTTTCAATATTTCTTTGTTAATATAGACAAAAAAGTTAAGTACAGCCCTAAAGCTCTTGGAACCCCCTTATCGACTTACAATAAAGTCCAAATTAGTGCAACAAAAGTTTTGTTGTTACAAAAAATATTTTTGTCGGATGGTACCACGGGTGAAACAAAAAATGTTGGGGCTTAGATGACGTAACGGGTTATTGACCTCGGACACCATGGGCTGATCGAAAGCCATGACTCGAATGTTTGATCATTGTATAAGAGAGATTATGTTTTTGATCAACAGTAGTTCATAGACCCATGGGTTAAAAAAGAGAGAATGATCTCATAAAAACAGACGTGGTAAGTTATACATACTTTGCCCAACAGTGGGATAGTAAGCTTGAAAAACTCAATGATGAAAAAGAGATTATGACACTCATAGCTGTGGTGAAAGAAATTATAACACTTATATAAAAGCGTTATATCCAAGCTTGCATTCTAAGTGCAGATAAGTTGGATTCTATACGTAGAATATTATAAATCCAAGACTGGATATTTATGTATGTGACTTTTGTAACTTATGTCAAGTTACCATAAATTTCTGGAATCTGTGCTTGGGGTTTCCCTATTTCTCAGGGCATTTCTTAGCCATGCGGATTAGAAAATCTTATAAGTTTATAAAAATTACTGAGACTTTGAATATTACTACTTACTTAAGAAGAGTCATCATCATAATTCGAATAATTCTTACTAATAAAAAATATCAGCCTTTAGCAGATATAGTTTTAGAAATATAGCAGTTCCTTTAAGTACAAATTTAATTCAATGAAAAAGCAGACCTCTTGGACTTTCTAATTTAAAAGCTTGAACCGGAAAGCGCGTCGTGATTCCTTCTGATAGTCCTTTGGCATACCCCGGAAGAGGCCAGCCGTGACGACTTTTTAAAGTATCTTTAATGCCTGGTACTTTTTTTATTTCAAGTCCAAGTACTTGAAGATGGGTATTTTTAACTTCGAAGCATTTCGGATAGAATTGAACCCTTTGACTGCTCCTGAGTTGACTCATACTAAACAATAAGTGAAAGTTATCTTTGGTAGCTTTTTAGTTGCTACTTTATTTTGCATATGCTTCAATTTGCAAAGTACATGATCGAAGAGGAAATATTTGTTTACCTTATATAATTTTATTGCTAACAAGAAATCAATATGGACGGAAACGGAAATATAAAACCAATTTGGATCAAAATGGATACAGACACCAGAAACTTAATGCGGCACGTGTAATCGAAAAAAATTTATATCAAATCATTGATTGGAATTTTGTGCGCTTTTGTAACCAGATCTTTTGGAGACAGTTGAAGATAATTTTTAACCCCGACGGAAAAAGAGGGGTCTTATATAAGTTTGACGTTTGTACCTGTGTTGTGTATCTGTCTGTGGCATCATAGCTCTTAAACGGATGAACCGATTTTAGTTTTTATTTTGTTTAAAAGGTGACTTTATGAAAGTTATAGGCTAACTGTATGAATCGGGGTGTTTCGTGTCATAATTAGGTGTTCAATAAATTGTCGATTGAAGCGTGTCTACTACTAGATAAATTATGTAGCATGAAATTAAAAATGTGTCGTAGTTATTTAAATTTTGCTTGCTATCCCGAATCGCGTTTATTTGAAGCTGTTATTTTTACAGTATTTCCATTTATGGCTATTTACTAATTCTGATCTGAACATAATCCTTCATAAAACCCATGAAATCGTACATCGCACACCCACTACCGCAGTTAAAGAGCCGGTTATAAGTCTGAGTCATAACATAATCACGTAATATGGTCCTTTTTTGTTCACTTACTCACATCTAACTAGTTTTCTCTTAATATGTGATGGCAATTTGGACGTTATGATTAATTACCTAGGACGTGTTTCATCAGGACATGATGGGCATACTTTAACAGCTTCTGAAATTGTTCATCTTTGTTTTTGTCTTGGTTCTTTGATTTTAAGACTACTGGTATTTCTTCCTCATCTAGGTCTTAAGGTTCAATTTTGTTTAATTGTGATTTAATTGGATTTTAAGTCTTTTCGATAGTGTCTGTGTAGAATAGATATATAGTCTAATACAACGAAAAGCTCTGTTGCATTTATAAAATGAACTGAATTGTCAAAGATGTTGTCTCTCAACATTTTAATATCATTAATATTAAACTGATTGTTAGTTTATTTTCTATGGCACTACCAGCTACTGTTTTAACATTCAAATTTAAATTTCCTTATTTGGGGTTTTCAACATTTTCTTTAGGTACCTAAGTTGTATTCGTTTGATCGATGAGTCAATCAATCTGCCTAGCCTTTTTCCCAACTTTATTGGGGTCGGCTTCCAGTCTTACCGGATTCAGCTGAGCACTAGTGTTTTACGTGGAGCGACTGCCTATCTGACCTCCACAACCCAGTAACTGGGTAACACGGTACCCCTTGGCAAGACTGGTGTCAGATCTCAGGCTTCTGACTACCAGTAACGTTTTTTCGTTTGATCGATGAGTAATGGCGGGATATGTAAATATAAACCTCACGTGGTGTCAAAGATAAGTATTTAGGTAGATTTGAGAGTCACGTGTGCTGTGACGTGTTCTCTGTATAAGGTGATCTGTTCTGAGGCAAGAAACTTCTTCAAGCATTTTTTTCTCTCATTTCTTTCTTCTTTTATTAACTCTTTATCATGTCAGCATTATTAATATGCTTTAAGGTTTCCATAAATAGTACTATAGTTATTTGTTTGAGCAGACGGAGCAGTAGCATCACCAGACCAAAAGAGGGCATTGACCCATTGAAACTCATATACAGTATCCGTATTGGGTTTAAAGATCAAGTTATGTTTAATGCAGCCATGTTATAATGACAAATAGATTATTTTCGTTTTTTACCATTCCTGTAATAGTAATTTCCTTCGGAATGTATATGGACATGCTTGTCATCCATCCATAATGAGGGCAACTGAATAATGATACCAGTATAGAATGCAGTTTAAAGGTCGAAGTGACAGAACATTAAATGTGACATTCAAGTTTGGGCAAGTTACTTTGTGAAAGTGGACCAACAGCATTTTGTAGTGATAAATTACTTTCACTTAATAATAATTTGGTAAGAAACAAAACATTTGAAACGATACAGCAGCAGTTTTAAATATGAAACAAAAATAGAATTCAAAGTATTAACAAATACAAAATACATTTAGTCTGTAGTTGGAAAATGTACTCTGGCGCAAAGCCAGGACTACATTAAAATTTAACGCAGACCAACAGAATAACTAAGGAATTGATTAATATTGCCACAAGCGTAGTGCAGAAGCCAGTAAAAGTAATCAATAGCTATCAATATTTATTCAACTTATTTAAACAATTTTCTACGATATCACAAACCTGGCACATATTTCATAATTATGATTCCCCGTGCAAACATGCCCCATAAAATAAAAATGCAGTGATCAATCCCTTGGCTGGTGCATTATGCAAGACGGTGCCTGAATACAAAATGAGTTGGGAGAAGATTGACAAGGGATTATAAATAACAAAGTGAAAAATTGCCTCAATTGTTGCCTCTGGACAAAGTAAGTTTACAGTAGTTTTTTTTAAACAATAGTGTGTACTGACCTGTCATTTGCAGCTGTCTTCTGGACGCGGGGGTGCGAGGGGTTCGTGGGGTGCGTGCGGCCCGGGGCGTTTTAGGGGTGCGGGGGGTACGGGGCGAGCTCGTGGAACTACCAGCACTCCTTCTTGATGGAGATCCCAACACCCTCAAGTCAGTGGTATTCTCGACACACGCCAGCGTTTCTGTCGCCATCCTTACAGGACTTTCCGCATTCTCCTTGTCCTCTTCGAAAAATTTGACTGGGGAGTCTAATTTCGCGGATTTGTAAGCGCATTCTGTCTCAATGTCGAAATTGAAGCGTCTGATGAATCGTTTCCTCTCCCTGGCGTACTGCTCGGCCATAAGCCGTCTGGTCTCGTCTCGGTCCGGCGCGCCGAACAAGCACTTGCAGCTCCCTCGCCTCCTCCTTGGGGTGTTAGAAGTCCTCAGCGCCATTCCCGCAGACATGTCAAACCTCCTCTGCTTGGGTGTACGTCCTCCGGCTGCCATTACCGTATCGCGCGTCAGGTGAGCACTGACTGGTTAGCAAGAAAACATCTGACTAATCTCCCGAGAGAAACAGCTGTCCGCAGGTAACGCGTGAGAGGGAGGATAGGCGTGCCGGTGAGGTAGAGCAGGCGAGAATCGCACCTGGCGGGGACGCGCCAATTCTAACCTATAAGCACGGCGTGGCCAGCGTATGCGCGCGCGCTACTCCCGAGCTCGACTAAGACTGACGCTCGGTGTTTTCCCGCGCATCGCCGCGTGCGCCGATTTTGGCAGTCACTTGGCGCGCAAACCTTAACAATGGAAGCAAGGACGCTTTTTTGTATAGGGATACAGGTGGACTCTTAAAGGGGAAGAAAAGAATAGCCTTTATGACAAATATTAGAATTCGCCATTGAAATATGGTCGTTTTAGGAATAGGTGCGAAGTTTCCCGCGCTATTTATTTATAGTAGTGCGTGACGTTCTTATCTCAGTCTTGCTAAGATAAAGTGGACATTAGTACCAATTTTATTTTTTGGGTGATTATACTCTGGTGTAATGGGTTAAGTATTCAACAGGTCTTAGTTCAAATTCAAGGTCGATTTTTTATATATTCTGGTTCCTATTTTGTGTGCTCGGCGACCGACGGGTTATACTAAAATGCACAGGTAAGGTAATATCGATCGATTCTTGTTATGTGCATTTTTATATTCACATTTCGTGTCAAATGTTATGGACGTTAATTGGGTATTTTATTGCACTGGAGTTTGATAAAATGTCAATTAAATAAATGGGTTTTGGCGCATGTTACAAACAGTCCATGACTACGGTATGGCTATATCAGTTATGTTTCTCTGATCCATCGCAAAAATTGTTTGATTCTAGGTCATTGGATAAGCAATAGGCAATCTTTTCTTTTATTTTACCATTTCCGCGTACATATATGTTTGACATTTGAAAATAGTATCGAATCTATTTATGTAGGTATTTCAAGGTAAATTCTTGAATACTTTTTATATATATTTTTTTGATCTTTGTTTTTGATGTAATGCCAAATTTGCAATATCATAAATGTGGTTAGGTTGGTTGGTTTCTGTTATTTTGCACTTTTTATGCTTCAAAATAAATTGGTAAAGAGTCGTTCAACAACGTCACAAGATTAAATTATAACAAGACAATAAGTAGATCTTGGCCTTGCTACACTATAGGTAGTTACGGATCCACAAGGCCATATCATTACAATAACGATGAAAAACACAACGACATATTACATAATGTACAAACATTATTATATTAATGTATAAAAAAACCTTTTTTACATAAAATGACAACTGACTGGCAAAATAAACATTTCAAAGTGAAAAATAACTTCAATTTCAGCAGTCGGTGTTTCACTTTTTAGTAATGCATAAAGTTTTGCCAAAATAAATTACCCGAATAACATAAAACTTGAACATAACCGGTAAACTGAGAGTGTACCAGGGTGAACTGTACACATCTGCGTACCCCTTTAGAGCGTACCGGCGTGATGTTATGTTATGAAATAGAATAAACAATAAACAGACATGCGATTGCAGCAATCCCGAGAGACTTGCTGTTGTTTATTGAAGAGTTCTGTTGTATATCTCCATCAGATCTTCATCAAAAATTTAAATGTAAAAAAATACAGTTGTACACTCCTCCTTTTAGAAGACGATATAAAACAAAACCTAACATGCCACTTGTACCTGTACCACGAAGAGTAGAGCAGAGTTAAACCCTACAGTACACCCACATTTTGACAGTTATGTTTTGGTCGCATATAATAAAGACACAGATAATATAATACTAGCATACAGGTACCTCACCCCATACAAAGAAATCGTGCTGACCGACGTAACTAGCGTTTTCCGTCTGATTAAACCGATTATATTTTGTCCATCAATCGCGTTCGGTTTCGTTCCACGGCGATAGATAGATGATGTTAGATAGATGTAAAAGAGTTTTCTCGGTTCGTGAATATTTTTTTCTTTAAATACAGTGAAGGTTTGGTTTATAATATTTTTTTGCACGTTTTTACAGTTTCTTTGCACCAAAATGTGTAACAATGCAAATTTAAACAATCGAGTCTCAATGCCTCAGAAATTTAAAACCGCGCCATCTATTGGCATCAATTTTAAATGACCCGTTCAAATAATCTTTGAAATGTGAATTAAGAACTCAATATTTCATAATTTTGTGTTTAGGAGAGTTGATTAAACAAGAACATACAATTTGTATGTTCATTTCCAGACAATGTTAATTTTACACACATTTACTAACAAATCGGTGCATATTGCGCCATCTAGTGAGATATGTTTGAACTAAATTTTCATTCTTAGCGTTAAGACTCCTTGATAGGGGTGAGCTTATTGTCATCAACCGGGAAGCCAGATATCGGACGGCTACTGAGAATTGCCAGATGAAACTACCCAATAACACTTTGCCAGACCCGGGAATCGAACAGGACCCAGGTCCCAGGACCAGTAGCAGGAGTAACGTTTACGACCGCTAGCCCGACGAGGCAGTAACGTCTATAAAATCTTTAAATACAAACCGTGAAGCGATAACTGACATTTTCAACCAATTTGTCTTGAGCAACCTCAGAAGGAACCGAACTCACCGAAGCTAGCAATTTCATTTATCACCCATTGTATACAGCAGAATATGCTGTTGGACATAAAAATCCAAATGGCACGCTTGCGGTAATACAAGTAGTGATTTTCGTCAGTCATGGGTGTCTGAAAAGGTACATTTAATATATAGGGAAGGTGTAGCATAACGTCTTGAGAAAGCCGCTGCAACGAATGGTGTAGGAGAATTATTTAAATAGTCGGAACATAAGGCCGAAGTAGCACCAGTAGTAACAATATGTTATATTTAAATGTAACAAAAAAAACTTTAACTTAGTCTGTATTTTCTGGAACAAGCCACACTGTTTCCAACCACGATAACTCTTGTAAGCTAGAATCAACAGCGGCAGCCATCGCATGCACACCAAGGCAGAGCTTGATAGATCCCGGCGAAACGATTCAACTGACTTGAACCAACAAAATTAATCACAGCAAAGCAAGGAACAGCGGAGAGGTAAACAAAACATAATTTCCTAATCAAGGGATGATATAAGATAGGTAATTCTGAGAAATACGCAGTTTCAGAGTTGAATAAACTGATGTGCAGAAACGCAGACATGCAAAAGGCGAGAAACTGACGAAAAACAAGATATGGCATGAAGATCACAAACATATCATAGGTATGCTACTCCAAGGTCAATTGAACATGAAAAGTATTTAGTCTTGGTCCAAACTTAGGCCTTTTATATCTTTTATCAGTCTTTATCTATTACCGTGACACAGGCCTTCTCTGTGTGAGAGAGGGAATGGGCCTTACTCCGTAACTAAATAGTTAGAATTCTCCCGCCAAATCAAGACTAAACGCTTGCCCGCCTACCTTAAGATTCTAACGAACTTTATTATGACTCAGCCACTAAATAAGGCTTCAGTCAATAACAAACGCTCTAACCAACATTTTTGAACAAATACAGACTTCATATTACTTATATAGAGGCGTAACATGCTTTAAAAAATTGATCGCATTTGTCATAGCTGTCATCAATGGAGAATTATTTGGTACCTGAGTAATATTGTGATGGCTTTGTATTAGAAACGTTTTCATCCTAACATTTGTATTCCTTCTCGATTTCTTTTTAAAATTAAGTTTATGGACAAGGATGACAGAAACCATGAAGTCTAACGAAGTAGAACTGATCTTCTCCGTGGATCAAAATATTGGAGCCTCATCATCAAATTCTGATTTTTTATATAGGTATATGCCTCATGGTCTATCCTTAATATAACTTGTAAGACCTCTTTAACATTAATGTTTTCTTAGATATTATGTATCTATTTTTTTAGAAAACAACTCGTAAAACATAATTATTATCGGCTTCTAGTCTTACGCCGAGGAACCGGTTTCTACTGCTGACAACACGGACTGAGTACCTACAGGTAGGAACGTTTTTGTATTTATCTTGTCACTGACACTTTTGTATGCTAAGGTATAGATAGAAGGGTAAAGTCACTTATATTTTGACGTTAAAACGTCTATGTATGTAAACGGGAATTTTGATCGTTAGTTAAGGGTTCCTTAGGGTAGTATATTGGGTCCACTTATTTCTATCTGAGTTATTCATGTTGAAATGTGAAATCAAGTAAGTGTTATATTATATATGTATTGTCTGTAATTTTGCATGAGGTTATGTATATGTGTGTGAAAAAGAAAAATAGTTTTAGATGCAATGTTCTTATTTTAAGCTGGTTTATCTGAAAACATCCGGATTGGTATTTTTGTTGGTAATATTTTTTTTTCATGACGTCTTGTTTTGCAATGTATCCTGTTATAATATGCCTATGTGGTAGTTCCTATTCTACATTCTGCGTACGTATAGATAAACTCGTTTCTTTTTTCCATGGCAAATCATTTAAAGAGAAAACAACGTTTATCGTCGTAAAATTTATCGCCCCCGAAACCCCATGCATACAAAATTTCATGAAAATCGTTGGAGCCGTTTCCGAGATTCAGATTATATAGATACATATATATATATATACAAGAATTGCTATTTTAATAAGATAGATAAGTTTTAGTTCTATGACATACACACGGTCATGACATTAATTACAAACCCATAACTGATGATCGAACCATAGAACATTGAACTACCGTTTAGTTCAATATTCAAACGGAACTCCCAGTTAATACTACTCGTATCAAGACACAAATCAATCTACCTATAATAGCCTTTTCCCATCTATGTTGAGGACAGCTTCCAGTCTATCCGGATTTAGCTGAGTACCCGTATTTTACATGGAAAGACTGCCTATCTGACCTCCACAACCCAGTAACTGGGTAATACGAAACTCCTTTTAACAATACTGGTGTCAATTTCTTGACTTCTGACTATCCGTTACGACTGTTAAAGATTTACAAACGACAGCCGTGACCAATGGCTTAACGCCTTTCCGAGGCTCGAATCTCGGTATGTTGAGATGGTCACCCATCCACGGAATGACCTCGTCAAGCGTTACTTAACCTTGAATATCGACCTGTGGTGCTGTTATTATTTAGCCACAAGCTCCTCAATACTGCCAAGACGGTAGGTGTAACAATACCAGGAATACCAATCAAACGACCTCTAATTATCTCAGACAAAAGTGACGTCATACGGGTGTAAAAGTCAATTGTTTGAGTTGTATGAGTCGACCAATTGTCTGTCTACTGGAGTTTTATTACCGTTGGGTCTATATTGGAAGGCAGAGGTGATGTTGACGAAGTTATTAGAGTGTCTGAGGTTGCGGGTAAACATTTTGCTTGTTATTCGAGGATTATGTAGCTATGAAGGTGTAATCTTGTTTAATATCTAAGAGTATCAGGGTCGTCTGGCACCCATGTGCTAGTTTGGTTCCTGAGTGGTCACGGCGTAAAATGTGTTCTGATGCGCCGGTAATGGGGGTACACCCCAGAGGAGGGTCCAGTGACGGACAGCCACGGCGGGTTCGCGGTGAGTGCTAACGCGTGCTCGTGTTCTATCTATAAGCGGCACAGGAGGACACCGTGGAGTTTTAGTGTGTTGGAGTCCCTCATAACTGCACTATCTCCCCGTGATATTATTTTATTTGTATGTATGTATTATATGTTATATCTAAGTAATATTTTTTAATGTAGTTTTTGTACACTGACAGCCCTATGTCTATCTCCTCTCGTTCTGTTCATCCAAAGGTTGTCTGTAAGAAATAAAGTATATAATTATAATAATAATAATATATATATACAAGAATTGCTCTTTTAAAGGTATTCGATTAGATTAGATAGATAAGTCTTAGTTCTATGACATACACACGCTCATGACATCAATTACGAAACCATAACTGATGATCGAACCAAAGAACATTAAACTACCGTTTAGTTCAATATTCAAACGGAACTCTATACTATCAAGACACAAATCAATCTACCTATAAAAGCCTTTTCCCATCTATGTTGAGTTCGCGTTGAGTACTAACGCGTGCCCGTGTTCCCGCTATAAGCGGCACAGGAGGACACCGTAGATCTAGGGGTGGAGTCCCTCATAATTGCACTATCACCCCGTAATAGTGCAGTATGCATGAGCATTTGTCCAAGCAAAAAAAAAGAATGGAAAATGTACGAGTTGCATTTTAGGAGCAATCGGGACACCATTAGTCACATTCATCATCATTCAGCCGTAAAAATTCCCCTGCTGGACATAGGCAGGATCGCCCAAGCGGAACGTAAATTAACGACGACGCGGTAAACTGCGAAAGAGATGATAAAAATAATGATTTTATATCTTTCTAAAGGATTTGTCGAAAACCACGACAGACGGGAAAAGTGGTAAGAGGAAGGTTTGCAGCCTTCAGTGGGACAGCTTTGAGTGTTTAGAAATTGTGCATGTGACTTGCAACTCAGAACTTCAAGACTAAAGCGCATGTAGGCCCTTAAGGCGATGTATACGCCCCAATGTAAACGCAGTACTGGCCGTGCGCCCGCTCGATGCCAAAATATCAATATTGAAGCTCCTTTTGAACAGTTTTGTTTGCAAAATTTTATTTGATTTACATATGCTATGTCAGTTATGAAGAAATTCCAGCCATCAATTTTTCTGTGTAAAAATATTTTTAAACATCCAAGTCGCTTTGGAGGAATATCCAAAAGTTGCGTAAAATATCGTCTTGCTAATTATTTTTTTAAAGGATAACTATTTGTTATACGAAAAAACCATGTTTAAAAAATAATGTACATGAAACAATAATAAATATATATTTTTTTCAAACCTTTTAACCTAGCCGTTACTAAGGAGTATGCTTTAGAAAGTTACCGTTTTACGGCACTAAAGCGCAGAAGTTTCTTAGTCTCCTCCGCTTCAGTAAAACTTTAATTATTTTTATCAAATGTAGTGATTTCGCAGATATGTCTCTGTAGCACATTGACAGTGCCAATAAGGTATCCTGTAACTCACGACAACAATATCTCATTGTGGTAAGTAATAGTAGGTATTACTTTTAAGGACCAAAACATCTTTTATATCACTGATTTAATCAAGAGATGATGGTCACTAGATGACCTTAGCGTAATTTGGATACAAATTGCTTGATTATATTGATGTGGGAAAAGAGACAAATTCTGTACACCTACGGTTTGTTTAGCTATATGAACATCTTCAGAAGCAAATGTTTTATGGACCTTGGTAAATCAGGGGTGGCTTGATCGAAGCTCACGGAGTCTTAAATTATTTTAACAAGTTTTTACAGTGGCTTTGCTCGCGTTCCCTATTGCTGTGTTCGACGGTGAAGCATGTTTGCTTAGAAGTTACCTATTCACTTTTGACTTAAAGACCATCATTGTGGTTATCGGAAAATACAGACTTTGGCAAGGAATTCCACTCCTTAGCTGTACCTACACATAATGAAAGTATTTCCAAAAAGTTTAGTGCGAGTGTATGGTATGTTCACCATATACAGATGGCGTATTTTTGGTGCTGTTTGCATTCAACGATAGCATATCTTCCGTATAGTGATTTTTCTTTTACATATATTTAAACAGTTTTAACTCTTAATAATATTAGTTACGTTTAAGTTTCTTGTAATAAACTACAGCTCCAACAAGGCACGGTTGCACCACAGGGTTATACAATGTTTGAGCAGTGGCTGAGAGATTTGGTTTCAATAAGAAAGAGGGTCACATGCGGGTTCATTTGTAACATCTATAGAGAGTAGTTACGTCTGTTATATGTATAGAAACAACAATAGCTTACGCACAAATGGTGCGCGCGCGACGTTTGAGGAGTAGATAATCATCAATATTTACCCAGTAGCACAGATAATATACTAGCATACCAGTAGTCTCCACACGTTGGCCACGAGGCCGGCTCCACACGTTGGCCCCAACATTGGGGCGAGCATTTGCCGGCGAGTGTCGGTTTTGTCAATGGAATCTATGGCAACGGTCCCGATCAGTCCGCATGTTGGTGATTTGATTTGTTCAGCTCAGTTCTGTTGCAATACGCGCCGAGTGCGTACGTCGAGCGAGAATGTCATCCTCAGCATCCACAAAATCATCACGCGCATGGACAAATTAAATTGTAATTGAAGTTTTCAAATTAAATAGTAGTTGTTAGTTGTCTTGGAAGGTACTGTAAAAGCGCTTAGAGCAAATCATCACATTGGCTCTGATGAGACAGAACTAGTTTAATAGCCAATGTGTTTACGCCTTACCAAATTAAGGCAGCGTTGGTACCAACTTTCTTCACGTTGGTACCAGCGCTGGGACCAACGTGTGGAGTCGGGGCACCCCAATCTAGCCATATTATGTTTTACACGGCCCATCTATCGCTACTGTTTTAGCTGAGAAGGAAAAGTGAAGAAATAACCCCCAAGCAACACATCTGTATCCTTGGTCTCAGGCTTAGCAGTTACCTCGCCAGTGGTCACATATCATCTAAAACTAAGTATCATGGCCCGTGCTGTACCCCTGCAGTTTAAAACCGATGTAGGCTGTAAACACACCAGCGGGGGACATTTTACTTTCATATTGAGCCAGAGCCTTATATTTGCGTGAGGCAATTATTACGGATTTTGCACAAATTCTTGTTTTTACAAGTAAACGACGGCAAAACGGTATCCCGCACAAATTTCGGTTAGATGTATTTCTAGCAATCTTTGCACAACTTTGTGCGCAAGCAAGATTGAGCGTGTAGCCAAACCCTAAAATTGAGTCCAGATATATAACAAAACATGTTATATAACATGTTTATGCGTGCACCTTTATGAATGTCATTATAATGCAATGTTAAGTTATGTAGACGTGTTATATATCATAAGTTATTTTTAAACAGATTACTTTTTTTTTCTTTCTATTGTAGGTAGGCTTGCGCTTGACCACTATCTCACTTGATGGTACTTAATCTATACTCACCTTTTTAGAGCCTACTGTGGAGCTCACAAACATATTTTTTTTAAAAGCGTACTAGCTTGTTACCGCGGTTTCGCTCCCGTGTCCAGCAACCATGAAATTTTTCTAGTAAATTTTCTTAGAGAAAGAATTTTCGGAATCAGATTCACACATAGAGACCTCACATAGATTTTGGCAAGTAATTCCACTTTTACAATAGCACAATTAAATTAATTGTATTTCCTAAACATATTGTGCGTATGGATGGGATCTCCACCATGTCCGTTACATGTCCCGGTGGTAACTACTGCAACAAAACAATCAATTACACAACTGAATCGCGTGCCATAACGCACGAAAACAATAAATAAAACAACCGGATATATTGTCATTACTTTGATTACTCTATATCATTAATAAAATGTCATACTGAACAGATTGGCTGACTTAAAGGACCCTAATTTTACGGTAGTAGAACCCAAATCAACGGTTTGCAGTTTGTCAATTATTAATTTTCGCTGTGTAACGATTTCCGATACAAATTAGTTGGTCGAAAATTATTGTTTATTAATTTTAGAGTTGTGACACGTGCTTGTGCGGCATGTGTTGAGGGGTGGACAGAATTAGCTGCTGTCAGTGGTCATTGTTATGGTGGAATGACAGGTTTGATTGTTATTAAGTACGTTATTGGTTCATGCTATAATATAGGGCCTACAGGCAGTTTTTGGGTTTGGATTGTGGGTAAATAAAAAAGAGTTATGAAAAGCGAAGAACCAGTATTCTACTGGCCTACTTACTTATCAAAGTCTGTTCCTACTAGAAAAATAAAAATTAACCTCAAACGGCGCAAATACAACAACCTTATTAGAAGCTATTCATTTGAGCCATTAGCTCCATGGGGTCCGAATGCTCATCAAGCTTTTCGAGATATAAGCAAACGGTTAGTGGTCTCTTCACGTAATCACAGGGCTGGGCCTTTCCCCGGCCAGAGAATCAGCATTGCCATCCAACGTGGCAATGCTGCCAGCGTTCTGGGCACTTTTCACTTTGACAGTGATGTGGATGTATTTTGAGCCCTGTCCTTCTTACACGAGGTCTTAGTTTTTGGTTTAATTACCTATATAAGTAGTTATAGTTAAATAGGTATTGTATACTATGTAAATTTGTATTATGTAAATAAAATTATTTAGTGATGTCCTAATGTGTTAGTCGATTCGATTTATTATAACTATCGACTTTATTTATGATGAAATTTTAATCGATTTTACACATTGGCATTTTAAAATTAAGACTTTATTAAAATTTAGATTTGATTATAAATAAATGTTTCTTATTATGTCACACTGCTGGGCCAAGACTTCTCTCTTCATATTCCTCACACAACGTGTCGGGTTTCTTCAGAAGGAGTCAATTTTGTCCCATCTTCATTCAAAAGTGCCGCTTAGTGGCATAACAATTTCCTTAATAATTTGATCTAAAAACATTTTGAGTTTTACTCGTATAACATAATGTAATTAACATTGGTTCTCCTGTGAATATCCTCATTTCTGAATGAGACTTGATAACGTGTGACTAAAAACCTAACTGGCGCAATGTGGGTGTAATATATGGACAACTCTGTCCAACCCTTCAGGGAATTCCGACGTGATGTTATGGTTCAACCTTGAGAACATAATAAAAACTTTGTAAAATTACAAGGTCTCATCATCATCAGCCTGTTAATGTTCCCACTGCTGGGACACAGGCCTCCTCTCTGTGAGAGGGACTGGGCCTGATGATGTTTTCCTTCACCGTTTTGAGAGCAGTGGTGATGAAATAATTTACAAAAAGTAAAGAGCTTGCCTGGTTTCGATCCCACAACCTACAACTTGTAAGTCGCAGCCGTTACCACTGGGCTACCACTGCTCTTCAAGATCTCTACAAGATGTATTCAACAATAATATTCAGAAGTAGGTTACTAACGCCATTTCTCCTGCCAGAAAAAAATAGCAAAAGAAGTTCGTCTGTTCATTCGCATTGCATTTATCTGTAACACTGGAGGGACCATTGCGTATTTTTTCTAGTTCATTCATCTCGCAAGAGGGGGCGTTGCGGATGGCGGAAATGGACACAATGAGTACTTACACCGCTCCGACTTCCGATACAGTCGCGTGGACAAGCGTTAGGGAAACACCTGCTGCGAAAGATTTTTTTGATGGGCTTTTTGAGAGATATATGGCTTGATTTGTTTTCAACGATATGAGATTGTATATTAAGTCAGACTATGTCTGCTGCAGTACCGAGGTCTCACCTTAGTCTCACCACAATAGGTATAGCCATAGGATGCCATTACTTGGCTTCGCAAGTCAAACTTGCGTCTTCATCGACTAAAAGGCAAGTCAAATTAATAATATTTAGTTTTGAAGGATCTAAGGACATCCATGCTTGGCGAAGCGTTTTGTACTTTGGTGGCATAACCAAGTAGTTTCATGGTCGTGATGGCCGTCTCGCTAACCAATTTGCGACTTTCTTTCAACTGCTTGGCTAAATAATAAATTTTGGAAATGTGTTGGAGTCACTATAAGTAGGTACTCAAAATCAGAATACCAATGCAGCGTCATTTTCTTTTAAATATCGCTGCACTGCACGTGCTGAGATAGAAGCTTTTTCGGTCTCGCAGGGAGATTTTATTTTTTATTATTGTTTTTTTTGTGTTTTTTGATCGTGTCTCTTGTGCGGTCACAAATAAACATTTTTCTTTCTTTCTTTATTCTGGTAAAACCTTTCATGAATTATCATATTGTTTAATTCTGCACCAACCGCAACCAATTTAGCACCCTCAATTTGATTCTGTCTTTAGTTCCTTCTCGGCAATAGTATATTATATTTCAAAAGATCAGTGCTTTTCGAAATATGTAGACTGGTTTTCCTAAACTGGTTGTAATAGTTTTACTACCCTGCTGAAGTCTGTGTTTCTGAGTCTGGGGGTCTTAAAGTCAAGATTGAATAGAATACTTCTATGCAAGCATGCTCCATCGCCGAGCACATCATCGCTTACCAGCAGATGAGAAATCAATTGCGAGCCTATCAATAGCCCTGAATCTATCCTACCCTGGATAATAATAAATATAAAAAATCTTACATCCATGTTATTATTCCGCGTCAATGCCATCATGATTCCGTTGAAAGAAAGAGAGAGCTATAAAGGAGAAACAGCACTATTCGTAGATATAACAATCAACATAGATATTAACGATATTGATTATGGCACTACCCCTTTGTCGAACGGAATCGTTATGGCATAGACATGACACGTCATAGTATTGCTTCAGAACACCAACTAATAAAACGATTACCACGTTTTAACTACACATATTCACCAACACTTCTGTAACCCACAGTACTTAAAGTTTTACCTGCAAACACTGTCAGGATCGGAAGTGGTGGCGTATTGTCTCACGCTCTATGCCGCGTTGTGGTGTACACTTTAATGCTGTATTTAATGGCCTTTTTTGTATCCCATTGTCTCTATTTTCGCAATTTAAAGAGAACTTTACTGGTACGAGTTAGTGGCATCAACAGGTTCCGGGATGTTGCAGTTAGAAATTATTTTGCTGTATTACAGAAACACAGCTAAAATTTAAAGGAAATGTGTTATACTCTTTTATGGAGTCGTTCCCTTCACCCTGCCGAACTCACTTACGCAATTGTGCTCTGCGTGAGACCTAGGCAAAGAGCTATGGTAAATTTTATAGTGGGTAAGTACATAGTACGGGCAGTGGTGGCCCAGTGGTATCGTAGTCGTGGGTACAAAGGCAGGCGCTTTACTTTGTGTAAATTGTTTCATCACCACTGCTTTCAAAACGGTGAAGGAAAACATCGCACGGATGGCCTTGAACCAAAAATTTGAAGACATGTGACATCCACCAACCCGCACTGTGCCCGCGTGGTAGATTACGGCCCATTCCCTCTCACAGTGAGGAGGCCTGTGTCCCAGCAGTGGGAACATTAATAGGCTGATGATGATGACGAAATACACACTAAACCTACATTTCAACACTTATGTTATCAATGTTATAATGGACAGTGTCTCATTGAAGTAGAAAGGGGAAAACTTCCTTGAGGTTAAAAAGTTATTGACCCCGGTGTGGTCTAGCTTTGTTTGTGTCATTAGCCAGTTTTCCTGGATTAATCAATTAGGTATAATAAATCTGTAGAAAAACCGTTTTTGTACATCGATAATATATCTAAAAAAAATGCCAGGGTGTTATAAGGATAAGCAACAGGACCCATTTCCAGCATTTTTTTACATTTTTGTCTGTTTATCTGTTTAGTTGTGCACGCATCACGTAAAATTTACGAAACCATGTAGATAACTTTTATACATAAAAATTGTGCGTAGGTACCTACCTCGGTTCACTCGGTTCAGTCTATCAAAAGTTAAGTGATCAAGAAGTAAAATATCACAACACACGCAATTCAGATACTCGAACAGTTGATCTCTATATTCGATAGATAGCGTTGTGCATTTTATGTCATTTTCTGAATGGAGGTGTTAAGATTCTCCGCGAAAGAATGACCCTAGAAAAGAAAATGGTGGGTAGGTAGGGTAGATAGGAAGGTGAGTAGGGTAGGTTTAGGTAGGAAGGTAAGTAGGTAGGTAGGGTACGTAGTTGACTGACGACTTGACGGGAGCGAAGCCGCGGGCACAGCTAGTTAGTAATAAGAAATGAAATTTACTAGTTGTCTTGCAGAGTTCTAGTCACAGACATAAATCTAACTAGATGACGCAATTGTATGTACTTCGCGTGCTAAAAAACGGAGTAAAGTTACGATCAATGATCGTAATCTGAGCTTTTCATTTAGCACTATCGCCATCGAAAATCCACCGAAATCTAAAAAATGCCCTTTTATGCCATATTGAGCTATAAATAATATATTGAAAAAGTTGGCCGAGGCATTGCAAATGTTTTTTTTTTTTAGTTTTCATACAGATGGAGGGACTTGCGTTATCTAGATAGATTTATGTCTGTGGTTCAAGTATTAGGATGTTTAAATCAGAGAGTCGAACCCAAGCCCCAATAAACACAAACTGGGCCATACCTACCCATTCACAATTATTTTTAGCTCATTATAATCGTCGGCACACAAAGGTACCTACGACAATTATAACATGTCCCATATTATTATAGGCCGTATCCTGCACTATCCCGTTCTATAATAGGATTGTCGGCAGATGCCTCGGTTTCCTTTACAACTGGTTCTGGTAATTAAGTCATTAAATTGTCAATGAGCTTATTATATTTATGGATATTGGTACCGAATATTTTGATTACAATACAATACAAATCATCTTTATTGACAATTTTTTTACAGCAGTTTTTGAAGCCTCTGACTCCCGAACTAGGCGGACCTGTATGAAGACACACCAAAACACACAAAAATCATCTCGTAAATCTATGGCATAAGTCATTTAGAGATGAACCTGGCCCTTGATCCCGATACCCGAAAGCATTTTGATAAAAAATAAAACAGCTGTTTTAAGGCCCGCTGCTGACTGTAAGAAAAAAACAAAAATACACCGTGCCGTATTATTAGTTTATTACTCTGATAGATGTGTCTCAGGATAGTCAGGATCAATTTGCAAAATAGTATTTATGTTTTGGCACGTTCATTATTATATTGCTCTTGTCCTTGCATCCATTCAAAATGGAGGTCTTTAATTGAAGAGTGACTAGGTTACTTCTAGGCAAAAAGTTAGTGATAGACACAATTGTAATACTAGAAATAAAGATAAGTTGGATCAACCATCTTTTAGATTAGCTAAAGTACACACAACTTTCATGGTGTACTGTTAAATTCTATAATTAAATACCTTGTGATATATAAAAACTAAATGAAAGAAAGTTTAAAACTTTTGTTTAAAGCACACTTTGTAAACAAGCATATTACAAATTAGATCTTTCAAGCATTCTTATCTTGAATATAATTATATTCAAGATAAGAATGCTTGGAAACATGCTGGTCCTGCTCCATGGGCAATCTTTTTTTTTACTTTTTGTTTTAAGAAATTGACTTACACTATTCCGTTGTTGTTGAATTAGGTATTTTACTAATGTTTGCAATATTTTGAAGTATGTGAGAACCATGTTCATATTTATTAAATTAATGAATTTACCTGAACCCTTTAAGTGTAGAGTTTCTTGTCCGTTCTTCTCCATAACAAGCTACTTTTCCGAATGCAAGGAGAATCAAATATTATTATTTGTAAATTGAAATTTTTGACGTTCAATATTGCCAATGAAACAAAACGAATAAATGTTTCTATTTCTATTTCCAATGTCTAATTGAAATAAAGTATTTTGACTTTGACTTTGAATCGTCTTCTTTTGTTGACCATATCATCCGACGGTCAAACGAGAGCCTAACAATAAAAAAGAATAATAAATTTGGAATCATCAAGTCACCCGTAGTTTTCAGCTATATCATCTTTCACACGGTCCATCCATCGTTTCTTTTTTAGCCGACTGCCCAAGAAGGGTAATGTGTTTATCAGTCTATATATGTATGAATGTTTGTCCCTATGTGGCGTTCTAGAAACCAAACGCGTTGGTTGATTATGATGATTCTTACGTCAATCAATTCGTCTTAACCTTGCGAGTGTCACCGGCTACATTAAAATTGGAAAATAAAAAAATGGTGGCTTTTGGGCGCCATATTGTGGGGACTCAATTTTTATTTCTTCCAAACCCATCGTGTGAGGTATCAAAATAAAGGGTTTTAAGAGGTGATTTCAAAAATATACAACATTTAAATGTACTTAATTCGAAAAAATATGTTAACTTATAACTAAAAAGTTATAAATAAAAAAGTTAAATTAAAAAAATAAAAAACCCGACTGCTTAGGAAGCGAACTAAAAAGACGTAGAAAAGAAAATATCATTCTGTGCAGTCGGAGGATACATCTGGTTTAGGTCAGCTAGCTCGCGAATATGTATCCTCCGACTGCACAGCATGTTTTTTTTGGCTTTTGCAATTTTTATCAGTATGAGAATAATACGCATTTCCATGTGATGATAATAAAAATAGAAAGTAGCAGCTGATCTAATCGCTCATGATGTAACTTCCGAAAACGTGCCTACCATACAATCCCACAGTATTTCGACAAATCAATCACTCCGATAGTCCGATGATTCATGCACTTCTACACGTTACACATCTGGCCAAAAAAACCTACCCGTCGTCGCTGTCTGTCTGTATGTTTCTTCGTTTATTTTATCTATACAACGCAACGGATTTTGATACGGTTTTACTAATAGAAAGAGCGATAAATAAAGAAAATTTGTACCTTTATAATTTGTTCTGTATATTATAAGAAGTAGGTACACTTACCAACAGTTCCTTCATTTCCAATTCTTAGATATTTTTACAAGCTCCTTGCTTTCGTATGTGTGTTTAGCAACTAGTATCTAAGTAATCCATTTTTCAAGCGCGTCATTGCATTCGATTATGCTGAAAAAACTTGGCGTACTTATGTATTTTTGGAAATATTTAAAAAATGGTTCTATGGAGCTAACCTCATGAGTCATGATGGAGGCGGAAGGTGGCCATAGCAACTCAAATAAACAAAAACAATATAGCACTATTGTCTGGTTGCGGCTAATTAGATGTGTTTCACAAATGAATATCATTTGTGAAACACATTTAGTGTTATTATATTATTGACGAATACTGAAATGACGAATTAATTTAGAAATAAAATTATTGTATAAAATACAGACATTAAATTATGTTGCCTTTTTCATTATTTTGACATAGATTAATTGACATTTTAATAATTACTCATTTAGGTCTGTATGTCAGACCTAAATGGAGTATTAAATAATATGTAACTGTTAAATTTATTTTCTAATTTAATACCATAACTACGCATGATGTTCAAATATTTTTAGTAAATTTTAATTTATAATCCTCAGCTAGATTTGCACACCATATTATTATATGTACACTCCCTGGCATAACAGCGCTCTGTTCATCAAAGATAAGATATGTATTTATTTATCGACGTTAAAAAAAAATAGTAAACTTTCAGTTAAAAAAAAAATATTTTTTACCTATTTACTATAGGAAAGAGTGTTCCACCCATTCATCTAAACACGTTACACATCTGGCCAGAAAAAAAACAACCCACTACTACAGACCAATAAAATATAAGAGGTACTTTACCAAACATTTTCCTTCCTTCCGATTCCTAAGTATTATAGAAAAGATGCCATGATTTATGGCACTAGGCCTTAGTATGCGGGCTCTTGAAACTTTAACGGATTATTCACAGATGTTCGTAAACACCTTTGGCTAAGGTGTTTCTATTGAGTGGCTGCGGGATATCTGTGTGTTTTGAATTTAACCGTCGTTTTCGGCAAATTTTGTATTTGAAGTGTAGTAATGGGGTATTGTGCGATGATGCTTGTAGCAATGTGGGTTTGCACATTAATAAAGTTTCTATTAAAAGTTCAAATTAAATATTCGTCTATTACATCTAATACGCAGTTTAGCAAATAAATATTGTCGATTATATTATTGCTCGGTAGTTATTCTAGTTTTTTACTCAATCATACTGAACGTCAAAAAGGCGCCGAAGAGAGGTTGCTCAAAGACTTCACAACTTTCTTGGATCCCACAAGGCAATTATTTAGGAGACAATGGCGGAATAGTGGATTTGTTTTTCAGGTATTTTAAATTTTAATCTGATATAGACTGTCTACTGTGTGTTTGGTGTAGCAAAAATGCGGTACATATCTGCTGTACTTAGGTAACTATTTTATTGTGCCTACTAAGCTACTGCACGCCTTATGAACCCACAATCAAATCAACGATAAATGAATTTGAAATTGCATTTTTGGCTATGAAAGCGACATCGCGTTTAAGGTGTCCCATACACCTACAATACAATTGAACGTCTTGGGCTAATATTGAATGGTTGCACAATGATTTACTAGTTGATTGAAGAAGCTTACATTTTGCAATAATATTGTAGTTGTACAGGAAGCCTAAAGCTAGGCCGTGCGTAGTTCAACGTGGTTGTTCCATTGCTAGTACTATTGCTAGCTGCATACATATTTCTGCTCGACACTGTATGACAGTGCTATCCTGCTATCACTACACTGCCAGGCATCAAAGTAAAGCGGATCCAACTAATTAGGATGCAAGACCTGAAGCTTCCTGCCTCAATGTTGCCAAATACGGCTCGAAATTGAAACAATAGGCCCACTGGTACACTGGCGGTACTAAAAATAGTACTTAATTTATGTGTGACTCCGCTGTTAGGAAGTTGTGTCGATTTCTTCTTTATGTAAAGAATTGTGAAGTTTTAATGTTAAAAACTACCCAATACAATCCATACCAATTGTATTGGGTAGTTTTTGGAGTGAAAGCTTGATGTTTATTATTTGATTATGGCAATACGATATGGAAGACGAACGAACGGCGGAAGACGATACGTTGGAAGGCCTCCCACTAGGTAGACCAATGACCTGGTTAAGGTTGCGGGAAGGCGCTGGATGCGAGACGCACGGGATCGGTCAATGTGGCGACGCCTGGGGGATGCCTATGTCCAGCTGTTGACGTCTTTCGGCTGAAATGATGATGATGATCATACGATATAGGTACCTATACCGAGTATTGTGATACATCCAGATTGTTAACGCAGTTTGTATCAACATCCGAAGGATTTTAGCCGAATTTTCTGACGCATTACTTCATTATTTGGTAGGATTTATTATTATTACAAGTTAGGGTCAGTCCCTACCTACCGAAGGAGTTTAGCACATCTTCATATCATGTAGGTGGAGTAGGTACCTACTATCATATATTCACTCTGCACATCCATCCCATAGGGTCATGATTAGGCTATTTACTTATCATTATTCATAGTCCATATGTATAGTTAATGTATCAACCATTATCCTTTTTCATTAAGTGTTTGTTTATTTTTCCCCCTAGCTGTTAACTAATTAGTTTTCCTCATTATTCAAACGATGTGTATTTATATTGTAGTATATGACCTTTTAGTATATAAGTTTAGCTCATAGTACATTCGACACATTACTATTTCCGAATTCCTCCGTCTCAAACCTATTGTATCTTAGTTATTATATTATATTATCATTGTAAAATTCTAATAAAGTATGTTTATAATCAGTGAGTTGTTTACTGCGTAACACTATCTACATTGCATCAAATTAAAAAAATCGTCTGAAGGAACGCGCAAATATTGTAACGAATGATGTTGAATTGACTAAATGAATGGCATTGCCGTTGATTGCGTGTGAGACAAACACCCAAGGACATTGATAACCAATAGTGAAATTAAACTTGTACCTTGTGATCCCTAACAAAACAGTTGTCAACTAATATTACCTAAAATAAACAAAGGGTGCCATATCAATTTTCAAAGTACATTAAAACACGTGTCACTACTCACTAGCCATCATTACGAAATCACTGAACCGTGAAATTGTAAGCTTATAAATCGATACACGGGAAATAATACCTTAGATATAGACAGATAAATACGAAGATGCATCGGCAAAATTATTTTCAACAAAACAATTAAGTAGAAAATATCTAATCATCGTGATTACATATTATTTTGATTAATGGCAATATGGGACACGGCACGCGACCATAACTTTCCTTTTTTCGTGGACTGTTCACTGTGGCTCTGACAAAATCTTTTTTTTTTTATATTTGTTCCTACCGGAACAGGCTAATGTCTGAGACCATGCTGCCTAGTCATCAGTTAGTGTTTTTCTCTTCTTGAATTCTTTAGTATGCATTAGAATGCGGATGTAACAGATTCTAATGCTTTTTTGGAGTATTTGGCTGCAAATTGTATCGAGTCAGCCTTCCTAGTAGGCTTTGCAGAGGTAGTCAATACAACAACAAAATTCTCCGCTCCACTATCCCGAGATCGCTTCTGTCAATGATTTCACATATTGTCCAGTTGCATAGACAGTTGAGACACAAAACTACATCAATTTTATATCACAATATCCACTAGGAATCAATTTGCAATAGTATATTATGCAACTAGTGAATAAAGGACGGATTTAAAGCGAGGGCCATTGATGAATCACGAACAAGTGAAGGATTCTAAAAACTCCCTACGGTCGTGATTCATGATGATTGAATCACGAGCATAGCGAGTGATTCAAGTGTTAGAATCCTGAGCGACGCGAGTGATTCATGGTCCTCGATATAAATCCGTTTTATTCAAGAGTTGCATACTATATTTTAGAAAAAATGAGAAACCTCAGGGTTCCACATTTTTTATAAATTTAAGCTGAGCTAGTGTGTTTCAGACGCCAGTGACCACCTCCGTTACGTTACATAATTATAATTAATTAAGCACCAATGCAATTAATATTAGAATTACAATCTAAATAAGTATTCACTAAATATCTTAGACCAAAATCAACATCATTATTAAAATCCTAAATATAAACAAACTCAAAATTAAATCGACAAAGGAGTTTGAAAATCGAATATTCTTTGCACAAGAAGTTTGCATCGAGTATTTTATGCGCAAGGAGGTTGTATAGCATTGAGTCGGAGGTAGAATATGTATTGGTGTGTTCTAAATTCAAACACCAAAACAGTGATTAAAAGTGCTTTTTATTCACTGTTTTCAGTGAATAAAATAAGCGTTTTAGAGGGGGAATGGTATGGGGGAGTGGTAAATAATATTAACAGCCGCTGAACTACACTCGAAAAAATCCTGCCAAAAACTCCTCTGACATAATCAAGAAAATTTTAAGCCTTTTTTTTAAACTATTTCGGGCTTTGGCCCCAAGCCTTTTGAAAATCATGAATAACTTACTACAGAAAGGGAGTTGATTATTTTATCTAAATCTGTTCTTTGGTTGTTTGTCATCTTTTGTTAGTAATCTGCTTATCCAATTACGGAAATAACAGGATCTTGAGTTAGTTCACTTAGTACTTAAACTACGTAGTCATAGTAACGTGGGAATCTGTACCTTTTTTTGTTATCGAGGGACAACCTTCAAAAGGCGTGTGGAGTGTCGGGTTGTGAGATTATTTCCTCACTAAAACCACCCCGGTGATCAAGACCGTTCCGAAAGCCCCTCTGTGGGAATCCATACTTAACTGATAATATAATTAATCTTAAACTGATGGACCGATACTCAAAAGGTCCAAGCAAGAACGAAAATATTTCATCATAACAAAGAGAACAGAACTGGTTTCCCACAGAGATGTTTTCAATAAAATATGTTGTTGAAATAAATACCAGGTAAGTACCTCTTAAAATAAAGGGTTGTATGAGGTGATATTAAAATATCATCTTAACTATCGCCTTCGTAAACCTCCGTTGTCCTACGAAGATGGCTGTCGAACGTATGGTCTGCTAACACTTGAAGAAAGACGTAAAGTGATGGACATGAGTTTGCTCTATGACATACTCAACGGACGCCTTGATTGCCCGGAGTTGATCGCACAGATAACTTTTAACACTCCCTTGCGGCGCACTCGTCATACACCAATGTTGCACGTTCCTCGGCACTCCACAAACTATGCTAAGAATTGTGTACTGACTCGCATTGCTCGAATTTATAACGCGGAATTCTCAGAAGTTGATATGTTTAACTGTAATAAACCTACATTCAAAAAACGAATAGTGAAAACTATGAGCGGAGACGAGTGATAGGCAACCGATCTTCTTCTATTATTCACCTTTTATGATTTTGCTTTTCAGAATTGTGATCTAAAATTAACTTCATGTAAATTTGTATTGTATTGCATCTTTTAGTTTTGGTTTGTAATGTCTGGCATTAGTCCGTTCGCATGTTTTATACATATATCCCAGTTACACAGGGAAACCTATAATTGGCCATAAAAACTGTAATACGCATATATTGTAAAATATTTTTAAGTATCGCTGTTGGTTACCTAAATAAATAAATAAATAAATAAATATCTAACACCTATATGTTTAAATGTGTACTTGTACAAGTACACTATTAAACTAGGGAACACCGAAATAGACTACACTGACGAGTACATATATCTAGGTCAGCTTATAACTCAAAAAGAACCCATGCGAAAGGAAGTGGAGAGAAGAATTACGAATGGCTGGAAGAGATACTTGAGCCTGAGAGAGGCTATGAAAGATAAAAAACTCCATATAAACTTAAAAAGTAAACTGTTTAACACCTGCATACTACCTGTTCCGACGTACGGATGTCAATCATGGGTGCTAAATCATGAAATATTAAACAAACTAGCAACTTGTCAGTACGCAATGGAAAGGAGTACCTATGCTAAATTTAAGAAAGTCTGACAGATTGAAAAACTTCGTCATCAGAAACAAAACAAAAACTACAGATGTAACAATTAAAAACAAAAGACTGAAATGGAGATGGGCTGGCCACGTGATAAGAGGATGCTACAAATGGAGCCAAAGGGTGATCCACTGGTATCCCAGAGAGGGCAAGAGGAAGAGAGGTAGACCGCAAAAAAGATGGGTCGATGATATCAGACAAGTTGCCGGCGTCACGTGGAACAGAGTGACACAAGAAAGGAAAGAATGGAAAAGGTTGGAGGAGGCCTTTGCCGATTGGCAAACAGATCTAGGAAAGATAACCAAACAACAGATATTTGCTTAAATTGTTCATTTAGCTTAAGAATCTAGTGTTATTATACTGTAACTTTAAAAGCATTGTAATTAGTTAAGAGATCTGAATAAAAGGCTATATTATTATTATGTCCTTTATTTAGCTGATTTCTTATTAAATACATTTTTAAATGTTTTTTGTATTAAAAAACATTTAAAAATAATTATTATATGTTTAAATGTATCTAATTCGAAAAATAAGTTACTAAAAAGTTATAAATAAAAAAAGTTAATCCAAAAAATCGAAAAACCCGACTGCTTAAGAAGCAAACTAAAAAGAAGTTAACAAGAAGAAAATCATGCTGTGCAGTCGAAGGATACATATTCGCGAGCTGGCTGACCAAAACCAAATGTTCTTTTATTTTGATAACCCACACGATAGGTTTGGAAGAAATAAAAACATTGGGCCCCCACACTATGGCGCCCAAAATCCGCCATTTTTCTATTTGCCAATTTTAATGTAGCCAGTTACACTCGCAAGGTTAAGACGAATCGATTGCAAAATTGGCCAACGCACTAGGTCTCATTAGGAACAAACATACATACATAGACTGATAAGCACATTACTCTCCTTCGGCAGTCGGGTAAAAAGGCACATTTATCCATGCATAGCACTGACAAAATACTCATGCCTTCTCTGAATGAGAAAACACTTTTGGTCTGCAGTGGTACAGTTACATTCTGGTATTTTTATTAGACTTCAAGCAACATCTTGCCCTTAAGAAATGGCTCAATAATCACAGGACAGTTGCTACCAACAAAGACTCAACCACAGTTAAAATGTCTGACCCATCAATCATGCACATGTCATGGTTCCAATATTTGGCGAAACGGCGTAAAGAGAGCAACCCTTGCATCCTTTGTGATGTCTGTGCTGAGACAGATGTGCTCCGGAGTATGAGCGAGTGTATTGAGCGGCGAGCTTTTGTTGAAGAGAAGCGTGGACAGGCCTTGGCTATTAAAGAGTTAAAGTGCAAATACCTACCTAAGTTTTACTTGTAAATCATTTATGAAACTATTTTGGTGTAAGTACGCCAAAATATATTATATTCATCTGAGGTTAATTAGAATTTCCATTCAGACAATTACCTTCATAGCATCACGCTTACATTATGCAAAAGGAAAAGCAAAGGCATTGGTTAGGTTATGCTAGTATTATATATTATCTATGGTTAGGTATGGTACTCGTAGAAAACACACACACAGACGAAACAGCGAAATTTTTATTTCCCATGTGGTAAACATTTTTCCATTAGCCAGACACAAATCCAGATACCAGCAGCCGTATTGCGTAATGAATACGCCAAGGCAAAGGGCAAAGAGTATGAGAAATCGACCATCATAAAGACGGAAATCCACATCGCGTCCCTCATCTCGCATGTGATTGGCCGATTGGTGGCGTTCAAACCGTTTGCCTTGCAGAATTCACTTGCAGAGATAGTTTTAATAGTTCATTTATTTATATTACTTAGACATTGATAAATTGTCGTCATCCTTGGAAGGATGGACAAAGCGGGGACTATTTCTTGAGTTTATAGAAAATAGATGCCGAAGATCGGATAATTGTGCGATTTTCCACCCTTGTAGCCCTTGTAGCCATAAATAAGGCCAATGGTTTGCTACAAGCACCACTACATAATCTTCGAACTTGCCACCCTATACCTTCTAGATAAATCAATGACTGGTCAAAAACAAAAACTAATCTACCTTTGGAGTGTTAATAAAATTTTCGAGCTCGTTTCGCTCGCTCTTTCACCATTACTTCTCCTCTACCTTTGTGTAGGTATGTAGACGAAGATTCTTTTATAGCAGTCGACTGAAAATATAACCTACAGCTAAATAGGTGAGCTAAACTTTCGAGATCGCTTCGCTCGCTCTCGTAACCTAAGGTTTTAGAATTTTTCAGCATAACTCAATAAAGTTAGAAGCTAGATCCTTGAGAAAGTATCCCACGCATTGACTTTACTGCCGTTGATTCGACAACTTACGAATCATCTCATCATAATCTTCATTGATATTCATAATCTTCACAGCTTGGCTCATCGCCGCAAGGTTGCCTGCTTGTCGGTCTTCTACAGACTGTACTCTGTGAGTGTGCTCAAGAACTCCACGATCTTATCCCATCAGCCCCCTTCTACCATCGGACATCTAGACGCACTGCAAGTTACCATCCTTACCTTGTTGCCATTCCACCAATTCGCACCAAGCGCTTCCAAACATCCTTTATAATGCGCACAGCGAATGAATGGAACTCACTACCTGCGTCTGTGTTTCCGAACGCATTTAACCCGAATCTCTTCAAAGTTAGAGTGAACAGGCTTCTTCTGGGTAAGCTCACTCCATCGTCGACTCTGTCTCTGTCATTGACCTAGACTAGAGTCAAGAGCAAACCCATCAAAAGTAAAAGAAAAAAAAAACTACATATTTAAGTTTATTATTTCAATCTTATCAAAATAAATACAGGTGACGATGTAATGGAGGGGTGGGGGCTTTAAATCTTACGGATCGCGACGGTTTTTTATTTATTTATTTATTTTATAGGGAAAACAAACAGTAGTATACTAAAAATATACAAAGTGTCTTAATCATATATATGACTTAACAAATATACTACCCACTACATTTTCCACAGATTACTACTTACACTAAGACAAACTGATTAGCAAACGTTATTGTATGTAATCGGGGTATGAAGAAACAATAGAAGCTACTGTTGATCCTTCAAAATTTTGATTATGCTAGTTCTAAAGGTATATCTGCTTACAAATAATATATCAATTGCACAAAATAGCTTATTGTATGTATCGACTAAACGGCGTAGCGGTGAGCGCACACCAGCATTAGATTTGCAAGAGTTAGTAGCGAATAGTTGCCTAGTGCGCACCTCCTGCCCTTGCACTGTTCGAGGAACCAGGTAAGACAAACTGTTCACCAAGTCGGGACAATCAAATTTGTTTCGGCATACACCGTATAGAGTCATTGTATCAAAGAGCGTGCGCCTTGACTGTAATGTAAGGAGACCATAGTTTTTGAGAATCGTCTGACATGACGTTTTTTTTCGAAAACATCTATACTGCATGGCTCGATGGTACCTACGTTGAACTAATTCTATAATTTCACAATACTTTGCATAATAGGGATTCCAGATAGGTACTGCATATTCTAATTGAGGTCTAACTATGGACTTGTACAAGTGCAAGAAACTGGAGGGTCGATGGAACTCTCTAGATGCTCTCATCACAAAGCCATACATCTGGTATGCCTTATTAACCATATGTTCAACATGACTATCCAGATGAAGCTTCGAGTCCAACTGCACACCAAGATCACGAAGACAAGTAACTTTTTTAATAATACTATTAGCAAGTCGATAATTATTTTTCTTTTTTTTCTTTTTAGTAAACGTTATACTATGACATTTGGGCAGGCAAAGGTACAGTTTGTTAGAAGAACAATAGTCAGAAAAACGATCAAGGTCTTGTTGAAAATCAATACAGTCTTGTTCATTTGCAATTTTTTTATTAACTTTTAAATCATCCGCGTATAAGAGAAATTTTGAATTCTGGAAACAATATTTAATGTCATTAATAAATAGAATAAATAATAGAGGTCCAAGAATTGAACCTTGTGGGACTCCGTATGTGACTTGGATACTGCTGGACTCGAAGCCATCAATCACGACCTTCTGGGTCCTATTAGTTATATAAGAAATAAACCAACGCAGAAGGTCTCCTCTGATACCATTGAATGCGATTTTATTAAGTAGCAGTCTATGATCAACTTTGTCAAACGCCTTCTGAAAATCAGTGTATACTGCGTTAGTTTGTTGCCTATTGTCCATGTTTTCAAAAAGTTGTGATGTAAATATTAAGAGATTGCTTATGCAAGATCTATCCTTGACAAAGCCATGCTGCTCCTTTATTAGAGCACGATGAACAAATGGGTAAATCTCAACATCAACAAGCCTTTCAAAGAGCTTAGAGAATGCTGATAATATTGAGATTGGACGATACGTCTCCACGTCATTTTTAGAACCACTTTTATGTACTGGTACAATATTTGCGCGCTTCCACACGTCAGGAAAGACTCCACATGATATACATTTGTTAAATATTATAAATAAGGGATAGCATAATGTATTTTGGGTATTTTTTAAAAATATCGCAGGTATACCATCCGGGCCAGGTCCTTTAGTAGAATCCAGCATTTTTAATTCTTTACGAATACTTTCTAAGGGAAAGTGCAAGTTGAATAAATTAATATCACAAGCATCACCAGTAGACGGAGGTTCCCATGAATCAAGATCAAATGTGGAGGGTTCATATACCGAGTGAAAGAAACCAGAGAATAAATTACAAGTTGTAGTAGGATCATAGGCGAAATTTTGTTTGTAATGTACTGTATCGGGAATTTTATTTGCGGTTTTACGGTTGGTGACGTATGTCCAGAAGGCCTTGATATCGGTATTAATGTTATCTTCAACTGACTCTATGTATATTTTATAACATTTATGAGCCACTCTTTTGAAACTTGCTCTATGAAGGGAAAATTTTTCATAATCACATATATTCCCGCGTTTCTTCCACTTTATCCATGCATAAGTTTTATTTTTATATAAACGAATAAGTGATTTTGAAAACCAGATGGGAAAGTTACGATTCCTCTGTTTATGGGTGTATGCGATCCAATAATTTCGTAAAGCTTCACGTAGAACGAAGAGACTGCTTCCTCAGGCGTCAACCTATCCAATAAACCATTCCAATCAATACCTTCAATATCTTCATTAATCCCGCAGTAGTCAGCTTTATAATAATTAAGTTTATTTGGAACTACACTTTTCGACTTACGCGTTGTACTTGCAAATGGTATATGAGTATAAAAGGCAGGATGATAATTATCAATGGGCAAGAGGGGATCATCAGAGGTGATCGTTACAGAATGACTGTTACTGAAAAACAAATCCAAGATACAGTCGTTACAATTAGTCGAATGATTATACTGTCTCATATTTAGTTGCGAGCAAAAGTTTAACAGTTGACGACTTACATTGGAAGTATTATTAGTATCACATTCCATGTATGATGATTTTTTGACCCAATTTAGTTTGGGCATGTTGAAATCACCCACTAAAATAACCTTTACTACACGAGCATCGTCAAGCAACACTAAAAGAGAATTGAGAAAACTAATGTATATTTCGTCCGTAGTGTTCGGTGGTATGTATGTAGCGCATATTAAATTATAGATATCATTACAAACAGGAATTTTAATTATTACATGTTCAGGCAAAACTCAGGGAGGAGACAACGACAGACATGAAGGCTTCAATTCTCGAGAGACTGCTATAAGAACACCACCTCCATCTTTTTTGTTTGTAACTAAACGATCACGATCACACCTAAACACAACATAACGTTGGTCAATAAATTTGTTATCTGAGATGGTCGGTGTTAGCCAAGTCTCGGTGAAAACGATGATATCATAAGCATGCGCTAATATATTTAAATACAAAGTATTAAGTTTTGTCCTGATCCCTCGACAGTTCTGGTAATAAATGGACACATGAGTATTAGCCATTGAATAAACTGGTTAAATCAAAAGTATTGAAAAAAAGTAATTTTAACAAACAGGAACATGTTACAAGACGTGCAATTGACAGCATGACTATTACATTGACTTTTGTAGAGGCAATAGAAGTGTAGATATAATAATAGTAATATAGAAACAATTCACGGATCAAAGGTAGCCTTCTTAAACAGTAAGCGGATACATTATTATTTATAATAAAATAAAATTTACTCAACGGCGTACTATAGCAAAAAACAAAAGGCAGATAAGCAAAAAGTAACCCCGTAGGACAGTGTTAAAAGAACATTCGTTAAATTTATTACTAAAATGGAAATTCTTTTGCTAATAACAATAATTATGGAGAGATTACTTTGCAGCATTACTTGGTATGATTTTCTTAGATATGTCGGCTTCTGTACGAATGGATAACGTAGCCGAGTCCTCCGCTTCTTTGACCAAGATGGTTATATGAGGTATTTAAAAAACAGACCCCAAATGAAAATAATTAGTGACCTCTTGGCTAGACTATTATACGAACAACAAGACACAGGAATCAAAATTTGGCAAAACGTAACCGGCTTAAAGAAAGCATCTCTTAAACTCTTGCATCCTTTGTTTGTGATGTCCGTGATGAGACAGATGTGCTCCGGTGCACTATCCACCGGTTAGATTCATTTTTTTTGAGCGGCTTCTCTTTGTTCAGTCAGAGTGATTGGCTACTGCTTATCGGGGCGATCCTGTGGAGACTCAACTAGAACCTCAAAGGAGTGTAAATGGACATGACATATATATTGAAGGGTCACAATGCAAATAAGATTGAGAAAAAATCCAGTTCAGATATCTTCATAACATGACTTCTGTAATATGCAAAAAGACAGGCAAAAGCGTTGGATAGGTTGGCACAGAACACAAACATTTTTTCAGTAACCTATATTTAAATATCTACGATGTTACAGGGGACGAGATTTTAACCCGGGCAATCCAGGCTACTAGTGCCAGGGTCGGATCTAGGGGGAGGAGGGGAGAGGCGAGCAAGGCAAATCCAAAACCAATTCGTCTATGTGATTGGTCGATTGTTCATACTCTTTGCCTTGCCGAATTCATTTCGCAATAAGGCTTCAGAGCGGCATAAATGACGGCAGGCAAAACTGAACTAACAGCCGTTTTAATTTCATCAGAAAATCTAACTTATTCGTGGTGCTCAAATTTTCAAGCTCGCTTCGCTTTCGCAAGTTATTGGTTTTTATTGTAAACCCATCGTTAAATAACCTAACATTCATCATGTTGTAAAAATCCTTAGGTGAAATTTTGTTCAAGCTCACTTTGATGGCGGCTGTATCACATCCGACAGATAAAAAACCGCATTTTTTTAATAGGTTTTATCCTGAATCTTTTACCACTTTATAAGGTGTTATTGTAAAGACCGGCAAATATTGTGTATGCCCGCCCATTGCTCGGAGCGGCAAAATAGCTGGATCGGGCCCTGATAGTGCGAAAAACTTAATAACGGTTTTATTGAACTCTCTCTCTGTCTCGCTTATGGTCTAGCCAGGTGCACTGGCTATACCATAAGAGGAACTAGGCAATCAAAATTTGGCAAAACGTTGTAATGAGAGCAACTCTAAATTCTTGCATCCTTTGTGATGCCCGTGATGGGACAGATGTGCTCCGGTGCACGATCCACCGGTTATTATGTAGCGAGCTTTCGTTGAAGCTAGTGAATAGCGGATGTGACTTGGAAGGGTTAAAATTGGAAACATAGTTAAAATTATAAAAATAAGATAACTATATTTTATGGCAAAAATTGGAGACGATTGTCCTCTTCCTTATATTGTCACAGCCGGAAATTGGCAGAAAGATTTACAGAAATTATGATTTTTGGGTAAAAAAAAATACATCTAAGTGTGTGATAAGTTTTCTGATAAATTACCAATACATCCACAACACAACGTGTTGAAGAAACAGTGTCACAGACTCTCGATCTGCGCATGTTATCACAAATTAATTTTTTTATTTCTCAAATTTAGTGCAACTGCGTTGGATGCTGTAAAATTCAATCAACTAAAAGACTGGAAAGCCTCTTTTCTTACAAAAGACTGGTATATTTCGTCTTATATTACAAACAGACACGGTACCATTTGTGTAGATCGAACAAAGGCGCATCCACACTAATTCGTCGTCCGTTAGAGGCGCAAGCGCAACAGGTGTAGACACAATGGCCGATATTCGCGCCATGATCCGCCATTATGTTATTATTATTAGCGAATTCTTGTCACTTGTTATTATGTTTAATTTACAGATTATGTTACTTTTATACTTTGAATAGGATCGTTTATTTTTATTTGTTTGGTTTTACACAAATGTTGTTAATGATATATCGGAACCGTTTGGAGTGGCGCTTGGGAGAGGCTTATATTCAGCAGTGGACGTCTTCCGGCTGAAATGATGATGGTCGCGAATGACGACATTTGAATAATGTTGCTTTCAAAAAGTAATTTTCCTATATCTTCCGTCTGTGATTTTGTAATGTGTATAAATACATATATTTGTTATTTTTTTATGCAATTACAAAAGTTAGACATTTAAGTTTTGTTTGCGACACTCTTGGAGCGGTTACGCACTGCATCCGAGAAATGTCGATCCGAAGTAGCCGTAGTACCTACTTCTTGTTCTTGTATCGAAGGTTTCGCACTGTATCCGAACTCCGTCCGTCTGAAATCAGTAAATTTCCAATTTGGATGGATCTCCGATTCTGATAAAGATTAGATGCAATGCGTAAACACCCTACGGGTGCATCCGATCAGAATCCCAGAAATGTCGGTCCAAAGTAGCCTTAGTACTTCTTGTATCGGAGGTTAGGCACTGTATCCGAACTACGTCGGCCTGAAATCATTTCATTTCCAATTCGGATGGAACTCGGATCTCGGATTCGGATAAAGAACGGATTCAGTGCGTAAGGGTGTTTATGCAAGTTTTACCTATATCAGCATTTATTAGGATTGGTTTAAATAAAACAACAACATTTAAATAAAAAACATTGACTATTAAATGCATAATATATTAGGCATATCCACAGATAGATTTTCGAGATAATCGCCCACAATTTCTTCAGAGATATATTTATTAATTTTATTGATAATAATGACATGTATAAGAACACCTTTCATGATTTTCTTTTTAGACCCAAGATTAAAACAATTACAATAATGTAATATATAACCAAGTAAGTTTTGCAGCCAATCGATAGTGGTTTAGCTATGGCTATCCATACTAATATTATAAAAAAGTAAAGTTTGAGAGGTAGGGAAAGTAAAGTTTGTGAGAAAGTAAAGTTTGCGAGGTTGTAGGGGGTCATCTCTGGATCTACAGAACCGATTTAGATGAAATTTGGCGTGGAGACAGTTTGAGACTCTGAGAAGGACATAGGATAGTTTGTATTCCCTTGCGTTGATAAAACACTTTTATTGCATAGCGGGCAGAAGCTAGTATAAAATATAAACCAAGTAAGTTTTGAAGTCAATCGTTAGTGATTTAGTTATGGATATTTCCTATAAACCAAATATAGGTAATAACCAGAGCCCGCTAACCAAGTAAAATGAAGGAGAAACAAAATCAAGGATAAAGTTTGGAAATCATGATGTGGTCATGACCCCCAACATTGGGGAATCGATACAAGGAGAAGTAGGTACCAATTATAGGGAAGCAGAGGTTGATAAGACGCTACTTTTATAGCCAGTAGCATGTTTTGATTGACTGTTCTATGCAGACCTGTTACTCAAACATCCCGGCAATTAGCGAATAACAAGAGTTTGCGCAGTTCGACAACAACAGTTAGGCCGGCAGGCTTATTACGTATATTTTGCAAGAGCAAAACGATAGCGATCAAACGCTTTACGTCATAAAAGTCGGAATTACCTGCAGTGTTGGTATGGTAGGTCCTACACAATTGTTTGCTAATCGCTCGCAACAAAACCACTGACAACTCTTGTAAAATACTTATGTATGGAAGAGTAATTACTGCGCAAAAATTGCTATCGTATTGCTCTTGGAAAAGATACGTAATATGCCTGCGGAGGAATTTTATGCCTCGAGTTTCGGCAACTTTGCAACTCCCTCTTTTCATAAATTTTAATAAATTGTGCAGATATAGACGTTGCAGCCAATGGCGATCGTTAAAGTAACCAGTTAAAACAAGCTTTTTTTAGACTAAAAAGTACGATACGTAATATCGATTGTCAATCCACATCCAATGCGCTGAAATACGATGGCGTTATCTTGTTAGGTTGAAGAGTTGCTATAGATACCGTCCAGCTCCACCATGGGACAGGCAGCTCCGTCAACTAAAGGTGCTACGTGCCTGATATATGATGCAAGAAGTGCAACATCAAATGGGCTGTTTCGATTGAGTTGCTATTTGCTATGTTACGCGCTGAAAACTTGAAACTACGCACTCTGCCTAGAGCTTGTGTACAGGAAGGACTTTTGAGACGAAGCAGTAAAAGTTTGGTAACCCATCCGTATTTTTTTTTCACAATCTTCGGATGCTGTTGGCAATTACTTAAAAAGTTAAGGATAGTCGAACGTTTTTCTGTATAGTTCTCGCCAAAATTCTGGGCCGCCCTGAAGTTGGCTACAATTGCGCAGTAGTAAATCTCGAATAAAAACAGCACTGATCCGTGCCTTGCACATCGGAAAGCCAACTTCAGGCGGCTCAGAAGTTTGGCGAGAACTGTAACGGTTATGGTACCTCCCCTTACTGCCTCATATAAAAAATGAGTATGATTACAGGAATGACATATTTACCTTACACAACTAACAATTGGTTACAAAACCGCCTCCAAAACTTTCAAACATCGACGAATAAAATTTGAACCATACAGATTAGTAACAACATTTTAACACACAATATCACAAATGTCAAGTTTATTATATAATTATTATTGTTATTTATTCAATCAAACAGCGCCTATCTGCAGGATCGGTAGCGCCAACTGGAACGCGTTTTGGATGTAGGTGGAACTGTTACCAGCCTGAAAATGTAAACAAGAAAGACTAATTAAACATCGTCAAATAAATTATTAATCTTATGTATATTAACTGAGCAAATCTTAGCAGGTTCTTCTCGTTTTATCTGAGATCTTCTCTATTCTCTTCTCTTACACAATAGCGATGTTTCCTGGGTAGAGAAATGGTAATTAAATTCAGTCAGTCAGTGAGATTATCAAATAATATTGGACACATACTTTTTTGTTTATCAAATAAATAAAAATTGACAGAGATAAAGCGCATCAAAGTTCAGGAGTGGGGGCTTATGACGTCACTTTGTCAATATAAAGTGTAGTACACCGTGACGTCACACGATATTTCAACGCACTGTATCGTTGTAATTTTTAAAAGAAAAATACGTGTCCAATATTTTCAAGTTATCTAACTGACGAACTAAATAGCTACCCTATTGTCATAAAAAAGTGTGTTTTGAACTAGAAAGTATATTAGAACAGGTTGGCTTTTTCAAAGTTCATTGCAAGGCCTAAGTCTCTGACCAAACTATCATCATTATCTGCCTAGGCTTGTCCCAATTTTATTGCAACTTTGTTGGGGTCGGTTTCCAATATGACGATGAAGCTGAATACCAGTATTTTACATTTAGCGACTGTCTACCTGACCTCCACAATCCCTTGTTAGACTTTCAGGCTTCTGACTATCCGTGAAGACTGTCAAAGAGCTCAAACTATTAAGGGGAAGATAATATCAGTGAGCACTTTAAGAGAGTGCCTCCTCTAGCTCTGTAATCAAATGCCCAGGAAATCATATGGAAATTCAAAAATTATAATGATATCGAAGAAAACATTCTAATCTTTATTTTAAAAGTTGTTTCATCTAGTGAAATGGTAATAGGTATGACCACTAAAAAAATATTTTTTAGTCCGTCAGTTAATTTCCAAAAAAATACTGGGCACGTATGTTTTTCTTTTGTCACGTTCAAAAATGATGACGATACAGTGCGTTGAAATATCGCATAACGTCATGCCTTGGTACACTTTTTATATAAAAGTTACGTCACAAGCCCCCACTCCCGAACTTTGATGCGCTTTATCTTAGTGAATTTTTATTGTTTTGAATAAGCAAAAAATACGTATCCAATATTTTTTGATTATTTAATCGGCGGACTACATAGAATTTTCTGTTTCGTACCCCGTCATCATCCCTACATACATTACGTATATACATTTACATATATTTTCACGAAATTATAAAAAAAAAATCTAAATCTTATTACTGGCATAGAAATTTCAGCACTGCGTTGTCTATGGTTTTCCTATTTTTAGTATATAAACTCAAAAGTGTCAATAACAGGAGGAGTTCCAGCGTCATTGTGGTTTATCCTAACTACCCAAAATAATTGTTCCTAACATTCTACAGCAACAATGGCAAAATGTTTACCTCTAAGAATATATTGGTGATATAGGTGTTGACTTGTTCTTTATTGTCTGAAGGCAACGCGTTGAGCTTCTCCGTGAACAGAGTCGCTAGCTCGCTGATGTGTTTAGTAAGCACCACTGTCATTCTGGAAGAGAAACAGTAAGAATAAGTTTAAAAATTTAATTTGTTATGGTGTACAACAAAGAGTATTGACTTATAGTTTCATGGTGTAAAAAATTGAGATCAATGAGTGTAGACTATATTTGAAAATAAAAACTTTTTACAAAAAAATACTACCGACTTCCAAATAAAAACACTACAAAGTTAAAAATAACTTTCTTTTTGGTAATCGGTGTCTTAGGTAGGTACCTATATTTTTCGTTATGGAAACTGACTTCAAAAAAAAATTTTTTTTTTCACTTTGTTGTGTTTTTATTTGGAAGTCGATAGTATTTTTTTGTAAAAAAGGTTTTTTTTTATTTTTTACATTTTAGTTGTACCTAATATGCAAGTTCTTTAGTATGGTACCTTTAATGCCAGAATAGATTACCTGAATTTCATGAAACTTGATCATAACCGGTGAAATGAGAGGGCACCAAGTTGAATTGTACAAGAACCATCCTTTTTGGAAAGTCGGTTAAAAACTGGCTATCTCTACTCGCATCATATTGTCTCAAATTGAATTATATGTTACTTAATCAACATGTAACGCTGTGTCTCTACTCATTTGCCAAAATGTCTTGTGTATTTACTAAATTATGCCTCTATATTGGCAAAAAATACCATGGCAAAGTTACCCGCGCGATCATTATTTATACAGCAGCCTGACTAAATCGGTAGGACAATTGCCAACAAGAAAACACAACACCCGTCTGCCGGGCGAGCACGGCCTCTCTAATAGGCTTGACTCACGCATTTTATTACGGATTTTACTCCCAAACTGAGACAAAAATATGCGACTCAAGCATATCACAGTAGGCCGTGCTCGCCCGGCTGGTCGGAGGATCCTCCCTTTTCTATGATGTTGATGAACTTACTACCGTGTTACATACTTCCATACGAGTATGCTTACTGTGTGAGTGCGTCGGCCTCGTCGGCGGTGGATCGGCGAGACCTGACGAGAAACATCTCAACCGCCTCGTGGTACTGTACCTCTGACAGCGCAGTACTCTTTGCTAGGTCGACACTCGCTTTTATGTCTACACACTGTACTACACATGATATTGTGACAAGATAGGGCAACGCCATCTAGTGACGAGAGGAAGAACTAGTAGTAACTAGTAGCGCCATCTAGTATCAAATAGCGGAACTAAGCTTCTCGTGTCGAATGAAATTTTCCAGAATGTTCGGCTCTAAAATTTCTAGTCGCTTCGGGAACAGTGAGTTTGAAAGTCGATTGTTCTGGAAGTTTCTCGAATTATCTAGAACAGTATGGAATATTCTAGAAACATCTTCCGTGCTACATAAAGAGCGGTCGGTTTCGTCGTGAGACTGTTTCGATTCGGAAGCGACGCAGAGCGATCGGAAAAGGAAAATAGCGCGAAGTAATAGAATTGTTTTTGTAATAAAGTTTGATTAATTAAAGTCTGCTGTTTAAATAAATTATCCCTGAACCCCAGCTTGTAACAATATTCTTACTTACTGTGTGAGTGCGTCGGCTTCGTCGGCGGTGGATCGGCGAGACTTGACGAGCAACATCTCAGCCGACTTGTGGTACTGTTCCACTGACAGCGCAGTACTCTGTGCTAGGGTTGACACTCCGCGTTTGTAAAGGGTTTTGACTGGCGTTTCGGGGTCTACGGATGATATGTAGTCGAGAATTTCTTTGTATTGTCTGGAAATTATAGTACGGAAAATTAGTTAAATAGTACAGATGGTAATAAAATAATACAGAAGGTTTAACGGCAGACTTATTCGGAGTTGGACTTTTATATCGGTTGACGAAATACTTATTTGTTATAGACATTAAAATCAGCAACAAGTAATTTTGAACTGTCTTTGGGAGTGGTAATGAGCTATCTTAAAATTTGCTATGGCATGCTTAAGCTTTTGGACGAGGTTAGGATCACACTAATTTTCTGTTTTACACCTAGTTTAACGCGATAAACCGTTCATTTTGGGCCGACCAAGTCTTTTCAAAGACCAAACTTTAGGACTGAACCGTTTCTTGATTACAGAGAATCATCATTATGTAACTTAGAACGCCTTTAAAAATCTATGATCAATTTTTAAGGTAGTGTATGGCTAGGGTGGATAAATAGCAACCTCAGGAAAAGGATAAGACAGTATACCAGGAAAAGGTTTTTCTATTGCGCCATACATCAAGCAAGAAATATGTATACTTATTAAGTTTATCAATACAATACGATGGTCTTACTTGACAAGCGGCTGGAACTGTAGCTTAAGTCCTAGGTCTTGTGTGGCAGTTTGCAGTCGCTCGAGGAACGCGTCGGACTTTGAAAGGTCTTCGCTAGGAGATTCTTCCTCTTCCTCGTCTTCTTCAGGCATTTCGCATAGTTCTGATAAAGGTAATGGATAATATGAAGAATAAGGGGAGTTTATGGCATTTAGTTTAAACGTTATAATAAATTTCAGCTTTTGCTATAATATGCTATATTTTAGCATTTGCTGGACTTAGAATAAAGTAAAATTAACTGGTTCTTTAAAAATCAGTCTCGTGTGGTAAGGCCACAGAGAGACTGGGTAGAAATTGCCTAAAAATATCGTTAACCGTCAAAAATAAAAAAAATACAACCAACTAGACTTCCAAATAAAAACACTACGAAGTGAAAATAACTTTAATTCCGGCAGTCGGTGATCTTGTTTTCGTTTTTTTGACTCCGACTTGCGAAATTTAAGTAATTTTTCACTTTGTGTTTTAATTTGTAAGTCAGTTGTATTTTTTTTTTTAATCTTTTGATTTTTCACTTTTTAGTTGTTGATCAATGTACTCAAAGTCAATTAAATACGCAATATTCAGGACTAGCTGACCCCCGCGGCTCCCGTCAACTGGCTACCTGCCTACATAACCAGGTAGGTTAGGAAGCCGCGTTGGGCAGCTAGTCGGAGAAATAAAGTGTAATAAAGATGTCTGCCTACCCGGAAAATATAGTGCTAAAGTTCATATCTTACCAGCTACTTGCTGCAGCGTCTCCTTGATATCTTGTCTTTTATCAGCGTCGACACTGCGTATACGTTCCTCTATGCGCATGCTCACTTGCTTCGATAGCATCTCTAGTGCTTCTAAATGTACGAGGCCTGAAAATTATACAAATAAATATGAGATTAGTAACTTTGACGTAAAATATACTGAATGACAAGTTAATTCGCAGCACCTGCAACAACTTTGGGAATCAGATCATAATAATTTGTCAAACAATATTACATACATACATAAATTCACGCCTTTTCCCATGGGTGTAGGCAGAATCTACAGAACGCCACCTGTTACGATCCTTACATACTTTTTTTGCTTCACTCACATTCATACACCTAGTCATACACGCACGCCAGTTATGAATACTGCGCTCCTGGCCTTTCTGAAGAACATCACCAACAAGGTCTATGTATGTCTTTCTAGGGCGTCCCCTCCGATCGTTTCCATTTCCAAATATATTGTTTGCAGTATACAACAATCTATTAGTTCCGCTTAACCTGGCAACACATTAATGGTGGCTTGGCCCGCATCTGGCCGGTAACAATTTTTTTTATAACTTTGCCATAAACAAAAAGCTAAATTAAATCTAGAATGCTGTTCTAATTCTAAGTAAACGAGCAAGTCTAAAAAAATATATAGCTAGGTTGTTGACGACGACCTTTTGATACACGTCCAAGTAGCATTGTATCAGCGACCACACAGCCCCTAGACGCCTTATAACAGGCGAGGGATGTCTGTCAACACATATGACTAAAAGATCATATACAGGTACTACAGGTCGCCACTCGACAATTTCGAATTAGTTTTAATTTCTGTTTTTTAGTTTTAGTACACCATCACTAAAAATGAGCAAGTTAGTAAGGTACCTAAAGGATTGACAAAATACACATAATATCAAAATTTATACATTCATGCTGTTTGTCGCTAGGGAGTTCGTTTGTATGCTCCATATCATGAAAACTGGTGGACCGATTTTGATGCAACTTCACTATTCCCTAAGTTGAGAGATACCTAATCCAATTAAAAAAGAATGATGACGACCCGATCACTACTTTCGGAGAAATGCGTGGACAAACATACATACACCTATGAAATTTGGCACACGTGTTTAGAATTCGAAGCCCCCATACGAATAAAATATGTGAATATTTTGTAATTCCAACAATATTACATACATACGTGTCGAACTGATTACCTCCGTTTTTTTTTAAGTCGGTAATAAAGGAATCTTACCTTCAAAATCATCAAACAGATTCTCATAATGCACCTCCTTAGCCTCTCTCTTCTCTTCTCTAACCCTGTCATCTTCTTCTGCCTTAGCCTTTGCTTCCCTTAGGACTTGGGACAGTACTGGCTTGTCACCAGCCCCTAGGCCAAGTAGAGCACGCTTCTTGGCCAACCCTGGATCACCATCTTGAAGAACTTCCATGGTTTTCTTGCCTATGGTTTCTAGGGTGTCTAGACCACCGTGGATTACCTTAGTGCCTGAAATAATTGTGAAATCGGGTAAGAAAAAAACCTTTGACAAAAAAGTCGGTGTCAAAAACGAAAAAAAAGGTATCAAAGACACCGACTCCTTAATAAGAAAGTTATTATCGCTTTATAGTGTTTTGTTTTAGAAGTCGGTTGAATTTTTTTGTTTTTCTCTTAAACTTCTCTTTAGTTTTGGTACCTTTTATTATATTGAAAATACGCATTATTAAGGATAACTCAAAAACTACTCGTCAGATCTTGATCAAATTTAAATGGGACCACATGAGAAGCACCAGCTTTCAAATAAAAAGAATCACCAAAATCGGTACATTATTGGCGGAGTAATCGCGTAACAAACGTAAAAAGCATACAGTCGAATTGAGAACTGCCGAAAAGAACAGTTTTTCAGTACAATTCAAGCCCGATGTAAAACTTTCTTCTCCTATTTATTTATTTTGGTACTACTTCTTTTAAGTCCTAGATTAGTTGAGCCTAAAGATTGGAAGACTTTCTAGATTTCAGTCAGCAGGAGATATCGAAATTCGAGATAATTTCTTGTACCCACACTGCATGTGCACACAAAAGATAAATCATCTAAAATAAACTCATATTAAACCAAGAAAACAAAAACATAAAAATCCTTACCAGTATTTTCAACAAACTTAGTAACACCAGAGAAAAGACTCCCGAACTGGAAGGAATCACCAGCATTGGCCCCATCATTGCCGCCAGCACTGGTTCCAGTATTGGTCCAAGCTTCCTCACCTCCAACCACTGTTAGTTTGTCACCAGATGGTGCATTGTCAGGTCTGGTGACTCTGGGTTCTTGGTCTTTAGATTTTCTCCTAGCTAATTCTTCGGGATCAGGAGCACCTATACCTGTTTCTAGGACTGTTGACAAGCCCTGAAAAATCGATGATATTTGTCAGTTTGTGTTGTGGAGATGGATGGCTGACTATACAGCCATGTTGGTGTAGATTCAAAGTCAAGAAAGTATAATTGAAGAGATTAGCAACCTAGTCTCTTCAATTATGCTTATGAATTTAGAACTACATGGATATCATTTGAATCAGATGGTGAAAAGTTTAACAACCATTCATCATCATCATTTCAGCCGAGAGACGTCTTCTGCTGGACATAGGCCTCCCCCAGGCGTCGCCACATTGACCGATCCTGTGCGTCTCGCATCCAGCGGATTCCCGCAATATTAAGGTCATCGATCCGCCTAGTGGGAGGCCTTTCAACGCATCGTCTTCCGGTTCGCGGTCGCCATTCCAGAACTATTCAGCCCCATCAGCCAACCATTCTGCGAGCAATGTGCCCTGCCCACTGCCACTTAAGTTTCGAAATTCTTCGGGCTATGTCGATAACTTTGGTTTGGCGGATATCCTGATTTCCGATGCGATCTAGCAAGAAAACTCCAAGCGGGTGACTAAGCTTTCTGATGAGGGTCACTGTGAGCGACCACGTCACGGTCAATGAATGACAAGCTGAGCCAATTCCAACTTAACAGTAGGTGATGTTGGAATTGCCTGAGCCTATCAACTGGAACCTTCATCCTTCGGGATGACTTTTTAAAAATCCTACCATAGCACTCCTCATCTTAAAACATTAGGCTGTGCACTGTCTGTTCGTGAATTATAGATTTTTTTAAGTAGAAGACCTTACCTGTGACACCTGACTGGTGATATTACTAATCCCAGCTGTAGCAGAACTAAGCCCAGCTGTGGCAGAACTCAGCAGGGAGTCCACGCTCCATCCCCAACCCCACCCGCTTCCACCACCTGTTGATGTTGCTGCCAGCCTTTCTGTCACTTCTTGGATGTTTGGTTCCGGTTGTCTCATTATTGGTTTGGCTGGAGCTGCTTGTGGTTTTGGTTGGTTGGCCTATAATCAATGGTAATAACATGTAACATCAAGTCTGTATTCCCTGAAGGGTTGTGTAGAAGTGCACCAATAGTACACCCAAATTTCCTATACTACATTTGAAATAACATTAAAAAAAATTACAACCCTTTTTACAGTCCATTCAACCGATTCTGAGTTCTATTCCGTAAATATAAGTATAGCATAAAAAGCATAAACCTGTTCCCTACATACTGCCATTTGTCATATCACCAACGCAATAGAAGTCAAAATCGGTTGAACAAGCTGTAAAATGGGATAATTTAAATGTCTAATGTTATCTCAAAAGGAGTATAGTTATGTTTAAATCTCATGTAATAGCGGGCATACCTATTGCCATCAACCAGGCACAAATCCAGACTTCGGGCTCTTATTTAGAAATTCCAGATGGAAAAACACAATAACACTCTGCCCACCCCGGAAATTGATCCCAGGACCTCATGCTCAGCAGTAACGCTTGCAGTGTTCCGTACCCAAGGGTAAAAACGGGACCCTATTTCTACGACTCTGCTGTCTGTCTGTCTGTCTGTCCGTCTGTTACCAGGCTGTATCTCATGAACTGTGAAAGCTAGACAGTCGAAATTTTCACAGATGATGTATTTCTTTTGCCGCTATAACAATAAATACTAAAATCAGAATAAATTAAATTTTAAAGTGAGGCTCCCATACCACGAACGTGATTTTTATGCAGTTTTTTCGCGATAATGGTACGGAACTCTTCGTGCGCGAGTCCGACTCGCACTTGGCCGGTTTTTTGTTGTATTTGTTATAGTTAGGCGAGGGTTCTTATGAAAGAAAAAATTAAGAAAAACAATAATTAGTAAGTAGGTAGGATAGGGTAGGTAAGGTAGGGTCCCTACCCTTAGGGTAGGGTAGGGTAGATAGGTAGGGTAGACAGTAGAAGGGATCAGAGTCGTGGGCACAGCCTGTTGTGTTATAAATGTGAAAATTCGAATGTGTCTATGAGATGACTGCATTTTACATTAGAATTGTTACATTGACCTAACAAGTATTTATTATAACTTTGATTGTCTATGTTCATAAATTATTGTAATGTTGTTCGTCCATAGCTTAAATGGGTCAGTAAAATTAGATAAGATTCGTTTTATTTGATATAACAGAGAAGATTATACATTTCATATGGTGGTAATATTCTGCTATTTTGCATACAGATAAAAAATCAATTTCTCTTTACTTTATGTAAAGAGAAATTGATTTTTTATCCTTGTAGATTCTATTCAATATGTTACCGGTTTAATCAAGCTTTACTAGAAATTGCATTAAAACTAATATTGATAACAATTAAAAACAAGATAATCTGTATAAATTGAAATAGCTTCACTAGCTGTTACTAACATAATGAACAGTGAAAACTGAAAATTATGACCAGCAAATCATACATTTTAGTAAAGTTGTTCTATCTCACGACGTCGGGTTGGTCTTAGTTATATGTTTAAACGCACAGACACATTGTTTCTGTGGGCGTAAGCTTGGGAGCTTTTGAGCCTGACACAGGATTAGGACCAATCCGAGTTAGAACCCAAGTTGAGTTAGAACAACTATACATATTTTACTTTTACATTATCACAGCCTCAAAAATACCTTCTGTAGATCAGCAGACACATCTTCTGTTCCCCAGTCATCAAACTCATCCCAACCTGTATCCTGAGACTTTTGACTCTCCTTTGTAACACTAGGATTATTGTCTGGCTTAGTCTTAGTCTTCTCTGGAACCATACTTTTTGCAGACGGTTGTGGTGCTATGGGTTCAACATCATCTATGTCAAAGTCATCCCAACCATCAGCTTCTTTCTGGAACAATGAATTTTACTTAGAATGGCATAAGATGACATGCTTTCTTCTGAGCAATGTACAGCTGCAAAAGATCAGTTCTGCTGTACTATTGCTAGAGTGGCACTATATGACATTTGGCGGATTTTGAGTTTTTAATACTTCCATTATCGGTAAAATTCTCTATCAATCTCTCTAAGTAGTATTTTTCTTCTATGTAATAACAGGTTCCAGAAAAATAAAAAATAAAACTCCAAAAAAATAATAATAATCAAATTACTATGGTTACAAACATATTTTTGATTAGATTGAATTAATTGATTTAAACTAATAAAGTGGCTATTCGAAAGTGTGCAATCAGTGTCTTTAGTAACTCTTGTTTATTTTGCTACGCTGACTTCCGAAACAAAATTTATTTTTGCAGTTTTTAGTGTATTGCTTTGGAAGCCCATTTATTTTTTCGAGATTTTTTTTCTTATTTAATTTTATCTTTACAAATCAATACTGTTTTAATGCACCGGATCGAACCTCCACGGGATTAAAACAACAAAAATTTAACAGTGTAGTTATTAATTTTTATTATTTTGATTTTTATCTATAACTCAAAATATGATTTTGTCAGATAGTGACACCCTAACTATAGGACGGCAGAGTTAAGTTATATTTAAGTAACATATTGGCAATAATTAAGTAGGTAGGTACTTCTTTCATTGTATCATTGTCAACATCAAAATGTCTCTTGACAGATAATTTTGTGTTGAGTGAATGATACATACATACATAAACTCACGCCTTTTACCATGGGGTTAGGTAGAAACCACAGAATACAACCTGCTACGATCCTTACATACTTCTTTTGATGAGTGCATGATATTTGCATCATTTTCATAATGGTTTCTAAGATTCAGCTTTTCAGCAGGACCCATATTTGAGTTTAATTTATTTGTATTGGCCTTGGATCATAAGTGCTTAAACCAAACCATGCCTTAAACCAAACACATATCGAGGTTACAGGAATCCATTGAATGTGAGACGCACAGGCCAGGTTGACGAGGCGACATTTGGAGGAGGCCTATATTCAGCAGTGCATGTGTGTCAGCTGATATGATGATGAGGTTCACATCCATTTTTGTAGAAAAATCATTGAACAATGATTGAATATCATAATATCATTGCATGTTCCTAGTTCGGCGGGCTGTGCTGGTGCTGCTGCTGCGGCAGCTGAGGCCCTTTGCGGCGCAAATACTGTAACCTAATTGCTAATTACAGTTTTGAGCGGTTTGGGGTGGAAACTCTTGGGTCATGGGGCCCAAGTGCATGTCTCCTTTTTAAGGAGATCTCTCGCCGACTGAACGACACTGTGCGTGACCAGAGGGCTAGCTCTTTCTTTGCGCATAGAATCAGCATTGCCATTCAATGTGGCAATGCTGCCAGTCTTATGGGCACGTTCCCGGATGATAGCGATATGGAGGAGTACTTTGACGCCTAAGTGTACCTTTCTTTTGTATATAGTGTAAGTAGTTAGTTTTAGTAAAAGTTTGTAAAGTTTACTTTTGTTTAGTGTTTAAGTATGTACATATTTAAACCTTTGTTTTAAAAATAAATCCGTTTATATTATAATGAATCAAAATAACTTATTGAATCATTAGTAAATATACACATTGTTCTATTAATGTTAATTATAGTAATATAAACTTGAGCAGATGTTCCGAATAAAGTAATTAGCAAACCAAATGTGTGACTTAGAGGACACTGCTGATTTAATTAGTTATTCTTCTATCTAGGAAGACTTTGTTCTAATATAATCCAAATAATTTGGTCATAAAAAAGCATTAATTCTTGATAAGATACCAAAAAAAAATTAAGTGTGAGTTATTTGAGCATTATATATTATATAGTATCTGTTACACAATATTGGCCTATGTTGGGCGATGTGAAACCGACTTGGAAGATGAGGCATGGCTAGCTTTTAGCAGAGGACTGCGATTGGCGAGGTTGACCGTATGAAAGAATATTGCAAGCCCCACCTGTTTATTATTTTTCTTTCATACATACCACTTTTTCCACCACTGTTTGAGCACCGCTAGGATTTGTTTTAATATTTGAAGGCTTTTGTTCAGTTTCTAATGCATTGTCACTGTAATTTGAAGAAGACAAACGATTCTTCCTTTCCTTCTTGTCTGGGCTGCCATGGCCCTCGTCAGCACTTTCGAAGTCTTCACTGTCACTTGTAGGCATTGTTATTTTATTAATTTACTGTAGTGCCAGCTGTTTTACTTTAAAAAATAGTTACAAGGAAAATTAAATCTTACGAGTTTATTACGTGTTGACAAAACTGCCAACAACACATGACATTGACAGTTCACATGTGAGCGCGTTCCGTAGCTTATAAATCGTAATAAAATGCATTAACTTTTGTCTTGCTCTATCTTAGTAAGATGAAGCAGTATAGAGCATAACTTTTACATTTGAAACATACTAAATAAAATTGGCCTTCCTAGGTTATTGTAATAATTTTCACAATTAAGTGTATTGTTTATACAATGTTGTTTGCGAACTAAGATACTTTTATAATTTTCTTAATTGCTATTTAATTTTAATATAATAACTACTATGTCTAGCTTTGATGAGAGTAAGCAATCAGGCTGAACAGGCAAAACAAATGCATGTTCCTCCTGTTCATTTTACGAGAAGAAAAGAAAACAATTTCAAATTCACGAACGCTCTTACCAAAGTGACTAAAGTTTTTCGTTTGCTAATTTTATTAATTCAATTAATTAACTTGCTTGAATATTCTATTTCTAGTGTTTGTGATATTTAATTTGCATGTTTGTTCTGATATCGTACTTGCATGCTCATTTTTTGCTAAAATTGTGTAGGTACCTACCAGCTCTGATTCTAATCTGACGCTTCAAGTGCTTTAAAATATCTGCTTATTAATGTCAGTGAACCTTTAGTTAGTTTACCTGACGTTGATTTTCATTTGTTAATCTAATAATTTCATTCATTTGCATGTTCACTTGAAACCTACTTACATTGTGGTGGTGGTACTGGATAACCAGAAGGAACTTTTATTTATTGGGATTTCATTTTCAAAATCACAGTGAACAAGGCAGTAATACCCGCGGGTAAGTGCCTAAGTATTAACCTTTTAGGTACCTATTTATAGTGCTCGCCAAACTTATAAAACGTTTTTTTTTTATATTTTATTATCTAGTATACGTAAATGACATTCTTTGATACCTATCTTCTTTCATACATGTCTGTTGTGGTGTGTAGGTATTATTTTTTTATTGGATATTTATTTTCGCTGGTGTTTGTTGATAAGAATAGCAACAGCACGTGAACGGATTATTATTGTCCTTAATATTCCGTAACCATTGTAACAAAATTAAGATGATTCCTCGCATGTAGCCATTCAATTTCAAAATATCTTACGTTTGTTAAAAGTTACAGCACTCTTTTATTCAGTTACGTTATAAGTTGATCAAATTCATTTTGTGTAAATAATGATAAATTTGCTCCGTTTCCTTCTAAAGTTCTGGTCACGTTTTATTTTATCATTTTAAAACACCAATATTATCGTAAGAAAATAAGTTTCTGTAAATCGCCTTTGGAATCGTCATATTTATCGGATCGCCCTTAGTACACTCCTAAGTACAACTAGCATGATGCACGTTTAATTTCAATGCGGGGTGCAATCCAGCGATTGATCTTATTGTATCTACGTCGGTAGGCCGCAGTGTTATGCAACAACTTGCCTGCGAGTTGCTTGCAGGTGGACATGCAGCATTATCCCTTGTGAGCATATGACGTGGATCCACGCGAGACACAATGGCTTTTCAATTGTTTCGGTACTTGAGGCAAAAGAATTTGCACTTACCTACACAATAAAATCTTGTTATAAGTACCTGCGTAAGTACCTACTTAATCTAACTTCTATATTTTTTCTTCTTCTATATTTATTCTATACCTACTTACCTACCCAAAAGATTTGAATTTTCTTTCCAGTCAGATTGCTTTTACACAGAGAGCTTTTACAACAACTCGACGGCAACTATTAGCGCGGTGGCTAACACGAAAAACTTAGCAAAGAAAATGAGTGAGAGACAAAACTCGAACGCTCATCTTATTACGTAAAGGCGAGAAACGCTTTTATAAAGGAGGAAAAAGTATATTATGTCAGGTAAGTCAACTTACTAATCAGCTAGTTTTCTGTCTTAGGCTATGCTGCAGGCTCCCGTAAACAGACGGGAAGCATTAATGCGACAAAAAGTCTTCATATAGTTGTAGCATGCGGCCACGCGCCTATCTATGAGAACCTTTTACCTTTTCTCTGCTATTAATTTTATAGACGACCCTATTTTACCCAGGGTGTGTTAAATAAACGGGCATCGCCTTTTGATGTTATGAATACCTACCTTAAATGTCATGCCTCGAAGGTAGGTAAGTACCTAGTTCGCCACTGTGTTTTGTTTGCATTTTATTATGTCTGTTGCGACTTTGCAGTTTGCGAGCACTATCGTTTTCTAGTTTGTATGAATTTATCTCAAACTCTTCTCAAGTGATTTAATTTTGGGATCAAGCAAAAAAATCTAACGTAGTTTTCTGTCACTATAGTAATAATATGTTCTGTTATTTTATAAAATATTATAAACTGGCACTAAGAGACATCTAACAGAGGGCATGAATCGCTGTCGGATTTTCATTACTGCTTCGAAAATTGAAAAACGATCACCATGTTTGTATGTAGACATTCGTTTAGGTGTCGTTTAGGCACTTGTCCCACCGTCGGTGACTATTTTAACCGATTTCCCAAAAAGGAGGATGTTCTATGTTCGACATTATGTATGTTTTTTTTTTATGTGTGTTAAAAACTTTTTACTAAAAAATACTACCAACTTCCAAATAAAAATAACTACAAAGTGAAAAATAACTTTATTTTTGGAAGTCGGTGTCCATAACGCAATAAATTGGTACCTATGAAAGACACCGACTTCCAAAAGTAAAGTTATTTTTCACTTAGTAGTTTTTTTATTTGGAAATCGGTAGTATTTTTTTGTAAAAGTTTTTTTTATTTTCTCGCTGAAGAAACGAACACAAGATACAGGATCCCGTGTCAATAAAAGATACGTATATATTATTAGTTGATCGCTGTCTGTTCCCACTGCCGGCGAGTACTCTCTCACCACCAGTTTGTCGCAGCGACAAGACCTATCGAAAGATAATACTCGCTCAGCGATAGATACTCGCCAACCAACGAACGCGTGCAGGACTGTCCGCACCGAACGAGCGGTGCGAATAATCGCCCGCCGCATTTTTTTTTTTTTATACTTGGCGTCTCACAGTTAGACCAAAGTGGCCTGCTTCTGTTTAACCGGACTTTCCTGTGGAGACTAATCTAGTTAGCCTCCAGCCAGGCTTCAAAGTTACTAAACCTAAGCGACAACGCCTGAGGGCTACCCCAGTTGGGGTCGAACCTCGACTCAGGGCTTCGCTGGGGGAGGGACAACAACTAAGGCTGGATCTTAATAATAAGGGTGATTCTACCATCCGTTCGGTAAAGCCTACGTGGAGAAGAACGGACATCGCCCGTCGCACAATAACACTCGTTAATAACCGAGCGAGAAAACTATCGGAACAACACTCGCAGACTATTCGCTGATCGTCGGCGGCGGCCCGGTGGGGCAAGTGCCGTTCTCGCTCCGATTCGTTTTTAAGGTTACATGTCTTTACGATTTATGGTACCTACATTATGTAAGTTAAGTCTAACGGAAACTAGAAGTAAATAAAGGAAAATATTTCTATAATAGGTATTTGTCGATACTTATGAATAATTTACGAGCGTCATTAAGACAGATCGATAGTCACCCTATTTGCCGGTCTAGAACATATACCTAAAGTTTTCAGTCATAGTAGGTCAGGATACTTTATAGATAGTTACTTGTTACCGTAATTTTTCGCTATTTCTTCATAATATGAGCTAGATAATATACTTCGATCATCACGTCAGTTTATTTCTTACAATTTCATCTGAATATAATATTGGACATTGGACACTACGCTTGTTGATCATCTTACAGCTTCTGATGCCCTTGTGTAGAGACTATAGCATGATTTTTGAGGCAAGTTTTGAGTATGAATGTGGATGGCTATAAAAAAGGGGCAAATCAGAGAAATTAAATATAATTATGCGTATATGTTATTAAAAGAGAGAGAAAAGTTCTCTGAAAAAGACATCTGAGTCATCACTGAAGATTGAATGACTGCGGATGACATGCTGTGCCGACTTCTACTAAATTTGAAGCAGCGATTTAAGGTGTAGAGAGGATGATGATGGATGAGTGTTGCAACATATTCTCTTACTCTTCGACTCCATACCAATGGAGAGAGAGAAACCATGATCCAGCTCCTGTACTGTCCTCTATACCTACCCCAAAACGTGCAACGCCGTGGATGTGGCCAAGTTTTGTGCGAAACAAATATGAACGACTGTCGTGCCAGCGACTGCGAAGAAGGAGAATGGAGTGTTTGATCATAGCAGCAGGAGTACAGTGGGATAGTTGCATATCACACAGACTCACCATCGATCGGAATCTCTTTCATTTTATCAAATCAACTGTTTTCATTTTGAGTTATACGTTGTCGAGCAGACGAATTTTTTATCCTAATTGAAGCAATGGATTACTAATTCCATTCAGTTGTGATTTAAACAGTTTTTGTGCCTTAGTTTGTTATGCAATTAGAGGCAGTTTTACTCTTCATACCTAAGTGGTATATAGGAATAAGTAGGTAGTCGTAAACCTATTCTCCTTATGGTTGACTCATTTGAAACACACCTACGTAACGGAAGGACAATACCGTAGCCATTCCTTAATGGATTCACTGTAGATTAGTAAGCGGAAATATATTTTTTGTTTTTATTTTTCTGAACTTACTTATATGCAAAATTATAGAAAAATCCTTTGAAATACCCCGTCCAAATCGATTATCTTCAAACTTCTGTTTTTTGTCGGGTCTCGGTTCCAGAGGTACTACTCTAGTTAAAGTTTTGTGTGTGGTCGTTTCTTAGTCTGCACATTAAACAGGGTAGTTGTCAAAAAACTATATATTTAGTCCGTTACTTAGATAACCTAAAAATATTGGACACGTGTTTTTTCTCTTGCCACGTAAACAAAAAATTTCGACGATACAGTGCGTTGAAATATCGTGTTACGTCACGGTGTGCTACACTTTATACTGACAAAGTGACGTCACCAGCCCTCAACTCCTGAACTTTTTTGCGCTTTATCTTTGTCAGTTTTTATTTATTTGATAAAGCAAAAAATACGAGTCCAATATTATTTGATAATCTCACTGACGGACTAAATAAAATTATCATTTACTACCCAGGAAACATACTTATAGTTTCGCCGCATTTCATAAAAAATCTTCTTCTCTTTTTGCCCGAAGGGTAAAAACGGGACCCTATTACTAAAACTAAGCGGTCCGTCTGTCTGTCTGTTCGTCTGTCACTAGGCTGTATCTCATGAACTGTGACAGCTAGACAGTTGAAATTTTCACAGATTATGTATTTCTGTTGCCGCTATAACAACAAATACTAAAAAAATGGAATAAAATAAATATTTATATTTAAGTGGGGCTCCCATACAACAAACGTGATTTTTTTGCCGTTTTTTGCGATAATGGTACGGAACCCTTCGTGCGCAAGTCCGACTCGCTCTTGGCCGGTTTTTTTTCAATGTCGTGCACTCCTGGCAAAGTGGTCGTGGTCATGGATCGTCCGAAAATTTGGTTGCAGATTTTGCGAGTCTTCTCCATATCTCTCTATTCATAAGTAGTAGTACCTAAAAATTAATTTAGATTGCAACTCTATTAATATATATATAATGCGCTTACTGGGACTATTTGAAGAATTTCCATCGAAAAGGTGAAGATAACTTAAGGGCCTTATACCACTTTAGTTCCATAAAACGGTTATTTTCTAAAGCATTCTTCTTAATAAAGGTTAGGTTAAAAGCTTTGAAAAATAATTGATTCATATACCACATTATGTGTGAAACGTGGTTATTTCGAGTAACTGTTATATTTGCTTGAAAAAAATTAATAACACGATATTTTGTCGCTACGAGTACTTGGGGATACTCCTCCAAAACGACTTGGATGTTTAAAAATATTTTTATACACAAATATTTATGGCTAGAATTGCTTCATAATTGAAATAGCATATTGTAGGGTGATCGCTACAAGACGCTTTGCGTTAGCCTCTTTTTAATTTGTCAAAGCAGGTCGGTGGCAATTATTCAAATTTTCACATTTCCTGACAAAAAAACAAGTCATTTTTTTCTCGTACTGGCAGACGAGATTTTATACAAAAGGTTTGGCTCTGAAATCATCAACTAAATTAATTATTGGTATAAGTATGTTTTAAAATGGCCAGCAAAAATATGACCATGGCTATGTCAATTCTTGTGCGGAAAGGACAGAAACTCATTCCTTGTCGTTAGGCCGAGGGTACGTGATATTCGACTCCTTGGGCGCGCCGGAGCTCAAGGACCGCATGTTTCTGCGACTGAGCTCTGTCAGAGACACCAACTATCGTTTCGTTACCAGGGCATGCCTCAGTTGCCGTGTGACAGAATGGAAGACTGGGCAGTCCTGCCTGTCCCTAACAAGAGTTTATGCATCATGAATTCATGAATCAAAACTGTTATCAGTTGGGCCGGCATCGGACTTTATCCCCGGGACAGAACGAATGACCTCTGGTATACTTGCAGTCTTCGGGATGTCGAACATCTTTCAACGGGTTCCGTACCTACAATTTTGTTTAAATGGCCTGAATTTTTGGGAGAGGTTCTACGGAAGGCTGTTTTGTTCATCCAGAGTGGATTCCCGACGAATGGCTGTTATCATACTTTTAATTTAGTTTTTAACCGACTTTTCAAAAAGAAGGAGGTTCTATGTTCGACTTTGTTTGTTTTTTTGTTGTGTATTTTCACCGATATCTCCGTCAATTGTGGATTTTGAAAATTCTTTTTTGTGTTGAAAGAGTATGTTCTGAAATTGGTCCCATTTTAATTTGGTGAAGATCTGATGAAAAACTTCGGAGATATACAACAGAACTCTCCAATAAATAACGGCAAATCTCTCGCGATTGCTGCAATCACACATCTGTTTATTGTTTATACCATATCATAACATAAGATCACGACAGTACGCTATTAAGGGGTACGCAGATCTCTCATTTCACCGGTTATGTTCAAGTTTCATGTTATTCGGGTTATCTATTCTGGCATTATAGGTACCTTACTAAACTATTTGCCTATTAGGTAGGTACAACTAAACAGTGAAAAATAAAACATTTTTACAAAAAAATAATACCGACATCCAAATAAGAAAACTACAAAGTGAAAAATAACTTTATTTTTGGAAGTCGGTGTCCATTACGCAAAAATTTGGTACCCACCGAAGACACCGACTTCCAAAAATAAAGTTATATTTCGCTTTGTAGTTTTCTTATTTGGAAGTCGGTACTATGTTTTTGTAAAAGAGTTTTTTTAACGTTCATTTTTAAAAGTTTTATTTAACGTCGTTTAATTTTCCGTTATTAAAATTTTTTATTACCTTACTTATACTTATCATGATATGGAATCGTACTTTATTTGTATGCCTAACCCATCATTAAACCGGTTGCGACTGCGTTGAAGATTAGGTGAATTCAGCTGCCAAAAAAATTCACTCTAGTTTTTGTTAACTAAATATTTAGAATAATTAGTACGATATTGACAATTGCGTCTTTCCTTTTTTTAAATAAAGTGTTTTGCCTTTTTCTATTTCTTTTATACATTCGGTGTTCAAAATTGTACGTTATCGTTGCGTTAAAAGGTTTTATTTTTATTTTATAACGCTACAATATGTAAATCAAAGATTATTTTGCAAACAAAACTGTCCAAAAGGAAGTTCAATATTGATATTCCGAGCGGGCGCACGGCCAGTACTGCGTTAACATTACTGGGGAATCGATAGTTTAATTTAATAACCACACCGTTCTTTTGTTATATAGCTAATTAGTGAGCCAGCCCTGTTAAAATTAGTTTATGATTAATAGTATTTATTTACCTTTCTATTCTCCCATGATTTGGACCGAGTTTTCCAGGTAGACTCAGGTGATTCCTAACTGTCATCATTTTCTTGTCCATATTCCAGTGTTTTTAGGGTCGCTGCAACATTTTTCTTCGATGCTTCTTTAATCGGAATCTCAGTTGTCGCCCTTTTTACACCATACCATCTTTCTCAATATCCATCCATCTTTTTTTATTTGATGTTCCTCTCCGATAGACATCCTCATTTAAATTTAAAGTCTATCCTTATTTATTTATTTATCTCAATTACTCACTGCACTTACAGTTTCACCCAACACCTGCAGAGAGTCAACAATTTCACTATTACACCATACTAAGTATAGCAGAACATCTTTAATTAGTTATGACAATTTTCTCATTCTTCTTAAGGCGATATATACGCCCCAATGTAAACGAAGTACTGACCGCGCGCCCGCTCGGTGCCAAAACATCAATATTGAACCTCCTTTTGAACAGTTTTGTTTGCAAAACATTATTTGATTTACATTTGCTATGTCAGTTATGAAGAATTTCAGCCATCAATTTTTCTGTGTAAAAATATTTTTAAACATCAAAGTCGTTTTGGAGGAGTATCCAAAAGTTGCGAAAAAATATCGTGTTGTTAATTTTTTTTTTAAAGCAAAACTATTAGTTAAACGAAAAAACCTTGTTTCAAAAATAATTTAAATGAATCAATAATATTTTTTTTTTTCAAACCTTTTAACCTAGCCCTTACCAAGGAGTATGCTTTAGAAAGTAACCGTTTTATGGCACTGAAGCGGTGGAAGGTCCTTAATAACTTATCATAACGTTCTGAAATTGAAAGTTAAATTGAAAAATATGGGTGAACAAATAGGCCTAGACTAACCTATCTTACCTAAGCTATTTTTACTTTGTATTTATTTGTTGGCGAACAAAATCTCTTTACCTAAATTTCTGCTTTCTTCAGCCGATTCTTGAATTTATTAAATAATCAAAGTAAGAATTAAGAGGTAGTCAATTGCCATTGTTAATACTTTTATGGTTGAAACTAATTGAAGCGAACGTTTACAGCACAAAATTAATCATTTTTATGTTCCTACAATCCTTCACGTATCCGATCGCTCAAATCGATTGGATAAACTAATAAAAATCGCAAATAAGTCTATTTTTAACCGTAGTCCCAAAAAGGACGAGGTTCTATGTTGGACATTGTATGTTTCTTTTTTTTATGTATGTTCACCGATATCTCCGTCAATTGTGGACCAATTTTAAAAGTTCTTTTTTTGTTTGAAAGAATATGTTCCGAAATTGGTCCCATTTAAATTTGGTGATGATCTGAAGAAGAAAATCGAAGATATACAACAGAACTCTTCAATAAATAACGGAAAATCTCTCGGGATTGTTGCTCTGTTTATTGTTTATACCATTTTATAACATAACATCACGCCAGTACGCTCATAGGGGGTACCTACGCAGATCTCTCATTTCACCGGTTATGTTCAAAATTCATGATATTCGGGTTATTTATTCTGGCATTATATACCTTACTAAACAACTAACAAAAAAATACAACCGACTTCCAAATAAAAAAACTACAAAGTGGAAATAACTTTATTTTTGAAAGTCGGTGTCCATAACGCAATAAATTTGTACCTACGAAAGACACCGACTTCCAAAATTAAAGCTATTTTTCATTTTGATTTTTTTTTAATTGGAAGTCGGTAGTATTTTTTTTAAAGGTTTTTTTTATGAAATAATAATAAACAAAAGAAAAGAAATATTATTTTAAAGCACAGACAAAATCAAAATGCTTATGTAGATATTATTTGGACAAAAGACGAAAAGTTTTTGTTTGGCCGATTAACTCATTATGGTTTTGTTTCCAAAACAAACGTAGACTTAAAATAAACTAATTATTGTAACAGAATGTTAATAGGTCTTGGACACAAGCTTAATAGTTTTGCTACTAAAATATTACTTCCGTCGAAAGAATGTCAGTAGCAACCTTGTCTCTAAGTTTTATATTAGATCAAAATTAGTAGGTCATATGTGACCTACATCTGAGTTTTATGAAACTACAAGATAATCATAACACAACACAGTAAGTTGTATATAATATTATGGCAACAATGTTATTATAGCGACAGATAAACATACCTAAGTAGGTACTATATATCAGTTATTTGTATGTAGGTATGCCCGTATATACGTACATACGCTGTGGAATGCAATCTATACGTATACACGCCCGTCTATACATATTTATACAGCGGAATCGTAAATAGATTGAATGGGTATGTACCTACCTACTTTTTGCTTACATTGCCAGTTCGTTTCACAGTCTCCGTACCGTACATAGCATCAGTCAGTCGGCACTAGTAGACCATGTAATGTAAACATTAGATGGTCGAGGAATGCATTTAGACAGTGGGTGCTGGTAGTGAATATTATCATGTGCGGTGATAACGTGGCTGCGAGTCGGCGGGGTTTAGTCGGCGACGCGGGGTCGCGTGGTGCGGTCGCGTGTATCGTTCCTATCGCTCGAGTGACGTACGGAACCGCTTCGTGTGTTCGCGCTCGCGTACGCGCCGCATTCCATCGTGGGGGCCCTTCGCCGCTATTGGCCGATCCCGCGTGACGTCACACCTCGTAATGAGGTATTCAACATGGCCGTGTAGCTAGTTCGCGAGTGTGCTTCGTTACTCGTTTGAATGGATTTAATCAGTGAAATATGCCAAGGAGACGAAACGGTGAGATACCCTTGCCCGACGGATGGGATTACGCGAGGGACTTTGACGGAAAACTGTATTTCATCGATCACAACAGTAGAAAAACGACGTGGATCGACCCGCGAGACAGGTAAGTTTTCCAAAGAGAAGTGTTAACCCGTAAGAGCCCCATGTCAAAACTTTACATTCCAATGCGATTTCTAACGTTTTCTGATTGAATTTGAGTGTTGTGGTCGTAAATATCGGGAGTGCACGTGATATAGTTGGTTCTGTTGAAGTTTCAAGTGTTAAATGCAACTTTAAAATAGAATAAATCGTGAAAAACAAACTGTTCCTTCGCCGCGACGCTGCTGCACTCTAGTGGTAAGAATGCGCGTCAACATCGATTTCACACGACATTCCACTATTTAGTGACAACAAATGAGCTAAACACAAATTATGGTTATCATTTGTTATCCTTTGGAATGTGTACTGTCGTCTTGTTTTCGTATGGGTTCGGATTTGGTGAGCGAAGCAGTCGGTACGCAACAAATGAGGCCACGGAACTGGTTCATAGCAATGTTAGTGGCTGAACTGGCGCAGAAATAATTCGTTGAAGCGTTTATGTATTAAGAATGAATGTGGCATGTTGTCTAGATGCTGGTGCGGTCGGTGGTTTCGTAAGGTGCGCGTGTGTGTATGGTGCCGATGCGTGGAGAACGCAGTGGGAGATGGAATGCAATGCATAGGCAAGTTGCGCGGTGTGAATGACAGGCCGTAGAATGCGGCCCGGGCCTGCGGCGATGGTCGCGCCTTTCTAAAGCGGCGCACTCCCCCTCCCCGCCGCCCCGCGTCTCCCCACACCCCCCTTCACCACCTCAGCAAGCTGCAGGTGCTGCACAACACATCCCTATTAAATACCGATCATGTCTCTAGCCGTATCTATTTACCATAGTTAAAACTACACCTGCACCATTGTTTTAAAAGTTAACCTTAAAAACCGTACACCTGCACTTGAAAATGCATGGTTACAGTTAAAACCGGTCAATTATCACTTTGGTGATGCTAAACGGCGGTGTAACAATTAGCGGTAGTGATGTCTGTACCATTAAGAAAATGAGACATCCTAAAAGGCTAACTGTCCTGTCAGTGTCTAATGTTGTTGTATAACGGACAAATAAGATTTACCATAAAGTTCTGGGCTAAAAAAAACAAAATACCGTTAAATGTTTTGCAAATTTATAACATAAAATGCAGTTAATTGCAAATGAACTTACAGCGCTGAGTTGCAAATGGACATTCAATGTAAACTTCTGAAGTTAATGATTGAAACAGGACGAATTTTTACAATTTTGTGTTTCATTTCTAATGCACTTATAGTCGCACATATCTCGCTAATGTTCAACTTTACAACCGACTTAAGTATTGAACAAATATTGCATAAAATGCAAATGTGGATTAAATTGATTCAATTTGAGAAGGTACATGAAAATCTGGTCCCGGTACATTGACACCACAATAAAATTCGCCGCTGACACAGGAAACATAAAGTGGTATTTTTATTGAACCTTTTGGCAAACTGCATTCCATACTTCTCGACTTTACAGTATGATATTTGAGACGTGGTAACCAACTTGGCACACCAAAACATACGACGATGTAGCTTTTCTGGTTGTGGTCCTAAGTTATCCGGATTGCATGATGTTATCCCACAGCAAGCGAAAAATGAATAATGGAAAGTTCAAGATCCAAAACAAGAGTAAGTGTGACTGGAAATTTTGGAGTTAATTGGGGTCATAGAGCTGCTATCGCAAAATTGCCCACTTAGAACATTGTTTTGAAAGAACCAAGAGGATAGTAAAACAGCAACGGCAGTCAAAATTGACCTAGAATTTTGGTGTGTGGAGCGGAGGTACCGCGGATGTCACTCCAACGTCGACATCTACTTGCGCGAATCGCACACACAATAAACCGAGCCACTAAGCCAATTTATTAATGCTAAAAATAACCCGGCCACGTCTCGGGCGCATACGACGCTATTAACCTTATACGGAACCTAAACGTTGTACTATGAAAAATGTGCCCTCCGTCACTGCCTTTGGCAGAATGCAATTATTCACCTACCATAAGAATGTTGTCAGTTTAGTAGAACCGCCTTTTTTTCATGCAGTGTAATGGTCTCGTTTTGACGACGAGAGATCGCCGTTTATAACGAAATATTTGCCCTTGAATTTCGATATATATGGCTGTTTTAACAAGATAAAGATCTTTATAGAGTCGTTGGGGGCTGAGACTATACATTTACGGTAATAAGTGGCTTCTCAAATGCTTCTGTAACGAGATGTTGCGTGCGAATGAGCATTTTGCGGTTTTCGCAGATCTCAAAGGCAAGTGTGATACGTAATTAGATGAGCGGCATAAATAGTTTAGAAAAAAACTAAACTACATAGAAGTGTTCGACAGCTACGCATTGTGATCAGAGGAAAAACTACTTATTGTGTCTTTAAGCAAGGAAGCGGTGAAGACAATGATAGCGTCGATTAACAAGCGAATGGGAACTTATACCTGTGTTCGCCGGTGTTTATAACTTTAATTGTAGCGGTTGAATGCAGTTTCACTAAGCCAGTACATTGTTCTACTGCATACCAGAGTGTTGCGTTCAGTTGATCGTTAATGCATAATTCTATGTTGCGAGTGAAATCTGCGTTAGTTGTCTATGCGTACTTGCCTAGGTGCAGGCAAATTGTATGTGAGAAATACAAGGATGCTCGCGTTGGAATGTTTCAATGCGATCTGCATGTCTGCGGTCGAATAGCTGGTGGCGTGATGGCTAATTTTATAATGTTGTTCCTTATACACTCAACTAAGTTGAAAAACAACGATATTACAAGATACAACTCTAGAAATAGTTCCTTCGATTACAATGGCTGATACAATATATCTTCTCCAAGCGAATCTCTACCACATCTAAACAGTTTTCCTAAAGCAAGATTTTATAAATATAATCAATCGTGTTTAACGAAGTTATCTTCACAAGATTGTGTAACCCAAGTATGTGCTTCCCACGCACTGCACAAGTTCTGAGCTCCCTCATGCGTAACGACGAAGGGGCTGGGCATTTTACAACGTTTCTTGACTTTAATCGACTGCGTTTTAAATAGGTTTTTTTGTTCACTTTTGAACCTATTCAATTCGCTTAGGTGCAAGGATTGTATGAATGTTTTGCAAAGAAGATTTACAAAACATTTGTTAAAGTGTGTACCGCAGGGTGCGGCGCGTGGCGGCGAACGGACGCGAAATAGCGTACAACATTGTTTATTCTACGCATTCCTCTCAGATAAATATGTCCTTGGCGATTTTATACACCCAGACGCGCGTCGACGCCGCCGCCGCCGACACCGGCTACACTGCAGATTTATTTTGATTCCAACAACTAATAAGACGAATGGTCGTTTAAAAAGTCTAGAATCTCGACGCGCGAAACCAATGTAGGGGCACTTCTAAATCCAATTAATTTATTAACACCTGACATCTAAAGAAACTGTAAAGATTATTTCTAATTATGGAAATATACAATCGTCGACTCCTCCTAATTTAGTGTAACATGTTTCGAAGGCGAATTGAAATCCGTTTAGTAGTTATCGTTATTATAATGAAAATGTGTTTAAAATCACGCATGTTTAAAAGTTATCTATGTGAGCATGCGATAAAAGCTGTTCTGCTCTCGTTTCTAATCAAAATTGGCATTCCTCTCTTATCTATATGCCGTCAAGCAGTTGTTTACCTACTGTAACTACTTTTTCATTGTTGTGCACAGTTTGAGTATCTTCACAACGTTACACCTTTTATTTAGTTCTGTCATTCGGAACTCTATATATGGTCTAACGTGTATTTGTATCGGCTAGCCCATAACTATATGAACTTAGCATTAGTAATGATAAACTCGCAAAATATGGTGTGTCGACATAGCGGGCCTCGGAATGGTCGGATGGAATTTCTGCGTGTTTGTCCCCCCATATAGGGAGTGATAAATTGACGATAGTCGTCGCTCATAAAATTGTATAACTATTTGCTTGATTTGCATAAGTTTGATTAGCCTTCGGAGGGCGCCCAGACGTCGTCAGCTTAAGAATGTTGCCTATTTAATATTTCCTCTATAAACTTTTGGGACGATTTAATGTCCACAGTAAAATGTACGATTCCAATCTGTCGGTTGATGGAACGAAACCGATACTTTACCGCTATTCGACTTAAAAACGTCTAATAAAAATTAATATCGTTATTTACGGGCGTATTCATTAAATAAATTTCTTTTTTTATGGGAAAGTAATTAACGACGCACTTAATAAGGTGAACATTAGTATTTTTTTGTTGATGATGGTAATTATGGGTTTATTTCCTATAGTAATCCTGGCATTATGAAGATACAACACTACGGCGATTGTAAAATTCTCTATCATTCTCCGCAATAATTGGGATAGATATCATCATCATCATATCAACCGAAAGACGTCGACTGCTGGACATAGGCCTCCCCCAAGCGTCGCCACATTGACCGGTCCCGTGCGTCCCGCATCCATCGGATCCCCGTAACCTTCACCAGGTCATCGGTCCACCAAATTTATGCAAATTCGAGCAGGTGTTGTTTCGTTTCAATCATTTCAATTTATTTGCTCACAAATCGTATGCCTTAAATACGTACATTTCGTATATCCTATTGCCAATATTAGTACCGTGAATGGTTTAATTTTTAGGTGTCCATAAACAGAGGCTCGTTGAGGCGAACTGGCACAAATCCTTGATTTTGAATAAATTGTTGACGACCTGCCATTTGGGCGTGGGCGAAATATGCGACAGCAGACTATAATGAACAATTTTCTCATTCCAATATGTACCTTGTTCCTTAGTGATACTAAGCTATTTGGGTTTCCGAATTTGCAAATGATCGTAAGCGGTGTGGTATGCGAAAACACCTGTATATAATAACGATTAGGTGATAGTGTTCTGTTTGCGTCCATGGATTGTGTTTACAGTTTATTGTTTTGGTAACTTTTCACAATGACTATATCTACTAAAAATATATCTGCTCCCTTGTTTGCACCTTTATTTGAGTTAGTTTTAGTATTTGTATATACTCTTTACATCCTTTATCTGATTTTCCCATAATTTGCCATGTACATTGTGTATTATGTAGTGCTGAATACATTTCCTTGCTGCATTTTTGTATTACCAAAGAAATTGGGATCAAGTGTGTAGCAGTAAAAATCGCAAATATTGCCCCGACCCCATTCCACGCGGTCGATCATTCACGAAACAATGGAGCGAGGAATTTCGTTCCTCAACAAACATTCGCAGAAGCCCAGCGCCTCCCATTCATTGGCGATGCGTTCGCGCACATTGATATCTGCTTGTTTGGCCGCTGTTTAATCCATACTTTCCGGTCTTGACACCGCTCTAATAACAACGATATGTGAATGGAGCCGCTTTGGTGCCATTCCTACCTAATGTTTGACTTTCTACCGCTGGGAAAGTATCATTCATTTGTGCAGTCGTGAAGTTGCCGGCAAACATCGTTACAAGCCATTAGCAACATTTCTGCCATACTTCGAGGGCGGTATTCGAAGTTGCAACAAGCAACCGCTTGTGATTGCTTTTCTACATTCTGTAACTATTGCATATTTGCATAATGAGAATATTTGAATGCCGCAGATATAGTTAAAATTGGTGTATGTGTGTGTTTTCTCAATATTAGACGTACTCTTCTGTTTTATGTATGTAAATCTTAGAACCGGTCAGTCAAGTCGATGAATGGGCAGTTTTTTATAACATTCGCTTAATTAATTAGTATGCATCGTTAAAAATAACAAAAAATACAATTATAAATTACGACGATCATAAAGTTTTGTTCCTGCGAATTAGACTACTAGCTGATTTACTACGACAATTTTTACAACGTCGTGTCTGAGTTGTGCCGAGATTTATAGCGTTTAATCGCCTTCATCAGACTGTAGGTACTTTTTACTCAAACAAGCAGCAGAATGGGAGTGACCACAATGCAATATCAATTAGAAATTCCTGAGTCTCGGCTATATTATAAGCGGGGCGGCCGACAATTCGTCATTCTGTAATCTGTATAGACATTATTTAGACTAGGTATCGTATTATCGAATGTTTGTGAGCGGAGTCGTGATACTCATGATATTGTGTCGCACGCGCCGCCTGGCGGCGTGACGAAGGCGGCTGGTATGCGGCGTGATTCAAACGGAAACCCTATATATTCAGTGTTTATGCAACCCGCTGTCCGTCCGTCCGTCACTTCTACAGACAGCATGCAACATTGAATTGTATAAATTACGTTCGATATACGAGTTTATTTTGACTGCAGGTACTTCAAATTAGTACAAATACTAAATAAAAAGCCACAGAAAATAACCTCATATTGACCGTTCCCAACTTCACATTACTTGAGATATTGCTAATGAAGCTCGTAATTCATCAAAATAAGAAGAAGGATTTCGAGATTTCAAAAGCAGTTAGTGTCAAGATATCTTTAATATTCAGATCGGAGCACTTAATGTGTGTATATTCTCAAGTCTCTTAAGACGAGCATGAGACCTTGGTGGCAATGACGTGACATGCGTTTCAACAACACAGTTCACACTAGGCGTTGGAATGTCGTTTGTCAATGATCGAATAACGTGTGACGTCATGGCGTCACATTAGCCTGCTGCGTTTACCATCAATACATAATTACCACTTTCGAACGATTGCCGAGGCAATTTGGTGGATATATTTGGTGATTGGTCGTGACGCAAGATGCGAACAATGTTTATATGTGTGGTGTGGTTACTTTAATGCATGGTTCGGTTCAGATACAAATTTTATATTCACGCATTGGATCATCCGGTCGGCATGCATCGACGAATCCATTTCAAGTTGTGTTTAATTCGATTATAACGTAGTACGAATGTGTCAGCCGAACGGAATGCGAGAGGAAATCACGTTGACCCCTAACACGATACCTTTTGTGGCCATCGGAAGGTTTATAATCTTCCTGTCCGTGAGGATATTTCAACAACACGTAAGGATTTATTTAAATAAGCACAAGCACATAGGATACGTGACATCACGCCGTCGGAATTTACTTATAACTTTGTAAGGAACAGGTTATTCACCTAACATTATTATCCTTAGCCGTGTCTACTGACACAGTTTCATATGACAGATTATCTTACAGACTAAAATCTAAGTGGGGCAATGCCCTCTTGGAGTAAAGGAGTAAAAAAATCGAGATTGTTCCGAAGCCTAAGGAATGTGCATTAAACGGGCCATCCGGATTAAAATATTTCCCTGGCGGTATTTATAGAGCATTAGTAGGTGTGCGTGTTCGTCTGTCGGTCGGTCGATATGTGTGAGACAGCATGGCACCACCTCCCACCAGACGTGCTCCAAGTTTGTCGTAATCCAGGATTTGGTCATTGGACTTTCGAAATGGTACTTGGATAACATATGACTAATAGTCTAATCATTTAGATTTACGGTGAGCCTTTTGATTCTTTGGCATGTTGGGAGGACGTTAACGTGATTTGGCTGATTATTGTCACGGTAATGATATCTAACAGTATTCTATCTTCATACAAACGGACGGAACGCGAGTCATACCTACGCGCTTCGAATTCAGCCAACACTCGATACACTACAGTCACAAACATTCACGAACGGTGTGATGGTTTTGTAAGCAGTAAGCGTGCGATTTGTGAATATTTGATTGAAATAAGTACAAGTACTTATTTAATATGGCAGAGAGCAATTATAGACTATGTTTTAAATTACCTGGAATCTCCGTAAGGCAAGACTATAAACGAAATTATATACCTAACCTACTGGTACGTAATTTGTTTTTTTTTTTAATAGATAGTTCGCTTTTTCCGCCGAGTAAAATACTTGGATTTATAAATAAATAAGTGGATAGGGTGATAAAGTCACACGAGTGACCTACGCTCGGGTTAAAAAAAAACTAGTAGGTAGCTTCCTACTTATGTCCATATATTATTGAATTAGACAAAATATCATTATGAAATAATTACCATATCATTACCGTGTTATTGTTTTGAAATAAAGTTTAGTTTTTTAGAATCTGGGATCTTAGTTGAGGTTTTACACCTGCAATGTCGTTAAAATCTGCAGGGGCATGTAACTAAATAGTCCAAAGCGGGCAGCAACCTTCGTGTTTCTATTTGCGGCTGCAGAACGGCGGTACATTGGCCTTCTCCCGCGCTATTTTCCAATGAGACTGTGATGCACTGGCATATCGCACGGCATAGCTCGCGGATTTATTCGCATCGATTACGCGATACAGCTGTGTGTGAACTCAATTCTGTTGCGAACTGTATTATATGTGAAAACTTGTACCGAGAGTGAGGTAAAGTAGAACAAATTATATAATTGTGAGTCGGATGTGATTGCTAAAAAGAGGATTCTTTTTTACTTTTCAAAATATTACGTAAGTACCTACATTTGTTTATGTTTTATGCATTTATACAATAATATGTATTTACTAACTCATATAAAATTGTAATTTAATGGACCCTAATTGTTTCAACAATTAAAACCAAAACAAGACATTTGCAATTTTAATTACCTACTACCACATTTATCAGAATGTGAACTTTTGTTTATGATGTTCACTGTAGCGATTAATGTTCGTATTGTCTGAAATTGCTGTATTAGCTTTAAAAGAACCTAGTTTTGGTTTATCTTTACCCAAACATTTAAATCAAACACTATGAAAAAGAAAAGTTTTTAGCCTTCAATAGTCTCAATTTACCAAATTACTGGTAATGGTTCTTGACTCTTGATGTCTTCTGTTTGAACTTAGCGCGTACGACAGGTAGCCAAATTCTAACGCAACTTGATAGATGGCGCTATCTTAAAATATCGTCTAAACCCAATCCAGTGTTTTGTTTTTATTAAAACTAAACTTTGACAATAGCTTTCATGTTCTAGACAAGTGCTTCCGCGATATTTTGTTGGAATTCCATTTAAGATACGCAGTGTAAAATCTTATCTACAAAGATTGCGTTAACACTTCCATTTCTATCGACAAAATGAATGTAACAATACATTCATTATTATCATTGATAAAGTTGTTTCTAGTACTATCTGAGGAATTCGACCTTATGCTGTAAAAATGAGTTGTGTGCTAACCAAATGCGACAATCTGTGTAAAGGTCTTTGCGGATTTTCTGACACAGAAACAGAAACAATTAAATATTTATCTAGTATTATAGCACCAATAATTCTGTCGCTGAGGTATTTGATTGGAGCCAGTGTTTCGTTAACGTGGGTGCGGGCGAGTGTGTGTGAAAGTGTACCTGTGTGTGCGGCTAGGGATTCCGTGACACGGGTCACCGTTTCCGAGAACTCGACTCGTCTTGACGTCCCGCTGACAGGACTGGTTTTGCCGTTCTCCCATAACGCAGCAACATTGTTTCTCTATTTGTCTCGCTCACTTTTACTACTCTCGTATCTCCCTCTTGCTCTCACACCGATGCATTGGATGCGCACACGCACGCGCCCTCTATCCCCTCACCTCGATAAGAGTGATCGTGTTTTGAAATGGACGCCGCATTCGGTAGCTGTGCGGAAGGAGTAACGAATTCCCATTGAAGATCTAACCCTCTCGACTTTATCTCAATAAATTATTGTAACAAAAAATTGAAGTGGGTACCTTTTGCGTTAAATGTAACGCTTGATTTTAACATTTTTTTTTTTGAATGTTTTATGCTTGTTGGAGGAATTCATGAATGTATGTATTTAAATAGTTATTAAATTGAGCTGTAAGGTGTTGATTATAATTGCATGTGAATATAACCTTACACGAAGTTATACGCACTCATTAAACAGCCTTTACTTGATTGCTTACTGTAAATCAACCAGCAAACGGTAAAACAGAATCACGCGAACATCGAAAACGTCGATTTCAAAAGTTGCACGTACACCGAACTGGACATAAACGTGGCCAATTAACCGAAGAATCTTATTTAATAACCGACTACCGTATAAACGCCATATTAAAAGTCACGAAAACCGTTAAGTGGGATGCGTATGAGACACGGCGTTCGGTTGATTTCGTCACCATCGGAAATGCGAGTGTGTCCGCTTTTTGTTGATGAACTGGTTGTACGTGAATCATGATCGAAATTGTAGCAACAGTGGATCAGGTCGGCGGCGCCAGCTTACCACGCCCTGCGCGCCAGCTCCCGGGCACCCGCATCGCCCATCATTAATTATTCTCATGCCACAACCTGCCTGTATTATCTGCACGTCTAGGCACAACTTGAATCTAGAAACTTGCACTTGTTTTTTGTTCAATACCATGTTTTATCTATAATTCCATCGCGCTCGTAACATTACATTTTGAATCAGAAAATCTTTAATGTAAAATATATTCTCGCTTATAATACTCACTGCGATTTCTTCGTCCTATATAACGCAGCAATTTGTAACCTAATTGCCTCTATTTTGAACGATGTGATTGACTAACGAGGCGCTATTTCGACTGGTATAAATCCAATGATATTGACCGCGTCCTCTTGATCCCGTAACTTCTAAATTGATTGAAGGCTAAACGATTTGAACGGTCTGGTGATTAATCTATTTTCGAACTGGTAGCTCTTAAAGTCATAAGATACCTATCGGTGTCGAATTTTTGTGAGACGTCTAAAACAAAATTGGTTGGTTTAAAGGAGGCCAGTTACTTGTTTACACACAGAGTAAATACAGAATCGTTCTAACCAGTCCACGTTACCGAATGGCCAGTGAAATTATCCAGTCGAAAGATTCGAAATAATAACTGGAGCTTATTATTATTTTGCTTTAATGATAGTTATAGAAACACAGTAATAGGCTCGCCCCTGGTCGTGGGAAGAACGCTGGGCTGATGTAATACCTTCTATGGGAAGCTTTTTTTTCCTTTTGTATTTGCTCGACTTTTCTGAAACGTGTTTAGGCTTTTAAAATGTTTTGTGCTTTATAAACGTCTAGAATGTATGTGTTTTTGTTATAGTTCAAATCCTTTGCTAAGAAATCTTTCGGAAACTCAAATCAACTTAAATATACACCAGAACGTGATGCAGAACCAACGAATATTATATTCGATTTAAAACAATTTTCTGCGCCACAAAACACTCTCATCAACATCTGTATTCCAATTTTACAAGAAAACATTGCTATCCCAACTAGCCTCAATTCTAGGATCACAGTACACAAGCGTTTCCTAGACTCAACAAAAAACGTTTATTGTTCCAGATATACTAAGCCACAGACATTCGCGGACTGCATTGGCAATGAGCTGCCTCTTGGATGGGAGGAGGCCTACGATCCACAGATTGGACGCTATTACATCAATCATGTCAATCGTGAGTTAACACCTGTTCTTTATTCGGCAGATTTTTCAACAGAACAGATCCCTAATCTGTTCTCCGTATTTTGTGAAGTAGCATGTGTTTTGAATATTGAGATTAATCGTCTTTAAGATCAAAATGTTATACAAAAAACCATATACTATATTGTTATATAGTTTCATCATTTGGGAGAGTTCAATGCATACTAATAAGAAAGTATTTTTAGACATTAACAATATCTTGAAAACCAGTTGTATTGGTAGCATGTCTATCGAATTTTCGACCGAGAAATTTACCTATATCAAGATTAGCATACTGAGTAGCGAAATAGTGGCCTGTATTAACAATGCAATAATTCATTTTAGCACAATGAATTGTTTGTACCGGTTACAACAGGCTAACTCTTATTTATTATCCCCTGGATTATTCAGTATGTCGGGTGAAAAATGTACTACGCGGGAGGCTTATGAAGTACCACGGTGCTTTAGTTATTCCCTATGAATTATTGAACAGGTTGATTCATGTCTAGCCTATAGAATGTTGCGACTGTTGCGGCCACCATCTTGAATTCGATATTTGAAATCGAAATGCGCAAGAGTTTTAACGTCACACCACGAAAAATAGATGGCGTTGCGCGTATGTTGGGATGCACATCCATGCAGTCGTGACTCGTGGATATAATGTTTTTATGTGAATCCCTTAGATTATTCTATGGCAAAGCACTAAATAAGTCGTCTTATGAATGGAATGTTTACGTATCGTTTATTTACGCAAATGCATCTTCGTGAGTCGTATTGAATTGGTTAGTCGTTGTGTAGATATTGCTTCGCTACCGTGTAATCTTACATGCAGATACAATAAACGTGTTGTTTTGAATTTTTAATACATTTCTAAAAGGCAGAATGCCCAGCATGAACATTATGAATAAATAGTTCCTAAGCAGAAACTCTGTTAAAGTGTTAAAATTACACACACGTAGATATAATAACAAATTATATTATAATAGCAGATTTTACTAACAAACAAAAATGCATAAGTCATGGCCTGAAAACAAGATGCCAAGGTTCTACAAAATATGGCAAAAGTAATATTTCTGCGGATATAACTCACTATGATAGCGCACATATTTCGTTCCGCCTTTTAAAGCAATGCTGAGAACATACTAAAACTAGGCTCGGCAGTGTCAAACAAATAAGATAAACCACATTTACAACAGTAAATTATTCCTAAAGAAGCAACTTAAATCCAGTTTATAAATGACTTCTAACAAACTTTATGGCGAGTGTCGAAAACTTTCAACACGACAATATAGTTACCTATCTACACGACGCTATAAAAGGTAAAAAGGCAATAATGACCGCGCTATAAGATGGAAAACGCGCGATATCTGACGACCCGCGAACACCCGATAACGGTGTGCGCAAACGCACGCTGTATACATTTTCGCACGACGCTCACGCATTCTTATGCATTATTTATGAAGACCGTAGAACTTTTCCGCCATTTTCTTACTTTTTTTTTGAGACCACCCATCAACTCTTGCTGATCGGATCGGCTTTTGATCGTAGCTTGTTAGTTTTTATGTTTTTTCGGTGTTAATTTCTGAGGAGTCGCTCGCTCGGTGCAATTTTCTACAGTAATGGTTGCTAGCGTTGAGAATTTAAGAGTCGACGAAGAAAGACCGTTTTATTCGCATGAAAAACTCTGAAATGTTATGTCATCTAATTTTCCACGGACGTCAATACTACTCTTACTACGTTAGTATTTGATGAAAATACGTCATGTGATATTAATCAATATTATTATGAAATAATAGGTATGTATGCAGCAATTATTGTTTAAGTACAGTTTGCGACGTTAGTTATCGGCAATGTTTATTCTGATAAGATTAAAAATATTTTTGATGAAATTCACCGAACTTTCGTGACTACTTTACCAATTTGGAAGTAAATAACGACCACATCATCGCTTACTATCAGGTGAGATAGTCAAGCGCGAGCCTATCAATAATAAAAAAAGTCTATAAATGTTTTTTTTATAGACACACTGTCGCGACCTTATCTTAAAAGAAGAATGTCTTGAGAGATCTTGCAATAGTGATTAACTGACGTGCCTAATTAAAATCATCGTATAAATAATAAGTAATTGATTTTCATGTTGATTGAAATAAAACAAAGTAACTTTGTCGTTATACGAGAAACAATATTGACTTTACGAATATAAACATTACTCTGAAACCTGTAACAGTAAATATTTGCTTTAAAATCTGGGTTTTCCCTGATTTCTATCACTGTAATGTACCCAGTAAGATTAAACTGAAACATTTGTACAGCAGAATCTTCGAAATACGTGCTGCCATCTATGTCGTCGGCTGCAAACATATGTATATCCAAGCAAATAAATTCTCGGAGCTCATTATAAGTATTTGCCAGGCAATGCTACACGAACTGGAATATTTGTCTTCAGCTAATTTATACATAGGCATCCACAACAAATTATTATGCAAAAGGATTCAAATAGGTTTCATTACTGTTCATTTTACTAGATCCTATCACAAAAGACGAACATGCTTGTGCGGTTTTTAAATTATAGACGATTTAAATAACAATTTTCCCTAATGCTATTACTTAAACTGATTACAGTTTAGATACTTTTAATTTAAATGTTGGTTGTAGGAAATTGGATGTTTATTTAGTTTGATGTGGAGAAGGGTTCTATGCATATGTTAGTTACATGCATCCGCGCAGCTATGCGTCACATTTATTGTTCTGTCATTTTGTTTAGGGTTGCTATGACGATGGTAGTGGTTACTGTTGTTGTTTGTCCCATTCAAATGATTGGTCAAACAATTTATATTGTATACGGTGAAAAAAAAAACAATGCGTAATACTAACTAAAGTCAGTTCAATTGAAATACCACAGCTTTAAAGATAAGTCAAGGCAATTAAATAGAATTTATATATGTGTAATTTACTTTATATTTTCCTATGACGCATACTCTAAATTAAGCGGCAGTAATGAAAAGTAGAATCAAATACATATATATAAGGGAATATTGAGTACCAAGAGCAAAAATAAACCCACTACAACCAACTCTCGTACAAAAATAACTCAAAAACGCTTTGTATATTCATAAATTCCAGCACAGTAGCCCTACAGTGTCCATTTGCAATATTCAATACAAAATGCAAATGACCCTCAACTCGTTTGTGGTACCTATGGTGTTTTACGCGTGTAGATCGTTTGATAGCTTACCCATAGCCTAGACGCCATCGCATAAATTCTCCTCAATGTTAATTGATAATTAAAACGTATTCGATGGTATTTTATAAGGTATTACTCATTTTAAGATTCTCTTCTATTGATATTTAATGTTCGATTTTAGTTATGGTAGTTGTTTCGTTTACTGCTTGTGTAATTTCAACGCTATCATTATTTGTAGTCTTGAGACTCTTTTGATTATTCATTTTCAGAAGGACTTACACAAGATTACAGATTTTTTTGGAAGACATCCATTTATAAGCTCATGGATGTGTGAAGTAATCAAAGTCGTCATTAAGGAAATTTAAATCAATTACTTATGTGGATTTATCGGTTGAACTTCCTACTGCTTTCCACGATCAGCATACCCAAAGGAATTTACCGCACCATTACTTTCTTACAATATATGGCGATCGTAAAGAAATTTATGATAAAACGGTAACACATACAGAATTATATCTCCTCGTAACCATAATAGCGAATTACATTCGAAGTGGCGTACTAATGCTGAATAATGCGGTCAAATTAGATATGAAAATGGACGACGTTACAAATTTTTCACCCATCATTTAGAAGCTCATTTCTTGCAGATAAAATTATTCATCACTAACGTGGCCAGTCGTTAGCGTAATAATGAAAACATAGCTCCTCTTGCTATGCATTTTTCGCAATAAATGTTGTAGCATTTAATATATAAATAGGTTTATGCTGCCCAGTTCAAGTTGTTGTATTCAGATGGGATCTTGATAGCTTTCATTCAAATAATACGTCTCCTTTAATTGAATGCTTAGAATCTAAAGGTTTTCAACAAGCTGTATCTTAAACATTTCTCCTTTCAATTCCTGCACAAATCTTTAAGGATCCTAGTTTATATACTAGAACCATATATATTATCCGCTGGTGCTGTTAGATACTGCATGCAAGTCAATATAAATTCACTGGAATGTTAGAACTTGCTAGAGAAAAATTAAATTCAACATCGAATTTATTTCCTACATGCATACCGTGTTAAAGTTACTAAATAATCCTGTTCAAGGCATAATGTTAATACGGAGAATTCGCACCTTGCAGATAAATATAAGCAAAGTAATAAAGTAATTTTAATTTACAGTAAGTAAAGGATTGATTGCAAATAAAAGAGCACGACGAATGAGAAATAATTGACATTTAAGCAACATCCATAACTGAGACGGAGCAAGATTATCACATGAAGCTTATAGCACAAATAAAATAAATATTAACATGCCGATTCATAGACAAATTGGTAATGAAATAATCTTACAAGATCAACAAAACATTGACACACTCATTAACGATCGTATCACAGTTATCAATAGAAAAGGACAAGCAATAATGAAGTTGAAACTGAGCGGTGCAATTAATTTTAATATTTTTCCAGTATTTAATTCTTTGAACCTGGTGGTTTGCATACCTGTGTGAATATGCATAATATGTTACTTTGTTAATGCCTCCTCCACTTTACATATTTAGTTTACAGCATCCATGTTCTTTATCAAGGTATGCGATCTCCCCCATACCTATTTTCTGCATAAGCCCGCAATATTTATACGCTTCATACCAGCTTTTATTTTACACCGCGCTGCGTTGAGAATTTCATTTGATACTTTGAGTTCGCTTTCTTGGTTAATTGGAACTGAGCAGTAGGTATTCAATTTTGTTGCAAATTCAACGACTGTATATCTTTTTGAATTTTAATCGAGTCCCACAATGTGTACTTATGATACAATTTTCATTGATTGTTTACTAATGATTCAACAATGGTGGCATCGCTTTCATTTGCATGTCTTTTTAGAGGTGTCACATCATTCAAATAGTTTATATAGATGCGTTAACTTCGTGAGCTTGAATATCAATAATTTTGGCTGTGTGTGGTCAATTTCCACCGTCAAAGGAATCAAAGTCACGTGCATGCCTTGTTTATGGTTCTTCGGGTTTGATTTAACTTTGATATTGTTTATTATCGGTTTTCGAAAGGAGCTCTATGAATAATTAAGTACGACGTGACTTTGATTCCTTTGTTCTTACCTTGAAATGTGTGTTATAATAATGTTTTCATGACACGTTTTGTCTGTGTTTTTTCTTCTCAGACATAGGGACGCATTCCATTTGTGACTTGTTCATTTATTGCTGGAAAACCAGTCGCTGATTTCATGTCTTTATCAGGACCTATTTATGTAGTTTTAGAGTATCTTTTTGCTTTATTTGCCTAGTCATATAGCAAACAAAAATTAGAAACTTGCCTCGTTTTAAATACCAACTTTAATCCTTACTGATATAATATCTAACCATGAGTTGCTTATTCGTTACCTATTTGATTAAACACTATCACTTTACCTTCATCGCGAACAGTAGCCAAATTACATAGCAATTTCGACGGCATTGTTTCTCTAATCTGATATAAAGTGAGTAACAATCTGCCCGTAGAATCGTTCCGGCCTTGTCGGGTTCAGAATTGAGAATAATAATTGAAAGATCGCCGCATGCGTACTTTGGATGTCACGCGTTGTGCGAATGATGGCGGAATGCAGCTGCTCGATGATGGCTGACTCTATGATTGGTTCCTGTCGCTATGTGCTTTGTGACTAAATGTGGATCATTTGCTTAGTGTAGGTCATTTTATTTGATACATCTAGTAAGTGTAGTTAGTTATGTCTATTAGGGTGATTTGTCATTCTAAAGATGAGATGAATAATGTTACTAAGGCCCAGTTTTTCATCCCTAGTTAACTCAACCAATGGTTAAATATGCTAACCAATGGTATCAAATTTCGGTGAAACGCGTTTATTCTTCTTTTCTGAATCAAACAAATGGTCCTATAATTAAATCCCCAGCTCATTTGACCGTTTGTGACGCTAACAATAAATGAAAAACGTATTTTATCGATATTTTAAACCATTGGTTAGCATATTAGCATATTTGAAACCATTGCTTGAGTTAACTAAGAATCAAAAACTGGGCCTAAGCACAGATAATATAATACTAGCATACAGATGCCTCATCTCATACAAAGAAACCGTGCCGACGTAACTAGCGTTTTTCATCTGATTATACCGATTATTTTTTGTACATCGATCGCGTTCGGTTCCGTTCCACAGTGATAGATAGATCACCATCTATATCCGTGGAACGGAACCGAACGCGATCGATGTACAAAAAACTAATCAGTATAATCAGTACAGTCATGGTTTCTTTGTATGTGATGAGACACCACTGGCCTAAGTAAGGAGTACTTAAAGATTTCTATCTCGATAAAAACAAAATTATTATAATCTAAAAAAACTAGTTATCATCCAACACAGAATTGACTACCAAAAACACAGTCAACTTCGCAATCAGTATTTCAGATTTAATAAACGACCGTGAATTTACAATCACGCCAAGCCTCGTCCCAAATGTCACTATCGGCTGTAAAAGCGATCGCTATCAGTGTTTACTGAATGCCAACATTATCAAACACTACCACAGCTTCGTCATTAATCGGCTGGTAATCAGCAGCCAAATCGCATAGTTTGACGATGAGTAAGAGGGCCTTAATCTGATTCGCATATCGGCTTGCGGTTACAGCGTATTTGTCTCAAGTAATTGAGCACGGATTCATTAACATGCCATTCGCTTTGAGTATTTTCTTTATTTCAATAGGTCGAGATTTTAAGTAATGACTGTGTATGCATAAGGCTAAGAAAAACAAAAATTGGGTAAGCCTAAACACGAGGTTGACCTTTGTAAGCGATGAATGATGCGAGTACGCGACACAGAAAACGTAGATCTATCTTTAAATATTAGAGCTCTGGAGAACAATTTTATATTGAAATTGTTTTAATATAACGACAAATTCTTGTTACAGAGGTGACGCAGTTGGAAGACCCGAGGTTAGAATGGCTCAGCATTCAGGAAGCGATGCTGAGGGAGTACCTCCACACAGCTCAGGAGGCTCTCGAGGTTAGTACTTTCATTTAAAACCTCCTTTTTGGCATACACAAAAGATTGTCAATAGCAATAGCGATTGTACTGAAGACAATACCAATTGATCTCATGAATCAAATCACCCATTGAATCAAAAACATGAAAACATCGGGTAAAAGACAACCCAATGACCAATTTTCAAAATATCGTATGTCATCTATTTTCTTACATTAAACAGCCCTGAAATCATTAAACCAACATGAAAACCTACGAATTAAAAAATATTTGTACTTAAACCTGAGATACTAAAAATTAATTTAACAAAAAACCGAGTGTATTTCCCGCGACAATTTGCCGTCCATGTCTCAGAGCACTTACTTTGCATCGATTAATGGTTTATCTTGGTTCATCAATCGATCAGTTTCATTTTAATGTGCTGATACGAAGGCAATGTTGTCGATAATTTCAACTTGACTTCATCGTCTATCGAGGGCAGCTGTTACTTATCGGACATTCATCGATAAACGCTTTAGCTTGTATCAGTGGAGCAATGTCACTGGATTTAATTTTAACTCAATTAATTTGTGACTTTGCACTAGATAGTTTGAAATTGATGCGCCTTTCTAGATTTTGATGTACTCTTAGTGCTCAGTATTAATGTATGGCCAGTCTGCATTATCTGGTAATCGGGAGATGTGGTTAATTTAATTGCAAGAACTCAGTTTAATGGATTTGTTGCCCAAATCATCTTGACCTAAATCTTCGAAAATACAGTATTTAGAATGAGAGACATAGTTGAGTACCATAAAGTTCTAAACATTCGCGGGGGAGAAGCATCTGTAGTAATCTGCACATGAATACAATATATTGACAGCGGTGGGAATAGAAAACAGAATTAGCCTCGTTTTGTGTGTCATTTGGACTTTCTGTAGCGGTACACGACCATCAAGTTCATGGATGTAAATGTCATTTGGCGTTGCCGTGACCCTTTTCATTTATATTCACCGTAACATTACCTACTGTTGTTGCTAAACACTCAACAATCTCCATCCCGCTTAACTTTTCGACACCTGATATAAAACGTGGTCTTTTTCAATAAACTATTCAAGTGTACTTTAGTTGGAGTGTTTCCTGTAATGAGAAGTTGATGAATATAAAATTATTCAAGTACCGTATTCATTTGAATTTGTTATCTGGAGTGGAAACGTGATAATATCGCTCTACTGTCTATTATGCAAGTTAATAGTTAACAATACGTACAATGTATATTGCCATTGTCAAAGGTTGAAGTCTTATCTCTGTCGAGAGACATACACGAATGCATATATTAAAATAAACATAGTTGTTATACTTATGAGTAACATTAATTCTTACGTAACCGAAAGGCATTTTTTTTCATAAAAAGAAATGAAGAATTCGATGATACAATCCGAGAAATCTGTGAATCTGAAGAAATAATCAAAGGAGGAGGAACAAAAATTACAAAAAAAGATTATAATGAAAATGTGATGAAACTAAATGAAACTCGGCTATCTATAATTAATGTGCTCAAAGGCACATTAAACACTCGTTTAGTGGCTTCTCCGGCAGATAACGATGGAATGTGATCGTGCCCTGATACAGAGATAAGAGATAAGTGGTTGCGGTATTGTTTCGAATTGAGCACGCAATGAGACGGGACTTGATGGATCAAAGTTCAGTCAGGAAGCGAAGTTGTACGCAGTTTAGTTTTAATTTCTCATCATTTGAATTAAAGAAAACGTGGGGTAAAAGATGTTAGTCATTTCAGTCAATTTAAGGAGATAGAATTTTCTAGAAATGTGTTTTAGAGAGTTTTGGTGAAGTTTTTATGAATAATTCACGCATGACTGGCGTTGTTGACGTCCAAATGCCTATTGGTGTCAAAATGAATAAGTCCACAGTAGACCCAATTTTAGACTTTTGTAAACCAAATGTTTTAAGTGTTACTGAATGTAATATACCTATCCATCACCCAAAGAAATACAACATAAAAATTTAAAACTGCTGAAGTGGACGCATATGAAGGTCAAAGTCATTTGTTGATCTAAGATCATAAAACTTAAATGAATAACAATATTAAAAGGGCTTTACATACAATAGTTAGCCTATACAATATTTAATGATTAAAATATACGATTGTAATGACAAGCAAAGGTTAAAAAATACTTCCTGATTTGCTGATTGAAATTTTGATTATAACAAAAAAATATTTTTCGTTTCTTAATCAAAGTACATTTATATTTTGTACTTTAATTTCTGTGTCATTGCAACTGCATTTAAAATTCTTTGGTATGTAACTGAATTAATATCCAAATTATTGTGTGGACTTGTCCAAATTTATCTGGAATCTTATGTGGCATTTAAGATTATGAATGCTGTATTACTTTCTCAGGTCAAGCGTAAAATCAGAGAAAATGATAAAACCACATAGGAGGCCATTTGAAATAGTTTCCTGTTACATACGAATACTAGGTTATGGACTTCAAACATCTCACGTCCACATTCGCACTCCGAATACCGTTATCACGACGAATCTGCATTTGTTTAGAACATACGTGATTTTACCTTCGTTTTGAGATTTTATTTAGAACCAGAATCGTGATAGTCTCTAAAAAACTTAATCTACAGTTAATTTTTTTTATAAGTTTTGTTTTTGCGTTCTGAATTAATTTGACTAGATTCAGAAGGCGATATATATTATTATCCTTTTAGGCTAACTGCTTCAAGTTTAGGAATTTGTTCCAATTAAGCCTCGATTTTCAAAAGGACTTGGATATACGTAATTACTTTATTTCAACTAACAAATAATACTTTAGACCGATTACTGCAGCGTGAAGGAAATGATATTTAAATTAACACAATTTCAACGAATGAACCTTGATATTTAGCTCTAATTAGTTTGCTCTCAACTGTCAAAATATTGAGGCTGTTATGTCCGAGAAATTTCAGAGTTTGCTACAACGTAGATATAACTTTAAAAGGTGCGAAATACTTTGTTTCTACTATAAAATTCAATTTAACTGAATATTTCAGGGTGTGTGAAAGAGTAAATTTTATTTTACGCCTCAATTTAGAATATATATTATATGTCACCGGATTATTTTCGATATATTGTGAACAGATAATTTAAAATATGTAGGTACCCACAATAATGCCCACCCAATTCGTTAGGATAATTTTTTTTGAGAAGAAAGTGTACAATATCACTCTGATTTACGGTGAGTTCAATCATCCGGTGACATAAATATTCATAAAAGCAAAGCTATCCAACAGTTTCATCATACCTACGTATAGTTCAAATACCTACCAATCAACACAGTAATTTATATTAGGAATGCGACAGACGTCACAGACGCTAGATAGACTACCAGCAGTCATCTTTGATAACCTTCATTCTGCCAATTGACGTCAATTGATTGATAACTCCGGTGCAAGTAAACAAAAATATACATTAAAGTGATCAATTACCGTAACCCAACCCAAGACCTTAGACCTGCGTAAGCGCAAATTGATGTGGATCTGTTCGGAGTAGGGAGATTATAATGTACTCTGTCATTATTTTCATGTCTGCTAGATGGTTTCTGTCAAAATGTCGTATTGTAATAGTTATTCTGTTAGATATTGGATGAGCGATGTGGAATTTGTGGGCTACTTTCTTTGCGCTTTGTTGTTTTTTCTTTTACTCAACTTACACAACTTTTGAACCATGTTTGTTTAGATTCTTTACCCTTTCAGTTTCAAATTTCAAGTCCTCATAATTTATTTCCTAGAAACGTTGATATTTGAGCTTATAACGTGACTCAATGTTTTCTAACAATAAAACTATGTTGTAAAATAGTTTGTAGATATTCTATCTCGCTATAAAGCTCGCATAACACGTTTGCTTAGTCATAATACCAAGAAAATGGCATTCTAGCATCATTTATGTAATCCCCACGTGTTTTGGTGCTCAAAAATATGTAAACAGTAGGTGTCGTAAGTTGGGCTGTGGCCGGAAGAGGTGAGCATACCGGTGCTAACTCATAATTGCCTTTACAAGTTGGATAATTTAGGCGGTTAGATAGTGTTGTTATTGAGGAATATTAGAATTACGAAAGATAAGTAAGAATCAGGAGATTTTCATCACTTTGAAGATTTATTTTATATACAGCATCAACGTAAATTGGTACAGGCAAATAAACAATTCGTTGCACAAAAACTTAATCCATAACTTTTGCTGCTTATAATTGATAGTCTGTGTTTCACTTCTACTTTAAACACATTCTCATAGGTAGGGAAAATATCTGCCCAGGAAATTGTAACATACAACGGTATCTTTTCTCATAACTCTTGAAGCTATTAGGTTAAACAACCAGCATGAATCAGATGGTCAAACTTGCTGTAAAAGATCAGGATATAGTGGTCAAGGTTTTATGATATGGCCGTCTTGGTCAGAGTTTGCTTTAGATTAAGTTATCAACTGTAAAGCTTAGAATCTTTAAAAGCCTTGGTTGTACTGGAGAAAATGAATTTAATACTAACTGGATAGTTTTTTTTATGTTAACGTCCTGAATGCAGGTGTCTGCTGGGGACGCTCGCTCCATCATAGACCTCATCCATTGCTTTCCGCCTAGTGACATCGAGATCCCTAACTACAAAAATACACCATACGTTTGGGTTCAAGTCAGAAAACAGTAAAGACGATAAAAAATAACACCATAGAGATTAGTGGTGGTTTGGACTGCCCACACATCTTTTGCCATGGTCAAATACCTTTAGAACGCGTTAACCACGAAATTGTAATACACGTTGCGTGCAAACCACGGTGCAAGCACATCGAACTGATCGGATATTGCGTTCCGATGCGTGAGTCAATCTTTCGATAGGCGCTCCAATTCTGCGTAGCGAGTTGTTCCGCGAATAGACCAGTGCTCAGGTTTTTGCATCTGTTTTAATTTTGGTATAAAATATGAGTTTTCTTTTCAAATTGAAATTCTTCTAGGAATGAAGGTTAAGTTTGTGTCTGCTAGTGACTAGACGTTGCTAGCAAGAATGGTATTAAAGAAACCAGGAGATAGAAATATAAGTAAAGAAAAAAAAAAAACTCTAAAGGATGTTTGTTTATAAAATTAAAAGAAGGTAAAAAATATGAAGCTACACCAATAACTGAAAGCCTCTTTTATGACCTCATGAACGAACGACACATCGTAAATCGGTATCGACACTTGATGCCCCATTTCATACTTCTAAGATAACAAAGACATAAGGCAGTAAAGTTGTGCATATTGTACGTTTTACGAGAGTTTTATCATAGCAGATAGCTGAACAGGCCATCAAAGTCACTTAGCTGTAGATAGGAGACGTCTAGTCAAGTTGCAAATCGTCTTGGAGCTTTGAACCGATAATGCTAGTGGACTATAGCTTTTGATATGGGTTTTGTTCTACTTATCTGTAAGTTTCTTCATTTATTGATTTAAACATTTTATTCAAACTTTTCTTGAAACTTTTTGAGTTACAAATTATGAATATGTGTCTTTAAGTTCAACTAACGGAATGTCTCCATCAAATATGATTTCTAAATCATCTGTCAAGTCCCTATTGACAATGATACATGCATTTCTAATGTAACATCTATCGTTATATTAACAAAGTGATTCGATTCTAACATGGCAGACAACAGGCGAGTGGCATATAAAAATTCACCGGCTTATCTCGAGTATAATAGTACAGAAGCCTCGCCACTATGGGGACGTGCAAGCATGTGCACACAATTAAAACAAAAACATTTTACCACAAGATAACATACACTTCAAGCAAAAGCAACCTCTATCACCCAAAGAATAAAGAGCCTCTAAAATTTTACGAGCAGAAAAAGAAACTTTGCCCGATCGTATACATGCTCAAGTCTAGTATGGACGCGTTTGCGCAAGGAAGATGTGACTAGTACTACCCAGAGAGTTTAGCAATATGAATAAAATCGTGCTTACTAATTAGCAAATAAGCTTTCGTATAGAATTTTAATTGGAACGTCGCATCGTCTACGTAACCTAGAAACTGATTGTGATAATTGTTTTCGTTATAGATGATAATAAAGTAACTGTTTAATCTTTGTTTTAAACTTGATCGACGATTGTATTTCGATCTCGGTAAAAGGCCTTAATAAGAGCTAAGTGATGGAATCGACTTTAATCGTCTAATGCGAAAGAGAACAGTGCTTAGGGCAAAGAATATTGTAATAAATACGGAGTTATATGTTCAAAACCTGATTGAACTACTGAATCCAAGGGAAAAGTTCGCTATAAAGCCAATTCAGTACGAATTTCTGGAGATTTTCCCTCCATGCAGTTCTGCACCCACAGTATTATTGCATACATTCCAGGTATTTCCGTCGTACCATACGATTACAGAATTAGATTTGATCTATAAGAAATCAGTCCTTCGCAGAAGCATAAAATTTCTCGTGTAGCTTCCTAGAACCTACTCACGCCACTAATGTTGTAACGTGGAATGCGGTTGCGTGTGGCTAAGGAAAAATGTATCACTCTTTTGGGAATTAATTGACTAGGTAAATTACATGCAGGTAGAATTATGTATATTTTTGCATGATATGAATAAATTATTTCAATTTGAATTATGTTGAGGTCTTACTACGAATATATACCGGATGTCTGAATTATATGTATAACATCGTCCCACATACTTTGTTAGATTTTTCATTTACTGCTACATTTTCATCCTCTACCATTCCAATGGTGGGCACTGTGGGCAGAGCTCTCTTAAGAATACTATCGACAATATTTTTGGTTCCATCCTCCAAACTAATAATCTTGTTCCACCTATCCCTTTGAGCAGTCAATCGTTTATTATGTAGTCAAAAATATTTCCGGGAAGGAGCCAGCCAGATTTGGCGTCTTCCTCGAAGTCTGCGCGAGCGCCACTGGTCGTGTGCCACTACGCTATCCGGTTACAAAGGAGCTTAGTGCTTGATTTAACATTGCAGGTGCTTTTAACATAACAATTCAAAAGAAGGCCATGTTTATTTATTGTTTCTAGATGTTTCTTCCTAATCATATTGTGAGCTGTTTGTTTTACTAAACAAGTCTTTGTTTTACGATTTTTATAATTAATTCAACAATGATTGCTTAATGCAAAAGAAATTTCAACCCTAGAGTAAAAGCTATATACGACTACTTACTTAAAACTTTTATTGCAAGAAACTGCATTTCTAAAAGCGAGTTCTGATAAAGCCTCACATAAAAAGCTTCATCAAGATTTCTCAAAGTGAATACTAAAACACGTTTCCATATTAGGAGCTAAAGCATTCCTGTCTATTACAGCATTCCGGCTTAAACCGTAACAGGCCTATTGTTTTCATATCTCCACTTCAGTAATTCGATCATCCAGCGTCACTTTCGGTACCTCCATGATGTCACCTTTGTTTAGTATTACTCCAACAATAGAGCCCATATTTACTTTTTATCTTTGTCATTGTGGTCATTGTAATGTATTTTTCTTTTAACCTATAACAGTATCATTAACTGTTTGCCCGTTATCTTTTTAGATGGAATGCCTTGGGTATGTTAATACAACATTGTTTAATTTAACTTTGGTGTATAATTATGTGTAGATTGATGATATGATGAACTTCATTCTTTAGAATTTCTAACATATTTGATTGTCATCAAATACAACTGTTCCTTTTACCGATCGATGGCACTTCATTTATATTATGAATCTAGATTCCTCCATCCTAATTTATAATTAATATATAACCTTAAGCTTATTGCTTAAAAAACTTCGTTTTCTTGACAATTTTTATCAGCGAAATCAACAGTACGAGTGGGTAGCAAAGCAACTTACTATTCAAAGCCCTTCTAATTGCCTAATTGAATAAAGATTTAGAGCCGAGCACAGCGTGAAGATTTGTCTAATTAATACAATTACATTCTCAAATGCAACTCCACGGATCTTTGTTCCCTATATTTACAAACTTTGCCATTCAACGAAGACTTCTCCTGGCTTCATTGTCAGCAAGCAACTGCAAATTTTGTTTAGCATTGCATTTATTCAAATGCTGGCGGTAACATACGCTAATACATATTTAATTGAGCACGCCCTGTACATTTTATATGCGCCGTAACAACTGGTTATGGGGCTCACAATTTTGATATCGAGATTTCGAAAAAGGGTCTTATCCCATTTTGGTGGCTTGGGACCCGTGTAGAATTTAAAGATGAAAAAAAATAACTTTTGAATTGTTGTTGACAAAGAAGTTAATACATCTTCAAAACTGTTTCCAAAACCTTAGGTTCAAAGTTTTTTTGCGGTACGAACATATGCGTCATAGCAACACCAACAAAGACTAAAACCTAGAAGAGCAAATGTTGAAACTCACCTTAAATTCAAATCACGAAAGTCAGTCTAACACGCCTCACCAGTTTTTATACAGAACCCTAAAAAGGGATAAGTATAATTTGTATTATTTTGATTGTGATGGTAGTAAATTGATGGTTGCTGCGAACGGTTATTATTTTTGACCCGGGTCGTTCCTGGAACCAAGGTCGACGTGAACCACAGCCCCAGGCACCACAGATGAGGGGGAGGGGCATAGCTTCCAGATCTTTTTTTAACCATAGACAAGGTAGTTTTGAAGTTTCGGATGTTGGGAATACGGGTTTATGGTAGCTTTGTTTAATGAACTATAATGATAAGGTTTGGAGTTGAATGCATGTTTGGGTACAGTCTGATGTTGATGGAAGCGTATTAAAACCTGTTTTTCTATGAAATTGTTGTGAGTGAAGCTGAGTTTTAAACCGAGTTGAAAAAAACTGATCCGGCCTCGTGATGCCTGTGTTTTTTTAGGCATTCCACTTAAATCGAAAACTAACAAATTTCTTGAACCTGCCTCAACGTTTTGGTGTAAAACATACATTACATAAAATATGTCCGCTTTGCATTCTGTATAAGGCTCTTTCCTGTGTGAGGCACCTCTGTCCACATTCTCGGAAACGCCCGATTACGGTCATTATCATTACAAACTCACAAATGTCAACATACGTGGTTAATCTTGAAAGCAAGGCCCTAAAAAAATGTCGGTGTCCTATTTTTCGGACCTAAAATGTGTCAAAATTTGTTGAGAAGCTATACTAGAATTTTGGACTGATAATGTTTATCATTGCAAAAAAAATTAAATACTTAGATTTTCTTATAGTTTGATATATCCATTAAATTTTTATAGCTGCGTAATATTTAGCCGGATGTTCCATTCTACACTTAGATACCCAAAAAGAACGATTCTTGACTGGATTGGCTCATAAACTGAGGATGAACAACAACATAAAAAGATAAATGCTATGCAAACACAATTCTATTTGACTGCGTAGCCACAGAAATATAAAACAACAGGAAACACTGACATTCCATAGGTACTCATCTTTGTCCAATGAGACAGAGTGGCTGTGCATGAACTTTGATAAATTCTCTATTTATAACTTTCCTATACAAGTCTACATGCGTATGTTTGTAGTCGATGATAGCATTAGGAATTAATTCATACGTAAAAGGTTTACTACATTTGTACAAGAAATTAATCGTTACTGTGATACTGAAAGAGTTTGTTCAAAATAATATTGCACTGTGTTCCTACCGCAATTTTAATATCTACCTTTGCTCTAGTACTATTTGACCCAGTAATATATGTCAATATTTGTTAGGCCAGAAATGAGTTTAGGCCCACGTAAATTTCCATAATGCTGATTCCTTAAGGCAGTCGTGCTGTTCAAAACCAAAATCGTAAAAGCAGCAGTAAAAAATATAGGACGAGGTAAAGACGGTAAAATTCTATATAGAAAAGTTACAATGTTGTTTTGAGAATTCAGCGCTGGAGTCTCCGGAGAAAAGGGTCTAAGAAAAATATTATTAAATCTTGAGAATGTATTTCAAAATGAACTTTTCAATCATACTTTGAGTTTAGGACATATAGGCCATTACTCTTACTCGTACCTATTTCATGATGCAAAACTTTATTCATATTGTAATACTCTTCAGTCTTGAGACTTTCCTGCAACATAAAAGTCAGAACAGCAACAAAACCATCACCCGACTCCATACCTGCATAACCGAGACGGGCAGCGATTAAACTGAAGTGTGCACGGCAGCAGCCAAGACTCATCATTACACTAAATTTAAAACGAAACAAACCGTCCATAAATAATAGTTATGATGCAGCCACCAGGTTACGCTGCAAGCAAAAAGTATGAGAGGGACGATGAGGCTCGGGTGCGAGGAACACGGCCGATGTGGCATGCACTTTGTTTTATCAGGCAAATTGACAAATGGAAAATGTTTGTTGTACTTGTGAGTTCAGAAAAGGAGTTGGATGAGAACATTGGAATACGAAATCTCTATTTTGTTATGTTGAAAATTAAAATTAATGTCTGACTTTAGAAATCGAAGGTTAACTACATGGATGAACAAAGATCACGATTGGTTGAAAAAGGTTGACTCCAGCTGTTATCACAAAAAATTTTGTTTTCTAATATTTTTCTTGAAATGTATACGCTTCAGAAGGCAAAAATGAAGTTGAAAATTCAATGTCATAATAAATAATTATTTTACAAAACAACTTTGAAAAATTTATCAAAAAAATTACATGATATGATATTAAATACCTTCATATATATGCACCATTTCTTTCAAATCCTACAAATCGGTAACTATTTAGCACAATGTAACTAACTTTACGTAGAGATCACAATAAAAATGAAGATAACTTCAACTGATAACTTAACACACAAAATATTGGCAAAAACATATACCTACATAACAATACATATTGTCAAAAAAGTATATAAATACTTTTTTGACAATATGTATTGTAATGTATTATAATACAATCTAAACAGATTAAAATTTTTATTTAAGTCTATCCTCAACTTGAGAATTATGATTTTTGTACCGCTAATTCCTCGAAATTGGTCACTGTGCGTCTACTGTAAGTAAATAACAAAAAATCTTTTGTTTTAAAACCAGAACTTTCTCGTTGCTTCAGATTTCGAACGCACCAGCAACAGATACACATCTTTGCTCCGACAGTTTTTTATTACCTCTACAATGTTGCTGGTGATAAACGACACAGTCGATAATTTATCAGAAGTATTGCTTTCAACCAAGGAATCCCAATCCGCATTCGATTTTGGGTCTCGAAATATTTTAATTGAAAAACAGTAATGTGCGAGGTGCCAGGTAGCCATGAATGGAACTTTTGCTTTTTGATGTAATTAAAATTTACACACAAATGTACAGGATATTTTTGTAGACAAGGTTGTCTACATTGTAGTATTTGTGCGTGACTGGTGTTTTGGTTAGAAATGTTGCTGCTGATATGAAATTCGCCGCATCCTTATGATATATTCCTGGTCATAAATTACGGTATGCCTTATAAGAAAAATTACCTTGTAACTCAGATCCGTCGAATGGCAAACATTCACCTGGCTTGACATTTGATAAAGTTTGCCCATCCTGTTAAGAAAACAAGACACAAGGCAACGTAATACATTAATATGACACATAGGATAGGTACTTAATTTACTGAGGGGTAATCAGAGTCCCATGTCGTAACGGTCCGAACATGCGATCAACCGGTTATAGGACTCACTTCATTGGTCCTAATTGCAGAGTCTATTCCTAAGACAGGCAATTTTAGAGGTTTAAAAAGAAAATTAGCGTCACTACAAGCAATTATATAGCCTTTTTATGAAACAAGGTATTATTAGATCCTAACAAATGAGGCTATATTTTGAAGACACCTAATGCCGGTGGTACAAGACAAGAACGAAGATAATTGGAAGGCTTTTGAATATTATAATAATAAAATGTTTTGAGCAAATGTTGAACAACTAAACAGGTCTAATATAGTGGGAAATCCGTAGAAAATACCCGTCTGTCGTAAGACATTTATTGGAATTCCAATGATTGGAAATACAACATATTCTAGTTAATCCTGTTTTAGTTTAATTTATGAGTATCCAAATGGCCATTCATTGTCGTCTTAAAAACATTAATACGGTAATTTCTTCATATATTAATGCCCTTTGTTCAATTTTGCATTTTCTTATTATTCTACCTCAAGCACTAGTTATTATAATATGATGAAATGATTGCTGGCTAGATAATGTCACCTTTCTTGTGGGATGGTACCAAACCAACAAAACGGTAAATGCCAACTACTTGCCTATACATTTGATTAAGCACCTACTTCCTTGTATGAAGGACATACATATCTAGCTGAAATAATCGTCTTGTTTGATATTGCTTCATTCAGATCCTGAAGAATTATTAGATATTTCGTCTGTAAAGGAATTATGAGGAATATATTACTCAAGTACTTTTTAGTTTACTGCAGATACGATCAGCAGGTGTTGGTACTACCATATTTATAGCAAATGATAAAAAGTCAATTGTAGCATTAGAAACATGTTTGTGATTTTCAATGACGTTCTTCACTTTAATTCTACGTCAAACAATACAAACAAGAGTATGATGCGACGATGACTAAATGTTGGTGCATCATTGTTTTTAGTTATTACTCATGTCGTAATCCTAATCATTAATCTCATTCAATGGCATTATTTTCTGCAGCGGCGGTAATTCGCTGTAAAGGCTGAAATTCGTCATTAACAGAGGTGAAAAGTTATTGAAATAAAACATATGTTTACATCTCTAGATCATAGAACAAAGTTAAGATGTAAAATGTTATTGTATTATTCTGCTAAGCAGTGTCAATGTAGGTTCATACTTCGAACATAATCTACAGTGTAATAATGATATATTATTATGGCTTCCGTACACAATGCCTCTTCGTCTATTGTTCCATTCATAAGCGTCTCAGGTCGCAAGTCCACCACATCTTTGTGCATCATCAAACAATTTCTCCTACTGACTCAGTCATCACTTAAAAAACGTAAATTTAAACCCACGTCAATTGAAAACGCTAAGAACAAAGAAAATTTCTCTTCAATATTACTATTATCGTAGCACATTACGATACGCGATAAGCCGTTTTTCGACTACGTCAATCCTCATAAAATATTTTTACGCAATCAGTATTAGGTAATAAACACATGCGTGGAAAGCTCGTACGGTTGTGGTACGGACCAGACGTGGTTTTGACGGGATTTTTGGCTATATATAATTTCCCCGAAATCTAGTGCAGTTTCTGGCTCTGTGAAGTGATGAGAACTTAAAAGCCAGCAAATTCTAAAAACAAAATGATACATTGTGGATTGAAACAACAGAGAAATTCATAACAATAGATCAAAACAAAGCACACGATTTAGAATTACTATCTAAAACCATATTTGTAGGCTACGATAATCCTGTTACTTTTATATAACCGAGCATCCGGCAACCAGCGGCCAATCTATCCATCCCATAAAATTTCATACCATTCGAATTCACTCATTTAAATCAGATATTACAGTAATTAGTAATAAATTGAATCAAATTCTCCTTTTGCCTCTTAAATTGATTCTTTCTAACGAGATGTTAGATAAGTTTGTTGGTTATGTCGATGAACGTAATACTTAAATGAATATTCAAAATGGTAGGTATGGGCAATTAAATGAGACTTTCATTGTTGAAGTACATTGCATTAAAGTGGTAATATGTTCAACAAAAAAGAGGTAAAAGATCATGCTGCGTCTATTTATATAAAAGAATTCAATACCAATGATATTAATACTGCCTCAATAAAATATATGACAAACAGCATGTAATACAATAAGTTTTTAATATCCATCGGTAATGATAGCAAACTTGAGCGTAAACGGACTTGTATCGAAGCCGATCTATATCCCTACTTGCTCTAAAAAGTCGATCTGTATGCGGTCCTGCCACGTATCGCCCATCCCTAATTGGCAGTAATAACCATGACACAGAAATTGATGTACCTGCTAATTGGATACTGCCGATCTTGGTCTTGTCCATCGGAAATCGTAAAGAAGAGCGCTGTCGTAAAGTTGTCAGGTTGACAGGCTGCTCGGTGGTACACATATGTCTGTTGCAGCATCATGCATAAACTTTCTTGGGCGCTATTCCTTACCATGGACCAACATTTCTTTATACATATAAGTCAGGAAAGAATTAGCATTTGAGATTGAATAAGCATATGGGCATTTAAACCAGTTTGCAGTTGTAACTATCACCATAAAATATTAAAATATGTCAGCAATTAAATTAATAATCTCACATGCAAAACTATGGCCAGACACTAGCTGAACATAAAACAGATCAACACGTAATTATAGTGGATGTACAATATCGCATAATATTATAATAAAAAGCCGCTGAGTTAGAAACGGGTCGTTTGTTAATGTAATGCAACGTTGGGCTACCGTTCGACTGGCTACCGCCCAGATAATATATTGATTCTAGATGCTGGCTTGATTATGATATATCTGCCGTTCGTATTACACGCCAGCTCGCCCTATACAGCCTTCGGGCAGTAAATTTACGAGGATGCGTGGGTTATTACACAAATTTCATGGTCCATGGCCGGAGAAAATTTTAGTTAACAAATTGCACAGGTCATCCGATAGCTACTAGATTGTACAATATATCATTCACAGATATGACGTAGAAAGTTTAAAAGCATTATTTCAATACGTCCTAATATAAATGGACGTTCTCTGTAGCAGTTGGAAACGATACATCTAGATAATATGCAAAGCGATTCTTTCATTTCTCATCGTAAACGCACCAGTGCACTAGAGGAATTGATTAAATCCATTAAAATAAAGTCGATATAAATCGTCTGGGTCTACGCATTTGTCATAAGAATCCAATGAAATGTATTTTAATCTCCATGCAAGCGTAACTTCGCTTCAGTGTAGGCAGATTTGAATATTTGATTATAATCTATGCTATGAAAATATTTAACCTGAATTTTGCTTCAAACATTTGAGTGGTGGACTAATTTATAATTTTCGTTTTAAGTTTCATGTCCTCTAAATGTATTCAATTGGGATAAAAGAATTTTAAATCCATCTCAAAACCTACATATATGTACATTTCAATCAGTTCATTATATGTTCATTTCAATTCATTTCTTCTTTATCACAAGTGTTGCAAGATTTCCCTGATTTATTAACAAGTGACTGCTTTAATCTTCAAAGCTCCCAGTCTTGTTACTTCAATGTCAGCCATATCATCTTTCTAAGAGCTGACAACCTCACAAAAGACCAACGAAAAAATTCCCCTTCATATTCAAATACCATTTCCAATCCTTTGCAGCCATTAAAACACGTGCATCATATAGTCATACCCTTGGAATGTACAGAATGGGGATCAGTTGTACAATAAAAAGCTTGAAAGTACTACACGATGACAGAGCATACAGCAGTAACATTTTTCTTTGGTATTTTTATTGTAATGTTTTAGTCTTCAAAGGTTTATTACTTCGAATTAAGATTTCATGTTGTTGTCTCTCTGAAGTGGCAGTACGATTGCTACCTTTTTGTAAATCTCTTTCCTTGTCCTTCTTAAATCTTTATGGATTGTTATATGTATTTTCTTATTTGATAAAACATCCAGGTCGTAATGGCCAGTTTAAAAATATGTTTTAATACTTCGCTGTATACTGCAGTATACTGCATGGTGTAACTTTTTCAACGTCGAAAGCATCTCAAACTGTTTTTACAAGGAGTTCCCAATTATGCCAATTTTCAACACTATAACTTGTTTAACTTATTTTAACTTTCGTCCCATATTTTCCTGCAAACTTAAGTGTCTTGTGCAATAAAATATAAAAGGCTTTTGTTTAAAATCCACAGTTTTATCGTTGGCTCGTATAAAACATGTAACGGCCATAACATTAACGAGTAAAGCCATCGTTATCATGAGAATGTTGGAATTTTAAGAAGTACCTTTCGATACAGTCGCGTGGACCATGATGTTTCACCCGGTAGCGTTTTAAAATTCACCTTGTAATCGTGAATGAATATTTTCGGGCCCAAAGTTGTGGTAATGGCTTACAAGAGAAATGTGATCGATGCATTCGAGATAAATGAAATATGGGAATCGCATGTTTTATTTTACGAGCTGATTGGACAAGTCGATGTTAAAATTAACCAGAATTTCTGTTTTTAATTAAGCTGTTTTGGTTAATCCTTGTTTGAAAATGAGGACAGTAAAATGAATGGTAACGTATTTTGTTCTGTGTGTCGGAATGTTAGCTACGCGTTTTAAAATTCCATTGGCACGTAAGCCTGCCATTAAAATCCGATTGTCATAAAACGTCTTGTATAAATCTATAAAAATGTTGACAGCCAGGTCGTTGGGGTTACGAGTATATCGCATTCCTCTCGACAATTCTTGTAACATACTGTATAATTATAAATTATCTTGTACAAGATCTACTTCGGAGTTTTATGGGAAAATTCCAACAAAGTTGATATGTTATGTTTATTGGGTGCTGACGTAAGTTGGATTGAGGTTTAAAATTATCTCCGTGATATAATTACAGTGACTACTGTTTAAGGAGAAATATTTGAATCTTCCACATTAGGCGTTAGTTCCATCTGGTTTTCTTCCCTCAACTGTGATGAAACCTGAATCAGGTGTTTAACAATAGAAAATCAATTGTTTCCTAATTACCACAGTTTAATAGCTGCAGTGGGTATTATCTCTTGTATAAACGATTTTCTAAAACTAACCCTTGTTTTAGGGTGTCTTCAAAAAAGTTTTTATTAAATCAATAACTATGTTTCTATGGAAAATCAATGCTATTAGTGTAGATGTTCCCCTTCCCTCCACAGTCGCTCTATACTGCATTTGAACACAAACTTCTAACAACGAAAATATTTTGTTACATGTTCTACTTTACGACCACACTAAATTAAACCACATTAAATATTACGTGTTTTATACCCATTCAAGGACTATGGCATGAGTAATACAAGAACATGCCAATGAACAAAGTAAAATAACTTAAATGACATTGAATTCTTTACCGCCAATACTAAAGATGCATACAATTTTCAAGAGGATTCTTACCGTCCAATTTACATGGGCCAGTATTTTTTAAATATTTAAAAAATAATTATTACGTACGTGCAGTAGCCTGCTGTATATAAATTACAGGTTGTTCTTTTCCCAATAATTGTAGGTTGGGGTATGAACAGAAATGTTGCGCTAATATTATACAGGTTGTGTGCATCTGGTTCGTCTCGTCGAAGATTTAAGAGTAGATCGGAATATTCTCGGAGTGTTTTGTATAGTTACTACTTTTTGTTTATTAATATTTTAGCATTCATTTTGGTGTTTGCGAACTTTTTGTCAACAAGGACGATTTTTACGATATATATTGAAGTCGCGTTCTTTTTTACATTATTATAATATAATAATAATATTATAAAGAGGAAAGATTGGTTTGTAAGTTTGTTTGTAATAAAACGCTACATTATTCCTAAGTGACATAGGCTATTGTATGGGATGGGTTACGGGAGCGAAGCCGCGGGGAAAATGTTATAAAAATGACAAAAGGTCTTATGATGTAAAAATACTTAAGCTACCCCAAACTCAGCATTCAAGTCCAATCCCAGTCGTAAACCAATTCTCTTGATAAATATTCCATACGTTTTATTTTAAATCAGTGACATTACCACACTCTTTTGACCCGATGAGTTCATGCTTCATTATAATTATAGACGCGTTCCTAACTTTTTAAAATGTTTTTTTTTTACCGTGCGCAAAGGCCGGTGCAGTTAATGACACCATCTGTCAAAGCTGTTCGCCGTTACAGGTCACGCTGGTCCATACGCTTATTCTGTTAATAGGTCTTTACTACCTATGATATTGCCGTTCTGCAGTACTGGCCATTTCAAATAAAAATATTTTATGGAACATTTTCCTGATTGATAATATGAATAGTATTGACGATTTTTTTTGTAGTGTCTTTGATACCTTTGATACACCACTCCAATCATGCTAGGCTACATATTTGTTTAGCCTGAGGCCTTGATGATCTGCTATTATAAAAAAGTGAAAGTAAGACTTTTTATCTGCTCTTTATTGAACAAAATGTGAAATTGTATTTAATGTTACCATCTCTTGAATTGTGGAATTACATTGCTTATTAATTATAGATTACTATAGATGAACTGGCGCCAGAATAATGGATGAATATTCAACCTCATTAAGAAAGTTGCGTTAGTTTTGAATTTTTACCCGACTGCCGAAGGAGGGTAATGTGTTTATCAGTCTATGAATGTATGTATGTTTGTTCCTATGTGGCGTTCTAGAGACCAAACGCGTTGGCCGATTTTGATGATTTTTACGTCAATCGATTCGTCTTAATTTATAAGCTTAATTTGCGAGTGTCACTGGCTACACTGGCTATACTATAAATATATATAAGACAGACAAAAAGGCGAATTTTAGGCGCTATATTGTTGGGACCCAATTTTTTTTCTTCCAAACCCGTCTTGTAGGATATCAAAATAAAGGGTTGTACTAGGTGATTTCAGAGATATATAACACTTATCTGTTTAAATGTACCTAATTCGGAAAAAAATAATTAAATAAAAAGTTATAAATAAAACAAGTAAATTAAAAAAAAAAAATCCCGACTGCTTAAGAAGCGAACTAAAAAGATGTAAACAAGAAGAATGTGCAGTCGGAGGATACATTTGGATTTGATCAGCCAGCTCGCGAATATGTATCATCCGACTGCACAGCATGATTTTCTTCTTGCTTACTTCTTTCTAGTTCGCTTCTTAAGCAGTCAGGTTTCGTTTTTTGAATTGGTAGAAGCTACTCAAGATATCCACAAACTAGTTAAGAAAATAAAATAAAAATATACATCAAAATATTCATCTCATATTTCCAAATAGACAGCAACCTTTAAAAAATGTAATCCCCAAATTCCTAATAAGATTACACACTCAACATCATAACTTATTGATAACAAATTACACGGTATAGCCATAATCAACAAAATTTAGGAGCTAGTAGTTTACACAAAGGATCATTTAATATTATCTAATCTCAGCGTAACTCAGTAGTCGAAACACATTGTCCTTTTAAATCTCTGTCATAAAAATAAAACGAGTTTGACGCGGTATGTAAAACCGGGCCCTTCGGTGATGTAAATGAACCAGTAGTTGAAACTATGAAATTTGTGATGTAAAATATTGGGAATAGAGAGAGAGCCATTGGGTGTTGAGACGAAATTTTTATGGGTTGCTTTAAAGGCAAATGATCTATACATATAAATCAAATTCGAGTGTCTGTTTTTAATATTGAAATAACCGTTTTTTACTACATGTAGGTATATGAATATATATACGGTACATACACCAAAATAACATTTTTTACAATTTTAGGTCTGTCTGTCTGTCTGTTTGTTCCGGCTAATCTCTGAAATGGCTGGACCGATTTTGACGGTACTTTTATTGGCAGGTAGCTGATGTAATAAGGAGTAACTTAGGCCACGTTTATTTTAGAAAAATTCTTTTATTTAGAAATTTGTTAGGCGGAACGAAGTTCGCCGGGTCAGCTAGTTTCAAATAAGTATGGTTATGATAATAAACTTGAAGCTGTAACAAGCACAAGCTATATTTTAGTATGTACGCATATATAAAGGGAATTAATGTTATAAACGTGACATTATTTCAATGGAATATTCAAATCCTAAATAAAATTGTTGGTTTCTCAAAGCAATTTAAAATCAACGTGACAAACATAACAGAAGAAATTATACATATTCCACTTCTACACAATATTGAACCCAACATTAAATTGAACAAAAAACGAAAAGGATTTCTTTTTCGTTTGTCCCATCTTACTTGTGTATTTTGTATTCACCCATAAGACATGTCAGTCGTGCATCAACGATGGAATGCGTCCTCCCAATCATAAGCAGATGACATGAGTCCCCGGACATCGCATTTTTAACTAACACTCTAAAATGTTTCAACACGAATTGAATTATGGAAATTATTCTGTTACGTGACTGTCTTTTGAGTCACAATTTCATTTTGAATTTGAATTACAGTGCTTCTTATGGGTTTATGATTTCCATTGGCTTTGAAGACAAATTGTAATTTGTGTTCAAAGTAACTTGGAGGGTTTATTGAAAATGCTTGAGTTATTGTCGAAGCTCTGGTTTTCCATAAATGAATTCAGATCTCATAAATTAAGTTTAAAATCTTCTACAGCGCTGTTTCAACCGGCTTTCAAAATGCTGAATTATAAATCCAGCTTGTCCCTAAATGTTGAGCTTATGGCTATAGGTCTGTAGCAACACGTACAATAAAGCGGGCAGGGCTGAAGGACGGGGAAGGCTGTCCCGGGCCGTCCTCGACCCGGCGAGCGACCTCAGCGCGTGCGCCCATTGTTTCACCGCCTGGCTAATGTTACACCCGTCGTAAACTTGCGTGCGCTCACCGTGACCAACGCTCCCAGCCAACGTGGACATATTTTCACATTTTACGAATTTACATGCCTGTTTTTCCAATAATCTGCTGATATTATACTTGGTTGTCGATCCCGTTTAATTATAAACTCAGATCTACATAAATTATGATGCGGTCTTGAACAAGAATGTATTAAAAACATTTCGTTCATTGGTTCCATTCCCCCCGGCTAGACATAACTATTAAAACAATTTCAACGTTGTTTACAGAATACTAATGCATTATCAGTAATCAAACACTTGATAGATCAGATTTTGCTCTACGTGTCCCTCGTCATGAATACAGCACGAATATTTTCACGAACGTTTATCCTGTGCATTTTCGGACATACGTTTTTGCACGGGCATATCAATCTGGATGTTAATCGGGCGAGTTCGTGTCGTCCCGGCGTAGGTACTCTTCGTGTCCACACGAGCTGGCTGCTCGTAACCCGAGATTGTTTTCGAAGCGGGAGACGCGTGCGCACAGGACGACCTCCGCGCTGGACCTTGGAGTAGGGTTACCAAAGAAATTCTTTCCAAAAATTGTAATTCTGAAGACCTTGTATCGATTTTAAGAGTTCGATAAATTATCTATGTACGCGAAATGGTTTCAGTAATTTAGCCATAAGACTTGCACGTCCAAGAAATAAACTTGTAATTTTGAAACAATTCAGTTAATTTTGAAGCATAATAATGACGTAACAAATTTTTGCACGACTTGAACTCTGCATGCAATTCGGAAACTGGATTTACTTTCAGGCCGAGTCCTTTGTCTGGTAACCCTACCTTGGCGACTCACGCACTCGCAATTATGTGTATTCATGCCTTTAACCGCGTTTGCGTTACGCGAGCTATGCGCATGTGGGCAGTATTTAGTACAGCAGTATGAATAAGTATAAACTTGAAACGTAACACAAATAATGCCATGAAGAATGTCCTTAATTCTGGCTGAACTCGTAGCCTTTTGTAGATCTTTGCTTTGCCTCCTACGCTTGCGTGTTTTTGTTAAGGTTGGCTTGCTTTAAATAAAATTGACTTAAGAATAATGTTTTGGAAGTCTTAAAAAATATCGGTTGCTTTTTGGCCGTCTGTTCAGATTTTTTATCAGTCTCAATTAAAAGTGTATGTAGTTCCATTTGGATCCTCTGAATGATAAATTCGAAAAATTGCCGCCTTTCACATATTGATTGATATAGCTACAATGTATGACCGACCCAAATCCATCTTAGGTCTATGTACATCGCAAGTGGGCAGTAACAAAGGCCTCATAAAAGGATGCTTAACGCACTGCCTAGAGGCACAGCATTTGTTCGTCTTCGTGCTTGCCTACTAAAGGCACACGTGTGATTTACGAGCTTGTTACCCTTAGTGTAATTTGCCTGTTCCAAGTAAATTGTAATTTTGTTGATTTTCTATTTTCGTTGAGCAAAATTGATGATCATGGAAACAGTGTTCCAGGAGATCAATCTTTCGAGTACACATACAATTATGAACGCTCGCAAAAGATTGAAGATAATGTAGTGCCCGATTCTGAGAAAGCATCTTTCAAGTTTTTTAAACAATGATAAGGAATCCCGACAAAGCGAAACAAAAACAAACCTAGAAATGTTCATCATCTAATTGAAACTCCGGCGGTTTTTTCATTGCATCTACGTTTCCAGCAGTCATTGGTGCGTTCTTCCACAAAACCGCGGTGCCTGTGCTATGAACAAACGTATTTATTGTATGGATGGCACGCGAATTCCTGGAACTCACGATTCCCATCCACTACAAAGGATCTCTGTTTTTTTTTCAACCATTTCTCACGAGGGTGTTCGCTCGTTTGTTGTTTTTTCAACAAATTCCAGAAATGTTTACGTTATGAAGGTCGTAGGTAGATCTGCATCCCGGCCGTGTAGTTTTGTTTGGTGTTTCCCTGTTACTTTTTTCTTTGTTATTTCGTGCGTTCTTTGTTAGTGCTAGATGTGTTATTATTGTACCGTTTGCTTCTCTGTACCTTTACAACTTAAAATTCTTTAAAACTGTTGCTGGGGAAATACCCATCACCTCTTTTTTCGCTTGATAAATCAATCGATGATTTATTGAACCACGTTTACTCTGAATTCTTTCTGATCAAATATCAAAGTGTGAACAATCAAAAACATGATATCATAGAGAACGTTAGTTGTTAAAATGTCTCCCAACCTTTGTAAGGGCAGTGATGAATGTCATTTCATAAAGTTTAGTGCGTGCAATTATCTAGTAATAGCCACTTTGCTAGCGGACTGGCGTTCCAAACTGATAGGTTGATTACTATAAAAATATTTATGGAATTGATAATAGGCGTATACTATGAAATGAATTTTATAATAGGGTGCACTGAACTACACGGTATTATGAGCTAAGCCACTTTGATTGGTCCCATGGAAATTATTCCTTGAATTACTTCGCTTTCTGTTTCAATGAAGCTACAGTTTTCAATGAAGAACACGATATTTGAATATAGATATTGTATGCGGATCCAGAAATTATTCAGATCTTGTCAGATAAATAACATGTGTTTAAGTTGCTACGCTGTGTAGTTACAATTTATGTAAATGTCTTGTTTTCGCTTATCGTGTTATTCTCCTCTGGTAATTACCACGGTTTCTAATCACTCTATAGGTACTGAGTCTGACTGGAAATCAAAACATACAAACTTATAATATCTTGGTAAATAAAATGCTGCCGCGTCTGCGCGAGAGTTGAATCTATGGCGCATTCCACGCCCGTAACACCGGGAGCGGTTGGACCCAATAATAAGAATATGAGCGTAAAAAACGAATACGTCAAACCGCGTGTTTCGTGCGCCCGCGCGCCTCGCCTCCCCCTCCATCGCCTTCTGTCATATTATTTTTTTACCATCGTTTTTTCTTTTCCCCCTGGAAGGATAATCGTGTATAACGCTAGACCGCATTCGACTCGAGTTTATTAATATGAATATTCGGTACATTCTTCTCTTTGTACGTACGTCTGTATGTATGATGGATGAGATTAAACTCGTGTGAATGCGTGTCCTTGATTTTTTGTTATATGATAGTAACATGACTTTTTGTACCACGCTCTTACGTCCGCTTTGTATTTTTATTTTTCCTCGTGAATTTAATGGTGTCCATTTTGTATTTCTTGTTAATAACTTTTACAGCGAATTGCTAATTAAAAAGCCGTAATAATAAGTGTTTGACACTTGATCGATCCATCAAATTAAACTTAGTATTGATTGTAATATTATTATGCTGAAGTGGGTTTTTAGAACAGCTCTTTTGTAAATACCTTATTAAAAAGTAATATATTCATAGCTAAACAATTTATTTTCATTGATTGAATGGAATAATAATAATGTATTGAATGTATAGGCAATTTTCGACAAGTTGTTGATAGCGCAGTTGGCGGCGTTGTAAAAGCCTCGACTGCGCTTCAGTTGGTCGTGAGTTCGATCCTGGCATGGTTCCACAGGCGGTGTGCTATGTAGTCACAGTCTTCTAAGAACATGCAATAGAAATATTTGTGTCTCCTATTAAGATTTCTTCTTCTATAGAAGAATTTCTTAGCGGGGCACATATGACATTTTAGTTTTTATACGCATTTCGGTCTTAAATATTAGTCTTGTTATTTTCTTAAAATAATCTTTACGCATATAATTCCAGGTATTTAGCAAATGTAATTCTATTCTCGTCACGGTAAAATATTTTTGTTCAGGTAAACGTAATAAGGAAAACTATTATTTCAATAAATGTATTTTATTGCGTAATTAATTACTTACATATCAGTTTTAGTTATTGTAATTTCTATTTACGAACTAAAGAATATTCTTGATTATTTTTTATTATTAATTTAATATCTTTAAAATATATAATACTAACAATCGGTTTTCGTAGTCGTGTTGGACGCATCGCACCACAGCTTCATATTATGTTGTAATGGTAATAATTTCTGTAATATGGTAATGCTAGTGCTTGCCCGTGGGTTTGCTTCTTGTAGGAGATTGCTCTCGGAGAGGCCCGTGGCGTGTCTCGCCTTTATAATGTTGAGACAAGGCAACATCATATTTATTATCTTATTTATTATTTTATTTTTTCATTCCCGACATCTGCAATAACAATAGCCTGCTGTAACACAATTTTCTTAAATTAGTATATATGTATTTATAAAAAAAAAACATCTTAGGTGTGCGCTATTTTTCTCTACTTTTTAAAACGTAAATTTTGTAACTACAGTGAAGCGTGGCTACAGCCATCTGGTTTACAACCTTGTTTTATAAAAAGGTACATTTTTATCAGAAAATCAGCAATTTGTTAGTACCGAGCAACAATAGCGTAGGAAAGTAACACGGCTTGTCCGGTCTATGGTCATCGCAGCGCCCAAGGGAAGGCGGGCGTGAGGTATCTCAGGAATTTTAATCGCATCCAAGCCCCCGGCCACACTGGCCGCCATCCGAAAGTAATAAAAACAAAACTTGGAGCCTTGGACCAGCTCGAATTTTGGATAAGAACAGACATTATCTAGCAAGACCTTCGGCTTTGTTTTAGACTTTTAAATGCGTTAAGATGTGCTTCATGAAACACAAATTTTATTTAGCGTTTAATTTAGAAAAAATGTTCCGTGTGTTAATTTTAAATTGTTTGGATTAAATTTAAATATTTATATTTTGTAGGTAGGTATGTAAAAAAAATAGGTTTTTTTTACCGTTGTTATTTTTTTGTTAAGTATGATTTCCTGTGTATAATAAGATTGGTATATAATAAAATAAATAATACAACATTTTTGAAAGGGAATGTGTCGGTCGTTTACAGCAGATAGTCAACGAGAAGAAAAAGACGTAAAATTAGTTCCGTAGGCTGCAGGTGTGATAAGGACGGCTTTATAAGAAAACTTGTATAAGAAAGACAGAGAGGCGACTATGGCAGAGTGAGTCGAAAAGCAACCGGTCCAGGGGAGGCAGATGCTCTCACTAGAAACCCCCACGGCAAACTTACAGATTCCAACAATAAGAAAATAATTATTAAAAACAATTCCAGTAAAGCCTTTATCCAGATTCTAGCTTTCGCATGGGAAATAAAATTACCTCTCACGAAGCTTTCTTACGGAGTTTTATCTTACACATAGTTGGGGATATAGGCACGGCAAATATGCATTTATAAATTCTTTACGAAACACTCGTTACGGAAAATTTCAGTAGGTTTTCATGTCTTGGTCAACCAATGAACGTTTAAGACCAAAAATGAAGTTCTTAAATCTCACATTCCTCTTGATTGATTGTAAATAAGTTAAACTGATTATTAGCCAGACGCAATTTTCAAGAAGTTCAGGCTTTCTCCTAAACGAGTTCTACTTTTCAGTGTTATTAAAATATTTCTGCAGCAAATCTACAGCAATATGAAATTGAATTCAAATTCCTTTCTATCGTAATTGCATCTAATTTGATGACTCAAACAAATTTTGTTCTGGTTTCTTGGATCAACAAAATTCCTATGAATTTCGCCATCAGCATTAAAGCTATCTAAGATACATTATCCGTGTTATTTTCATCATTACCTAAAATTTTACCGGTATTTGTTAACAAAAAATTCCTATGAATTTTGCCATCAGCATTAAAACTAGTTATCTAAGATACATTATCCGTGTTATTTTCATCACTACCTGAAATTTTACCGGTATTTGTTAACAAAAAACACATGGTGCTATTAGTCGTACATACCGCACGATGGAATGTAGGCACCGTGCCAAATTACCTGCCTGTAGACCATCATCTCGTTAACGTCAAGTTTTATGAATTAAATTGCCTATTTTGTAGCTCTTGCTGACTGATCGTTATACTTAACTGTGGTTTAAAGTGCACAACATTGAATATTAATACCATCGAGACAAAAGGGAATTATATGAATTATACAACAAGAATTTGTATATATGGAAGTTATGGAAGAACATTTTTTAAATATTTGCATTGCATTCAATTCTTACTTATATAATAATACCTATTATGAATATGAAAGTTTGGATGGATGTGTGAATGTATTTTTCTTACACAATCACGCTAGAAGGGCTGAACGCATCTGGATGAAATTTGACACAGAGTATATATAGTCTGGAATAGCACATACCTACATTTTCATCTCGGTATAATGTTCCCTTGGGGTAAGAAAATACATTACACGCGGGCGAAGCCGCTGGCAGAAGCTAGTTTTACATAAAATCACATTGCAGAATAACGTGCTCGCGTGTCTATTGAAAAATCAAACATGCGCGCACATGTGTGGCTTTAGAATTATGCGGTTAGTTAGCTAGAAAAAATGCGAGCTATTCCATCGAACCAGCGTGAGAATAGCTACAAGCTGCATCTACCGATCGAAAAACACTTTAAGTGAATTCACTTGCTTTTAATTTTTTTTCTTACTTCCGAACTTCGGGTCAATACGAAGGCTCGGAGTCGGGACGGGATTGCAAATGCGTGTAAAGGAATTCCGGAACAAAAATGTGCGCGTCTACCTGCAGCCGGCAGATGCGCCCTGAGCCCCCTCCGCGCACCTCTCTCACATACCGCCTTGAAACCATGTAAATTGATTACGTGGAAAATCTGAGAAAATCGCGCGCTAAGTACTGTAAGCGCGTGACTGCTACATGGCCAGTGTCACATGTGAAATTGCTCGGCTTTTTTGCATTCCGCAGCGCTGTTGCCGCCGCGGTCATCCGAGGATTGCTGCGATTACGATTGTTTATCGCCTCCTAGTTAACGAGCCTAAGCTGATTCTGAACAATTAAACAAACTGTTATGTTTAGGGTTGCCACTTTATTGCTATTACTGAAAATTTGAGAACATTAAGCGTTAAGGTTTTATGATGCAGAAATAGGAAATTAAGTAGAAGCTAGCGGATGTTTTATTATTTCATCTTAAATTGCAGTTGTCCATTTATAGGTTTTGGCGATTTCATTATTTTAATCAAATTGGGTCTAAAATAAGGTATTCGTGATTTGGATGGATGCATTTTGACATCCTACCATTGCCTTGCGAAGTTGACAAATCTTGTGGTTCCAAAATTAATTTGAATTGATTAAAATTCTGAATGATTTCGCGTGAGGGGATGAGGTCAGTAATGGTCCGTTAGTGCGTCGCTGCGCGCCGACACCTCGGCGGGCCGTGCGTTTCGATTCGACGAACTTATTACGACAGATGGCCGCGGCCCGGGAGGCGGGAGCGCCCGCGGACCCCGGCCCTTCGGAGAGATCGACCTCCGAAATGCGCCCGAGATTGCATTCTTTCGGCGGCGCGGGCGCATTCCACTGCGCGCCATCCGAGCTCCGCGCGCCCGCGCCAGTCGACGCGCGCCCTTTTGGGGGTTAAGATGTGTCCGTTGCGGCGGCGAGCGCTCACTATGTGGTCCCAACCGCCTCCCCCTGAACCCGAAACGCAGACGGTCCGCGGGCGCGCGCACACCTGGTGCCGCGGCTGTTTCGGCAGCCGCCAACTCGCGCGCATGGTGCGCCAGCCGCCCGAGTATGGCGTCCGCGTCGACCCCTCGTCCATCCGCCCCGCCGGCCTGCGCGTGCGCGACGAACCTCAGTACCAGAACATAGACGAGATGCGCAAGCGCCCTGAGTACGCTAACCTCGACGAGATCAGCCGCGAGTTCGGCTACCGGCTCTGCCCCGAAGGTCAGAACCTAGAGGACGAAGCCATTTACGAAAACATACTATCAGTGCGTCAGATACGTGCCGCGGAAGTGCGTTTAGTGCCTGTGTCCGAAGTGGCGTACTACGAAGGTCAAGGTTACGTAGCCACGCAGGTGCTTAGCAGGAATGGAACCTTCCCGCAGTGTCCGCCGCACACCTGGAGTCGGCTGCAGCAAGCATACAGGCCCAATGGATCGCTGCGACTTTTCACCGTAAATGTTACTTGTTTTTCCACTCAAAATATTTCACACTACGCCTAGCATTTGACGTCATTGTTTCGAATACAATGGTCTTAGTTATTTAATTTTTACAGAACAGGATATAACCGTACGATGATTCGAAGGTGTTTTTACACGGATTCCGAACTAAAAAAGTCATTGCCCAACTTATAATACCGTATTTAACGCTGCTGGGAGCAAAAAATGCCTGTTTCGGTATTTTGATCTAATGACTCGTTAATTTTGTATGTGACTTGATGAATTTCGTATGGAGTTGCGATTTTAACCTTATCATTAAGAATTCTGTTTGAATGATTACGTTTCATTATGATTTTTACGATGCACGTATTCTCGGACAAATATTATCTTCAAAATATGTAAAGATGAAAAGGAAGTTTTGCTATGCGAAATGATTTTAGATTAGCATTTTGTCCAAAATTTAAGCAGCTAAACTAAGTTTATTTTAGCTAGTTAGACTGTATTTTACGATTTTGTTAAATATTGATTGAGCTGTTAAAAGATGACTGGCGGGTAGCACTTTTAAGATATAGATATTTTAACTGTTTACATCACTAATTTACTACACTCGCGTTGATAGTTGAAGAATTTTTCACAGCCGATCAAACGTTTTATAGTAATAAAATCTGACGTAAAACTTCGTTGAGCACCAGTAGCAAAATAATTAAGTTTTTATATACAGCTTTGTCTCGTAATTCAATCAATTTTTATGACACCAACAAGAACTTCACTGGCCAAGACATCAACATAATTTTGTTCCCTTTTTAAATGAAACGGGTACAGTATTTTCCTCTTAAGGAAATAGTTGATGATTAAATTGTTTAGGCACTTGATTACATCTGCCGAAATATATTTTGGTTAGTGGATCGTATGTGGAACATTCTATTTTGACTTATACGATAGCATTTCAACCTGACTATAGCCAGAGTTGAAGTCCACCAGCGTTTGTTTTCTTGATGCAAATCATGCAAATTGAATTGATTTGCAATATTAATCTGTACGGCACTTTAACATCCGCGTACATAAGTCTTCTTAATTTATGTTTCAAATCTGAGTGATTGACTGACGAATTGGCCAATATTTCTTTGGTATTCGGTCAGTAAGATATTCTGTTAGTGGGTTGGATTCAAACGAGAATGTTGTATGTGTTTATGGGTTTTTGCAGCTATATTCTAACATTTCTTCCCGTTTCTTTTGAGAAGCAACCTTTTTACGTCATGGTATGTAAAGGGCATAAAAATACATCAGGTAAAATTATGCTTTCTCACTTCGTTCAAAATCATTCTCATTATTTATATTATCATACGACTATGTGTCCAGTTAATAAAATATGGTAATACCTATGGGACAACTTGAAACGGTACTCGCAGTTTGTAAGGTCGAAAATAAACTACGCGGCAAACTTTTTTGACTTATGATATTGCCATGCCCAAGCAGTGACTTGAACATCCTTTCGTATTCCGTAGGATTGTATTCGTAGTTGCTTCTGCATTGCTTTGATAGCGTCTTCGAATGTTTTATTTATCACTGTCTCTTTTTGTCCTTAGGCGAAGAAGGAGATGTACGATGTGAAGAAGCAGAGGTTGTGTTTAGCCCAGGATGAGTACAAGCATTTGAACAATGCACTGTCCACGCTCGCAGCCTCTAGGACTAGTCGTAAGTAGACGTGTACCTTTTATACTAAACCTTCATTATAAGTATACAATGTCCCTTCATAAACAGCGTCTGGTTTTGATAACTAATAACAGATTGTTAAACCTATCAATCGTAACTTCTTGTGATGTTTAGACTTCCTTAGAAATTCTGTTTTTAACCGTAAATGTTTTTAAAGATAGGTTACAAATTCAAAATTGATATTATTAGGGATGTTGAATATAACCAATAACATTGAGCTCAATTGCTCTATTTAGATGATGTCATGACAACAATAAAAAATAAAATTCCAAAGCATTGAAATTTCACTTTATGATAAAAAAATACCGATAACCTAAGCCGATAACCGTCAAGCACATCGACCAAAGCTCTTATATATTAATAATTATGTAGATCTTAAAAAGCTTAGCGTCGTCGTATTCGGATCCAGATAGTAAATTGTAATCAATACAAAACAAAAGTACTTAATACGTTTGCATACGCTCAAGAAGGCTATGTGGATAAATTGAAAATAAGAATTTTTGTCCCGTTCTGACGATTGAGATATTCTTATTTTATTAGAGATCCGTCTCTGTTTCATGAAAACGCTTTGAAGTCGAAGTATTCTAGATGTTCTGGATTGCTTATTTTGTAGGTAACCAGTACCCTTATTAAAAATAACTTCGGCTTACTCAGTCCATTTTTTTTGTGCGGAACGAGCTAAAAATCGATAGGTCTCTTTTATTTTTAGTCCCAGCGATACTAATATTTCCGTCAAATACACTTATACGTCCCCGATGCGTGTATACAAGTGTTTCAACTTTTTTCCAGTAAAGCCTAAGTGTATTTATTTTTATCAGATCCCATAGATAGTGTCGCAAAAACTTGCCTCTTAATGTTTATGATCCGTGTCCGTTTATTGAATGTAATTTTAGCTTTTGTTATATTTGACCCGACGACATTTATTTGTAGGTCTTATTTGTTGTGCTTTGTATTTTTATTTTCTTGACGCTCACTTCTTATTTCATTAAGTTATTTTTTATTTCTACAACTATAAGAAAAGAGAACACTTATGAAAGGTAGATATGGTAGGTAAAAGAAGGGTCATAAAAATTAACAACTGTTACTATGGGAACAACTCTGAAATACAAAAAAAAACTATACTATAAAAATGTAAGGATCAAACGATTTTTAATTGATTCTTCGACTAGTCCTTGCGCGTTTGCAGCTGTTAGACAGTTAATACAAAATACTACTTCCTTCTATAATTTTAACCTATCTTTCTTCACCACAGTGTGTTCATCAACGACGTCGATGACAACGACGTCAACAACATCCCGGCATGACCCCGAGCTTCTGAGGTCGGAGGTGACGCAAGCGCGCGGCCGGGTGGCCCAACTTCGCAAGGAGCTAAGGCAAGCCCGAGCTGAGGTCGCCAGCGCTCGCCGTGGAGTTGATACTCTTGCCGAGTTAGTATGCTTGTGTGTTGCTTTAGGTTTAAGGGGGAGAAGACTGGCGAGAAGGGAGCTGATGGGGTCCTTGGGATGCTGGAACTATGGTAAGGGTAGAAACGACCAGTGTAGTCTTAGATCTCATCCATCGCTTAACATCAGACGAGATAGAGGTCAAATGTGGGCACTTCAGGGAAATGTGTTGACTGGAGGGTAAGTATAAGAAGGTGCAGTAGCTTTGCATGGCATCCAAAAGTTCGGGCGTGTATCAAGGTTTGTAAAGAGAACATCTACGCAATGTTTGCTTTAAATCTTTAGTAATAGTGGATTGCCTGGATTTTAACAATCTTGTTTTCCTATTACAGAGTGGAGCAAAAGATCAGCGCCCAACAGGGTTGCTATAACATCACTGAAGCCCAAGCAATCATGACTGAATTGAAAAACATTCAGAAATCACTCACCTCCGGGGAGAAAGAAAGGGCAGATCTTATGCAGTCTTTAGCCAAACTGAAAGACGATTTGACGAGACTGCAACTTGGGGACGCATCACCTGATCTATCAACCTTATCCCTCCCGCAAGAAAAACTAAGCACTGCCTCCCAAACTGACCTTTGTGCCGACTTAGTTCCCATTGGCACGAGACTAGCAGAAATGGCGCGGGTTCGTCTTCAATACGACGAAGCGAGGAAGAGAATACAGCAAATACAACAACAACTCGCTGACTTAGAAGATAAAGTCCAACCTGGACAGGCTGAATCCGACAAAGACCGTCTCCTACTCTTCCAAGAGAAGGAACAGTTACTTAGAGAACTAAGGAGTATAACTCCAAGAACAAGATCTAAACAGGAGATGACTGAAATCCAAACAGAGTGCAAGAGATTAGAACAAGACTTGAAAAACGCCTTTGAAATGTCGAACAAGTGCATTGCTGATCGACTGAGGTTACACGAAGAAAAACAACTGTTACTCCAACAGTTGAAAGACGCGTTAACATCAATGACAACTTTAGAAGGGCAGTTGAAGACGCTATCAGCAAGTACGCTCTCAGTCTCAAGCAGTTCAAGCTTAGGATCCCTTTCTACAGCCAGTAGTAAAGGCTCCCTAAGTTCCGGAATCAGTTTTACCGATATCTACGGTGGACCACAAATCGCTACGTCATTCTCAGCTGACAAGCCTATCGACATGGTCGATTTGCATCGAAGAGTTGAAAGGTGAGTGCAAAATACTTTTCCCCATTCAAACGTCAGCGTAAATTATTATGAACACGTTTGGCGAAACGTCAAATGAATTTATGCGGATAAGTTTATGCTAATTTCTCGATTTAGGACCTTTACAAAGTAGGATTATGATTTATGTTTGAATTCGGACAATGGTATAAACTTTCTTGGGTTCGATTCGACTTTCTCAGTCCAAATATTTGCAAGCGCTACCTTAAAAGGATTGTGTAGTGCAATGTAACTTTCTCCTAGGATTACCAAATCATTACATTGCATATCTTCGCTTGTCGCATATAAGGTTAACTGATACAAGTTTTGACATACTTACTAGCCATTGTTTTTATGAATTCTCATAGGTCTCATATATTGTCTTTGAAAATTTGCAAGTAAGCAGATAATTTATGGACTTGTAATAATCATTCTGGCGGTCAGTGCTTTTTAAATGTTATCTGTATTGGAATTAGTGCAACTCACTCTTCGAAGATCGGATTTTTGTTCTAAACTTAATCCTTTTCATCAGATTACTCCGCGGAACAAGTTACAACGCGGAGAGTGCAACCCCTGGGGCCAGCAGTTCCCCTTCCCAGCCTTCATTGTCTCCAAGAAGTAGCCTATCTTCTGCCAGTCCACCACCGCCTCCACCTTCTTATAATCAGGTATGTTATTATTCTGTCGTTACATTATATTTAAGTGTTATCAGACACCATGAAGTGCAGTTGAATGAAGTATAATTTGAAAATTATTTAATTTATGGAATTGGAAGACAGAATAGAAGAGCATTTTTGATATCAGACATAATAGCTACATTGAAAGGAGTAAAAGAAACACGAGGAAGTTTGATATACAGGAGATGTGGTATTCAGTAAAAAAGTATTCAAACATGAAGATATTTTAAATTGATGATGCACCTTGAGGTAGACCTAAACCCAAATATATTTAGTATCCATTTTGACATTGTGGAATGCAATATCACACTCAAATAAAATAAAATAAACATTTCTTTAACGAATAAATTCCACATCTCCCAAAAAATATACCCAAAGTTTTACGTAAACAACCTTTTTCTAACCTTAAAGATGAAAGCGTGTGTGATTGTAATTGACACACGATTGTACACACTTGACGGTGTTCGTCACTGTACAATCATGACTTTGCCGCAGTGTGACCAATGCGCGTTGAGGTGTACTCACGACGTACGCGCATGTTATGTGACGATTTTGATAATGTGACGTTGTTGACTGCGGTGATTTGTTTTGTTTGATCTCTGCAGGATATGACGATCTTTCAAAAGGTAGAAGCTCAAAATAGAAGCATGACCATGCTTCTTTCTGCCTTTAATATATGTAGGATAGGAAGAATTTATAGTAATATCCTTTCTGAGGTCTTGGAATATTAGCAGTACCTACCTATACCACCCGAATATATAGCACTTTTAACCTCTGGAAAAATAGAGGTATTATAAGTTTGGCGTATGGTATCTGTGTGTTTTATTAATCTCATATGCTGTCCGAATTTTCGACCCTTAAATAAACTTGCAGTTAATGCTTGATCCTGTCGAACTAGTCTGCATAGTACCATGTCTGGTCTACCATCAAAACATAAATAAACGAATGCACAAAAAGCTATATAAATCTGCATGTAATGACTGTTTTTTTATTGTATTTCAACCTTGTTTTGGCAAACATCAAAAATGCAACAATCAAATGACAACATTATCAGATGTTTTAATGCCAAAATACACTAAACGCCCCGGGCTCGCCTGTCACTTGCTTTCACTTTACCAACAGTAAATAGACGAGATTTGTGTTTATTTGTTGTCATTCTAATGTTGTGTGTTTGTATGAGAAAGTATATTTTTATGATGTAACCATCACACTTGTAATAAAATGTTTATAAATTGAAGACAAGGAAGTATGGCAGAATTCGTCACTGCTATGTTTCCGGTACAGCGTCAAGCTTCTTTATATTAAAGGAGGGCTCCATCCGAAGTATTTGCCACGGGCCTCATATGTTATAGTTACGCCACTGGTTTCCGCTATTTAAGATGTGCTTTAAATAAAATTATTCAAAAACTCTTATTTTGAAGCAAGCTTTTTTCATTCTTCTCAGCAAATCCTTTCGTTTGATATATATAACTATATAACTAGTTACAAACAGATATATAACTAGTCCGCCATCTTGGGCCATCCGCCATATTGGATTTAGAATGACGTCACTTAGCTAACCATGCATTATCATCCAAACTAAACGTGTATGCATGCAATTTCATCTTAAACAGTGGAGGATAACTGCTTTAAAATTCAGTTGCAAGATTTGACCCGAACACACTTACATACATACATTGTAAGTTAAATAAAAGCTTATAAAAATTCCACGTTTGAGAGTGTGGAAGTTAACTCCAAAGCTGAAAAACTGTTGGTATATGTGCTTATATTATCTACGATAACTACTAAAAAGCCCTCAAAAGTTCCTCAGAGAGGAACCATTAAAAACTCATAGGCAGAAGTCATCTTTTGAATGGTTATTTATTAATTTGTTTTTCTTTTCTAGGTGGAAAGGCAAAGACGGCAACAAAGAGAGTTGGAAGAGAAGTTAGCAGAAATGAGGATAGGTGTCGCCACCGGTCTCAATGAAGTTACAGGACTTGCTACAAGTTAGTTTATTATTTCTGAAAACATTATATTGAAACATGATTCAGTCTTGTAAACAGATAAACAAAAAATGCACATTGATTAGGTTCTGATTCATCAAGTTTTTTATCAATGACACTATCAACAAAAAATTTCAATTATTTTGATTACCTATGTGGGTCTTGTCACCAAATACTTGATTTAGCTATACGTACATATCAATGAACAAACAATTTTGGTTTTCTCAATTCAACTTCAATTGGACCTAATTTGACGCCAAAGATAAGTCTTAGTGACCCATCATCATCTAAAGTAAGATTTCCACTGCTGGGATGAACTATGTCTTTGCTTGTGCCAATGTCCCGTGCACCAGTCTCATAAAAAAAAAACTGTATAACTTCAAGTAAATTAAAAATTTTTTTTTTTTGTTTAGTTCCAGTACAGCTGCAAGGTCCCGGACGGCCGGGTGAACCGTTGTCGCCCATATCAGAGACGCCACCACCACCCTCGCCCAGAACTCCCTCGTCTAGTGGTCAGTATTGTAATCAGAATATCACCATAATTATAAATCAAAAAGCAAATTTAAATACAGTTCATCATCAGTCTAATGCAGTACACTGTTGGAGACAGGCTTGTCCAATCGTACGCTGATTAACTAGTTCATTAGAAGATATTTATCCTGTACAAGTGATCATAAATGAGAATGAATTGCAAAGTCTTAACTACAATGCCTCTCTTCTTCTTGATTTTTTCGACTTGTTTTTGGGAGACTTCTAGGGGAACTGCTGTGTTATTTAAATAAAAAAATCTGCAATCTATTAACTGAGCTGTACAAATTTCTTAGGCTCAAACCTGCTGCTTGACTTTAGTGCTCATGTCAATCTGAAACGATCTAAAATGAATGATGCACATAATGGTCTCCATTCACGAATAGGTACTTTTTTTGACCGTAATAAATAGATAATTAGAGTAAAATGGAAAAAAAAAACGCTTTTGAACATACTGCAAATAAGCCCAACTATCGACCTGTTTCGTTTGATCTTTGATTTTTACCCACCCTGGGGGGTGACCATAAGCTCTTAGAGTAAGGTTATTTCGAGTGTGTGTAAGGGACAGATTTATATGACTTGTATACATCTGTCACTTACGCGATATCAAAATAACCTTACTCTAAGAGCTTATATGGTCACCCCCTGATCTTTACTTCTACACTAATATTATTAAGCTGAAGTGTTTGTTTGTTTGAACGCGCTAATCTGAGGAACTACTGGTTGAAATTGAAAAAGTCTTTTTGAGTTGGATAGTCCATTTAGCGAGGAAGGTTATATTCTATATAAAATCACGCTACGACCAATAGGAGCGGAGCATAAATGAAAAAATGTTGCAAAACCGGAAAAAATTATTCCTTTTTGAGACCTACCGTTTCGTGCGCTGCGTAAATGATCAAAGTTACGCAACATTCATGTATGTAGGGTAGGGTAGTTAGGTAGCCAGTTGACGGGAGCGAAGCCGCGTGGGTCAGCTTGTGTATTCATAATTTTAATCAAGTTCTAAATTTTATTTCCAAACTTACAGGAACAAACACTAGATCAGTATCAGCGGCAGTCAGCGACGAATCAGTGGCGGGTGACTCTGGTGTGTTCGAAGCGGCGCAGGCGGCCAACGATCCTTCTAACGCAGGTAATTTATTGTAAACCTTATGTTCATTGGAATCGGAATGAGTTTCTGTTGTACAGTAGTGGGTCGTAATGTTCAGTTTAGTTTGAAGATTGTGTTCGGGTTTTTGGAAGGCACTTTGTATTGATCTTTAATAGGATCGTTCTCTCTTTTGACGATTTTAGCAGCATGTACTCATTGTAACAGATATTGGACACCTAAAACTATGGTTAAACTATGATATTTCACGGATGAACATTATTTTCCCATTTTTAAAGACAAGACCAATATAGTAAAAACATTGTTTCAAACGTTATGCAAGGGAATGAAAAATGGTTCTTGATCATTCAGAGAAACAGTCATAAAGTCTGATATGATGGATCCTATTTATTATTAAAAAAATATGTAATATTTCCTTTTTTTTTACAGTGAACAGTGCCCAAATTGAGATCAAATTGCGCTACTGTGTAGAAGAAAGCGCGTTGGAGATAGGAATCTTGCGCGCGCGCAACCTGCACGCGTTGTTCATTGATATCGGCACTCAAGTGTAAGTATTTTATATAATCGTTACTATCTACATCATTATAACATTACCCATACTAGGATGGAGGTTTGTTACTCAATCATGCCAGAACGGCTGAACAGATTAGGATGAAATTTGGCACAGAGATTTATTATAGTCTGGAATAGCACATAGTTTTTTTATTCCTTTATAATGTTCCCTTGGTATAAAAAAAAAAAAACACTTTTCACGCGGGCCAAGCTGGTGACAGAAGCTTGACATTACTATATCTAAACGAGCTTCTGCCGGCGACTCCCAAGGATCTGAAGTCGGATCCCAAGGGAACGTATTCCCAGAATAAAAAATCCTATGTTCTTCTATGGTATACAATCTGTCTTTATACCAAACACATGCATTACACTCACTCATGGCAGGGAGGGAGGTCCACAGTATAAATATATATTTTATAATAAAATTAAAAAAAAAACAATAGCAAAAACATTAAGACACCCACACTACAAGATTTTAGTTACAACCCTATTGCTTCAATGGAGCGTAGGTAATTATTTCATCAACCAGGCTTAGTTTCCATACTGTTTGTATATTTATACTGTGGTAGGTCTATACATATTCGTTCTATAAGACAAAATTCATTAAAATTGATTCTGCGGTTTAGACATCAAAACGTAATAATATTTGTTTAGTATAAAGATGTTTATTTCATTATTATAAAATATGCTTTGTGAGTGTAAGTATTTTCTTATCATCTTTACTATCAACATCATTAACAACATATCATTAATGTATCTAAATCATTAACAAATATATCACATCATTCAGGACTAACAGTTGAATGGTGTGATGTTGATAACCTAAGCCTCTTATAAGGGTGCGGTCGAATGATGTTGACTAGTCGATTTAATATCAGTGGTCATTGATCGAATGGATTGCAATCTAGGCGCCACGAAAGGTTATTGTTTTCAGATTAGCAAATTGAAGGTAGAGCCATTTTTGTTTGTATTGTGACGTGTTGTTTATAGGTAAGTATGTAGGTTGCCATAAATCATTAGGTATTACGTCCTCTTAGGGGTTTCGCTAATAAAGTAGAGAGACAGAAGGCAAGTTTCAATGCCTGTGGCACATCGACGCCGGCTGTTTAGTGTGTGAGCGACGCCCCTTTGTCAGTTAAGGGCCCCTTTGTAAATTAAGGGCCCCTTTGTAAATTAATGGCCCCTTTGTAAATTAAGGGCCCCTTTGTCAGTTAAGGACCCCTTTGTTTTTTTAATGGGTTAACAGTCTCTCAAGCACCAGGCTCTGGTTTCTACAAAAGTATAAGATTAGTCGTAGCTTTTTGGAGCTGGGCTGTCTATTCGCGGCAAGAAGTTCTTAATCACCGTGTAATATCATCGCGACTTTTGCGGCCACTGCGATCGAAGTGGTTTGAATCGAAAGCATATTATAACACAGTGCTTAGGGCTTTTGCCGCAAATTTCCAATACCGCGGTGCCAGTAAAAATAATAATGCTTAATTTGTTAAACACACAATAAAAACCAACAACCAGATTACAAAAAATAACAATCATAAGAATAAGTAGTAAATTTGTTTTTGAATTCACAATAGCTGACATCTTAACTTGGTTACAAAGTAACCTGGGGGGGGGTGACCATAAGCTCTTAGAGTGAGGTTATTTTGAGTGTGTGTAAGGGACAGATTTATATGACTTGTATACATCTGTCACTTACGCGATCTCAAAATAACCTTACTCTAAGAGCTTGTGGTCACCCCCCTGTTCATGTCAACCTTCCAACTGTCCATCAACTGACCTAAAATTATTCTTTTAATCATTTTAAAAAGTTATACAAAGATATTGAAATCTAGGGATGTGTGGTTTCAGATTATATTCACAATTTAAAATTTAAATAAAACATCATATTGTAAAATTAAAATAAAATGGTATTTAATTTGAATTAATATAAAACAATGATAAAACAGTGACGCTGAGTTGCTTTACTCGGAAGTAAAAAATATTAACAGCAGCCTTTTTTCCTCACAGCGGTGTCCGCTGTGCCTTGGTGGTTGGTGGCGGCATGGGCGTGGCGTGGGGCGCGTGCGGCGCGGCGTGGCGTGGAGCCGCGCTGGCGTGGAGACACACGCACAAGGCGCCCTTAGCGGGGACTAGAGCGCTCAGAGCGGCCACGCTGCAGGTCAACCTTACTGCGGGGAATGAGTGCCTTGTGAGTATACCTTGTTTTAGCATTTAGAAAAAAAAAGGTTTTTAAAGAATAAATCCAAAAGGAAGTTTCATTAATGGGCATTTCAACATCGAAATCCTAATTATATCACCAATCTCTGAATATGTTTAGAACATTATTCTGTCTCTGTCATCTTCAAACGATTGGCAAAAAGAAATATAAAAATAATAAAGTATGTTGCAGAATCAACAGTTCCAAATATATCATTAGCTGCTATAACACAATACACATTGCAAAAAAAATCAAAATACTTTTTAAACTAACAACAAAATAAAAAGTAAAACGAGGCCAAAAAATATTAAAATGATGAAAACTAGCCAAATTTGAGTATTCGGCTAACAGCCTTGAGTGCCATGTGAATACCCCACAAGGCGAGAGCGATTACCTTCTGAACAACTTTTACGATTACCCTTCTTACTTTTACCCTACCCCAACTAACCCATACCATTTACCCCACAGGGTTGTGCTCAAGTGAGCTTGGCAGACTTCGAGCCGGAATCCGTGTCTCAGAAGTGGTACAACGTGTTAAGCTTCAGATGTATGAGAAGAGATGAAAGTTCTGATGAGTCTACCGTCATATCGTCGCAAACTTCTACGTTGACTAGGAATAGAGGTAAGAGAGCTTACTAGTGTCTTGATTTTTAAGGATATTATTTGCAAATATTATGAGCTGCAAGTAACTGCTTAAAGAAAACAGTTACTGAGGAATAATGAATCCACGCAGAGTCTCAAAGCTCATGCAACATTGATCTCTCTCTGCATTAGCCCATTTTGGAACCACTTTAGCATCCTTGCTAAAGTGTTTGTCCTTGCTAAAATGGGCTAATATTTTATTTTTAAATTGATTCGCATTGGTGGCCCTTACGTGTCGTAGGTCCTGGGTTCGAACCCAGGCTACCACCAACCACTGCTATCAAAACGGTGAAAGAAAACATCTTAGGGAAACCACCATGTCCTAGAACCAAATATTCGAAGACGTGACAGCCACCGACTCGCACTGGGCCTGCGTGCTTGATTGTGGCCTATTCCCTCTCACAGAGATGACGCCTGTGTCCCAGCAGTGGGAACATTAAAAAGGCTGATGATGATGAAATATTTATATATTAAAATAATCTATAGGCCACATTATCATTATCTTTGAATGTTCTCTGACTGCATACAATAAATCTTAGGAAATAAAATATACTGCAGCCTTTTAACCATCTTTGTTCTTTTTACAGGACCAGAAAGTATGACGGGTGCGGAATGCAACGTTGATTGTGGTGACAATTCAGCATCGGAGGACGAAGAGTCTAGAGAGCCACTGAATCAGGTATGTAAACATCAGAATACTACAGCCAACTTTTTGATATACTTTTTTCAGGATATTGGTTTATGTAGTGTAGCATAAAATCACAAATTGTTTTAACCAACTTGTGATTTTATTTATCAAGTTTTATTTACTGAGGAAATAAAGAAAAGAAAAATAAAATCCCATTTAAAAAAAAACTGTTACAAAAAACCCGACTGCAAACATTTATTTTTAGCTGTCGGGTTTTAGTCTATTTCATTTGTTTCATTTTAAAATTTCTAAGATTTACATCGATATTTCTTCTCTCGCAGATAGTGGAAGAGGATTCATTCGAGGACTACATTCCGGAGGAAGACATTGCTTTAGAAGAGGAATACCTTCACCCCACCACCGCCGAGAAGGAGACCAATACTGAGTGTAACTTCTGCCCCGAAGGAGCCAGGCAGTTGCATAGACGGTACGTTGACATACTGCCTCAAGGTGGAAGGAATTTTAGTAGGCTGTGACTTACCCCTTATTTCTGAATGATTTAAAAAAGGTCCGATTTCATATATGAGCATTTGCGGTTGAGTATTTGTCAAACACTAGTTTACCCTAAAACCTGTCAAAATTTGGCATGTTCCAAACTCCAAATGCTCAATTCAAAAATGGGCCCTTTATTTAGTAATTTTTTATCTTTGGATAAAGTAGTACTTAATGTCATTGGGTTAAGGTGTTGGTTTATATTTTATTGGTGGTGTAGTAGACTAAATTATTTGTTTTTAAAGATATATTTTTTGTTGTAGCTGTATAGATGCCTTATTTGTAAGAATCAGTCAACCATTTGAATGTTTTTTTTTTTATTTGTTGTGGGTGTGAAACAATATTGCAATTGACGACTTGTGCCCAGTATACAACCTTGTAATTTCGACATTTTATTAAAATCGAAAGCAACTGATTGTTGAGCTCCTGCTTTTAGGGGAATCTCAAAATCAACTTTAGTAAAGAAAACCAGTTTTTTTAAGATGCAGCTACGCTGCTAACATAAAGGTCAATTGGAACCCTAGATAGGGCTACATATTCGGTTTTAGGGTCCGTTTCTGAGTATAGAACTTGGAATTAAAAACATGTCAAATTCTAATTTAATACCAAAGCTTAACAGGTTCTCAGGCTAGAGTTAGTCAAATAATCAACATTAAATTCGTGGTTCAAATATCGAGGGATTGAATGAAACTATCATTAAATCGTAAATGTAGGTAGGTGAGGCTTACTAACCCTGGTGTTGGGCTACAATGTTCCGTTTCCTCCAGATATATGAAGTTGAGGCGCGCGGCAGGCGACGGTCGGCCGCAACGCGCGCCGCTAGAGAAATAATTATAGCCCCTTGTGTACATAGTTGTATATAGGTATGTTTACATTGTGTCGGATGCTCTCTCAGTATAAAGCATACATAACATTCAAGTTTTGGGTTTTATATTAATATAAGTGATGTGCTCAATAGTTTTTGTTCAATCGTTGAATTCATAAACGTGACTTATTTTTAAGACAGATCAATATTGACATCTAGATAGGTGGGTATCGGTGTGAGCATTGGTGAACTTGAATCTTGCTGCCGTACACCATACTGGATTCATCTTAAGTATTGTGACTTACAAGTTGAAGGTCGTGGGTTTGAACCCAATAAGGCGCTTTACTTTGTGTAAATTACTTCATCACCACTGCTCTCAAAACGGTTAAGAAAAACATCGTGAGGAAACCGGCATGTCCTAGAACCAAAAATTCGGAGAGATGTGACATCCACCAACCCGCACTGGGCCCGCGTGGTGGATTACGGCCGATTCCCTCTCACAGAGAGGAGGCCTGTATCCCTGCAGTGGGAACATTTAAAAGGCTGATGATAATTGTGTCATCGATCCACTGCAATCTAATAGTCTCTATCTTTCTTTGGTGTATAATCTGTGAATTTTAAGATCGTCTTAAAGTTAAGTGTGTTTGTGAATTCAAAGGGGACAGCATAATACACTGATTTTATTAATTGAAAAATTTGCAAAATAAATGAATGATATACGTTTTTGTTTAGTTTTAGAGTCAATATGAATGTGTGTGAAAATAATAAAAAATAATTTTATTAATATATTGGGTATATCACTCCGCATGTTTCGATTAAAATAATTATACACTGAATTATGTGCATGAACAAGCATGAATCGTGGCACAATGTGAATGTATCTGTGTTTTTTTTAAAGCATTATTTTACTCAATTTCATAATCACCATAAACCGCCAATCCCTTCAAGGTGTTTGAGCGAAAATACACATCCCTGTAACTTGAGTAAAACTGTGCAAGTAGCTTGCATACCAGTGTGACATTCACCAATCAGAAGTTATTATGAGACAGAAGCATGCGCTTGCTTGCACGCTTGTATGCAAGTTACAGTGCTGTGTATTTTCACCCTTTTGCTCAGAATCGTACAGAACTTAAAAAGTCCTGTACGTTACTTTTTTTAGAGATATTTCTAAAATTAAACTTTTTGTTGTATTTTTAATTAATCCTTTTGTTTATGAAATTGACTAAAACAATGCTCTGCACATACTAACTAGTCATCCATTTAGTTAATTTTCTACAATATCGTGTTGTTTCGTTATAGAAAAAGCCAACAAGTGAACGCCAGCCTCGCCGAGCCCCTGGCCACCATCAAGAGGTCACAAACATTCTCGCCACAACCACAGAGCATTGCCAAAGCCCAGTACATTTGCAGGTCAGTATTATTACCACCAGGGGAGAAGAAGTTGTTGCACGAGTTTCTCTGCATATCTTCACCTCAAACTATATTTTTTGATACGTTTTCACGAATAAAATCGTATTCTCATACCATGAGAAATTTTTTAATTACTATTTTCATTGGATGCTGGATTGCAGAATAAAATTAAAAATATAGAAGTCCACAAAAGTTGTTCACAGGAGTACCCACGATTTTTTTTGCTACCCTTAATTCAAAGCAGACAGTAGATTTTCCAACACATCAAAACTCATAAATTCATGTTTGTTCATAGACTGAACCGTTCGGAATCGGACTCGTCGATGGCTGCGTACGCGCGTCGTGTGACGTCACATCCGCCACCACCTTCTGGCATTCCCTTCGATCGCAGTGTTCGTGAGAGACGCTCACTCAGGTATGTATATTTTTCATATTATGTAGCTGTTGCATTCCATCATGAGACTTATTTTAATGGTATAAAGTTTAAAGTACAAATAACCATATTTTACTTCACAATTTTGCTACCAAATGAAGTTTTATTTTTTAATTGGGGTACCTGGGTGCTTTCTTGAACATTTCTTGCGTTAGGTACGATGTGCAGAAAACGATTATTTTCAACTTTTGACATAATCGAGTGTGATAGAATGGGGGTGGTTATCGATCGCCATATACCGTTTACTTTATTATAAAATAAATTTTATTTTCAGATGGGGTCGCTCAGGGTCGTGCACGCGCGGGACGCGGGGGCGCGCGGGCTGGCAGGCGGCGCGCACGTCGCTGGACCTCGCGCTAGACCTGCGCGCGCAGCACTCGCGCCTGCACCATCTGCGCACCGACATCGCCAACCTCACTGCGCTTAAGAAGAGGTAAGCTAAAGGGTTTTTAATTCAAGACTGAATAGTTACTTCTAGGCAAGGGTCGACCACATTATTGCTTATTATCAGATGAGATAGTGGACAAACGAGAGCCTATAATCCCTGGCACGTAAGTTGGCAAGAGTCTTTAGATGCGCAGATGTCGTTTTTTAGGTCTCTTTGGTAGTGGATCGGGGCGCGGGGAACGTTTAGGACCGTTCCGAGCGCGCGATTAGTTGGTCAGTTGCCATAAGGATCGACTGACCAATCGTGTCGCGTCCACGTTCCGTTCGCTCTATATGGTTTAAGTTCTGAACTAACAAAATTTAAGTATCAACATACACATTTTACACATTGTGTATCTGTTGCGACATTATGAAAATCTGTTCCTTTAATTGCCGTTAAAATTCTGCTTCACCATAAAAATACACTCGAAACGCAACTGCGTCAATTCTAGTACCTAAAAACTTATAATCAATTTTCTTTACAGATTAGAAGAAGCTTGGACCCGCGGCGACCCCGCCGTAGCTGCCTGGGTGGCAGAAGACGAAACCCTTCGTCGTCTGGTAGCACCAGGCGAGCCCCCCGCAGACCGAGCATCCAGGTTGCTGAGCCGCACCTGTCGCGAGATCTACCGCCTTAGGAAGTCGCGCCAGGGCGGACGGAAGCCGGACCTCGTCACATTCAAGTGAGTGTTTGATTTTGAATAAATAAAATAGGAGCAAATCTACTTCGGGATAGTTTGTCAATTCAAGACTCAAAATCTGGCAAAGTCCTAAACTAAACTATTGCCTTATAGTTTGTAAGTAATAACAATAACTAACAGTTACACTCTCCTTCCTCAGAGAAAAGATGGCCTTCTTCACTCGCACCAAAACCACAATCCCCCTCCTACCCGGAGAAGATGGCGACGAAATTCTATCAGAAGACGACTGGGAAGAAGATCTCGAAGAACGACGGACTCCGGACGGACGGTCTTCTAAAACCTCGTACGAGCTACGTAGAGACCTGCCGGCGACTACTACAGAGGTACCCGAGGTGGTCGAGTGCAAGAATCCTTGCTTGAGCATTGAGGGGCCGACAGAGGTGAAGGATGACACTAAGACTGATGAGGTGAGGTATGACTTTGTGGTTGATAGAGTGCTGGGTGTACAGGTTTGAAAGGTGCGGCGTTTTCAGCGGTTGGTTGGGGGTCAATTGGGGTAAAATGCGCGGGAGTTGCGGCGGATCTTGGTTGCGTATGAATAGTATTGACATAAATCCTGGCATTGTCAGATTTGTGACCAAATCGTACATTCTTGCAATGTCAGATTTGTGACCAAATCGTACATTCTTGCAATGTCAGATTTGTGACGAAATTATAAATTCTGACATTGTCAGATTTGTAACAAAATCATAAATTCTGACATCAGATTTGTGACAAGTTTATAAATTCTAACATTGTCAGTTTGTGACAAAACCACCACAAGTTTCAACTGATGTACCGTTTTTAAAAACCTTTTTTTGCCGCAACTCCTGCGCAATTACTCTCAATCATTACTGACCTTACAGTTTCACAATTAAAGAAATACTTTATCTTAACCAACCGATGCAAAACAGCTCTAGTATGGCCTATGGCAAAATATGGCACCATTAAAAAATTTGCAAATAAACAATATTTAAATATTACTGTGATCATTATTGCCTATTGAGATTGTCTGGATCCAAGACTGAGCGAGAAACTTATATATGTGTTATTGGTTATATTATTTATATCCGGACTCTAATACATGTACGTATCTGTGCAAATAGAGTGCCATAAAATTAAGATTACATATTGAATCTTATTCATTTTTATACCACTTATTATGTATCGTATTGTATGTACAAAGTAAAGAACAAAATTTTTTGAATGTTAGAGACTCCTGAAAACAAGTATGATTTGATATAAACCCGTCCATATATAGTTATACTTATGTATTTAAAGTTGTATATTATAAACTAGTAATACATAAAAAATTGCAACACATATTCATATTGATATTACAAATGTAGCCAAGTCAAAAGATAATATGTTACTTGTAATTCAGGGGTAAAATTGTGCCTTTTAAATTATTGGTGCCTGATATTAAAGCCTGCGATTGTGCCATATATGGCATGCCAGACGGGGGTAAATAGGTACAAAGTAGTTGTATGATGAGTCACAAACTGTATGCCAAACATATTTTTTTATTGTAATTAGAACATAATGTGGGGTTACGGTCACTTTGTAAATAAAAATACGTAAAATTGCGGACCCACCGACTAAGTTCATCTGTAGATAAAATAAAAAAAAAAAATAAACACAAATAATTTTTGCAAAATTTTATTTCCAAATTGCATCTTTTAAAACAGTACTAAATAATTGCTATTGAACTAACTTTGCAATTATGTTTTTAATTTTTGCAAAAGTTATATCTGATTAGGGTTCTCTCCACCGAATAAATAGGACTTGAAAGGCCAAAAAGAAAGCTTTGTACATAAGGCTTTATATATGTGGAGTACCTGCCCTACACAATGTTTCAAACTTGACCTAGAAATTATTTAAAATTACTAAATAAATTCAGTAATACTGTTTTCACAAATATTGTTCTTATTTAAATAAAAAGTTGTATTAAAGCACGTGCCTTATATACTAAGTTATGATTTTCTAGGTCTCTGACGAACGTACCCGGGCACATTGTAGTTTTAAACGTGCAATAGACAACGTAATATCAATAGCTTTTAATTCCATGTCAGATCTGAGTTTGTACTGAACATTTTTTGTCTCACTCATTATCATTCTTATGTTTAAACTACGCCATCTTTAGTTATAAACGTTGCAACTTTAGGGGATCCCCCTAAAACCACCCTTTCTATTTATTTGACACTCAAATATATCAGCAAAGGACTCCAGATCAACGTTTATAAGTGAAGATATTTATTTTTAATAATTTGTGAACAAAAATATATCAACTTTTTAATAAATTACTTTTTTTGATCACACATTCAAAAATACAAAAATTGTTTGGTTTTTTAAATCAGTTGATATATTCTTGTGCTCAATCTTAATGTAAGCACTTCTTGTACATTTTGTACATATCATATTTAATATTATTATTCTAGTTTAAGAAATCTGTGTAAATAATCTGAATAAAAAATACGTTTTATAAAAGAATTTGCATATCTGAATTTTGACTTTATGAGTATAATTATTTCTAATTAATTATTTAGCAATATTAGTCGATGTTAAGTATTTTTATAACAAGAATACAATAGTCTCCTAGCTGTTATCTTTACGTAATGTTACATTTTTGTAAAAAATGTATATTTTTTATTATAATTATTTACTTGGAGTTTTTATACATAGTGTAATTGTTACTGAGGTGAATTTGGATTTGCCAAATTAATATAAGCCTTGTTTTAATTCTTCCATTAAAATAAAGGGGTCATATTTTGTAAAAATGCCAATACAATTCATACAAATGAAAATAAAAATTATAAATTAATATTTCATTGTTTGATTTTTATATTTTCCTGATAAAATCTACGACCCAGTAGTGACAAGATAGGCTCCAAGTTCCCTGTGTACGAAACTATGGCTGGTCGATGTTAATCTGCAGGTATCGACATAATTATCTTTTCCAAATCAAAAAGGCCCTTCTTTATAAAACAATATCTGTGGTGTTAGGCAACTGCTTAATAGATTCTAAATTCAAATTTACTAGATAATAAAGAATGTGCTAAACAATGTTTAAACGGTGTGGAAATTTTAAGAAATAAGGATAAAGGCGAATACGCAGCAACACAAAAGACAATAGATTGGTACATACAGTAGCTACTTAAATAAATACACTACCTACATAATCACGATATAATCCCACACAAACCTGTTACGAAACAGCAAACACAACGAAGCTATCCAAACTGAAACACAATCTAAACTTACATAATAACATTTCGAGATCAATCACAGATAAGCGACATAATGTACTGTGCATTCATTGGCTACATTCGCTGTTTGCATACACCAATGTATGTGGTTGCAGATTGCTTAACCGTGCAATATTGTAGAGATGTTAATAGAAAGATAGCACTTGCAAACTATATGATGTAGGTGTCCTTCTAAATTAGTCGAAAGTACTACTGCTGTGGATGGGGCTCGATTCCAAGGTCAAGCAAAATTAAATTGGGATTATTTAAGTAGCAGCCTGAAGCCTGAAGGTGAGTATCCGTTTGCATACAACAGCATATGTGGTTGCACTAGTTTGCTTTACCATGCAATTTTGTAGAGATGGTGATAGAAAGATAGCACTTGCAAACTATTTGATGTAGGTGTCCTTTTCTAAATTGGTCGAAAGTACTACTGCTGCGGATGGGGCTCGGTTCCATGGCCAAGCAAAATTAAATTGGTATTATTTAAGTAGCTGCCTGAAGTCTGAAGATGATTATACGTTTGCATACAACAATGTATGTGGTTGCTCTAGATTGCTTTACCGTGCAATACTGTAGAGATGGTGATAGGAAGATAGCTCTTGAAAACTATTTGATGTAGGTGTCCGTTTCTGAATTGGTTGGAAGTGCTGCTGCTGAGATGAGTTTCGATTCTCTGGTCAAGGAAAGTCAAATTAGGATTGTTCCATCAATAGTTTCAAGATAGTTAGTAGTTTGAAGATGAGAATACGTTTGCATACAACTATGTATGTGGTTGCACTAGATTGCTGTACCGTGCAATATTTCAGAAATAATGATAGAAAAATAGCACTTGAAGACTATTTGTGTTAGGGGTCCTTTTCTGAATTGGGCAAAAGTGCTAATGAGGATGGGGTTCGATTCTCTGGTCAAGGAAAGTCAAATTGGGATTGTTTCAGCAATGGCCTGTAGCTTGAAGATGAGAATACGTTTGCTTACAATAATGTATGGTCTCACTCAGTGGAGATTGCACAAGATTGCTTTACCAGGCAAGTTTGCAGATATGGTATGAGAAAGATAGCACTTGCAAACTATTTGAGGTGCCTAGGTGGTCTTTTCTGTGTTAGTTAAAGGGGTTAATGATGATGGTATTCGATTCCCTGGTCTAGAAAAGAGAAATTGAGGTAGCAGATGATTTCAATAGTAATCTAAAGTGTGAGTAAGGTAAAAAAAATATAGTAGAAAAAGAGTCTGAAGAACCCAAATAGGCATACAAGTCTTGAATGGACCTAGCAACGAAGAAGAAACTCATCATGAAACTTGCATAAGGCAGTATTAGATTGCTGACATAAACGCAAGCTTTAGAAACAGCTTACAGCAAAACGGTAGACTAAACTTACCTACCAAAATCGAGGGTTTGATCTTGATAAAGACTCTCTCAATCTCATAAACTGGGCCTAAGCATCCGGCCGGATTATGGGTAATACCACACAAAATAGAAAACTCATCAGTCATTTCAACCACGCAAGCAAAACCACATTAAAACTCAACACAGAAATTAAAGATAAGGCTGAAATTTCAGAATCACAGACTGTTATAAAAAAGGAAATTAATTATGTAGACGAAATAGTAGCAAGACTAATACTTACCTTAGTATGGTCACCCTTAAGTCCACGGTAGAAGTTTGTCTTACTGTATGGCTTTATTACGTAGCAATAAGGGTGGTATTCGCAGCTCAAGGGTTAGTAATGATGTGTGGTCGACTGTACGGGTCAGCGTTGCACGCAAAGGGCCAATCGTACAATCTTTGCTTACAATCGCTTAGATTACACTTGAAACTAACGACGTGTTGGCTGCACGACAGAAAACGGTGCGCTGATTTAGTATGGTGTAGTCAAAAAATTTTCATTAAGTTATGTTTGACACGTCTAAAAAGTAGAAAGTTATAAATAAAGTAGACATAAAATAAAAGAATCTCATAAAATCAGACATGGGAAACCATAAACTGAAAATAAAATATTTTGTGATGATGATGAAAAGCCTCAGGATCTATTTAGGAAATGCGGGCTGAGAGCTCCGACTGAATTTCCATAGTAAAAAGTCATAATTCAAGGTTTGGCTCACGCCTATTTCCTTCTCCAATATTGGAGCAACTTAAAAGATATTCCATACATTGAAAAAGAAAGAAATATTTACTGTTTGCCTTTTGATGATATTTTCCAATTTTAATGCAGCCAGTGACACCCGCAGGGTTAAGAAGAATCGATTGACGTAAGAATGATCAAAATCGGCCAACGTGTTTGGTCTCTAGAACGCCACATAGGAACAAACATATATACAAACCTTTAGAAGTACTAGAACCCTCAAAAATGCACTGTCAACAGAGGCAAAAAATAGTGTTGAACCGTTCAACAAGGATTTTAGATGAAAACCAACCCAAGAAATAAGCAGTATTTCGCAGTGAATTCTCAACTAAAGATCATATCCACACTATAAAAAAAAACAGAAATGCAAGGAATAAGGTATTATCTATTGTTTAGCATTCGTAGATTATAACAAGGCATTTGACTCATTAAAACACACAAAAATATGGGAAGCTATAGAATCACGGGATTCATAAAAAAATATACGCATAATTATCAACATAATTATACAAGAACATGACAGCAAAGATACAAACCGAAAGAGAAGATGAATTTTATCAACGGAATTAGACAAAAAGCAGACCTTAATGGTCTTGGCTGAAAATCCTAAGGTATTGTACAATCTGCTGTAGTATACTGCGGATTCTTTAATCAGCTTCTGGCAGAGAGAAACACTGCAGTTCGGCTCAAGAGAGTTGGCTTATAAACCTGTTTTCAGTCTATTGGTGAATGTTGGAAGCTAAGAAGAAAGTTCAGCGTTTGTAAACTATCCTGGTTAAACTAGATTTCAGACATTTTCTCCAACGGGAAAAGGCGATCAAACAAACCAATTTTAATAAGAGGAATCGTCCCCGCAAACTTATGAAATCTCTTCGTATTGTGGTGAAAACTACAATCCCAACCACGTACAACAATAATTCGTTAGAATCACAAAATAACAAACTACCCACTATAAACAGAAATAGAATTTGCGGTGGCATTTACAGTACGAAAATTAGCCACTTATTCTAGCTGTTACGTAATAAAATAGTAACCACATCTTATTAAGGTGATTTAAAATAATATGACAGTTGGCGTTATGACTAACTGGCGTCCCCTGGTTGTAATGGACGGCTATTTCAAATAGATGCTTATTATTTTATTTTTGTTAGAAGTTGGCAGTTGGCGGTGTCGTAAATCTTCTAAGTGAGCATCTCCGGTGTGTAACAAGGTAACAGTTCCTGTACGTAGTCGTCGTACGTACGACTGAAGGATAATTTCTGGCCGAAGCCGACGGTTGAATAACCCAAAGATATTCAGTTCGTGTAACATTTTTTATTTTGTTTTTGATGTGGCTATATATTCTGGCGATGGTGACTGGTCAGTGCAATGGAGTATAACTCCTGCCGTTGCCTCTCCCATCGCGCACTCGCATTCGTAACATTAAGTTCAATTTCGGCACTTGCTAGTATCCTTCGGGCTCGGTCGAAACTTAGGCTCATTTTGGCCGAAGCAGAAACTGGTATTTTTGGCTGAAGACGGCCGAAACCGTATCTGAAGCCGAAGATTCGGCCGGACACTACCTGTAAATCTACAGAAACACTGATTGTTTTTGCTGATGTTAGTGGTATTTATCTGAAATAATTACTTCTATGGCCGGCAGCGAAATGGGCAGATGTCATTTTTTGTCATTCAAAAACAAAAACACGCACACACACGTTGAATACTGATAATAATGAATGTAATAGATATCTTATGGTTTCGTAATATTTACCAGAGAAATATATATCTTCAAAGCACCTCATAAAAATATAATCTGTGAATACAATGCGACTAGTAATTTATCGAGATTTGGAGAATATTCGGAGTCTTCAATTTGACCCTGGTCGATAAGATTACGACATATATAAACGTTCGTTTTGAATAGGATATCTACCTAGTTCCCTTTCTATAAATCGCACTCTTATACCTCGAACAAGTTGTATCGAGCGGCCAAACGCACGCACGCCGCCGTCCACCACAGGATATGGTTAATAAAACCCAGATTGTAACTTCGAGCCAAAAGAATTTTTATTTTTTACCTCCGCCACCTTGGGGTGAAGCTAATTAGGAATTTTCGTCCACTTACCGCCACGTTTTATGCGTAAAAGAACACCATTAATCATAAGAGGGTTCTACTGTATTTTGGTTCTTGTAATAGTCTTGGAGAAAATAATAAAACTCCTGTTTTGGGGTAATAACTGAGTTTCATTCACGCAATTCTAGCATAATAGCTAGTTGTATGAAATTGGGGAAAATGGCTTAGATTTCTGACGGTCCAAAGTCATATTAAGTACCCTGGAGGGTGCTACCTAGGGTTCTGTGTTTCCTGATAGCTACAACTTAGGGATATTCAAGTCAAGAGTGGATAGGTTACTTCAAGGCAAGAAAGCTTCACCGTCGACCACATCATCGCTTACCATCAAGAGAGATAGTGGTTAAATGCGAGCTTACCGTTAATAAAAAAAAACCTACCTATAAATTCCACAAGTCATGTTATTTAATGTTTTTTGCAGCAGCAGTATGTCATACACTTTTGGATAAAGCCTTTCCTGTACGAAGGATACTTCATATGTATTAGATCTAAGAGAGAATAGGTTCTAGAGACGATCGAAAAGCGGGCCAAGAGACTTATCGGCAAGGAGGCACTGGTCAAATCAAAGCTCCAGAGCCTTAAACGTCGTCGCCGAGTTGCCAGCTTGTTGGTTTTTTATCGGTTACATTTCGGGGAGTGTGCGATGGAATTGCATGATTTAATTCCGTCCAGCCCGTTCTTTCATCGGACAACCAGACGCACGGCGATGCGTCATCGGTATATGGTGAACATCCCACCCATACTCACAAAACGTTTTGGGGACACTTTTATTATGCGTATAGCTAAGGAGTGGAATTCCCTGCCGGAGTCTGTGTTTCCCGATAGCTACAATCTAGGGGCCTTTAAGTTAAGAGTGAATAGGTTACTTCTAGGCAAGCGTGCTTCACCGTCGACCACATCATCGCTTACCATCAGGTGAGATAGTGGTCAAGTGCGAGCCTATTGGTAATAAAAAAAAAGAAAAAGAGACTACTGAAGAGTAACTATTTTATCTATAAGCCTAAAAGCTACGGGGAATCTCTAAAATCCTCTTTCACCTTTAAAAACGATTTACCCTCAAAGCACGTAAATTTACCAGCTTATATTTTTGTTTTACAAGGGTGGATTCGAAGCATCTACGCGTGTAACCTTTCACAAGGACATTTCATAAGGTCAGAGTTTGTCCTTTTGGGCGTACCCTCCGTCAGAGTATGAAGGCCCATAAACATACCTATAGAACTTTAAATTGGTTAGGAAAAGAAGAATATTTAGGTCCTTGAAGACCAGCGCTTGAGAAAAACAATTTTAATGTCCCTACTGTGACGTCTTAAAATCATCATAATTCTGGTGTGAGAGAGAGACGGAGCCATACAGGACGAATAGCACTATAAATATAATCATGATAGCATAGACACTCTGTAGTGCGGCTCCAGTCCTCCAGATCTATGGTTTTTGTCAGTTTCATCCATGACTTATCATTCCATGGTAACAACTGTAACAAGTGGGAATCCTGCGCATGTCTCAAGGAGATAGCGTGAAGTAAAGAAATAAAAGATGTGGAAAAGGGCGTATAACAAAGGACGAGTTACGTATTATTGCTAAGCCTAAGTTATAAGAGATTACTGTCAAATTGTATCTATTGATAAGCTTGCGTTTGACCACTATTGTAACTGATCATATACAATGCTTTGGTCGATTAAGGTTCTTTACATAATTCCTGAAGATTATTTTTAACCGACTGCAAAAAAAGGAGCCTTCCAATTTGACTGCATATTTTTATTTTAATCATATAAATTCTTTTAATATTTAAGTCCAAGGGCTAGCTAGAGCAGGTGGGTGCTCTAACCCATTCGCATATAGCCACCTGCAAACACCAACGTGTATTCATCGATGCGTAGACAACTCGAAATAAAGTTAAAGTCGTTGAAGTGTTACTTTTCTTGCCACAGGTGCTTGCACAAAGTTCTCTTTTCAGAAAGTTAGAAGTTGAAAATGCATTAGATTATGCATTTAGTGGCAGTTCCTCTACCAACGTGCCCATATGGTTACCTTGCCAACCGTTGCTTAGCTTTGAAGATCGACCCATTTCGGATTTGATTTGAAATTGATCCCTCAGCCAAGCCTTTCCCGTAACAGCCGTCTATCAGTACTTCATATTGGATATCCGAACCTTCCAGCGTTTTTGCTTCATCTTCCACCTTGCACCATACAAGTGCGTGACCGCGCCGTCACGCGCCGCTTCGTCCGGAAGTGGGGAGGGGTTAGGCATTGCGGGGCGGGGGAGGCACAACTTATACCGAATTATGGAAATTTCGTAACATTACCACCCTGACCAGCGGCTTATGGCTCCCAGTAATGGCTACTGATTAATGTGCATAGATATTGTTTTGTTTAGTTGGACCTATGTTTTGGATAATTATGTTGTGCTGTAAGCAATATAGGCAATCTACTGCCTGATAGTCAAACAGGTGTATACTCGGTGTCGGACTCCTTAACTGAAACATCAACTTAAGTTCATCGATGCATAGCCAACTTTATAGAAACAAAGTTGATAATATGTAAGTTAACTTCGAAAATAAAGGATGCCTGTAGTCTAAAATAGAATGATAAACTTTAGTTTCTTTCATTCTTCCATAAAAGAAAATTGGAATGCTATCTCGTCAATCCGTCATGCAACACTTGCATAAAGCAAGTGCTTTGTCTTGCATAACCTCAAATCAGGAAACGACGCTTCCGGTAGAAAAATGCAAGTATGGACGATCGACACTTAATCTATATTCGGTCTGATTTCTTACTGTGATTATTAATATCATTGATTCATTTTGTATTCGTAACAATCAACCAAGGTGGATGATGTGATGTGGCACGTGGATGACCCGCCAAACTCAATAGATGAAGTAAAGTTTTTCTATCAAACAAGAAACATAAGAAAACATTTATTAATACACATGTTAATCCAACCACTTATTTTTATGCCCTATTCCTAATTCTAGCAACTCCAACACAGGAACATGCAGTAACTCCCGATGGGCTAACGGTCGTAAAGCATGGCGCAGTGGCCAACAATGGCCTAGTCACATAATGGCTTGTGTCATGTGTCCATGTGGTTGGTGTGTTGAATGACAATGTTGGACGACGCGGATTGGCGGCGCCTAAGGATGGGGGCGCAGTTGTGGCGGATTAGGAATATGCAATAAATCTTAAATATTGGTATAGGTAAGCACTGTTAACAAACGGAAACTCCATTAAATAATTCCTACCAAATTCTATCACTGTTTACCATTACCTGTGTAATTTTTCATTGTAATAAAACCACTGTTATTCAGAGTATTTCAGCATACACGATATATAGGCTGATGAAGAATAAATAGCATTTTGGGTCCATGTTTCCTGTCGCAGGTGGGAGGCCCGTATCCCAGCAGTAGGAACGTTACTGTTTGTTTATTGTATGAGAATACGACCAGAGAGAAATTAGGAGCACGACTTACGGCTGAACGTGCTTTACTTACCGGACGAGTATGTGGGGGGGCACGCCGCCGCACCTCTTTGTTAGATGTGCCAAGGGCTAGGAAGAATCTACTAAAGTTTTCCCTTTTATCAAGACCCGCACGTATTATAAATAATATGCCGTCGGAATATGTGTTCGATAGCCTGCCGAAATTTGTATCAGGAGCACAAAGGTGCATATAAATTTCTTATATTTGTAATTTTTAATATTTTATTTTTATTGTTGAATTGTTACATAAGATATACATAGTTCAATAGGTGTATATAACATCATCCTGGAATACTGTAGAAGTTGTTCTTATTTGTATGAAATAAATAAATAAATAAAGAAGTACAGAAGTATCACACCACTAAGCTTATTTATTTCAATAAGGCATGCCAACAACCTATTCACAATTACAATTTTATAGACTAAAATTTAATAGATATTCCTGTGCAAACAGGTCAATTATAGGAATGCACAGAACTCACAGATTAGGACTACGAAAAAGTTAATTTACAACAAAATACAAAAAAGGATACAATATTAAAATTAGAATAAGATCACAATTGAATTAATATAAACTAAAATTGAATAAAGATTGAAATAAAATTAAACTACAAATAAATATTTGAAATAATTAAAAAAAGTACTATTATGTCACAAAAATAAAAAATATAATAATCTCAATGCAAATAATTATTTTCTGTCAACAAAACAGACAAAAGAAAAATATCCAATAGGAGAATGTTTGAGCAGTTTTGAGCAAGCAATTTAGGTGAGACTACGAATCAATCAGCGCGACCTTAGACTTAAAATTCGACAGAGACTCAAAAAATGTCAATGTCCTCGTTGCAAGAGCAGATCCCATTGTATGTGCTCATCAACCTGTTCAAATGAGAGTGAGGTAAGAGAGAGTGCACTTCTGTTTGCGCACGTACTTGTGCTCGTGCCGATGGTAAGTTTCCGCTGATATACTCAGAAATTCGGTCAGGAGGATTAATATGCTATGAAAGTCCAGTAGCTCTCAATCTGCCCTCACCCTTTCCAGTAGGAAATCTCACGCGCATCTCATTTTCATTCGCTTCGTCTTCTGCTCGCGGCTGTTATCAATAATGCCAGCTATTGTATGGTTATTGGGCATTACGTGTAGTGTCGAATTAGCTGGATACTGAATTAAACGGATTTAAATATAAGGTTATGATTGAGAGTCGAGACAAATGACTACTTCTGTCCGTTTGATTTTATATGGATATTTAGAAGTGGTCGATTCTAAGCTGATATCTGAATAAACGTGTAGACAAAAAAATATTATAGGTATACATAGAATAATAATATCAGTTTTTAAGTTCCAAAGCATGGACAAAATAATTGTAACCTGTACCTCTCGGTAAATTATGTAGAATGAAAACAAATAGATATCTTCTGATAGCTGTCATCATCGTAATTATTTCAGGTCGAAAGATCTCCTCTGCTGGACACAGGCATCCCTCAAGCGGCACTGCAGCAACTGATCCTGCGCTTGACACATCCAAGAGAAGACAGTGTTGGAAGACCTCCCACAAAGTAGATAAATGACTTATCAGGTAGCTGTGTCTCACCACACTACTGCTTGACGAAAACCTACCTTGTGATTCTTCGTGTAACAATGCTGAAACTCAGTAGGTAGTGAACTCTAAGATTTAGAACAAGATTAGGCCAAAAATAGCTCCCACTGTTAAATAAATTCCGTGTTTCGCGCCCACTGTTAAATGCAAAATCTACCGCGAAGAAATAGGTAGCATTTCCTCTATTTTTAATCCAACATCGGTATAATAAAAGCAACATTTCACTCAACTTTTTTGTTAGAGTTTTTATAGGTAATCGTGGAACTGTTTCAGTTTTTCTTCTAGTTGCCAGTTAATACGGTTGTAGTTATAAGTCGGTCAGTACGAACGTTCGTTCGTGATAGAATTGCAAAGAAAATAATAGAGTGAATACTGTTATGTAGAAGCTGAAATGAAGGAACAGGTTGCTTGAAGAGTTATTTCAAGTTCCATGTAAAAAAAAGTTTTATTCTTAGGCAATATTTTTAATGACTTGACATAGGTACTTCTCTATAAATTGTGTATCACAGCTCTATTGTAATAAATCTTAAGTTCTGTAAATATTAACTCTTCTACTAATACAAGATAAATTACGTAGCATGAAATAAAAAATTGTCGTGGGTTAGATTTTTTAATTTTATTTTTTTGATATAGAAATTATTTTATTTGGTCTGGTATGTTCCCACATACGGGACCCAATTAAAAGTTAGCACATTTGTATTCTTTTTTTTAAATAACTATCTATTTTTGTTAAAAGGATTTTCTTCTGCCACTAAAAATCAATCATAAACTTTACCTATGTTCTTTAGTGAATTTCCCATTTTCTACAATGTGGTCCTTTCAATTCTTTTCATTTAAGTAATTATTTGTAAGTTATTCTAATAAAATTACTAAAATTACATTTTCAGTATACATTTAAAAATCCTAACAAATTTATAGAAAACAACATCAAATCATGGTGCCAGTTCGCTCCATAGAACGAACACATAGCGCCCAACAAAGGGTGTTATTGACCAAACCAAAGTACAATTAATCAAAGTTTGACAAAGGAAATCCTTGTAATGGCGTCGGAAAGCAATCCTTTTAATAATTTAGTTCCAAACCTCTAATTGTACCTACTTTACAAAAGCCACATCATTTGTTGTCTCAGCTTTAGTTTTCCTTTGACAGAAAAGTCATTAATGTTCAAAACACCTACTAATTTTGTACCCTGATGTAGAAAACGGCTTTTCCGACTAGTAAATTAATTTTGTTCTAAAATAATGGTCTGAAATCGAAAGTAAATTGGTAAATGAAAGCTTGGTATTTCTTATATACTGTAGGTAAAAACGATTATTTATTAGTTTATTCTCGCACTGGAACGCCTTGCAGGAATTACACTAATGGAGCACAATCTTATAAACTCACTATAAGTCTAGGTTTCCTCACGATGTTTTCCTTCACCGTTGTCAGCAATGTCCAAGATAAACTTGGAAAGTATATAAATGAATTTGAAAAAGTCACATTGGTACTTGCCCGAACCCCCGACCTCAATCACGAGAGGCAAGGGCTTAGCCACTGGGCCATCACGACGATACATAATAAAAACATGTTGTGTTGACTGACTCGACGATCTTGTCGAGCGTAAAGGACCTAGGTTCGATTTCAAGTTGAGCTTAGTGTTATTGGGTTCTGTGACACCTCCGATCCTCGAAAAGCACGTAAAACTGTTGTTCTTGCCCCTGATGATCTCGACCCGAAATATGTGATTACATAAGGAAGCAGATAGTGTATTTGTGTTTGCACACACTCTTGTGAGCTATTATGCCACCCTGCATCACACTTAACACTAGAAAGAAAGAAGAAAGAAAAATGTGTTTACTGGCATTACAAAACAAAAACACCTTAAAATTAAACAAAATATTTTTTAACAATTAATGCCAAAAGGGCCTCAGCTCAGCATAATGCCAACTGGAAATACAGGGTATTCCACCTGACGCTGATTTTCAGCTGCAGCCCACGAGTGCCATACGCTCGAAAACACAAACAAACATTTATAATTACATTTTTTGTAAAAAACCACCTATGATAAAATTTTTTCGACTCTTAATTATAACAAAACAAAAGTAAAAGTTCTATGTGCCCAGTAACAAAAGAGAACAAATAAATAAAATAAAAATTGTATTACGTCATCAAAACGGGGATACGTCGCTGGACTAAAATTAATTGAAAGACAATAATAAAGATATTGTGCTTTAAATGGCTGACGTGTCAGCACGAATATCTTTAAATTCATTCTGATGATTCAATAAAAACAACTTTAACTTTAATTTGAATGTCGAGCAAGTTTTACTATACTTTATTGGAGGCGGGATATTGTTCCAGCACTTAGTAGCTGCGTACCGAAAACTGCCTCTAAAAGCCGCCGACTTATGCTGGGGAATAGAAAGCTGTCGGGAACATTTTCTTCCCTCACCGATTTGGTGTCTACTAGTCCACGACAGCTTATCGTATAAGTGAGAAGGGGACTGAGACTTGATAACTCCAAAAAGTAGGGTCGCCAAGTGCAGCTTACGTCTAGCTTTCATTTTCAGAATGTTGTGTTCATTCAAAAAAGGTGTAACATGTCCTCTAAAGGGAACTTGAAAACAGAAGCGTGCACAGGCGTTCTGAAGTCTTTGGATCATTCTTTCGGTTTTTGACAAAATACGTTGACCATACACTGTGTCCGCGTAATTTAATTTCGATAAAACCAAAGACTCCACAAGCAAGACTCGCAATTCTTCGCTAAGATACGGACGAGCTTTGTATATAATCTTAAGCCTATAATAACAATTACGGATACACTCTGTCACGTGTTTGTGAAAACGAAGCTCCGTGTCCATAATAAGTCCCAGATTACGTGCTTCGTATACCCGTTCGATAGGCTCACCCATAATTGTTACACAGCTGACACAGGGTTTAATTTTACTAAGCTGGTTTACGGTGCCAAACAACATATACTTCGATTTCGTAGGATTCAATGCAAGCGTGTTGGCATTAGACCACCGAACAATACTTTCAAGATCTGCATTAAGATCAATTAAAGCTTGTTCGTAGTCTTCCGGCTTAAATGATATATATACTTGTGTATCATCGGCATCATAATATAAAAGCGAAATTTTTGTGATTGTGTGTGTGTGTGTGTGTGTGTGTGTGTGTGTGTGTTTGTATTTTTGTTACTTCTTTAAATTCAAACGGCTGAACAGACTTAGATGAAATTTTTGTATGAAGATAGTTTGAGATCCTAGGAAGGACATAGGGTAGTTTTTTATTCTTTGGGTGATAAAACACATTTCATGCTGGCGAAGCCGCGGGCAAAAGCTGTATAGTCTACTATAATGTAGCATGGCATTAGCAAGTTCATCCCTTTAAACGCGGACTTACTAACACCATACAAAACAATTGTTTTTTCTAAAAAAATATCTAAATCATGTTATCAATCAGAGGAGTAAAGCACCATATCGTCCGGTCACGGTCCGGTGTTGCCGGACGCCGGACAACCGGACCGTGTAACGATCGTGTGTGATTAGCGTCAAGCTACACTGCACACGGTTTTGTTATCATAGTGATGTTGATTTTATTACACGAATGTGTTTGAGCAAGTCATCGTGTTGTACCAGACTGGTCATAATTTATTTGATAACAACGTGCCTTATACTTTATAACGTAACATGATGCCTTTATTTCTCGAAGGGGTAAGCATAACATACGAAAAGGAAATATCTTTACCGTAATAATGCAAACAACCAGGCTCAAGTCCCCTGTTTTTTCCCTTGACCTTCTTCTTATTTTCGTGTGAGGTTGGGGCCACCTCTGGTTTCGAGTTAATTAAGCGGCCTCCAGGAACCCCACAAGTCTCTGCCTAGGCTATTTCAGACTTACATTAACTATACAAGTCCAGGTTGCCTCACGGTGTTTTCCTTCACCGTTGCCTTTGATGTTCAAGATAAACTTAGAAAGTACATATGAATTTGAAAGTCACATTGGTACTTGCCCGGATTTGAACCCACGACCTCAAGCTCGAGAGGCGAGGTCTTAGCCACTGGGCCACCACGACAGATAATCCCTTGTCTTAGAGTTCAACAATATCACGACTCCAAATACGACGAAAATTGGATGCAATCTTCGTCGCATTTGGAGTCGTGATGTTTAATTGATATTTGATGCTCTATCTATCCTCTAAGTTTCTATCTATCATGCAAGCATGATTTGATGTATGTGTAGACGAATCGATGTATTTATGTTTGTAACTTATACAACTTATACTTTTTTATTTAAATTCGGTATCAATATAGTAGCAACCCTAGTGAATCTGTCAATTTTCGAAACGGCGAGAGTGGCCCTTTTGTATACTTACTATTTTGTGCTAGTAAGTAATTTGATTATAAACTATTCAATTCTTTACTAAGAATGTGTCCAATAGCAATTTTTTTATTGTCTCTATTAAGTCGAAAACACTTCGTTCTTGTATTTGTTTAGCACTTTTGTATTTTCCACTATTCACTAATACTAAGCACTGACTCGAACGGTTTCGTACTTTTTAGCCTTCTAACTTTGTTCGTGTTGTCGAGAAGCTGGATTGGTCTAAACTTTACATGCCGATGAAGTCTCTTTTCGTGACCTTCTGCAAGTTTCTGTATCACTTTATCGTATGTACCAATTATTATTATTATTTTTGCATTTACAATTTCCCTAGCACTTAGTTCTGGAATCATTGTATAATTAATATATTGATCTGATCTGGTTGGTGCAGCCCATAGCTAAATACCAGAAGTCCTCTAATGAGAAGAGCAAGTAAATACTCAAGTTTACACGTATCTCCTAATTGTTATTGTCACTATCCAATCAATTTAATCATTCAGCTTAGCTAAAGAATTGTACCTAGTTTAAATTGTTATAGAGATGAATTTTCACACTCTTCAGAAAGAAAGAAATCCAGAAACAAATGCCTACCGATATTGATCAAAGTCTAGCAAATGCTAATAGGGATTCTTTTCATCATACACTATACCCAACGTGATTTCGATTAAATAATATGGTCATTCAAAAATCTCTCATAATTATAACAAAGTTAAGCAGTTTTAAAAATTAATTAGTGTGTAAAACTCGTTTGTTTCCGCCTATTAATTCGAAGAACGGAAGCACATTAAACGTTATCGAATATATAGTTCTCACCGAATGTGACTGTGAAATGTACTTATCGAAATAAGACCGGACAGCCAAGTTAGTAAGTGGTGTGAACGCTTTCATTTTCATTAGAAAACTTTGCATTAAACTATTTGTGATTTAATCTATACTAATATTATAAAGCTGAAGAGTTTGTATGTTTGTTTGAACGCGCTTATCTCAGGAACTACTGGCTAGAGTTGAAAAAATATTTTTGTGTTGGATAGTCCATTTATCGAGGAAGGTTATAGGCTATATAACATCAAGCTACGACCAATAGGAGCGGAGCATAAATGAAAAATGTTGCAAACGGGTAAAATGATTCCTTTTTGAGTTTTAATTGCGTGCGCTGCACAGCGGTTAAAGTGACACAACATTCATGTATGTATGGTAGGTAGGGTAGGGTAGGTAGGGAGCCAGTTGACGGGTGCGAAGCCACGTGGGACGGCTTGTTGGGGAATAAATTGTTATTAGTTGTAGCTTCTTGTGTAGTATAACTCGTCTGTCAGGAGATGTCATTACTACGAACATCATAATAAAGGTGATGAAGCAAAAGGAGTGAGTAAGGATCGTAGCAGATTGCGTTTTGTAGTTGTTGCATGAGAATAAGTGAATGAGTTCATATTTAAATGTATCACAATGTTGAGAATCTGTTGTTCTAAGGTTGAGGAAGACCATCCGCTCGTGATACATTTGTTTTATATTAGTACGAGGGGATAGGGCGAATCACTCCAAAGACAACCAAACCATTTTTACAATCTACCTTTTCACATTCTGCAACTGTTGACCTGCCTAAATTATATTGTCAAAATTACTTTAAATGATTTTTGTCTATTGTGTGTTTATTATTTAGTTACTTTGTATAGTTGTCTCTTATTCATGAATAAATAAATAATAAAATAACAATAGGAAACAAACAATAGTAAATAATACAAACAATATATTATATATTAGTAGTTATTATATATTATATTATTATGTAGTTATTATATATTAGTAGTTAATACAAACAATAGTAAATGTGCCATACTTCTACTCTATAATTGTAGTTTCACCAACTGCTTCATCGCTGAACTCCAACACAGCAATGTTTTGTGGCAATAGACATTTATTATTTTCACCTCCGTAGTACTTATCTACATCCCCAGACGAGATTTTATCCAAGATAACGAAGGAGAAATCATGCAGCGCTGACCCAAGCAGCTGTATTGCGTAAGTGAATACGGCAACGCAAAGAGTTTGACAGCTATCCAATCGACCCATCACATGCGAGATGAATGACGCGGTGTTGATTTCCGTCTGTGTAATTGGTCGATTTGGTCGATTGGATAGCGGTGAAACTCTTTGCGTTGCCGTAATCACTTACGCAATACGGCTGCAGATATTATATTATCTGTGCCCCAATTAAAACGGAATAAATGAGGGTAGGATTCAGGTCGCACTAGGTGCACTGAATCAAAAGTCGAAAATATGTACACGATAACTCGACTCTACAATATAAATTGAGTTTTCAAAATAAAAAAAGGAGACATCCAGTGCTTTTGCATAAAATTTAAGTGGCTCAGTTATAGTGCATTGGAAAAGGCATCAGATTTTGTAAATGCCGTCCTACATTAAAATGTATGCCATTTGGAATACTTGAACAAAACAAAAATACAGTTATGTTATGAGCCAACCACATTGCAAGCATTCTTTAAAAATATGTATATCGTCTCACTTTTAAAACAACAAGGACTCCTATCTAGATAACCGACATAATTTCACAAAATTATTGTTTTAATAATGATATTGTAGACGTTGATAATAATACTTTCCGTAAGTAACCTTTGCTGACGGAAGAATGCAGTATCTATGAAATAAGCGTAGGAGCCTGCATTGTAGCACATGTCCAAGTGAAAACTGACTGACTGTTTAATATTATTAAGGATGTCGATAAACAGATAGATGGAATAATATATATAGGTTCTTCTAATAGGATAACTTAATTTCTCTGTATGAGATAAGGCCCTTGCCTTGCAGTGGAACAGAAACGGGCTGGTATAATTCATCATCATCATGATATCAGCTGAAAGACGTCCACTGCTGGACATGAGCCTCCCCCAAGCGTCGCCACATTGACCGGTGCCGTGCATCCCGCATCCAGCGGATCCCCGCAACCTTCACCAGTTCATCGGTCCACCTGGTGAGAGGCCTTCCAACGCAACGTCTTCCGGTTCGCGATCGTCACTCCAGAACTTTTCTGCCCCATCGGTCATCCGTTCTGCGAGCAATGTGCCCTGTCCACTGCCACTTAAGTTTGGCAATCCTTCGGGCTATGTCGATAACCCTGGTTCTCTTCGGAATTTTTTGTATCGATGTTTTTACCTTGATTGTTTTACCTATTGAGAAGCTTTAACGCTTTTCATTTCTTTTTAGGGTTCCGTGGTCAACAAGGAACACTAATACACAGCTTAGCTCAGATACTCTTAAAACTGGAAAGCTATAATTCGGCATGGCTTGGGCGCACGGTTAGCGCAGTGGTTGAGCGATTGACTGCTGCGCTGCGTGTCGCGGGTTCGATTCCCGCACGGAACAGATATTTGTATGACCTACAATTAGTTGTTGTTCCGGTTCTGGGTGTTGTGTATGTGAGTTTATATGTTTGTAAACGCACCTACGATACAGGAAGAAATTCCTAGCGTGGGCACCGACGTGTTTAAAAAAAAAAAAAATGGACATACATATTAATAACGCCAACAAAGTGGTAAAATAACACCATTCAATTTTTTTTTTAAGTTACCTCCTGTAAAGTGGGAATGTTGTATTATCTCGTCTATCCTATAGTGTGGGGTATCGTTCGATAGGCCATTCAAAAATATTACGGGTCTGTGAAATCCAATTTATGGTTCAGGGATTCGTTTGCGAAAAATTAAGCTTTAAATGATTAATTTTTGTTTAGAGTCAAGTTTCCATCTGCCAGTTAAATGGTTGCTTTTGGATATGTGAAAGTATATATAACGAAATTACAAGGAAAACTATCACAACTAATAAGGCTTTACAAGTTTACAAGTAATGATCGAGGAACTTATAAAATGTACTTGGAAAAGTAAAAATGTTGTATATTGATGTAAGTTATTTTTTTCCTTTCTGTAGGGCAATGTTTGGTGCTTTAATTGTTATGTTAAGTAATGTTTATTTTGGTGAATGTAGCTGTTTGAAAGGAACCCTCTGTGCGCGAGTCACACTCGCACTTGGCCGGTTTTGTATTTATCAGGTTCATAATTAAATTGATATACGCATCTACGAATATTTGTAGATTATAATAATTAAAATAATTACCTTATAAGCTTATCTTTAACATATAATAACGTTAAGTATGGGTTGTCTCTCTCATTATGATAATCATGTAGAAACTAGTCCGTTCCCCTACACTTCCTAACATTCCCCCTAAACTCCAAATTATTAAAAAAACTGCTCTATTTCTACAAAAAAAGCTTGATAATGAGTTTCCGCTACATCCCCTACTTGAGGCAGCCCCTGAACTAAAGGATCTACGCTAGAGCACGCGCCATGACAGCTGCGCCCGCGCACCTGTTGTCTCTATCGATGGAGGACGCGTTGACGATAGTCTCTTGTTTGTTGCGTAGTGAATTATGCTGGTGTTTTGTATTTTAGGTCAATTACTGTATTCAGACAAATCTCGCAGCCTTCACCAATTCATTGTTTCACCTAGTAGGAGGCCTTTCAACGCGGCGTCTTCCGGTACGCGGTCTTCACTTCAGAACTTTTCGAGCCCATAGAGCATCCGCTGGATGCGAGACGAGTCGATATAACAGTGTCTTTCTCCAGTAGTGAACGTCTTTCGACTGAAATGATATTATTATTGATACTGATGATGATTGCTGATTATTGGGTAGGTGGTCAAAAGTCTATGACCAGTGGGTGTTGCCAGTGTATACTATAGGACCGAGACGTGGTCGCTCACAATGAGCCTCATCAGAAAGCTTAAAGTCACCCAAAGAGCAATGGAGAGGGCTGTGCTCGGAGTTTCCTTGCGTGATCACATCAGAAATGAGGATATCCGCTGAAGAAGTTACCGACATAGCCCGACGAATTGCGAAACTTAAGTGGCAGTGGGCAGGGCAAATTGCTCGCAGAACGGATGGCTGGGGCTGAAAATTTCTGGAATGGCGACCGCGAACCGGAAGACGATGCGTTGGATGGCCTCCCACTGGGTGGACCGTTGACCAGGTTAAGGTTGCGGTAATGCACTGGATGCTAGACGCACGGGATCGGTCAATGTGGTGACGCCTGGGAGAGGCTTATGTCCAGCAGTGGATGTCTTTTGGTTGAAATGATGATGGGTAGGTAGTGTTCTGGAGGTCAATTAAACAGTCGTTCTATATATAATACTGGTACTCAGCTGTATCAGATTATACTGGTAGCTAACCCTAAAATAGTTGGGAAAGAGGCTGGTAGATGATTCTGTGGCCATTAAGTACATAGAAAAACGCTTCTTACTTGATCAAAATCAAAATATTTTTATTTCAACTAAACCATAGAATGGTACTTTTGAATTGTGTACACAAAAACCGGCCCAGTGCGAGTCGGACTCGCGCACGAAGGGGTCCATACCCAGGATGGCATCAACTCTGTATGTATGGGGTCACCCTTTAATTTTCAACTATTTATTTTTTGGAATTTTTCCTTTATTTGTGCTGTAAAACTATACTTTACTAGGTCCACCCGTTCCTGAGAAAATCAGTGGTGACACACGGACAGACGGAACAGTGAGTGATCTTATAAGGGTTCCTTTTTTACCTTTTGAGGCACGGAACACTAAAAAAGAAAATAAAGTGAAGCTAGTTGCACATTCGCAAGCGTCAGTAAGTATGGAAAAGAAGGTGCAAGAAACTCCACGGTCAATATTTTCCATCAGTAAATTTTAATTACAAGTATTTGGTCACATCATTTTTATTTATTGATTTATTTAATACGAGTACTTCATGCATACAAACGTATAGACGCGAAATTAATGCCTCTTGAAAAATTAAATATATGTGAGAACGATGTAAAAAGAGGTGCACGTAATTTTAACTTTTGTAAAATGACGGACTATGTCTGAAATAAATGATAATTCATTTATTTCAGACATAGTCCGTCATTTTTTTATTATTATTATTTTAAAAGCGTCTGGAGTAAAATAAAAAACCCCAAAATAAAATAACAATTTAAAAACAGGACGAGGCATCCAAGCCAAGATGATCACTTAAGGTTGCCCTAGTCGATCATTCTTCGATACAAACGTAGTATGGCGATTACTCCACTGTTTGACGGTGTACGTACAAAACAAAAAAAATATATCAATTTGTCTGTATGGAATCAAAAAAGTAAAAAAAAATATATTTGATAGTTATGAGCGTCGAAAGTTCCATATTTCAACACACAGTTTAACGCATCTTTGGGCGGCAATAAATACCATAAACTATAAGATGGAGGAAAATTGCAATACAGTCACCATACAGGTCTATACCATTAGTAGTACAACAATGCAAATAATTTTATTTTGAACAGATACATGTAGTCGTTTTTTCATGATATCCATATTCCCAAAAGTCTGTTTATAAAATTCCACGCGCTCGTTTTAGTCCTAAATCATCATCCATTTCGCTACAAATTTGCAAAAGTGTTTATTCGTACGCGAACTAGCTTCTTACTGCTCATCACTGCATCTTTCTCTTTCGCATGTGTTGTCGGATAAGATAGCGTGCATTTAAACCCCGCGCACAAAATAGTTCGTGCCGTCGACTACGGCAACCTTAATAACAAATACATGTCACCCATTTCACTCCTCCCATCTAACTTTCACACTGCTCTCAATTATCCATAATGACCGGTCATTATCAATTCTCTCCGTCACCGATGTCCACTTAAACGCACATTAGCCTGGTCTGTTTGCACAATGTGTTATATCGCAGTTAATGTTGTTACACGGGCAATCTGTGTAATTTATTATCTTACTAGTAACTTGCATTTTCCCGCAGATTTACTTCCATGGCTTGTCTTAGAGGAACCGTGCCAAACCGTATTTTTTTCGGAATAAAATATAGCATATAACACTTAGTGATAATCTAGCTTTCTCTCAGTAAAAGAACTTTCATAATTTGAGCGGATTATCGTGTCCCAACTATGTTTGGATATCGGCTGTATCATGCCCTCTTGGGTGCTTTTTCAACCTGGTGGTCGGTGGGTTGCGGTGCCGCTTGGTAACAGGTAACATCGCAACTGAGGCGGGCCGCGATGTCTTATGGAGCGTCCCAGGTCCCATACGATATCGCGGCTGAGGGTTGGAGGCCGCGGCGGGAGAGGAGTGCCGGTATTGCGGTGCGCCACTTTCCCTACCTTCCGCGGCCTGGACGGAGTCGCCATCGTCTGTTGGCGGACGTGGTGGGGACGCAGGGGAAGGGAAGTGTCGGTGATGGCGGGTGCTCCCCAGAGGAGGGTCCGGTGACGGACGACCGCGGCGGTTTCGCGGTGAGTGCTAACGCGTGCCCGTGTTCCCGCCATGCTGTACTAACTCCCCGAGGTAGTGCAGTATGTATGAGGATTTTTCCACGCAAAAAAATTAAGGATGCTTTTAAAAACATTTAAACTCACATACACAGCTAGTTAGACCCGGATTCCGGAACTATGTACTATCTGTAGGCCATGCAAATATTTGATCTATGCGATGCAACACGCAGCGCAACAGCCAATCGCCCAGATACTGAGCCAACTCACCCATCAAAAAATAATTTCATAGATAACTTCATACATACACTTGTGCCTTTTTATGGCATAAGTTTAGATTGGCCTTGTAAATATTTATGGAAACTGTATGGTTTTAAGTGGGGTACTAGGTTTTATGGTTTTAACCAATCATTGGGTTATTGGCTGAACTGATTGTTACAACTGCATTGTGAGATTACAGTTACATTCTAATTGATAGATGAAAAAGAGTTTGTTGAGGATTTATTTTTCAGTATAGTCTGATTCGGATTTGTGCCTGGTTGATGGCATTAGGTTCGCCTCATATTACATGGGACTTACTTATAATTGGGTTAATAAGGGTATCCTTTATGTAGGATACCCTAAGGTTAGGGCATAGATAATATAATACTAACATACAGATGCTTCATCCCATACAAAGAAACCATGCCGACATAACTAGCGTTTTTCGTCTGATTATTTTTCTAAGAACATCGACCGCGTTCGATTCCGTTCCATGGATCAAGATGGTGCTAGCAGCGACTTGCAAGTAAAACTGTTTACTAGGTTCGTGAATACTTTTTTTTTACAGTGACGATTTGTTTTATAGTATTTTTGCATGTTTTTACAGTTTCATTGTACCAAAATGTGTTACAAAACAAATTTTAAAAAATCGAGTGTAGGCCTCAGAAATTTAAAACCAAACCATCTTTTGCAATCAATTTTAAATGATCCATTCAAATAATCTGTCAAATGTGAATTAAGAGCCCAAAATTCCATAATGTTTTGCTTAGGAGAGTTGATTATACAATAACATAAAATTGTTATGATCTACTCTAGAAAACGTAAATTTTACAAAAATCGATGGCTATCGCGCCATCTAGTGTTATTTATTTGAACCAGGGTTTAAAGATTTTAGCGGGGGACCCCGTGGTAATACTAACATCTGCCAGCAGCTTTATCCGCGTGAAAATCGAAAATTATATTAGATGTGCCATCGGTACATGGTGGACATCCCACCCATACGTACTAAACGTATTGGGAATACTTTTACTATGCGTACAGCTAAGGATTGGCATTGCCGGAGTCTGCGTTTCCCGACAACTACAATCTAGGCGTCTTTAAATCAAGAGTGAATAAATTTCTTCTAGGCAAGCGTGCTTCACCGTCAACTTACCATCAGATGAGATAGTGGTCAAAAGTGAGCATAAAGACAATAAAAAATAACTATCAATATTTTAGTAAAAAACACAACATTTTATTTCTATTATAACCTTTCTTTTAATCTGTTCATCAACATACGTAAGGTAGTCTGGTATGCAAGAAAGACACCATTTCCTTCTCGAAGAAAACACATCATTAGAAACCCTGCTTACTACCTCCCACAAAAAGCACAGCATTATCATATATTAATGTAATTATAATTTAATTAAGTTCACAAGTACATTACGAGTAAAAAATGTTGCTTATCATGCAACTTTATCTTAAGATACCGGTAATCATTGCTTAACATTACTTGGACCACACGTGAGTTACTTATAAATTACTTAGTTCAACTAAGTTGTAACATAATGAGTAAAATAAAAAAAATAAAATGATCTTCACTTATATTATAAGAAGGTCTTTACTAAAAAAGATGGATCGGATAAGTTTTGATGTAGGATAATCTGCGAAATGACTCAAAGGATTGAAAAGCAACCCTATTGCTGAGAGTTACAAGCTATTTTTTATCCAAGAAAAATGCATGGTTGGTGCAGTATAAATAGCCACGGGAGCAAAGTCGCGAGAAAAAGCTAGTTTGAGAATGGCACCAGTGACAGAAAAGTTGTAAGGAGGCCGTTTGTCTCGGTGTAGGCAAGTGGTTTAAAAGGATGACACGTATGTGCGTAAAAGATTTATAAATATAAATGTAGATGGATGGAGAGGCGAGGAAGAGGAAGGAAGCAAAAAGAAGGAGTGGGGAGTGCGGGGGGGGCGTGACGATTGACAGGGGCGAATGGGACACTGGCAAAAAGATGATGATCGTTAGAAGATTAAATGAATGAATTTTGTTTTATTTAACTTGTTTCATCGTCATGATCATTAATTCAGTCAAAAGACGTCCACTGTTGGACATAGGCCTCCCCCAAGCTTCGCCACAATGATCGGTCCTGTGCGTTTTGTATTCCCGCAGCCTTACCAGGTGGTCGTTCCACCTAAGGGGAGGCCTTCCAACGCTGCGATGGCCCCAACAGTCATCCGTTTTGTTTTTGTTTTCCCTTTTATTTATCTACTTTGTTTGTATCTGTGGGTGCCAAATAAACTAATTTTCTTTCTTTCTTTTCTTTCTTCTTTTGTGAGCAATGTGCCCTTCCCACTGCCACTTAAGTTTGGCAATTCTTCGGGCTATGTCGGTAACCGTGGTTCTTTTGCGAATGTCTTCATTTATAATTCGATCTGGCAAGTAAACTCCGAGAATAGCTCTCTCCATTGCCCTTTGGATGACTTTAAGCCTTCTGATGAGATCCATTGTGAGCGACCACGTTTAACTTATTTAGAACTGTTTAAAATCATGTTAGTCATAACACAGAATTTTTGGTTTTTAATTGGATTTCCTACTCATAATGTGCCCTTCTTGTCTATCATAAGAATATCAAAAATAAATAACTAATTTAATATAATGATCTACTAAATGTAAATGTACGATGTCATATCGTGGAACGAAAGTCATTAATTAACAATATTTAAAATATAGATATCATAAAAACTATTTCAAATAACAATAATTATTGGAAAACAGACAGAAGCGTTTAAGAATATAATATATTTAATGTTCCACACTATAAAATTATATAATAACTCAAACAAAACAGGCGTTTTGTTCAAAATATTTGAATAACGACGCTTAATTATTACATGACATTATTTAATAATATAAATAGATTTAATTTTTTGTTTATATGTTTCATAAAGGTAGGAAATATGCATGATTTCTATGGGATACGCTACAAGAGCCAAGCCACGGAAAAAAGGTAGTTATTAATAAAAAATCTATAACGAACAAACACTCAAATATAAATATTTAAACTCATACAATTTGAATAAAAAATTCTAATTAATTTTTTTATGAATTTAACTGTTATACTCGTATATTTATTTTGCAAATGATATAGAAATTATTTATTTATAATAGTTTCTCGCTAAATTAGTTTCTGTTGAAAAAAAAGTTAGTTTATGTTCTGTTGGTCTGTTTTTGACAGGAGTTTCCAACTAAAAGGTGTTTAAAATTATTACCTACGAACAGCATCATGTTGTTAGCTGTCTGATGGATATAACTGTGTTCTAGAAATATGAGACTTATTATTTAAATGCTGATATGTGACTAATGATTTGTTTTAATAATATCATCGCCAGAGGTCAGAAATTCATTCATTTTTACGTCCGCTCACGCCAAATCATTTTTTTCTTTTATTGAGAATATTCTTTTTTGAAATTGTAAAACATTAAGCATTGCTTATATTTTACCATGATTAAAAATTTCTCATACCTGGCAAAACATCGGAGGAGAGTGGAGAAATCGCTTGATAGACTATCTCTCTCTCCTTTTGGTCCTATTTATTAATTTAGAGTTCATGCACAAAAGGTACAAAAGCGGATTTAATACCTTAGGCATTTTCTACCAGCCATCCAAGGGTGGTGAAGTGACAACATGGCAGATGCATTGCTAAATATAAAAAAAAATCAGTGATTAACATCCCAAAATAGGTAAAATAAACGTACATACATATTGAATATAATACATATCAATATATATGTTATTGAAGTAACATAAAATAACAAATTGAGATGATTCTGCTTATTTGTTTTGAAAATACGATGATTTCTTCAAAATTCTACCAAATTAAATATCTATTAATTAAAGAACTGTTTCATCTATCATTCATTACAAAACCATCTTCAACATTTTGCCATTTTCAAAAGATCAAGAACCATCACCATTTTTGGTAACCCCAAAAGGCCAAAGGACATACACGTGGTCTAAGTTTCAACTTTTCAAGTCAACTCAAATTTTAACGGCCATTTTTCAAGTGAGTTACAAATGGTCTAAGTTTGAATGGATTACAGAGTCATTAACCATTTGAGTGGTAGAGCGAGACGTCCATTGTGTTGTCAGTCAAGTTACACGTAGTCACTGGGATTTATGTTTTAAGTTCAAGTAATTACTTAACTGGTTTGTCTAAAAGGTGTTAGTTTGTGTTAGTTTTGGTAGAAGGAAAGAGTTATTAGCATCACTGACATTTTTTAAATGCCTTTAAAAGTTTCGAGGCTTTAAAAAAAGTATTTTTTTATCAGCCACGACGATTGACAAAAGGTTCTAAATGTAAGGGGATGACATTATCATCGTCATTTCAGCCCACTGCTGGACATAGGTCTCCCTCAGCCGTCGCCATATTGACCGATCCCGTTCGTCTCGCATTCAGCGAATTCCCGCAACCTTAACCGGGTCATCGGTCCACCTTGCTCCTTGTCAGGGGTTGACATACACCGCCCAAATGTGACCTGGCCACCTAATTGGCTATACTAACTCTTTTCTTAGGTTTCCTGGTTTCAGATTATTGTAACAAAAAAAATCTTCGTAATTTTGTCTTCAATTTTGTCCATCAACACACTCCTAACAGGGAATTTGCCTAGATCTGCTCTTTGCAAAGACTTTGGTGTTTTCATTTCTAGCAGGTGCACTAGCAATACAGTCTTCGTTGATACAAAAAAAGCAAGGTCATTTTTGTCGGTAAAACAAAAGGCTTATTTACTAACATTCAGCCTTACATTTTTCTGCCGACGGGAAGAAAGATGGTATCCTATCATTACCCTCACACCATTTACGTGAAATATACAAAAAGCCTCTCTATTGACAATTATTGGTTATTTAGAAACCCTGAGGGAACCTAGTCTCGATACAATTTATGTTTGAGGCAACAGGTGGTAGAGCGTGTAATGGAGTCTTAGACTATTACAGATGTTTAGAGCTACTAAGCGTAGGAGATGGTTTACAAGTTGACACTGTAAAGTATGCACTTAATACATTTCAAAGATTGTAGGTAAATCGTCTAAGGTTCTCTGGTATAATGTAGAACGTCAATCTATCTATAATATAGAACGCTAGTACATATTCATGCTTGAACTGAATAATTTAGAAGCTGTATTTAGAAGTTTGTAATTTGTAGATGAAGTCACTCGATGTCCTGATGTGTTTTATTGGTTTTAATCAAATCTTTTAAAATTTTCATAATTTTCAGCTTGACTGAAAGAAAAGCACTGATGATGGATGATAGGCTAGTATAGTTGATGACTAATTAACCGAAACAACATCAGCCTTTTAATGTTCCTATTGCTGGGACACAAGCCTTCTCTATGTGAGAGAGGGAATGGGCCTTAAGGTTCCCCTAGTCGACGGCACGAACTATTTTATGCGCGAGGTTAAAATGCATGCTATCTCATCCGACAACATGTGCGAAAGAGATAGATGCTGTGATGAGCAGTAAGAAGCTAGTTCGCGTACGAATTAGCACTTTTGCAAATTTATATCGAAATGGACTCGATTGATTTAGGACGAAAACGAGCGCGCGAAATTTTATAAACAGACCTTTGGGAGTCTGATCATGAAAAAACAACTAAATGTATATTTTCAAAATAAAATTATTTGCACTGTTGAATTACTAATCTATCCCTGTATGGAGGCCGTTTTGCAATTTTCCTTCTTCTTATGGTATTTATTTCCGCCCAAAGATGCGTTCAAATTAGTGTTGAAATATGGAAATTTCGACGCTCATAAATTTCAAATATTTTATATTTTTACTTTTTTGTTTCAATACAGTGTTTGATAATGATGAGACAAATTGATATCATTTTTTATTTTGATCGTACATCGTCAAACAGTGGAGTAATCGCTAGACTACGTTTGTATGGAAGAATGATCGACTAGTGTAACCAGAAGTGTTGTAATACTAACAACACTGTAAACACAGCAGTAGTAAAGAACTTGTTGATGACAAAATATGATGTATTCTAAAAACTTGTTCTCTTACAACCTCCAGCAAATGACCTACTCAATATTATTATTGAACTATGCACTCTATAAGGCTTTAGCCTTAGCTCCATGCTACTATGTTTATTGTTTGCCATTGTTTTTTAGGGAGACAGGTGCGCACCACACCGCGCATGCGCGGTTGTGCCAGTCTCTAACCAACCTGCGCAGGAGTCGGTCGCGCGCCGCTGCAATCAACCAATCACGTGAACGTATTTTTGAAAAAGACATTTTTCAAAGTGTCTGTGCCTGTGTATTATAACATAAAATTGAAAAATACAAAGTGTGTGTGTACCTGTGTTTGTGTGCCGTTTATTTTTGGATATTTCGTCAAATTCGACTAAAAATCTCGGATCATTTTCGGTAAGTTATTATTTTAAGCTAGTTTTAATTGGGTGTGCTTTATTGTTATGGCATCGTCACGACGTGAAAACTATTCAATGCTTGAATTATAGTATAATGTGTGTATTGTGTGCGTTCCTATAATATTATCTTCGCTAAGAACTTGTTTTTTTCTTGTCTCCAGGTACGTTAGTCGTGTCTATTATAAGGAAAATATTTTTTCCTTCGAGATAATTACTTGTATAATTGTCGCAGCCATGAATAGGCTAAGTCAATTATTTTTATGATGTCAGTATTGTCCTCGCGTTATAAATGGCGAGTCTAATCTTAAGAATGGTGTTTTATAATCGTATTGCGAAATGTAAACAATTAAATCTCACTTTCACAATCAAGTTTTGAATATAAACCAAAGTTTAACGTAAACTCGGCGATGTGTTTTTGATAATTACGACAGGTTCTAAGCTATTGTGAATAATGGTTGAATTGTTCGCCAGTTAATAGCTTTAAACGATTTTTACTTGACTTTTCAAATTTAGGGGCAAAACGGAATAACACTTTTCAAGATGTCCCTAATTTTTTCGTCATCCTTTGTCGTTCCACTGCCGGACAAAGCTTTTCCCCATAGCCTTCCTCTTTTCTCGAGAGTTTAATAAAGAACGACTTATTTTTACAGTCTTTTCAAATTCTGGGGTCAAGATGTCCCCAAATGAAAAACTTTTCAAAGTGTAATGTCTTTTATTCTTAATGTTTGTAACTTGTTTACGATGACTCTGAGGGATTTAATTCAGCTGTTACCTAATTAAATAATGGCTTGAGAAAATTATAACAATCGTTATAATGGATATGAGTCAAGGGTGTACTCACAGGGCTTATTGATCAAAGTTCAACATGAATATTTTGTTTTTTTCATCATCATTAATGTTACTGATTTATATTAAATATAAATGCTAATTTATTATCTCCATACTTGCTTGTTTTGATGCGCAAGTATACAGCTGAAAAGTAGAAATAGGTAGTTACTTGCTGAAATTATTGTTGGCTCTTTAAAAGTCAGACTTAACACATAATATAACATTACGTTGTGTTCCCTGATGGGTTGAGCTTGAGGTGCACCTATAGCAGGGGTCGCCGAATGAGGGTTGCCAAATGGGGGTCGCCAAATGGCGGACCGCGGTCCGAATCCGGATCGCTGACTTATTTTGTAGAGACAACATAATTTATTTTGGTTACTTGAGTACGTAATTAAATCATTTTGTCCCACGCTTTCTTTTTCTGCCATCAATTCGATAACTTTATTAAAAATAAATTTCGAACCGGATCGGACTGGAACCTTACGGACCGCGACGATCATATGACCGTATTTAAATAAACGGATCTCAGATGAAAGTAATTGGTGACCACTGACCTACGCAACATTGCCCTTAATTCCTATAAATATCATCAATTTTAGGGTTAGTCATTAATTCACCCGAAAGGCCGATGGTCAGTCACCCGAGGTACGACAAACTTCTCAAATTACAAATGGCTTCTAATCACTTGAATTATAATCCTGGAATCTTTATCATCAGAAAGAACATCACCAGCAAATCAGAATTATAAATATAAATTGTACCCTTACAAATTACCATTTGACTCGCAATATACTATACCAAAAAAAGTTATAATAAAAATTGGGACTCGAACCTACACCGTCTTACAGTGGCGTAACAATAGGGTGGCATGATTTCAAACTATCCCGGGCCCCGGGCCTGACCGAAATTAAATGCCCTAAAAGTAAAAGGTCCGTTTACCGGAGGCCCCATCTGATGAATTTGCCACGGGCCTTAAACGGTATAGTTACGCCACTGCCACCTTATTGGCCACACTGCGCTCACAGGACATCAGCACTACCTCAACATTAAAACAAAAAACTAATAATTTATATTTTTCCTATAATTCTAGAAACAAGAGCAGAAAACCAGAAAAATGATTATAGTACCAACAGAATTCGAATTTTATTTATACACGGATCTAGAGGGTCGTTTTATTTTTTCCTTTTGGTCTAAATGGGGTAATTTGAGACAATTATGATGGATGCCCGCTGACTCACTGCAGCGGCGACCTTGTTGTGAGTACATAGTAGTTTTAGTATTAAGTTAATTGATGTTGTTCTCCGTGTGACCTTCACTAGCTGGTTGCTAGTTGATATGTGATTTGAATTGTATGTAGAGAAGTTTTGGAAATACATGCAATGGAAGGATTTTTAATAAATTTAAATTATTTTAACTAAATCAGATGCAACTGTGTAGTTTTAACATTGGGACTTGGAGCCTAAATAAAAAAGTAGTATCACATCATCGCTTACCATCAGGTGAGATAGTGGTCAAGCGCGAGCCTATTGACAATAAAAATAAAAAAAAGTATTTTTATGATAATCATGATCATAACAGATGTGTCTCAGCTATCGAAAATATGCCATCTTTACCCTTAAATATGATTGATGGAAAGCTCTTGGAAGCTTGCAATATAAAGTTAAACAAAACATAAGTTGAGAAAAAAATGTTTCGAGAAGAAAACTTACCCTCGATTTAGGAATTTGAAGAAGGGTATTTGCTCAACTCAATTTTAGCCTGAAAACCTATCAAATTATGTTATTATTGACAGTTTCTTAAATCCGAATACTCAATTTAAAAAACCGCCATTAGTCAAAGTTTTCTGAAATGCCGAAAATATCATTTAGTACATAAGAAAAATCATGGATCACTGCCATGTGTCTCTTGTGTAAATTGTTATTAACTTAGTCATCAAGAATCTACTCAGTAACTAATGCACGTACTCTTGCAATCATTATGCAGTACGTATTACAAGAATATTATATCATTTTAATTATGTCCAAACACTAGTAAATATAATAGGCAAAACAAACATTATCAGTCGAATCTAGCAAGTTATAACTTTAATTGACTTAAGTTATTGCCATTTACAAACAGAAATACATACAAATGGTTTTCTTATTACGCATTTGTAATAATCATTATAAATCACGTTGGAAATTAGCCCTCCAGCAAAGCATAGTCCTTAGGCTCTAGAGAAGTGACTTTCCATAAAAGAAAGCGTCTGAAGAATGTCTAAAATGTATGCGATTGTCAAACGCTATCAAAATGCCATGTGGTCAATCCCTTTTTAGAGTACTAAGGCTCTACGGTCCGTCTGTCTATCACGAGGCTGTATCTCATGAGCCAGTTGAAATTTTCACAGATGACGTATTTCTGTAGGCGCTATAACAACGAATACTAAAAACAGAATAAAGAAATATTTAAGTGGAGCTTCCATACAACAAACGTGTTTCTTTGCCGTTTTTTGCGATAATGGTACGGAACCCTTCGTGCGCGAGTCCGACTCGCACTTGGCCGGTTTTTGGCATTTTGACCAATCGCTTATTGATATAAAGACATTTTGTCGAGAGCCTCTTGTCACGATTTGCGAGAGATCGGCGCAGTGTGTAGTATCTACTCATGTGTAGAATAAAAAGCTAAAAAAAAAGAAGGGTGAGGTAAAAATAAAAGTTTGTAAGCCTATGGGAAATCTCATCGTGCTTGAAGTTTGGTTTTTATAAAATTCACAAATATAAAAAAAAACATTGGCTTTTATTACCAAAAAGGTTTCTAGGGAGAAACTCAACCGTTGACATTTAAGTTATTATTTCCAGGTATTTTCCAAACACATAGCACATATCGCACACACACTCACATTTGCACACTCGCTCACACAATTCAATTAATCACTCACAAACTTCAAGGTGACAGAAAATATATCAAGAAAACCCGCACATTTGAAATTATAATTCTAGACTTAGACCATAATGCTTACAGAGCATTGAGAGTGCTATCTGTCAGCCTTGATTGAACTATAGGCCGAACGTGGATACTACTTGTGCCAAACGGTTATAAGAAGATATAATGTATCGAAGAATAATCTGGTTTTCTGTCGCTTTCTTTGTCGTTGGTTATCTTTTTTTTGATTACTTAAAATTAATCTGTACTTTTTATATCTGCCAATCACAACTATTTAACATGGTAAAAATACTTTGAAAGGCCAGTTTTCAAATCGGGCTGATAACCGTAAGCACGGGGTTGGGGTTGCACTTCCCGCAGCGCCGGAGACGATTCAGAAGCATGCAAGAGTATTTTAAACACTGTTTGTTGCGTTGCCTTTCCGTACATAACCTCAAAACTTAAATATTGTGAAAAGTACTTATTTGTTTGGTTTAGGGGCGAAGTGTCCTCCCCCCCCTTAAAACTCCCAAAGTCGTGCTCCCGGATTCTAAATATTTCCCTGAAAATCCTGTAAGCTGTTTGAGAATGCTTGGGTTTTCATGATGACACTAAACGAAACAAAAATGCTTTCGGATCTCTGTTGCATTTCTGACAGACAATCCATCTAGAATTACAACAAGTGTTGATTGTCATAGAACTTTATGCATCTTGGTAGAGAACTTTAGATTAAAACAATGTTAAAGTTATCCATTTATCAATAGAGCTAGATGTGTTCCCTCTTATAATTAAATCAGTTACGCATGAAGAAACACAAAACCGATAAAGCCTTTCGAAAAGATAATAAAACGCTTATAAAAATCATTGATTTAAACTACTTCGTGTGAAGGTTACTGTTTCTAGGTCAATGAGTTTGCTTAATTATTTAATTGTTTCGTTTATGTAACATCTAGGTTTATTGCCAGTTGGAATTGTGTGTAAACTATTAGTTAAAGAGCTGAAGGCCTTGAAAGACCTCTTACTAGGTGGAACGGTGATCTGACGAAGGCAGAAGGAATTCGCTGATGTTAGACACACATAGGCTCAAAACAAGCGGCATTCTAACATCGAAAGCGTGGTAATAGCGATTGTCAATAAAAAACTTTTTACAAAAAAATACTACAAAGTAAAAAATAAATTTATTTTTGGAAGTCGGTGTCTTTCGTAGGTACAAAAATAAAGTTATTTTTCACTTTGTAGTTTTTTTATTTGGAAGTCGGTAGTATTGCTTTGTATTTTTTTTTTTTTCACTTTTTTGTTGTACCTACCCAATAGGCAAGTTTTTTAGTAAGGTACCTATAACGCCAGAATAGATAACCCGAATGTCATGAAACTTGAACATAACCGGTGAAATGAGAGATCTGCGTACCCCTTAAGAGCGTACTGGCGTGATGTTATGTTATGAGATGGAATAAACAATAAACAGACATGCGATTGCAGCAATCCTGAGAGATGTGCCGTTATTTATTGAAGAGTTCTGCTGTATATCTTCGAAGTTCTTCATCAGATCTTCACCAAATTAAAAAGGGACCAATTTAGGAACATATTCTTTCAAACAAAAAAATCATTTTCAAAATCGGTCCACAATTGACGGAGATATCGGTAAACATACATAAAAAAAAACTTACATAATGTCGAACATAGAACCTGGAGGAGGTTCTTTTGGAAAGTCGGTTAAAAAGACAAAATTGTATGGGATTGACAAGCGACATCGAAAAATCACCTGATCAATCCCTTACATTTCGACTATCGCCTTCGCTGACATCGAATGCCACTTGTCTAGAGCCGTAGCACCGGTCAATGAGGCGATACTTGGGAGAGGCCTTTATTCATTCAGTGAACTTCTATCAACTGATGAATATACTTTATTGTACACCAATAAGTTACACATCTCTTTACATGAACTGAATGCTACGGGTACAAAGGCGGTCATATCGCTGACAGCGATATCTACCAGACAACCTTTGGATGAAACAATTGACATAAAAAAGAGGTATTCTGCGGTGTACTGCTTCAATAAAATAACTAAGCTCTAACGAGGTTACTAAAGCATCTTGAGGTTTTATTCCTTGCATTAATCTGCTTATTACAGTATTCATCTGGCCCATCCTCTTGCGTTTATCCAAATGTTTACGTCGTCTTCTTAATAATATCTCTATAAGCCTTCTACATCAGTTGACACTCTAATGAAAAAACGGTTAGTCATGGACGGTAATTTTGGCAATTGCCGTCTCAATAATGCTCCCTAGTTGGTAAGGAACATCCTTTGAAGAATGGACGGCTGATTGAGCCGAAAGGTTCTGGACTGGTGTGACGGAAGACGCAATGTTGGAAGGTGCTACAAAGTGGAGCAATTAATGTTAAGGGTTACAGGAATCCACTGAATACGAGAAGAACAGGACCGGTCGATGAAAAGGCGCTTGGAAGAGGTTTTTGTCTAGCAGAGGGCTTCTTTCGGCTGAAAATTTATTCCAAATGTAGATTTGCCAAATATCTCCTTTAGTTCAAAGTAATGTTTGCAATAGTTAATGAATATGCTGATACCAGAGGAAGATAATAATAGCTAAGACATTACAATTCTACGGAAAAGGAAACCAAAATGTCTAGTTCTAGATCTGCAATCAAATTAGGCATTGCCTTTAGTCACCGTGTTAGGTATGCTGCTATTAGGCAATGCCACCATTTTTGGGGCAAGCCTATATATATCCTGAAGCTTGATAGGCACTTATAGGCAACGATTAAAGGGAATGAAGCATAATCTGACGTTGGAATTGAATGGTTTACTCATGCGTTACAATTTTGATGAAGCAACCAAATTGAATCCACCAAACGTAAATGTGAATCATTCAATGTCTGCCAAACCCTTCATTTATGAACATTTCAATCATAATGAAACAATTTGGTCAAACTTTGTTATTTTGGTATGAGGAACCTAATACATTGTCTTAGCAAATATCACTTCGGGAACAGACTTTAAAAACAAAAAAATTCGCTTTTGAAATTTTGCGATTATTTGTGTGAAGTTCTAAGGCTCATAATATTCCAAGTCAGTTTGAAGATCCTTTACTCAACTCAGTCGCCATGACAACGGATAAAACCCTCAATTAATTATATTATATACTAGCTGTCCCACGCGGCTTCGCTCCCGTCAACTGGCTACCTACCTACCCATTTAACCTACCTACCCTACCGTACCTACACTACATACATGATTGTTGCGTAACTTTAACCGCTTACGCAGCGCATGCAACGGAAGCTCTCAAAAAGGAATAATTTTGCCCGTTTTTGCAACATTTTTCATTTATGCTCCGCTCCTATTGGTCGTAGCGTGATGTTATATAACCTTTAACCTTCCCCGATAAATGGACTATCCAACACAAAAAGATTTTTTCAATTCCAACCAGTAGTTCCTGAGATTAGCGCGTTCAAACAAACAAACTCTTCAGCTTTATAATATTAATAAGTATAGATTATATTATTGTTATATTTATTTCACCAAAAAAAATACTACGAATTGCATAAAATATTATCATCGGCCATCAGTTAAAATTATGCATGTGAACTTTACAAAATAGTAGATATATTTCAAAAACATGGATCATATACCATCTCATAATCCACTGACGACTACTCTACTAGCATTTAAAACTTGTTTAACACTACGTTAAAGTTTTTACGACAGTGTCTTACCTTGTGAGTCATTACTTTTTACTATAGAACTAGTCGGACCTGTCATATGCACCTGTTACTACGAGTTAGACGCAATAGGAGTGCATTGTCATTAATCGTGACTGTAATGACATAGTTTAAAGATGAAAGGGTGATTGGTATTGTTGAGACGGGCTTTGATCGGTAAGTAGCGTCTTTCGTAAAGCATCTTTCGTATAAAACTCTGCAAAAGGTACAGAATTTATCGCACTAACCGGTCGAGCATGAGTTGAAGTGTATACTAACGAACATATCCGTGATCATGGTGCTTGCAACAGCACCGAAATATCGGAAACTCGAAACAAACAGTAAACATGGTAAATATACCGCTTATAATATTAATGTTAGTGTTAGTGACCATGACAGTTTAAGAACTTATAAAGTGTATGGTTTTGTGGTCTAAAATAATACAAGTAAGGGGTAAAGATATTTCTTTAGTTGTATGAGGTTAACTCTAAAATTCCTGATAATATTATGATTACGAAATTTTATTTAATGATAGAAAGTGATACTATTTCTGTACCTTTTTTGCTGGCAAAATTCTCGGACACCGTGGGCAAATCCTCGAATCCCGTGGGAATATCCTCGAATGCCGTTGGAAAATGTTCGATTCTCTTGGTAAAATGTTCGAATTTCGTGGGAAAATGATCGAATCCCGTGGTAAAATGCTCGAACCCCCTCGAACCCGTTGGAAATAGGTCAAAAAGACAGAATTAGCCACACTTACCAATTCTACTATCTATTCTGTTTGTTGATGTAAGTTTTCGGATTCTACAATTGCATCGGCTGCGAGAATAAAATATACCATTGTAATCGTAAAAATAATAGCCATTCAGAAACTTTTAGTGACATCATATTAATATACATTGATAAAAACAGCTGTTACTTTCTGTATATTCTTTATCCTAACATATAATGTAGAATCTTCTCTCGCCTACGTAATAAAATAAATTATAATCTGCATATTGCAAATCCAATATATCTATAAATTTTATTACGTTGTTAAATCGTTTTTAAATAAATGTATAATTTCGTTATTAACAGATGTGTGTTGTTTATGATTTTACCTGAGGCTAAACTGTTTAGTATATTATACCTATAGATTTTAGACTTAGGTCAAGAATCTTGAACATTGTATTTTTTCCGTGGGCGTCGTTTGTGCTGTCGGTTTGATAAAATATGTATTTGTAATCTTTAACAAAGGTTTGTCGATAAAATATCGATGTATCGAAATATCGATATACTTCGGTGATGGATAAATGATATTTTATATACCTATTTAAACTTTACGCGCAGTAATGATAAATAGGACGACTAAATACACAAGGCATTCTCTACCAGTCAACCTTTAGACCAAAATAATGAGTCTTAAAAACGATTTTTTCACAGCTTACGAAAAAGAAGATCGAGTTTTTTTTTTAAATCAGCCTGTCGCACTAAGCTTGTCATATGATTCATAAAATATATCAGCAGTTAGGAGACTTGTTCAAAAAATATTAACGCAGATTTTTTTTTTGAATTTATTGAAATACATTTAAAAGTTATCAATACAATTTTTCTACATACTCGTATATCTACACATATTTATATTTCCGACATCCCTATACGTCATATTGAGGTGTGAATAGGATACTAAATCATTGTGATTACTATTAGGCTTTGCCAATCTCCGGCACAATAGCTTTGTTATAATTTCTTGTTAGATCGCTACTGCCCGTCCAAAAAAGGTGTCATTGTACTGGTTTTGTAGAACAGCACCTGGATTGCGTTCACTCTCAAATTTTCAAGTGTTTCAAGTTATCCAGCAGTCGAGTAAACCGTTATATCCATACTTCACTATCTTACGACTTATGACAGATGCTTCGCCTACATGATTGTCAACGGGATTAAGTTAGTATGCTGGTCCTATACTAGGATATACTTTGCTATCTGTTTCCTATATTTCATCCAAATCCGTTCAACCTTTGTGACTTGATTGATAAAAGAACATCCAAATATCCAGACTTTCACATATGAAATGTTAGTAGGATATAGGTTAGATAGTATTTTATGTCTTTGACGAAGAAGTTAATTATGGCACGAGTGGGGATCGAAGTCACGATCTCCCAATCGAGAATCCATGACAACCATTGAACTATTACCACTCATAAACGTTAGAATTGCTCGTAAAGACAGTAGTAATCACTGATAACAAATCAAAATATAATGATTCAATAATAATCACAATTGTATGATCTTTTCGTAACACACGACTGTTTCCAGTTGTTATTATGATTTCAACATTTATCGATCAACATTACGTATTGTTTAGAACCTGATTGTATTGTTATGCGATGAAATATTGTGACAAGACTAGTTAAAGTTGATTTCTTGTGGGATTGTCAAGAAATGAAGGTGTTAGAGTGGTCTAGAATGTGGTAACCTTTAAGGTCGTGCACCCGTTCGGAGCCAGAATATCAATATTGAACCTTTTGGACCGTTTTGTTTACAAAATAATCTATGAAGGAATTTTAGACATAAATTTTTCTGTGTTAAAAATATTTTTAAATGTTCAAGTAGTTTGGGAGGAGTATCCAAAAGTTGCGAAAAAATATCGTGTTGTTAATTATTTTTTTAAGCAAAATTACTAGTTACACGAAAAAACATAGTTCATGAATCAATAATGAATATACTTAATTTTGTTTCCTACCTCTTAGCCTAGCCGTTATTAAAGAGTAGTAAAGAGTAGTAGTTTATAAAGTAACCATTTTTCGTCACTAAAGTAGTTGAAGGCTCTTAAGAAAAGGCCGGTGCTTTTTTATATTATGTGTTTGGGATTGTCATCATTGATGGTCTATTTGAGGATCCAAGAGAAACTGCAGACGAAAATATTTAAAAATAACAAAAAACCCGACTGCGTAAAAAGCGAACTAAAAAGACGGAAACAAGAAGAAAATCATGCTGTGCAGTCGGAGGATACATATGCGCGAGCTGGCTGACCAAAATCTGTATCCTCCGACTGTAATCATGTTACATACATACATAGACTGATAAACACATTACCCTCCTTTGGCAGTCGGGTAAAAAGAAAGATGTTTGTACTTCTTCTTAGCTTATTGATGGCAAATATGTTAAATATTATGTTTTGCCCAGTATTCACCTACGGTAACACCATTTGCTGACGCAGCCTTGATCCTCACAAGTTTTGATTTTTGCAGAGTTAAAAATGAAAACATGAAAACGAATCTAAGTCTTTTCTAAAATGGTATATTACCTCGTAATCGCATTCTTAGAAAAAAATAACTACAACGTAATAACATTGTTTTTCTTATACTTCTGACGAATGGCAACATTCCCTGACATTGGTATTCGATATGTTTCACTTATCTATAGTACTCGTACCTCTATCCCACCACGACTTTTTTTTTAAGGACGCAAGCCATAAACTTAATACATATTTTTCAAATTAAATAAATTAAGATAACATACATTTAAATGACATTATATTTGACTAGGTGTCAAATAAATAAAGATAAACATAATAATGTGACAGATATAATAAGCTCGTTATGTTCTTTGATTGACAACCGACTTTGTGAGTTAACAATATCTTTGATTAAATTGTGGTTTGTCTACTTTAATGCATAAGATTTTTTTATGATAATGTCAAAAGTTAAAGAACCTTCTCCTTTTTGAAGTGGGTTAAAAAAGAAACCACCTCGTTGATCTAGTGGTTTCAATTGCTGAACATGAGGTTGCGGTTTGATTCTTGGGTCGGGCAAGTTTTACAGGGCTTTTTCGTCTGGTTTTTTGTCGGATTTCAGTTTGGATTTGTGTCCTGTTGATGACAAAAAGTAAACCCCCTATATCAGATGAAACTAACAAAAACATATATAGCAAATTGTGGGTGTGCTACTGCCATAGTCCAGTACTGCCAAACCCTTCGGGAATACAAGCATCATGTTATGTGTTGAAAAAGAGGAAAAATAATACAATAACTAATTTATCTATTTCAAGTTTTTAATTAACTTGCAATGTATATTTGTATCTATGTATGTAAGTGTGTTCGGGTCAAATCTTGCAACTGAATTTTAAAGCAGTTATCCTCCACCGATTAAGATGAAAATTTTCATACACGTTTAGTTTGGATGACAATGCATGGTTAGATAAGTGGCTTTATATCAAATCCAATATGGCGGACAGCCCAAGATGGTGGACTAGTTATTTGTTGTGCACTGCCATGATATGGGTATCACATGAAGGGGTTTGCTGAGATGAATACGAAGAAAGTTTGTTTTAAAAGAAAAAAAAAATGAATGAATTATATATTTAGACTTCGTGCACAAAAGGAGTACAAAGGCGGGCTCAATAATCTCGTTGATGTCTTTTCTTCGTAATAAAGATTAATTTTCATCTCATTTCGGATAGTAACGATCTTTTTTTTTTCTTTTTTTTCAATATGCTCGCGCTTGACTACTATCTCACCTGATGGTAAGCGATGATGTGGTCGACGGTGAAGCACGTTGCCTAGAAGTAACCTATTCACTCTTGACTTAAAGACCCCTAGATTGTAGCTATCGGCTATATCGACTATTTGTTTAAACTTTGGCTTCAGCTTTTGGCGAAGATTCTTCTTACATCTTCAATATACCATGAGAACCATTTTAAGTCCAAGAAAAAAAATACCACTCCAAGTACCTGTCAAAAAATTCAAAATGGTTTCCTCGAAATTCTTTATTTTTAGTAGTCCCACTGCTGGACAAACTAGAAGGTACGTGTTTGTCTCATTACACGGTACAAACGTGCTACAATTTGGGAATTCCATTGTCAGTTGCTACCACACCAGTTTTGTTTGAGTTATCTATTTTAAGTGGTCGCTACACTGACAGAGGTTAGCGATAGATTTTTGTAGCAACGAACTAGTTTGTTTTATAAATGCAGTTTTGTGAAGACTGTCATTGGTATATGAGAACTGAAATCATTGATTTAGCATGGTCTTCGAGGGAGTATTGTAAATTAATTAAAATAACCCATGACATTGCGATAATTTTAAACTAAATATAGAAATTTAATGGGTAGTCTGAATAGTTCAAGCAACTGATGCTTTCACATCTTCAGAGCGATGAAAGTTAAAAAGTCTGCCTTGATCAAAAGTCAGAGATTGTCCTAAGTTTGCTTAGTGGAATAAGCACGATTTTCTTTCTCTTTATAATAATGTTTTTCATAGATTTTTTGGAGTAAATCTGATTACCCTACAACAGTATATATAAAAAATAAGAAGTCATCATTCATACTGATTTAACCAATTCAGGTTTAACCACTTGAGTGTCTGGCCAAACAATGGCTTTTTAAATTTTTTCCATAATTACGGTATTCAAACGGTTATTGGTGGTTTTTTATTATGAAATGATAAAAAACTTTTGCTTAGCATTATAGCATCGCCTAGCTACCTATGTGCACCTATCATTATTACAAGCGTGGAGGTGCTGCGCGTGAGTACCGGAGGGGGGAGAGGGGGTGTAACGCCGACCAGCGCGTGCGCAGAATGTTAATGCGCCGCGCACCGTGCTCTATGACTTGATATGATGCTTGTAGCTTTATGGTACCTACCTGTACTCGTCAGATAAGATGTCCTAATGTAAGCAAGTTATGTGTACTTGTAACAGGTACCCCTGTTTATAGCTATGGTGTATGGTGAATTGTAGATATTTGTCAAGTGACTAACAAGACTTGTAAATTATTATGTTAACTGTGGAATTGTAACGATAAGTTCGCAATTTTCTGTAGCAAGTACCTATATACGATCAATTGTTTGCAGTGAGGCATCTGAATACTTCTGTTATTTGACTTTTTTGTTAGTTTGATAGGCCAAACAAAATTAGCCACTTACTCACACCTGATGGTAAGCGATGTAGCCAATGATGGAGCACCCTTCCCTACAAATAACGAGGTTCAAGATATCAAAAAACACAGACTCTGGCAGGGAACATACAAGCTTTGCGTTGACGTTTTAAAAACTATTCTTTCATTCAGCGAGAAATAGTCTTAAAAAAATCTCATATACGGCGTGTAACAACCAAAAATTGTTGCTTAACCTTACCATATTGTGCCTCTACTAAATCATTACTATACGGTACCCATCTATCCATCTACCTACCTACCTCACGACAAAGTTTGATGTTTTCTTCCGTTATGCGACACGACAAGACGCTACAATCACCACGCGAATGCGATAACTGTTCGACAAACACACTGAGATTATTGAATTTACTCGTTTGGACACTTGACACGTGGGGGACATACGGGTGGAGAGGATGGCGAGCTTGCTCGAGGGATTTAGGAGTAGGTATAAGTTAACAGAGAAATGAAAACTGATAAGAGTGGTCAAATACTAGCTTGATGCACTAGAGTTGATCGAAAAGCGGGCCAAGAGACTTATCGGCAATGAGGCACAGTTCAAATCAAAGCTCCAGAGCCTTGAACATCGTCGCCGAGTTGCCAGCTTGTCGGTTTTTTATCGGTTACATTTTGGGGAATGTGCGATGGAATTGCATGATTTAATTCCGCCCAGCCCGTTCCATCATCGGTCAACCAGACGCACGGCGATGCGTCATCGGTACATGGTGGACCTCCCACCCATACGCACAAAAAGTTTTGGGGACACTTTTATTATGCGTACAGCTAAGGAGTGGAATTCCCTGCCGGAGTCTGTGTTTCCCGATAGCTACAATCTAGGGGTCTTTAAGTCAAGAGTGAATAGGTTACTTCTAGGCAAGCGTGCTTCACCGTCGACCACATCATCGCTTACCATCAGGTGAGATAGTGGTCAAGCGCGAGCCTATTTACAATAAAAAAAAAGACATCTTAAAACCATGCTACGTTGCCTCTAAGTAGGTATTTAGAGTGGGTTTGAGCACTTAGTGAAATGTTATATCGCTGGTTGCTCCGATCAAATTAGCCATTCTTAAAAGCAATGGTCAAAAAGCAAAGTCTACTAAAGGTATTTGATTTTTCAGAAGAGTTCAGTTCAAGATATCAGGGTTATAAAAATATTCTGAAAATGATGTTGTGACAGAAAATTATTGTTTATCTAATCAGTTCTTATATTTTGGTTTCCTCATTTCCTGCATTAGCTTTATCGATCGATTTTTTAAAGAAATCGATTCAACCTATATTTTCTTAATGTAAGACTGTGCTGTGCCCGCGGCTTCGCGTCCGTTTACTGATTCATGACTGTTTACCCTACCATACTTACCATCTACCTACCAATTCTTTTTCTAAAATCATCATTCTTTCGCGGAGAATCGCAACACCGCCATTCAGAAAATGACTTCAAATGCACAACGCCATCTATCGAATATCGAGTTTAACTGTCCGAGTATCTGAATTGCGTGTGTTGTGATAATTTTACTTCTTGATCACCTTAAATTTATTCAACTTTTGATAGAGTGAATCGATTGCGATGAAACAAAAAACTAAATAGTACATCATGTTGCACACATTTTTATGTACAAAAGTTATCTACATTGGTTACGTACATTTTACGTGATGCGTGTACAAATAAACAGAGAAAAAAGCCAACAATGCTGGAAATAGGTTCCGTTGGTCATCCTTTAAAACCCTAATTTAATTTTTTGTCCAAAAACGAATTTTCTACAGATTTATTACATGTATTGATGAGTGGTGTGTCGTCGATTCTAATATTAATTAATTGCCCGTAACGATCTGACCATTTTAAATGTCCCTATGTCACAGCAAAGAGGTCATGTATGTGAAACTCTAATGTTACCATAGTAACATCATGTTGCAAGTCACAAACCTCCACAAAAAAAGTGTAAAATGTATGAAAATGTAGTCAAACTTATCATTCTACAGAGCTTACCTTTTTAAAACTAAGGCGTGAAGTTTTATGTATGAATACAGTGATATCTTATTTTTAGAATTATAAGTAGTGTTATAAATTAAATCGGTTACATGCAGCACAAGGTTTATGGCACGCAATTTTATGTTAGTGTACCGTATTTTTAAAGTTTATTTGTTTTAATTATATAGCGAGAAATATGGCATTTTATAATGGTCATTTGTTTCTTTGTCGTGAGTGTAACTACTGCTTCCCATTTCAGAAGATCAATGCTGTATGGTATCAAAGAATATTATTGATCAAATTCAAATAACGTTAAAACAAAGGGCTCAGTTCTACAAAATGGTCCTAAACCTGATATGGTATGTGATGCAATTTTAGATTAGATATAAAAAATGAATTACCATATCCTTGTAAGTGATGTGTTTTCTTTTTGCTTGATGAATAACGCAGGTTTGGGTGCAAAAACCGTGATTCAAGCCTATCATAGAGGCCGTGCTCGCCCGGCAGAATAGGACAGTTAGAGAACTAGACAGTTCAATATAAAATTCGTTTTCAAAATCCGTAACAAAATCTTCTTCCCAGAATGAATATTTTAAGTACAAAACCGCACAGTAAAGTTTCTAAACAATAAAATATTTCCAAAAGGGCGTATCTACACAGCTATAAAGCTTTTGACAAAAGAGGTTTGGCAGTGGGCGTGGTGAATCATACAGTCAGAGAGAAAGTCAAGTCACTTTCCATTTTCTAATTGTTTAGTATTGTGTGCTAAACAAATTTAATTAGTTAAGTCTTTAGTAGCGCGGTAATTGTAATTTGTAATTACTCGATTTCTAAATGGCTAGGTTTTTTGAAGGCGGCTTTCCTTGTTGTGTAAAAGCTTTGTTTTTTTTTGCATTTATGGTTGTCAGTTGGAAAAAGTAGGTGTAAAGTTTTACAAATGAATTATGTTAGTTCCCAAACAATGCCTCACCTCTTGTTGGGGTCTCTGTGCAACAACTACTGCACCCTGAAATATATTTACGAGGCAAACGCTTATGATGTCGATGTGGCTGCATTCGGGTCAAAATATATTTGAAATGCAAAAAAAATATAACAAGAAGATTATGTTAGACAATTTTTATTGTACAATGTTCTACATAATTATTAAACATACATTACAACAGTGGATTGATGCCGTGATAAAATGCTCAGTAGCCTTGTATTCTAAAAAAACTAACAGGTTGTTGACCTTGCAGATTTTGAAGTAACTTGCATACTGAGAATATTGAGCTTCTGAATAGGTAGCATAACTGAGTTCAATGGCCCAGTTGTTGACATGTTTCAAATACATCCGACAAAAATCTGGTCTTCATGATAAATACGTGGGTTCTTCTACGCTTCCATCTCTTTTTGTACAAAGCCTCTAAAGTTTAGTTCGAAGAAAAAAAAATGCGTTATATGCCGATCACAATTTTAAACTGAAATATAAATTATTCCTGAAATATGTCGTTGATTGCACCTTTTTTATAAATTCTTTTTTTTCTGCCTTTTGTTTTTTTTAATTAATGTATTGCTAGCTTCTACCGTCGGGATTGCTCGCGAGAAAATCGGGTAAAAAGTATTCTACACCCTTTTTCAAGGTCCAATCTATCTCCATGACAAACATCATCAAAATAGGATTAGTGGTTTAGGTGTGAACAGCTAACTAAGGCGGTGAAACACAAGTCTATCAATATTTTAAAAAAGCAGACAGACTGAGTTACTTTCGTATTTATAATATTAACTCTGAATGGATTTGAAGCTTCATAGTATGGACGAGATTTACCTAATTCAGATCCTCAGTAGCATAAACAGTTATGTATTTATACAACGATATTCTTGAACGTTACTCCACGCGGTTATCAACATACTTGGCATTACTGTCGGGGAGTACTTCACGCCTTGCCGTCATGTTTCGTTTATACCAGGTATTACTAACAATATCTTTCTAACCGGTAGTGGTTAAATTGACATTCCTAGTAGCATCGTCGGTTCAGAAATATCATCTTCGTAACTTGAGTAGAGATTCCCGTTCAATTCCCCAGAGGTATTAAAACTACGAGATAAATTGCTTCATGAATGAATGATGGAAACGGATAAATAAATTTGTAAATTTCTGTTGAGTTTTCGTAGGCACAAAAAAACATACGTAATCATTCTTGGGCACTTAACAAAATTACATTCAACGATACGGTTGACGCAGTGGTTGAGCCATTGGCCACTGCGTTGCGTGTCGTGGGTTCGATTCCCCGAGTTGTCCCGGTTTGGTTGTTTGTGAATGTGGGATTATATGTTTGTAAATGCACCCAAGATAAAGGATAACTTCATATTGTGGCGCATTATTAAAAAAAGGCTTTAATAATTAATCCTGTAACCCGACTGCGGTTTTCTATTACCCGTGCCATAATAACGAATCGATTGCCAACCTTATTTATCAAAATCGGACGAATAGTTCACGCTCTGTGGAGGATCATACGTAAATACAAACATACATACTTAGCCTGCTAAAATCACAACCCTTCCTTTTGGCTTCGCCGTAGTCGGGTAAGAAAAATACTGATATCGACTATCAAAAAGTCTAAAATATCATGCGCTACCGAAATGTCAAGTTGTCATTGCCGATCATTTTGGCATTTTAACAATCGCTAGCGCTGGTAGAATGTCACTTTAGAGCCTCTTTGGGGTCTAAATTGACAGTGTATCTTCAAAATATGTGCAGAGGATGAAGGGATCATCTTAAGGGGGTTAGTTCACTATTCTACTTTGGTGCGATTGAAAATAAGTACCTGGGCACCGAGCTTTGCTCGGGTGAAAATAGAGAAAACGACGTTTTCTAAATATGAAACCTAGCTAGATCGATTTATCGCCCCAGAAACCCCCTGCGTACCAAATTTCATGAAAATCGTTGAAGCCGTTTCCGAGATTCAGATTATATACCTACATATATACAAGAAATGAGATCAAAAAGATAGATAGATAAGTAACATTTACTACGTCAACTCTTGAGCTGTAATCATCTTAAAAGTTCACGATAAATCAGAAGAGCTCTCGACGACTAAGAAAAACTTAATGAAAAATATTCAAGTTGGAACTCACAACTTTTACCAATCTGAAGAATTTAGGTTAGCGAGGTGGGTGGTTATCTGCCATTCATCAAACGACGGCGTCCTTTGTAGCGCTCAATAATTCACAGCAGCAATTGAGCCTTCCAATCCTCGGAACACATGAAGAGCCCGAAGGACCAATTTCGAAATTTTGATTATATTATTAACAAATACCTCACGAATTTACATTCTGTGTCAACAGAACCTAATAGTTCCCTCAAGGAATATTCTTGTATACCTCAATGACAACAATACTCAAGAAAAAGACATTTGCTCACGTTCCCCGAATATTCTTCTTCGCCTCTAGCGAATTTCTCCACCATTCGCAGTTATACGCATGGTCGAGTCCAATCAATTCTGGTTCAGTAATTGTCGAGTAAAAAATTTACATACGCCCCAAGCATTCGGCGCCTTTCATCGAAAGTCGTGTGTTAATATGTGTTGGCGATAAATCGTGAGTTTCCTAAAGATTGGGATGCCTCAGGCCAGTCGTGGGCGTCACCACTTCCCGCTGCTAATAATGGCTGATTGGGGCTCGGGGATTCTAAATAGGAATGCCTTTTGATCGTGTCTGGGGAGAGAGAGTATTCTGCCTACAGCCAGTATAATATATATAAATTTACAGTATTTTTAAGAGTTTATTTGGTGGACATCCCACCCGTACGCACAAAACGTTTTGGGAATACTTTTACTGTGCGTATAGAACAGTCCGTGTTTCCTGATAGCTAAAATCTGGGGGTCCTAAAGTCAAAAGATTAACTTTTGGCTCATGGACTCTTGAGGTTACTTTTAGGCGAGCGTGTATCACAGTCGATTACATCCTCGCTTACCATCAGGTGAGATAGTGGTTAAACGCGAGCCTTTTTAGTTTTCAGATTTTAATTACGTGAAATTATTGCGCACAAAAATAAGAAACTGGAATAAAATAAAAATTAACTTTTGGGTAAACAACTACAATATCATTCAGTAAACAGTAACGATAATCGGCGTCTAATATATTGCTTTCGGTTCTGAGTCTTATCGACAACGTTTTATTTTATGAGTATTGTAATTTGTAAATAATATTTATTATAAATTATTCATTTATATTATTTGCAAATTCACACAATGAACTCATAAAATACTGAAACCTGGCAATTAGCAGCGCCCACGCACGGTAGCGATCGGGTAATAATGCTATAGCGAGGACAGTTTCCTAATATCTTTGGTCCTTGGAAACAGATTAGACCGAATTGAGGCTCCAGGCCAGGAAGGTACGATACGGCAATGCAACAAAGATGCGACGGCCATTTTTTGTTTTTGGTATGTTTAAAACAGTGCTATCGTATCCTTGACACGGATAGTCAAGAAAGTAGGAAGAGGCATCTCACCCAGGGTTGTGGAGATCAGATAGGCAGTTATTCCATGTAATTAGCTGCTTCAGATTAGACTGGAAGTCAACCCTAACATGGTTGGAAAAAGCCTAGATAGATTTTACACAGAAATATCATGTAGTTGTCCAGGGATTCCCAAACTGTGCGTCGCGAAGCCCCGGGGCATCGTGGTGCTCTCTCACGGGCGTCGTAAACGAGAAAGAAAAGCTGTTGGAACGATGAGATATCTACGATACGAGCCTGGAACTACAAAATACTAGTCGATAACCACTTATAGGTACTATTCGATATATACAATTTAATTCAATTATAAAGTAATGTATCCCAAGATTATCCAACTTTGGGTACTGAAGATTCCTAGTAGGTACTGCTTGATACGTCGCATCGCAGTTGCAGTAATTAATTCGTGTGCACAGATCACAAGCCAGCAGTTGACTGCTATAGGCTGATTGATGATGACAGTTTACAAGTCGGTGGCGAAAATGAAAGGGGAGTAACTTTTTCAAAACTTAAGCTCTGATTTGAACAATAATGCTCAGAAAAGCGAGCTCATTGATTACTGTTTCTCTTAATATTCAATATTTTTTCAAGCAACTAGAAAAAACAGTTATTAATCAATACTTAGGTACAAGGGTCACAGTATAAGAAAGATTGGGAAGCCCAATGTAGTCAATTTCTTACATTTTTGCACTCACCATCGCTGTTAAAGTGCCAGTTTGCCTAGGCCGTCTGATTCTAGTTTCAGTTTAGTTCGTATGCTATTAAACCTCGAAGGTCAAAGCAATAACTTTATGTATGCACTGGAACTTTACACTACGTATATACCATCTATCTGTCAACCATTTCATATTTTCTTGCTCGACAAGTTTCTATGTCCCCAAGTACTTATCATACCATAAAAGGTAGAATCTAAGTAGCACAGTTTTCTGGCTTGAAATACACCTGTGGTAAATATAAAGTTGCGTAATGTGCAACAGTGTACTTTACAAATTAGCGAGTCTATAAAAAGCAGCGTGTGGGTAGGCAGAAAACAAATATGTATTTCAATGGCTACTCTTTGGCTGAGGTCAGTAGGCCACGATATGGCGCAGTAAGGCCCATTTCAGACCCAACAATTTTTCAAGGGATGGTAGAAATTAGCTTCATTGATTATGGAGCCTTGTTAGGTAAAAGTTGGGGTTGGAATTTTATTGCAGTGAATTTCGTATCTGAACATTTTTGGCAAGTTATGGTAACTTTATTCTTTGCTGGGTGTTTGCTGCATGCTGCATTGCCTTTAGTCATAACTATTAGATTCATAATAAACTAATGTTATGAAGAGGTAAAGTTGTTAGTTTGTCAGAAGGAATCCCTGGAATTACTGATCCAATTTTTAAAATTCTTTCACTGCTAGAAAGTTATAGTATAGCTGAGTGCGATGGGTTACTTTTTATTTCGGAAAAATGCGCAAATCAAGTAGGATAAATCACGAGAGTAAAACGCGAAAAAGAGCTATTTGGGTTGGGATTTCGACAAAATTGCTTAGGTGTGATTTTTATGGAATGCTGATGGCTCACCTCGCCTTCGAAATTTTGACACCCTCATACAAAATGCATTTTTTAAATCCTGTGAAACACCCCTTATGTGCTGTCCATACATTATTATATAACGTGTGTGGTATCGCTCGTCGAGATCTCGATAGCAGGCTGCAATCGATCGATACTTCAAAACTGGGGTGGAAGACCTTTTGGCGAAGACTTTTTTTCTATTTGTAATATTTTATGAGTAAGAGGCTCGTGGAAAGTGGTAGGAGTGGAGGGTCTCTTTTGACCAGGACTAGGGCAGAGAAGATTTGGTTTTTTGGCATGAATAGATGCATTACAGAAAATTGGTACAAAATAAAACCGAATGGACTTTTTAAAATAATCACATTTTAGTCCAATCAATCGAAGGAGTTCACTTCGAGGTCTTGCTTAGTTTTGAGTCAATTTATGTAATCGTAGAAAAATTGTAAAATGCAAGGCTAATATGAATAATAACCAAATTGTTCTGACAAATTAAGCTAATATACCGTTATATAAGCTGATTATTTATTTAATAATTAAATGTTTCTGTAAAGTCGAGAGTTCACAGTCCCTGCTCTGCAACAAAGTTGCCTGGTCCGACTCACGAACAAATCATTGAAAGTCGATTACGTCGGTGTTTTTAATTTAATGTTCACTCCATTTGCATACAAAAAAATTCATCTGCTGAACAACTAATGTGAAAATTATTTATTGTTGCTATAACTTTTGTTTTTATAATAAAGCTAGCATAATCTCTAAACCAGGGGTTCCCAAAATTTTTTCTGTCACGCCTTGCTACTACGAAAAATAAAGATACCCACGCCCCCTTTAGTATTTGTGTTTGTATTTAAGTAACAAACAGTCATTATACAAAAATTCTTAAGTTAATGAAAAGGAATCAAGGAAAAGAGTAAGAAAGGAAGTGTAGAGGTGGTTTTGTAGTAAGATTACTGTTACCACAATGTATACTTATGACAAAATTCCCAGATCTGTATTGAATAGAAGAAAGTGCACATTGTAGATCTTTAGCAATATCAAGATTGTGTATCCACTCACCCCACGGACTCGCGCCCCCCCTTTACATGTTATCGCGCCCCCCGAGTGGGGTGCGCCTCCTAGTTTGAAAATCACTATTCTATATAATACAAAACAAAGTCTTTGTCCGCGTCTGTCGACGTTACTTGTGTTTCTCCATCGCGCTTTTAAACCACGCAACGGTGAGCGGATTTTTACATTATTAGAAAGAGCGATAAACGAGGCAGGGACTTGCACCGTAAATAACAAATCAATAATACTTATGTACCTCATTCGGATAATTTTATAGAGAATAACGAAATATTCTCATCAGAATTCTTTAGCTTTATTATAACACAGCTGACAGGAACAGCGCAAATGATATGGCCTAGAAAGATCTCGAAACTTGAAGCCAAATAATTATATAACAAATTCAAATGAAACTAATGAATAACTTATCCAACTAACAACAATGGGCTACCGTATGCTAAACCCGTTATCCACTGAGGCGTAACTTATAATAATACACTAGCCAGCCAATAAAAATGTGAAGAATTATGAGCAGCATGCGTGTATGCTCTGACGATTTATTAATAATGATGGTGGTACGTCTCAGTGGGCAGAGGCACAAATTTGTCTTTGTCGGATTGGAATTATGGTGGCACTTAGACTTTTGACTTAAATTAAATTGGTGTGAAGTGATTGGGTTCCTTCGATTTAAAAACGAAAATTAGATTACGACCAAAACCGAAACCGAAATTGAATTTCGGCAATAATCTCAGTTTCGGCCGAAACCGAAAACGAAACTTTCTTACAAGGATCATGCTTTGAGGGAAAAAATAAAGAAAACGTTATTATAATCAGTCCGTCTTTATTTTTTTTATCTTAAAATCACATAGCTATGCAGTATTCGACATTTTCACTTGTTGGTATGATAATCAACATAACAACCCCTCATTTAAGAAAAATCACTCGCTTGGATGGAATTTAAAGCGCCGAACATGACCGATCACAGTGTGGGCTAGTTTGCCGCCGAAACCGAAACTGCATTCGGGAGTTTTCGCGCTGTGATCGGTCATGTTCGGCCATTTAAATTCCATCCAAGCGAGTATTTTTGCCGAAACTCGGCCGAAACCGAACTTTCGGTCGGACAGTAGTTGCATATGAGCCATATATTGCTCGATAAGTTTATAATACAGGCAAACACAAAATCCGAAATGCTGACAAGTATCAAATAATGAGTCAATTTGGTGTGTTTGTGCAAGTGCCGAATCATTGTCTCGGGAGTTTACAATGTGGGCGAGGTATTTTGTAGCTAAGCTATAAAGACAATGTAAACTAAAATTAAGCTTGAAGTTATTTTTTTTTTGCTGTTGGCAATCACTGAAAGTAATGCTTGAATACTTTTGATCATATACCTACAACCTAATTATGCAAGTTCATAAAATTAGGCGCGGTATGCTTTCCTTGCATTCATTGCTTCATATGTTCAAAGCTTCTCATAGGTACCCCGATTACTAAATTAAGAATTTTAGGTTGAGTATTTGTCAAATTCTTCTTTAGCCTGAAAGCCTATTATTAAAGTAGGATTCGACTCGTTCTTAATTCCAAATACTCAATTCAGAAACTGGCCTTTAATCCTAAAAAAGATAATAAAAATGAAACAGCTTATGATATAATCAAAATAAAAAAAAATCTTGATCTTGAAAAACTCGAAAATGTAGAAGGTAATAAATAATAAGTACCTACATATATGAATAGGTTAGTGAATAAAGGTTTCACCGAAGAAAAAAAAAGGTGAATGAACGTAGAACCTTACAAACAGACAAAGGATCTCTAAAAACGGTTCATTTCTAAGAGGAGATTAATCTCAATTAATGAGAATTTGTTTAAGCGCAGACAATGGTTAATTTGACGCTAAAAATATCACGATGATAATAGCTTTGTTTTTACGTTTATTAAAATACATGGAATTTTATTACTGGTTATAAGGATTTGAAAATATTACTGTGGACGTACTTCCTTATAAAAGTAGATATTTATCAAACGATTAAGTTCGATCAAGCTAGTTGATCGTTGCCCTTGTGATGCTGACTGAGTTTGACGTCCTTGCCTGGGTTCAAGTCGCAGCTCGCGCATTCGGATTTTTCATCTGGATGAAAAAATGTGGGCATACTATGGCTAAGAACAACTCTGCCTTCGGGAATTGGTACAGGCACCATGTTAATATCCACCTCTCATCAAACAGTCTTTGCTTTAACTGTTAACCTATGCAAGAAACCTCCCAAATTTTTATTGTTCTAATTTTTGAATTCTTACTCATATCCTATGAAAAAAAAAAGAAGAGCTTATCATCTTAAAACTCTACGGTTTGAAGAGAAAACCTACCTACTTATGACAAATAAAGACATTGTTTTCATTTGCTAGACAATTTTAAGCGCCTCTAAAGAAGCACTATAAAGCTAAAACAAAAATATCTACCGGACACGATCAAACCACAAAACAATACCAGAATCTAACACCTTGGACGATCAATCTAATCCACATAGATAACCGAACGGAAAACGTGCGCGTACGCATGTTAATCGTTGTTAGCACGCGCGAGGTCACAGTTCCGTTGACCCGTGAGTCATTGCTACCGACTCATATGGTATGAAGTTTCTGATTTGACTAGGAAACATGTATATTTCCATCTATTATTTAAAGACATGCGTTTTGAGTCATCCTTGTTTGAGGAGTTCGTTTTCACTCAGAGGATGGATGGATATCGACTTAAAATCTTGATTGGGGCTAAAAATATTTATTTCATTTGGCAAGCCACCCTGGCTTGCCAAATGACATAAATAGTTTTATATGTATCATCCTCCAGTGGATCAAAGGTCATAGTGGATCCTTGGGCAATGATGCTGCAGATGAATTTGCGAAGAGAGGCTCCGATATGATAGTGCTAGGCCCGTACCCACTTCCCCCCTGCCTTTCTCGCAAATTCGTTCGTGGTTACGGGCAACAGACTGTCAGTCAAAAATGGCTTTACTGATTTTATACCCGCGATTAACCAAAAAACTTATCATAATAATAGGAATAATTTTAATTACTTAGAATAATTATAGGAACAATTACGGGCCATTACCCCTTAACAAAAATCTTTTCAATATAGGCGCCACAGACAGCCCCCTTTCCAGGAGCTGCGTGATCCTGGAATGCGAGGCCGTTGCTACTCAACGTGAAGAAATCGTCGGCACAGTGAGGTCATTCCGCGAAGCCTGTAAAGCTTCTGTGCTTCTAGGCGGAGCTAGGCTGGCTAAATTAGCCGGAACCTCTAAGTGCGGAAAAGGGAGTCTCATCATCATCTCAAATGTCTCTCTGTTGGTGGCAAATTTGTTGGATCATTCGATTCCCTTCATGATGGTTAGGCTGAGTGGTGCCAATCCTTACGTAATATTCGTGAACGGGCGCCATCAGTTGGGATGGGTTATAACTTAGTTGCCTAGTCCTGTTTTTAATGAATTATTGTATTTTGAGGTAGTTTATTTTACTCTAGAAGCTTTTACGTGCACGTCATTTTACATCATTCTCTCATAAATGTATATACCCAATAAAACAAGAGCCATACTTACCTTGACAGAAGGCCTGTTTCTAGGTGTTAAAAAGGAAAAGATTCCTATTAAGGATCTGTTACAAATATGGAATATAACAACTGGTTGGCTGGCGCTACCGAAGTTAGCACCTCAATGACGTCATTGTAAAAATACTTCAAGTATTTCCATGGACGGGTTAGGGTTTTCATGATTTACTTTAGAATTTAGAACACAAAAAATGATGAAAATTTAGCGAAGTGTGGGCTTTGTAACAGTTATTATTTACAGCTTTGTATTATTTGTGTTTATTCAAATCTTTTTATTGGAGGATTGTACATATGAGCAGCAAAGATTGATGGATTGTGTGAGGAATGATATGAAAGTAAAGAAAGTTAGTGATAGCATGACAGTTGTTAGGATGGACTGGAAGAAGAAAACGTGTTGCGCTTGCGCCGACCCCAAGTACATTGGGATAAGGGCAGGAAGATGATGCTGGTGATGGATTGAAGCAGTTATTTAGCAGATAAATCATTCGTTTTGTTACAGAAAATACGACTTTATTGTGCGTGCATGTACAGTTCTGATGATCTACTTTTTTGTGTGTCGATATCAAAAATTTACCAACCACAATATCACCTCATTCAAGTCTTGGAAAGTACAGGTGGTTGTGCATGCTGGGCAGGAAAGTTCATATCCTGTGAAGGGGCTCCACACTGGCACCGTGATTGGAAGTGGTCAAGGATACCCTGTTTTACCAGGTTATCTTTGCAACGACCAACCTGGGCCCGCAATCGGGTCAGAGATTGCCTGATTGGCAACTACTGACAGAGTGATGAAGTGTGGAGGTGTGGGATGTCTGTTCCTCCAAAGTTTACATCTCTGGTCTGACGTACTGTTCTCCGAAGCGGTCGTAAGCTTTAGTTCTTATGATAATACACGAAAATGATAGAATAATCTACAACCGGGATTGTTTCCTCATGAACACCTAATCGAAACAAAATACTAGTAATGCCTGATTTATCTATTTCGTCTGCAAGAAAGTTGGTATTTCAACTATGCTAGACAAATGAGGATAGGTTTCTCTTTTTTAGATAAGAATTTTATTCCGTTTTAGGTAACACGTGGGTGTACAACAAAAAACTTTTTTTTTAAACGTTCGTATGTATTTCTAAAGGATATAAAATGGTTTGTCTAACATTAAAATCCATACCAAAAGAAGCTTTCAAAATTGATCTTAACATTTTTATGATTTAATTACTGTCTTTTAATTTATGTTTCTGTCTTAAGATTCTATTTAAATATAAAATGCGTTCTCTTTTATTACATTTAACATATATTTGCTTGTTGTAAAATTTAATTACGGCTATAAAATTATAATGAAAACGAAAATTATAGACTTCATTCATTATTCTTTCATTTATTTTGATTTAGTTGTAAAATTTATTCATATTATGTGTCTAAAATAGATAAGCGGTAATTTCATGCATTAGAAACTCGTCTGGGGCGTTATCAAATATACCCGTTATCAAATTGGTAGTGAAACCTTAAAACACAGTTATTCCGTGACAAGTCACATTAGCATGTCGATGACGCTGTCACATTATAGCATGTCGCTGACTTAAAATGCTGCTAAAGAAGTTTTCACTTCATAAAAGATATAAAAAAAAAGCTCCAGAGCCTTGAACATCGTCGCCGAGTTGCCAGCTTGTCGGTTTTTTATCGGTTACATTTCGGGGAGTGTGCGATGGAATTGCATGATTGAAATCCGCCCAACCCGTTCCTTCATCGGACAACCAGACGCACGGCGATGCGTCATCGGTACATGGTGGACATCCCACCCATACGCACAAAACGTTTTGGGGACACTTGTTATGCGTACAGCTTAGGAGTGGAATTCTCTGCCGGAATCTGTCTCCCGGTAGCTACAATCTAGGGTTCTTTAAGTTAAGAGTGAATAGGTTACTTCTAGGCAAGCGTGCTTCACCGTCGACCACATCATCGCTTAACATCAGGTGAGATAGTGGTCAAGCGCGAGCCTATAGAAAAAAAAAACTGTGGACACAAAGCAGGACTTATCCCGACCAACCCTGAAACCAAGCTCACCCTAGAGACAAATGTATGATTTTGTTATTATGTAAGTGTAGCGTGTGAAAGTGTGTTTGTTCGTTTGTCTGTTAGTTGTACGCAAACACAGGCATACCTTACTTAATTAGCTTATTAACCCCTTGCAGTGAAGTGGAGTTGATTTAAAATTGTTATGAATTATGACTTTTGTTAGTGACATTAAGTGCCACAGAGTACCAAACTATTATTCGTGCTGCTTGCAGTTGGTCATTGCTTTTGAAATTATTTTCGTTAATTTTTACCAGTACGTCAAACTTCTTTATGGTGTTTTAGTTTATGATGTACAGAGATGAAATAGGTAACGACAAGCCATTCGTTACCTATTCAGGTGCTGCTGAATCCATGAATATATATTTGGTGAGAGAATTTGTTAAAAGTCAACGTTAAGGCTTTACAAAAATTCTCAGATTACAACAATTTATTTGGAACTAGCTGTGCCCGCGGCATCGCTCCCGTTACCTACTTACCCTACTTACCTACCTACCCTATTTACCTTCCATCCTACCCTACCTGCCTACCAATTTTTTTCTAGGTTCATTCTTCTGCGGCGAATCTTAACACCGCCATTCAGAAAATGATGTCAAGTGCTCAACTCCATCTATTAAGTATGGAGTTTAACTGTCTGAGTATCTGAATTGTTTGTTTTGGGATATTTTACTTACTCAACATTTTAAATTCATCTAACTTTTGATAGAGTGAACCGATTGCTATGAAACAAAAACTAAGTAATACTTCAAGTTACGCACATTTTTTTATGTATACAAAGTTATCTACATTGGTTTAGTAAATTTTACGTGATGCGTGCACAAATAAATAGACAAACAGATAATTAGAAAAACAGACAAAAATGCTGGCAATGGGTTTTTTTGGTTATCCTTTAACACCTTGGTATTTTCAATTTTGGAAATATTTTCGACGTACAGAAACTGCATTTCTACAGATTTATTATATGTATTGATCAACGCCGTATGTCTCCTCATTCGATTAATCTCATCCTTACTAATATTATAAATGTGAATGTAAGTTTGTTTGTTACGCTTTCACGTAAAAACTACTGAACCGATCATCATGAAACTTTGTACATATATTCTTGTAGGTATTAGAAGTAACATGGGATATTTTTATTAAAAAAATAAATAAAAAAAATGGCTTCACTGCGAGCGAAGCCGCGGGTAAAAGCTAGTTTAAAAATATAGGAGAGATTTTCATTAAAGTTTCAAATTATAAACAAAAAAGAATCAACCATTCACATTTTATTAAAACGACTTTTATTCTTCTCAAATAACAAGGAAATCCATAGACGTGCAGAATAAATTAATTCACGATTCCATTCATATAAAAAACAAAAGAATATAGTTTGAATCGTTGTCAAACATATTCACTTAATTTACATATATAACATCACGCCCATGATCTTCGGGTTGGGTAGGGTTGCACCTATATATAATATTCACTATAATGCCCCAGTTATGTTTAAGGCCATTTCTCCACATTAGTGCCGTAAAACGGTTACTTTCTAAAGCATACTCCTTAGTAACGGCTAGGTTAAAAGGTTTGAAAAAATAAAATATTTTTTATTGATTCATGAACATTATTTGTGAAACATGTTTTTTTCGTATGACTAACGCATCTGCTTTAAAATATATATATATAAGTCGGGATGATTTTTTTAATTTACTTTTTTTATTTGTAACTTTTTAGATCACATTTTATTTTTCGGATTGGGTACATTTAAATATGTAAGTGTTTTATGTCTCCTTGGTAGAAAATGATAATTTTATTTAGTCCGTCAGTGATATTATCAAATAATATTGGACACGTATTTTTTGCTTTACTAAATCAATAAAAATTTACAAAGTTAAACCGCATCAAAGTTCAGGAGTGGAGGCTTGTGACGTCACTAAGGTAGTATAAAGTGTACTAGCGGCGTGATGTTTCACGATATTTCAACGCACTTTATGTTTAAGTGTTAAAAGAAAAATACGTGTCTAAAATTTTTATTAATCTACCTGACGGACAAAATACAAATTTTCAGTAAAATACCCTATTCCAGATAATTGAACCCGATAAAGTTTTGCCCGATTCGGGAATCGGACCCTTAACCACATGCTCAGTAGAAGCACTTGCAATCACTAGACCATCAAGGCAGTTAACATTAATTAACAGGTATTTGCAAATATATTGAACTTTCCTGCTGCGTGGGAGTTGTTATACTGCTATTGTTGTTGTCTGTGGCTAAGCTTGGTTTTGCATGCAAATTTGCTTGTGTTGTGATGATATTTATATCTTAAAATTTTGAGGTAAGGTGGGTGTGGTTTTCAGAACTTTCTAATTTTTTGGAGATTATCAAAAAGGGGCGTGGAATGTCAGTTAATTAAATTATTTGGTTGTTTTGCATACTGTTTACAAAAAAAAAATACTTTATAATATCGGAAAGATCAGGAAGTAAATCAGGCAATGTTTATATTGTTAGTAATTCATCATGATTAGCTTATGTTCCCACTGTTGGGACACAGGCGTCCTCGGCGGCAATGCGGTTTGGTGGATGACACATGTCTTCGAATTTTTGGTTCTCGGACATGCCGGTTTCCTCACGATGTTTTTCTTCACCGTTTTGAGAGCAGTGGGGATGAATTTTCAAAAAAAAATATACAAAAAGTAAAGCGCCTGCCTGGGCTCAAACCCACGACCTACAACTTGTAAGTCGCGGCCGATACCACTGGGCCACCACAGCTCCACTGCTGCTTGTTAGTAATTATTTTTGATTTTTGGTCTAGTGATGAGAACCTCTACTGTTGAACATCACGTCTTGGGTTTGATTTCCGGGTCGGTCAAAGTGTTATTGGGTTTTTCCACCTTTAATATCTCAGTAGCAGCCAAGAGTCTGGTGTTTACGCTAGTTTGAGGGTAATAGGCTGGGACCCTATTATTTGGGACCTTGATATAATAGCCCAAATATACGTATTTACTTTTCATTATAATATTACCAACATACCAACGGTACATGGTGGACATCCCACCTATACGCACTAAAAGTTTTGAGAATACTTTTATTATACGTACAGCTAAGGAGTGGAATTCCCTGACGGAGTCTGTGTTTCCCGATAGCTACAATCTAGGGGTCTTTAAGTCAAGAGTGAACAGGTTCTAGGCAAGCGTGCTCCACCGTCGACCACATCATCGCTTACCATTAGGTGAGATAGTGGTCAAGTGCGAGCCCATAACAAATAAAAAAAATACGCTAACCTTGGCTAGGTTTTTTTTATCCAATTTCTTCGGATATTAATAGTGTACAAATATCACCTATCAGTAAAGAATCAATAAATTCTCGGTTCTATTTACTTCAGAAACGTGTAGGCGTTAAACAAATATAATAAAGTATTTACCTCTATTGATTATATTTAATGAAGCCCGAGTAATTCTTTAAAGTTCGTTACTATTTGTTTTCACAAAAAGCTTTTTTATTTCAACGAATTAACTTTTTCACGCGGCTTCGCTCTTGTAGCCTTTTCTACAGAAATCGTGAATCTTGCCGAATTAAAAAGAGGTCTTTGACAAGCTTCAGATTCCCATCCAAGAAAAAAATATTAATCGTACTAGAATTACCAGAGATTACCATTTACAAACAAACTTCACCATCTGCAGCCTGACTTCGCCCACTGCTGGGTTTTTTTCTCTTGTGCCCATCCCCATGCTCCTGTGTCACCCTTATCCGACAGGCTTATAACATAAGAAAAAGTAAACAGCAATCATCGCGCGGTCAATCGCTTTATATGATAAAAGTCAGAATTATCTACAGTGTGTCTTTCGTTTCGTTTTCAAATCGTTTGCTAACGCTCGCTGTTTGTCAAATCCACTTCAATCAATCTGCCTAGCCTTTTCCCAACTATATTGGGGTCGGCTTCCAGTCATACCGGATTCAGCTGAGCACTAGTGTTTTACGTGGAGCGACTGCCTATCTGACCTCCACAACCCAGTAACTGGGTAACACGGTACCCCTTGGCAAGACTGGTGTCAGATTTCAAGCTTCTGACTTCTCGTAACGACTGTCAAAGATCTTCAAATGACAGCCGGGACCAACGGCTTAACGTGCTTTCCGAGGCACGGAGGAAACTCGGTATGTTGAAAATGGTCACCCATCCACGGACCGACCTCGTCAATCGTTGCTTAACCTTGAAGATCGACCCGTACGGCTTTTATTTAGCCACGAGCTCCTCCAAATGCTCTTATTAAAAAAAACCGCCCAAAGCTCTAAAACTTTTGTATTGAAGAGCAATCATTTCCCAAAGTCGCTATCGTTTTGAATATGTATAGTTCGTAATAAGCCTGCCGGTTCTACCTGCGTTGGTAACAATTTGGTTTGCCTATCTCGATATCGGAAGGCGAAAATTCCTTCTGACTTTCCTCGGTCACCACAAAACCAACACAAACAAACATACTTCTTTATAATATTATTTTAGATTAGGTGTCGGTGAATTTACGTAGTAGATACCTCCAGTGAGTTAGAATCGTGTTAAAATAAATAAATTGAGTAAATATTTTACGTATGAAAAACGATTTATGCTTAAATTACACGGTTTGGAAACATGTACCGTGAGCAAATACTTAATGTGAGGGGGTTTTTGCTAATCGGTTAATTTTGAGGCGTCTATCAATAAAGACGTGAATAAATCTACTAATTAATATCAAACAAGATTTGAGAGCTGGTTTCGGTAGTAAAATAAGTGAAGAAGTACGGTTTCAGGGGGTCTACTCCCTAACTACGCCAACGAAGTTACGGGCCCATCCGAATGTACTCCGGAACGTCGGAGTGAACCCTATTCTGTAATGATTAAATTTTTCGGATGGGTAAAAACACATCGGGAGTAGGTACAAATGTCAAATTGTGTTGTCATGTATTAGTAATTCGGGCCCCGAACGAATGATGTGCCCGTATGTGATACGGAGTCAGAAACGCCCGTAAGGAAGGCCTAAACTATGGACTTTGCGCTTAGGGAATTTGCACCCAGGAATAATTAGCCCTCGCTTTGCCGCGGAAAACTATTTAAAAACTTACCGATTTTCAAACCTGTGATCCGAAAACCTGTACCTTGCCCGAAAACTCTGACTGCCCGCTTATAAAATATGTTATTTATTATTATTAACTTTCCAAGTAATCGAAAAATGCTAACCATAGCAACGAAATTCTTGCCCTAATTTTGTAAATTCATCAAATATATTATACCTAATCTTGCACAAAGCTAAAACAAAAAAAAAAATCTAATTAGCACCCATGTTATACCATGTACGTCTCTGCATGCAAAGCCATGATTAGTGAACACACCACAAAAGTCATCTAAAATAATATAACAACAAAAAATAATTAATTTTGACATTAACATTTTTATTGATTACACAATTATTTACTGTACGTATGCGTCATACAAGATATCGAGATCCCCCGTGGTGTGTACAAGATTTTAGGAATTAGATTTGCTAAAATATTGTTTTTAGTGGACCTTGTAACACTTCGTAATAATTATAAAATTATAATAAGTTGCTTCTAAAACACGTTATTAATTAAAATATCTGGAAAGGAATATCACAAGGTCTAGAGAGTAGTGGTGGCTCAGTAGTAACGGCCGAGACTAAGTTGTAAGAAAACAAAGTACAGCGCCTACCGCTTTACTTTGTGTGAATTAGTAACCGACTTCGCAAAAAGGAGGAGGTTATCAATTCGATTGTATTTTTTTTTAATGTTTGCTACCTCAGAACTTTTTATTAGGTAAACTGATTTTGATGATTCTTTTGTTATTTGAAAGCTGGTGCTTGTCATGTGGTCCCATTTATTTATCATCAAAATCTGATGAAGAACTTCGGAGAAATACATCAGAACTCTTCAATAAATGACGACAACAAATCACTCGGGATATATGCAATCGCATGTCTGTTTATTGTTTACACCATTTCATAACATAACATCACACTGGTACGCTCTAAAGGGGTACACAGGTGTGAACAGTTCACCCTGGTATACTCTCATTGCACCGGTTTTGTTTTAGTTTCATGTTATTGGGTTAACCTATTCTGGCTTCACTTTTGGCACTATACACGTAGGTACCTAGCCTATAGAACTGGTCCACTATGTACCACAACTAAAAAGTGAAAAACAAAAAAACTTTTTTACAAAAATTACAACCGACTTCCAAACAAAAACACTACAAAGTGAAAAATAACTTAAATTTCGGCAGTCGGTGTCAAAAAACGAATAAACGAAAACAGGTACACCGACTTCCGAAATTGAAGTTATTTTTCACTTTGTAGTGTTTTTGTTTGGAAGTCGGTTGTAATTTTTTTTTAAGTTTTTTTTTTTCATCACCACATCTTTCAAAACGGTGAAGGAAAACATCGTGAGCAAACCGGCTTGTCTTAGAACCAAAATTTGTAATTCGAAATACATGTATAAAATCCACCACATATCCACCCGCACTACGCCCGCGTGATGAATTACGGAACATTCTCTCTCACAGAGAGGAGATTTGCACGCACAACGGACCAATTGGGAATCTGAGTGCGGATAAAACGCTTTTTCACAAAATAATACTACCGACTTCCAAATAAGAAAACTACAAAGTGAAAAATAACTTTATTTTTGGAAGTCGGTGTCTTTCGTAGGTGCCAATTTTTTGTGTTACGGACACCGACTTCCAAAAATAAAGTTATTTTTCACTTTGTAGTTTTCTTATTTGGAAGTCGGTAGTATTTTTTTGTGAAAAAGCGTTTTATTTTCACTTTTTAGTTGTACCTACCTAATAGGTAAGTTGTTTAGTAAGTTACCTTAACGCCAGAATAGATTAGCCGAATATCATGAAACTTGAACATAAAGGGTGAAATGAGAGATCTGCGTACCTCTCAAGAGCGTACCGGCGTGATGTTATGTTATGAAATGGTTTATACAATAAACAGACATGTGATTGCAGCAATCCCGAGAGATTTCCCGTTATTTATTGAAGTGTTCTGTTGTATATCTTCGAAGTTCTTCATCAGATCTTCACCAAATTAAAATGGGACCAATTTCGAAACACTCATTCACACAAAAAAAAAGAATTTTCAAAATCGGTCCACTTTTGACGGATATATAGGTGCATACATAAAAAAAAACTACATGAAGTCGAACATAGAACCTCCTCCTTTTTGGTAAGTCTGTTAAAAAGGGGGTCCATCTATCCTATCATAAGGTCTCATTCGATAGTCAGTTTTTGGCGCAAATGGGTCTGTGATTTAATTTGACTATGTTTTAACGAATATAGAGAAGAATTAAAAGAAAATAACGAACGCCCCATGAAAAAAATTGGTATATTGGCATAAACATGGGTATCATTAATGTCTAGATTAACATAAGTAATTGGATTGATAAACGACGTGTGTTTTATTGTATAATTAACATTAATGAGCTGGGGAAGATTTACGAGTGTTTTCTAAATTCATTGACTATATAAGGCACGCTTTTAGTGATATCCTGGTGTTTGGTCTAGTTTAATATCTTAAGAATTTGAAGAAAACTAGTTTCGCCACTTTGTTCTGAGTGCATTTGCAGAATACAAGATGGCATCGTATTTTTATGATAAACAAGGCCTTGCCAGCAAGATTGATTTACAAGGATCAAATGTCTAAACATACTGATTTTCACATCTATTTTTATACAAATAAATAAAATAAAAGTGTCTTTATATACCTAATCTTTACAAATACATTAAGTTGATGTGTATGTAATATCAAAATAACAACGTTTTATTGAATGCGTGTAAAATTATATACGGTACTAATAACAAACACGCAATTTTTAAAATTTTCGACTGTCTTTCTATTTGTACCGGGTAATCGCCGAAAGGGCTGTACTGATTTTGACGGGGTTTTCACTGGTAGATAGCTGATGTTATATGGAGTAACAGAGACTTGAATTTTTATCCCGAAAAAAATCACAGTTACTGTGGAAAAAAAATAAAAAAAAAAAAACGTGTGTTAGGCTGACGAAGTCGCAGGCAATAGCTATTTCAAATATTAGAAGAATATCAAGTAAAGACTGTGTAAAAACTGAATATATGGATATTGAAGTCCTTAAATATATCTAGGTAGCTAGGCAAGATTTTGATATGTAGATACATAGGTATTTATCTACGAATTACATATTAAATTCTTAAGGAAATAGAATTAGACAGAATATAATGTTTACTATATATGTATAAAGAAATGCTAACATAAAGAATAATCATCAATATTTTTGTACCCTTTTAACTTAAAATCCGTCAAAGTGAAAGTCAAAGTCAAAACCATTATTGCGTTTCATGATAGAGGTCCAAAATAACGATGACTTCAATTTATCTCTAACTTAAAAATACACCAAAACTGTTATGCTTATGACACAACAAATAAGTTATTCAGGTAAGTACGTGAAGCACGACCCAAAATAACTTTAGTCTCACTTGAACATAAAGATTTATGCCAGTAATGGAGCTCGAAATACTGATATTGGTGGATAAGTGACTCTTAAGTGGGTAAGCAGTTATGTAGTTAATCAATACGAATGTTTTAAGTCAAAGTGGGTGTAAATGACGAAAAACATTAGCTTTAATTGTTCGGCGAACAAATCCCGCAGTGAAACCGTTGTCTCTCGATTTAATTGGAAAGTAATTAGGTAGCTTAATTAATAAAGGTCGCGTTGCAATGATTGTATAGCCAAAAACAAAGGAGATGCGGATGAAACTACGGCTCGGAGCTTATTCTAAACTAGAAAAGGCTTCGCACAAGACAATTATTTATACTAGACCCCGACGAGGCGCGTGGACGCGGACGTCGCCGCACGGTTAGCATGGACCACATCATGTGAAATGTTCTCGAAGTTTTGAATCCCTCATTCCATCCTGTCCCTCGTCTTTGCCTCGCACGGGGCTCGGCACGCGCTCGCTGCGCTCGCTGCGGTCTAGCATAAATCACTCTTTATTGCGTTGGTCTAGAAGAAGGAAGAAGAGAAACTGACAGAGTCTGACATTGACTTTTTGTATGATGAAGATGCGCAACTGCAATGATTAAAGTGAAAAACGGATAAGAAAATTGCAATTTAGGTAACAAGCGCTTTTGGTGATCGTTTTTATTCTCAAATAAAATAGCTATTAACATACATATACGAGTACATTATTTTATTATAACGTTGTTGCTCGGAGATGTCTTCGACAGTTGTTACACATAATCAGAAGGCACATACCCCTTATACTAATGACAGCTGCGAGCAACGGCTTGACGTGTTTTCATAGACACTCATCATCATTATCATATCAGCCGAAAGACGTCCACTGCTGGACATAGGCCTCCCCAAGCGTCACCACATGGACCGGCACATACGTCCCGCATCCAGTGGATCCCCGCAACCTTCACTAGTTCATCGGTCCACCTGGTGGGAGCCCTTCCAACGCAACGTCTTCCCGTTCGTGGTCGCCACTCCATAACTTTTCAGCCCCATCGGCCATCCGTTCTGCAAGCAATGTGCCCTGCCCACTGCCACTTAAGTTTCGCAATTCTACGCCGGTAACCAGGGCTACATCGGTAACCCTGGTTCTCTTGCGGATATCTACATTTCTGATTCGATCATGCAAGGTAATTCCGAGCATAGCCCTCTCCATTGCCCTTTTGGGTAACTGTTTGCTTTCTGATGGGGCCCATTGTGAGCGACCACGTCTCAGAGCCATAGGTTATCACTGGCAACACGTACTGGTTATAGACTTTCGTCTTGAGACACTGTGGTAGTTGGACGAGAAGATACTGCCAAAGAGAAATAACTCTTATTATCTCAACATACAGGTGTAAATTTGAAATGGGCACTACAGGAACACTGTCTGATCAAAAATTGACAGACCCACGACAAGCATATATATCCTATCCTTATTCTATTCACAGTGAACTCATAATTTAACAACAAAAAAAATACACCATTACCGAACCTCTACAAAAGAAACTCATTAAAGTCACTATCGGCACTAAAAATCTTTATACCTAAGTACGTTGACCATTAAAATGTATTTTTACCATAAATTCTACGATGATGGACGGCCGGTCGATATGTAAAGGAAATATTATGAATAATTTATGAGTTTTCCATTAAATTTGGTCTAATATAAACAGGTCAAGTAATTTTGTGGAGTGTTGTGGAATACCGTTGTTAGGGGTCGAATTGGATGTGAAAATTGGGTCAAGTTTTTTTATGAAGAACCGTAATATCGATTAAGAAATATCAGAACTGGGTGCACAGTAGTTCTATCTCACGACGGCGGGTTGTTCTTAGTCGTGCGTGTGATGTACATTGTTACTGTGTGCGTAAGCTCGGGAGCGCTCTGTATCGCCTGAGCACACAGACACAATGTCCATGTGCATCACACACACGACTAAGACCAACCCGCCGTAGTGAGATAGAACAGACTGTACTCTAGGAGCAACTCTGCCCAATCCTTGGGAGAATACAGTCGTGATGTTATGTTGAAATACTAGTACCCAGTTTATGATTGGCGCACGGTTGGCGCAGTGGTTGAGCGATTGACTGCTGCGCTGCGTGTCGCGATTTCGATTCCCGGACGGAACAAATATTTGTATGACCTACAAATAGTTGTTCCGGCTGTATATAAGTTTGTATGTTTGAAAACGCACCCACGATACAGAAAGAAATTTCTAGTGCGAGGCAAAGTTTCAAAAAAAAAAACACACGGTTTCTGAGTATAAATTATCAACGCGTCACAAGTTAAATGCAAGTCTAATGATGCGTTTGGCTGTTAATTTCAATTGATCAGTAGAGGCGTTAGGCGTGGAGATTTTTCAAATTAATTTTTCGATATATATTTTTCCAGAAATTCGAGCTTTAGGTTTCTTTATCAGCAAACCAGTGTGTTTTCTACTGACACAGAATCACTGTTGAATCGTCGTATCTGAAGATAGGGACTTGTTAAGTTCCACCAACTAATAAAATTAAGGATAATATTTTTGTGTTCACCAAAAATCTAAAGGTACATCTATGTATGCATTTCTAAAATATTGATCTTAAACCCGTTTAATTGTTTTACTATAATTAAACTACTCGGCCAAAAAAATATGTTACATCAAACAAATTCCAAATTAACACCAAGATATAACACTTTTTTAATGTAGTGCGCTGCAAATATTCTATTGTAACAATAACTATTTTATTCTTCCCCGAAAAATACTGATCGTGCACCAAATATTCCTGCTCGGGAGCTTAGGGCACCCCGACACGGACAGGTTAGGTTAGAACGAGATGAACGAGATGACGAACGAGATGACGGGAGCTGAGTTCGCTCGCTTTGCTCGCTCACTTCAGCTCACGTCATCTCGTTCGTGTTAGGTTACTTTAGACCCTGCGGACGGAAATAGGAGCCCCGCGCAGCGGGGCTCCGTCGACTATGTTGCCAAAGTACTATACATTTTGCAGTGCATTATCTGAAGTAAAACTAAAAAATAAATGCTTGTTTTTAAAATTAGGTGTATTACTATTTTTACAAATTTGCAACAGTTGTTAAATAGATGCTCGTTATGACATATTTTAATGAACATATTTTGGTGCACATTCAGTATATTTGGTGGAACACAGGCAAAATTAGGTAAATGAAATGGGAATAAATTGAAGTACTTTTAAATACCATCCTAAAATTAATAATAGGCTTTTCAAAGGCATACCTAATTGAGTGTGGATCAAAGGTGAAAATAGACAACCTCATCAGCTAACTATTAAGATACCTTTTTTATTTGTTTTAGGCTCGCGTTTGACCACTATCTTGCCTGATGTTAAGTGATGATGTGGTCGAAGGTGATGCACGGTACGGTGGTATACCTACTGAAAGTCTATAATAACACACACACACACACACAGCTAAGGAGTGGAATTCCCTGCCGGAGTCTGTGTTTCCCGATAGCTACAATCTAGGGGTCTTTAAGTCAAGAGTGAATAGGTTACTTCTAGGCAAGCGTGCTCCACCGTCGACCACATCATCGCTTACCATCAGGTGAGATAGTGGTTAAGCGCGAGCCTACTGATAACAAAAAAAGAATAAAAAAACTATCAAACGTTTATAACACGGCACAAATAAGATACCTTCCTGAGGCCTTAGGAGGGTATTACACTATCATATAAATTTAGGATCATACATTGGATCCTAAATAAATGATCTCTAGAATCATTTCTGTGTATTACATAATCATAGTTCTTTGATCCTATTTTTTGTCATATTTGTTTGCAATGGAGGACAAGTCGGTTTTGAGTACTACCATTGCTTCGGCAATGTATATAGCAGAGTTGCCTTAAGTAAGTGAAATTCTATTATAGAAAACGTGACGATGGCGATATAAAAAACGTAAAAAATGTATGAGAATGACAAATGCTATCGATATGTAACGTGATGAATCCTGTACATTTTGTAATTTCGATAATCGCCATTGTAGACGCATATAAACTCAAATACACAACACCCAGAGCCGGAACAACTATCTGTAGGTCATGCAAATATTTGTTCCGTGCGGGAATCGAACCCGCGACACGCAGCGCAGCAGTCAATCGCTCAACCACTGCGCCAACCGTGCGCCTGCTGCGGTGTGCTTTAGTGGTGTAAAAGGGTTACTTTCTGAAGCACACTCCTTAGTAACGGTAGCGCTAAAAGGTTTGAAATAAAATATATATTTATTATTGATTCATTTACATTATTTGTGAAACATGGTTTTTTCGTGTAACTAATAGTTTTGCTTTAAAAAAATAATTAACAACACGATATTTTTTTGCTAATTTTCGATACTCCTCCAAACGGCTGGGATATTTAAAAATATGTTTACGCAGAAAAAATTATGGCTATAATTTTTTCATAACTGAATCAGCATATGTAAATCAAAGAACATTTTGCAAACAAAGCTGTTTGTTATATGAAAAAAAAACCATATTTAAAAAATAATGTACACGAAACAATAATAAATACTTTTTTTTTCAAATCTTTTAACCTAGCCGTGTTACTAAGGAGTATGCTTCAGAAAGTTACCGTTTTATGGCACTAAAGCGTATGTAGGCCCTTAAACTAGAGCCTCAGATGCCTCGACGCGACTCAATTTATACGACACCGATAAGCGATGTTTACTCAGCGATATTGCAAGTATGTTTGCACTTGAAATTCTCTTAGAAAATATGTGCGTGATATTGCCACCAGTAAGATCCGTAAGTCTATAAAGTTGATATTGTCTATTTTCATTACTCGACAGAACCTCGGGAACGTATCGTAAACACGAACTGCTTTTATCCTTTACTTTGTGGGATGTTTTCAACTAGTACATGTGTTTTTGCAAAGTTAAGGTCTATGCCTATCAAATAAGACCACAGACATAAATCTAACTAGATGACGCAATTGTATGTACTTCGCGTGCCAAAAAACGGACTAAAGTAACGACAGTTAATCGTAATCTGAGTTTTTCATTTAGCATTATCGGCACCAGATATCCACCGAAATCTAGAAAAATGCCTTTTTATGCAATATTGAGCTGTAAAGAATGTATAGAAAGAGTTGGCCAAAGCATTGGAAATGTTTTTTATCATTGGTAAGCACATTTGTTATTTAATTGTTTATGAAAATGTGGCACGCTTGGTTTTCATACAGATGGAGAAACTAGCGTTATCTATTTAGATATATGTCTGTGAATAAGACCATCCCGGGTCACAGGAATTTTTGATGCAAAAGTTGTTCGATTTAGCTAGATACCTTATTTATAATTTTAAATACTAATGTATACCTTATCTTACTAATCTTATTATAAAATAATATATTTATCACACTAATATTTTAATGTCAATAGTTTGTGAGTGTGTTTGTTACGTCGTCATGCCAGAATGGCTGAACGGATCTGAATAAAATTTGGCACAGAGATAGAGTTTAGTCAGGAATAGCATTTTTTTTCTAAAACAAAACTATTAGTTTCACTATTTGATGATTTTCCTTTTTGTTTTTTCGCAAAACTCTTTTTTAGTTCTCGCCAAACTTCTGGGCCGCTCTGATGTTGACTTTTCGGGTGCATGAGACACGAAATGGTGCTGTTTTTGTTGGAGATTTGCTACTGCAAAGCCATTCTAGCCAGCTTCAGGGCGGCCAAGAAGTTTGTCGAGAACTATACTTTCAGCAAGATCACTACCAAAAAAATTATTTCTCTTCTCATCAGTTTCTTCTAATCCCGTATTTCCCGGGACTCACCGGGACACAGTTCACAAAGACCTTTACAGCTCGCTGGCACTTGTATCATGATTGTCCCACATAACCGCGCCCTTTCCATCGACCATGACAAACACATCACATTTGATACAAATGCATGAGACGGCTTAGTTCTTATATAATCTAGTTAGGTAGTAGGTAACCGTATGTGTTGGTAAGAAGTATTAAATTGTGGCAAGTTTTTATTGGATATGTTGGGTTTAAGGTCTGTCTAACCTTATTGGACTATGTTACATTACTTGTGTGGGAAAATAGCTGATTTGCGCCAGACTAAATATCAACGATTTCTTATTATTACCGAATTCATTATAAATAGGAGGTTCTACACAAGTGATATTATTAGTTAATAAATTTTAGTTTCTTGTCCGGTGTTCTCCACGTAGGCTTTTTCCGAACGGATGGTAGAATCATTTTTTAAAGATCCAGCACTAGTTGTCCCCGTAACGACGTCCTGAGCTGAGGTTCGACCCCATAGGGGGTAGCCTTCACAGCGTGGTCGCTTAGGTTTAGCTTATTATGTCTGGCTGGATTGTGGAGGCTATAGTTTAGGCTCCACAGGATCGCCCGGTTAAGCAGTAGCCAATCACTTGGATTCCTGCGAGATTCCCTACACATTTTTTGCCAGTCGGTTGTATTTTTTTGTAAAAATGTTTTATTTTTCACTTTTTAGTCGTGGTATATAATGAGCAAGTTCAATAGTAAGGTACCTAGCTATAATGCCCAAAGTTATGCCTGAATAGATTACCTGAACAACAACAGATTACCAGAGTGAGCAGTACAAATCTGCTTACCTTACGTACCTGCGTGATGTTATTTTATGAAATTGCGTAATCAATAAACGATTGCAGCAATCCAGAGAGATTTGCAGATTTTCATCAAATTTAAATAGAACCACATGAGAAGCACGAGCTTTTAAATAAAATAATCTGAATCAAAATTGGTGCATCCGTTTAGGAGCTATGATGCCACAGACTGATACACAAACACACCTCTATTTTCCGTCTGGGGTTAAAAAGAGTCTTTGGCATAATATTTCTTGGCAAAATCCACTATAGGATTCTAATATTTCTGAGAAAACTACCTCAATAAATTGGTATAGACGAATTAGGATAAGATGAAACATGCGCCGCACTTAAGCTACTACAAACCATTCATTGGATTGTAAAATTCCGAGGGCTTATTTCTCGCAGATATCATACGACGACTAAAGGATTTTAGAACTTGAGTAATATCGATCTATCCTAATCCTTATGCGTATATTATTATGATAATGATCCGTTTGGAAGCACCGTGGTTTAGTGAATACAGTCTTACGGTTGCTCATTTTAACGCAATTCAATTCTTGCTTACGGTTGCCCTTGTTGATCATTCTTCTATACAAACGTAGTATGGCGATTACTCCACTGTTTGACGACGTACGTTAAAAAAGAAAATGATATGAATTTGTCTCATCTTTACTTAACCCTGTTTGGAAACAAAAAAATAAAAAGAAATATATTTGAAAGTTATGAGCATCGAAAGTTCCATATTTCAACAATAATTTTAACGGATGTTTGGGCGAAAATAAATACCATAAGAAGAAGGAAAATTGCAAAACTGTCACCATACAGGGATACATTAGTAGTTCAACAAAGCACTATTTTTTTTTTTTTGAAAATTTTAATTTTGACGTATATCATGATATCCAAATTCCCAAAGGGCTGTTTATAAAATTTCGCATCTTCGTTTTCGCCCTAAAACATCATCCATTTCACTACAAGTTTGCAAAAGTGCTAATTCATACGCGAACTAGCTTCTTACTGCTTATCACAGCATCTATCTCTTGCGCAAGTGTTGTCGGATGAGATAGCATGCACTTTAACCCCGCGCACAAAATAGTTCGTGCCTTCGATTAGGGCAACCTTAAGAGATCATTTCAAAATCTAGATGTAGTACACACAATGCTAAAAGAAAAACTAAATTATAGGTATTTTTTATTATCTATTGCAAAATTGCTGTTCACTCGTTAAGAGATCTGGTTACCAGCTTAGCCTATGATAATTATTAATCAGTCTATGGGGGGTATTACACTAACGTATATTTAAGATCACGGATCTGTGAGTCATATTTATATGATACAGTAATACACACTTATAAATCATTTCGTCTTTGTTAAAAAAATATGATGATGATTAGTTTTTCGTGGTGATCCTAGATATATATTAGTGTAATATCTCCCTATGATGTTTTCACTGCTTGGACTCAAACCTCCTGTCTGTGAGGGGGAATATTACATTATCATATGTCTAGGATCACAGATATATGAGTCTTAATAATATGATAGTGTAATATAAACGTATGAGTTCATTATGAAACATTTCGTCTTTAATAAAAATATGATGATGATGATTATTTCGTGGTGATCCTAGATATATATTATATTAGTGTATCTCCCTATGATGTTTTCACTGCTTGGACTCACACCTCCTGTCTGTGAGGGGGATATTACATTATCATATGTCTAGGATCACAGATCTATGAGTCATATTCATATCATAGTGTAATTGATATAAACGTATGAGTTCATATGAAACATTTCGTCTTTTATAAAAATATGATGATGATTATTTTTTCGTGGTGATCCTAGATATATGTTAGTGTAATATCTCCCTATGATGTTTTCACTGCTTGGACACAAACCTCCTGTCTGTTTACGGCGATATTACAGTATCATATATGATAGTGTAATATATATTCTTATGATAGTGTAATATAAACGTATGAGTTCATATGAAACATTTCGTCTTTATGATGACAATTTTTTCATGGTGATCCTATTTATTATCATATATATATATGATAGTGTAATACCCTCCTTAGAGAGTGTGGCGTAATCCACCACGTGGGTCCACTGCGGGTAGATGGACGTCACTTGTCCTAGAATGATTGGTTCTAGCTGGGACATGCCGGTTTCCTCACGATATAGTCCTTTAACGTTCTGAGAGCAGTGTTGATAAAATTAACTATACTAAGTGACTACCCATTGTCAAACTCACGACCTAAAACTCGTAAGTTGCGGCTGTTACCACTGGGCTACTAAAACCAAATGTAATTGAGAGTTAAATCTCAACGCAGTAATCTCGCTTCCTTATATATGCTTGTGCCTTCTCGGAACCATTGATTTACAACAAAAATGTGTATTCCAACAACAGACCTTCAAACCACCTTTCTTGTTTCAGGTCGTATCAGCAGCTCTCACGACGATCTTAGTATCGGCGACGACGACGCATCACTTGACTGAATGGAATGAGAATAAGGTAACTATTTTCAATTTAGTAACGTAATTAGAAATAGAAAGAAAATCTTCGAATCTTAAAAAGGTGTATATATTCTCCAATGTTTACGCGGTGCTGACCGTGCAAAAAAAGTACTTTATTTCATTAAGCGGCACTTTTGAACGTCAAAAATATAAATTTAAAGTTAATAATAATTGATTCTACCATCCATTCGGAAAAGTAGCTTGTTATGGAGAAGAACGGACAAGAAACTCAATTGGATCTCCTTCTGGGCAATTTTGTTCGCAAAATATTTTTTGATTTACTTATCCCATGTAGGTTAAGAAGAAATTCTAACTATTAAATTTTCCGTGTAAAAATATTTTTAAACATCCAAGTCGTTTTGGAGATGTATGCATAAGAAGCGAGAGAAATATCGTGTTGCTAATTTTGTTTTAAGCAAACGTATCAGTCACAGCAAAAAAAAAATGTTTCACAAATAATGTACATGAATCAATACATAATTTTTTTTTTTTTAAACCTTATTCCCTATCGGTTATTAACGAGCAAATATAGTGCTTTAGAAAGTAACCGTTTTACGGCACTAAAGCGGAGTAAAGGCCTTAACAATCCCAAGCGAGGTAATCAGAAACTTTCAATGTTATAGTTAAGCATGGCTTCTATAGACTTTGAAAATCAAAAATATGCCTAGGCTTTTTCCCAACTACTTTGGGCTTCAAATTCCAATCTGTCCCGTTGCAAATGAGTACTATTATTATACATAAAGCGACTGCCTATCTGATCTCCACAACCCAGTAACTGAGTATCACAATACCCATTGGCAAGACTTGTATCAGATTCAGGCTTCTGACAACCCGTAACGACTGTCAACGATCTTCAAATGACAACCGGGACACACGGCTTAACGTGCTTTCCGGTGTTAACTCGCTGTGTAAAGATGGTCACTCATCAATGGACAGACCTCGGCAAGCGTTGCTTAACCTTGAGATCGACCCGTGCGGTTGTTTAGCTGTTAGCTCCTTTGAAAAATACACAGTTTAAAAATAACGGGATAAGAAAATTCCCCGATCACTTACATTCAAAATGTTGCAAGATAAAGGTAGATCGCATGGATGTAGCTGTAAGCTGTGTACAGTGTAAACATGTCGTTATAAGGCAGGTGCACATGTACGGCTGACGAGGCTTTATAATGTAAGTTTGTGAGGCGCTTGTTCATCGTTCATATTTTGAGGTTTGTGTGTTTATGGCCTTAAGTTATGGGGGACTGTTAACTACTAAGAAAATTGTTTACAGTTTTAGATTATTGACGTGATTCTAGCGTTCTGTTTACATAGTAGATATTACATCGGATTCTAGACGTGGCAGTAATTATGTGTTTTTATTTGATACCCGTTTTACAACAAGGCTAATATATGGGCAATTTTAAATGTATTGTGTGTTTCTGAAATAAATAGGTGTGTACCCGTTGGGATTAACCATCGGTATAGTTATCCCATAAATCACCCATAAAAACTTTTATTAAAAATCTGCTATCTCCAGAAAAACTTTCGTTGCAAATATTAATACCCTAAAGGCGTTAATAGTGTGCTAAATAAAACGCTCTAAGTGTTTCAAAAAGTCTTCCTTTTGTGCATGCGCAATTTCGTTATATAAAAAACTCTTGCGCACATATGTTAGCTTAAGTTTAGGTTGTGATTGTTTTGTCTGTCTATGTACATTTTTATTTAGTAGATATTTTATTTTTATGACAAACATACTCGTAGTTTAGGCTACCGTTACACCTACCAGGAAAATAGTAACTGTTTGTGTAAGAAGATCTTAATGCCTTTTTCATCACGGCTCCCAACATTGTGTTCTCTACTTAAAGCAGGCCGAACAACTCGCTAAATGCTAGATTCATATTCGATATTCATGTTAACATACAGATAATTATTATTGGTAAGATCCTTTACATAACAAAAATATAACAGAAGGTTACATAGTTATATCAGAATACTTTATTTACATATTCAAGTATCTTACCTTCTACAAATCCTTCCTAGGGGCTCGGGTTAGTAGAACAAGGAATTAATATATCGAGAGAAAAGCCAGCTGTATGATTTTCCTTTTAAGGTTGCCCTAGTCGATTATTCTTCCATTCAAACGTTGTCACGTGATTACTCCACTGTTTGACGGTGTACATTCAAAATAAAAAAGTGATATCAATTTTTCTCATCATTATCTAGCCCTGTATGGAAAAAAAAGTACAAAAAAATACATATTTGAAAGTTATGAGCGTCAAAAGTTCCATATTTCAATACTAATTTTAACGCATCTTTGGGCGCAAATAAATACCATAAGAAGAAGAAAAATTGCAAAACATTTACCGTACAGGGATAGATTAGAAGTTCAACAATGCAAATAATTTTATTTTGAACAGATACATTCAGTAGTTTTTCATGATATCCATCTTCCCAAAGGTCTGTTTATAAAATTTCGCGCGCTCGTTTCGTCCTAAATCATCATCCATTTCGCTATAAATTTGCAAAAGTATGTATTCGTACGCGAACTAGCTTCTTCATGCTTATCACAGTGTAGGTGGTGTGGCGTGTGTGAAGAGGTATGAAGAAATGAAGTAAAGTACAAGGTACAACAGTATCTATCACTATCGCACGTATTGTCGGAAGAGATAGCATGCATATTAACCCCGCGCACAAAATAGTTCGTGCCGTCGCCGTCGACTAGAGCAACCTTAAAGGCGCACCGCCACTGATCCGTTTACCTACCAGGCGTTATAAGAGAAAACGTAAGCAGCCTTTGAGAGAGGTAGCGCGGCCATTTCCCAGTAGATATAAAATTTGAGCCACAAAATAACAAAAACATTTTTCAGTCCTTTCGAAGCTTATATATCACTCAAAAGTCCTCAATTCCATCCAATGGTTTTTTGGAAGGGGGGTATTACACTATCATACAGGTGTCTAGGATTATAGATTTACGAGTCATATTTTTATGATAGTGTAAAATATGAATCATAATATCGTCTTTGAAAAAAGTTTTGGCATTTGATATTTTTGTCTGTAAGGGGGGTATTACACTATCATATAGGTGTCTAGGATCATCTATGAGTCATATTTATATCGTAGTGCAATATAAACATATGAATCATATCGTCTTTGAAAAAAGATTTTTGACAATATTGATATTTTAGATAGGATCCTATGTATGACAGAATACAATGAATAAATGAGAACGGGGGTTTTATATACAATAGTGTAAGAGAGATTATCCTGTGCGATAAGACCGCTCAAGATACACATGCTTTTAAAAACGTTTGTCCTGTTCGTATTTTTTTGGTTTACAATAAATAATATAATAAATAAAGTACTGCTGCAACTTGGCAATTCTGCATCGTAAGTCTAGGAACGATCAAATGATCTGATGATCGAAGGATTTTATTGAGATTTTTTGAGTGAATGGTGCTAGAAGATGAAACATGGACAATACGCACTAGTTTCATTTGGAGTGTGGTTCGCAGTAGTTTTACTGTTATTTACCACAATGTGGTCAAGCACTCTACACTAGGAGGTCTTTCGTTTCAATCGTTATGCAAATTTTAAGAAGGCTGAATAGTCCCGTCGTTATTAAATTATGCATTAATGTGTATTACTGGCATAATCTTAAATTAGGTACCTGTATAAGGTGTTGTGTTATTTGAAACTTATATGAAATTATGTATGTAAAGATTTGTTGAAATAGGTTGCAAAAGGAATATCCTAATCAAATGTTATTTGATCCTCTCCTTTTAAGATTTTTCCTGTTGACAATTTCTAACAAGAGATATTCTGGTAATATTTAAGTAGATACTTGTATTCATGTTGACACTTTTAACCATACTTACTAAATGAATGTTTTATATGTTTTGGCAAAATGTTATTTTATTGTTTCTGTTTTTTTTTAATGGGTAAAAATTTAACTGAGATCTTATTCCATTAAAATATCTGAATTTATAAAAAAGTTTATTGTTCATTGAATAAACGTGAAACACTAAAATTGTATGCACAACAAGTATGGTTACTTTACCAGAAGAAGCAGCCCGTTTTACCGACTTCAAAAAAATAGATAATCAATTCGACACATATGTATATAATATTATTGGAATTGCACAATATTCACATATGTTAGTCTGTATGGGCTTCTAAACATGTGTGCCAAATTTCATAAGTTCAATAAGTTTGTTTGTATGTATGTATGCATGTTTGTCCACGCATATCTCCGAAACTAGTTATAAGATCGTGATAATTCTTTTTTATTGGAATAGGTATCTTTCAACTTAGGCAACAGTACAAGTTTCATCAGAATCGGTTCAGCAGTTTTCAAGAACAAAGAACCGAACTCCTTAGCGACAAACAGCACGAATGAGTAAATTAAGTTATTATGGGTATTTGTCGATCCTTTAGGTACTTTACGTTAGACTTTGCTTACTCTTTAGTGATATAGGATACTATTTATCTAGGGAACTAAAACTAAAAAGAGAGAAATAAAAAAGTTTTCACAAGATTAAAACATCGGTGTTTAAAATCGATAAAAACAAGAGGACCAAAGACACCAAATTCCGAAACGATCGAACGAACTTATTTTTGCACTTTAGAAATCGATTTATTTTTTGTGTAAAAGTTTTTTGGACTAATTCCGTCATCTGAGAATGTCGGCAAGTAAAATAACCTCTAAAGATGCGGCAGATTGATCAGTAACATTACAAACTGGAAACGTCTTATCACAACAACATCAGCTCATAAACGTCACTACAGACCCCCGTTATAACCTTCCCATCATATTTTACGTCAATCATAAACAATCATAGCATTAATATTCAAGAGGTCAGGACTGCTGTATCCTCACTAGTAAACAGTGGTACAGCCTCATCACTCTTACTGACCCTAGCTAGAACAGGTTCAAAACCAAACTAGACGATTATAACTAACAGTTACTGCTGAGATACCAGTTATGTTACAACCAGCAATTTGGTAAACTGTCAACTCCAATTCTCCATAACTTCTTACACTTTACACAGCTCAAAACTAACTTTGACACAGAATATAAGCAGGAGACTTGGCAAAATGTAAATATGTTCACTATCTGTGTTTAGAATCGTATATTTTAAGTTCTATGGTGTATAAAAAGACCTACAGTATTGCTTAATGCTATATTATTGGGCGAATCTGCCCACGAGTGGTCGATTGGCATTTGTTTTGCATTTTATTCAAGAACTTGGGTGTACCGTTGGAGATAACACATGTCATACGCTACCACTATGGTTATCTGTTTGGGACATACCACAGAGACAGGCCACGACTAGACTCGGCGTTGATCTGGAGTCAAGTCGCAAACTATGATCCACCTCCTAGCCTTATGTGCTCCAAAACATGTATCCAATGGCCTACGCGCTGCCAACGACGTCACTGTGTAAGTGGCAAACGTTTGGACTGAAATTCCCTAAATTACAGCCGTGCCAGCAACACCAAGAATAAGACTAATAATATTCATGTCTGTGCTATAGGTATGTTATGCGCACCAAGTAAATAAAATAGATAGTCATTTTATTTTCTCATCACGAACGTTGCAGGATGATACTGAAAATGCTAAAACTAATACAAAAACAGTACAGTTTTGAGTGTCATAGCTACAGTCAGAATTGTCAAGGGCCGTCAATTTCTATGGAGGACATTACACAATCATATTTTTAGGATCACAATATCTATGAATTTTTTTTTTATGAAAGTGTAATATAAACATATTATACTTTCATATGGCTTAGTAGGCGTTTCGGCCGCTGAGTTTCGTCCGATCCGTTCGAAACAGGAATTTCATTATTATTAATATTTTTGAGTTGTGTTTCGGACGTATCCTTTTTTAGATGCAAAGTAACGTCAGAAACATAAAATCAGTAGAGATTTAAATAACATGATAATAATATATCTTCCTCTTTCGCCTTTTTAGTTAGATATTGAACATTATAAGGATTTATACCCAAACTAGCTGTCCCACGCGGTTTCGCTCCCGTCAACTGGCTAACTACCTACCCATCTACCCTTCCTACCCTACATACATGATTGTTGCGTAATTTAAACCGTTTACGCAGCGCACGCAACGGAAGCTCTCAAAATGGAATATTTGTTCCCGTTTTTGCAACATTTTTCATTTATGCTCCACTCCTATTAGTCGTAGAATGTTCTTATATAGCCTATAACCTTCCTCGATAAATGGACTATCCAACACAAGAAGAATTTATCAATTTCAACCAGTAGTTCATGAGATTAGCGTGTTCAAACAAACAAACAAACTCTTCAGCTTTATAATTTTAGTATAGACTACCAAAATTATGAAGAAGTCTTAATATATGCGGGGCTGCAATCATTACCGGTTAGACTAACTTAAATACCAGGAGATAATAATCATGACCGAGGCTGGAATCATGAGATGTAATAATAATACCTGGAGATTTTAGGTACTGACCTCCTGGTACTCCGTTAGCCGCTACCGCTTATGATTATACCCCCAAATACTTCTTCATGCTTCTGGTCTCCTGGTAGTTTGGGTATAAATGTGCAACATGTAACTAAAAAAGCATAAGAAGGAGTTATATTTTTTGGTTTTATCTCTCTACTGATTTTAATCGATTTTTTGATTTTGGCGTCCTAAAAAAAATAAACGTCCCAACATCAGTACCCGTTGGTGCCAAATGATAATTAAATTTTAAATAATAAATTATTCCACTTATGGCACCTGCGAAAAATATCGATAGACCGTACTGTATGTGGAATACCTGTGGTGCCATTTTGTACGTTTTTTAATTGATATGTAAGACTATATGATTGTTGTGATTTATTGTGTTTACTGTTGATTGTTGTAATGGTATAATATTAAATTTAATCTTTTTCCAAAAAATGCCTGACTTTTACTTAAATCATATAACCCTAACTAAGGCTTTTCATTCTGACTGTATAAAGTTTGAAAAAGGTGTAGTCCGAAACACCACTCAAAAATTCCTGTTTCGACCGGATCGGACGAAACTCAGCGGCCGAAACGCCAATTAAGCCTTTCATATGAATCATTTCGTATTTGACATAAAATATGATGATGATGATCCTTTCATGGTGATCCTTTGTATGATCATAAATATTTATGATAGTGTCCCCCGATAGGGAATAATCGTGAGTAACTTAATGATATATTCGGTTTGTATGCAAAGTAACTGACAATGTCATCTCTAGCAGTGGATGTAGAAGCATTTTAATGCTCTATGGTTATGGTTATCCGTTTGGGCCATATTCTGCGGTATTGAAATAAGGTTGTATACGTAATATTGTTAAAGAAAATGGTAAAAGGAGTGCGTGGGAACTGTAGTATCCTATAGTCTATAATACTTAGCAATTTTGCCAGAAGATATCTTAGATCCATATTAATGCTTACGCTTCGAGCTAGGCTAGTACAGATTTACTTTCAATGAGTTGTTTTTGTGTAGAACCACGGCTTTTCTCTTGAAGGCGCTTTCTACGAGTAAACGACAGGTGGTCAATAGCTGTCTTTAAAATTACATTAGGCTATAATTTGTTGAGGGAAACTATCGATGCTGTGATTTATAAGCAATTATTTTCTGTTAGGTTAGTAGAGGGCGGGATGTGTGATTTAGAACTATCAATATAAATGTGGATGTTTGGAGAGGGAGGGGACGGCCAAAGAAAAGATGGATGGACTGTGTGAGGAGTGATATGAAAGAAAAGGGAGTCAGTGATAGCGTGACGGGGGACAGGATGGTATGGACGAAGAAAACGTGTTGCGCCGACTCCAAGTAACATGGGATAAGGGCAGGAAGAGGATGATGAACTAGCTAGGGTCAGTAGCTGTTCTGAGCCCATAACAGAGTAATAAGATCTGCGACGGGGCATTAGTGTTCTTCTTGTGAAGGTTTATCGACCTTCCCAAAGAAACATTATGTAGTTTGTCCAAGAGAAAAGAAAATGCAGTATCTGCAAGATACCTCTTCGATGGCAATTTTTTGGGGGTCCGTCGTAGTCCACTTAGATGGTCTGACCAAATTCGCTCACCACTGGACACAAAATTCTACTCAATGACAAGGACAGGTACAGATGTCAAAACTGATCAAACCAAAAAACAGGTCTTTCAGTAATGAAGGCTACGCTACAACGAGAGTTTGCCGACAATGATGAGTAAAATAAGATAATGTTAAGAAAAATCATCTTTTTTTAAGATACGAAAAGGTAAGACACGGAGGAGAGAGATAACGACAGCGAAGGAGAGGGAAAATGAAAATAAAAACTGTTTTAGATACCTTTATAGGATATAGAGCAAATTCCAAGATCCCATCAATCTTCGCCATATGGCTATGAATAATCTTGTTCCCACACCGGAATCTGATCCGCTACCTTCCAAGGCGGAACTCAGATAACTACCTAGCTAAGTATACTAAGCGTTAATACAGTAATTCAGAGAATAAGTCAAGTTCTTGTTAGGTTGGTCCTGTGAAGGCGTCTAATTGAGGATGCGACCGTTAGCTATGGCGTAGGGAAATAACAACATTTTCGCATAAGTGTGCTTGTTCTATATGTTGATGATGTGGAGGTGTACATTGTAGGTCCCCGAATAGGACATGGATACATATGCGCGAGCTGGCTTATCAAAACCAGATGTATGCTCCGACTGCACAACATGATTATCTTCTTGTTTACGTCTTTTTAGTTCGCTTTTTAAGCAGTCGGGTTTTTTGTTATTTTTAAATGTTTTTGTTTTATTTACGACTTTTTAGTTATTTTTTTTTAGAATTAGGTACATTTAAACATTTAAGTGATTTATATTTTTGTAATCACCTTTAAACCTTTATTTTGATACCCCACACAATGGGTTTGGAGGGAAAAAAATTGAGTCCCCACAATATGGCGCCCAAAAGCCGCCATTTTACTATATTCCAATTTTAATGTAGCCAGTGACACTCGCAGGGTTAAGACGAATCGATTGACGTAAGTACATCAAAATCGGTCAACGCGTCTGGTCTCTAGAACGCCACATAGGAACAAACATACATACATAGACTGATAAACACATTACCCTCCCTTCGGTAGTTGATTCCCTTCGGCAGTCGGGTAATAAAGTATTATACATTTTGTATTTTTTTTGGACTGCCTTACCGCACTATTTCCAAACCACTGCAACTCCTGAAAGTCAGAATCAACAGTTGCGACCACCAGAAAAGTGCCGAGGAAGTGAAGCTCGACGAAGTCCCGGCGAATGAATTTAACTGTTTTGGATCCCGCAACGATATTAATCAAAAAATAATAAAGGAGGAGTAGGAAAACAAAAACACAATTACCGATGCTTTTTTACTGAGAGATATAGAGTGATTTCAAAAAGTGTGGCAACTATCCGGCTTTTACCCTAGTACATCCAGATTTTGCCAGCCATATTTAAGACCCATGAGGCAGCAAGCCGGGCACAAATCCAAACTCCGGGCAGCTATTGAGAAATTCCCGGGAATATCTGTAACAGTTTTTTTGTAAAAACAAAATTACACAAAAATACAACCGACTTCCAAAAAAACACATCACATCACATCATCAGCCTTTTAATGTTCCCACTGCTGGGACAAAGGCCTCCTCTCTGTGAGAGGGAATGGGCCATTATCCACCACGTCATGTCTTCGAATTTTTGGTTCTAGTACATGCCGGTTTCCTCACGATGTATTTCTTTACCGTTTTGAGAGCAGTGGTGATGAAATAATTTACACCAAGTAAAGCGCCTGCCTGGGCTCGAACCCACGACCTACAACTTGTAAGTCGCGGCCTATTTTTCACTTTGTAGTGTTTTTTTTAGAAGTCAGTTGTATTTTTTTGTAAATATCTTTTTTAGTTTTCACTTTTTAGCTGTGGTATTGAACATAACCATCTGGGAACCCCTTTCGAGCGTGCTGGCGTGATGTTATTCTATGTTATTATGAAATAGTGTAAACAACAAACACACAGCTATTGCAGCAATCCCGAGAGATTATCCGTCATTTATTGAAGAGCTCTATTATATATCTCCGAAGTTCTTCATCAGATATTAAAAAAAAAATATGGGAACACATGAGAAACACAAGCTCTCAAATAAAAAAAAAGCATCAAAATCGGTTCACATAGTACAATTTGAGGTGATATAAATAAACAAAAAACAGTCGAATTGAGAACCTCTTCCTTTTTTAATCTTTTAAAAATGATTTGTCTATGTGTTTGAAAAAGATAATTCCTAGAACTAACTGATCATATAACAAAAAAATGCGAAACCGTAGAAAAATTTAAAAATAAACATACAATACGATATATGATATTACATCAGTTTGTGTCATATTTTAAATCAATAAACAATATGCTACAATTATTTAATTAAACATCAAGTGTTAATTTTACTGCAATTCTTTGAATGATGTACCTAATATTCGACACAATGTAAATTTTTTGAGAATAAAAAATGAATGAATGATGGAAAGGGTGAACATAAATATTTATCTCTTTGATTCCCTTTGAACGTACTGTTCATGTTGAAAAACCTAATGAATACCCACCGCAAGTAGGTGCCACACATCAATGTTGCAACCACAGATATAAATCTAACTAGATGACGCGATTGTATGTACTTCGAGTGCCAAAAAACGGAGTGAAATTACGATAAATTATCGTAATTTGAGCTTTTTATTTAGCATTATCGGCATTAGTTGAAATCTAGAAAAATGTATGTTTGTGCCATATTGAGCTGTAAAGACTGTATAGAAAAAGTTGGCAGAGGCATTGGAAATGTTATCTTTCATTGGTAAGTAAATTCGTTTTTGAGTTGTGCGTGAAAAAGTGCCACTTTTGCGTTATCTAGTTAGATTTATGTCTGCGTTTGCTACGCAATGACCGATAGTCGTACAATGATAACTACAAGTACTACAACATAGTATTTTACTACGCGATTCCCGCAAGTAGGTCAGTTGTATTCAGAATTATTTATTTAAATATACTTGTTATTTTTATGTATGTGTTTATCTTTATACTGTTTACTTACACGCTGTAAGGTAAATAAATGGTTTTGAGCGGTATGCGGAGAATATGAAATGAGAGACTACGTCTTGTAGATATTCAGTGAAGAAAATTTTATTATATTTGATAGTGTTTTAGAGCTTTGTCATCATTTTCATCAGTCTAATGTTCCCACTGCTGGGACACAGGTCTCCTCTCTGCGAGAGAGGGAATGGGCCTTAATCCACCACTCGGGCTCAGTGCTTGGTGGATGTCACATGTCTTCGAAGTTTTGGTTCTAGGACATGCCGGTTGCCTCACGACGTTTTCGTTTTGAGAGGAATGGTGATAAAAATGGGACTTAAACATAACTGGCTAAATCTGTATTGTACTTGTCATATGATTCATGAATACAAGCGTCATTGTGTGTTAGTGTTGCAGAAATCTCGACTTTTTACGTTCCGTATAGTGCCGGACGTAAATAATTTCACCATCCCATGTCTTCCCGTGGGTGTCGTAAGAGGCAACTAAGGGACAAACCAGAGAATCGGCAGCACCGTTCTCTGTGCTTCTGTAACAACCATACTGCGATCGCCAACCCGCCTGCCAAGCGTGGCGATTATGGCAAAACTGTTTACGTATATCACGATTTTGTTAATGAAATCCAAAATGTCAAGGCCGCAGATGCTTTTTTGTTTTAATTATTAACCACAAATTCAGGACACGCTAAGAACGCTATTAGTTTCAGTACATAAAAATGTTTTTATTGTTCTCGACGGCCTACAATGGCGTTAGGATCCGGTTAACAATAATTTCTAGTTAGTCATTTGCGATTTTTTTTTGCTATTCCGCACGCACTTTCGTCATGGACGTAGTCTGTGTGACTCACTTTATGCCATAATAGTTAGTTTACGAGGATTGAAAAAAAAAAAGATTAATTGTCTGCTAAGATCTCAAAAGGTCTATTTTTCAGATTTCAGAGTCTTTAAAATCTTGTTTGTCTCTTTTTCTGAAGCCGGTAATGAGTTTTTAATTAGGGGTTTGTTTTTCCCCTTTTATTGAAACTGAAACATGACTGCGTCGCTTTTTGAGCGTTTTTATGTTGTAACATCTGTTTTTTTTCATGAAAGTAGGGATCTACTCGTATCTAATTTCCATAATCTCAGAAATTCATACTGGCTCACATACATTTTAACCATTCAATCACATTGAGTAGTTATTGTCTTTTCGCGTTACTCCTGTCTGCGGTAACCATTAAGCAAAAACTTCTCAAATATTCCACTACTCACTGAATGTGCTTTTAAAACTGAAAGTAAACAAAAGCAATGGTTCACCACAGCGCTCAAAGTACTCACGACTTACTGTTATATTACGATCTAGACACGAAGTCCATACTTTGCCACTCGGGCGGTTAGGCTGATAAGTGGTTGTAGGACTTTAATATGTACAGTCGACAAAATGGATGGGGAATGGAGGGCCATATTAAGCTGGGCCATATTAACGCATTCATCGTGCTCCGCAGGTCTGCTTTGATGTCGCGGATAAATTTGAAAGATAGTTACCGTGGCCCTGGCTCAAGCAACTGAAGGAACAAGGGAGGGTTTTAGTCAGTACAAGTCTGACACGCTCTCTCGCTCTGGGTGAAGAGGGATAGCGTGTCATTGGATGAATACCCGCCACAAAAAAAGGTCTGCTTTGATATGGTGGCCATTTTTATGCAAGCACTGATACTCGAACATAGTAGATACACAGCTATATTCATTAATGAAGCAGAGAGAAAGCGAGAGTAGTCTTCAATGCAAACTGTTGAAACGAAGATAAAGATACTGATACATAACATAGTGTTTATGTTACTAGAAATAGGAACCAATTAATCCAGCCAGGTTTCAGGCTGGCTAAAGTAGCATCATCTTTTATGGGGTACTGTATAAAATGTTACAATAAAATACCTCCCCACATTCTAGAACTGAATGAGACGAAATTTAAAACTTGTATAAAACGCACACTATGCAGGCAAGCATATTATAAGTTGGGGGATTACATCGCTGATAAAAATGCTTGGCTAAATGCTGGTCCCGCTCCGCAGCCATTAGGGCGCAAAAACAATTAGTGATGGGCAGAAAAGTGTTGCAGTATTGTTGGAGCTGCTGAAGACTGTATGAATATATTTGTATTGTATAAACTCAATTTCTTTTAGTATTATATAACTGCACAGCACATGTGTGAGTACTATGTTCCGACTGTAAATCTACCTATGTGTCGTTGGTTGACTTCTGTGTGCCCTGGCATTTGAGTGTGTCATGCTCTCTCTAATTTCTCTCTGATGGTGGCACATGTGTTGGATCATTCGGTTCCCTCCATAATGGTTGAGCTGAGTGGTGCCGATCCATGCGTCATGTTCGTGAACGGGCGCCATCAGTTGGGATTGGTCATAACTTAGCTGCCTCGGCCTGTCATTGCATTTTATGTTGAAATTGTTTGTTACTCTAGACGCTTTTACGTGCACGTCTTTTTGCATCGTTCTCACATATATGTATTTTTTTTTTTAACAAGAATGATGTAACCAAAAACTTGTAATTGAAACTGATGGAAAAGAGTGTCCGTGGAGTTTCTTGCAAATTCTTCTCCATTGAGATCTACTGACGTTTGCGAATTTGCAACTAGAGTCATATTTTTTTGTTGTTTGACAATTCAAAAGTACCTTTAAGGTTTATTTGAAATAAACTATTTTGATTTTGATTTTGATTTTATATACCCTACAGGCAGGATGTTCAATTAATATTTAGTATGAAAATAAATTTTACAAATTGTTTACATGCATTCAATCAAGGTAAGGTCAGTTACTTGTTATTATTATCTGCATAGGTATCAAATTAATTTGTCGACTGTACCCACAATGACATATGACGTAATGTTTGAAGCTAGGAGTTGCAAGAAATAAGGTTTATAGACGGAATTAATAATGAGAAAATCGGTTCTGAGTTTTGTAGGCAAGTGTTACTGAATTTTTGAAAGATATCGATCTATTGCCGCTAGGGGAGGGAATGCAAATTCATGAAAAATGAGTATTTTCATGAAATGATGCCAAGTGAATATTCCAGATTGTTTTATTAACTGACAAGTTTAATTAGTAATACCTTCGGTTAAAGTATGGTGACTTAATGCTGCAATGGGCTAAGACGAGTTTATTTATGATATGATAGAGCACGACGAAAATCTATTAAAAACTACACAAAAAAAATATCATAAACATATAAATTTCACGAAAAAAACAACTTAATGGTAAAACTTTACACAAAGCTTAAAAATCAGAATAACACATCGGTTATAAAGTATGCGGTAAGCATTTATCCCACGCGGACGTAGCCGCATGCAGCAGTTAGTAATGAATATACAAGTAAAATTTTAGAAACCCCCGACACATTTTTATTTCATGCTACATAATTTATCTATTAGTAGACACGCTTCGATCGACAATCTATTGAACACGTAATTATGACACGATATCTTGCGAAAACATCCCGATTCGAACAGTAAAACGCCCATAACTTTAGAACGGCTGAACTGATACATATCAAAACTTTTTGTTTTAATTATTAACCACAAATTCAGGACACGCTAAGAACGCTATTAGTTTCAGTACATAAAAATGTTTTTATTGTTCTCGACGGCCTACAATGGCTTTAGGATCCGGTTAACAATAATTTCTAGTTAGTCATTTGCGATTTTTTTTTGCTATTCCGCACGCACTTTCGTCATGGACGTAGTCTGTGTGACTCACTTTATGCCATAATAGTTAGTTTACGAGGATTGAAAAAAAAAAAGATTAATTGTCTGCTAAGATCTCAAAAGGTCTATTTTTCAGATTTCAGAGTCTTTAAAATCTTGTTTGTCTCTTTTTCTGAAGCCGGTAATGAGTTTTTAATTAGGGGTTTGTTTTTCCCCTTTTATTGAAACTGAAACATGACTGCGTCGCTTTTTGAGCGTTTTTATGTTGTAACATCTGTTTTTTTTCATGAAAGTAGGGATCCACTCGTATCTAATTTCCATAATCTCAGAAATTCATACTGGCTCACATACATTTTAACCATTCAATCACATTGAGTAGTTATTGTCTTTTCGCGTTACTCCTGTCTGCGGTAACCATTAAGCAAAAACTTCTCAAATATTCCACTACTCACTGAATGTGCTTTTAAAACTAAAAGTAAACAAAAGCAATGGTTCACCACAGCGCTCAAAGTACTCACGACTTACTGTTATATTACGATCTAGACACGAAGTCCATACTTTGCCACTCGGGCGGTTAGGCTGATAAGTGGTTGTAGGACTTTAATATGTACAGTCGACAAAATGGATGGGGAATGGAGGGCCATATTAAGCTGGGCCATATTAACGCATTCATCGTGCTCCGCAGGTCTGCTTTGATGTCGCGGATAAATTTGAAAGATAGTTACCGTGGCCCTGGCTCAAGCAACTGAAGGAACAAGGGAGGGTTTTAGTCAGTACAAGTCTGACACGCTCTCTCGCTCTGGGTGAAGAGGGATAGCGTGTCATTGGATGAATACCCGCCACAAAAAAAGGTCTGCTTTGATATGGTGGCCATTTTTATGCAAGCACTGATACTCGAACATAGTAGATACACAGCTATATTCATTAATGAAGCAGAGAGAAAGCGAGAGTAGTCTTCAATGCAAACTGTTGAAACGAAGATAAAGATACTGATACATAACATAGTGTTTATGTTACTAGAAATAGGAACCAATTAATCCAGCCAGGTTTCAGGCTGGCTAAAGTAGCATCATCTTTTATGGGGTACTGTATAAAATGTTACAATAAAATACCTCCCCACATTCTAGAACTGAATGAGACGAAATTTAAAACTTGTATAAAACGCACACTATGCAGGCAAGCATATTATAAGTTGGGGGATTACATCGCTGATAAAAATGCTTGGCTAAATGCTGGTCCCGCTCCGCAGCCATTAGGGCGCAAAAACAATTAGTGATGGGCAGAAAAGTGTTGCAGTATTGTTGGAGCTGCTGAAGACTGTATGAATATATTTGTATTGTATAAACTCAATTTCTTTTAGTATTATATAACTGCACAGCACATGTGTGAGTACTATGTTCCGACTGTAAATCTACCTATGTGTCGTTGGTTGACTTCTGTGTGCCCTGGCATTTGAGTGTGTCATGCTCTCTCTAATTTCTCTCTGATGGTGGCACATGTGTTGGATCATTCGGTTCCCTCCATAATGGTTGAGCTGAGTGGTGCCGATCCATGCGTCATGTTCGTGAACGGGCGCCATCAGTTGGGATTGGTCATAACTTAGCTGCCTCGGCCTGTCATTGCATTTTATGTTGAAATTGTTTGTTACTCTAGACGCTTTTACGTGCACGTCTTTTTGCATCGTTCTCACATATATGTATTTTTTTTTTTAACAAGAATGATGTAACCAAAAACTTGTAATTGAAACTGATGGAAAAGAGTGTCCGTGGAGTTTCTTGCAAATTCTTCTCCATTGAGATCTACTGACGTTTGCGAATTTGCAACTAGAGTCATATTTTTTTGTTGTTTGACAATTCAAAAGTACCTTTAAGGTTTATTTGAAATAAACTATTTTGATTTTGATTTTGATTTTGATTTTATATACCCTACAGGCAGGATGTTCAATTAATATTTAGTATGAAAATAAATTTTACAAATTGTTTACATGCATTCAATCAAGGTAAGGTCAGTTACTTGTTATTATTATCTGCATAGGTATCAAATTAATTTGTCGACTGTACCCACAATGACATATGACGTAATGTTTGAAGCTAGGAGTTGCAAGAAATAAGGTTTATAGACGGAATTAATAATGAGAAAATCGGTTCTGAGTTTTGTAGGCAAGTGTTACTGAATTTTTGAAAGATATCGATCTATTGCCGCTAGGGGAGGGAATGCAAATTCATGAAAAATGAGTATTTTCATGAAATGATGCCAAGTGAATATTCCAGATTGTTTTATTAACTGACAAGTTTAATTAGTAATACCTTCGGTTAAAGTATGGTGACTTAATGCTGCAATGGGCTAAGACGAGTTTATTTATGATATGATAGAGCACGACGAAAATCTATTAAAAACTACACAAAAAAAATATCATAAACATATAAATTTCACGAAAAAAACAACTTAATGGTAAAACTTTACACACAGCTTAAAAATCAGAATAACACATCGGTTATAAAGTATGCGGTAAGCATTTATCCCACGCGGACGTAGCCGCATGCAGCAGTTAGTAATGAATATACAAGTAAAATTTTAGAAACCCCCGACACATTTTTATTTCATGCTACATAATTTATCTATTAGTAGACACGCTTCGATCGACAATCTATTGAACACGTAATTATGACACGATATCTTGCGAAAACATCCCGATTCGAACAGTAAAACGCCCATAACTTTAGAACGGCTGAACTGATACATATCAAAACATAGCTAAGAACACTCACGATAAAGTCGCCTTTCTAACAAAAAAAACTAAATCAAAATCGGTTCATCCGTTTAGGAGCTATGATGCCACAGACAGATACACAAATACACACGTCAAACTTACAACACCCTCTTTTTCCGTCGGGGGTTCAAAAAGGGATTGAAATCACAGCTTTTATGACTGTCATATGGTGGCAGTTGTTTGAACAAGGTACACGGAGTAGCAGATAATTAAGGCATGATAATTTTAATGAAGATTGATTGAAGATGTGGATTCCCATGCAGATGTAACCACACAAGAGTAACCAATCCTCCACAGTCCATTGGCGCCATTACAAAACCCGATTAAACCGAATCATTTCGCTAATCAAATGCTTCTCCACCACGTTAGGTACCATCTCATATTGAAATCAATATGTCACGCCGACATATCCAAAATAATGGTGAAATATTTACCAATTCGTTCCTTTTAGAAACGCCTGGCAGTTCAACGGAACTGAGTACAAAGTTGCTGGCACGCAATGGGTTCAATGGAAATAAGTATTTTGTGGTATTTTAAAAGGTATGGTTCCCGGTTTTCGGTGGGATCGTTTCTCATGGGATTTTTAGAAGTATTTGATTGTGAGAATCACCGTGAAAATTTTACAATGAAGTCTTTTTATTTGAATTCTGAGGGGGTGATAATTTTAATATGAAGTTAGTTAATTGTCCTGACATCAGTGGTGACCCAGTGGTATCGACAACGACTTACATGTTGTAGGTCGTGGGTTCGAACTAGGCAAGCGCTTTACTTTTTGTAGATTATTGCAGCACTGCTCTCAAAAACGGTGAAGGAAAACATCGTGAGGAAACCGATGTCCTAGAACCAAAAATTCGAAGACATGTGACCACCAACAATCCGAACTGGGCCCGCGTGGAGTATTACTGTCCATGCCCTCTCACAGAAAAGAGATCTGTGTCCCAGTAGTGGGTACATTAATAGGGTAGAGTTCGCTATAGATTGATGTAAATGGAGATTAGAAAAGATAATAAATTAAGAAGATGTTCAAATCAAAATACTTTTCTCAATAAGGGCATTAGAATAAGGCCACATGTCGATTCAAGGATCGAGCGCTAAAATATTTTCTTAGTCAGAAGTGCTTAGAATTTCTTCTCCGTATTGGGTTAAATCGCCAAGAGATTTTGAATCTGAATACCTTTGTTTTAAGATTAGTTTTAGATGGTGTTGTTTGTCAATGTGGAGGGCCTCTATGTCGATAGAATTCATTGTCATGTTAATTCATTTCTGAGTAGGGTTGGTAGCTTTGATTCTGGTGAAGTCTAGATGTAATGTTAAATCTATTCAGGAACAGTAATTTATCCTTAATCAAACTGATGTAGTTTTACTTTGATTTGGTTATTTACTTTAATATCTACCAACTGACACATAAAAATGTATATGTTGGCATTCAAAGCATTTAGCAGGTTCCTGTCACAGATAATATAATACTAGCATAATATAGATGCCTCATCTCGTTTTTCGTCTGATTAAGATGTTTCGTCTGATTCGGTTCCGTGTTAAGACTATAGATGGTGTTAGCAGCGACTTGCAAGTAAAAGGGTTTCTCTGTTCGTGACATTTTTTTCTTTAAATACAGTGACGATTTGTTTTATAGTATTTTTTGCACGTTTGTATACCTATTGTACCAAAATGAGTTACAACACAAATTTAAAAAATCGGGTGGCGAGCTTCATAAATTTAAAACCGCACCATCTATTGGTCTCAATTTTAACTTGTTCGTTCAAATAATCTTTGAACTGTGAATTAAGAGCCCAATATTCAATCATTTTGTGCTTACAAAGCGTGACAGGACAAGACGGTATACGGAATAAGAAAACGGGTTACGTTGACCCCAAGTAACGTGAGATAAGGGCAGGAAGATGATGATTCGTGCTACAAACAATAAACTAACTGCCCCTTTGGTCTGCTGATCGCAAGCGTTACATGAGGTCTTATTAGGTAATCGATTCCCGGATCGTTTAAGTGTTATTCGGTTTTTCCATCTGGAACTTCCCAGTAGCAACGGGTCCGTGCCCACTCGACCCGCTTAGAGTCGACCTAAAGAATAAAACCTCCACATTTCTGTTTAGATAGGCGTGAAAACGTCGATGTATAGTCAGGCAGAAAAGTGTTGTTTTAACGCTTCTCCACAGATAATGTAAAATTTATATAATGTTTGTATATATAAATCAATAATTAAACAAGTACTTCTGTTTTTTTAGTCTAGTATTCGTTTTGTACTTTGTAGTAAAAATCACAGATTATTGTAAATTATCATTATAATCTTATAGCTAGTGGCACGGTGTTATTTATTGGATCAGTCTTTATACGTGATTATAATTATTAGGTTAAAAATAAAATATAAAAAGAAAGAACCAGAATACCGCTTAAAGCGAGGTAGAGGGTATCTTTATAAAGCTACATTTTTGAAACGAAATCACTGACAACCAGGATAAGTTATGTATCATAACAAAATATTTATATATTCTATGTATAGTAAATTAATAAATTATTTAGAATTAAATAACACTTTGCCTGACTGTACAAATGGCACTGAATTGGTAGTAAAACATCTGGTATTATTCTTAGGGTCGAGTCGGCACGGACCCATGCGCAGTTGAAGGCTCGTCCTATTACATGGGACTTATTTATTTATTTATATTCACTTTATTATACACCATGATATTCAAGAAAAAAAAGAAACTTGATACTAAAAACATACAACGGGCGGCCTTATCACATTCCGCGATCTCTTACAGGACTTAGTAACTGGTGAATTGTGGGTGCACTGTAGGTGAAACCTCTGCTGAACCCTTCAGGGAGTTCAGGCGTGATGTTATATAGCTTTCATTCTGTTCCTGTCGTCCATTACTGCTAGTACTAAGAACATGTCGTGCAGTTGGTAATGACTTCCTCTAACTGAAGCAAACGCTGGATATATGCCAGGAATATAATAAAGTATTATAAACGAAAACACGACTGGTTGTAACCACTAGCTTATAGTAGGTAAAACTTTAAATAACTTATAGACATATGAAGTACTGTACTTTTTTCGGTTAAACTCTTGTTACTTTTTCCAATCAACGGGCATTTAACAGCCCTGGTTCTAAAGTATGTAAACCGGTCAAGAGCGAGTTGGACTCGCGCACCGAAAGTTCCGTACCAATATATAAATATTTTGGATGTGTTACTTTACGTACAGTCATTCAAAAGTAGGATAGATGGACAGGCGGACAGTATTATATGTTTATTGTTAATTTTGATTTCTGAAAAAATGTGCTATTTATAGACATCGTATTATTTTTCCAGTAATCTTTACATAAACTTCTATTAAATAGAATAATTTCAGATTTTTCGCTATGCAAACTTCGAAGATAAGGAACAGTATTTTTTTTAATGTTTCCATCCAAAGTCGAAAACCATGCAGCCAAAAAAAAAATGTGTTTGACAATGTGCAAACTGAAGCCCCACTTCAAGTTTTAACACACCCTTACAGTACCTATAGAAAAAAAAACGAAATTTATTTTTATTTCTTTCTTATTTGCAAAATGTTTGAGCAAGGTCATCTAAAACTATTCCATAATTAAAAATTAATAGCATTAGTAGTTCTTGAGATATCCAGCTGTGACAGACAGAAAGATAGACTGAGTCGTACCAAAAGGATTCTTTTTTCGATTTTGGTACGGAACCCAAAAAATTGATTGAGAGCGGTGGTGGCCCAGCGGCAACGTTTCTGATGTGGGATCAAACCTAGACAGGTATTTTAATTTGTGCAATTTCAATTGAAAACAAAAATGAAATCATCATCACCACTGCACTCAAAACGTGAAAACTTCGTGAGGAAATCGATGTTTGCTAGGACCAGATATTCGAAGGCATGAGACACAAATGGGGGGGCCGCTTGTTGAGTTAGAAATCAAGTTTAATCAATGGGCAGACCATAAAAACGACGGATAGACTGTGTAGAAGATGATTTGTCTAGAATCTGATTAGTGAGATGAATATATCTAATATACTAGTTAGGTAAAGGATGACATGTAGCACCGTGGACTCCAAATGAATTACCGTAAGATCTCGCGAGAATAATGACTGATAAGGTCGGTTTATGTAATTCATTTTATAAATCTTATACAATGACGCTGTGTTAGGTCAGTAATCGCATAAAAACTTACTCAGTACGCAATATGGCGACCCTACCTTCCAATGACGGCTCATTATGGCGGCCGGAAGTCGGTAGGGGGGGCGACCGGAAGTGACGTAGCGTGCGCGTGCGCTCAACCGCGCAGCCCCGCGCCACTGACGCCATGATTGTTTTTATCAATTTATCACTTTGTAACGGTTTTTAGGACTTTTTTAATAACTGGTTCTGTTTTTAAATTTTGATTTTGTTATGTAAGTTGTGTGTGAATGTTAGATTGAAGTTTTTTTTCTTTTGGGCTTTGCGTTCATTTAGTAGTATCTAACTACAATAATTGTGATTATTTATAAAGCAGTGGAACTGCAATGTTTTAGGTATGCAGAAAAAATACTGCAACTAAGAATCTAGAGCCTTTGTGTCGTGATAGCCCAGTGGCTAAGACCTCGCCTTTCGTGTTTGAGGTCGTTGGTTCGAATCCGGGCAAGTACCAATGTGACCTTTTCAAATTCATATGTACTTTCCAAGTTTATCTTGGACATTGCTGACAACGGTGAAGGAAAACATCGTGAGGAAACCTAGACTTATAGTGAGTTTATAAGATTGTGCTCCATTGGTGTAATTGCTGCAAGGCGTTCCAGTGCGAGGATAAACTAATAAATAAATAAATAATATAATAAATAAATGTCGAAATTGACTTTTATGCAGTCAGATAAATGTAACCGAGGGTTATTTAAATACAAACAAATTTTACGATATTTCTTTCCTAAACATAAGTAGAAGCATCCCTAAAGATGCGAGCAAAACATTGGCCGGTATCTAGTAAAAAATCGACCAGAATTTCACCTCACAAATTTTACGCTAACCAATTAAAACAATGCTATCATAAATCGTGTTATCGTTTCCATCACAAATGGCTTAGAAAGCTTTCTCTCGACCCAAAGCCTTGAGGGGTCTAATTGTGGACGGTCGAGATCCCGTAAATGCCCGCGGGACCTCACTTTCTGGACCTTGTGAAGCTGGGTTGGTAGGAGAATCTATGCCATTGACAATCCGGGTCAAATGACTAAGATTACGATCTGGATTGTGATAAAGACTGATTTTGTATTGTTATAATGGATTTTACGCATCACTAGTTTTGTCCTCTAGCTTTCTTCTTGTGGTCTATTTAATAGGCAGCGTGCATTATCTGGGCTGCAAGCATTAGACGTCTTACGACTTAGGACTTAGGATATCTCACGCCAAAAACAAGTCTTCGTCAACCGCTGTCTCCGTCGCATTCTCGGCATTTACTGGCCCGAGACCATCTCCAAAGTAGAGCTGTTGGAGAAACACATATACACATACAATATTACACACATACCCAAGCAAGCTTTGGACTGTAATCCCCAAGGAAAAAGAAAGTGTGGCCGTCCCCGTTAAACCTGGCGTCGCACCGTGTTGGCAGAAGCGACGAGCACCGGAATGACATGGACCGAGGTGAAGCGTGATGCTCAAGAAAAATCGCGATGGAGGACATCTGTGGACGTCCTTTGCCCCATCAAGGGGTTATAGGACATTAAGTCAAGTAAGTCAAGCATTAGACACTCAGCTACAGGGTAGCTAATTGAAAGAGAAAAAGTCTAAATCGGCTAAGTACGATAATAGATTACCAACATTTTAAAAGATTATAAAATTAAATTATAATTATATGACTTCAGTTTTAAACAAAACAGGTAAATAAAAACCAAACTGCGATAGAATCGTTGTCTTCTAAATAAATGGATGATTTTAGTAAAAGATCACCGGTAACATTATGAAGCATAATGTGGTACTTATCTATACTAATATTATAAAGCTGAAGAGATTGTTTGTTTGAACGCGCTAATCTCAGGCAGTACAGGTTCGAATTGAAAAATTATTTTTGTGTTGGATAGTCCATTTATCGAATAAGGTTATAGGCTATATAACATCACGCTAAGACGGAAGGAGCGGAGAATAAATGAAAAATGTTGCAAAAACGGGCAAAATTATTCCCTTTTTGAGAGCGTCCGTTGCGTGCGCTGCGTAAGCGGTTAAAGTTACGCGAAAGTCATGTATGTAGTGTGGGAAGGATAGATGGATAGGTAGGTAGCCAGTTAGATATTCTAACAGTAACTTAAGTACATGAATAACGTAGCATACAAAGTAACATTATAGAATAAATTATTCGTGAAAACTTGCGATACGACATGTAGTAACAATAGTAGTGTATAATTAAATACCATTTTAATTGTCATAAACATGTCACTAAGTATGAAACATTGTAATAATGCACTGTTCATGTCATTACCTACATAGCACCCTTACATACAAACACACATATTACCCATACATACCTACATCCATCCATAGCACTAGACTTACCTTTGTTATGTTATACATGCGAAAGCAACTCTATCTGTCTGTTTGTTTGTTTTTTCACACCTAAACCATTGCACCAATTTGATGAATTCTGGTATAAAGATTGGCATTTTGAGAAAGACATAGGATATTTTTTATCTCGCAAGGATGTACTCTTAGGATAATCTCTGTCTTCCAAGCTGGCGAAGCCGCTGAAAGAAGCTAGTGAATCCATACTATGTAATATTATAAATGCAAAAGCAAATTTGTCTGTGTGTACTTAACACACCCCCAAACCACTAAACCAATTTTGATAAATTTTGGTATCCCTATTTATAGATTTATTGGAGTTATTATTGGGCAATGGGATATTTTTTGTCTAACGAGAGCGAAGCCGCTAGAAGAAGCCAGTACATACATACTACTTTTGTGGTATAGTAAATGCAGAAGTAATTGTCTGTCTGTTTGCTTGTTAAATTTTAACGCCTAAACTTCTAAGTTTCAGTTTTCTTATCCGTAGTTAACTCAACTAATGGTTTAATATGCAAACCAAGGGTTTAAAATTTCGGTAAAACGAATTTATTCGTCAATAATTGTTAGTCTATCAAATGGTCAAACAATTAACTCGCCATATTATTTGACTACTTGACGGAATAAATACTAAAGAAAAACTTATAACAAAAAACAAACCGATCAGTCTTTGGTAACTAATGTTTAACGTGTTTCGACAGCGACTTCGGAGAAGAAAGTTATTTTTCGCTTTGCAGTGTTTTTTTTGGAAGTCGGTTTCGAAGGTCGTTTAACTATTCGAGATATCTTATACCCATGACATATTTAGCATTAAGGAGTTCCATTGGCCATCTGTGGTCTTCTTCACCAAATGATACTTTCTGGGTGCAAATGATTGCATTGTTGATAAAAATACCAAAATCGCTATATGTACCTATGCCTATAATATTTGCGGAGTTCCCTCGATTTCTCCAAGATCCCATCATTAGATCCTGACCTGATGACTATGTGACCAACTGGGAAGTATACCCTTTCAAACAAAAGAAGAATTTTCCAAATCGGTCCAGGCGTCTTTGAGTAATCGGGGAACATACATAAAAAAAACCGATGAATTGAGAACCTCCTCCTTTTTTGAAGTCGGTTCAAATGGTGTTAAAAACGGGCCTTAAACAATTTTGATGAATTTTGGTTAAGAGATAAATCACACATTACGGGATTACGTTCTCTCACGCGGGCGAAGCCGCTAGCATAAACTAGTATAATACAAATTCACACAATACGAGAAAACACAATGAAATAACTTCTGACGTAATGTACTCATTATAGCTTTATTTTGTAATAATTCATAGTAGTGTGAAAACCTTGTGATTGTTGGATTTTTCTTTGTGTGATGTTCTTGAATAGTACTTGATTTATGGCTTACGAAATTGCATGTTTTATAGTAAAACGTGTATTTTGAATGTTGTCATTTACTGTTTTAAGAGTACGTTTCCACAAAAGATGTGTGAGGAGGCGTAACGGAGCTGTGAAACAGAGTGACTTTTCTACCAAAGCTGTGCGTGGAAGCTGAGTGTTGCGTTGTGGATATTTAAAAGTCCCTGGAATAAGCCCTTTTCGATCTGAGATAATTATACTATGCTAGAATATAGGAGTGAAGTCATTATAACGTTTTTATTTATGGGTATCACGCATATCCCTTCGCTACGCATCCACGCACATCTTGATGAAACTGCGCAGACATCGACTGAATTTCCTAACTAAAAGGTCATAATTCGAGGTTTGGAATCTCGCCTACTTCCTCCTGCAATATGGGACTTATTTAAAAGATACTCCATAAACTGAAAAATAAAAGATATATACTGTGCCCCTATGTTTTCTTTTTTAGGGTCCCGTACCCAAAGGGTAAAACAGGACCCTATTACTAAGACTCCGCGGTCCATCTGTCTTTCTGTCACCAGGCTACTCGTATGTCTCATGAATCGTGATAGCCAGGCAATTGAAATTTTCACAGATTACATATTTCTGTTTCCGCTATACAGAATAATTAAAAACAGAATTAAATAAATATTTAAGTGCATGTTTGCTCCCATACAACAAAAGAGATTTTTTTGCGGTAATGATACGGAACTCTTCGTGCGCGAGTCCCACTCGCACAAAGGTTGTGCTACGGCTGAATTTTCTCAATTAAATCAATTAACTCTTCTTTCGAAACAAGTAACAAAGCCAATTCTGTTTCTGCTTACCATCATGAGGTGATCCCCATGGCATCAGTTTTTTTTTATTTAACCTACATTCCATTCTAATATTACAAATACGAAAGTAACTCTGCCTGTCTGTCTATTTGTGACGTTTTCATGCCTAAACCGCTAAAGTAATTTTAATGTTTTTTTTGCATAAACATAGGTAGATTAAACCTTGGGGCAGGACGTTAGAAACTTTTACTCCGGGAGTACTTTGTGTAAATTATTTCATCACCTCTGCTCACAAAACGGTAAAGAGAAACATCGTGAGGAAAATTCACCAAGCCGCACTGGGCCCGCGTAGTTGATTACGGCCCATTCCCTCTCAGAGAGGAGGCCTGCACGCACACCATACCAAATCAGAGTCTAAGAGCGGAAAAGGGGGTCCATTATTCATATCCTATCCTGTCACATTTTCCTTGGGATAATTTCCAACTTTTACGCCGGGGAAGCCTTTGGCGGAAGCATGCATCGTCACAGTGCGATATATACAAAAACACGCACTTAACTTAAACACGAACCATTACCCCTTTATTTCACAGTCGGATAAAACAATCCCGACATTAGAAAAGTACATGTTTTACAGCCCACGACCACCGACAATAGGAGATGTTGCAAACTCTTCCATTCAAATAAGGTTTTCACTTCAGCGAGCCAGCAATGGCGGGTTACGGTATGTGACCATGGTCTTGTGGAGCAAACGTTTTGACTATAATTATGGTGTTATAAAAAAGCTTTTTATTTCCCTTTATTTACTTTCCTACCGTTTTATTTCATCATGATAATTTCAAACGAAGGATTTTCACTGCTGGGCATTGGCTACCCCTAAGTGTCGGCGCCTCGATCAGTCATATGCGTCTCGCATCCAGCGGATTCCCGCACCGTTTAATTCAGTTAAAACTAAATAAAATCGATGATCGATCTAAATAAACTAAATAATAAATCGATGCTAGCAACATGTATTATATGAACCATATTCATATTGTTTGTGGCCTTTTCTAGCTTTTGATGCAATTATATTTCTATTAACAATCGAAAACTGTGGTCATTGAATTTAAATTGATGACATTAATTGAACGTTGAAACAAACATCATGAGAAAAGTTAGAACAAAATCTAAAAAATATATTAGGTATTGACCGTGGCTCTGGGTGTAAGGAATGAGTTAGTGATGTAACGCGCTTGTGGCGAAACGCCGCCGCTAGCCGTTTTTGTGCAGTTTTTAAGAGCTATCTACTCGTTATTTAAAAAGAAATATTAATTAATAAAAATACATTAAATTTCTGCAAAATATTGATTCCAAAATGTTAGTATACTTTTATTTTTAAAGAATTATATGTATCACTAATCTCCTTCCAATAAAACCATAAAAATGATAAATTATGATTGATAGCAAGCATTTCTCGTAGAGTTCATTAATTAATTTTGTACTAACACTAATGGAAAGAATTTGATAACGAACATTTTGTAACTTTTTGTTTTTTCAAAAGACCAATATTCGATTTTATAAAGATTTTATTCTAAAATCTGGGCGCATTCACTACTGTAAATTCATGCGCCACCAGTGTGCCGCCCTAGTGGCAATACTAGGAATACTCAAGATTTTTTGGTCAGGGTACGGCCTTAATGACGTACGGCGTCTATGACATCCAGCGAAAGTGTCCAGTCGTGAATTATGACGTACTACGTACATGACGAATAATGTTTGTGACCTGGAGCGTGTAATCCATCGAGATCATGTTCCGTTATGGAAAAGTGCGATGATCAATGCTCGTTCTATCTTGTTATAATTACTGTCCTTCATCCTACAGTTAAACCAAAACCAAGTCGCCATGGGAGGAAGCCTAGTGAGCCATGTATATTTATGGCGAGAGGCCTTTATCCTGCAGAGGGATTGAAAAGCTGCAATTTTTTCGCAAGTCACGCTCCTCCATATTATATAGAATTAAATAATTCATGTTCAGAAATGCTTCAGGCTGACGGCAATCAACATGACGACATCACGGCAGCTGACATCTGTTGATTCTCAGGATATATCCAGTAATAACACACGATCGATGACTTGAAGCTACGGCGAATGAGCTAGCTAGTTAGCTATGAGTAACTGGCATTTTTATGTTCACGTTTAAACGATACCTAAGAGTTTTTTATTTTGCAATTTAATATTTTTTAAAGGTACCTGGACACCATGTAGGTTAAGCTGCTGATGGCTAACTTTTAGTAATGCAATGACATTTTTCTTGCATTACAATACTAACAAAATGTTTTGAGAATATATACTTACCTGATAGTTAATACGCCTTTAAGTCAGTCAATAAGTTACTTCTAGGCTAGCGTGCTCTATCGTGCGTGCGTGCGTGCGTATCAGATGAGATAGTTGTGAAACGCGAGCCTTTCAATAATAAACAAAAATTGCAAAACATATAGTAATTTTTATTTCTGTACATGTCGCATCAAGGGCGGCCGATTAATGCAAACCATCGGGAAGTCAGGATGAAGATCGAATTTTCGAAAAAAAGGGGCTGCGCAAAAACTGCGGTTTTATATTTAATCGCATTTCTACAAAAAAACTTTGGTTCCGTACGCGTAGTAATACCGTATAACTGCTTTATCTAAGGACTTTACTCAAAAGTGACGCCAACTGGTGATCAAAAAAACGGTAGCCCCCAATGAGCCACTGCTCCATGCAAAATACTACCAGTATTCAGCTGCATTAGACTGGAAACTGAACCCAACAAACCAAAAATAACACCAGACAGAAGATGATGAACATAGATAGCTACGTATAGGGATTTGGACCTTCCACCTGTCCGAGGATAGACATCGCCGTAAAACACCCCAAACACATAAAGGTCGGTGCATGTATGACGTAACCTTATTGCGACACGGGGTTAGGGCGAGCCCTAAAGTAGGTCATGGACTATATATATAAAATGTAGGTTATTTACGCCTCATTTAACTTGTAGTCGGATGGAGGGCAGAGGAAATGGAGAATTTAGAAGGCAAGAAAAATTGCTGAATAATGATGTGAAGCATTAGGACGGTTTACTAATGATAAGCATAAAACATAGTGCCATAATTTACATTGGCTTAACGAAATTCAGCATAATGATCATAAGATATAATATTATTAGGCATAATTGTTTTGCCATAATGTATATTGCCATAAATACTATTGGCATAATAATAATGAAGCATAATTTTATGAATCATAATGTTATAAACGCATAATATACACATTATGTTCTTTGGAATAAAACAAACATGTTCGCGGTTCAAGGTACGCCCAAGGGCCACCCCTGTCGGACTTAAACCAAATCCAATTGATTATATTTAATTGAAAAATTAACTGCCTGATCACCCCAGGGACCAAACCAGCATTAGGCGCCAGACGATCCTTTGCCCCCTGTGACGGTTCAGAACAGTGGCCCACCGCCTACAATTTTAGGCTGCAGGGGATAGGGAGAACGGCCAACGCTATACCGACACTCCTCTTCCCCTGCGGCCACACCGAAGCATAAAATAATACAACATAAAATATTTCAATTTAAAATTACGAATAAATATTATGGCTTAAAAATTTATGCACCTCCAAATTATGCCAAAACAAATCATACCAAAAGACAGTTCTGTAGGTGAAAAGTGAAGGGCCTTAAGTCACATTTTATAAAGTATTCAGTAGAGCTCATTAAAGATGTCCATACTTGAAATTAGATATTAAAGTGAACAGAGTATAAAAACTAATTAACGTATCATTGTCGAATAAAAAGTATGATTATGATGGATACCTAAGCTATTACATTGAGATGTTTTTTTAATAAATATAGTGCCTTAAGTCTGTATTATCGGACTTAAGGTTCTTTAACTTTGAAGATTTACTAGATTTCTTATAGTATGACGGTACTTACGTCTCTCCTGTATCAAAAATGTATTGTAAATTTAATTATTTTGTAAGTTATTATGTTATATATTTTATAGAAAAATATATTAAAAAGTTTTAATGACCTTAAAAATGAAATAACATTTTATATAATATTTTTTATTTAATAAAAATCTTTGTATTTTAAAATCGTTAATAAAATAAATGAAATTAAACAAAACACTGATATTCACTGTTATTCTGGTAAGTCACATGCAGTGCTCTCGTGGGCTAATGTATTATAAAAATTATGAAAAATGGGTGGAATCCATTGCAGAGCTTTCTGTAAATCTTGAAACTTTTTTGTGCTAATAGGTTTGTGGCCTAATCGAATAGGCTGCAATATAGGCATGGCAAAGTCTTCTGGGGATCTCCTTCTATTTCTTATTAAGGACACTTTTTCAAACTCTTGTTGATTAAAAGATGTTTTATAACTCATTGTGCCATACTCTTCTTTTTCGAATTTCATCCATACTATTTCAGAGTAAGGCACTGACTGACCCATTTCTCCTTTTTTGCGATGAATAAATGGCGCTGTAGGGCCTTCTTGGATATTCAGTATGTTTTTAAAATCTTCACTTGACATGTCAATAACTTCAATTGGTGCCTTCTCTGAAGAACAGGACTGTATGAACTGGTGCCAGTCCCATGGGGTCATTATGGTAAATTGCGGTTGTCGCTTTTTTTTTCTCTCAATTATAGAATGTACACCATCCACCTCCATATGAGTATGACCTTTCATAAGGTATTTATGGTTAATGCATTGCAAGTTAGGTATTTTCCATAATAACCATAAGTAACACATGATGATATGTATGTTTTTATTTTGTCCTGCACAATTATCGGACCAAATAGTGATTTCTCTTGTTGGCGTGTTGAGGACGTTTTTCTCAAACCACTTGATTAAACCTGAAGATAATTCGTTTCCTCCACGCCCTGATATTGATTCGTCCCACATCACGCAGGTACTTTTGTTTGTGACACTATCTAATATTGTATAGTTGAATGTCCATAACTTGCGTAAATAGAAACTAAGGCTATTCGTTAGTAGAGGAGTAGGTAAACATTTCTGTAAATCGACAGTGATCATCTTACTGTCAGAATTTATTCCACAATGAAGTTTATCAAAAGCTTTCAAATCATATCGTTTCTTTGCTTCCTGAACATGTTCTTCATATTTTGCCTCTAAAGTTTCCTTTTCGGTACCTTGACAACTACGTATCTGAACGACAAACCGATCACAATCATCACAAGTGTCAGTCTCTGGCGGCTTAAACCCTAAATTAAAATGAGTGTTAAAAATCTTTCTGTACGTCCAAATTTTACCAATCAACTTATTATCCACATTATCTGCTCTGCACTCTTCTATATATAACTTATACATTAATTTTAAATCTACATGTGCCCCTAAATACTCACGTCCTGTCTTTTCTCTGCTGTAGTGGCTTTCATATTTGGGAAATGTTTCTATGTGCTTTTTAATTCTTTCAATGACTTCGTTCGCCGTCTTATTAGGTGGCTCTTTCTTCCCTCTTCTATCTTCTTCTATAATGCCATACTTAGATTTTTTGATAGAATTTCTTACCACCGTTTCTGATATCCCTAGAGTTCCTAGGAAGAACTTTTTACAAACAATAATTTCGTTCTTATCAACAATAAAAGTGTATTCTAAAGTACAGTTTCTGTGTTTTGTACTTTCTTCATTACGTACTCTACGTCTTTCAATAGATTTCTGTCGAACACATGCCAAGATGAATTGTCGTTTCATATCCCAGGTTTTTAATTCATTCCAATAATTTTCAAATATAGCTTTTCGTTGTGTATCATCTATTTTGTAACCGCATTTTTTCTTACAAAAACACGAACTCTTCATAGTTTTAGCTGATATGATCTTTCCTTTTTGTGTCATATGTGATTTGCCACAAACAGTTTTTTTGCGCCTTATATTACACTTCCATGTTTCTGGTCTCTTTAACCGTTTTCTGGTTTTTAATTCCTTTAAATTAGTATCTGTTTCTGAATCTATTTCTGAGCTTTCGTTTATTGTAATGGACTTTGTAAAATTAGCTCTACGCTTAGATTTTATAGAATTACTTGAAGAATCTTCACTTGTATTAGGAATGTAATCAACGTCATCATCTGTAGAATTTAAACCGTCTGAAGTATCAAAAGGTTGGTCTATTATCATGTTTTCCTTATCAGATAATTGACTGGATGCTAACAAAGAAGGTGAGAATATATCCTGAACTTCGGGATTGCGTTCGGGAGTGTGAGTTATGATATCATCTATCGGTTCTATTACAATATTTTGATCATCAGCAATCAATGTATCTGGCCATGTAGAGCATTGTGGTTCAGCTATCTGTTGAACTCGTTCCGTTTCAACATCGACACCATCTTTAAAATTGAACATACATTTTCAATATTATATTTAAAGCTACAACGTAGGGTAAAATTAAACGATCCGGGCAATCCTCATTATACATGAGTAACTCAAAAACTACACTTAACCTAATCCTCTTTATTAAATCGCGATCAAACCTGCGACCTCTTCTTGGCAATTTGTACAAAGTAGGTACTACAGAACAATACCTCTATAAGGTAAGATTAATAATCCAAAGGTAAACAAACTTTAACGAGTCGTAGCAACTTTTTTTTTAAAGTTACCCCACACTAGGAATTTCTCCTGTATCATGAGTGCGTTTACATACATTTAAACTCACATATACACAAATACCCAGACCCGGAACAACTACTTGTAAGATCATACAAATATTTGTTCCTCGCGGGAATCGAACCTGCGACACGCAGCGCAGCAGTCAATCGCTTAGCCACTGCGACAAAACAAATATGCATATCCGTGTATCATACGCAATTATGTACTTAGTAGAATCAAATCGTTCTATTTTAATCTATTTAAGATTCGCTCAATAAGTAAGTACCTACAGCAATATGCACCAACAAAGTGCTAAACAATTAGATAATGCAAACACATTAGAAACTATTTGAATATCTGTGAAAAATGAAAAGCTATAACTAACTTTTTTGGTTGGTAAAATCATCAAATGAGGCCCTTCCGCCCTAGACTTTTACTAACTAAAAGTCCACTCTATTCCTACGGTTGCCCTTTGCGTTCCAGGGCCACGATAACTTGTTGAGACAGACCCGCGATCAAAATATACCTACCTAACATTGGGATTTCGCTTTAAGTAATAAAAATAAATAAAATAACAATAAATATTTACGTACCTGATAATTTGATCATATCAACAAGCCTTCTCCCTCGTCCCGTATTCATTTTCAAAAGTTTACTCTTTGTTGCCAAAACAACACAATTCGAGTACGTCTTGATTTGCACAAAACATAAATCAAACTAAACATGCGCGGGGGCGCGGCGGGAATCGGCGGGAATCGTAGGTACGATGCACCCGCGCAAATCTAACCCGCACGTAGTGGTAAAGAATATTAAGTCCCACATACAATCACTTAACATTTATCTAGACCTATTTATTGTTTAAATAGTGAACAATATTAAGTAACCATACGATCTTTCACTTTTTCACGTCTAGGGACTTAATGTTATTTATAATTTTACATCTGCGAAATTAACGGCTGTAGGACTTAATGTCTTTTACCATTTGATCAATTCAGGTATTCTGAATAAAAATCATTTAAAACACAAAAATGTCAAAATATGGACTTAAGGTCCTTTAGCTTTCACCTACAGAGTTATGCTTACCTTTGCATTATGCTAAAGTATCATAATGCCACAGTATTATGATGCTAATAATAGTTATGCGAAAACGTTATGCCAAATAATAATATGCCAAGAAGGGGATTCCCCATTAGGATAAACTTGAGTAATAGAATTAGCAGAGTTATCATCATCATTTCCACTGAAAGAAGTCTTATTTACTACTGCCACACAAATGCCTTCCCCAAATGATTTCATATGGACTAATCCATTGTTTCTTGTTTCTATTTGACAAGTAATAGCAGAATATAAATTTATTTATATTTAATTGAGTAATAGGAAAACAAGTCATGGATGGGTAAAAAGAAAAATAACTATCGAGGAACCTACCCAATACTGCTCCTGAAGAATGGCATCAAAGCAAGCTTATTTATTTTGGTTTTGTTCATGATTAATTCATGAGTATAAATTTCCATTCAGTTCGAAAATTAGTCGAAATATTGCGTGAGTAAAACCTATAACTTTTCTTAATGTGTCTTATGAAAGTACAAAAAATAATAAACTGGACTGCCTCAAACGTGGATCCACGCGAGACACCATTTCTTTTTAATTGTTTCGGTAATTACGGCGTTTAACCGGTTAAGTAATGTAATATCCTATACCCAAATCCGCCAAAATTAAGCGAAGCTGAGAAATTACACCTTATTCAAAAACACCTTTGAAAATGTCGTGGTGGCCGTCGTGAAAATTGTGGCTAAGAGGTCAGTCGCCTCTCGTCGTGGTTGTGGGTTCAAATACAACTTCTTTCTAAGTTTATCTTGGACATCCATCGCTGAAATCGATGAAGGAAAACATCGTGAGGAAACCAGCCGCCTTATTGCGTAAGTAAATTCAGCAAGGTAAAGGGTTTGACCCCATCAATCGAACAATCATAATTATAGACGGAAGTCCATATCGCGTCTTTCATCTCTCTCGCAGGTGATTGGTCGATTGATGGGATTAAAAGCCCTGCCAAATTCATTTACGCAATTAGTTTGCTGGACTTATAGCTTAAGCATGGTGATTATTGCTTGACCCTTCTCTGCATGAGAAGAGGCCTTAAATTTGCCCTGCCGCGAGACAGTATCATTAGTACCACAAAAATTCTCTATAAGCACAGGATGGAGCCACGAAAAGTAGCGGAAGCAAGTAATTGTCGCGGTTCTCGTGGCCACGATGCGGTGAGGCCATAATGTTCGTCTACCAATCATCACAAGCATTGAGCGTGTCGATGAGAGCGTATCTGATAGATGCAGAAAAGTGCTTTTTGTTATTACGTAAATTGTTACTGTGTTGAATGATTTTTTTCATTTTATGCGTTGGGGTGAAGAGAAAATGTTTTGATTTTTTCTGTAAGTATCACAATTATAATGAATGTGTCACAAGTGTCAAATAGATAGAAAACGAGAGAGAGAAGAAATTTATGGAAGACCTTCAGGAAGACACCATTACGTACTGATTGCATTTAAATTTGTGTTATACCAAAAAAACCGGCCAAGTGCGAGTCGGACTCGCGCACCGAGGGATCCGTACAAACCTCAGCTTAAAGGTATTATAGACCTGAGTATTTGATATGAATTTCAATTTAATACCTCTACGCGTTCATGGGGAAAGGGGTAGTAAGTGTAAAATTATTAAAAATATTTTTTGTTATGTGATGTAACTAAAAATTTACGGTTTGCGCAATTATACCTTTATCTGTGCTATAAGACGTTGCTTCGTACCAAATTTAGATATTCTGAGTTAACGGGAAGTACCCTGTAGGTTTTGATTCGCTTGCGAATGTCGAAATCGAAATTCGCGGCATAAACGGCTGTATCTTTTGATTGCGTTGGGTTTTTTTTCAAGGAAGTTTGGATTTACCCACAGCTTTAAGGGACAGTAGACGTGAGTAATTGATATAAATTTCAGCTTGTTACCTCCACGCGTTCCTGAGAAAAAGGGTCTTGACAGATAGACAGACGGACAACAAAGTGATCCTATAAGGGTTCCGTTTTTTCCTTTCGAGGTACGGAACTCTAAAAACTTTAAGTGCGTAAAGACTATTATTTTCTCCACCCCTATTCCACAGAGGATATATTTTAGTCTATCAAATTGGTTCGATACTCATAAAAACATAAATTCAGTATGGCGTTTATTAAATTAGTACCTACATCATGGATTTTGAATTCTTTTTAGGTTTCCCACCACACAGCTAACGGTAAACCCAGTCGGTTCCGTCCGAAACGTAGCAGCAAAAACTTAAAGCATTACAACATAAATTGTGCATCCTTTTACACCTATTGACTTCCAACTTCCTGCAATTTAAACAGCTGTTGAAAAAGTAAAATAAAAACAAAGTACACCAATACAAAAACCTAAAATATCGATCCTCTGAAGCCTTAAAGAGTTAAATCACGGATATAACAGATGGTCACCGCTGTTCTCATGGCCACAACTTGGTAGGGCCATAATGTACTGCAATTTACCTGTGCAGCGACTGTGATGGACCTATCACTGCATCCATGGTTGTTTTAAGTGTATTTTTTTTATCGTGAAAATAAAATCTATACTAATATTATAAAGCTGATGAGTTTGTTTGTTTGTTCGTTTGAACGCGCTAATCTCAGGAATTGGAATTGAAATTTTTTTTTTGTGTTGGATAGTCCATTTATCGAGGAAGGTTATAGGATAAATGACATCACGCTAAGACCAATAGGAGCGGAGCATAAATGAAAAATGTTGCAAAAACGAGCAAAATTATTCCTTTTTGAGAGCTTCCGTTGCGTGCGCCGCGTAAGTGATTAAAGTTAAGCAACAATCATGTATCTAGTGTAGATAAGGTAGGGTAGGTAGGGTAAATGGGAGGTAGGTAGCCAGGTTGACGGGAGCGAAGCCGCGTGGGACAGATAGTCGTTAATAAGGAAAAAGGTTTGTCGATTGTGGGTTTCATTTTTTTTTTTAGAAAGAAAGGTGCATACAAGATTATTTACATATCATGATGCCTTTATTCTCTGAATGAATAGGCAGAGTGCACTTGTATTATGCCCATATTTCGCCAATTATGTTTGAATTCTATGTAATTTCTTTATGATCAGGCACAAGTCCCGACTGACACCCGGGTACTACTACGAAAATTCCAGATGGAAAAACCAGTGCCACTCGAATAAAACCCAGGACTTCATGTCCAGTGAAAGCGCTTGCAACCACTTCTGTAGAGATAACACCAAGCTTATTACAAGCTTATTTGGGTCCATATATATGTACTACGTACTAGATTTGGCTATCCGAACACTCACTCTCTTCGACTGAACTGTACTGCAATCCGTACACCTTACTTTTTACTATGTTGAATGACAAGCGTAAGCGTCATGATCGTAAGTAAACTAAACTATTTAAGTGATCGAGCGCTGCGTGTTTTAATAGTTTGATTAGACAACATAAATATTTTAGCGCTGCAGCTAAATTCTAACTAACCAGCATTTGAAATATTTTTTTCATGAATGTTCTTGTCTGTCGTTAGAATGTATGTCAATATTTGGACCAGTAAAATTAGTGATAGCCAGACTGCCTTAAAAAGAAAAAAAAAACAAAAGAATGAAGTACTCATAATTGTCGTTCCTACCTATTTAGTACATACAAAAAAATAGTGTAACGGAAATGACAGCTGGTAACCGCTATTTTAGTGGCCGCACTGGTCTACCATAATGTACCAATCATCTGGGGTAGTAACCGTGGTGATGATCATCATGGACTATTACGTAAAGTACCAGAGAATAGTTATTTTGGGAGTTTTGTATAATAATACCAGCCAGTTACTATACCGTCCCACTGCAGGGCAAAGAACTCTTATCATACAAAGAAGACACAAGCATTCGGTAATTACCACACTTTCTCAAAGCGGGTTGGTGATTTCAAAATCACATTAACTACAAAAGCCCAGATTTCCTTACGATGTTTTCCTTCACCGATTTCAGCGATGTCCAAGATAAACTTAATTATTTGAAAAGTCTTATTACATGTTAAATCATAGCCTGCAGAACATTGTACAATGTTCAAAGTAAAGGGGGTTAACTTAACAAAATCTCTTATATTTTGTCAGATTATAAGAGACTGAAAAAATAGAAAATAATTATTTTGCAAGACAAAATAAATTAAAATATACAGATTCTACATACTACAATAATAAAGCCAAAAACCCGTTACAAAATTATCGAAATACTCATCGTATTGATGTAATAAAAGCTATGAAAAATTGTTGAAAATGCAAAAGTTTGGGTAGGATAAGTCCAATTTATATTTTTTATTACCCGACTAAGGCGAAGCAAAAGGGAGGGTTATGTTTTGACCGGTATGTGTGTATGTATGTACCTTTGTATATATGTATGTTCATCTGTTCCTTCATAACTTCTAAACTACATAAGATAATTTGACAGATGAGTATGTTATTTTGCAGAATGTATTGTAGGTGGAATACTATGTATTGTTGGTAGGTTCCTCTCAACACCACTATGTTTTTTTATGTATATGAAATACAATAAATTATTTATTACATGTAAGTTATTTATTTAGTACCCGATACATATCAAATAGTTTATACATAACAATTTCAGATGATAATACTTTTTAGAGCGTGATTTTTCAGTAGTCGGGTTTTTTTAAACTCTGTAAGTACGTCTGAATTCTATTTGCCATCATAACTTCAATTTCCATTAAAACTTTACTATGGAATATACTGCTAAGGTCCTAGAAGTCAATCATAAACCAGCGAGCTTTAAAAACAACAATACAAAACATAGAGCTGCGCGTGAGTCGATCACAATTCACCAGGGCGTTGACCCCTACTAATATGGCTAACGCCTAACGACTTATGAATGGGGTACCTACTATGTATTTTAGATGCGTTCTTTTTCTTTTTTTGAAGTCTGTTTATGGTCTCGCATGTGTGACTAATATAAGTTTTACTATAGTACACAAAATTTTGGGTGACTTAATAAGTTGGAAACAGAAGCTTTAGTATACTTCAGATGGCAGATAGAAATTAGTATTAGATTGACTAACATACGGTTAATTTCTAGGCAGATGATGATTGAGGATCATTTTGTTGATTCATTTTGAATTTGGGAATTGACAAGCTTAGGTAAGGTACCCAATACCTATACATAACTAAGTATGTATTTTGATTTAGGGGATAATCCGGTGTCCCAGTAAGTTTCTGTTGAACAGAATAGCCTGCCACACGAATGTAAATATCTATTATAGAGACTAAATTTCTAAGAAGTTCTGTGATCTATACAAAACTTTTGAAACTTTTCTAAAACACGGGTTTCAGCAAAAATAAGTTTCTTTGCCTGACCACAAAATATGGCAAATGATCGAGTATAGTTGCTGTGCGCTACATATCATAATTTTTATTCAACGTTTGCTATATCATGATATCTTCTTTCTCGTGCCTTCATCCCAATTCATTTGGGGTTAGAAGGCCTGTCTTTTCCCCCCCAGTGGGTTCCCGCATTGTCGAGGCGGAGGGGCTTAGTAGCCGTGGCTTTGTCACCCACGGTGAAGCGAAGAGGAATCCGAGGAGGGGGCGCTCGTCAGAGCTTTTGCCGATTAAGTCGACGGCGTAGTGACATCGCAAATGAAGCGGGCCGCGATGTCGTATGGGGCCTCCAATACCCATACGATATCACGGCTGAGGGTCGGAGGCGGCGGCGGGAGAGAAGTGCCGGTATAGCGATGCGCCGCTCTCGCCACCTTCCGCGGCCTGGACGGGGTCGCCTCCGTCTAATGGCGGACGCGGTGGCCAAAAAGTGGTAGGTGGTGGGGCCACTGACCTGACCCGTCACAGGGGGACTAAGGGTGCCAAAAACGGGGTCATCTGGCACTCATGTGCTGGTTTGGTCCCTGGGTAGGTCACGGCGTGCAATAAGGGTCCGGTGACGGACAGCTGCGGCGGGTTCGCGGTCAGTGCTAACGCGTGCCCGTGCTCCCGCCATAAGTGACACAGTAGGACACCGTGGAGTTTTAGTGAGTTGGACTCCAACATAACTGAGCTATCTCCCCGTGGTAGCGTAGTGTGCATGCAAAAAAATAGGCCTGTCTTCGTCTTATATCTGACTGTCTATATGTGTACGTATGTGTATGACATACATATTTTTCTTCCGTACTTCTCTTTTGTAGTCAGCTCAGTTCTAGCGATATCATGTTCACGCAGTTCATTCATCGCATCTTTTCTTTTTCGATTCCAACATTTGCTACTTGTCTGTCTAAAAATACACCCAGCATATGATGTGTCCATTGATTCTGCATACATTTGTATGTGTTGTAAGATAATATTGTCATTGTTAACAATGGGAAACCGAATGCTCAGACTGTGAATAATGCTATGAGTAATATGAAGAGGTACCGAGGCACGATGGTACAAATCAAGCTGTAATTTCCAGTATAAGATGACTTCCAATAGTATGGCATACCTATACAATGCGAGGTCAGCTTTACTGGTAATTTGTAGAAAAGAGGAACCTATGCCATGACGGTACAAATTCAGATGTAACTGCCAGTATAAACGGCCCTCTCATTGTATGAAAAGCCTATACAATTCGAGGTCAGCTTTTACTGGAGGAGTATAGCTTCTGTTATATTGTCGGTTTTGTGTCTGTGATGATATTTGTGAAAAATTATTGTGTTCTGTAAATAAGTGGTTTTGGCTAATGAGTGGATAATTGATTTTCTTTTGTTTAATGCTTGCTACTTTTTGTCTATGAATTTTCTTGTGTCAAATTCGATGCGACTTGTTTAGTCAAGGTTTAAGTATCCTTAATCCCAATGATACAAGCTTTGCACTCGTTTAAAATCTTCAAAAATGTCTGTTATGTTTTTTAATACGATATCAGCTGTTCTTCTAAAGCTAATGCGAGATCAACCAGGAAATTAAATCGTTATAGTAGGTGACTAGGTGCATCGTCATCACGTATATGAATTTATGTATTCATGTAAACCCTGTTAAAAACTTTTTTTATTTTAAATGGAGTTTCTTGCCCGTTCTTCTCCAAAACAATCTACCTTTGCCAACGGACAGTAGAATCAATTATTATATTTTAAATTTAATTGTCAAAAGTGCCGCTTAGTGGCCTAATTGCAATAAAAATCTTATTTTAATGTAACTTAATCCAATATTTATTATTTAATATGAATAATTTTTACGTTAATTTAAAATTTAGTTTAATCCATCAACTGATGTAGGTACCTATTTCTAGGTAATGATTAGGGAAGAGATTGGCTGGATGTGATAGGCCGCGGTTGCGTCTATGCCACACTGTCATTTGGGGTTTTTGAGACAATTTTAACCATCACATTATATATTTTTATATTTCTTTATATTATTATTTTAAGTATCTATTTTATTTACCTACGTCCGTGTGTCATTAGCGGGGTGCCAACTGAATATCAGCGCTGGGTGTCTGACGCCCAGCAAATATATATACATATATATATATTAAATTTTTAACACCTGTATATCTACCCATATTCTGCAAATAAAATATTTGAATTTGAATTTGAAATGCTGTGTTGGTGACCCTTTCGGTCTGGGCACGCCCGGTGCAATTATTTCTAAACGACGATGTTTGTACTTTTTTTTACTATTCTTCTCTGTTACTTTGTGATTGTTGTTGTTGTGTTGTGTCTATGTCGAATAAATGTTTTCTATTCTATTCTATCAAAATTGACTTTGACTTTTGACTTTGAACCTAGTAAAAACGTGTGGGATTGATCACGTGACCATTCGTGAAAGGTTCTGTCGGCGAAATGTTCGTAGGTGAAATGAATCATCCTGTCGACGAACAGTCCCATGCCGAATCAGTCATAGGAGAACGGTTGCTGAATCTTCGGTAGCGCAAGTCAATCTCATTCATTCTGGAATGTTAGACAATAATTTTCGCTGACGGAATGTCACTTCGTGTCCATCCCAAGGGGAGGGCTTTTTTTAGCACAGTAGCCTAAAAAATAGGCTTAATAAGTTGCCCAGTTATAATTACTTTTTACTGACCAGATATTCTTGTTCATTCCTTGCGCAGCGAGAATCTCAAATGTAGCGTCAAATATTAACCTACATTTTTAAAGCGATGTTCACTTATTTCCACGACTAAAAACTTGCTTTTACCGACTTTTTTTCTTTGTAAACAAAGTAATTTCATGGCACTTTATGTGTTCGCGCTTCAATGAACAATTTTTCTTATTAAAATTATTTTTTGACTGTAACTGAACAGCTTCAAATTGATTACTCGTGGATAAGCGTTAATGAGGCAAGTCAATTAAAATGTTTTCGTGACATTGTTTAATTTTAATTATTTGGCATTTGTTTAATGATTCGGTTGAGTAATTTGTACGGTGATTTTCTATTTTATTTGTATAATTTAATCGTTGATAGATTTAGGTCAGACTGAACACGATTTGACTTGAGTGCACCCGCAATAAATGAGTTAAAAGTCGTTAATGTTTCAGGATGAAGTGTATGATAAATTATGAGTTACTATAAAATATATTTCATATCTTAACTATAAGCGATTTTACCTGAACTTAATATAAGTTCCATACAAACTTTGTTTTGGAAAAAAAACTTCAATCATATTTGCCGTAACCTATGAAAAACGTGATAAAATGTTGTTTCCATAACCGCTGCCACATGGGCGGCACGCACATCTTTGAGTTGTACCGACGACTATTACCTTATTCCGTTTCCTCACTTCACAAAAGAAAATTCTATACATTGCTCAAAAGCGCCAACACATAAGCGACCACAAAATAAATGACCCGTTTCACATTGAATCTTAACGCCGAGCGTCCGTTTTGAAGTTGTAATGTTATACGGTGTTATTCTGCAACGGTTTACACCAGTGTCAAGTTTAATTATAAAAACTGTTGGTTTTATTTTTGGATGAATGAAAGAGAAAGGTATATCCGTTGCTCGTAATTTCACGGTAGTTAAGTGATTGAGATATCTGTCATGATTTTATAATGTTGTATCAAACATTTATGTGATTTCCGTAAGATACTCGTTATTTGTTAACAGACGTGGTTTAGTGACTTTTCAGCACAGACATAAATCTAACTAGATAATGCGAGTCCCTCCACCTGTATGAAAACCAAGCGTGCCACTTTTTCACAAACTATTTAAAAACAAATTTAATTACCAATCAAAGAAAACATTGCCAATGCCTCGGGCAACTTTTCTTATACATTCTGTATGGCTTAATATGGCATAAAAAGACATTTTTCTAGATTTCAGTGGATTTCCGGTGCCAATAATGCTAAATGAAAAGCTCAGATTACGATTATTGATCGTAACTTTACTCCGTTTTTTGGCACGCGAAGTACATATAATCGCGTCATCTAGTTAGATTTATATCTGTGCTTTACACTGACTTTAACCTCCTGAGCATAGGCTCTAGACAAACTTACATTCTAATAGCTTTACACCGACTTTAACCTCCTGAGCATAGGCTCTAGACAAACTTACATTCTACTAGCTTTACACTGACTTTAACCTCCTGAGCATAGGCTCTAGACAAACTTACATTCTACTAGCTTTACACCGACTTTAACCTCCTGAGCATAGGCTCTAGACAAACTTACATTCTACTAGCTTTACACTGACTTCAACCTCCTGAGCATAGGCTCTAGACAAACTTACATTCTACTAGCTTTACACTGACTTTAACCTCCTGAGCATAGGCTCTAGACAAACTTACATTCTACTAGCTTTACACTGACTTTAACCTACTGAGCATAGGCTCTAGACAAACTTACATTCTACTAGCTTTACACTGACTTTAACCTACTGAGCATAGGCTCTAGACAAACTTACATTCTACTAGCTTTACACTGACTTTAACCTCCTGAGCATAGGCTCTAGACAAACTTACATTCTACTAGCTTTACACCGACTTTAACCTCCTGAGCATAGGCTCTAGACAAACTTGCATTCTACTAGCTTTACACTGACTTCAACCTCCTGAGCATAGGCTCTAGACAAACTTACATTCTACTAGCTTTACACTGACTTTAACCTCCTGAGCATAGGCTCTAGACAAACTTACATTCTACTAGCTTTACACTGACTTTAACCTACTGAGCATAGGCTCTAGACAAACTTACATTCTACTAGCTTTACACTGACTTTAACCTACTGAGCATAGGCTCTAGACAAACTTACATTCTACTAGCTTTACACTGACTTTAACCTACTGAGCATAGGCTCTAGACAAACTTACATTCTACTAGCTTTACACTGACTTTAACCTCCTGAGCATAGGCTCTAGACAAACTTACATTCTACTAGCTTTACACTGACTTTAACCTCCTGAGCATAGGCTCTAGACAAACTTACATTCTACTAGCTTTACACTGACTTTAACCTCCTGAGCATAGGCTCTAGACAAACTTACATTCTACTAGCTTTACACTGACTTTAACCTCCTGAGCGTAGGCTCTAGACAAACTTACATTCTACTAGCTTTACACTGACTTTAACCTCCTGAGCGTAGGCTCTAGACAAACTTACATTCTACTAGCTTTACACTGACTTTAACCTCCTGAGCATAGGCTCTAGACAAACTTACATTCTACTAGCTTTACACTGACTTCAACCTCCTGAGCATAGGCTCTAGACAAACTTACATTCTACTAGCTTTACACTGACTTTAACCTCCTGAGCATAGGCTCTAGACAAACTTACATTCTACTAGCTTTACACTGACTTTAACCTCCTGAGCATAGGCTATAGACAAACTTACATTCTACTAGCTTTACACTGACTTTAACCTCCTGAGCATAGGCTCTAGACAAACTTACATTCTACTAGCTTTACACTGACTTTAACCTCCTGAGCATAGGCTCTAGACAAACTTACATTCTACTAGCTTCTGCCAGCGGCTTCGCCTGCGTTAAAGTCGAAAATTATCCCGAAGAAACATATTTCCGGGATAAAAATTATCGTGCTATTCCTGATTATAAAATGAGGAAAAGGAGGAGTTTATCAATTCGACTGTATTTTTTTTTACATTTGTTATCTCAGAACTTTTTATTGGGTGAACCGATTTTGATGATTCTTTTTTTATTTGAAAGCTGGTGTTTGTGGTCTGTGTGAAATGTCCCATTTAATTTTCATCAAGCTCTGTTGAAGAACTTCGGAGAAATACATCAGAACTCTTTAATAAAAGACGGCAAATCACTTTGGATAGATCCAATCGCATGTCTGTTTATTGTTTACATCATTTCATAATATAACATCACACTGGTACGCTCTAAAGGGGTACGCAGGTGTGAACAGTTCACCCTGGTATACTCTCATTGCATCGGTTTTGTTTAAGTTTCATGTCATTGGGTTAACCTATTCTAGCTTTACTTTGGGCACTATAACCTAGCCCATAGAACTGGTCCATTATGTACCACAACTAAAAAGTGAAAAATAAAAAACTTTTTTACAAAAATTACAACCGACTTCCAAACAAAAACACTACAAAGTGAAAAATAACTTCAATTTCGAAAGTCGGTGTCAAAAAATGAAGAAACGAAAACAGAAACACTGACTTCCGAAATTGAAGTTATGTAGTGTGTCCTCTACCCTTACACTTCGCACTCAAAACTTTCCGAACAACACTTTTCTCATTCCATGTTCATGTCGTGACAACCGACTTTCAAATTGTTGACCATTAAATGTGTAATTTTGTTCATTTTGGACCTTCATGAAGATCTTTCACAAATACGATATAACTGAATGTCATTTGTCAACTTCGATTTTGTGCAAATTGGACCACACAAAATGATCCACTCCATTCTTGTGTGGTCTGCTTGCAGTCTACAGGACCAAGTCCTTGTGTGGTCGAACAGGACCATAATATTGATAAATAAACTCATCCTGTCCTCTTGTGATATTTCTAGAGCAGTCTCAAGATTATGTGTGTTTGGAAAGCAAACCTATTAAGTAATAAGTGCAAAGTCAATATGGACCACTTAATTAAACATAATGATTTGCCTAGCCATTAACTTAGGGCCGATTTCACCAATGAAACTAATAGCGATTAGCTCAATTAAACTCAGTTTATGCAAATACAGACACATACAAACTACCAATCAAAACGCTGTATTTGCATAAACTAAGTTTAGTTGAAATAATCGCGATTAATTTCCTTGGTGAAATCGGACCTTAGGAGTCATTAGGTAGGATTAGTGTTGTTCGGTATAATAATAATAATTTATTTATGTTCAGACATAGTCCGTTTGCACATTTAAAAAATATTTTTTGGTCTTTATTCGGACGAAGTTTCATACCAGTCCATATCCTCAAAATTACCTTATTATATTATTTGGAACCGGTGGCAAATGTCGCTGGTTGCACATTTGTTTTTATTCATGCTCAAATTGTATGTATTGCTGTAGTGTGTAATAGTTTGTTATCCTAAGTAAATAAATAAAAATAAAAACGTGCCCTAATTTGCGGCTGTATCCGATTCGAATGAGATTATCTTTTACAAACATGTAAACAAACAAAAGAAAATTTAGAATTATTTAAAAATATATAAAAATTATATATTTTTTCGACCAGCATCTCTAAACAAAGTGCTCTGTCAAATGCATTGCAACAACGACGGCACCTCACCATTTTTAGGGTTCCATACCCAAAGGCTAAAAACGGGACCCTATTACTAAGACTTCACAATCCGTCTATCTGTCTGTCCGTCTGTCACCAGGCTGTATCTCATGAACGTTCACGGTTGTGTTGTTCTGTTGCCGCTATAACAACAAATACTAAAAACAGAATAAATAAGTACATATATTATTTAAGTGGGGCTCTCATACAACAAAAGTAATTTTTTTGCCGTTTTTGCGATAATGGTACCTACGGAACCCATCGTGCGCGAGTCCGACTCGTACTTTTTATTTTTTGTCACTTGTTTTGGTAAGGTATCGGCCACACAAACTCACAGTACGATAATGTACAAGACTCGTCTTACTAACGGTCCGGGAGGTTTTTCTGGTTAGGACAAGTCAAGTCAATCCAGTTAGGGAAGTTCTAGATCAAAATAAACATTACAATTTAAGAATCCTTTTTTAATTCATTGGTTTTATGAGTTCCTTCGGATTACAATTCTGCACTGATTAGCTTTTGAAGCAGGAAATAATTACAAATACGGATGAGTATCGGCAACCTAATTGCGGGTATTTGCCTGGGAATGTCTTCATTTACAACATTACTGATATTAGTATGGTCTATGTAAACATGTTTAATCTGTAAATAGTACATAACAAAGTAGCTGTCCGTGTACAGTCGACGTCATTTCTGTTTCTTCGCTAATTTACTTCGCTTTTACTAATAGAAGGAGCGATAAACGAGGAAGATTTTTGTATATAATTTGTCCCGTGCAAAGCCGGTGTGGGTCGCTAGTTGATTACAAAATTAGACTAAATAATTGTCAAATTGATAACGTTGGATAAACTGAAAATCTTGATCTACCTATCCTACTTTTCAGCCAGTATTTTTGGATAGTGTTTCATTAGGAAAATCTTAAAAGCAGTGTTCAAATATTCCTTTCGTGGTTTTTTTTTCAAAAACCTATTAGTCAACTTGCTTATTTATACTCATTTAAAGCACTCTTAAGTATAAGACCATAATGAATATTTCTCTAAAAGACCTCGTCACACACCTAAACAGGGGATCAGTAAAAATAGCATTTTTTTTACTAACGCCAATTTTGTACAACCCGTTCGCTCAATACAAAAAGTACCTAGAACGGAATCGATCCTGCGCAGTTCCCATCAAACGGGTGTCTACCGGATAGTGATCGATACTTGTCTGTGATCTAAATAAAAAAAAGTTAACGGGTCTTGTCTATGTGTGTTGTGTATGATCGATGGCTTATTTATAGGGCTTTTATGATGGGAAAAAGCTGATTTTTGGACTGATGTTTGGCTTAGTATTTTTATTTAACACTGAATCCCTTTTTAGGGTTCCGTACCCAAAGTGTAAAAACCGGACCCTATTATTAAGACTCCGCGGTCTGTCTGTCTGTCTGTCTGTCACCAGACTGTACCTCATGAACCTTGATAGCTAGACAGTTGAATTTAACAGATGATGTATTTCTGTTGCCTCTTTAACAACAAATAATAAAAACATAAAAAAAATATTTAAGTGGGGCTCCCATAGAACAAACGTGATTTTTTTGCTGTTTTTTGCGATAATGGTACGGAACCCTTCGTCCGCGAGTCCGACTCGCACTTGCCCGTTTTTTTTAGTAATTTTGTATGGTATCTTAAAGGAACTAATGCTCTTATCGAAGTGTCATTCTAGCGATGGCAATGGGCGATAGACTTCAAGTCAAGTCAATTCAAATATATTTATTCAACTAGGCCAAAAAGCGGCACTTTTGAACGTCAAATAATTAAAATTAAAATTTACATGTAATAAAAATTGATTCTACCTTCGATCACTAATTCGCCATATTGAAATGTAAGGCATTGGTCATGTGACATTTCGATGTACCCTAGTCGTGTTTGGGCTTATTGGAATCGTCTTAAGATATATTTTGGTTTTAAACTAAAAAGAGATAGATGAAAAAACTTTTTAACCAAAAATTAAACCGACTTATGAGCGTACCGGAAAATGGAAAACAATGGGTAATAGAGATATACCAAAGCCACCGACTTCCAAAGTTGAAGTTATTTTCACTTTGTAGTGTTTTTGTTTGGAAGTCGGTTGTAGTTTTTGTAATAAAGCTTTTTATTTTCACTTTTTAGTTGTGGTACATAATGGACCAGTTCTATAGGCTGCTAAGTGAAGCCAGAATAGTTTAACCCAATAACATGAAACGTAAACAAAACCAGTGCAATGAGAGTATACCAGGGTGATCTGTTCACACCTGTGTACCCCTTTAGAACGTACAGTGTGATGTTATGTTATGAAATGGTGGAAACAATAAACAGACATGCGATTGCATCTATCCCGAGTGATTTGCCGCCATTTATTGAAGAGTTCTAATGTAACTCTCCGAAGTTATTCATCAGATCTTGATGAAAATGGGACCACAAGACAACCTTTCAAATAAAAAATGAAACATCAAAATCGGTTCATCCAATAAAAAGTTCCGAGGTAACAAAAATAAAAAATACAGTTGAATTGATAACCTCCTCCTTTTTGCGAAGTCGGTTAAAAACCAGACCTGTCTATTTTGAAGTGTCAGAAATATGAAACATTAATATAATAACAGCATAATTAAAACACTTTTTTACCTTCCCAAGCTTAACAAGACCGACATACATTGTAAATTATTGAATTAAGTTATAAATCAATCTATATGAGCACATGCGGCCTTAATAGGTATTTATGTGATGTATTTAGAGCACACAGTAAAGCCTAATGTTGCCTATATATAGTAGTATGTTCGTGCCTAATGGGGCTACTTTCATTTGGACTTCGGAGTTATTCGAGCTTTGATCACAATTTAGGTTAGGTAGTTGGGTTTGATTGATTTTGGTGTTATGGCATCCAATATAGGACTTGTTTATGTTGCAAATCCTTGTGTTCAGAAAAAATAGTACATATCGTCATAAACTTATATTTTTAGATTTGACATTGTATGTGCATAATGCCAAGCATGTCAAACAGCATTGCTTGAAAAACTGTCATCTGTTCTGTCATCGTAACCAATGAGTATTTACCAATAAAGACGTCATGCTCATTTTATAGAAATAAAAACATGGCGATATTTTACTTTAGCTACCTACATAGGACCTATGTTATTTGGAATTTTATTTCTATCACTGAGTAGGTTAAAAGATCACAGGTATATAAATAGGACCCTGTTGTCAGAAGCGATAAACATACTGTTCAAACGTACGTTCGTGTCGCGGCCAGACGCAAGACGGACTTAGTTCACTCAAGCTGGTCAGCTTGTGTTTGTATTGCCGCGCAGTCGTCGGTAAAACGTATCTACCTCATTATTTATAACACCATTGATAGTAACTAGTTGACACTTAACTGCGCTGACCTATGTTCAAGTATTCATTCATAAAAATATTGAACAGTGTAACAGGAAAATATAATAAAGTTATTTGTACTATTGTATTTTCTGCAAAGAGCTGTCACTTATTTATAACAATTTGTAACTGACTTATAATGATACTAACTTCTGCCAGCGGCTTCGCCCGCGTGCATTTCGAAAATTATCCCGAGGGAACATATTCCCGGCATAAAAAGTATCCTATATGCTATTCCAGACTATAACCTATCTCTGTTCCAATCGTTTCGTGCAGATCCGTTCAGTAGTTTTTGCGAAACACACACACACACACAACACTCACAAACCTTTATTATATTAGTGTGATGACTGAAAATAAATCATATTTGTATTCTCTGGATACTAAGCTAAAAGCTAAAATTGAAAAGATATTCATGGATCTACCTTGTGAATGTTGGTGAATTAGGATCTAAACTGCGTTCAAAATTCAAAATCGAAACGGATGAAGCCGCAGGAAATACTCAGCTTGTAGAAACACAAGTAAAATACTTACAAGTTTATTTCCTCCTGTCACAATAATCCACAGACCTCGCTACCTAACCAGTAACATCGCGTCGGCGTCGTCAGTTCATTCACTATATCGTTAGTAAGCGTCGCACGTTCGGCTGCCGTCAGCTTCAATCGGCTATCTGTCACCCATCATGCATTGTCCACTGCTTACCTACTGTCTGACCGGGATTATAGTGTATTTATGAGACAGAAAATGTTAGAATGCGGTAAATATGTCTGCGTGTAGCCTAGTTTATTAAAAGTAAAACAGTGTTTGTCTTAAGGCGATATATACGCCCCAATGTAAACGCAGTACTGGCCGTGCGGCCGCTCGATGCCAAAATATCAATATTGAACCTACTTTTGAACAGTTTTGTTTACAAAATATTATTTGATTTACATATGCTATGTCAGTTATGAAGAAAATCCAGCCATCAATTTTTCAGTGTAAAAATATTTTTAAACATCCAAGTCGTTTTGGAGGAGTACTCGTATCCAAAAGTTGCTAAAAATATCGTGTTGCTAATTATTTTTTTAAAGCAAAACTATTTGTTATACGAAAAAAACATGTTTAAATGTACATGAAACAGTAATAAATATATATTTTTTTAAACCTTTTAACCTGGCCGTTACTAAGGAGTATGCTTTAGAAAGTTACCGTTTTTCGGCACTGAAGCGTATGTAGGCCCTTAAGTTTTTTTGATAACTACTTAAAACTGCCTTTCTGCAGTTCCTACCTGCCTTCTCTATATGGAAGACGCATTTGCCGTACTGTTGTGGGACGGTTACAGGCTGGTGCTATATCACTGCTAAAACAGCTATTTATTTGTTTGTAAACATTCTACCACCACCGTTCTGGCTCCATGAAGAACGACTGTGAAAGACCGTCGCAAAATATATTGACAAAATGTATCTAAATACATGTTATTGTAGGAGTAGAATTTAATTTAATTTAGTAACACCCGGTTTCTCACCACTCGATTATCTGGCTGTTAACGTAATCGACGAATAATCGCCGGTTAATTTTACTTTCAGTTTCTCGAAACCAAGTGTGACGAGCGGTTGACATTTGAGAAAAATCTCGAATTAATCACATGTTACAGCAATTTTGGGTTTCTGAAAACCTTTTTAAATTTTAATGTAATTTTCAACGAGCCTTACTTATAATTGTTGGATATTGGTCGATTATTTGCAGATTAAAATTAATATTACGATTTTAAAGGCTTTTATTACAATAAAAAGATACCAGGGGTCGGCAAAAACTATGTAATGGGTTCAGTTACAAAAATATATATTAATAGGATCAATTATAGTTGATAACCAAGATTTAAAAAAATGTATTTTATAATTATATTATAAAAAACTTGATACAATTATTAAAAATAGTTATTTTGTATGTTTAAAAAAATCAAAAACTGTTACTGACCTGGAAATCAAAACTTCCTCTCGCGCATTAATGTTGACCCCTGTTGTACCCTGTACTTAGTACTTACGAAAGGCGGTTTTTGGATAGGTTTGTCTTTAACTTGAAGCGGCCGGGTGGTGACTCCTCCAGGGTAAGCAGCACTTATCAAGGCCAGTTTTTGGATGGGTGACCAAATACTGACCTTGGTATTTGGTGGAAAGCGGGCTGACTTTAGGACGGTGACCAAAATGTTTGTGGTGATGGTCACCCATCCAAAGACTGAACTCTTTGGATGGGTCACAAAAAATATCACTCCGCTATGTTAAGCAACATCTACCAAGTTCACCCATCCATAAACAAGTGGTTATCCATCCAAAGACTTACTTTGGTTAGTGTTGCTTACCCCGGCGGGGTTACCTATCCAAAAACAACGGATGGAACGTGGTCACCCATCCAAATACTGACCTTGGTAAGGTTTGCTTAAGTTGGCGACTTCACCAACCCAGCCGCTCAAGATAAAACACTATTTATAGTTACTGATTACGTGAATGAATATCAGCTAGTGTAGCCAACCGAAATGAATTGATGCCGATTATTCAATGTAACATTATTATTATATCCTTTATTGAACTATGTTATTATTATTTAAATTTTTAAATAAAGCAATTCTATTTATTTTTAGTTATTATTATTATGTATTTTTTCGATAAGGTACAAAGAAATTTGTGACAAATTGTCAGCTAAATCGAAATGTAACAAGCGCATGAGAAACTGGGCTTACGTAAAACAAACTTTTCAGTAAGTTACATTCTGAGATCTCATCACCATTTTAATGTTCCCACTGCTGGGCATAGGCCGCCTCTCTGTGAAAGAGAGAATTTGCCTTAACCGGTTTATTGCCGTAATTACAGAAACAATTAAGACGCCATGTGTTTCGCGTGGATCCACGTTTCGGGCACTAAAGGTTAATCCACCACGCGGGCCCAGTGCGGGTTTGCGGACGTGTCATGTATTCGATTTTTTGGTTCTAGGACATGTTGGTTTCCTTGCGATGTTTTCCTTCACCATTTTAGAACACAAGGATTGCATTCATAGAACGATCTCTGGTGACGTCATTAATATACTACGCAGGGGCCAAGGACCCTAAAGGACAATTAGCCAATCAAAGCACGATACTAATCAGTATACTTAATAAGAGCCATGAATAATGACAGTTTTGTCATTGACAGGTCTATTTTTAAGGCAGGAAGTGTGTGCTGTCATTGATCAACTAGATGCAAGCAAATAAAGAATAATATTGCATTTGAGCCAGGTATAGCGCATATTATTACAACCAAAGTAATCGAGAAATATATATTAGAATCTTCTTATGTTGGAAGATTTTATAGAAAAGTATCAAGCCGATAGTGCTGTATTTTTATTACTGAGGTATGAATAAAAAAGTTTTGTATCTAACTTTCAATATTTTCTTTTTTCAGGTAGGCCGACTGCAAGCGGTATCCAGTTACGGCAGGTTTGGGATTGTGTACCAAAAATATATTTTTTATTTTTCGTTTTGTTGATATTCGTGTTTGATTCCACTAACAAGTATTTAAAGGTTTTGCTGGACTAATTTTGAACTAAAACGGAGGCCCTAATACGTACGGATTGTTAGTTAGCAAGTTGATATTTTGCGATTGAATTCCTGTGAAAATCCTTATTCTATTCTAGTATATCTGCTTGTATGTTTTGGATCACGCTAGAATAAAAATGAATCAAATACTACCTGGCGTAAAAACCTTGCATATTGAGGCTTGTGTCCTAGCTGTGGAAACGTGGTAATCTGGTTATTTCATGTGAGTTTAAACCAACACCTGAAAATGTCTGTATACCTACTGAACTTTTCAAGTGTTGGCCTAAACTCACACACATGGAATGACCAGAATTTTATAACTCAGATTTGGTTTAACTAACACTTTTTATGATATCCTTGCTTTATATTAAATACTTGCCAATGTCAAAGTCTAAACAACCTTAAACGAATCTACATAGATGACTAGTCCTAACTATAAACTCTACGTTCTAATACCTAAGGTGACAACGAAGTGTTTGCATTGGAAGGTGACATCGATATTATCGTTTCCCAACACTAGTTGCCTAGCAACGTGCCGCTATGTACACGCAAGGACGTGATTGTAGGCGAGACACAGTGGAGGTAATTCAGTAAGTCAACGGATTGATTTTTCACGTTAGGGGTGCAAGGTTTGCTGCTACGAGTATTTTGTATTTGCTTCAGAAAAATAATTACTTAAACCTCAACAAGTGTGACACCGCTCGATATCTCTCTATTTTTCACCTAATACTTAGTGAAGCTGTTCATTGAACGCCAGTTTACCCGGTCTTAGGCTTCCTGCATCCAACCCTTGCCTGCTACTTTGTCTATAACCCTAATTGCGTAGATAACTGTTTTAACAGCTCCAAGCGCGTTTCCTTTCATTTCTATCACACAACAGTATTCATTGGATGTTTTACGCTGTCGAATAGACAGATTTATGACCACAATTCAGAAGCAATGAATGCAAGCAAAGCACGCATGCGTGCATTTTTTTAGTTACACAATTGGGATGCTGGTCTACCAGGATCGTGGTCTGCTACGGTCCTGGCCCTAAACATTTCATTCTCCTGAGATTTTTTTTGTTTATATTTTGGTACGTCATCTACCAGTTGCCCCGAATTCATAAAAAAATAATAATTTTCCCAAGCCTGTTTTTGAAGAAAGAATTGGTATAATTTGGACTCCCAGTTTTATAATTTATTAAATACTTAAAGGTCACGTCAGACTTTGACACAAACTCACCATTTTCATTGCGATTAATACGTATAAATTTTATAACTACTATTAAACAGAGTTTACAAAAAAAAAACAAAAGATAAAAATGAAAATCAATCTGCCTAGCGTTTCGCCAAATATGTTGAGGTTGGTTTCCAGTCTAACAGGATTCAACGGAGTACCACTATTTTACATGGAGCGACTGCCTATCTGACCTCCGCAACCCAGTAGTAACTGGGTAACACAATACCCGAAGATTCGGCAAAAGATGAAATGCAAACATAAGAAAACTTACCCACTAATTTCAAGAGCTACACAGACTTAGCCTACTCTCTTCATTCCACTATGTCTTGGCTACCGTCACCGTGTGGATTAGTTTTGGTGTAAAAAAACTGCTTAAGTCGTCGCCAAATAGAATTGATGATTTTCTTCAATAAGTTTTTGTACAGAGTCAATGGTTGTTAAAAGAAACAGCAGTCGTGTTTAGAATCTAAATGGCTTTCGTGTGAATAGCATAGAGGAATATTTTGACGATTTTAATTCTTTGTATTTAGTTATATGGAGGTTAGGATAACTGGGTTTGTTTAAATTTTTGTTGTAAATAGAATGTACGGAAGAATAAAATGGATGATTTAAAATAACTTTTGAACTCCTGCAAACGGTCAAGTTAGGTAGGTCTAACTTCGAGAAATAGGTCAATCGTCGAATCCGATCGGTTGGGCAGCGTTCGGGAAGTTGCGCGGTATCTTCCCGTCCAACTTACCACAGTGTCTCAAGACGAAAGTCTATGACCAGTGTGTGTTGCTAGTGATTACATACAGGAACGAAACGTGATCGCTCTCAATGGGCCTCATCAGCAGGCTTAAAGTCATCCAAAGGGCAATGGAGAGGGCTATGCTCGGCGTTTCCTTGCGTAATCAAATCAGAAACGAAGACACTGCATGAGAACAAGGTTACCGACATAGCGCGAAGAATAGCCAAACTTAAGTAGCAGTGGGCACATTGCTCGCAGAACGGATGGCCGATGGGGCCGAAAAGTTCTGGAGTGGCGACCGCGAACCAGAAGGCCTCCCACTAGGTGGACCGATGACCTAGTGAAGGTTGCGGGGATCCGCTGGATGCGAGACTCACGGGACCGGTCAATGTGCCGACAATTGTGGGAGGCCAATGGACATTGGCCTCCCACAATTGAACAGTGGACGTCTTTCGGCTGAAATTATGATGATTATGATACTTCTACATTCTCATAATGATTTAAAAATCGGTGTTTTTATAAATGTGCAAGAAACTCTGTCTATCAGTTTGTTACCTTTTCACGTCTAAAGGTCAGACGGATTTGGATGAAACTTGACACATAGGTTGACGATATCCTAAATGAGGACGTAGGATACTTTTTGTCACAGGAGTAAGTTCCTTGGGGAATTTTCACTCGAGAAAAACTGCTAGCAGATTCCAGTTTTTATATTTCAACTCTAAGAAGTACACTCTTCTCTTAGGTCAACAATATATTTATATTAAGTAAAAGAACAACACAGCAGTGGCGCTCAGGTAGACATTTTTATATGAATTATAGCACTTCTTCAATAAGAATTATTATCATTTTTAACCCATATTTAACATGTTATACATAATTATATAAATGTTTCGTAATAACCAACGTGATACCGAGAAACATATGATCAGAAAAAATTAAGTTGCGCAAGAAATTCTTAAATAGAATTCTAATATTCCTAGTGAAAGTTGAAGTGTTCCAAATATTTCGTTCCAGTAAGGTAAATCGTAAAGCTTTACATAAAATGCCTTTTAGCTTTAATTTATTGAAGTAATTACGAGTTTATAATTAACTAGCATTTTCTCGTGGCTTTGCTCCCGTTTCCCTCTATTCCTCGGGAACAGTAATTTTATTGGATAAAAATTTGCCTCTATGAGGCACTATTGCTCGCAGTACGGATGGTCGATGGGGCGACCGAGTTCTGGAAGGCGCAGTGTTGGAAGGCCTCCCTCTAGGTGGAGCGATGACCTGGTTAAGATTGCGGGAATCCCCTGGATGCGAGACGCACAGGATCGAGCGAGGTGGTTACACTTGCGAGAGGCCTATGTCCAGCAGGAGACGTCTCTCGGTGAACATTATGATGATGATAATGATATGACACTCAGCAATAGAGTAAGCTATATATCAATAAAAAAATCGTAATCGGATCACTTGTTCCATAGATTACCTGCTACAACCATTAGTATTTTGGGGTGTAAATTGGACAGTGAGCTAAATGAGACTGATACTATTGTATATTCTGCCGACTTACAAAAAGTTATCATGCTGCCCAGGATAGAGATGTTTAAAACCGCTATTTTTACCCACATGAGAGTAGTTTATAACGCAAGTTTTGTGCCGACAAGTCAAGGCCGAAAAGGTTTGAGTGTTTTTCCTGTATTATGGTATGACGGGTTGTTTGGACGCTCCAAAGCCGAAATCATAAGTGCATACTACCAGGTGAGACCGGTCTCTGCCAGCAGTAGTGAGGGCTGGCAAAGACAGAAAACTAGAGGGAAATGCCATTCTTCTTGATAGTATAGAATGAGGCCGCTGAGCGGGATCGTTATAGAGCCAATCCCTCTCGGAGAAGAAGCGGGACTCCGGGGTCACGGGCGTTCAGATTGGGACTCTGTTCGCCCAGCATGTAACTCCAGATAAAACTACTGATCTATGTGCCACTCCAATGATCACGTGCCACCGTGCACAACGAGGCTCAGCAGAGACGCTTCTCAGTCTCCCCAGAGATGTGCCCTGATAGGCACTGTACAGAGGGGGTCCCGGGATCGTCTTTTAAGAGGTAACGGAACCCCTTTCATGTGCTGGTGATCACCGTGGTGGTTTTAGTGTGGTAAAATCCCACACTCCCAGGTCTCTTCGCCAAAAGTCTAGGGGCCTTTTAAAAGTATTCCATTGACGAAAAAAGGCTCTTGGAGTTCGAGTACTTCTCGAGTTTTTCGAGACAACAACAAACATTTAGTTGACTTTAGTTGACAATTGACGTGACCAGAGGGTTTGCCGTTTCTTCGGCCAAAGCATCAGCCATTCAACGTGGCAAAGCTGCCAGGGTTCTGAGCACTTTTCCAATTGAAAGCAATGTGCAGGAATTGTTTGCACACTTACAACAATCATACAATTTTACATTTATCGCTAGTATATTATTATCTGTGCATTTTAGCTATAAATGGCTGAAACAAGGCTCTATAAAGGTACCATTTCAAAACACCAATGGAAAAAACTATGAAAAGAAAATTTTCACATGTTTTAGGTAATCCATCGTAACTGGTACCTACGGACACAGTTCGTAGGCAATGCTTATAGAATAAAACCTTATTTAGTAAGGTAATGTCACACGAATCTAGACCACAATCAATCTTTACTTAAAAGGGAAATGTTTTGTGTAAGAAAAGTGGCGTTATTTATTGGTTCGACCTGTGAAAAGATGTTTTTACTTTTATGGAGGAAGAAAAACGTTGTGTGAGGACTGGTGATAGACATACAAAGGGATTTTAGTTGCTCAGATGTACAGGTTTACAAAACTGGTGATATGTGGGTGTATTATAATTGCATGTCTGCCTCACCCTTCGGGGAATATAGGGGATATGTTATGTTACGTTATACCAGGTTTTTGGATATTTTTACGAACCGGTTACGCACTACAACCGATCCGTCTTCGTGAAATTTCGGCTCGGAAGTAGCCGTAGTATTTCTTGTTGGGTAGCTTACGCATTACATCCGAACGCTATCCGTAATAATCTGTCATAATTCAGAACATTTTGAACTCGGAACTCACGGACACAGACGTGTAGACCGCCCGAAGTCTTCGATTCAATTACGAGTCTTTTTTTTTTCTAAATCGACTGATGTTTCCTAGGAAATGAAATTCAAAGAGAACTTACGCCATAGCTTAGCTAGAACAATAGGTTTTGCCCACGGCTTCGCTCGCGTATGTAAGGTATCCTATGTCCTTTTTAGGGTTCCGTACCCGAAGGGTCTAGACGGAGTCCTATTGCTGTCACTCACGTGTCCGTCTACCTGTCTGTCGTCTGTCACACAAACAATTTTTTTCCAAACATTTTTTTAACTTTCCATTGACCTATGGACTTGAAATTTGGTGATAATCTATACTTCTATACTAACAATATAATGTATAATATAATCATACTAATATTATAAATGTGAATGTAAGTTTGTTTGTTACGCTTTCACGCAAAAATTACTGAACCGATCATCATGAAACTTTGTACATATATTCTTGGAGGTATTAGAAGTAACATAGAATACTTTTTATTAAAAAATAAAATTAATGACTTCACTGCGAGCGAAGCCGCGGGTAAAAGCTAGTAATATTATAAAGAGGAAAGATTTGTTTTATGTTTGTATTTTTGTATGTAACCAATAAACTTAAAAACTACCGATTTCAAAAATTCTTTCACCGTTGGGAAGCTACACTATCTCCGGGTGACATAGGCTACATTTTATGCCTGTATTCCACGGGAACGGGAACTACGCGGGTGAAACCGCGAGGCGTCCGCTAGTGTTTAATGTTAAGTGTATTTTACTTACAAATACCAATTTATTGCAAAATCAGACTTTTCCTTTGGAATGGAACACAAAAGGTGCGAAGTCCGACATGCATTTGGCCGGTTTTTGTATCCCTGAACGATCGATCATCATGAAATTTCGCATACACGTTGTATGCGAAATTTCATGATGATCGATCGAGTAGTTTAGGCGTAAAAGCGTAACGAACGAACTCACATTTTGATTTAGAATATAACGATTTTACCCTTACTGCATGTAATCTTGAATTTCGTCATACATTCCTTGACAGGAATTAATTCTCATATAATAGTTGTATAGACGCAAAGCGATACAAACTCTAACAAAATCTATTAAATCTACCAGTACTTACCTGCCATACACAGTCACACAAAACCTCATCAATTAAGCCCATACAAAACTGACCTTGTCAGTCCCATTCAAAAAGACAATTGGCCAGAGAACTATGGGAATACGGCCCCGTCAAACACAATACACCATCGGACGTAGGTATGCATATTCAGAAGGAAATACCGGCGTAACTTCACGCTCCTTTATGGTTGGTAGTGGGCAGAATTCCAAATGGATTAGACGTGGATAAGTAGGGATCTATCCATTCATATTTGTTTACAGATTCGTGTAGTTCTTCCGGGGTAAGAGGATATATATTCACGAGCTGGCTGACCACCTGATCTTCCGACTGCACAGCATGATTTTCTACTTGTTTACACGTCTTTTAGTGCGCTTCTATTCTGATGTATTTTATATAAAAGATTTAAAAAAGAAATAGTTATTTTTTATAAGTAGGTATATCTAAACATATAAGTGTTGTATATTTTTGTAACCTCTTAAAACCCTTTATTTGATACCCCACACGATGGGATTGGAAGAAAAAAAATATTGGGCCCCTACGATATGGCGCCCAAAATCTGCCATTTTTTGAATTTTCCAATTTTAATGTAGCCAGTGACACTCGCAGGGTTAAGACGAGTCGATTGACGTAAGAATCATCAAAATCGGCCAAAGCGTTTGGTCTCTAGAACGCCACATAGGAACTGTTCGGTTTTTGACCAACCTTTTTTAAGAAAATATTTGCTGACGGCTTATGAACCTAAGAATATGTATGTAAAGTATTTGTGGGTGGAAATCGTTCGTTCCTACTATCTCCAAAAAGGCAATTGAACACCACCTACCTCGTCTCAACTCCCGGGTCAGCAGAAGACCTGCGGCGTGCACGGCACTTCATAGATAGGCAGTCTAGATGTACTCTGGGTTCAAAGGTCTTGAAGATCGCACACCACACGGTAGTGAGTCCACAAACACTAAAGATGCTAAAACGTTTAGCTTGAGACACGATCACAACTAGAGAGGAAGAAACGTTCATCCAGCTCAGGGCTCTAATTCGTACTTCACGCCATGGATATATAGAAACGCGACGTAGGTCGAGGGCGAGTTTAGTGATGATTTACAAACTACCCTCAAAATAAGAATCGAACATACCCCCAACCGAAATCAATATTATTGATTTCCATAAATGAATGATAAGTGTGGAATATGTTACAAAAATAAAGTTACTTAAACATAAATAAACTTATGATTATACATGCAGAGTGTGTTCTAAATGTAAAGTGTACACGGTACAGAAAAAAAACGAAAAATAAACTTAAACAAACGATCTATATAATATTGTGAAGGTAATTAATTTGCATAGGGTAATGGATAAACTTTATTTGTAGGTCTTTGGATTAATCCATTTTTAGTTCGCAGAGTTAAAACGCGATTTACTTTGTCGACACTATGCACCTTCTCAATCCGGGCTAAATTCCATAGGAGAGGCTTAGTTAAATGTGACTTCAGTAAAACTAAATCTCCAATCATTAAGTTAGGCGGAGTTGAAAACCACTTCGCTCTCTGCTGAAGAGTGTGAGGATAGTCAACTGACCAACGCCTCCAAAAGGACTGTGAAGCTTTCTGAACGACTTGCCAACGTGACAATCTATTTTGAGTAACGTCCTGAAAGTCATATTCTAGCACAGCTAATAAACTCTGACCTATAAGAAAATGACCTGCGGTCAACACTTCTAACTCGTTTGGATTATCCGACAAAGGACACAAAGGCCGTGAATTTAAAACGGCTTCAATCCTACAGAAAATTGCGCTTAATTCTTCAAACGTAAGTGATCAGTCACCTACTGCACGATAGAAGTGATGTTTAGCAGATTTTATTCCTGCTTCCCAGAGTCCGCCCATGCTCGCAGCGTTAGGAGGGTTCTTACGCCATTCTACATGACGTGACGTTAATCCGTTAGAAATTTGATCAGCACCAGTTTTACTACTCCAGAAGTTTGCAACATGGCTTTCATAAAGCCATGTTGGAACGGAGCCGTGAACCCAATCCGTAGCATCTTTTACGAAGCGAGCTGGCATTACTTCGCGCGAGCAAACATCGGCAGCGTTATTTTCATGCTGTTCACGTGAAACCAACAATTTGGTGGCACCACGGCAATTACTTGACTAACACGGTTAGCAACAAAATTTTTAACTTATAAGATGGCGTTTGCAGCCATGCTAAAACATTGTTTGAATCACCTAACGCAATAATAGAAACCTTAAAATCGTTTAAGTTTTGTACGACAAAACTAACTAGCTTTGATAATAGAACCGCAGCCTCGAGCTCAAGCCTAGGTATTGACAAAATTGGATTTAGAGGCGCGGCCATAGATTTACTCATCAGTAACCTAACTTTCACGTGACCCTCCTTATCTTCACTACGTAAGTAGATACAAGCTGCATAGCCACGCGATGACTGATATCTGCACTTGATTGAAGTGAGATATTAAAACATGGCACAACCACAAGCCAAGGCCTTGTTTTCAAAGATCTTGCATTATGCACTTTGCGACAAAAGTACATGGTGCGATAAAACCTACTGGGTCAAATATACTCGCGAGTAGTTACGACAATTACGACATAACCAAATACGCTGCTTAACGCGACTGGTACATCGGGGTTTACTATCATCTTTTTTCCATCGTAAATATACGGGAAAATGTCACCAGCCAAAATAATATCAATTGGCGACTTTTTTATAAAACCACGGATCGGCTAAATGTAAATCTTTAAAATCATCAACTACTTTTTGAGGTATTTTAACGATAGGCATGTCCGAAGTCAGCTGAGGTAAAATTACTGCATTTAAATTAAAACAAGAAGTCGTACACCGTGACTTTAAGTTTAAAGATACCATGCCATTATTCTTGACTAATTCGCCACTCAGGCCTAGAATATTATAAGGACACCTTTTAGCAGATAATCCTAAACGTTGAAAGCAATTTTGTGTAATAAAATTAGACTTTAGGCATTTTATCTAACTACCTACCAGCTAACATTCTGTTATCTTGATATTTATCAAGAAGACTTTGCCGAACGAGTTCGTAGTTATTCGCAGAAATAGGCACACTCTTTACAATATTTAATGTAGAACCTTTTGTGCATGACAATAGATAGTGAAATTTATCTATTTTTGGAATACTTGTCTGATTATGAACCAAAGAACAGAATGTCTCGAAAAATGTATCAAAATTTTCAATGTCCCCATCGAATGTAAAAAGTTCTAACTTAGGAAGTCTTGGTCTAGACTGCACAGAGCTCGAAGTATCTTCAACCTTATTACCATAGCCAGAAGGTTCACATTTCGATGCACATAACTTAACTCTAAAACTTTTCAATTCATGATTACGAAGGAATGACTTAGGGTCATATTCAAGTTCCTTTTCAAGAATTTAAGACTTTCAAAAGAAGTACGTAAATTATCAATATCAGCCACGTGCAACATAAATAATTCTTTCGATGCGGGATCCGAAATTTCCTTTGACAGATCATAGGCATTTTGCATTCGCTCAAAAATTCGTTGTTTTTTATTTATTAACACTATTAATTCATTACTTTGGCACGCTTCAGCCACATCTTTCATTTCTTTACTTCGGGTAACCGGTCGCGCCATTTTGTTTTATCTACGGCGCAGATGGCTTGGTCAAAGTAAAACGAACGAACACGGAATACTTATACGAATGTTTTTGCAAATTAATTACCAACATACCAAATATTATGTACGATCTATAAATATTATGTGTATGAAGTGTAAAGATGAAACTAATAGAATTAATATGACACTGACACGGTCAGAATCAAAAGGGACAAATGGACAGAACGTCTGTAATCACACTAACTACGAGTTATGTAGAAAATTATCTAGCACGGCTAGGGTTCATATACCATTCGGCTACGAAGGACCACTCTGGTTGTTCGGTTTTTGACCAACCTTTTCTAAGAAAATATTTGCTGGCGGCTTATGAACCTAAGAATGTGTATGTAAAGTATTTGTGGGTGGAAATCGTTCGTTCCTACTATCTCCAAGAAGGCAATTGAACACCACCTACCTCGTCTCAACTCCCGGGTCAGCAGAAGACCTGCGGCGTGCACGGCACTTCACAGATAGGCAGTCTAAACGTACTCTGGGTTCAAAGGTCTTGAAGATCGCACACCACACGGTAGTGAGTCCACAAACACTAAAGATGCTAAAACGTTTAGATTGAGAAACGATCACAACTAGAGAGGAAGGAACGTTCAACCAGCTCAGGGCTCTAATTCGTACTTCACGCTACGGATATATAGAACCGCGACTTAGGTCGAGGGCGAATTTAGTGATGATTTACCAACTACCCTCAATTCGATAATAAGAATCGAACAGGAACAAACATACATACATAGACTGATAAACACATTACTCTTCTTCGGCAGTCGGGTAAAACTCAATGACACACTGTCCGAGTTTGGAGTCAAACCTTAGACCTCATGCTTAATGGGGCAATGAGGCAGTCCAAAGCCGAGAAGCGAGCGAGTGACAACTAACTAACCAAAGTCGAGAAGCGAGCGAGTGACAACTAATAACCTTAATTAAATGATGGTGAAATAACTGACTAACCCAGTATAACAAGAACATTTTAACCGACCATATATCTTTTATATTTAAGTAGATATGTCATTATATCTGACAAAAACAATATAGTATCAATTTGATTAGAACGGTTTTAAGAACCAATTAACATATTTCATGAACCATAAAGTATGGCTATGTCTATTGGTGCATTGTCTTTGGTAAACGTCACGTTTATGTTTTGCAAACAGGGAGGCAGATAATAAGCAGAGATGTAGAGGGAGGCAGAGATGTAGATAATATTGTAGATGAAGTCTGTTATCGGTTAAACGATAAGCATCATAAAATGGCTGAAGCTACTATTAAAGACAGATTATTAACAAAAGAATATAATATACTTTTTGTATACCAATCTAGATCTGTGACCTTTTGGATCACCATGTTCGGTCTGGTACATTATATTTATCTAAATTATCTTTTGAATAACTATCCAAATAATAAGGGAAACGAAAAAAATAAAGGGCAGGACATATAGTATAAAAAACCGGCCAAGTGCGAGTCGGACTCGCGCACGAAGGGTTCCGTACCATTATCGCAAAAGGCGGCAATAAAATCACGTTTGTTGCACGCAATATAAATACATCATCTTTGAAAATTTCAACTGTCTAGCTGTCTTGGTTCTTGAGACACAGCCTGGTGACAGACAGACAGACAGACAGACAGACGGACCGCGGAGTCTTAGTAATAGGGTCCCGTGTTTACCCTTTGGGTATGGAACCCTAAAAATGATTTTTTTTTAATCACCATACTTGGAAAATAAATAGTACTATCATGAACATTTTTTTGTCCCTTTTTAGTGTAAACAAGTTTATTATGGCATTCTGGACTATGACTAAAAATATATCTAGAGCTCCTTACACAGGAGGCAATTGTCACCAGCGTTTATTTAACCTTAAAACTTTAAATACCAGAAATTCAAATTGCACCTCCTAAAACCTCTACAACCTATGGCTATTGTCTACTAATGGGAACGATAACTCACACGTAGTTTCACTCTTGATTTCTACTTACCTTACCATTAATTAGTTGGCGTTAAGTTGGTAGACATTTCAATGGTGGCCACAAGACAGGAGAAACTGGGAATCTTATGTTCTTTAACGTTTGTTTTGTTAGGTTGGTATTTAATTTGTGATGTGTAGGTATTTCGCTGAAGAAAAGATGGATGGTGTGGGGAATGTTAGAATTAGTTTGAAAAACGGTGATGGAAAACATCGTGAGGAAACCGGCATGTCCTAAAACAAAAAATTCGAACACATGTGACATCCATCAACCCGCACTGGACCCACGTGATGGATTACGGCCCATTCCCTCTCTCACAGAAAGGAGGCCTGTGTCTCAGCAACGTTAATAGGCTGATGATTTATTTATTTATATAAGTAAGGCACACCAACAACATATTTGCAATTTCATTTAAAGGGTTGAAATTAAATTAGAAAATTGTCCTGTGCAAACAGGTCAGTTACAGGCGTGCACATCGCTCATAGCTTGTGTTTGCCAATACAAAAACGTCAAATAATAATAATCTACGGGTTAAATTTGGAATTGGATTAAAATTTGCAATAATAAAAAATAAAATAAAATTAGCTTTCAAAATACAAATTAATGTAAAATACGAGTATAACATATAACAAATAAAATACCAGTTAGTCAGCGATAAAACAAAATTAAAATTATTACATCACAAATAAAAAAACAAATAAATAAAAAAATATCACTTTTTTAGAGCACAAAGGGTCGAGATGATGATTATTTGATTGTTGGTTTATAGCTTTCTATGAACGATCTAAATGCTGTGGGATTTGGGATTCAACAACTAGGTCTATTACAGTCCCCTGCAAGGTTTAGAATATATAATTTTATCGTAGTTATTATGTAATCCTTGATTTATCTCGCCTTTGCCTGCCGTATTATTCTCTTCCAACTTAGCATTAGCATCTAAAATCAGATGTATCTGGCTATGCCATGATTTCTTGCTACTCTAGGGCTTTGACTCAACTACTGTCATTATATTTAATTTCAGTGTTATTGACTGTAACTCCTAAGATTAATAGGTGCTAGTTTAAGTTTATGAGTAGCAAAAAGACAGCGACAAATTGGTGACTTTACCAAGAAATCTAATTTGCATGGAATTATAAATTCTACCAGAATATCATCTCCTTCTGTCTTAAATTTTTCTAACTATTGTGGATAAACCTTCATAAGTATAACCAGGGGGGTGACCATAAGCTCTTAGAGAATGGTTATTTTTAGTATGCGTAAGGGACAGATGTATATGACTTGCATACATCTGTCCCTTTTTTACAGTCGAACTATGATAGTTTTGTCACGTCAGGGTTCGGGAGTTGTGCATCTGCTTGATACCATTATTGTACATAGAGCTACTGCCTATCTAACCTCCAAAGCCTAGTTAGTAGATCACTATTTCATTATTTCTAACGTTTGCTTGTAACACTGGAAAATTTGAAACTATTAATCATATCCACACTATTTATAACCATTTAGCCATTCATCTTCTAGCCCCAATTACACGTTTCTCACTGCAAACATAATTAAATCAACTAGACACTGCATGAACCGTATTCATTGTTAAAAACGTTGTTGTTTCGAATAATTCTTCGTATAGTGTTACTAATTATTCGGATACCATCTACATGTGTGTTCGCACCTTTACGTGAAAGGTATGTGGGAACTATCTATTGTTTTACATACGTATTATGTACATTTGGTATTAATATATTCGTGTACGAAAATGGGTGGTTTGGATTTCTGTGACTCAAGAGATGTGAGTCAGAAATGTTTGTCTTTGTTATTTGTGACGGTTTGTATTGCTGTACTTTTAATTCAATGAATGCCATTAGGATTTTTAAAAGATTTTTTCTGTTTTGTTTTACTCTTTGAGATACTTTGTTCTTATCATCAGCTTACCCTGCTTTGCTCTACTACCTGCAAAAGAAAATCTTCATTTCAATAATATTTTCTTGCTCAAAAATTCATTCTTAATATAGTATCTTGTTGTATGTATCGTAATTAACGTTGCACCCAAAAAACCTCCCTGCGGCACTCAGACCAAATTCTAGCAATTTCGAAGCAACTGCACGCGAATAACAATAACTCATACATTTCAATACCATATCTTTCCCTTTCATCGTCATGAAAACACAATTATAACGCGAACACTCGCTAAATCACTCACAATTATAACAAGAACACGATCAAACGCTATAGTTAGGTCGCGTCTAGTGCGAGTTTGGTCGCGATTGGGTACCCCCAGAGCAACGCGAGTTACTGTAGCCATACAAAGCAAATGTGCTTTCACAAGGAAAAACAATAGACGTTTGTTTGCTGTCTAGGCCGTTCACGCCTGCTTTTAATAATGCGCAAATATGAACCGGTATCGTAGTGTAAAAATTTATTTTAGCAACTCCGAGACTACAGATCTAAAGTTAAAACATTTAATATTTAGATAATATGATAAGGTTGCATAACAACAGAATTGAACAATATTGACAGACGAACTTGACTTAGAAAACCACAGATAAGTGACAATAATGTAGATTACGACTCCGAGTTACCTACAGGGAGCAGCATGGTAAAACGGGAGTGACTGCTTATGAAACTACGTATATATTATGTTAGGCATTGTTTTACACGCCGTTGGTGACAGATAAGGAATCAGCAGTCCCGTGGTGCTAGGCACCGGACAGTCACTTAACTATAGATTTTAGACGCAAACAGAGGTTTAAATGTGCCATTTCACATGGCCGCCTCAGCATTCACATTATCTCCTCACCATGAACGCCACCTTAGTTGGCTTCCCGATAATGAACACATTTTACTTTATCACGAATCTGGTTACTTCATTTAGTATCATGGCCTGACGTGCTGACATGGCCCGCAATTAACTGGCTACTGTTACACCGAAGTGTTAAAACAATGAATATTGAAAAACTGGAAAAACAAGCTGACATATTGTATCCAACAACATCTTTTCTTTACTTTTTGACATGCGCTACCGAAACATCACGTGGTCAATCCTAAATATTTTGGCATTTCGAAAATCGCTACCACCGATAGAATTTCCATTTGTCTTGAGTTTAATTATCCTGCAAATAAGCGTATTTGAAAAACAAATCTATAATAAATATGAATTCATGTTTTTTTTTTAAGTTCTCCAGACTGAAGAAAAAATAAGAGCCAGGTCCCACAAGATCAGACATCTAAAATTAAATAGATTCCTTATAAACACACGTTCAAAACGTGAGACAATGATTCGGATATGCTTGCAACGTACGCCGAAAAATTTGTCGTTTTCTTATAATTAACATTCAAACAGTGCACTCTTTCGCTCATAGCTGAATATTTATTAAGTGATTTGTTTGTTATTTTATTCGTGTTAAATATTTATTAGCAATTTAGAGTACGTTATACGCTTTTAGAGACACGTCGTAAAGCTATAGCGCTTGTCGTTTTATGCATGGAGCTTTCTTTTGTAGTAGCACAGACATATCATAAAGAGTTATACAGTGTGATGTATTATGTTTATAGATGACTTTCAAATTGATCTTTTCGTTACGTAATCAGCTAACAAAATTAAAATGGTCTAGATTTGTGACCAATTTGAGCTATCGAACAAAATAATCTAAATGATGACCTATATGTAACGAATATAACCGTTAATGGATGGAGAGAGGGAGAGAGGCAGGTCAAAGAAAAATGAAAGGATTATGTGAAGAGTTACTTAAAAGAGAAGAGAGTGAGAGACAGTAAGATAGACGACAGGGCCATAACGGAAGAAGAAAACATGTTGCACAGATCCCAGGTAACATGACTGTGACAGGGGCAGTAAGATGATATCGATAAAAAAAATTAACTTAATCCCAAACAGAATTTCAACGTCTAAAACTTAGACAAAGACATCTTATGTATTATCATCCTAAGAGATAATTTCGGTGTGAGAAGCATCCAAACATTTCATATTTCACATCACAGTATGCTCGCACTTTCAATTACAATATTCAGTGTGATGTCCGCACTCGAATCGTCTGCGCAATACTCAAATGATTTGTGGCTTAGAAAGCTAGCCACATTATTTACGCAATTTTCTATTACTGAGCAAATATCGGTGGATATATGGCAGATGTGTTGAGCGTTAAGTGGTCGTAAAATATTAATCGTTTATTTAAAGGTCTTTCTCATAACCATAAGCGCTTAATCTGGTACTCTACGTGATGTTCTGTTTTCGTTGTCTTTATTTATTATAGTATTGTCTAACGTAGGTAACATACAGATGTTAATCTTTGCTTTATATTACCCTGTATCGATGACTGCTTGAAAGATAGGTGACGCTATTAAGATCTTAGCTATTACAATTTTCCGCCATATCAAAAATGTCATCACTGACTGAATTTTCAAGTCTATAGATGTTACGTGTTGTGTGTATGTTACGTGTTTTCTCGGATGTTGAATAAAGGAGTCAAATAATCTTCATTCAGTCGAAAGACGTGTACTTCTAGAAATCAGCTCCGAATCTCCATCTCCTTTTGGAGTGAAATGTATTAACAAGAACTACACAGGACTTGCCTCATTTTTCTATATTTGACAAAATGATTTCACAGCCATAAAAAAATTTCCATCTCCATTTCCCATCGTGAGGAAACCGATATGTCTTTGAAACAAAAATCTATCAAACCGCACTGGGCGCGCGTGATGGGTTAAGGCCCATATTCTCTCACAGAGAGAAGGCTTGCTTCCCAGCAGTGGTGAACGTTGAAAGGCTGATTGTATGCTTATGCTCACATATTCGTCAATATAATTTCAAATATCCCGAACACAACGATCAAAGCGAGTATATTACACAATTCGCACATACTTCTCAGTGATAAACGGGCGAAGCGCGCGCATTGAAGTGCGGTAGACCGTGTACGATGACGTCATCGCTGACGATGCGCCGGAGTCGCACTTTGAGCATGAAAGCGATAATGATGGCGGAATTAACATTAAACATTTACTTTATATCATCATTAGAATGGATTAGTGTAATAATGTTATAGTAGAGAGTTGTAAATCGATTTTAATGGCGAACATTAGTTTTAATGTAAAAATAAGGAGCTTGGGTAGGGAGGGAGATATTTATATGATTTTTATATTACTATTATTCATCGTTAACTGTTAGATAAGACTGATTTTTCGTTGTTTAGTGAACCTATACCAAAAATCTGAGGATTTTATGGCATACATATTCTTTTACTAAACTGTATAGCCTAGTTGCTTACCTACTAGCCCACTCATAGTAGCAATACCTTAAATTTTGACAATTCAACAATATTCGTTGCGTCATTAACATTTTCGCGTAAACAAAATTTTCAAACACATAGAGCAAATAATTACGAATTGCTTGCAAAATCCTTTGGAAGTTGTTTGATTTTGATGTGCAAATGAGGCATAAATATCTTGGATGTAGAAAAGATTTAGATATATACCAATTAAAATCAACATTCACAAATAAGGAAATCAGGAAAAACCTATTTAAAATGTGTGAATGAAAAGTAGTTGATTGCAATGCCTGCCTCAGTAACAAGTTATCAAGCTATGGGCGTTAATTATTTCCGACTCACGACTTTTATTGAGATAAACTGATCAGGTAGATACTTGATACAGATAGTTAACTGTAGTTAGTCATGGTAATAAAAGGAGTAGAGGAGTTACGTAATAATACCTAGAGGTTATTCTTTTACGTGGAATAGTATTTTATTGAATTTCCAATCCTCAATAAGTATCTTGAATGTTAAATAAAAAAAAAGTTTATTTTCTTCTGGACATGCCAATAATTTTAGCTATCCTACGAATAAATGCGAATATGAGTTTGTTTGTTACGATTTTACGCCCTGACGGCTTAAACGAATTGGATGAAACTTGATATATGGATAGACAAGATCCTGGATGAATGTGATAGCTAGACAGTTTAATATTTCCGTTGCCGCTATAACAACAATACAAAAAAACAGAAAAAATAAATATTTAAGTGGGGCTCCCATACAACAAACGTGATTTTTTTGCCGGTTTTGCTATAATGGTACTGAACCCTTCGTGCGCTAGTCCGACTCGCACTTGGCCAGTTTTTTCTTAATAGCCGAGTGTAAGAGCCACGGAAGAATCTAGCTTACAATAAAATGACACGCAGTCAATCAAACCCGTAGTTACACAAATTATATTCCAAAAATAGACATTACATTACACCTTACTCCGCTCAAATTACAACACAATAAACTAAACACAGTAAATACCTCTTTATATTCTAAGGCCGATCTTCAAAAATCTCAAGAACATCTTTTCCAAGAAGGTATGAGAAGGAATACCACTGATCAGTGAGCCATGGGAACGTGGGTCTGATTTAAATATTCATACTGTTACGAGAATTGGTGTAGGCAGAAGTGGAGGAGGACAGGATGTCGAAAATATTGAATTAAGATTAGTTATTGGGTCTTAGTTTTTGGTTGGTGTTAATATTGGATGTAGTAATTAGGATATAATGATAGATGGTGTGAAACTGATAAATTGTTATGAAACTGATGTCAGGGTTAATCAAGTTAAAATTATTATAAAATGTATCATAAGGGAATTCAAGGGAACAATTCCAAGAAGAGAGAAAGGAGATTGAGAAGTGTGTTAAAAGATAAGAAAAATAACATAAGTTATGAGTTTAAACATTGACGAAACAAAGATTAAAAAAGAATATCCAACACTATAGAATATTATAAGAACGAAAGAAAATTTTCCACAAGCAAATTAACGAAGGTGGTCAATGAATTTCAAATGTGTTCTATAGCTTATTTTAAGTAAGGTCAATCATGAAATCAATAATGCTATTAGAGTTCCCGATACTGACGTTATTATTTATAACTAAATTGGACAGTATCAATTATTTATGTATCAGCCGAGATTCTTATCTGAGATAGTTATTTACGTACTAATAAATGCCACCCCCGTCACCAAAAAGGCAATGGAGAGGGCTAGACTCGGTGTTTCCTTGCGTGATCGAATCAGAAATGAAGCACCAACGGAAGAACCAAAGTTACCGACATATCCCGAAGAATTGCTAAAGGTAAGTGGCAGTGGGCAGGGCACATCGCTCGCAGAACAGATGTCCAATAGGGCTGAAAAGTTCTGAAGTAACAACCGCGAACCGGAAGACATTGCGTTGGAAGGCCTCCCTCTAGGTGGAATGATGACCTGGTGAAGGTTGCAGGGATCCGCTGGATGCGAGAAGCACGGGACTGGTTAATATGGTGACACTTGGGGGAGGCTGGAGGGGAGGCAGGACCAGCAGTGGACGTCTTTCGGATGAATAAATGCATCTTTTCGGAAAAGATATTCTTTGAAAACGGTTAACCCTTTTGTCTATCAGCGTAAGTAAAATTATTTAGCTTCCAAAAGATGAACAAGGCATTATATCGATGATAACGATTGTTAAAAATTTCAAATGTATGGGAAAGACATGGCACGTGGTCACGTGGCCCAAACTCAAGGAGCCCAATATCTTACGCAATTTTAGATTCTAGCTTCTGCCAACGGCTTCGCCCGTGTGAAAACTGTTTTATCATCCCAACGAAACATTATACCGGGAAAAAAAGTAGCATATGTTCTATTCCAGACTATAATCTATCTCTGTGCCAAATTTCAACCCGATCCGTACAGCCGTTCTGGCGTGATTGAGTAATAAACATACATCAACACATCCAAGCTTTCGCATTTATAATATTAGTGAGATAAAAAATAGTCTAGAAGTAAATATTTTTACTAGTATAAATTGATCAATCTGACGAACAAAACTCCCTAATAACACTCTGGTCTGGCCAAAACACCAAAGAGTTTCAAAACAAAACCCATCAAATAGCCATAAAGGCTCCCGAACTGAAACAACAATGATAACTAAATAATGTACGGAACCAATCAACTAGTAATCGTCCTTGTAATATTAACCAGTGTTTACACAAAGGCTCTTCCGATCAATATTGTTAATGGGTCTGTAATGGACGATATGGTTACTGTGGTTGAGCTTTTTTTATTTGGCCACAGCTACATAAGTAATAATGATAACTTAAAACAACATACAACGTAATCATAATATGTAGTATCTGTAGACATTTTAACAGTAATATTTAAATCTTAAAAGCCAAGCCAAAAAACATCTGTTCGTAAAGAGGACTCTAAAATGCATACTAATATTTAAAATGCGAAAGTTATCGGTCTGTCTGCTTCATTGTTACATTTCCATGCCAATACCACTGAACCAAATTTGATGAATTTTAGTATAATGATGATGCCACCTAGACGTTTACAGCCACAGCTACCGCATTCTTTGGCTCCTCATTGTGGTTGCGAGCTTAGATTTGCTGCTCTGCTTTGTGCTATCATGTGGCTTACATATCCACCTTCAAAGCGGGCATGTCAGAGTTTTTGGCGGGATTTTTTCGAGTGAAGTTCAGCGGCTGTTAACATTATTTGCAAATTGATTCCTAGTAGATATTGTGATATAAAATTGGTGTAGTTTTGTGTCTTAACAGTCTACACAATTGGACAATATGTGAAATCATTGACAGAAGCGATCTCAGGATAGTGGAATTTTGTTGTAGTATTGAATACCTCCGCAAAGCATACTGGGAAGGCTGACTCGATTATTTTGCTGCCAAATACTCCAAAAAACATTTGAATCTGTTACATCCGCATTCTAATGCATACTAAAGAATGTTAAAATTGCACTGAACACTAGGCAGCATGGTGTCAGACCTTAGCCTCTTCCGTAAGGAACTAATAATAAAAAATAAAAAAGCGGTTATGTCAGAACACCGGTGATAACGTGATAAGTAGTAGCTGTTTAGGTCTAGCTTTAAGGCGATATATACGCCCCAATGTAAACGCAGTACTGGTCGTGCGCCCGCTTGATGCCAAAATATCAATATTGAACCTCCTTTTGGGCAATTTTTTTTTGCAAAATATTATTTGATTTACATATGCTATGTCAGTTATGAAGAAAATCTAGCCATCAATTTTTCTGTGTAAAAATATTTTTAAACATTCAAGCCGTTTTGGAGGAGTATCCAAAAGTTGCGAAAAATATCGTGTTGCTAATTATTTTTTTAAGGCAAAACTATTTGTTATACGAAAAAACCATGTTTAAAAAATAATGTACATGAAACAACTATAAATATATATATATTTTTCAAACCTTTTAACCTCGCTGTTACTAAGGAGTATGCTTTAGAAAGTTACCGTTTTTTGGCACTGAAGTGTATGTAGGCCCTTAAGGTCGTCACGTTTTAGTCCAATTCTGACCTCCTCTTATCCTCACCTGCAGCTGCACACGACGTTTTAGTATAGAGATTGATTGAACAGGTGGTAAGGACATAAGATTCTATCCCAGGACCGTTCTCTTGTGATCATTTCTGATTTTCTTGCGGATGAATCCGCTGGTAAAAACTAATAGGTATTGTATGAAGACTTTTGGTTTTAGGTAGCATAGGTCTGTAACAAGTGCATTATTTCAGCAGAGAGATGTCCACTGTTGAACATAGTTAGGTACCACCTACCTCCAGGTTGTTTCAAATTTTCATAAAAGACTTCTCTTTCTTTTTCAAATTATATTGGAGTTGTCTTCTAGTCTAACCGGATACAAAGAAATGAAAAAGACTGCTTGACGAATGTCTTTTCCGTAATTCACATCAGCAACAGTGTCAGCCTGCTAAAAAAGATATGTTACTCATATAAATCTTTACAGTAACTGCTGGGAACACTGTCCCGATGTGGCCGATACCCGTACCCAATGCAAGTCTAATGAGTTCATCGCAAACAATACATTATGTGTTTTATTATAAGATTCAACAGAATCTCTCGATTCAATCAAATGGTAGTAGATTCTGCCAAGAATTACAAGCTTGAGATTATAGTAATTTGTAAGCCCTATTGTTCAAGTGTGATTCTATAAACCGTACGGGACTCTGTTTAGAAGGCTTTTCTCACGTTTTGTCTTCAATTCTTAGCTACCTTTTGCCATTGACTTCATCACTTATTTCTTCATCAATAAGTCTGGTCAAACTTCACTCCTCCTTAAGGCATGGTTTCTGAAAACTCCATTTATATTTCTGAAATTCATGGTTTTATATGTCTTGGATTATGTGAACGGCGAGAAAAAGGTGACTTTTGAGATAACGGCTATGGCACACCTGCACAAAAAACTTAACTCAGAGTTAGTTGCTAACACGAGGTTAAATTAATAGTTTATCATACAATATTGTCGATTTAACCTTGTCTAAGCTACTAATACTGAGTTAAGTTTTTCAGGCAATTGCGCCTTAACCTCATATTAACGACTAACTTTGAGATAAGTTTTTCGTGCAAGCGGGCCTAACAAAGAAAAAAGTATGGAACAATGTGAAATGGTGCACCGACCCTAAATAAGGTCAAAATAATTATGGTGATGATGTCTGTTTTGCTCCCTTGTCGTGTCTAATACGACAAGATTATGTAGATTCAACGCATTTGTGCGCGCGGTGCCATGTGTGGATGCTCTGTGCGTGCGCTTGTAATTATACATTATACATTTGTGTGGCAGTGACGCGGCAGTCGTCATCCAAGCAAACAATTACCACCCACACATGCTTACCCACACATAGAGCCGCGCGCAGCGATGAGTCGAACTATCCATACCTAGGCAGTTCACATAATATCTATTTTGATTGAAAAACTGCAAACAAAATGGAAAGTTGTTTGAAAAGTTGAAAACATGATAGATATTGTCATTATAACACTTTGACAAAGAATTCAGGACCATTACCACAATGTAAGGTCTACATAACCGATAGAAAATACACACAATTTACGAAATAACATGTTCACATTTCCTTCAATATTAAAGTTTACGATGCGTTGCGTTCGCTGTTAGCTGTCAGCGAGGTAAGTGCAATTTTCACAAGATAGTAAAATCGTGATGCAAGTGAAAACACACTTTGTTCCAACGTGTTATATTTTATTGTTTGAAGTAGTCAATGATAGGTTTTACGTGTGAGGAAATGCGTTTTTAGGTTAAGGTTATACTAGTCGATCGTTCTTCCATACAAACGTAGTCTTACTCCACTGTTTAACGATGTACGTTTCAAAATAAAAAATGATACCAATTTATACCATCATACCAATTTGTATGGAAACAAAAAGTAAAAAAATAAAATATTTGAAAGTTATGAGCGTCGAAAGTTCCATATTTCAATAATTTTAACGCATCTTTGGGCGGAAATAAATACCATAAGAAGAAGGAAAATTGCAAAACGGCCTCCATACAGGTATAGATTAGTGGTTCAACAGCGCATATAATTTTATTTTGAAAATATACATTTAGTTGTTTTTTCATGATATCTAGACTCTCTGTCTGTTTATAAAATTTCGCGCGCTCGTTTTCGTCCTAAATGATCATCCATTTCGATACAAATTTGCAAATGTGCTAATTTGTACGCGAACTAGCTTCTTACTGCTCATCACAGCATCTATCTCTTTCGCACGTGTTGTCTGTTGAGATAGTATGCATTTTAACCTCGCGCACAAAATAGTTCGTGCCGTCGGCTAGCGGAACCTTAAGAAAGAATGAGGAAAATGTTAACATTTTAGCGGTTTTATTTTGTTATTTATCTATGTAGCATCAACGACTCAAGCCTCACATACCCTTACAATATTATTGTGCAATATTGGCGATTGCGCAATACAATTGAACGTCTAGGGGTTGTATTGAAAAATCAAACATATGCATGAGGAAGCTTTATTTTGATTGCGCAATCAATATTGTGCAATCATATTGTAAGTGTACGGGACGTCTAAGGACTTGCAACTATTCTAAACGCAATTAATATATTTTATAGGTACGATTTTTAATCTCTAGAAGTACTGGTCTGATCCGTTAACGAAAATTCTTTCTTTTTTTGCTGAGATAGGACCCTTTTTGGGGCACGGGGTTTTTTATACCTTTATTTTTTAAATTGTTTAATTTTTATTTTTGTGTCCGTGGCTAAATAATAACAGCCGCATGAGTCGATCTGCAAAGATAAGCAACGCTAGTCGAGGTCAGTCCGTGGATGGGAGACCATCTTTAATTAGCAAGATTCCTCAGTGCATGAGAAAACACGTTAAGCCGTTGGTTCTGACTGTCATTTGATGATCTTTGACAGTCGTTACGGGTAGTCAGAACCTGAGATCTGACATCAGTCTTGCCAAGGGGTATCGTGTTACCCAGTTACTGGGTTGTGGAGGTCAGATAGGCAGTCGTTCCATGTAAAACACTGGTACTCAGCTGAATCCGGTTAGACTGGAAGCCGACCCCAACATAGTCAAAAAAGGGCTAGGCAGGATTTTTTATTTTGTTAATTTTTCGTGTCTCCTGACCGCGTCACAAATAAATAGGTACATTTTCTTTCTTTCTTTATTTCACTAAGAGAAACATATACTGGCATAGGCAACTTTTTATCCCGAAAAACCGGCTAAGTGCGAGTCGGACTCGCGCACAAAGGGTTCCGTACCCAGGGTGGCGTCAACTATTTATGTATGGGGACACCCTTTAATTTTCAACCTTTTATATTTTTTGCCATTTTTCCTTTATTTAGTTAAAATTTCGAAAAATAAAAAAAATTGAAAATTAAGGTAAATTTTGGTACTTTCAAGTTTTCGCTAAAATCTAAATTTGCCCATATAATTTTATCGTTTTGACTCAGAACCTTGATTTTTGTACGACTAATAGGAACTATATACCTCAGTATCTGGTATAAATTTCAACTTCCTAGGTCCACCCGTTCCTGAGAAAATCGGTGGTGACACACAGACAGACAGACGGATAGACGGACAAGAGAGTGATCTTATAAGTGTTCCTTTTTTACCTTTTGAAGTACGGAGCCCTAAAAAGCACGGTTCCTGTGTCACGGGTCACGGAAGCGAAACCGCGGGAAAAGGGTAGTCCACAATATAAGCGGACAAAATCATGGGTTGGTAATTTCAACTAAAACTGTGAAATCACTAAAAGCCAACTGCTAATATATTTTAAGTTCGTATAAAAGCCTCCAACATATCTGCCAGATTAAAGTAACGATATTGGTCGAGATAAGTGCACGAGTCTTTAAAATATAGCTGTCATCCGGTGTATCGGTCACCCATCTAATGACTAACCTAGTTTGGGTTGCTTAACTTTACTGAGTGAAGGAAGTATACTAGTATGTATGTGAATAATCACGTTGTGTTTAAAATGGAACTAACTAACGTAAGGTTTCAAGCAAAACGGGATCAGTGAGCAAAAACATTTTGTTTTCCATATTCAGGACTACTTTTTCGAAAAACTTTTTACCCAGCTGCAAGGAAAGGGTTATGTTTTTCGCGCGTATCTTGTATGTATGTAATATTCTTTATTACCTCATATCTTTCAAACGACTTGACGTATTTTTTACAATTAAGACATTGTTAAATAGGTCTTGATCGCCCAAGTGTTCTTAGATAAGTGCCGTTAAAAAAAAAGAACATGGATTTTGGGCGCCATATTGTGGGGGTTGCATTTTTTTTCTCTTCCAAACTCATTGAGTGGGATAACAAAATGAGAGGTGATTACAAAAATATGTACCACTTATATTTATGTTTAAAAGTCATTCGAAAAAAAAGTATAACCAAAAAGTTGTAAATAAAAAAAGTTAATAAAATCAAGAAACCCGACGCAAAGATAGTCGGAGGATATTGATAGTATTGGTCAGCCAGCTCGCGAATATCGCGATTTTCTTCTTGTTAACATCTTTGCAGTCGGGTTTTTTGATTTTATTAACTTTTTTATTACTTTAGACTGCCTCGTTGTAACAGTGTTCGCAAGGGCTATTGTTGAGCGCCCTGGGTTCGATTCCTGGATCCGGAAAAGTCTTGTTGGGTTTTCCCAATTCTGGAATTTCTCAATGGACCTGCCATTGAGAAATTCCAGAATTGGGAATGTTGAGTGTATAATCCAAGAGATCCATTGTAGATCTCTTGTATTATACACTCAACATGAAGTACAAAGCCATTAAGAAAACTTTTTCTCTATTATTTTTCCATTACGAAAATTCCCCTCATCATATATTTAAATTCGTCAAACAATCCAAGCTTATAAAATAGCTGTCTATCAACGATCGATCAAATCAGCATCAAAGCCTAACCCCTCATTGCAAAACCTACTCTAATTTCACAAAATAAAGTCTAATTTCACAAGTCTCGGCAGCTTGCGCACGCGCCGATCCGTGAGCGCATCTCGGCACCGCATCTATGTTTTTCGCAACGACACACACAATCGTTACGGTCGGGTGGCATACAATATGTTGCATAGAAATTGTATTTCAATTTTGCTGTTTTGTAACTGTTTTCATTATTTATAGATACATAATTGTAATATTATGTGTATACTATTGCCCGCTACTTCGTCTGTGCAGCATAAGTACTTAGAATAATCTATTTTTTCTCTAATACCTTTCAATACTACCCCCAAGACTTGAAATGTATTGCGCGATCCTCAATATTGCGCACTAATGTTGTAGGTGCGGCCGGCCTTTCTTGAGAAATTATTGGTTCACCGTACACACTTCCACCCCCCTTTCCACACCTCATGGATGACTTCTGGGATAAAAAACTATCCTACGTCCTTTCCAGGCCATCAAACTATCTCCGTCCCCATCAAAATCGGTTCAGCGGTTTGAACGTGAAAAGGAAATACAGACAGAGTTACTTTCGAATTTATAATATTATTATATAAGTATAATAATAATGAGTTTTAATAGTATGTGTATTTGTGAAGTATTGTATGTTAGTTTAGTGGGGTTGCGGTGTCTGAATAGCTGTCTCTTTGTAATACATTAATAATAATATTACATTGGATTTTGTTATTGCAATCATTTACGTAAATGTTATAAATATTTCAAAGTAGGTTTCCTTTGTATGTTTTACATTGCTCTTCATGATTATGATGAACTAGCTTCTGCCAACGGCTTCTCCCGCGTGAGAGTCGAGAATTATTCCTAACTATAATCTATGTCTGTACCAAATTTCATCCAGATCCATCCCGCCGTTTGAGCGTGAAGAAGTAGCAAACATACAAACACACACACACACTCACAAACTTTCGCCTTTATTAGTGTGAAACAGAATATTATGAACGACAAATCTACATTTATGTACCGGAGTGGAGATTCCTGAAAACTTGCGAATACGAGTACGCGGCACTTATCTAAATGAGAACACAATAAGCTAAATGACATCGGAAATAATCAATAAAAAAGGTTTTAAAAACAAGCTAGCTAACCGTTAAATTGTCATCTAAACCAAACCTATGTAAAATTTCAGCTCAATCGGTTGGGAAAACTGTTGCAAGATTTGACCCATACATATTAAAAAACTAATTTACTAACAAAGGAAAGTTACACACTTTAATAAAGAAGCCTCTCTGATGACAGATTGAGACTCCTTCTTTGCACATTAATGACTAAGGATGCAAATCTTTGGCAACATCATCAAGGGATTGCTACGTACCAAACATTAGATTACACACAACTCTTTTATACGCACAAACAATGGGTCGTACGCAACCTCCTCCCAGCGCTATACATTCGTTCCGCCAGTGTGTCACTGCATATTTCACAAGTTTTAGTCGTATCACCAAGGAGTTCCCATCAAATATTTTTTGTAATGGAAACCTTATGCGAGGCTCACCCGACTGCGGGAGGGAAATGTTTTTTTAAGTACCTATTTTAAAAAGATTTGATTCCAATTTTTACTTGTCTGTAGCAACGCCCGCTTTAGCGCATGCGCGGTTAATGCGGTCATTTGCTGGGTTTTGGCGCCTTTCATACGTTTTGCTGTACTGAATTTTTCTTACCCTTTTGACTTTTTCTTGTAGGTTCAATCCCAATGTATGAGTGAAGATAAAATAGTGTATGAAACTGCACATAGTATTAAAACATTCGTGTGATACTTTTAAAAACCTCGACTACGGCTCGGTTTTTAAACACACACTCTTGTTTTAATACCATATATGCAACAGTTTCTTAAACTACTATTATCATTTCAGTTACATTCCAAAGTCTGGGCTTAGGTAATGACAAGAGATGAATAATGTTAGTTAAATAACAGTAATTAAGTTTCGTCGTGCACTACGAAGCTCAGGGGAGACGCTTCTTAAGTTTCCTCAAGGAAGGCGTTGCACAGAGGAGGTGGTGGTAGGAGGAGGGGTAGCCTTTTAAGAGGTCACGGGTTTCCATGTGCTGATGGTGGTCATCGGAGGGATTAAGTGAGATATAAATCCCACACTCCTTGGTCTTTTCACCAAAAGCTCAGGTACTTTTTGAAGGTTTCCCTACGAAAACAAAAAAAGCAGTAGACTCCTATGTTTTAGCGTGAAGACGGCACTTATGAGAATTTCCAATGACATAAAAAATAAGAAGTTACCGACACTGCAATAGCCTAAGAAAGTTTTATTACTATCCTAAAGAGATCCATTCTACGCAAAAAAAACAACCCAGTTCTTAAGTGCTAAGTGCTTGGAACAGAGTTTTCCAATTATACACGCAGTATACATGTAAGTGAAGGAAATTCCCATGTACAGTAACTTGGCAGTTATTTTACTTTCTCCGCTGATGGCCACAATGGGAAAAGGTTTCGTCGTGCATCGTCAAGTTAAGGCTTAGTTAGTAGTTAGCTTATCATTTGTAGAAGAAATAAACCTAGAATGCCAAAGCCATTACAGGGATTTATTTTTGACACAATGACCTAAGTTTTTACTGATCTTCATTCAGTCACAAAAAATATCTCAATAGACTAGCTTTGCCTGCTTCTTGCTTGTTTGTTCCGTGGTCTTTCCTATAGGAACCCTGCATTTTATCGATAAAAAGTAGCTCACGGTATTCATCAATAGTGTAGCAGTGAAAGAATTGTTCAAATTCAAATTATTTATTTCCTGTGATTTTTGATAATTTACAGTAGGTCATAATTATAATATAAATGTACGCTTAAATCTACCCATTGGATATAACTAAGAATAAAAATAACATCATAGACATTATACTTGCAATAATAAACAATAATCAATTCATTAAAACGCAAATAATTATCATAAAAAATTGGATGTCAAAATATTGAGATTAAAACAATTAAACAGCGTCAAAATAATGTAATTCAAATAATTAACCATTTTTTTAATAGTATTTCATATCACGACGATTTGTTTCATAGTATTGTTTTTGCACGTTTTTATAGTTTCTTTGCACCAAAATATGCAAATTATCCAATGCAAATTTAAACAATCGAGTGGTATACCTCAGAAATTTAAAACCACGCCATCTATTGGCATCAATTTATAATGATCCGTTCAAATAATCTTTGAAATGTGAATTAAGAGCCCAATATTCCATAATTTTGTGTTTAGGAGAGTTGATTAAACAAGAAAATACAATTTTTATTTTCAATTCCAGAAAATGTTAATTTAACACACATTCAATAACAGATCGGTGCATCTCGCGCCATCTAGTGAGATTTATTTGAACAACATTTTCTTTGAAAGAGACCCCGTGACACAACTGACATATTCAGGAATATCATCCTTCTTACATAACAGCTAAAGTTAATCATCCAATTTTAAAAGACAAAGAACCATCTTTGAACGCTATTAAAACTCCTTATCACAGCACCTACCAAACGTAACATCACGGCTGCATTCCCCGAAGCCTTAAGCAGATGTGCACCTATGCACACCCACATTATTCCAGTTATGTTTAAGTCCGATATTGTAATTGGGGGTGAACTTTTTGCACTTAACCAGGCATAAATCCAGACTCCAGGCCCTTACTCAGAAAATCCAGATTGAAAAACCTAATAACTAGTGTCCGACCGAAAGTTCGGTTTCGGTTTCGGTCGAGTATCGGCAAAAAAACGAGTTTCGGTTTAGTTTCGGTTTCGGCGGAAAACCTGCCGAAACTACGATCGAAACCGAAACTACATTCGGGAGTTATCGCCCTCGCACATTTTGCCGCGCCCAGCCTACGTGTCTAATCATGTCGTGACTGGCTTGTGTTTGCAGTTCGTTTTGTTTGTTGTGAGTTTTCGTGTGATTTATTTTGAATTCGGTATGTTTTATTACGTGATATAGCATAAGAGTAGGTAGTAAACATCAAAAAATAATTTGTTATAACAAACTTATACATAGATTATAGTAGAATCAAATTTAACCTAACTATTTAAATATTTTTTTGGCTGGTTTAACTCTCTCGCTATTGCTATACCTAAAGAAACATTAGTTAGGTACTTGGTATAATAACGTTTCCTTTATTTTTCCCTCAAAACATGATCTTTGTAGGGAAGTTTCGGTTTCGGTTTCGGCCGAAACAGAGACAGTTGCTGCAATTCGGTTTCGGTTTCGGTCGTAAAAATCAGTTTCGGTCGGACACTAAATAACACTTTGCCCGACTCGGGATTTGCAAGTAAGAACTTACGCTCAGCAGTGGCGCTTGCGATCACAAGACCATGGAGATAGACACCACCTACCGTTAATAGTAAAAGTGAATTACAGGCAGAAATTAATTAAATCCTCACTACTCACTGACAATAGGCGGAAATGGTGCGTTCGCTCCACATGGTAGACCTGCGTGACAAACTTTTGAAATACGCAGTGACACACTGGCGGAACGAATGGATAGCGCTGAGGAAGTTGCGTAGGGTCCATTATGTGAATAGGTATGATATAAATACGGCTAACTGAGCAGAAATCCAGACTCTGCTACTTACTTTAAATTACTGAAAGAAAATCTAATTTATAACAGTCAAACTTGGAACTCAAACCCGAACTTTAGTAGCAGTAATATTTTTTAATGGGGCTCATAGTTTAGTTGAGAAGATAGATGATTCTACAGTGAGATGGGCAGTTGAACTTGTGAAATACGCGGTAAGACACTAGCGGAACGAAAGCATAACACGGGGAGGATGATGCGTAGGGCATTGTATGCGTTATAATTGCCTTTATGGCTGCGTATCTACTATAGGAAAACAAATTCGTACGTGACACTCACATGGTCCGCACGGTTGACGGGGGATGTTACTAACTTACTACCCAATGACGTGATGGCACGATGACGCGACGATGCTCCCGTCCGCGCGCACGCCTACTGCCTTACGTCCCACGCGCCCTCGTACCATGGGAATGTCACGTACGAATTTGTTTTCCTACAGGAAACATTTGACGCGCGACGTAATGCACTCATGTTGGTCATAATGATGAACGGCAACGAGGGACTTTGGATTAGTAACGTTGTCTTGTCGCCTCAGCTGGCAACGTTGCCGATCATGTTGGGCGTATGTGTTGCGCGTTAAATTTTGTCTAGTGGATACAAGGCTTAAGGCCACATTTCCACTTGCAAGCAACACACATGCAAGAAAATTACGTTGCGGCGCACGGTCGAGCGATTGATCAGATTATACCTCGCCATCATCTTCATCATTTCAGCCGAAAGACATAGGCTTCACCCAGGCGTTGCCACATTGACCTATCCTAGATCTCGCATCCAGCGGATTCCCGCAACCTTAACCAGGTCATCGGTCCACCCAACGCACCGCCTTCCAGTTCGCGGTCGCCATTCTCGAACTTTACCTCGATTACACCTCGGTAGCCCCCGCAATGAAATGTAATTTGCATGCGAGCTGGTTGCTGATGGAAACGGCGCCCAACGCTTGTATTCGCCGCGATAAGTATATGTGGATGTATTTATTTGATACATCCACATATACTTATCATACCACCCATACGCACTAAACGTTTTGAGAATACTTTTATTATACGTACAGCTAAGGAGTGGAATTCCCTGCCAGCGTCTGCGTTTCCCGATAGCTACAATCTAGGGGTCTTTAAGTCAAGAGTGAATAGGTTACTTCTAGGCAAGCGTGCTCCACCATCGACCACATCATCGCTTACCATCAGGTGAGATAGTGGTCAAGCGCGAGCCAATAACAAATAAAAAAAAAAAAAAAAAAAGTATTTTGTCTTTTATGTATTAAGGACCAGAGGGCCTCTACTAGAATATAGAAGCCATTAAACTTGTGAAATATACGGTGAAACACTGGCGGAACGAATGGATAGCGCTGGGAGGATGTTGCGTGTGGCCCATTGTGTGAATGGACATGAAATAATTGCCCAAACCTAACCTACATGATGCTTATATACACACATTAACATTTTGCAAAATGTCTCATGTGCAAGCCTGGTACCACTATCAGGGTACAAATAGCGGCTATTTAAAATACCTGGTAGATTCCTACAACCTAATTGCTAAGGTCCTCGTCTACTACGAACAATTATTATTAATTCTTGCGACATTAATTTCAGAAACTGTAGAATACCCAGAGGAAGAGGTGAGATAGTAGTCAAACACATTTACCTATAATAAAAATAAAAAATAAAAATTGCATAACAGATCCCACCGCCATGAAGCACTCTATCAGTCGGGATTCATTACTTTCCAATATTTTTTTTGCGGCAGTGTGGTCCATTCCCCCACAGACTTAAAACTGCTGACCCAAAAAGCATGGTAATAGTAAGTAACAGTCTTGTAAGCGGAAACGCGTCAAGTTCCGCGAATTCGTTACTAGCCAGCGAGCCTACTTTAAATTCATTTGGCTGTAAACAATGCTGGCTGTGTTTCCTGCCTTTTCTTAGATGGTCGTATTGTGTTAGGAGAGTGCTTGTAGCTTTTTAAATCGTAGGAAAGTTTTGGGTTCAATGTCTTTTTTTTTATAGAACTGTCAGTCGGCATCTTTGAAAAAGTGACATAAGGGGACCACAGGTTTAAAAAACCGGCCAAGTGTGAAAATTTCAACTGTCTAGCTATCAAGATTCATGAGATACTGCCTGGTGAAAGACAGACAGACGGATAGTGGAGTCTTAGTAATAGGGCCCCGTTTTTCCCTTTGGGTATGGAACCCTAAAAAGAAGGTAAGGTTCTGAGTTTAGGTGTAGAAAAAGAAAATTTTCTAGGAGATTTTTAAATAAAATTGTGATAAAAGAATAACAAGAGAGTTCAGAAATTTTCAGGGTCCAAAATGTATTGTGTGGATTTTTTTTTTAACCTCTTCTTTGTTTACAATCTGTCTCTACTATTGGATATTAAATTTTTTGACGTGTATAGATGTCTTGGTTATTTACTCATGTAGCATATGTAGCTATGTTTGTCTGATGAAATCTTGAGGAATTTTGTACTTAAGCCTTCTTGCCCCTTTCCCATCCATAAGGTGGCTTGCCAGATATTTTGGGTGACGCGTAATTCGTTTGTGGTGTGGATATTTATTTTTACGAAAAACGCAAACTTTCGGTAATGTTGTAAATAAGCATATGTTTTCAATCCCATATATTTTGGTAATTTTACAATCGCTGAAAGAATTTCGTTTTGTATAGTCCGAGGAGACAGTTGAAATTATTGTTAGACTAGCTGTTGCCCGCGACATCGTCTGCGTAGCATTACAGTACTTCGAATAGCCTATTCTAAATATCGCGAAAGAATATTGTAAGTGTGTAGGCTGATAGGATAAAAACTATTCTAAGACCTTCCCCGGGGCCTTAAACTACTAAGTCTCATCTAAATCGGTTCATCAGTTTAAGCATGAAAAGGTAACAGACAGAGTTACTTTCGCATTCATAATATTAGCATAGACGAGAATGATTAGATACTGTGGGTAAATTAAGTCTTGATGAAAATGTGTGGTCTTTATACATGTGAAATATTTAATGTCACTTTCTGACCCAAAGTGAAAATATCGTAAAGTCGTCTCAACAACAGTAGGTTTTAGCTGTCATCAAGATTACCATACAAGTTGCAGATATGCAACGTTTCTCCTCAATCCTCAATAAAATCTATGCTTCAGCACGTATTTGTGTTAATTGCGTTCAACTCAAGTGGTAGCTCTAGCAAAATCATACCATTATCACGAGGTCTCAGCGCTAAGAACGAAAATTTGATTTAAATAAATCTCACTAGATGGCGCGATATGCACCGGTTTGTTATTTAATTGTGCGTAAAAGGAACATTTTCTGGAATTGAACATAAAATTTTTATGTTCTTGTTTAATCAACTCTCATAAGCACAAAATTATGGGATATTGGGCTCTTAATTCACATATCCAGAGCATTCCCGCAAACTTAACCTGGTTTATTGGTTCACCTAGCTGGAGGTCTTCGAACACATCGTGTTCTGGTACGCGGTTGCCATTCCTCTAAAAGATTATTTGAACGGATCATTTAAAATTGATGTCAATAGATGACGAGGTTTTAAATTTCTGAGGCATTGCAGTCGATTGTTTAAATTTGTATTGTGACATGTTTTGGTGCAATGAAACTGAAAAAACGAGAAAAAAGCTGTAAAAAAAATCGTACCTGTATTTAAAGAAATATTTTTTTATTATTGTAGAAATTACTAGAACCACAGACATAAATCCAACTAGATGACGCAATTGCATGTACTTCGCGTGCCAAAAAACGGAGTAAAGGTACGATCAATGATCGTAATCTGAGTTTTTGATTTAGCATTATCGGCACCGGAAATCCACCGAAATCAAGAAAAATGCCATATTGAGCTGTAAAGAATGTATATAAAAAGTTGGCCGAGGCATTGGAACTGTTTTCTTTCATTGGTAAGTAAATTCGTTTTTAAATTGTTTGTAAAAAAGTGGCACGCTTGTTTTTCGGATTACAGATTAGATTTATGTCTGTGACTAGAACACTGAATACCTAATAATAGAGATGGAGAATTTTATGTGCATAATTTTTTGGTACTTCTGTTTTTCCTAATTTATGTTTTTTTAAACATTGTAACCTTAGCTTACTCACCAAACGTTTTCTGATCTCTAATCTTGTCATTGTATACTCGTCTATGCTACTTTTATCTGCAATTGTAATTGTTTAAAAAACAGCGATGTGAGGTGGCGGCCTGGTAATGACACAGGTTTTATTTACCTACCACAGGCACCAGCGATCCACAATCAAATTTGTAAATTACATTTTAACATAATATTTATTGTTTTTTACTTGGTTTGTGGTGAGAACTAAACGATTTTTTTATTAATGACCCTTTCTCTTGCCTACTTCAAACCAGCCGTTAATAGTAATAATTCCAAAATAAATCCTCGCGAAAAAACTGGAGCAGTTACATTTATAGATAGGGAATCAGCATTTAGCAGCTTACCTTCCTTAAAAAAAATCTCTCGGGAAAGCTGCAATCGCATGTTTGTTTATTGTTTACAACATTTCATAACATCACACCGGTACGCTTTAAAGGGGTACGCAGATATGTACAGTTCACCCTGGTACACTCTCATTCCGCCGGTCTTGTTAAAGTTTCATGTTATTTGGGTAATCTATTATAATATCTGGCATTATAGATTCCTTAATGTAGAACTTACCCATAATGTACAACTAAAAAGTGTAAAATTACTTCAGTTTTGGAAGTCGATGTCTAAAAACGAAGGAACAAAAGCTTTTTAACTTTGTAGTGTTTTTATTTGGAAGTCGGTTGTATTTTTTTGTAAAAAAGTTATTTTATTTATTGTACCACCATAACAAATACAGCCATTAAGAGCCCTTCTCTATCTTATCTATCAAAGGATCTATAGAGAAATCTGCAAAATTCTAAAACAATAGAGGTGCCTATTAATCAGATTTGTATCTATCAAGTACAAACCATTTCATATACTGGTCAGTGTGCTAAATACTCGTTCATAGAGAAGGTATGACGGGGAAAGGTCCCCTATTGTTTTATTTTAAGGTGAAAAGTTTGCCTTTTGACAGCAAAAGCTAGGTAGTTACTTTTGAGGTAAGTAGAATAAAGTACTGTACAAACATTTTCTTAATGTCCCTCGGAAAACTTCGTGTTTCGACGGTCGTCGGATAATTGTTGCACTATGAAGAGTTTATATGCATGTTTTAACTTTTTGATTAGTGTAAACAATTGTTGGTCAACCTAATAAATAAAATAAAATAAATAATTCACCGTGAAAACTTATTTGAAGTAAGCTAGAAGTGAACTTTCCCTGAAGCAAGAGATTGAAAGGTTAACAGCACCTATACTCACCCATAGAGAGAAGGCCTGTATTCCTGCAGTGAAAAGAAAGAAAGAAGAGAAAGAAAAGAAAGAATAGAAAGAAAAGAAAGAAAGGAAAGAAAGAAAAGAAAGAACAGAAAGAAAGAACAGAAAGAAAGAAAAGAAAGAGTGAAATAGTGTTTATTCGCCACATAAACAGTATACAACATTTTTTATTTTTCCTTAAATTAAACCCTTAACGATAGTATTAGTGGTAAGTGATTATGCTATACGTAAATGCTGATGATTATTGAATCAGCCTTTTAATGTTCCCACTGCTGGAACACAGGTCTCCTCTCTGTGAGAGAAAAATGGGCCTTAATCCACCACGCGCGCCCAGTGTGGATTTTTGGATGTAACATGTCTTAATAATCTATACTAATATTATAAAGAGGAAAGATTTTTTTGTTTTTTTTGTTTGTACCGAATAGGTTTCGAAACTAATGGAGCGATTAAAAAAATGCTTACACCAATATAAAGCTATATTAAACCTGAGTGACCCAAAATTGATGAATTTGAATTTAACTAACTGACCATAAAAATTAAGAAGAATAATGTGATTGCATTATTATATATTACATTTCAGTAAATACTAACCTTAATATTAAAGTTTCGACTCAGCCACATACCGTCACTACATTAAAGTTTTTGCTAAAGCAATTTATTCACGAATATTTATCTCAATAAATCTCAGTAAATTAACATTTTGCAACCGACTTGCTTTAATTTGTTTCGTTTTCAAACGACTTGTTTTGATCGAAATGTATGTATTTTGTATACGGATCGAAGGACCATAATAGGACCAAATTACTAGATTTAGGTGGTTTCTCTGCACAATTCTTGTATGAGTGGGTATTGAGATTGTAAGATGAAATAACGGTTTAATCTGATACTTATCATTTGGAGATTTATAGCTGATTGAAATGCCAAAGTTGATATAGTGTTTTCATACAAATTTGAATACGTTAAGCGTGAAGGTTCATAAGGTTTATCTATGTACAAGGTTAGGCACTTGCTATTGTTTCGTATTCTTTAGGTGGTATATCATTTTTCATACATCTGGAGCTACATTGTGGGATATAATCATCTTTCTAACATCTTGAGCTACCTTTAAAGAGCACGCTTCATGTTGCTTCTGATTTATAAATGAACTGCTACTTGAAATACTTGCCCGGTGCGATCACATAAAGTATTTATGACAGCTTTGTCCGAATCATTCATAATCATCGTTCCAGCTGAGAGACGACCATTGGTTTTTTGTTCCGGGGTGGAAAATTATCATTGGATGTCCTCTGGGGAGGGCGGAAGGGTCTGTCAGACTCCTACTGACTAAAAACCACCTCCTCTCACACCTACGCCGAGGGTCGCAGAAACAACGATACTTCCGCAACATCCGGCTAGTGCCGGCCCGCCTCTGCGAGCCTCGATCTCGGGTTTGAAGGAGTGTAGTGTTTGACTCCCCCCGCAACGTCTAAGAGGGGCGCGAGTGGAACACTACGCGCCACTACCTCGGGTCCAGAAGTGTGAGGGGGATGGAGGTATTGGGACATAGGCCTCCCCCAAGCATCGACCGCTCCTGTGCGTTTCGATTCCAGCAGACACCCACGACCCTCAGCAAATTATAATACCATGTGGGAGGCTTTTCAACGCTGCATCTTCCTATACATAGCCATCACTACAGAACTGTTCATTTCAGTCGGACAATTCTTCGGGACATCCGAAGGGGAATCCGAAAAATAATAATACGACTACACAGTACTTTTCCGTATCTAAATACTTACTCACAAATAAATCTTGGCATTCTTCAATTAACAGATAAATACAAACATAGAATAATCTAGACCATATTTCCATTACGACCACCTATTATAAAAACCATTAACATTCGGTAATCAATACTTTAATTCATTTACCTACAACCACAACCGATGAAATTAAAAACAACAAAGAAACTAGAGATCAAAGCAAAACAGCTTTTAAATGCAATACTAATTGAATCGCAGTTCAAATAACAGCACTCCTGCACTCAGCAGCCGCCCTATAGTTAGAGTGTCACTATCTGTCAAAATCATATTTTGAGTAACCAATAGACGAAACACAAAAAAACCTCGAAAAAATAAAAATGTATGCTGATTATCAACATTTAATCATATGCGACAGTTTCCGTTGTCAAAAAATTGATCTAATTGCGCACTTTCGAATAGGCACATTATAAGTTTATATCAATTAAATGAATCTTATCAAAAACAGATTTAGGTAGCAATTTGAGGCGTTTTTATTTTTTATACGGAATCTATTAATTGTAGAAGAATCCCACAGACAGATCGATAGAGATTTTTTGTTGGTGACGGAGGAATTAAAAACTCAAGATCGGAAAAATTACATATAGCGACAGTCTAGCTATAGGATTGCAGACTAAGCGTAATATGATTCTCAGTGACTTCCCACAGTCGTCTCATAATTCATGAGAGAACGCTAAGTTATAAATGTATTCATTGCTATATATCCGGCTCTTAATGATTTTGTCGCATATGAATTAATATTAAAGTTTAACTCTGTTATGATTTTGATTGTCTTTTGAATTAGTACAAGATCCCACCTCTTTAATCTACAGGTCAAACTGTCTTAATTTTCATGACAATGTGACAATTTTCATCGTTGACAACGGTGAAGGAAAACATCGTGAGGAATCCTGGACTTATAGTGTGTTTATTATAATATTGTGCTCCATTGGTGTAATTGCTGTAAGGCGTTCCAGTGCGAGGATAGACTAATCTATACTATATATATACATATATATAATAGAATATTATAAAGCTGAAGAGTTTGTTTATTTGTTTGTTTGAACGCGCTAATCTCAGGAACTACTGGTTGGAACTGAAAAATTCTTTTTGTGTTGGATAGTCCATTTATCAAGGAAGGTTATAGGTTATATAACATCACGCTATATAGCATCATATATAGCATCACCAATAGAAGCGGAGCATAAATGAAAAATGTTGCAAAAACGGGCAAAATTAGTCCTTTTTGAGAGCTTCCGTTGCATGCGCTACGTAAGCAGTTAAAGTTATGCAACAATCATGTATGTAGTGTAGGTAGGGTAAGTTAGGTAGGGTAGATGGGTAGGTAGGTAGCCAGTTGACGGGAGCGAAGCCGCGTGGGACAGCTAGTAAATAAATAAATGACGGTTTTGATTCATTAGGTTACACCTAAAACTATTAAATCTAGTTAGCAATAATTATGCAAAATAAACGAATAATTATATTCCAACATGAGTTTTATATGACCATAAAGTAGAGTGGGGAAGCGACAAGTTACGGTTTCGGCAGAGACCGAATTAGTGATCGGTACTAGATTTAAAAAAATATGAAACATCTGCAGGTTAACTTGGGAGTCTTAAGCCAAAGGTGAAAAGCTTACTTCTAGGCAAGAATATTCCCAACCACATCACTGCTAACCATTAGGTGAGATGATAGTAAAGCGCAAATCTGACAAAAATAATAAAAAAGATACGGTGAAAACATATTACTAAGAGCAGTGCATTGACCTGTAGTCATAGTAAAATCCGTTTTAATTTCCTAACACAGTAATTATTTACTATGGTTTTACCACTGATGATAATATTTATGAACATCCTAAACCATTTCCTTTAAAAAAGTTTTATGGGTATAGATTAAAAATACAGTGTTTGCGTAAGTATACCACTTATCACTGTTTTTAAAACATAAAAAGTTATGGAACATACCTTACTATCAATATAACTAAAGTTAGAAATAAGAAAAACTGTCCAAGTGCGTGCCAGGCCACGCGCAGTAATAGGGTTCCGTAGTTGTATAATACTGCGGACTATGAAGATTTTTGTTGTTACATGAACATTGAAACGGTTTCAGCGGCTCACAACCTCTAAAGCGGGCCCTCATAGGACGATGGTAATTGAAGAAGGAGTTTATCTATATGAATACCACCGCGAATAAAGATTGATAGCGCGGCACGGCAATTTGAATACTGCAGTATTGCCGTTACGGAGATAGTCGTCGTTAAAATCGCCAAATATGATATTATGCAAGGGCTGTTATGCGATAATAAATTACGAACGAAACCTACTGCGACACTGTTAGGGCATTTGCATGATCTATACAAGGCTACTATCTTCAAATTGTTTTCGACAGATACTGCTTCACAATGTTCACCTTCAGCCACGGAGCACACAACCAGGTTGCGTGCTCCGAGCCTCCAGCAGTCACTGTAAGATCGCGGGTTGGAATTTCCAATATTAAGTTTTGGTCAGGCACATACACCAAAACCGGGGTTTTATGAAGACTGTTTAGGGCCATTTGTTTTGATTATTTCTTTAAAATTGATTATGTCGAAGGAATCTCGAAGTTTCTACTGCTAAGTAAATATCAGAAGCCATTATCTGAGGATCGCATACTGTATCCTGCAAGTTTAAAAAAAATTTTAATGATTCACTATTTCGTTCTCGAAAGTTCTTCGCTACTCAATTAGTGATGTAGTCGAGTCGGATATTGACTTTATAGATGGATATCGACGAAAGAAAATAAGTAATTTAATATTTCTATACTATATAAAGAAACCCGCCTCAATGAGAACCTATAATTTATTAGTACATAATTTCAAGTTGATTTGATTTAAAAAATATATATATATTTTATAATATAATATATATATATTTATTTTATATATATATATAAATATATATATATATATTTCATACTTAAAAAAAGCCTATCCAGCGATACCCCATACCATGAAATAGACGAAAAAAAAATCCATCCCCACTTTACGTCCACAGGAGGTAAACTAAAAAAATAATTAATTAATGTTTTTATTTTACCACTTTGTCGGAGTGATTAATATGTATAGCCATGCCAAATTATAGCTTTGTGGTACTAAGAGTATCTAAGCTAAGCTGCAAACGGACAGTCGAACATGGCGAAACTATAAGGGTTATTGTTGACTACGGAATCCTAAAAATTAATGTTTTAAACATGGATTCTCGTCCGATAATTCACATCGATTTTCAATTGATTTATAGAACCGATATATTGTTTATTCAAACAATCGAATGGACTAGTTTTGTTTCTAATTAAAACTTTGTGGAGCCTGGTATCATATATTAAGCCGATACTAAAAACTGTGCCGAGGCCGAGTGTGTCCGGTCTCTTTACCGGTCTCTGCCGAGTTTCTTATTGGGATCTTAATTAATTTAGACAGGCGTCCAGTCATATGAATGTGTTCGGTGGCAATCTCGTATTATGCACTTTTGATCTATCCAAGCAACGTGGTGTGGAAAGAACTTTTACGTACCTAATATTTTTGTTTTTACATATAAATCGAATTGGCTTTTCTGAATGTAGGTAAGGATGTACGCCGTGGATTTAGGATTTTGTGTTTTCCGTCACAAAAAGAAAATAATTTTTTTCTTTAATTCAATGTTTTTGTATTTGCTAAGGATAGGTTAATTATATTTCTTAAATCTCGTTGCCTCGCCTTTATGTCACTGTTCTACATATGACTGCGAATATGTACAATCTGCAGTGTATTCTTTGGCAGAATTAACGAAATATTATTTTGAATAATTTACAGGCTGCATCAGGAGTTGTTTACTATACGGACCTTATGGAAACTAGAACAAATATCCGTGCGTTCAAGCGTTTTTGCCATAACTATTATTGGAAACAAATATAGCAGCTTACAATGTTAGGACCCATTAATATTGATGCAAATTTTTATCTGTGGTGCTAGGCAACTGGGCTTATCACAGTTGTAAACGACCCTTTGTGCATAGGCATAAAGCATAGGCTTTATGCTGCTTGATATGGAGGGAAGTGGAAATTTGTATTTTTTTCTAGTCCTCCATTTTTCAATTCTGGTTAATTTCGTTGCGGGATCCAAGACATTTAAATTCATTCGCCGGGACTTCGTCGAGCTTCATTGCTTTGGCGCTTTTCTTGTGGTCACCAATGTTGATTCAGGAGTTGCAGTGGTTTGGGAATAGTGCGGTGGGATTTGCCTAGGATACGTATGGGTTATAATGATCAATTATTTCAATACAAAAACAAATTGTAGATATTGATTGTTATTTGCTGCAACTAATACCCACTAAGTTTTACAGTCTTACAATAATTTTATATTAAACCAACCGATACAACAAATCAAACGAAATACATTGCAACTCAAGATATCACTTAGCCTCTCAATAAAACTAAATAATTCATACACAAAACATTTTCCATAAACTTAATAAATAATTAAAATTTATTCTCGCAACTGGTATTTATTAATTCAGAGTCTGTCTCCGCACTAGCGAGCTATGTCCAGAATGACAGCGCTAGCAATATTTGATAGGAAATACATTTAAATGGAATCATTTTGATTAGCATTATGTCATTAGGTAGGTTGTAATATCGATAGAGTTTATTGCAATCAGCTACTGGTCCTACCAACCTGTTCTGATATCAATTTCATGTATCAATAATTAATACATGTGTTATTTGTGTCGTGCACTTAATAAACTTGGATAATTTGTTCTTTTAAGCTTGTTCTTGATATGTGTGTAAATACTGTGAATAGACAAGTAATATGCTATTAGGTTATCTGGATTATGACCTGTTTTCTACATATGTATATAATCTGCCACCTTAGTTACGGATCTAAATACGAGTATATTAGACAAATGGAAATTTGCTATGAAGCGTTTCTTTTTTATAGCGTTTGAAGGTCTTGAAGTGGTGAAAGTAAAATTCGTTGAGACGTTACTTTTAGAAATTACTTATTGAATATAATTAAATATTAAAATATAAAAGCTTACATATAAAATATGAAACTTGGGCCTCTTTATTACAAACCAGCTGTCCCACGCGGCTTCGCTCCCGTCAACTGGCTTCCTACCTTCCCTACCCAGCGCACGCAACGGAAGCTCTCTAAAAGGAATATTTTTTCCCGTTTTTGCAACATTTTTCATTTATGTTCCGCTGCTTTTGGTCGTAGCGAGATGTTATATAGCCTATAACCTTCCTCGATAAATGGACTATCCAACACAAAAATATTTTTTCAATTCCAACCAGTAGTTTCTGAGATTATCGCGTTCAAACAAGCAAACAAACTCTTCAGCTTTATAATATTATTATATATAAGTAAAATAAGTATAGATGTGGACAAATTAGAGCATATTTAAATATTTTAATTGGCATAAGATTTCGGTATACTGGAAACTAACTGTATCCCGTGACTTCGCTCGACTTGAAATCATGTTCTTCTTCGGAATGAAAAGTAGTCTATGATGTTTAGCGATAGTGTAGCTTTCTATGATCATTATCATTTCAGCCGAAGGATGTCCACTGCTGGACAAAGGCATGTCAATCGGCCATGTGCGTCTCACATCTACCGGATACTGTGAAGGTCATCGCTCCACCTAGACGGAGGCCTTCCAGTCAGTACTGGCAGATATTACCTTTTATCCAACGACCATACAGCTCGTTGTCGGACTGTATGGTCATTGTGTTTAACAAACATACAAACAAACAGTTTACCACTTTCTAAAATTTGTAGTTTAGATCAAAGACTGAAACAGTTTAAAAATTTATACTAATATTATAAAGCTGAATTTTGTGTTGGATAGTCCATTTATCGAGGAAGGCTATATTACATCACGCTACGACCAATAGGAGCGGCGCATAAATGAAAAATGTTGCAAAACGGGCAAAATTATTTCTTTTTGTGAGCTTCCGTTGCGTGCGCTGCGTAAGAGGTTAAAATTACGCAACAATCGTGTATGTAGCTTAGGTAGGATAGATGGGCAGGTTGGTAGCCAGTTGACGGGAGTGACGAAGCCGCGTGGGACAGTTAGCGGATTATAAAACATGAACGAATCTTAGTAATAAACATTACAGTTCGGTAATTCGGTAACCATACTTTTAACCTTTTCTTTAACCAGATTATTTGAAACTTAGAATCGAAGCTTAAACTTTAAAGGTTCACGTTTTTATCGCAGCCGTTAGAAAATTTATTCGATATCATTTTACTTAAGTTACAGCTACACTAAAATAGATAAAACGTCAGATAACTTAGCTTGCACCTTTATTAATTACTTACCTATAAAAGTTAGTTAGATATTAAGTTTAGTTTAATTTTATTGGCGATATAAATATTGAGGTTTGGTTAAAAATGTTACTAGAACCACTGATAATATAAGACTAGCATACAGATGCCTCATCCCATACAAATAAACCGTGCCGACGTTTTCATCTGATTACCTAAACTGATTATTTTTTGTAAATCGATCGCGTTCGGTTCCGTTCCACGGATATAGATGGTGATCTATTTATCGCCGTGGAATGGAACCGAACGGGACTGATTTACAAAAAAAAAAACGGTATAATCAGACGAAATCAGACGAATAACGCCAGTTACGTCGGCATGAAGCACGCTTACCTAGAAGTTACCTATTCACTCTTAGGTTATAGCTATCAGGGAACAAATACAGCAGGGCATTCTCCTCCTATTCCCTATTTAATCTCAGGGAAGTTGGAAAAAAACGTGCGAGATTTCCGAGCGCTTGCAATATGACTCCATTGAACGCCTGATGGTGCAAGGCAGAGTGGACGGTAACAGGCCATGCGAGAGGTCACCTATGAGGTGGACTGATAGAATTCAATCTGCCGTTGGAGGTCAAATGAATGCGCCAAACTTTTAACTAACTGGGCCAAATGTAGAGAGATAGTAAGGCGAGTTACATGGACAAAATCCATCGTGATCAAGGCCGCTCTGTCAAGAGTGAAACGAAGAAGAAGAAGATTGATATGTCACAAGATCAATCCCTTACATTATGGCATTAACAGTCACCATCGCTGACAGAATCATCATCATCAACATCATCAGCCTTTTAAATGTTCCCACTGCTGGAACACAGGCCTCCTCTCTGTGAGAGGGAATGGGCCGTAATCCACCACGCGGGCCAAGTGCGGGTTGGTGGATGTCACAATGTCTTCGAATTTTTGGTTGTAGGACATGCCGGTTTCCTCACAAAGATTCCTTCACCGTTTTGAGAGCAGTAGTGATGAAAATAATGTACACAAAGTAAAGCGCCTGCCTGACTTCGAACCCACGATCCACAACTTGTAAGTCGCGGCCGATACCACTGGGACACGCTGACAGAATGAGTTTTTGTTTAGATCATATGGTCTAGGCCCTCAAGATGCCTGGGTATTCGAAAATTTTACAGTCTCTTGATATAAAAAGTGCCTACACGCTAATCGAACCCAATCAAAAAAGCTTCAATCTCTCGAAAACAACTTCTTTTTGAACTCGGTAGAACCTCCTAAGATGAGAATTAATTATTGAGATTTAAAACGATGACATCATCGATATAGTTTTTATTATATAATTAATCTGTTTGTTGCTACTGGTTTTTAAACGTAGTGACCATGTAGTGACTCACTAGTGCGTACCATCGCAGGAACATTTTTTCCTATGAGACTTAGGTTAGACTTACTTACGAGATCTACATAGACTTTTGAACGGTCTAGTGCAAGCAAGCACTACAGCTAAACATAAAGTTCGCAGACAGGCATTTCAAACCGTAAATATTGGGTGTTTGGGTGATCTCTGTCACAGATAATATAATACTAGCATACAGATGCCTCACCCCATACAAAGAAACCATGTCGACGTAACAAGCGATTTTTATCTAATCATACCGATTATTTTTTGTAAATCGACCGCGTTCGGTTCCGTTCCACGGCGATAGATAGATCACCATCTATATCAGTGGAACCGAACGCGATCGATGCACAAAATTAATCAGTATAACCAGTACAGTATGTCGGCACGGTTTCTTTGTATGGGATGAGACACCACTGTCTCTGCCTACTTAATCCTTCATGGAATATCAAAAATTGTTCCCATAATACTTAATGGGAACAATGTTTGATTATCAAAGTTTTTATTGTAGATCCAGACCTATCTATTAATGGTCCATTTTATAAACTGTTCTTCAACATAAAGGGCCATTTTCCTATACATGTGTAACTTTAAACTAAAATCTATTTGAATTCACTTAAAAGAGTATTCGATTCAATAAACGAAAAACTACTTTTATAGAAATATCCACACCTTATTTCTGTAAAAGACTGGTATTTTTAATGGATCCGTGACGACTTTTTAATTAGTTTGTCAAGGAATAAAACAATGCTGTCAATGCACTAATTGTCGTCGGAATATCGGTTTCATTTAATGAAGATTGAAACCTCATTAAGAATCCTTCACTTATGGATCTGCACTTGCCAACACGTTGTTTCTTAAGCAAGGGGTTGGTCATGAACTCGTTCTTTGTATGAGAACTGACCTTAGTCCTTTATGCTGTAATTTGACAAGGATTAAAATTAACTGATTTTTAAATCAAATTTCACTCTTTGGCTTTGATGAACCTCTGTTGCACGTATGTTAATTGATGTAATTGGTATTATACCGGTTTACTTTACTTCAAATGTAGTAATAAAGTGGTATAAGCATTCTCAAAAATGTTGACCCATATTTCAAACAATTTATACGCATTAATTCAATTAATTTAATCAATTTATTTTTAAATTTTGTACGCTCTGCATCATCAGTGCTTTTATAGTTTTTAAAAGAGAAAGTATGTTGTTGCCTAAAAGTGTCCATCTTTGTATATTATCATATAATCAGATCAGATTAGGGTGCTGACGAAGTATTTTTAGGAATTTTTAATTTATTTATTTGATTGAATTTTGTTATGTTTTTATTGTGACATTTTTGATTGAATGATTAATTATCTATACTATTTATTCTGGCGCATTATTTTAAGTTTTGAGGTTCATAACCATTAGATTTTAAGCTGTCACTAACCATTGGACCAATGTAGTTGTCTTTTAAATAAATCATATTGTTACATTATTCCTATCGTCACTTTTTTAGGGTTCCGTACCCAAAGGGTAAAAACGGGACCCTATTATTAAGACTCCACGATCCATCTATCCGTCTGTCTCATGAACCATGATAGCTAGACAGTTGAAATTTTCACAGATGATGTATTTCTGTTGCCGCTATAACAGCAAATACTAAAAACAGAATTAAATAAATATTTAAGTACAACAAACGTGATTTTTTGCCGTTTTGTGCGATAATGGTACGGACCGTGCGCGAGTCCGACTCGAACTTGGCCGGTTTCTAAAAATTAACGAGCTTTGAATTCGTCTTTCACAACAAAATATTTATAATTGGTAATCAACCTACTTAATTAAACTATACTTATTTAGTTCCTTCCTCTAGTTATTCTTAGAATCTTTTACCAAAAAAAAAACGAAAATACTCTACATTCCGATAAACATTAATTCCCCTTTAAAGCCAACTCCATTCCTCAGATATTCCATTTAAAAAATTCTTGACGAACGAAAAACGAAATTAGCGATTCATTAAATAGTGATACATAATCGGATTATTTAAATGTATTTAATTAAAACGTGAGTACATTGATGGCAGGTGCAGTACTTGTAGGGTAGCTTGACTCGAGAAGTATGGTAGGTGGTAGAATTAATACATTGTTGCTCGTTTTTATGTGTTGCAACAAAAAATAAGTAACTTTAAAAGTAATAAAGACAGGCATCAGAAAAGAGTCGCAAAAATAAAATTTAAAACAAACGCTAAACCTATTTTTTCACTACATGTGTCAGATATTTAATTAATCTGGAATATTGCTGACAAGGTGTCATTTAGCTGATGGCTGTTTTTACTTTAGATTAAGCTAGCACTTCCTTAAATTAAAAAGACTTGAAGAAAGATGCGTACAGCTAAGTAGTGGCACTCCCTGCCGGAGTCTGTGTTTCCCGATTGCTAAAATCTAGGGGTCTTCAAGTGAAGAGTGAATAGGTTTTTTCAAGGCAAGCGTGCTTCACCGTCGACCACATCATCGCTTACCATCAGGTGAGATAGTTTTCAAACGCGAGCCTATAGAAAAAAAATTGTAAAATCATAAAATAGTAATACAATTATTATATACTTATAAATACATTTTTTTTTTATTCTATGGGCTTTCAAACACCAAATCTTACTTTATAATGCTCTTATGCTACAAGTTAAAAAACAAAAGTAAATGAAACTAAAAAAAACCTTAAATCAACTTAAAATCTAGCTGCAGGTTTTGAAAATCGAGCTTTTAAATAATTGGTGTAATATTGTTCACGTAAAGGTTCATCGTTGCACATCAGTGAACCAACACCCCTACCTACTTGTCCTCTTGCTTACATTTTACTGCACATCAAAAGCCGCCGCTTGCTTAAGATTCAATAGTTAACTTTACAATGTCAATCAGTATGCTCTGAGCAAAAAGTAACGCTCAATATTATAATGAACATACAGTAAAGCACGTACGTATTTAATGTTATATAATTGTGGAATTATTCGAGAGAATGCCCATGTTTAAGTTAAGCAGAAAAAGTAAAAAAATGTCGTGGTGTTGACGATTTCTTTATAAATAATTAAGGGTTTCATTTAAAATATATTTAATTAATGTTAAATGCATTGGTTAAAGTGGTGAAGTATTCAATTCGGTAGCTCATGTAAATTTTAATGATTGGTTGCTTTTAGGTAGTGTTGCCTTACTATCGATTGCCTATCGATAGGTTGTCGATACTATCGTGACCTCGAAAAATAGTCACAATGTCGATAGTATTCAAATTATACAAGATACTATCGATAGTATCGAAATCTATCCAAGAAAATGAGCAATACTATTGATAAAGTACAATTCTATCGATTGTATCGATACTATTGGGTATTGATAGGTACTATCGTTGGTATCGATTCTATCACTATCATGGTGTGTTTTACTGCAATCACTGTAAAATATCGATATAGTAAAACTATCGATAGTATCGATACTATAGTTATTTTCGACAGTGATTGCAGTAAAATATACCATAAAAGGGATGGTATCGATACTATCGATAGTATTGCTCTTTATTAATAGTATTGCTCAATTTCTTGGGTAGATACTATCGATAGTATTGTAAAATTTCAATTTTATCGATAGGGCTATCGATATTGTGACTATTTTCGAGGTCAACTATCGATAGTTAGGTAACACTACTTTTAGGTAGGTACTTATTTGGTCATATTAGACATGACATGCTAGTATTTATTATATTATCTGTGACTTGACTGAGGGTCTACCTACCACGGAGTAGTATACCCCAAGGTCAACTAAAGTTTTAAAATCGAACCTTGACTACATCACCTGCTGACGATATCATTTGACATGTGAATCCTGTTACTAAACAAGAGTCCTAACGTGAAAACTTTAGTAATATTTTTTATTATTGAACATTTCCTGCTTGACTCCTGCCAAAAACGGTTGGTTAACAAGCATTTACCGTTACCAGTCCAATGAAATTTTCATCACCACACAAAATTCTATCAATATCAAAGCATTCAATATTGTTTATCCGAAACCACAATCAACCTTGACCAATACCAACATTTACCCACAAATTATACAACAAACACATTAGGTAATACAATTGCCGATAACTAGCCTAAACCGACCCATAATAACTCTGTTTCAGTCTGTTATTATCCCCAGTTTTCTAGGAACGGATAAAATCCTTTGACCTCTACGCCGCAATGCGCTTGTCCCGCCCGCAAATACAAACTGTAACTTTAAAACTATATAATTTTAAGTGTATAAGTTAAAATCGTCACGAAATGGTTTACTGGGAAAATTTACTTTTTAGTGGTGTGTTAATTTTATAGTGACAGAACGAAAAAATATATAAGAGATTTTGTTTAAAATATGCCAATGAAAACAAATGAAAAAGCTTGTGCAGATTCGCGTAATGCGTAATGACATCTAAAAAGCCGCCATTTTGAATCTTCTGTGACGTCACAAAAATATTCGGAATCACGTTGAGTCCAACAACATTTATGTTCAGTAGTTGAGACTACAGAAGAAACTGTACCTAACCCGCAAAATCCTATTCCTAGGGTTGCCATCTCTAAAATCTGCCAACTAGGACAAGGAACGTCAAAACCCCAGCTTTTGGAGCTTACAACCCGGACATTTAAACTGAATTTATTTTCATAACTTTTTTAAAGTAAATGTAGTTTTAACATATATAATTGCAACTCGATCTTATTTAGAAAAAAATACGATCGACTTCCAATTAAAAATACTACAAAGAGAAAAATTATTTAAATTTCGGCAGTTGGTGTTTCGTTCCTTCGTTTTTTGGCACCGACTTCCAATATCTGAAGTTATTTTTCATTTGTGAAGTGTTTTTAATCGGAAGTCGGTTTAAATTTTCACTTTTTGTTGTGGCCCCTAGTTAGTGATCAATTTCTATAGTAAACTTACTTCGTGGATGTATGCTTATTACTTAATCATGCCAGCACGGCTAAACGGATCTAGATGAAATTTGGCAGACACATGGATAATCCAGTAAGTCAGGAATAGTACATAAGCTACTTTTTATAGACGTGGGCGAAGCCGCTGGCAGAAGCTAGTGTACAATAAACAGACGTGCAATTCCGGTGCAATTCCGTGATTTGCCATAATTTTGAAGAGTTCCGTTGAATATCTCCGAATTTCTTCATCAGATCTTCACCAAATTTAAAAGAGACCAATTCGGGATCATAACCTTCCAAACGATAAAAATAATTTTCAAAATCGGTCTACAATTGACGGAGAAATCGTTGAAAATTGTCGTTGGTGTTTTGAAGACTTTAAAACTCGGACTATAAATAAAACCCCGCCGGGACGCTCCCCGAACGCCTTCTAAACTAGGACAAATCCGGGCAAACGCGGACGGATGGCAACCCTAACTATTCCTGACTTTTCCCGTAGGTAATACAAAAAAAAACATTGCAGTGACCAACTTTAAATCCCACTGTATGATTATGAACTGATATTTAAACGTTATTAGATTGCCTGCGACCGCCATTTCGTATGATTATGGTATTTTGTTTAATTATTGGTTAGTTTGAGTTTGATCACTATGTCACCTGATGGTAAGCGATGATGTGGTCAACGGTGAAGCACGCTTGCCTATAAGTAACCTATTCACTCTTAACTTAAAGACCCATAAGTTATAGGTATCTGGGAACACAGACTTCGGCAGAGAATTCTTTTTGACCATTCATTCTAGCTCAGCGGTCATTGGATTGGTCAGGAGTGGAAAGTCTAATATATCCTTGCTACATCATCTTACAAAACAACAGGCTCCTACTACGGACTAGGTACCAAATATGTTTTTGTACCCCATCATATAGGTATGTAGGTAATTAGGTACCTACTACATAGAATCAGCAAGCACAGTGCGGTCTAGATTCTAGATAAAACAGTTTCCTGTTCTCGATCTGAAACTGACTTTGTTAGATACATGCTAAATTAGTAGTAGTAGCTACTGCGTCGTCTAGAAGCTTAAGTTATGCTCTTTAGTAGTATACTAAAGTTTATACAATTATGTAATTTGGCATTCTTTTGAGCCTCTAAGCTTCATTTGAAATAACATTAGACATATTTCCAAATCTTTTTACAGTCCGTTCAACCGATTTTGAGTTCTATTCCGCAAACATAAGGATGACATAAAAAGCATAAAACTGTTACCAAAACCAACTTTTTACTACATCTACCATTTGTCGCAAACGCAATAGAAGTCAAAATCGGTTGAACGGGCTGTAAAATGGGCTAATTTAAACGTCTAAGGATGTCGCAAATGGAGTATAGTTAATGATGCTTCTGGCCCTCATAAAAAGGTTTTATTTGTGAACTTTCAAAATGCCTGATATTGACTGACTCAAAAGCATTTTAGCACAGAATAAGCTAAGCTACACCTTTAAAGTTCAAGAAGCTGACAAAAAACCACGTGAAAATTTATCTGTAACCGATTCAAAACATTCATTTTATTCATATTAAATCAAAAATCAAAAAAGCCGACTGCTTGAAAAGCGAACTAAAAAGACGTAAACAAGAAGAAAATCAAGTTGTGCAGTCGGAGGAAGCATATGCCTACTTTATGCCTTCAAAATGTTACGAATGTCAAGACAACAGAGAACGGTAGTCAGTAACAAACTACGATAAACTTTTTAGACGAAACCAAACCAAAACCACAGATTAACAAAATAAATATTTTACCATCGATTTTGAATTTATTTTACATCAATTTTAAGACGAATTCCAGTCATTGAACCCGCAACCTTTACCTAGTTCAAGACCCACCACCTTCTGACTACGCCAACCCTTGACAAAATTACATAAACTTAGGTAATACGGTCGCATGCAGTGATACCTATATACCGTTGTGTTATATAAAAGGCCCGTCGATACAGGTCGCCAGGCTGTCGCCTATTTACTGGGAAATTACCTGCGGTACCCATGTGGGGTTTAATCGATCAATGCTTGGCGCAGTTTGCACCTTATGTTACTATAGAAAGTTTCAAATGTGGTTTATGAATGAAATTGTTGTTGTTGATAGGTGCATCTACTTCGTTTGTTGTTTCCTTTATGAATTAACTAGCTGCGCCCACGGCTTTGCTCCCGTCAACTGGTTACCTAACCTACTCTACCATAACTTACCTACCCTACTATATCATACCCTACCTACCTACCTATCCCACCCTATCATACCTACCTACACTGTCCTCCTGCCCTTCCTACCTACCTACCTTTTTTTAGTTTTTCAGCCTTTCCTATATTCGGACATGCATCAGAGGTGGCACTGTGCTCGCAAAACGTATTGGAAAATGAATTTTCTGACTAATGACTGCCTATCTGACCTCCTCAACTCAGTGACTGGGTAACGGTACCCCTTAGCAAAACTGATGTCAGATCTCAAGCTTCTGACTACCCGTAACGACTGTCAAAGATCTTCAAATGACAGCCGGGACCAACGGCTTAACTTGCTTTCCGAGGCACGGAGGAAACTCGGTATGTTGAAATGGTCACCCATCCACGGACCGACCTTGTCAAGCGTTGCTTAACCTTGATAAACGACCAGTGCGGCTGTTATTATTTAGCCACGAACTCCGTATTTTAATGTTATAAACAGTTTTAATTTTAACTTTATGACGTACTAGCTGTACCACGCGGCTTCCCGTCAACTGGCTACCTACCTACCCATCTAAACCGTTTACGCAGCGCACGCAACGGAAACTCTCAAAAAGGAATATTTTTCCCGTTTTTGCTACATTTTTCATCTATGCTCCGCTCCTATTGTTCGTAGCGTGATGTTATATAGCCTATAACCTTCCTCGATAAATGGGCTATCCAACTCAAAAAGAATTTTTCAATTCAAACCAGTAGTTCCTGAGATTAGCGCGTTCAAACAAACAAACTCTTCAGCTTTATAATATTATAGTATAGATAATTTTCAATAATTTGTATAGTATAAATATAAATTATACAATTTGATCGGTATAGCTTTATGTTTTCAAAAGCTGTCCTTAAAGCAATTAAAGTCTAACAGCATCTGAAAGCTTTCGTAGGTACCCATTAAAAAGCTCGACCCATTGTGACTCTTTTTTCATCAACTTTCTTTAAAAGCTTTAGCATATTAAAAAGCCTTTAAACCACAAACTATTTATCAAACGAAGGCTTCGGGCTTTAATGAAAGCAAAATTCGAAAATATAGTATGAAAAGTAATGAAAGCCCCAACATATAAAAGAAATTCCAATCTAACTTCACATTATCGATTTCTGTCACTCATTCGATTCAAAGAGCGGATACTCAGAAACCGTTCAACAATTCCTTCGACCAAAACTTCGATCAGGACAATCCCTATCTATCATTCCGCATACTACATAATTAATATAACAGTTCAGAAATCACCACCCACTGGCAATTTGTCTACCTCGCCGTGAATACGGCTTTTATCAGTTCATCATGAGAATAGGGGTTGAAATAATCAATATAAACCTGCCCCACCCCTCAAAGCGCATGCGTGATGGTATTCACCTGGTGGTGGTGGTATCACCCCATGGGATCGTTCATGCCGTGGTATTAACCCACAGCTCATTCTTGTAAAAGATGGCTTGGGAGCAAGACTTGTTCGTTGTTCGGGGCAGCCATATTGGGGACTGGTCTTCTAAACCACCATGTAAGTTTTTTTTTTTAATCCTAGTCAACCTTTTTGAGTTATAGATTAGTCATAGTTTTTTTTTTTTTTTGTGTTTGTCTTTAAGTTATTTTAAAATACCAGCCATTAACGAAATTAAATTCTAAATTCTCTTTTTAAAATAATTACGTTTCGTTGTAAAAGGTGTGTGCGCAGTTTTCCAGATAAGCTTTCCTTGCGTCAGAGGCGCCATTTTGTATTTTCGCATGTGATCCCCGCGGCCCAATTCAAATAAATACATGCTGAATATTCATATTGTGATTAGAATAACCATTTTTACGAAAGTTTTAAACGTACTGCCTTTTGCGATGTTCAGGCGCTTTTCTAATATCTGAAAGAGATTAAGATTTTTTCAGAAAAATATTGTAAAGAAAACGGTTTTTTTAATATAAGCGGTGTAACATTGAATTATAACTGTTTTTATTAAAAATAGAAACATTTAAACAAAAAAAATACATCGTAATAAAAAAATAGGGTGACTACACAACTTTTCGTCCCTAACGACTTTCATTTTTACTAAACGTTTAATTGAACTCAAATAATAACAGTTTTCAATTGTTTTCACAGAAAACCACCCTAGCCTGAACATGGAAAGCGGTAAGATGTATTTAGAGATAGTTTCCATTGCAACGACTTTGCGTCAAAGACATAACGTTCAATACTTGTGCGTGTCTTGCGCAATGATGCGAAATGGATTTAGAATGAAATGCTTTTTTATTTTTTTTTATTTTTTTATGCACTTATTTTATTGTAAAATACACTTTTGACGTATACAAACACTCTGTACAAATTTAATTTCAATAAACAAGCTTCACAAACACACGCTATTTGTTTTGCCTCACCTATCTGTGTTACGTTTTAAGGGGTGGTTCCATTAAAGCGATTATTGAAGGCTTTTTATAGTTTTGAAATACAACCCCAGGTAGTGAAGTTACCCTTTTAGGGTTGGTCACCCTTTTATGCGGACGATAATTAAAATTACTGCGACTTAACAAACATCGTTAGTTACGTGGGGTCACAGACACAGGGTAAGTTTGTAATTACCCTGTGTCTATTTTTAGTGTCAGCAGTACAAAAATACATTGGTATATTTGTCTTTTTAAAATATCTATTTCAGTTTTGTAACAGACTATTAAATAACCCAATCTTAGAATTAAAAATTCTCGTTACATTACTTGCGAACAGAACGTTAACTTAGAAAATGACAAAGATTTTGTTTTGAAACTTGATGTCCGATGTGGAATTCATTTTTGAATGCAAATAGTTGCGGGTGTCAACTAGTTACAACGCTATATTCAAAATTGATTCAATCCACTGATTGATTTCGCAAACCAAATCTAATAAAAATAAATGGACTAAACCGTAATAAAATTATTTACTAACTGCATAACCCTTAAACAAGTCAGTTTGGAGCTGAATTGTTAATTAAAATGTTATGAATGTTCTACAAATACTAACAAATCGATTCATTAGTTTACGCACTCGTGATTTTAGTGTGCTTTGACTAAAGCAAAGGAAACTAGATCAGAGTTTTAGTGCTTGAATCGATTAAACTGTTTACGAGCAAAATCAAGGTGTGTTTTGGAAATATTCACATATACGAATAAACCGACCGATTACCGTCTATGAATTTTCTTTTTTAATAATATAATATAAAACCTTCCGTACCACAAGGGCATAATTGTTATACATTTTTTTAAAAAAGTTAAGATCGTCAATGATCTTTAAAAACATTGAAAAATTTAAAAAAAAATGGCAGTTGTGCTACCGAAACCGAAGGTATGATGTGGTCGACGATAATTGATGATAATTTTATAAAAGTAAGTAATGTCAAAAAACAAAGATTGTTTGCTGGTATTACCCAAGAAAATAATTTGACTTCTCGTATAAGTAGATCAATAAATGAAATTCAATATCACGATGACATTTTCAAATATTGATGGACGCTATTTAAACTTTACGGACCCTGCTGCATACGCTTTGCATATCAACTTTATATCTACAACCAGCAATTATTCAATCTTTAAGTATCTGGTAAAGCAATATTATTTATATAATAATATTTATCTTATAAAACAGAGTCAATAAGAAAGACAATACCAAACAACTGGACTATTTCTGATTACAGCTAGACAGCAAGGTTTATACCTGTGATAATATAAGAAGTCGGATTTGACAGTTATAAAAATACTTAATAATATTGTTAAACTTGATGCTTATGAATCTCGTTGTTATAGTGTATGGGTAACATAGTAAATAATTAGGATTATGGATTTTTTTTCAAATTCTTACGTACAAAGTTATCGCGGTATGTGAAATGAGAAACGTCGTCGGAATCTTAGATTGTCACAATTATAAGTTTTCCTTACAAATTCCGATCAGTAGATTCCGTCGACTCGGGCCTGGTCCTTGTCGGATGGCGAGCTACCCGCTACTCACCGCCCGCAAGCCCGCGCCTACAGTGCCCGGTAAACGGCTTGCGACTCCCGAAGCCCAGAGCGTCTCCTGCGGTGGCTTGGGGCGTAAGGGCGTCTCCGTTGCGTTTCTCCCACGCGTTCCGCCTCCTCCTTCGCGAGCATTACCGCTTCGCAGAAGGAGGTGACAGCTTCCCATGCCCTCTCGCCCCGTACCATGGCCTGAACCAGGGCCGGACGTGAGAGGTCGCCACCGCCGATCGCCTTCACGAGGACACGGCGTTGCTCCGCCCTAGCGGGGCAGACCTCCACCGTGTCCTCTGGGGCGTATGAGGTCCTGGGTTCGATTGCCGGGACAGGCAAAGGGTTATTGGGTTTTTCCATGTAGAATTTCTCAGTAGCAGGCCAGAATTTGGATTTGTACTCGGTTGATGGCAAGAGGCTTGCTCTTTGCATGGTTACAATGTCGGTATACTATTAGTGCATCTCTACCTAACTCTTCGGAGAATACAGAAGTCATCAATAAGAAAGATAATTCAAACAACTGAAGGATTTTTACTATCGGCAAGACAACTTATGGCGTATAATATGCCCTAATGTTAACGCGGTACTGGCCGTGGGTCCGCTCGGTGCCTGAATATCAATATTGGACCTCCTTTTGGACAGTTTTGTTTGCATACAAGTTTTTGATTTACTTATCCTAGGAAGTTAAGAAGAAATTCTGACCATCGTTTTTTCTGTATAAAAATATTTTTAAACATCCAAGTCGTTGTGGAGGAGTTCCACAACGACTTGGATATTTAAAAATATTTTATGAAAAAGAAGCGAAAAAATATCGTGTTGATTAGTTTTTTTAAGCAAAAGTATTAGTCGTACGAAAAACTTTTCAAACTTCTTAACCTAGTCGTTACTAAGTTAACGGCACTAAAACGGAGTAGTAACTCAAAACATTTAAGTTTTTAAACGAATTCCGATCAAGCAATTTTTCCAAAATGAGAGAATCAAACAAAAAAATATGTCATAAACTCAAAAATGTCATCTATTTCTAAAACATCCAATTAAATCATATAAAACTTTCAACGGTTTTTACGACTCTCGAACAAAGCGACGTGGAATCTGTAAAAAGTTATGTTTCAACAATTCAACATAGTTAATTTATATTACGGGTGGGCGCGCGTGCCACACGGGCGGTATTTTATGTTTCTTTTGATTTACGTCACAGCAGAGTTCGTGTAGTGTGGAACGGGTCGAATAGAATGGCGTGATTTAACTTTTTAAAGCAAAATATTCGTATTAATTAGATGGACGATAATTGGTGCTGGCACCTTAAGGTTTTTTTTTCTTTCTAGGAACGTTACGTCATAGATTTTGTTTGGTTTTGTTTTGTGTACTACGCGCTTTTATTTTGAACTTCATTGCAATTTTGATTAAGATCTGAACCTAGGAAATAAATGTGTCTCGTTTTGTGGTACTGACGTGAAAGCCAAATGAAATTACTAAAACCTATCATTGAATATTTTGTTGTTCATCGTCTAGACTTTAGATTTTTCTTATCTTACTACATGGGACGTAAAAAATAACTGCTAGCAAAACTAAACATATTAACCCAAACTGTTAAATAGTCGCTGCAAATATTAATATCAAACAATTCTAGCTTTACTTACTGACCACCAGACTTCAAAACCGGACTCTCATTAAAACAGAACAGTCACCTGCCATAGATTACAAACCATAGCGTGAGAAACAATAAACGACAAAGATATAATAATAAACAACTCCACTAGATACGACACTCGCTAATCTATGTCAAGGGTGGTCCACGTCCATTATTTATAATCCTATCTCACGCAATCGTTGCGCCTTTTAGCAAGTAATTATTAACACTTCCAGTAGCCTAAGTATATAACAACATGTCATATTTTTCAATGAAAAATATCCATCGGTTTCTGACCTCTGTGCAGAGAAGTGTAACATTATTTCAAGTGTCAAAATAAAGTGGGTAGTATGACATAAGTTGACATTTCTAGGGCAAAGATTAAACGATTGGAGAGTAGATGATTAAGTGACAAAAGTTGCTGACTTTGATTTATAGATGTCGTAAAATCACATAACAACACCTCGGCTATTAGATTTCTATTATAAGTTCTAAATGCGGAGTTTTATTGCTTACTAGAGGATTTTATTGAAGTGCTTACCAGTAAGCGCTGGAGATTTTTATTCGATATTGGATTATGGCATAATAACTTGGTTTAAAAATGTATAATTTTTTAATAAAAATATAAATTTAAGTATTAAACAGATAAAGAAAAACAGATATAAAGGCGTTTTAAGGAATTCAATATGAAAGTTAACTAGGCTGGCATAGAAATGAGATGAAATATCTAGGTTTTATTTTATTTTATATTCAATGATTTTCGGGTTTATTTTTTTATGCTGGTACCTCTCTTGTTTGTGCCTAATTATTCTCACAGAAGAAATGCACCGTCATAATAATTGTATTGACCTTACTTTTAAGCTTTATATTGGCTAAATAAAGTACAATATTAATTTCAAATCCCGGGTAATTTGACTCTAACATAAATGATACGGTCCGATTATAATCGAGAGCTCGCCACTATAGTTACGCAATCGAATAAAACTCGAAACCGATTATAATGGCTTGGGCACACTCGGACACTTTATCTGAAGTGAAATGATGGCCTTACGAAAAATATATGTTACATATAATTTCTTTCCAGTTCAAAAATAAAGTATTTTTTTAAACAAAAATTCAGATCAATCGGTTGGGATAACTGTTTAAAAATTCAGTAGCAAGACATACTAGTGGCGGATAAATTTGAATGGGGTGATTTACAAGCCAAAAAAAAGACATACTAACTGACCAGGTAACTAAAGCGCTGGTTGGTTTTATCAGTGTCACGTTGGGAATATTCTTAAAATATGATACACAAAAAATTTTTGAATAGAAGTTAATTAATTTTTCTTGTCGCCCTTGCGAAGCAGACTTTGTTGTGTAGATTTAAACCCGTAGTGGTTGCGTATTATGAGCGTAAAATCAACGAAGTTTATCGACTGAACATTTGGCTGCCGTAAAACGGTTGTATTTGCCAGTTTTATCGATAACGCGCCAGAAAGTTGAGCTGATTCAAATGAATTATGATAATAGGTTCTCTTGTCGTCGTAAAAATGTTCTTATGTATTTTGATATCTCTATCTCTCCAGAATAACAAAAAAAACCATGCTACAAATTCACAACAGGGAGTACTGGGACCCCCTTTGTTAAGGTTACACTAGTCGATCATTCTTCCATACAAACGTAGTCTGGCGATTACTCCACTGTTTGACGATGTACGTTCAAAATAAAAATGATGTCAATTCGTCTCATCATTATCTAGCCCTGTATGGAAACAAATAAGTAAAAAAAATAACTATTTGAAAGTTATGAGCGTCGAAAGTTTCAACACAAATTTTATAGCATCTTTGGGCGGAAATAAATACCATAATAAGAATGAAAATTGCAAAACAGCCACCATACAAGGATAGATTAGTAATTCAACAGCGCAAATAATTTTACTTTGAAAATATACATTTAGTCGTTCTTTCATGATATCTAGACTCCCAAAGGGCTGTTTATAAAATTTCGCGCGCTCGTTTTCGTCCTAAATCATCATCCATTTCACTACAAACTTGCAAAAGTGCTAATTCGTACGCGAGCTAGCTTCTTACTGCTCATCATAGCATCTATCCCTTTCGCACGTATTGTCGGATGAGATAGCATGCATTTTAACCCCGCGCACAAAATAGTTCGTGCCGTCGACTAGGGCAACCTCAAAATAAGCCCAGCAAAAAGTCGGTTTCGTGCTTTTTTTTGTGCTATCTTCTAAAACTGTTGTCACGTGTGACCAAACCTTAGTAGAATCGAGTAATGAGCGTATCGCCGACGAATCGAGACCTTACTGGTAAGCTGTCGTAATCTTTATTAATTAGTTTTATACTTATGGAAAAAATGAGGTATTTCTACATTGCACGAGAATTTAGCTTCGGTGTAGTGGTAGCAAACAAATGAGAGTATAGAAAAGCTTTATTTTTTTTGGTCTTTTTACAGTATTATTATATAAATCAATATCTGGCTTTACTGATGGGTCTGTTGTTCCCTTTCTAATTCTGATGTTCGATTCTGCCAAAATTTTTCCTCAAAATTAATTTTTGATTTTGAGGAAAAATTTTGGCAGAATCGAACATCAGAATTAGACATAAAAGACTAGTGTTTGTTATAAATACCTTACAAAAACATATTGCTGATTGTTATTGGATATAAAAAATGGACCAATCTGGGATAATTTAGGACAAAACGTCAATTTCACAATTTGGGAATACTTACATGCGGATGTCAATCGCGTTTTATGCCATATATAAAAGCTTCTGCCCACGGCTTCGCTCCCTTGAATAGTATTTTATTATCCCAACATTATACCGGGATGAAAAGTAGCCGATGTATATATTAATCCAGGTTATTGTCCAGATTTCATCCAAATTCGTTCAGCCGCTAAGGCATGAAAGCGTAAGAAACAAACAAATTCTCATTTAACTCAACACCCGCGACAGTTGAGGGAAATAACTTTTCGATCTTAGTAATGTTTCTACGGTTAATCGTAAAGAGTAGCTTATTTACAATATTTACGCCTTTCTAATGATTCGCATGATTTTAAGAGTGTAGGCACAGTTTTGTTGCTGTCACTACCTCCTCGTTTAGAACTGTAATATGGAGTCTATGTCCTAACATCGCCGGAGGAGGCTGGCGGATATTGCAAAAGGATTCAAATTAGATGTCGCACTTGTATGACAGTTTAAATAAGACCAGTTTAGTACTACGTTATGTACTTAGGACCCGCATTTAGGTGAAAATCCTTTGAATATTAGGTCCCATTGCCAATTTGGTCAAGTTATGTACATCAAAATACGAGAAGCACCTACATAAGGGCGCTTGAACACATTTTTACAATGAAATTCAACATGATGTCAATGAATAAGGATTTAGTTATGTCCGTTAAATCCAATAAGTATTTTGACTTGTCCATCATCGTTATCACTGATGGTGGAATGACAGAGTCTACAGATCTTAACTTTCAGGACCGGTACTGCGGCGAAAAACGCTTAGCTTAAAAGTCTATGTCACTGGGACCCAGCGCTAACAAAGAAAATTTGGTTCAAAAAAAATTGCTAGTATTGATCATAAAAAATAACTCTCAAGTACAAAATTATGGCAAATTGGGCTCTTAACTCACATTTCAAAGATTATTGAACGGATCTTTTAAAATTGGTTCCAATAGATGGCGCGGTTTTACATTTCTCAGGCATGCCACTCGATTTTTTAAATTTGTATTGTAACACATTTTGGAACAATGTAAATGTAAAAACTTGCCATTGAAATACTATAAAACAAATTGTCACTGTATTTAAAGAAATTAATGTCACGAATCGAGAAAATCCTTTTACTTACAAGTCGCTGCTAACACCATCTATAGCCGTGGAACGGAACCGAATCCGATCGATGTATTTATAAAAAGTAATCATCTTATTCAGACGAAAAACACTAGTTACGTCGGCACGGTTTCTTTTTATGGGATGAGGCATCTGTATGCTAGTATTATATTATCCGTGTCTATGTTCAGCGGTGGACTCTTTACGGCTGAAATGGTGATACCTGTGATATTCCTATTCATCGGACGTTTTGTAAAACTTGTCATGTTAAGTCATTCTGTTCAGAAAAAATATTTGACCGATTGCCCAAAAAGGTGGAGGTTCTCAATTCGGATGTTTAGTATTTTTTTTATGTACGTTCGGGTATAACTCCGCTATATTTAAACTGATTAGGAAAAATCTTTTTATGTTCGAAAGAAGTTTATTCTGGAATGGTCCTATTTAAATTTGGTAAAGATCTGATGAAGAACTTCGGATATATATACAACATAACTCTTCAATAAATGACGGCAAATCTCTCAGGATTACTACAATCGCATGTATGTTTATTGTTTACACCATTTCATAACATACCATCACGCCAGTATGCTCTAAACGCATACGCAGATCAAGTTACATGTTATTCGGGTAATCTTTTCTGGCATCACTGTGGGCATTATAGGTACCTTACTATAGAACTTGTGCGTTATTAGCCACAAAAAAGTGTAAAATTAAAAAAAAAATCAATCGACTTCAAAACAATTTCGGAAGACGGTGTCAAAAAAAAGAAGAAACGAAAACAAGAACACTGATTTCCGAGATTGAAGTTATTTTCCACTTTGTAGTGTTTTTATTTAGAAGACGGTTACATTTTTTTTTAATTAACTTTTTTTAACTCTTAATTATTTTAACTTAGAAACAAATGTAGCTTTACCTACAATATACGGTAAGTACTTCTGTTACGTCAAGTCCTACTTCAACCGGCGACGCCAATTTTATGACCCGCGTTGGCCAGGCTTTACAGATAACTGGAAATCACAAAAACATTAATCCCGTAAATCGTTCTATTCAATTAAACTCATTGATTTTATCAATTTAATTGGAAAATCTTATATTTATCACCATTTCCGTTTATATTGGCAAGTGAACGGAAAAAAATATATTTACTTTGCAAATGGAGGAGGTCGCGAAATTACAGATCTATAAAATATCACTTAGCACGTAATAACTTTATTAGTGTTTGAGTTCAATGATGATTTAATCAGTTGCTGGTGATTGCTAGCGATTTGTCATTTATTAGAAGTTGTCATACTACTTGACATTTATGTTGCGAGTTGTAGGTAAGTTCGAACCTAGACATGCGCTTAACTTTTGATTTATTTCATCACCAATGCTTTCAAAACGGTGAACGAGTAAGGAAACCGCCATATCTTCTCCTAGAATCTTCGGGTTTTGGGAATACTTTTACTATGCGTACAGCTAAAGAATGGAATTTCCTGCCGGAGTCTGTATTTCCTGATAGCTACAACCTGGGAGTCTTCAATTCAAGAGTGAATAGGTTTCTTCTAGGCAAGCGAGCTTCATCGTCGACCACATCATCGCTTACCAACAGGTGAGATAGTGGTCAAGCGCAAGCCCAAAGCCAATAAAAAAAAAAAAATCGTAGGCACGTGACATCTACCAATCTGCACTGGGCTTGCGTGGAGGATTACAGTCCACTATCTGAGAGATGAGCATAGTCATTATCTAAAAAAAGATATGCCTCCTTTTAAATGAAGGAATTAAACAAAAAAACGCGTTCGGGCAGATTATACATAAGCCTGAGTACAGTAAGTACATACCTAATACTAATATATTTTTTTTTTGCCCACAGATTACTCTTGACAGAGCCACGGAAAATGTTCCCGTGACCGAACCCAGTGTGACGAGGTAAGTCGTTACTTGGAAAAAAAGTTCTGTAAAATCTTATTTGCACTACTACGAAAATATTAAAACAAAACACCCATTTCGGTGCATAATCTCAAGCATATCGTTTTAGATCTTGTAGGAATAAAACCTGATTCTTCTGTTCTTGTACAATACTTTTCAGGTGTTCTTGTACAATACTTTTCAGGTAACTCATTAAACAGTTATCATTACTTACTAATGGGCATAAAAGTATTGCATTTAACTTAACATTAAAAGTAAGACCTTGAATAACCACTGATTTGGGCCAAAGATAATGTTACCCAGTTTATTTTTAACATACAAAGATAGATATGTTGATAATAATTATTATGAAGTCACATAATTATGTTTTACTACGTAATATTTGTGTTTGTTTTTTTTTTTATGTAATAAAGCACATAACTATGTGGTTGATAGTATGAGTTTAAAATTATAATAAATTTAGAAAATATAATGATTTTTATTTTATTTAAGTAGCTTTTTCTTTTTCTCTTTGTTTTTATAGGTATCTGTTCTGCTGACTATTTGTCTGACTGAATCAACTAATTTATGATTTCTAAATATCATCAACTGAATCATACCTAAATATTTCAAAGTTTTTTGAGTAAAAATTTAGGTAAACAAGGTTCAGCTTTTAGCAAAAAGGTATTTTTCATTCTAAAATAACAAGTTTGTTCTTGGTACAACCTTGATTCAAGTAAACAAGGGACAAAAATATCACATTTATTGACAACGACCGATAAAGATTTAGTGGCAAGTTGGCAACTAAGTTTGTTTTCGATTTTTATTATTTTTGTCTGCGCCACCAATACTGGCATTTTACCTGATCGACAGAAATCGTGTACTTAAATTATAAAACGAACCTTGAAACTCAATATCATAATTTATTAAATTAATAGGATGATTGATTTTTCTTGACCCATAAGTCAAAATTTTGAAGAAGTCAATTCTTTTTTTTAATGTGAAATCTGGGCAAATGCCAATTATGTAACAGTAAAGTTTTATCATTTTAATGGGATAACTATAGGTCAGTTTAGTAATAATAATAATCAAAATTAATAATAATACCAGTCTGCTACCGTCCCACTGCAGGGCAAGGTTATTTTCTTACACAGAGAAGACTGCGCTTGTTCATTGCGGGTTGACGATTTCAAACTTATCTATACATCTATACCTACATATAAATAAAATTGGAGTGACTGTTTTTAATATTAAAATAACCGTTTTATTCAACATGTATATGAATATATATACGGTATCTACATACACCAAAATAATATTTTTTTTCAATTTTTTCTGTTTGTTCCGGCTAATCTCTGAAAAGGCTGGACCGATTTTGACGGGACTTTTATTGGCAGGTAGCTAATGTAATAAGGAGTAACTTAGGCTACGTTTATTTTAGAAAATTCTTTTATTTTAAAAATTTGTTAGGCGGAACGAAGTTCGCCGGGTCAGCTAGTATTAAATAAAAGTCCAGGTTCCCTTCAGTGCAGTATTGGATGGTAAACGTAAAAAAGGCAAAAGAAAAATAAACCATACTATTAAAATGATAAACCTACAACAGTTAAAAATCCCGTTACTAATACAACAACAACAAAATAAAAACAAAACAAAGGGTTACGTATCTAGATCAAGTCGCGCACAGTGCAAACCGGCGTAGCGTGGACAAAAAAACGTTTATTTATATTTACACTGGTCAAGTACAGCAACGTGCTTCAAGTTAAGGCAGGGCAGAAACTGTGTCCACAAAAACTGGCTAGGCGGCCCACTGGGATGTGTACAGCGTGTTCGATGTTATTATTTTTGCGTAAACATCTGATAGCTGTTTGTTTCATGTAATTTATGTCGCGTCAATTATCTAGTTTGTCTTGTGGTGGGATTGGTTTTATTTAGACTTTCAAATATATAAAAAATAACTTTGGGTGTGTCAATGATGCTAACAAATGTTGATAGTTCTTCTAAAACCACGACTGTAATATCGACGTTATTCGTCCCGTGACTCGCAAATGTTCTATTTTCACAGTTTCACCAATTTGTCACTATTCTCTCCAAAGATTTTCGTAACTTAAATATTCGAGTTAGGTAAAGTTTTATACAGAGTAAAACGAATCCTGCGCAGGATGATTATAGACTGATTATGAAGTCAAGCAATTAATTATTCATGTCAGATTCAACATCTCCATACAAGTTAGTTGACACAAACGGCTCCAGTAAATTTTGTCCCGCAACCCGTGCGGGATTCACTTTAGTTAGGCAGATTTTTATTACACAACTACCCCAAAAAAAGGGTCAACATTTTGTAGACAGTATTTATAAGTTTTGGCTAGCAATGGGCATCACCTACTTCTCGTGCTGGCATGAATTCATCATCAAGCCCCGCCCTCATACCAATTTATTTTCAGCCAGCAGTATGTTTTCTTCTACCATACAACTCATCACCATCTGCCTGTCCGTTCTCGTACTAGAAAGAAACAATTTTTTAATAACCGCTCGTTTTAATTCGTTCTTCATAACCGTCTTCTTCATTGTCGCACTCACCGCACTGACTTCATTCACTGTTCTTTCTTCGTTCAGTGTATTTCTCTGTGGATTGCGCTCCCTCAAGAAATCAGGATGGCATTGGCAACCAACCGTTCGGCATTCAAAGCATGCGCAAGCACGTTTGTGAGAAATTGGCAGTAATATTGTCACTTTTTAAGTATATTCGTGTATTTATATTATTTGTTTGATTATATAATGTATGTATTTATAGTATGTATTCATTCATTCCTTTGGCGCTACAACCCTTTGTGGGTCTTGGCCTCTTCAACGATCTTCTTCCATTTCACTCTGTTACTGGCCTCCTTTCGCCAAGATGTTTTCCTTCCTATCCTCTTAATCGTGTGTCCTTTAATCCATGCCAAGGTCGTCGTGAATTAAGCGATCCGGTTTTCTTCTTTGTGGACTTCTCAACCAGCTTTCCTTTTACCATGATGTAGCCCATCGGTGAACCCTCCTTCTTTATCCGGGTTTAGAGGGGTACCCTGCCTTTGGTGAGTTAATTCGGTTTAAGGCGCAGAATAATCGCCTTTCGCCCTGCATCCGTTAGCTCAGCTGCAACTTGGCGTGGCGGACGCGCGGCCGCGCCGTTGCAGCAGGTCCCAGGGAGAACGACGGGGATGTGGATGACTCGGACTGGCTAGGGCTCTGCTTTATACGGTACTCCGCCACAAGTACAGCAGAGGTTTTCTGGACACTTTTTTGGTAATGCTGCTCTCACCAACAGCGTTTCCCACCCAGATCATACCCTAGCTTCTCTCCCCTTATAGTATGTATAAAGCTTTGTATTTGAAGAAACCTACCCTATCGAGATTTACTTTCAATATTGCACCTACCACTATTTGGCTCTGCATCACCCAAAGGTTGACTGGTAGAAAATGCCTAATGCATTAAGTCCGCCTCTGAACTTTTGTGTGCATGATGTATTAAATAAATAAATGTTTGTATTCTACATTTTAAACAACCTGTATCCAAAGTTGATTGAGAGGTCGTCATGTCTAGTGAACTACTGCTCGGTGCAAATTACCCGAAGCAGAATTACTAGGTCTGTGGTACTTGCTCAAATTGTATGCATCTTTCATCTCTTGTGGTCTACAGCAGGGATGTTAAGGAGCTCCGTATCCGTAACCGATACTAACCGTATATCCGAAGTAAAAATATATCTGTAACCGTAACAGAATACTCAGAATCGATATGAATGTTTCGGATAATTTCGGATAGGTTCCTGTCATAATGTGCCTCATTTAGACTCCGCCCGTCTAAATGGCGCGTTATGGCAGGTTTTTCTGCCTGGCTGAGTTGACAGACCAGCCGCGCGCTTCACGTGCATGTTTAAATTTCTAAAAAAAAATTATATTCTTAACCAAAACAGTCCTAAACTATCGGATAATCCGAAATACTTTCATATCCTTAGCCGTATCCGACACCAAAATAATAGCATTTTATTTATATCCGTTATTCCGCATCCGTATCAAGATCCGAAATTTTATATCCATAACATCCCTGGTTTATAGGCTCGATCGACTGCTTAATTGGCTTTATAAAAATCTTTTGTTTCGTGCGTACGCGCAGATGAGAAGACGGTGTCTTTGATGATGGGTCCGTGCGTTTATTAAAATTATTTTTAAGATGCGTTCTGATAATAATTGTAGGTATCTGTGTTGTTATTAGCAGGTAGGTATACCAAGGGTTTCGGTAAGATACAAAGTCGATTGGTTCACATAGATTTTTGTTTGTCGTCGCATTGTCATAACGTATCCGTCTGCCGCCATTACTAACAAACCAATGTCACACCGACCTTAATAAAACAAATTAAAACAGTAAACTCAAGGAGAGTCCGCATTATTTACAATGGTATGAATCAAAGAGAGGTCGCGATACGCGCAGTGCTTGCAATTAAGAAAATAAGCGACTAATCACCTCTAATTAGAGATTTATTGCAATGTTGCCAGTAATTACAGAGACTATATACCATTCAATGACTTTCAATTGTCCTGTCTTTAGCAGAAGGTTTTATGCAAGAGTTTTGGACCTCTTTAGCGTTGGATTTTTTTAATTTTTGACGTTAGGATGTTGATCCAAAATTAGTTAAAACGAATTTGGAAGGCTTATTTAATGAGATTTTTAGACGCTTACCAGCCTTTTTAAAAAAGTGATACCTCATTGGAGATATTTATCACGATTTAGGGTTAAATCATAATAGAACATTGTTTTCTGTAAAAAAATATAATATGGCTACTTCTTGACCGGAAAAAATTATGTCATAAAAATTATTTTCGGTATTCGGTAGTAATTCTTGACAAAAATCATCTGGTAGAGGCTTTCAGTCTGCCATTTATTACTTAAAAACATGAATTGTGTCAATTTAGTCTTTTAAAAATAAAAACCGGTCAAGTGCGTGCGCGCAGTCATAGGGTTCCGTAGTTGCATAATAATGCGGACTAAGAAGAGGACTTTTTGTTGTCACATGAACATAAAAACGGTCTCAGCGGCTCACAACGTTCAAAAACGGAGGCATTTGTACAAAAATAGTACTGTTCCAAGTACATTTTATAAGTTGGTCGATTATTACTCGTAAACTAATCGTGTTAGTTTTCCTTTTAATTTCGTTATATACTACTGCTGTGATTTATTTCATATACCCAAAAGCAAAAATTTCGCTGGCAGGGGGGCAAACTTGACTCTAACATAAATTTGCAATTTAAAGCTTAATTTTAAGCAAACGGAACTCTGAAACGAAAAATGGTGTTAGATTTTTGGATGGCCTATCTAACGATACCCCATACCATGCGATAGACGAGAAAATTTTCCACTGCGTCTATACCGGTTTTTTTTTTCTTTATTATATTTTACCACTATGTCGGAATTATAAATATGTATATCCATGCCAAATTATAGCTTTCTAGTACTAAGAGTCTCTGAGCTAAGCTGCGGATGGACAGACGGACATAGCTAAACTATATGGGTTCCTTATTGACTTCGGAACCCTAAAAACGATCATTTAATGAGCCTAAGTTGACTCAACGATGACACAACATATTGGTCCTTATGTAGCTAGTTCTAATATTGGTAAAAACACCGGCAAAATAACATAGGATCCAAACGAATTCTTCTGTCTCCTATATTAACTATTGACAGCAAAATTATCAATACAAAGTACCCAGCTGTTTGTACCAATTATATTAATGGCTTAAACATAATTGATGTAGTTATCGACACCTGCGTGTATTGAGCTGTTAGATGGTAGCAATCTGTCTCTGTAGCCTAAGTAAAGCCTTCAGGCTGGTTGGCTACCTTCTTACTAATTTGATTAGTACCTACATTAGACTTAACTGATGCCGCTATATATAGAGAACAGTGGTGGCCCAGTGGTATCGGCCGCGGCTTACAAGTTGTAGGTCGTGGGTTCGAGCCCAGGCAGGCGCTTTACTTTGTGTAAATTATTTAATCACCACTGCTCTCAAAACGGTGAAGGAAAACATCGTGAGGAAACCGGCATGTCCTAGAACCAAAAATTCGAAGACATGTGACATCCACCAACCCGCACTGGGCCCGCGTGGTGGATTACGGCCCATTCCCTCTCACAGAGAGGAGGCCTGTGTCCCAGCAGTGGGAACATATTAATAGGCTGATGATGATGATGATGATGATGCCGCTACAAATCTGGCCACCTCCTTTTACGTCAATGGGGGACATCCAAAAGGCGCCTGGACTTTTGGCGAACAGATTAAGGAATGTGGGCATTTTTTCTCACTAAAACCACTCCGGTGATCCTCATTAGCAGCTCTTAAAAGATCACGCTGGAACCCCATCTGTGAAACGCCTACTAGGGCACATCCCTGGGGAGACTGAAAAAGGGCCTCCTTGAGCCTCTCTATGCATGGCACTATTTGATCACTGTGCCACCGTCACTCCTGGAGTCACTTGCTGGGCGGACAGAGTCCCCAATTTGAGCAACCCCCTGCTTCTAATGCAGGCGGGATTTCGGCGTTTTAGGCGTTGAAGCGCTTGGCTCCCCGACCCCATTTTTTTCCGAGTGGGATCGGTTCTCTCATGATCCCGCTCAGCGACCTCCTTTTGGACCATCATGACCTTACAGAAAGAGCCCATTTCCCTTCAGTTTTCTGTCTCTGCCAGCATGGCCGTCACTGCTGCTAGCAAAACATAGATCTCGACCGAACCTGGCGACCAAAACCCGCAGCAATCCACGCAGAGCCTCGCCCTCATCCTCCTCAACCGTGTGCAGTGCAGAATCAAGGACGCCGTTGCAATATTGCCAAATTGCCGTGGTCCCTCCCCCGACATTGTAGAACAAAAAAATAAAGTAGTGTTTGTTTAGCACGAGAAGGGCTTGTTAAAATTGAATAGCCTGTAAAAGATTTTATTAGTGCAATTTGATTTTATACGATAATATTCCAAAGCATTAACTGGGACAAAATGTCCTTACATAAACACTTAGCGTCAAATAATTCTTGCTATGTCTAAACTAAACCATTAGTATTTAGTCCAATGTCCAATGTAACTTCGAGTTTTCTGCTACTTTGTTTCTTGATTTAAGGCGAAGACTATACTAAAAAAAGTTATTTTTTATTATTTATATTTTTTATGTTTTCGTTACACACTTAGCCATATAGTAAGCATAGGGCAGACCGTGTTTCTGATGCCTCAATTTGGCCCAATATAGGCCTGAAAAGTCCGAAGCGAACTCGCCACTCGGTCGGCTATATTCGGGAGAGTTCGTGTCCGCAAGTCTTCAAAAATGATGAACGCGGTTAAAAAAACGTTCTAATATATGATCCTAGCTTACAAAGCCTTGACACGTTTCCTTTGATGTAGGTACGTGTATCTGTATACTAATACACTACTTGATTATTGAAAAGAAAAACTATGGAGTTGGCGTGTCTTTTTCAACCATATGTAGCTTCTGATGTCTTTTTCAGGTTTATGTGAATTAAATATTTCAATTTTATTGACCAAAAAATAAAATATAAGGCATGTTACATTTTATGCGGAGTAATAAAAAGTTTAATGTATCCTGTCGATATTTAACGAGATTACAACAAGACACAATGTTGTAAGTGTGATTTTATTTGCCATCGTAAATATTGGTAAAACAACATGTTGCATTGAGAAGTTAGATATCCCTGGAATTATCAGTTTTATAGTATTTTTATTACTATGCCTGCGTTAAACATACTTTTAAACTATTTGATACTGATTTCCAATGTCGGATAGCCACTACCAGATAAAAACATACAAATAGCGCCATGAATTTCACGGCACTTACGACGTTATGATCACGAATTAACTAAACTCTATTAAGCGACCTAGCGCTGCATGTATTAATAGTTTGATTAGACAACATAAATAATGTTTAGCACAGCGAGACCTTTAGTTCTAACTCACCAGCATTTGAACAAATGGTTTTCAGGAATGTTCTTGTCTATCGATAGAATGTATGTCAATGTCGCTGACAGTATACATTTTCTAAAGCCTCCTGGTGAGATAGTGAAAAAGATCTAGACCTAAAAGTATAGGAAATGAATATCGTAATTACCCAACCCATTTATGTATGTAAAATTAACTACATATCATTTTTATCTCTGCTTGCATCAGTGCACAACAAATAAATCATATTTATTAGTAGGTAACACAAAATACATCGATCACTCACGGTTCCGACTTTCCTTCTGTTTTATTGGTAGCTTTCCGTGTTATCATGTAATGGCGTGATGACATGTGTTCGTTCTGTAATCGCCATTTTGATGTGTAGCGGCCATTTTGTGTTATTCTTATATTTTTTTAATTGCGTTGCAGTTTTCCTGATTGCGTGTTTTAGATTTCAATGCGCAAAAAAGCGTTGTTAAAAGGAAATTCGGTCGCCGACATCTAACTGAAATAATCCCAAGTAAAAAGTCATAATTTGAGGTTTGGCTCTCGCTTGTTTCCTCCTCCAATATTGTACCAATTTAAAATATATTCCATAAATTGAAAGATATAAACTTTGCCCCTGTTTTTTGATGATATATTATCTTTAGAAGCACTAGAACCCTTAAAAGATGCTCAAAATTGCGCTGTCAACAGAGGTCTAGTCAATGATATTCTAGTAAACAAATACGTTACACACTCACAACACAACAGAAAAAAGTGTTCCGCACAGGAGCGGCAACACATATACACAATTTTCATTCATCTGACAATTCACTACAAGTCGAAAGGGATAGCTTGATAAAACCAACAAGAAAAAAGAGACTGCTAGTGTTTGTCAGTTGCGTGGGAATGTAAACAAACATTATTCTGACTATAAATGTTTTCTTTTTCTAACCTCCAAATATCAGAATATTAGGAAAAAAAATTAACTAAATTAGTAAATTGAGGTGTATTGCGTACTTACATATGGTATGAGATCCTTTCTGTTTTATTTACTTTGGTATCATAATTGGTACACTTTCTAAATCAAAGACCTTATACTTTTAGTAAGAAATACGTATAAGTTCTTTGTTCTAAATACACACGATGGCATTTTTTAAATTTTGGTTTTGTTTCTACAAAGCGTATCACTCTTCGCCTTGCGTGACAAAGACTAAAGACTATCTGTTTACTAGAATATCATTGGGTCTAGTGTACAAATTTGACCGCTGTAAACGAAAAAAAGAAAACACAGGGGCACAGCATATGTCTATATTTTTTAGTTTATGGAATATCATAGAGGTGGAAATAGGCAAGAACCGTATCTCGAATTATGACTTTTTACTGAGGAAAGTCAGTCGGATGCCTGCGACCGCATTTTCTCTTAACCGGTAGGCTCTTTATTTTGGTACTTTTGTAAAAAGCATAGCTTTATCGCAATCAGCCTTTTATGTTCCCACTGCTGGTACAAAGGTCTCCTGTCTTTGCTTAATTGTTACTCACTAAATTTTTTGATGAAATCATTATCAAAATTAAAATTAATCATTGCATTTGGACATTAGAGGGGCTAATGTAAATGCTATAGGAACATTTAATCTGTAAGATGCAGCAAAACAAACAAAACTGCACATCAAGATCATATCTATTGACAGCGGAAACGAAATAAACCGTTTATCTCTATATTCCCCTTAAACGCAGTGCTATTACGTGTCAACGTAAGATAATTAAGCGTGGTTTATTATTATTGACAGGCTACTAAATTATCGATAGGAAACACATGCCAGCTGAGTGCAGCGCCTTAAATTATACGGTGCACTAGCGCACGGGTTCAGGACACTGTGCAGATTATTTGCAGTAGGCCAATAAAAATGTATCAAGTAAAAATATAGATACAGGCTACAAAATAATGTCCTGTGATATTATTGGCAGCTCACCGTAATATTATGTATCTACTGTTTTATAGCGGTCAGTTACACTGATATTATAACTTATTCGCCTTTTACAACAACTCCCTTATGATAAAGTAAACAAACGAGTTTCAAAATTAGTATTGAGTCAATTTCAATTACTAACAGGATATTTTTTCAGCTTTGTCATAAGAAAAAAGAAAAGAAAAAAAAGAAAGAAAGAAAATCCTTTTTTTAATCTATACTGTATTCTTCTTAATTGTGAACTGTTTAATATATTTTATACCATTCCCCCTCTAAAAAACTTATTTTATTTACTGAAAACAGTGAATAAAAAGCACTTTTAATCACTGTTTTGGTGTTTGAATTTAGAACACACCAATATATATTTGACCTCCATCTTAATGCAAAACAACCTACTTGCGCATAAAATACTCGATACAAACTTCTTGTGCAAAGAATATTCGAATTTCAAACTCCTTCGTCGATTTAATTTTGAGTTTGTTTATATTTAGGATTTTGATAATGATTTTATTTTGGTCTAGGATGTTTAGTGAATACTTATTTGGATTGTAATTCTAATATTAATTGCATTAGTTTTTAATTAATTATAATTATGTAACTTAACGGAGGTGGTCACTGGCCCCTGAAACACAGGTGTTGTTTAGGTAACTCAAACTCAAAGGCTCAGCTTCAATTTACAAAAAATGTGAAGCCCTAAGGTTTCTCATTTTCTGTAAATTTTGAAGGTAATAAACCATTTATTTATTTATTATTATTCCTTGTGCTTTTGGCTTAAATCCTTCTTTTTCTCGAAGTCATGGTATAAAATATAGTATGCAACTCTTGAATAAAACGGATTTATATCGAGGGCCATGAATCACTCGCGTCGTTCAGGATTCTAACACTTGAATCACTCGCTATGCTCGTGATTCAATCATCATGAATCACTCCCTACGGTCGCGATTCAGTTGTTAGAATCCTTCACTTGTTCGTGATTCATCTATGGCCCTCGCTTTAAAACCGTCCTTTATTCACTAGTTGCATAATATACTATTTCTTTTTATTTCCCGTCTACACACGGTGTCTACGTATCTTTTTTTGCAACTATACTCTAGCAAGTATGCTGGAAGAGATTTCGTTAAAAATAAGCATGCCTTTGTACATATTTTCTGTTCCTTCTTCTTGTCTATTTATTATGTGTGTGTACATTAATCTATACTATATATAATACAATGTTATAAAGCTGAAGAGTTTGTTTGTTTGTTTGAACGCGCTAATCTCAGGAACTACTGGTTGGAATTCAAGAAATCTTTTTGTATTGGATAGTCCATTTATCGAGGAAGGTAGAGAAGGTTATATAACATCAAGCTACGACCAATAGGAGCGGAGCATAAATGAAAAATGTTGCAAAAACGGGCAAAATTATTACTTTTTGAGAGCTTTCGTTGCGTGCGCTGCATAAGCGGTTAAAGTTTCGCAACATTTATGTATGTAGGGTAGGTAGGTAGCCAGTTGACGGGAGCGAAGCCGCGTGGGACATGTATGTTTAAATAAATTACATTTTAGGTTAATTTGCTGAATTTTTTGGAATGGTTATTCCACTTCAGGTGTAAAAGACAGATTAAAAGCCTAGCTATGACATACAGTACAGGTTACAACTTATATAAAACGTGTACTCAAACTACTGTTTAGTTCCTGCTCAATAATCTCATGATACCTTATGAAGTGCTTTAACTTTGTTGAAATAAATACTATCAATATATTTCTGCGCACCGATGGCGGTCGCACCAAGTAGGTCTAGCTATTAGATCAAGGATGTAACTACTGCTGACGATAAGATACGACTTTTAGTCATTATTCAATTCTATGTATCAGTAAATCCAAGATGGCCAAATGATCAACGTAGGGTAAACTATCCTATCGCTGGCATCTCTTCAGTTATTGGCGTTTCTGAGTTTATAGGCTAAAAATAAGAAAACTATAGATTATGCAATTGGAATTTCCATGCCAGTAATAGGATTTTTGATAGCTTTTTAGGGTTCCGTACCTCAAAAGGAAAAAACGGAACCCTTATAGGATCACTTTGTTGTCCGTCTGTCCGTCCGTCCGTCTGTCAAGACCCTTTTTCTCAGGAACGCGTAGAGGTATGAAGCTGAAATTTATATCAATTACTCAGGTCTACTGTCCCTTGAAGCTGTGAAAAAATCAAACTTCTAAGCCAACGCAATTAAAAGATATAGCCGTTTATTCCACAAATTTCCGAAAATTTTCAACACTCGCAAGGGAATCAAAACCTACAGGGTACTTCCCGTGAACTCAGAATCTTGAAATTTGGTACGAAGCAACGTCTTATAGCACAGATAAAGGAATAATTGTGAAAGCCGTAATTTTTTTATTACATCATATAATAAAAATATTTTTAATAATTTTAAACTTACTACCCCTTTCCTCATGAATGCTTCGAGGTATTAAATTGAAATTCATATCAAATAATACCTTTAAGCTGAGGTTTGTACGGAACCCTCGGTGCGCGAGTCCGACTCGCACTTGGCCGGTTTTTTTATAATTTAATTCACTGGGTGAAACAACTCTTAAAATAAAGGTTAGAATATTGCCTTCGATTTCGTTATAATTTTTGTATGCATTGCATTTCAATATCACTTTTTGAGCATTTGTTTACTCGTACGAAGCTTAGGGGAGGCACACTTTTAAAGTGCAAATAACTGAGTATCTTACCCTAATTTAAGTATATAAAGACCCACATTTATATAGTAGTTATAGTTCATAGAATTAGCCATTAAACGAGCGCGAGTCCAAACTTTGAGGTTTCTTTGAGAAATTTATTTTTAATAAATTCAATAAAATCTGACCTTCCTCTTGTATTTCAAAATAGTGTTATCAAATACCACCACAGATTCTTCTGGTTAAAATTTGTACATATGTTCATTTTTGACAGCCGTTACGGACGGTCAAAAGCCAGGAAATCTGACAAGTCTTGCCAAAGTGGTTTCGTTTATTACCCAGTTACTGGGTTGTGGAGGTCAGATAGGCTCCAAGCATTCAAAAATATTAAACCAACTTAATAATAAAAACACAAAAAAACGGAAAATAACTTTCTTTTCCGATGTCGGTGTCTTTATTGCGTATTATTTTTCGTTTTTCAACAGTGACTTCGGAAAAAAGTTATTTTTCAATTTGTAGTGTGTTTTTTGGAAGTCGGTTTAATATTTTTGTTAAAAATATTTTATTTTCCTCTTTTTAGTATTGGCTTCTCTTTTTAAACTACTTGTCAGATCTTGATTGATTTAAATGGGAGCACATGAGAAGCACCAGTTTTAAATAAAAAATACTCATCAAAATCGTTTTGTAACTGGCGGAGTACGATTACTCCTACTATGCTCCCATTTAAATTTGATCAAGATCTGACAAGTAGTTTTTTAGTTTTCCTTCATTGCGTATTTTCATGTTAATATCATAAGGTACCAAAACCAAAAAAAAGTAACAAAAAAATTAAACCTACTTCCAAAAAACCTGTTTGTTACGCGATCGTAACAAACATACAGTCGAATTGAGAACCTCCTCCTTTTTGAAATCGGTTGAAAAGCATTGTCTATTCCAATCAAATTGCACAATATATCAATATTTCACCAACAATTCTGTAGATATCAATCATTCAACATTTCCACAACTACAACCTACTTGTCACTTTACACAGGATGTATTATATAATATATATTGAGTGGGTATATAATGTATTTCCCGTACTTGCAACTTGCAACTAATTGCATCTAACGGTCGGCAGTCTTCATTAAATACTTTAATATCAGATTGGAACTTATGGACAGGATGTTCGTATCTAAATTAAATATAGCATTTACCGTTATGTAGTTAGTTAAACTTATGTAAGGATTATAGTGTTTTGATAGGTGTAGTAAGTAGGAAGTTATCATCCTTCTATCCCTATTTACAAGCTTTTATTTAACTTGCAATGTATGTATGTATGTAAGTGTGCGTTGATTTGTGGATCCAGCGCCACGCCACGTCACGACACGTAAGTGTGTTTCCGTCTTTAAGAATAACTGATGAAATGTGGACGTACTAGGGTAAATACCGGATAGTTGCCACACTTTTTGAAAATGACAGAGAGAGAGAGAGACATGAGATACGGTCAACTTTGTGGTAGTTGGAGAATCTTTCGATAGATTCATAAAATAGCATGCGATTCATCCGTGAAACTAGAGTGATTACAATCGGCGCAACTATGCTCCTGGGGAAACTACCTGGTTTTACACTATGTGCAACTCTGCCCTTGGGGCATGATGTTATGTTTAAGTGTTAAATTTATCGTTTACAGTGGCATTTTAATTTATACCAATAATAAAGTTTTCCATACTGTTAAGGTTTTATTTTTATAACCCAATCTTATGGTGAAGCACCTAACAATTTACATTGATAATTTGCATGTGTCAAATTTTATTTCTTTTTTATAACTTAATTATGTTTGATTTGAAGATAAAAACACTCATCGACACGTCCTCGACACGTATAGCATACCTTATCTGCATATAGTTAAGGGCCTACATCCGCTTTAGTGCCGTAAAACGGTAACTTTCTAAAGCATACTCCTTAGTAACGGCTAGGATAAAAGGTTTTAAATAAATATATATTTATAATTATTTCATGTACATTATTTTTAAAGATGGTTTTTTCGTATAACAAATAGTTTTGCTTTAAAAAAATAATTAGCAACACGATATATTTCGCAACTTTTGGATACTCCTCCAAAACGACTTGAATGTTTAAAAATATTTTTACACAGAAAAAATTATGGCTGGAATTTCTTCATAAGTGACATAGCATATGTAAATCAAATAATATTTTGCAAACAAAACTGTTCAAAAGGAGGTTCAATATTGATATTTTGGCATCGAGCGGGCGCACGGCCAGTACTGCGTTTACATTGGGGCGTGTATATCGCCTTAATGTTCCGACACCTGGAAAGCAGTTCAACGCAGGCCTCATATCTGAGAGAGATAGAATAGGATAGTCCAGGTTTACAAACGATGTTTTACTACACCGTTTGGATGGTGATTTTGAAATAAAATACATGAAATACTAGGGAACAAAGACGACGAACGAATGAATTTTTGCCATACCTGTTATTGGAATCAAATATCACAGCTCACAATGTTAGGACCAGTTAGGACCCATTCATATTAATGATATTTGTTATCCGTGGTGTTAGCCAACTGGGCTTATCCCAGTTGTAAACGACCCTTTGTGTCTATTGGCCTTGTTTCTTGTCTCCTGCTTGATATGGACGAAAGAGGAAATTATGTTTTTTTTTCTACTTCTCTGTTATTCTTTTCTGATTAATTTCGTTGTGGGATCAAGACGGTTAAATTAACTCCCTGGGACTTCGTCGAGCTTCATTGCTTCAGTGCTTTTTTGGTAGTCGCCACTGTTGATTCTGGCTTTCAGAAGTTGCAGTGGTTTGGGAATAGTGTGCTTATACCAAACAAATAAACAAAACGGACATACATCTTTACAGGTCAAACACAAGTAGTGTCCGACCGAAACTGGTTTTTACGACCGAAACCGAAACCGAAATTTCCTTACAAGGATCAGGTTTTGAGGGAAAAGTATGAAATCGTTTTTATAATCTGTTAGTCTTTATTTTTTTTATCTTTAAATCACATAGCTATGCAGTCTTCCACATTTTCTCTTATTGGGATGATAATCAACATAACAAACCCTCATATAAGAAAAAAATACCTACTCGCCTGGATGGAATTTTACGCGCCGAACATGTCCGATCACAGCGCGAGAACTCCCGAATGCAGTTTCGGTTTCAGTCGTAATTTCGGCAGGTTTGCCTCCGAAACCGAAACTAAACCGAAACTTGTTTTTTTGCCGAAACTCGTCTATTAACTCGTATTCACGAAACGAGTAAACCGTTTTGCTTGCAAGTCGCTGCTAACACCATCTACATCCGTGGAATGGAACCGAATGCGATCGATTTTCTTAGAAAAATAATCAGTTTAATCAGACGAAAAACGCTAGTTACGTCGGCACGGTTTCTTAGAATGGGATGAGGCATCTGTATGCTAGTATTATAATAATATTATCAGTGCCCATACATATGTCTTTGACAAAGAACGGGCAATATACCTACTCTATTTTATGGAACAAATTGTCGACATACCAGACCTCTAAAACGGGCAGCTGTCCCCCAAATAGCTGCTGCAAAACAAGAACGGTATAAAATACTCCGAACTACCCAAATGTTACTTGTCCGCAGATGATCTGTCGTGGTCATATCCCAGGAATTTTGTTTAACCAGTTTAAATACAATTTCTCCACAATTATTTTGAGAAACATCTGTTTTCTTGTAAAATATAAAGTACGTATAATGCAAATTGCTTGTTACGAGGCAGCTGGTTTGTTTTTATTGTATAAGTACAAGACGACTAAGTACCTACCATTCAGCATAAAACATTAACAAATTTCTGCGTTAAAATAAGTAAAAATATTTCTACAATCACTTCATTGATAGCTTATCAATTAAATTAACACAGATAAGTACAGCAACAATTGTGATTTAACCTCAATTTCATTTAAAAAAAAAATATTTATTGATCGACAATTTTAGGTTCGTTGTCACCGCCGAAATAGCTCAGTTGGGAGAGCGTTAGACTGAAGATCTAAAGGTCCCCGGTTCAATCCCGGGTTTCGGCAGACCTCTCTTTTTGGAGTGTAAACTATTTTATAAATTAAAATCTTATCACCGGTGCTTCGGCGGTGCCGTGGCCTATCCGCATTTATCCAGGATAAAAACTAACTTTGGATGATTTTATATATCGAGTGCCACAGGCACAGGACACTCAGTGTTTAGGGCCTACATCCGCTTTAGTGCCGTAAAACGGTAACATTCTAAAGCATACTCCTTAGTAACGGCTAGGTTAAAAGGTTTGAAAAAAATATATGTTTATTATTGTTTCATGGACATTATTTTTTAAATATGGTTTTTTCGTATAACAAATAGTTTTGCTTTAAAAAAGTAATTAGCAACACGATATTTTTCGCAACTTTTGGATAAACTTCTAAAACGACTTGGATGTTTAAAAATACTTTTACACAGAAAAATTGATGGCTCGAATTTCTTCATAACTGAAATAGCTTATGTAAATCAAATAATATTTTGCAAACAAAACTGTTCAATATTGATATTTTGGCTCCGAGCGGGCGCACGGCCAGTACTGCGTTAACATTGGGGCGTTTATATCGCCTTAAAGCTTTCTATTAGTAAAAGAGTTTTCGGCATCGGATTAGCATTTTAGTGTTTGACAAACAAACATACAAACAAATCTACCTCTTGCTTAATATAATTTTAAATTATAGACACTCACAATCTTCACCAAAGCTGCTGCTAATCCCCTTGACAATATAAGTCGCCATATTTTACTTACACCTGCTAATACCAATCAGTATAACTCATCGTTTAACTAAATTGCCCTTTTGATTAGTAAAGGCATAAATTATAACATTTCATATAGTAAACATGAACCGTTAAAAGTTCCCACGGGTTACACCCACCCTTTGGTAATTATAAATAAAATACCCTCCCCACACGCGCGAGTAACGGACAGACACACATATTATGCAACTGTACAGTTACCTATCAGTAGTTTTACTAGACTAACGAAAATAGAAGGAAAATATTCCCGTATTTTTAACCCCCGATGGAAAAATAGGGGTGTTATAAGTTTGACTGTGTACCTGTGTATTTGTGTATCTGTTTGTGGCATCATAGCTCCTAAACGGATGAACCGATTTTGATTTCGTTTTTTTTTTTGTTTGAAAGGTGACTTTATCGAGAGTGTAGCTACGCTTGATGAAAATCGGTTCAGCCGTTCAAAAGTTATGACTGTTTAACCGTTTGGATCAGGGTATTTCCGCAAGGTCAAAATTACGTGTTCCATAGATTGTCGATCAAAGCGTGTCTACTACTAGATAAATAATGTAACATGAAATAAAAATGTGTCGGGGTTTTTTTAAATTTTATTTGGTAATTGATCATCTCTCATCATCAGCATCATCTCTCTCGCGGAATTCTCAGTCTGTCAAAATAACCCTAGTTTCTCTACATATTGACGAATTTGTTATAAAAATTTACTCACACTGTGTACAGAAAGGGTCAAAAGTGCAGTCACACTCTACCAAAACAGCAGCGGCAATTTTTTTTTAGTCATTAGTATTTCAACTTTTCACGGTTAGTAGGTATAATCTATACTTCAATTTCTATACACATATTAAATCATTTATGGATAATTTATTTTCTTCTACAAAAACTAGCCATTTGAGTTTAGGGAGAGTAAGACAACACTCTTGACCCTTGACTGTACCTATGTGTCAATAATAAAAATTCTGATTCTGTTGCGCGTAAATATGGGACACACCGACTGTAACTTTCTAAAAGTTGATGTATCATATTTACCTACAATATACCCGGTAACTATAGTAACGTTCATTACAGCCTGGTGTACACGGATAGAGTTAATGGTACAGCATCACGGTGGAGTACTAACTACGCTACTAACGAAAAACTTGAAAGCGATAGAGTGACTAGCCCCGCAGGCAAGTTACTCTACCGCTTGCCTTCTATTATTTTTCTATAAATTTACGTGTAGACAGTTACTCTACTGACGTATCCGTTCTTCTCCCCTACGTGGAGTACATACAGTCCGAACTGATGGTAGAATCACTTAATCAAAATCCAGCCCTAGTTCTATTTATTTATTTAAACTTCATGTACAATAGTGGTACATAGGCGGACTTAATGCCACAAGGCATTCTCTACCAGTCAACCATTGGGTTCAAAAGAACCCAGCAGCGCCCTGAGCCGAGGTTTGTATCCCATAGGGGATAGCCCTCAGCGTGATTGCTTAGGTTAAGTTTTTCTACCTGGCTTGAGGCTCTAGTTTAGTCTCTACAGGGAAAGACCGCTTAAGCAGTTGTCAATCACTTTGATTGAACTGCGAGACGCCCCTCTTTAAAATTTACTCTGATGAAACTGATAGAATGCTTAGTGTACGAGTAGGTGTACTTAGTCTACTAGTGTACCTAGTAGGTGGAGTATTATTACGCTTGTGGACTCAGCGTTAACTCTCCCCGTGTACACCAGGCTTAAAAGTAAGTACTACTCGTTCAAAATAAATGTGCACTTGGCTCGGCTGTCGTGTCACTTTGACATTCGACTCTCGCTATTGGCGCACGAGGCGACGAGTAGTGATGATCGAATCATTTCATTGAAATTTCATTATAATAGCCATTGTATTCTATAAAAAGAAGAAAAAATACGTCAACGATTATATTCATTATCCTTTTATAGTTTTCTAACAACTACCCATATATAATGGACCATTGTATAAATACACCGATGGCCATCAAAATCAGGCGTCGTGAAAAAACCCCATTAAAACCAACATGTTTTTTCAAACACATTACCGCTAATGTCAACAAAGGTTAACGGTGTTGCTATAAAAATAAATTAACCTTAATCACGACAAATTATTTTTTTAATAAGGCCACAATGTTTGGGGGCGGGTGACCTATAAAGTCATCCGATGGTGTTAAGGGTGTCCTCACTACTTACTGTGATTTTGAACACGCGATGTTTTGTGTTGTATGTTTAGTGAAAAAGCTGCTAGAATCGAAAAATCTAAGGAACACAACAACGCTTACATTGGGTTCTAATCAGAGCAGGTGAAGTGACTTTTTGTACCGTCGTCGTTAAGTACCTATACTGAATTGTACATAAAATCTGACGTTTTTTTTTACTTATTAGATGTTACAAAAACACGAAGCCATATAACCGAATCTTTTTCCCGAAATAGGAATCAAAAGCAAGTTCAGCATGCCAGACCGATTTGATGAACGGTGTATATGGGTGAACGAGGCCATTTTTGAGAGACAATCTCATTTAAATGTCTGAAACTTTCCTTTCATACTTTCTGAAATCAAGATCTATACTAATATTATAAAGAGGTAGAGATGAGGTTGTAGGGGATAATCTCTGGATCTACTGAAAAGATATTGAAAAAAAAAAACGAAAATGGGTCCTTTGGGATGAGCCACGCGAGCGAAGCCGCGGGAAACACAGCTAGTACAAGATAAGATAAAAAAAAAATAGTCAATAAGAGACGACCGAATTTCATATCTAGACGCAAGTAAGGAAATAATGATAGGAGAAGTTCTATACCAACCAAGTATTTTGCCATTCAAACATAGGTAACCCATTAAAATTTATTTATCAACCGTAAGGCTTGTCAGCTAGTCGGCAAACCTTATAAAAACCACTGAAATTCAAAGCATGGCTACCAGAATAAACATGGGCGACTACCCGATTCATACCTTGTTTTTTTTATCGTCGGTTACCATGGTAACTTTGTGACAACAAACCCACCTTCACATAGACTTATGTTCAGCTGAAATGAACTTCATGTCTGTGGAATAAGGTGGAGTTTTGGTTAGGTGTTTGAATTTTAATAAGTAATTGCTTCTCGAACAAAGCGCGTGCATGAATATTTTATTACTGTTATTAGTAATTGATGGAATATATCGAAACTTGAAAGGCTTTCTTTTTAATGAGACATACATAATTTCCTTTGACTTGTTTTTAAGCTTATGTTTTTTGAAATCACTGATACCACAGAGGTATCAGGAGGTTGCTGTCCCTTAACTTCTAATGCTGTTGAAGTTCATGCTAACGCTGCAATAAAATCCTGCTGGCTTTTTTTATTTGTATTTTTCTTTTTTTGCCGGACTGCCGAAGGAGGGTAATGTGTTTGTCAGTCTATATATGTATGTTTGTTCCCATATGGCGTTACGGAGACTAAACGCGTTGGCCGATTTTGATGAATCTTAGTTCAATCGATTCGTCTTAACCTTGCGAGTGTCACTGGCTACATTAAAATTGGAAAATAGAAAAATGGCGGCTTTTGGGCGCCACATTGTGGGGCCCAAATTTTTTTTTCGTCCAAGTCCATCGTGTGGGGTATCAAAATAAAAGGTTTTAAGAGGAGATTTAAAAAATATGTCTATGTTTAAATGTACCGTATTAAAAAAAAAATATGTTTACTTAAAGTTAAAATAAAGAAAAGTTAATTTAAAAAATAACCTTTATCTTTTTTATTTCATCCATTTTTCTTAAGTATCCCGTTATCAATAGGAAGGTATACTTTGCTCATTCAATATCTCTTTGTGGTCTTGTCCCAAGTCACTTGAGGTCGCTATATTTCCTATTAAATTCTCCCCTAGCAACAGTCACGCCATTTTTCACACTCTTTTGTATCGTGTTTTTTCTCATGCACAAAATTCATTCATTTTTATTTGGTCTTTTTCTTCATCTCCGATGGTGACGGATGGAGATTTTCCATCATATACTAAACTATACACACAAACAAACACACTAAACTAATCTTATATTTATCTCATGTTATGATGAAAAGATAAGCCAATCAGCGTCCAATTTCTAGCATATAACAACAATATATTGTCATTTACTAGCAGTCAATTGCATCACTTTATACTTAGCGTTTTCCCCACCATTATGAAATAACGCGAATACACAAAAAGAGTATTTTGCCGAAACCCGGGATTGAACCGGGGACCTTTAGATCTTCAGTCTAACGCTCTCCCAACTGAGCTATTTCGGCTGTGAGATTGACTTCAAAATCATCGACCTAGATTTTTTTTTGTTTTATAAAATGTCTAGTTTCCTACAAAGGATTTTCTGAAAAATTCGCGCCGCCAGTCGGCGCCACTTTAGCAAGAGGGCAAGAGGTATTCCACTTGGAAACGTAACTTATGAGGACATAACATGACGTTGACGTCAATTTAAATAATGTCCGAAATCATAAGTACTTTGACAGATTAGGAGTTCCTAACGTCTCAGTGCTGCTACCTAGTGCACATCATTTCAACAAAAAAATCATTCAAAGCACAATTAGGTACATAACCAATCATTTCTACCCGACTGCCCCAGAAAAGAGTACGTTATTTTTTGTTCACATCCCTTCATTATAATTACACTATATATAATATATCACACTAATATTATAAAGGCGAAAGTTAATGTGTGTTTGTTTGTATGTTTGTTACTTCTTCACGCTCAAACGGTTGGACGGATCTGGATGAAATTTGGCACGCAGGTAGGTTATAGTCTGGAATACATTCATAGGATACTTTTTATCCCTAGAATATGTTACCTTGGGATAAATTTTGACATTCACATGGGCGAAGCCGCTTGCAGAAGCTAGTGCCTTTATATATTGAGTTATCCCGTTAGTAATAGAGTAAATACAATACCATTTTTATAATTAAGGACCATTCACCGCTTTAGTGCCGTAAACCGGTTACTTTCTAAAGCACACTCCTTAGTAACGGCTAGGTTAAAAGGTTTGGAAAAATATATATTTATTATTGATTCATGTACATTATTTTTGAAACAAGATATTTTCGTTTAACTAATAGTTTTGCTTTAAAAAAATAATTAACAACACGATATTTTTTCGCAACTTTTGGATACTCCTCCAAAACGATTTGGATATTTAAAAATATTATTACACAGAAAAAATTATGGCTGAAATTTCTTTATAACTGACATAGCATTGTAAATCAAATAATATTTTGCAAATAAAACTGTTCAAAAGGAGGTTCAATATTGATATTTTGGCATCGAGCAGGCGCACGGCCAGTACTGCGTTTTACATTTTGGCGTATATATCGCCTTAAGTTGATCGAGAACATTTCCTGTAGTTACCTACCATAAGTTTACCTATGTTCTTATCACTGTAATTATCCTACATATAACGACCCTAAAAATAACAAACTTCGATAAAAAGAAAACAAAACTATACTTTATGTAAGTCATCAGTCATTTTATACAATAGTGGCTTTCACAACGAACTACCACCCTCCCTACCCACCCCCATTCACGTTAATTTGATGGCAGGATGACGCATGAATTTTATAAGAGGGTGGTTTCAGGTAACTTTGTGCTTATTTATATACAAAGTAGTACCTACGCTTGGTATATAATGTACTGTTGAGTATATATATACCTTCGTGAAATGTTAGTGGATCAATGAGTAAAGCGTATTTGGCCTGTGAGGTTGTAGGTAGATGAACATTGGAGTCGCGGACGCTCAGATTGTGGACCTGCCGCCCACCAACTTGCTCCAGGAATGACGGTGGCACAGTGATCACGTGTTGCAGTGCACAGCGAGGTTCAAGGGAGGCGTTTTTCAGTCTTCCCAGAGATGTGTCCTAACAGACGCTGCACAGAGGGGATCACCGGGGTGGTCACCATCAGTATGTAGTCACATCACACTTCTGGTATTTTCTCCTAACGTCCAGGTGTCCTTTGAAGGTTTCCCATCGTAAACAAAAAAAAATGTAAATGAACATTGTAGTTTCACTGCAGTCATTTGGTAATCTATTTTACTTTGAATAATAATTGGCTTTTGATTTTAAACCTCCGACGGAAAAAGAGGGGCGTTACAAGTTTGACATGTGTATCCAATCCACAGACATAAATCTAACTAGATAACGCAAGTCCCTCCATCTGTATGAAAACCAAGCGTACCACTTTTTCACACACAATGCAAAAACAAATTTACTTACCAATGAAAGAAAACATTTCCAATGCCTCGGCCAACTTTTTCTACACAGATTTTAGAGCTCAATATGGCATAAAAAGGCATTTTTCTAGATTTCGGTGGATTTCCGGTGCTGATAATGCTAAATGAAAAGCTCAGATTACGATCATTGATCATAATTTTACTCCGTTTTTGACACGTGAAGAACATACATACCATCGCGTCAATTAGTTAGATTTATATCTGTGTGTGTATCTGTGTTTTGTGTATTTGTGTATCTGTCTGTGGCATCATAGATCCTAAAGGGATGAAGAGATTTGATTTAGTTTTTTTTTTTTTGGCTGTTCACTTTATCGAGAGTGTTGTTTGGTGTAGGTATATCGGTTAAGCCGTTCAAAAGTTATGCGCATTTTACTCTTTGAATCGGGGTATTTTCGCAAATTATCGTGTTATAATAAAATGACGTGTTTAGATGGATTGTCGATCGAAGCGTGTTTACTACTATATATATTTTGTAGTTTAAAGAGGTATCTGTGCCGGGGGATTTTTAAATTTTGGTTTGATTGTTTCGTTAAATAAATTCTCAGAAGCTTGCATGAGATTTAAACTAACTTTCTGGTCCCTTATTACTGAGGATCGTGGTGACTGGGCCTCTTAAAGCAGACAATCTGCCTCTATTGATTCCGGTCCAAAGTTGCCAACACCACCTGCTGAAATTTGCTTGAGGCCGTAGCAGACCATCGTGTTGGCGACCGGCCTCGTACTCTTTTCCCTTCGGTATTGCCAACAATTACTAGTTATTAACCGATTTCCCAAAAAGGAGGTGGTTCTCAATTCGGATGTTTATACTTTTTTTTCTAGATTTCTATCTCCTTTTCGCATTAAGTGACTGAAATAGGTCAAAATACGCTGTAGGCATTTTGTAGATAATCTGGTCTTGATATCGAGTTGGAAAAGGATAGACACATTTGTGCCTTTGGCTGTCCATGTTATTCGGAGAATCCGTCTCCAGCACCACATTTCGAATGCGTCTACCCTCTGTCTTTCCTTTGCTCGGATTGTCCACGTCTCAACTCCATAGAGGGAAATGGGGAAAATTAATGCTCTGACTAAAACGCAGCCTTACAGACACCAAAAGGTGCTAGGCTAACTGACGATTGCCGAAAACGATTGACGTCTGATTGACGACTTTCGGAAACTGTTTGGGATTTACTTGCGCTACTGGAATTTCATGTGGGATTTCGTTGTTGACACTTATAGATGATCATTATAGCTGATATAATATCATGAAAATGTAATCAAAAATGTAAGTAATAAGAAAACTGCAGCCTTACAGAAACCGAAAGGTGCTACACCAACTGACGATTGCCGAAAACGATTGACGTCTGATTGACGATTGTCAAAGTCAAAGTCAAATATATTTATTTCAACTAGGCCAATAAGCGACACTTTTGAACGAAAACAGTTAAAAATTAAAATTAACATGTAATAAAAATTTATTCTACCGTGCATTCGGAAAAGTACCTTGTTGGACACTTATAGATGATCATTATAGCTGATATAATATCATGAAAATGTAATCAAAAATGTAAGTAATAAGAAAACTACAGAAACCGAAAGGTGCTACACAATTGACGAATGCCGAAAACGATTGACGTTTGATTGACGACTATCGGAAACTATGGGTTTTACTTGAGCTACGGAAGTTTTATGTGGGTTTTCGTTGATGTCACTTATAGATGGTCATTAAAGCTGATGTAAGGTCATGAATGTCAACCTAAAAGTAAGTACTTAATAAGAAAACATACAGCCGAAGATAGAACCTCCGTTTTTTAAATTCAGTTAAAATTTGATAGTTGAGGACCATTCTGGAATAAAAGTCTTATTATCGAATCGTTGTTTTCGAACACAAACTATAATTTGTCCCCTTTCCATCGCTATGTCCTTTGCAAGAAATTATACAGCACAGGAAAACCACTATTATACAAATATGAATAGTTCAAGATATACAAACGAGTAGATTTAATTTGACACTAATGACTTTGTGAACATGTCTCATACATATTAATGTGGGAAACTCATAAATTATATTGATAACGTCGTACTTTGTGTAGTAAATACGGTTATTTGGAAATAATTGCTGGTTGCTCGAGGAATATATTGGTTGGTATTTGTTTTGAAGGAGTTTTAACATGAACAATTCATCTTTTAAGTTATCTACTTCTTAGATATACATTGGCAATTGCAGTTTATAAATGTTTGGACTAGCTATGGTAACACCGTTTACTGAAGCAGTCATTAGGTCTTCACTTGTACAGGTAAGATGAAAGGTGGGCCATGATCTGCGAAGAGAAGCTATATTGTGAGAAAATGCGGTCTCAGACTTCCGACTGAATTATAATGAACTGAAGTATAAAGTCATAATTCGAGGTTTGGCTCTTGCCTATTTCCTCCTCCAATATTCGAGCAATTACAAAGATATTCCAAATACTGAAAAATAAAGATATATGTTGTGGCCCTATGTTATCCTTTTTGATGATACATTATCTTTAGAAGCACTTGAACCCTCAAAAGATGCTCAAAATTGAGGTAAAACAATAGAAGTAAAACAGAGGCGAAATTTGACAACTATAAATGAAAAAAGAAAATATAAGGGCACAGTATCTATCTTTCTTTGCCAGTTTATGGAATGTCTTTTAAATTGGTCCAATATTGGAAGTATATAATCAGTCGGATACATGCGACCGCATTTCCTCAAAGTTCCACTGAACTATCGGGGGTGCGGATTTATAATTTTTAAAAGACCACAGCCACCCAGAGACCCTACAGCTATTTTACCTCCGTTTATGTGAAAATTATTTATGACCAAATACTTCTTTTGTTCCAGATAACAACAACAAAAAGCAGTTACGTATGAGGTAAGCATATCATCAATCAATATACACATAATAAATCTGTAGAAAAGTCGTTTTTGTACATCGCATTTTTGGATTTTTTGTTTGTTTGTCGGTTTGTCTGTTTATCTTTTTGTCTGTTTAGTTGTGCACGCATCACGTAAAATGTACGAAACTAATGTGCATAATTTTTTATACATAAACATTGTGCGTAACTTGAAGTATTGCCTTGTTTTTGTTTCATCGCAATCAGTTCACTCTGTCAAAAGTTAGATGAATTTAAAGTGTTCAATAAGTAAAATATCACAACACACGTCATTCAGATCCTCGGACAGTTGAACTTAATATTCGATAGATGGCGTTGTGCATTTGATGTAATTTTCTGAATAGCGGTGTTAAGATTCTCCGCGAAAAAAAACTAGAAAAAGGTATGGTAGGTAAGAAGGTAAATAGGGCAGGTAGGTAAGTAGCGTAGGGTAGGCAGTTGACGGGAGCGAAGCCGCGGGCACAGCTAGTTTGAAATAAGTTTTCACATATATATTTTACCCAGTTATTGGGTTGTAAGGATCAGGTAGACAGCCGCTCATGTGAAATACTGACTCGGAGCCTTATATAGTGGATAAATGTTAGTTTTAATTTAGTCTCACTTAGTTAGAAATCAATGTTTAGTAGAAATCATATTAGCCCGTCTTTCTAAAACCCAATTTTCATAGAACACTTACTCTTATTTCTCACTACATCTGCAACAATGCAGTATTCCCTTTTGTGTGCATTCCTAGTTTTTTTTTAAGTCAGCCTATGTTGTTAGTGTTGTTTTCTATGTTGCTGTTGTTGTTGTATGTGTTGTTGTTTTCTCCCCTTAACCTTCCAATATTTCCAGCATTCCTAGATATTCATGGGAAAGTACACCTACCATGCGACAGTTTTGACATTATTCTAAATTGATTCTATTAGATTCTAACGGAGCACCACTTCATCGTTGTCAACTAACCGCGGCCATGACAGTCGCTATCAAAAATGGCGGCAAATATCAGTGTTCCAATTGCGCAGCGGATGATACGGAAATTTGCGGTTACCCACCGAATAACCGTGCTTTATTGCCGAAAGTGTCACCGATAGGCATTTTAGTTGGCTTTCAAAATATTGTTTACTGAAACTGCAAGTTCAGAAGAAAATGTTTTGTCATAGATAGGCAAACCAAACACCTTTCTTAACATTTTGTTTTATTAAACAAGTAACATTTGTTCGATTTATTCTATAATAATTAGGTGTATTAATTACAAGTTTCTGCCAGCGGCTTCGCACGCGCGAAAGTCAAAAATTATCGCGAGGAAACATATTCCCGAGATAAAAAGTATCCTATGTGGTATTCCGGACAATAATCTATCCCTCCGCAAATCATTTCATCTAGATCCATTCAGCCGTTCTTTCATATATCCATCCAAACTTTCGCATTTACAATATTTGTAAGGTGTGATTAATTATGTACAGTCAAGGGTCAAAAGTGCAGTCATACTCTCCCAAAATTGAAATGGCTAGTTTTTATAGAAGAAGTTAAATTATCCACAGCTGGTTTAATATGTTGTACAGAATTTAAAGTATAGATTAAACCTACTAACCGCGAAAAGTTGAAATTTTCTGTCTAAAAAAAATTGCCGCTGTAGTTTTGGTAGAAATTGTTTTAACATTTTGCCCTCGGGGTTTTTAAGTCAAGAGTGATAAGGTTTCTTCTAGGCAAGCGTGATACACCGTCGACCACGTCATCGCTTACCAGCAGGTGAGATAGTAGTGGTCAAGCGCGAGCCTATCAATAATAATAAAAAAAAACTGTGACTGCACTTTTGAACCTTGAATGTACATAATTAATCACACCTTACAAATATTGTAAATGCGAAAGTTTGGATGGATATATGAAAGAACGGCTGAATGGATCTAGATGAAATGATTGGCGGAGGGATAGATTATACACTACTATTTAGGGCCTATGTGAATTGCCCAACCGTTTGGGGCAATACAGGCGTGAATATTACGATAATTATAGTAAACTCAGTAGTTTACAGACGATGATGTTTCAAATTACAAGCTAGTGCTTAGTGTGTGTGTGTGCGTTAGTGTTTAGTGTTTGAATCATCATCCTCATTTTATCAAAAGTCCCATTATTGGACATAGGCCTTTCCCAAGTGATGCTACATCTACCGATCTGTAATGTATTCGAAAAGAAAATATAAAATTTATTTTACATAGATTCTTATTTCCTTTTTCTCCTGACTATTGTGCCCGTTTATTTGGGGTCAGCCCTCCTAGTACTTCAGCGCCACACCGTACGGTTGCGGGTTGTCTTTTCTGTTTTGTTGCTTGTGATCATGTAATTCTCGATTGTTCGTAGCCAGGTCATTGGCGGTAGTCCACGACCTTTTTTTTCCGGCTTCTATGCTTCTCGCCATAATCATCAACATCGATTTCCATATCGTAGAAACATAATAAAACAAAATATATGTAGGTCCCATCTGCCTAATTCTGGGAGTACAGGGAAGCTCAGCACTCTCGGCTTGGAATCTGAAATGTATAATTTTAACATATCATGATTTTAAAGCACACGAATAAAGGATCTGTTGAAGTTCAAAGTTATACCTTCAAATCAAGGAGCTTATGAAGTTAAGTGATAAAAGGTCTGCAAGAAGACAGAAGAAAAGAAGACATGACCTCGTTGGGCCTTGGCACTGGGAGAATTCACAGGAGTTTTGAATATACCCGTGAATTTCCTGATGCCTCAGCTCAATGCGGTCTCTTTCAACTAAGGAGCGATGGTGGAAGAAGATTTCAAGAATGATGAAGACGACTGTTCATTGTATAAGTATGGAAAACACTAAAGAAACAATAAAGGGCCTGTTGTACCACCCTTTCTTTCCTATTTTTTCTGGTTAACTTAACTGGCAGAAAACATTCAAATTCCGTTTTATTTTTAATTTAATTTTTCAAAGTTTCTGTCCAAAGGTGGTATAACATGCCCTTAGTACCATTTTTAGTTAAACCATGCATCAATTCAAATTCAGTCGTAGTTAACTTAATTTAATTAGTAAGTTAATATAATTACTTTACTCGCTACACTAATGCGTGAGAGATAATGTGAAGTAATTGATCAATGAAAAATGATTGATGATTGATAAATGAAAAATGTTACTTAGAATGTGAAAAAGATTATATTGTGAACATTAGTCTGTTACTTATGTGTGTGTTGCGTTATTATGCTGTGTAGCAAACATTTTGTCCAATATTTGTTGGCCGAAAAATCACAGAAAATATTGCTGAATTTTCTGCTATTTACAGAGTTTTTGCTGTGTCCTTCATAATCCATATTAATTGTATAGATGCATAGGTGTGTCTGTTTGTAAAGTTTTCACTTCTAAACCGCTGCTTGGATTTAGACGAACCTTGGCATATTAATAGTCTATGTGCTGGATTAGGATCTGGGATACTTTTTCCAGTAGTTAGTGCCCTTGGGATAATAAAACTTTTGCTTGCTTCGGACAGAAGCTACGTTTTTCAAAATGTTTGTTTGTTACTACGTATGCCAAAAATTTCTTTTACACAGAACCTAATAGTTCATTAATACGATATATCAAACTTTATAAAGAGACTATCCCAGGTCACGCCATCACTGACTCCCTTTTCTTTCATGTCACTCCTCACATAGTCCATCCATCTTTTCTTTGGCCGTCCCCTCCCTCTCCATCCATCCACATTTATATTCATAACTCTTTTAGTCACATGCGTTTCATCCTTCCTCAGTCCTATATTTAAGGGACTTAAACATTATTGGCGAAATGTGGGTGCACCTTTGGCCAACCCTTCGGGAAACAAAAACGTGATGTTATGTTGATGAGCCATATAATATTTACGGCCATACACCATCCGTTTTGCTCTTCACACGTAGGTACCAAAAGCTTATCTATACTAGTCACAAACTTTACTTCTTTATAATACTTAACTACTACTAATATTATAAACTAATATAACTAATATTATAAAGAGGTAATGTTTGTGAGATTGTAGGGGGTAATCTCTGAATCAACAGAACCGATTTTGAAAATTCTTTCGCCAGTAGAAAGCTACATTATTCCTGAGTAACAAAGGCTTATTTTCAAAATTAAATGAGATCCTTATGAAAATTGCAATAATGTAACCCGAATAAGCAAAATTTTGCCTATGAAATTCATTCTTTGGCGTGCGCTAAGAAAACCATTGATGATACATAAAAATTATATACTACATAATTTCCTACATACTTAATCATTATTACCTACAAAAAAAGTCTACGAGAGAATATATCTAACTGGTATAGTTAAGTCATAATATCAGCTTTTATGATCTAAATATTAATAAGATCGCCGGTAGAAACAAAAGTTGGTTACATTCGTATTGTAGTTTTAATTCTTATTCAAATAAATAGTTTAACAAATTGGTAGGTAGGTAGGTAGGGCAGGGTATGTAGGGTGGGGTAGGTACGGTAGGAGGGTAGGTTAGATAGGGTAGGTAGATGGTAGATAAGTAGCCAGTTCGAGCGAAGCCGCGGGGATCAGCTAGTTAGTAATAAAGTTAATCCCACAAGAGCATTGTTACCTCGATTATTATAAAACATGTAAATTTCATACGAATTAGCGTACATTGACAAGCCGTGCGACCGTGAGTAGCATATTGTCTTTCTTTATACGGAGGGACTTCCTCACGTGGTGTGTTCCGATGGAGAAATATTTTTTTTGGGTTCAAGTTACGAGAGCAAAGCGATTTCATAGCACAACTTTAATTTATTTTACTTGCGTATTGATACATTTAGGCTTCGTTACTGTCTTTATCTGTCAGTGAAATGACAACAATGACAATGAAAGACAAAATACTTGCTTAAAAAAATGCGATTTTGGTAAGAATATCGTAGATCTGTAAAATTTTTGTTTTAGTAAAGTATGGAACAAAACAAAACTTTGGCTGGTTATTCAAATCTATTGTCCTAATGAACAATATCGGTATCATAAAGGTGCCTACAGACAGGCGCAACGTGACAATGCGTTTTTTTTATTGACATCAAGGGAACATTTGATCAACAAACCAAAAAAAAAATTGTATTGCACCTCTGCGAATGCAAAAGCATCCAGTCTTTAAGCAAACAACATTATAGCGCAACCATTTAAGAGATGAACGAGCATAGTATCTGCATAAACAACTTACCTCGCCTTTTCTTCTTACTTGCCCCACACAACAGATGCTACAGTTACTCACGAACCGATTGTTACCCTATTCAACGCTAATCGTCGGTTAGCTCCTGTAATCCATATGTAACAGATGATCTAACGTTACTGCTAACGGATAGTTATTGTCTCGGTTTTTGCGTGGTGTCGACCGCCCGGAAATGTCTGGTGTTTAATAGATTACCTTGTCGTAGGATTCTCATCTTTGGTGGTTCAACGTTGGAGTATTTGACTGAGGAATCTCTTTGACTTTTTCTAGGCTATTTTTTATGTGATAGTGTCCGTTCTTATTTATTTAAGTTTACACTATGCCACGTTTAACATCTAACAAACGTATAACCCGAAAAGGGATCACTGCTGTTAGTTGTTGGCTTATTTACTCCATTTATTTATCTCTGCTCTTTTATTTCGATTCCATGCCGTCTTATTATTTTCCAAGGCCTAAATAAATAGATAAGTTTTATTTCGATAGGGACTGGCACCAAAGCCTTATTGATTCGGTCTGCCCGGTGGTCTGTGATTGGATTGCAGACTTCCTGAGAGATCGTTCCATTCGATGTGTTATCGATGGCTGCTCGTCTGACCAATTGGATATTAATGCCGGAGTCCCTCAGGGGTCGGTACTTTCAGCAACTTTATTCTTGCTGCACATTAACGATCTGCTAAAACCCTTGGGTATGCAGACGACAGCACTGTTGCTGAGAGATACTTTTCCAACGCACGGGCTACCGGGTCGCAGATCCAGTCTCTCCTTGAGGCCATGGTGGGGAGTTTGAACCTGTCCCTGCAGGCAGTCTCCGAATGGGACGATGCCAATCTGGTCAGGTTTAATGCTGCTAAAACCCCGGCGTTTCCTTTTTCCGCTAAAAAGAGCCAATTTCACCCGGCTCCAACTTTCCGTGATGTAACCGTGCCAATAACGGACCACCTTGAGCTTCTTGGTGTTACGTTGACACCAACTGTCAATTTTGGTCCATACATTGAGGCAAAGGCTGAGCTGGCTGCCAAAAAGTTGGGAATCCTTGCGAAGGTGGGTAGGTACTTCACGCCGGAACAGCTGCTCAACTTGTATCAAGCGCAAGTTCGATCATGCATGGATTACTGTTCTCATCTCTGGGACGGATCTGCCAAATACCAGCTTGATGCACTAGAGTCGATCGAAAAGCGGGCCAAGAGACTCATAGGCAATGAGGCACTGTTTAAGTGAAAGCTCCAGCATTGAACATCGTTGCCGAGTTGCCAGCTTTTCGGTTTTTTATCGGATTCATTTCGGGCAGTGTGCGATGGAATTGCATGATCTAATTCCGCCCAGCCCATTCCATCATCAGCCTACCAGACGTACGGTGATACGTCATTGGTACATGGTGGATATCTCACCCATACGCACAAAATGTTTTGGGGACACTTTTATTATGCGTACAGCTAAGGAGTGGAATTCCCTGCCGGAGTTTGTGTTTCCCGATAGCCACAATCTAGGGGTCTTTAAGTCAAGAGTGAATAGGTTTTTTCTAGGCAAGCGTGCTTCACCGTCGACCACATCATCGCTTACCATCAGGTAAGATGAGAGGTCAAGCGCAAGACGATACAAAAAAACATTCCTATCATCATGATTCGACTTTGGAGGTATGAACCAGACATTCACATAGGGGGTCTATGTTTTGTTTTTTCAAGAATTAGTAATACCAGATTTACCCATAAAAACCGACTAAATGTTTTAATTAAGCATAAAAACCAATAAAACGTACGAAAATAAACATTTTGTAATTTTACGATGATTTATAGCGGATGCAATCATGTATAATTATTTAATTAACGATATTCAACTAAATAAGATGTTAAGTTTCTTATTTTAGGATACCGTTCCTCAAAAGAAACCCTTATAGGATCACTTTGTTGTCTGTCCGTGTGTCAAAACCTTTTCTGAGGAACGCCTGGGGGTATTAGGTTGAAATTAATATGATATACTCAGGTCTGCAATACCTTGCGGCTGTGAAAACATCTAACTTCTAAATCTACGCGATCAAAAGATATAGTCGTTTATGTCATATATTTCAGGAATCGTAAGGAAAACAAAACCTAAAAGGTATTTCCCGTTAACCTAGAATCATGATCTATCCTGTCTTACAGCACAGGATAACATCTGAAAACTGTAAATTTGTAAATACATACATTTTTTATTATTATTATTTATATTTGGTATTCTGACCGCGACCTATATTGATGTAAATCAACGGTTTATGAGCGGCAAAGTTAATTTCGTACCTTCGTTAGAGCAATGTTCAGTTCTTTCATTGTTTATGAATTCCAGGAATGTCACCTAATTATTTTGGTGAATGTAGCTTTTTATACGGAACCCTCGATTGGCGAGTCCGAGTGGCACTTGGCCGGTTTTTTTTAAAGATATTACACAGATAAAATTGTTTATACGAGTAGCAGCTTAATAGTATGCAATTTAGGAACATAAAATAACTAAATCAAGGAGATATTATCAAAATCAACAAGTCCAAATAACAAGGTCGATAGCATTTCTGCTATGAAGTCTGGGTTCTATTCCCAGGTCAGGCAAAATGTTTTTCTATTAGGAATTTGTCAGAGTCTAGAGATTTGTGCCCGAATAATGGCAATAGGCTCGGTTTTACACATGACTTAAAGATAACTAAAGGTGAAATGTAGATGAAAGAAAGACAGAAAGAAATAATGAAAGAAAGAAAGAAACCAAAGAAAGAAAGAACTAATTACTTGTCCAGTGGCTACCCAATCACAATAAATATAAGAATGATCGATGATTCCTCACCGTGGTTATCTCTGCAGTCATTTCTAAGTAGTAAAGTTCACATCAAGATAAGGAAGTAAAACATGGAAACATTATTTATGGTATCGATGTACGCTATGTCTACGAAAAACGAAGCCATCAGTTGACTGATGGGAGTGTGTGGCTGTGCAACCAGCGGTTGAAAAGATGTAGCGTTAATTAAGTGCAGGCAGTTAAGAATACAAACATTATTCTAATTGTAAAGTTATAATGATTCATAAATAAAATGACATTTTCCCATTTAAAATCCTAGTAATATTATAAATGATGTTTGTTACTTTGTCACGCAAAACTACTTATCGGATTCGTATGAAACTTTTATACAGTATATCCATCAGAATAAAACATTAGGCTGGGATGAAGATATTGGGGAAAGCACTAGCTCCACGCGGGTGGAGCCGGGTAGCAGCTAGCTAGCGGCTATTATCAAAAGTTTTTGTAACTTTACAAGGCAGACTCAACCTTTTTTCAGGGAGTTTTGTTTTCCAATCATGGAATATTTTAGTAAGGGCTCTGTCCTCTGTGAGATTTGGTGGACAGACGAAACTTGGGTTCATAGTAGTAAATAACGTACGTAGCCGTTAGGAATTGCCATAACCTTATCAAATATGACGAAATGCATAAGAATGCTCAAAGGCTACATCAGTGACAATATTTTTTTTTACATTATTTTTTTATTATTGATAGGCGCGCGCTTGACCGCTATTATGATGTCACCTGATAGTATATGACAACATGTGCCCTTTTTTCAAATGACAATATCTCGCCCGCTAATTTCAAGGCCCAACGCGCCACCTTTTTGTAAGTGATCGCTAGACGGATGGGAGTCAGTTTAGTACACAATGCTGCGACTTCCTGATATCTTTGTATCAGAGCGGTTAAGTACAGTTGGGAGGTGAGATAAGGCCCTAATGACGATGTAATGAGAATTCGTGAGAAAAGGTCGATATCGGTAAAAAAGTGTCGAGTCACATCACTATGATAGGTTCATTTTGGGGAAAACTTTGATGTGTTTTAATTAGGAGGCGTAGGTCGTGGATTCTAACTCAGATGCATTATTTTGTGCGATTTCTCTCCTCACCACTGCTTTCAAAACGGTGAAGGAAAACATCGTGAGGAAACCGGCATGTCCTAGTTGAAAAATTAGAAGACATTTGTGACGTCTACCAACCCGTACTGAGCTCGTGTGGTAGATTATGGCCCAATCCCTATTACAGAGGAGGCCTGGATCCCAGCAGTGGGAAGATTATAGGATTAGGATAGGATTAATGCAAAGCGTTTCACAGACTTGATAACTTTTTAATCCTGGTAGGTAATAAAAAGGTTTTATCTTAGTAGACGTGCGATTTAAATTTGGAATATTTATTTTTGTCTATAGAACTAAATGAAGATCAATAAGCTTGTTTTTAATATTCGAATTCAAATTTATAGCCAGACTGAAAAAAGATACGTAAGTACCGATTTTGGTGGTCTACAAAGTTGTTAGTTTTTTAACCTGTACGTAATCATTATCCATTTTATTTACCTAAATGGTAACAAAACGATAATAACTCAATTTGGTTATTATTATAGATAGACAGTAGGTATACTAAGATAAATTTAAAATAAATATTGATAAGCGCTGATAACCTCGCCTCTCGTGCATGAGGTCATACATTTTGTGATTTTTGTGTATCTAACGCTAGTTGCTTGCTCACATAGTTCAGATGTTGTTATTAGGGTTCCGTACCCAAAGGGTAAAAACGGGATCCTGTTACTTAGACTCCGCGGTCCGTCTGTCTGTCTGTCTATCTGTCCGTCTGTCACCAGGATAGATCAGGAACCGTGATAACTAGACAGTTGAAATTTTCACAGATGATGTCTTCTGTTGCCGCTATAACAACAAATACTAAAAACAGAATAAAATAAATATTTATGTAGGGCTGCCATACAACAAACGTGATTTTTTTGCCGTTTCTTGCGATAATGGTACGGAACCCTTCGTGCGCGAATTCGACTCACACTTGACCGGTTTTTTCTATTTAATAAGCTCGTGGCTAAATAATATCAGCTGCACGGGTGGATCTTCAAGGTTAAGCAACGCTTGCCGAGGTCGGTCCGCGGATGGGTGATCATCTTTACATAGTGAGTTTCTCACGTGCCTTGGAAAGCACGATAAGCCGTTGATCCCGGCTGTCATTTGAAGATCTGTGACAGTCGTTACGGTTGGTCAGAAGCTTGAGATCTGACACCAGCCTAGCCAAGAGGTATCGTGTTGTCGTGTTACCCAGTTACTGGGTTGTGGAGGTCAGATAGGCAGTCGCTCCATGTATCCGGTTAGTCCGGAAACCGACCCCAACTTAGTTGGGAAAAGGTTTGGCAGATAATTACTTAATTAAATAAGACTTTAAGTGTAGATAATTATGTTTTTAAAATACACTTAAATCAAAAACTACTAAATACCTAAAATATATGCTATCCTAAAATATGGCGTCGAAAAACTCCTCCACAGATATCACTTTATCTGACTCAAGGTCTTGTTCTTAGGTAACAAGCAGAATCCGCATCATCCACATCATAATTTCAGCCGAAAGACTCCGCTGAACACAGGCCTACCCAAAGTGCCACTTCGTCTGGTCCAATGCGTCCAACGGATACCCAAGTCATCGGTCCACAGTGCGAGGCATGCCATCGCTGCGTCTTCCGATACGCGGTCGCAACTCCAGAACTTTTCGGCCCCATTGACCATCAATTCTGCGAGCAAAAATATAAGAGAAAAATAGACTAATTTCATAATTCGAACAGACAGAAGGCAGGCTCCAAGCCTCAGATACCTTAAAAGAAAAAAAAACTAAAGCTAACCGATCAGTAAAGTAGTTATCTCCTAAATCGTTCTACTTCTTAGAAGTTTATTAGCCGCAGATAATTTTGGCTCGTGCCGTCTAACCGGCAATTTACCTAAATTGTTACCGGTTCCCCAAAAAGGAATATTACAACCAGAAAGATGGTAAATTAATAGGGTTTTTACAAGAATTATTGACTAATTTAATCAGTAAGTAACACACGGTTTCTGAATTGAGGATTTCGAGTTAAGTATGTAAAAAATAAACTCTAAAATAGGAATTATTAGTAAAATAAAAGTGGTAAGTATTTAACTCACGTCTTTTTTTTAAATCACTTCTTTGAGTTTTTCTAAAATGTGATTCGTAGGTAACCTATATTCTTCGCTTTTATTTATTTGAGTTACTGCCAGATATATATATATCATAAGTTGACACTTGGGGGAGGCCTATGTCCAGCAGTGGACGTATTTCGGCTGATATGATGATGATGACCCAAAAGTTACCGGATGATGAGCAACAACCTATCTTTGAAATATGATGTCACTTCTATGAGCTTTTGTAATAACTTATGGGAAATTCGAATTCCCATCATTTTATGCGGATATTGTGGTGTTATTAGAATATAGTGGCCTAGATTAACTCTTTCCAATACCTATCATACCGGATTATTTTTGACAGGCTTCATAAATTTAATTAATAAATTCAAAAAACCCGACTGCAATGATGTAAACAAGAAGAGAATCACGCTGTGCAGTCGGAGGATACATATTCGCGAGATGGCTGACCAAAACTATAAATATCATTAGACTGCAAAGCATGATTTTCTTCTTGTTTACATCTTTGCAGTCGGGTTTTTTGATTTTATTATTTTTTTTATTTACAACTTTTTAGTTATACTTTTATTTTTCAATTAACTTTTGAATATATAAGTAGCGTATATTTTTGGAATCACCCCTAAAAACCCTTCATTTTGATACCCAACAAATATGGCGCCCAAAATCCGCCATGTTTCTTTTTCTTTTAACGGCACTTATCTAAGAACACTTGGGCGGCCAAGACCTATCTAACTGTCTATTAATTATAAAAATCCGCCAAATAGTTTGAAAGATAAGAGGTAATAAAGAATATTACATACATACATAAAAGATACGCGCGAAAAACATAACCCTTTCCTTGCAGCCGGGTAAAAACTCAGGAAAACGGCAATAACAAATAAATACATCATTTGCTAAAAGCACAGAATAAATTAGTGCTAAAAGTAAATCTATAGGATGCGCCAAACCACTTCTAGTTTTTGCATCATTTCTAAGAAATTAAAGGATGTTTCTTAACACAGGATGCATCTGCTACCGATTGCACAAATTGAGCATTTATCCATGAAGATTAAAAACTCATATTCCTTTGTTTACAATACTTATTTTGTTGTGAACTATACGGTTGAAAAGATCGTCAAGCAAAAGTAAAAATTTGAATATAAGTAAAAAAATAAAATAACTCGTATCTATTGATTGAGTTGGGGAAAAGACACATATCAAAATAATTATTTTAATTGTAAATGTAAGAAAGTAGTGTATTGTTTATTCTTTTTAGGGTTCCGTACCCAAAGGATAAAAACGGGACCCTATTACTAAGACTCCATTGCCTGTCTGGCTGTCTTTCTGTCTGTAACCAAGCCGTATCTCATGAACCGTTATAGCTAGAGAGCCGAAATTTTCACAGATGATGTATTTCTGTTGCCGCTAGAACAACGAATACTAAACACATAGTAAAATAAATATTTGAGTGAGGCTCCCATACAACAAACGTGATATTTTTTGCCGTTTTTTCGATAATGGTACTGATCCCTGCGTGCGCGAGTCCGACTCGCACTTGGCCGGTTTTCTATTCAAATTAGTGTTATGGTTTTCAATTGTTTCAATAATTCTTAATTTAAAAATGAAGGGCTTTTATTTATTTACTTATTTATGTACACACATCGCTCCTCCCACCGAATAATATCGTAATGTGATAAAACGATACTTTGCGTTTTATTGCATATTCATCATGTAGGTACTCTCTTACACTTTGTCAATTTTTTTCACATTTTTCCTATGAGTACATGACAAATTAGAATTTTTATAATAACCATAGCCCTTATATTCCGTTATAGATTTATTGTACTTATTTACGTGAATAACATCGCTTCTAGTGATTACGGATAGCACTGCTAATAAGAATTTCAATATGTTACGATAACGATATTATTCGAGTAAGAACAGCAAACTCGTTTTATAGTAAAGATTTTTAACAATACTATTCCTGTACACATATTGAACTATTTCCGGCTGTTGAATCTCATTATACACGCAAAAGATCCAAGCGCCAATATTTGTCTGAAGAACTAAACATTTCTAAAATGTATCGACTGTACACCTCGTGGTTTCCAAATCAAGAATATACCCAAGAACAATTAGCATCAAAACGCCAATACGAATCCATATTTAATACTCAATATAATTACTCATTTTTTAAACCCAAGAAAGATTTATGTGGAACATGCTCTTTGTATGAACAAGCTGACGAAATAAAAAAAGCTACATTGGAAGAAAAATATCAACAGCATTTACTACGAAAAAGAACAGTACGTCAAATAAAAGAAGAAGAAAAAGCGACAGCAGATAAGGATAATACGACAGTAGCTATTTTTGATTTAGAGAAAGTGCTTAATGTGCCTCAATCAGAAGTGGGAATTTTTCACTACAAAAGAAAATATCCAGTTTATAATTTTACTGTCTATAATGCTTTGAATAAATCTGGATATTGTTATGTGTGGCACCTTTCTATAGCTAAAAGAGGCTCTATTGAAATAGGGAGCTGCTTACTAAAGTTCATAAATATGGAAGGACAACGAGGAATCAAATGCATATCATTTTATTCGGATGGTTGCGCGGGGCAGAATAAAAACCGTTATGTGTTTGCACTTTACTTATATGCCATAAAAAAAGGTTATGTAGAAACTATTACCCACCGTTTTTTTGAAACGGGTCATAGTCAAAACGAAGGTGACAGTATGCATTCGTTGATTGAACGAGCTATGAAAAATAAAGTTTTATATACACCTGACCAAGTATATGGTGTTATAATGAATGCCAAAATTACTGGAGATAAATATAATTTAATAGAAATGGAACAAACTGATTTTTACAATATTAAAGACCTCATCGCTGGTAAAAACTGGACCACAGATACTCAAGGCAGTAAAATCGCATGGACTAAAATCGTACAAATAAAGGTCTCAAATTCCAATCCCAATGTAGTTCAGTTTAAGTATAATTATGATGATCAATACCTCGAGTTAAACACGGAAAGTTGTATCAATAGATCAAGAAGAGGCAAACAGAATAGAACAGGTAATGTTGAAGTGACCGGTCTAAAGCCAGCATACTCTGAACAAATTGCTGTCAGCAAAGCTCTGCTAACAGATTTACTTAGCTTATGCAGAACTGAAGCCATACCTGCTCACTATCATTCGTTTTATAATTCGCTCCGAAGCAGTAATGAAAACCCACCACCAGCTTCAGAATCTGATGGTGATGATGATAATGACGAAGACTAAATTATGTTACTGAGATGTTTATGACAGATCTAATCTAAGTTTGAATTTTTGTTTTTTTCAAAACAATGATTATGTTTTATCATTTTATTAATATACAGTTTTCTTTTATCAGAAACCCATAGTTTTATTGAAAGTTATATTTCTAATAATGGATATAACTTAATAGGCAACTGAAGAATAAAATAGTATTAAAACAATAATTTAATATATAATTTATATTATATAGGCGAAAATCCCAATTACAGTCTATTACCGTTTATGTTTGGATATCTTTGTTTAACGAATAACATTGTAGTATACTATTATTGTGCACGCTGTCTTTTTGTTTTTACGCGAATAATATCGTTATGTTTTGTTGCGAAATTATGTTTTTCTAACCTATCCAGTAAAATATATTTTCTTTAATAACTTAGTCCTAATAAAATAAAAATTAAATACGTTTATTTAGAATGATTCTATAAAAAAAATACTTTCATTTGATATAGAAACCATTGTTTTAGGTTGGAAATTTTTTACAATAATCATAAAAAAACACTGTTTTATTTTTCCTGTAAAATATGAATTTATCGATAACGATATTATTCGGTGGGAGGAGCGACATAACACTTAACAAAGAACAGAAGGAATGCAGATAAAAGAGCACAAAGGTACTGCTTATTTCAATAGAAATTTCTTCCAGCAGACCTGCGACAGGAAAGTTGGATGATAGACGAAGACACAGTGTGTAGAAAGAAATAAGGAAACTTAAAATAGACTATTATTACTTAACTAATTATGAATAAAGTACACATTTACCTTAACTACATAAATAAAAGATAAAATACATACATATATAATATATGATCATTCTCTTTTGCTCTCACCATTCTCGTGTATTTGAGATTTCCATGGGGCAACAATATTTTCTGTAACCTTTATATTTGTCATCAAATTGTATCCCCAACCAAACAAAATTTTCTACAGTACAGCTCAACTGATAAACAGGCATTTTTATTTCTCAGTTAAAAGTAATATTGACAATCGGCCCTTAGAAACTATAAATTATTAATGTAATCATAGAGACAAACAGGGCACCCCTTACAAAACTATTAATAGCCATTACGGTTGTCAATTTAGGTAATTGGTAACCACATGGGAACCCCCCATTACGTATCAAGTTTCTTGACGTGAAACTGTCATGGCGCTTGACGAATTTTTCCATTGAGGTCGATTTTGTCATAGATATGAAATATTATGAGTGAGGTTAATCAGCCAAAGAGTAACTTAAAATTAAGTACTCACAACGTAATGTTCCAAATATGAATTCAAAAAATATTGTATAAACACGTACTTTATTATTATTATTATTTCATTTATTCATTTTATATACATATTTTTACATTTTTTAATATTATTCTATAAAAAATAAAATAAAAAAAACATTTAAAAATACAAAAATAGTAGCCCACCGGTATCGGGAACAGGGTCCAAGCTACCGGTGGTCAGGGCTCCTGAGAGAGGAACCTCCTAACGATAAGCGCCGTGTCCAGGAGTACCGCTTTCTGAATCAAGCTCTTGATCCAGCTGCCCAACGAGAGCCTCCTCAGATGTTCGTCGAGGAGGTTATTATTATTATTATATACTTTATTGTACACCATAAGTAACATTTACAAAGGAAACTTAAAATTAAAAATATATACAATGGGCGGCCTTATCGCATTCCGCGATCTCTTCCAGGCAACCAGGCATGGACAATAATTACTGGACACGAAGTGGGGCTGTTAATGGTGTGACAATAACAGTGTCAAAAAAAAAAATATATATATATATATATACTATTAAAGATATGCAGATACATACATATGCTACATAATACATACATACATACTAAAATATAAAGGCAATAAATAAAATGATGACAGTCAATTCATAATCACAGCGACAGGTAATGCTCCTTCACGAGCCTTTTGAAGACAGGCAACGATTGGGCGCGTTTGATTGGGTCCGGCAACGCATTCCACAGACGAGTAGCCTGGACAGTAAAGGATTTATCCAGAAAACTCTATCTTTATATTTGTGGATAGGTAAAATTAAAAAAAAATTCCATTAAAGTGCAACATTTTCCTTCGATTTTCAAACAACTGCATCATAAAATAACTTTTTAAATTTTATAGCACACACTCGCGTGTTATTATTAACCCACGCTCGTTTAATAACCCCTATTATATGACCATTGCATAAACTACTATTTCAGAATAAGTGAAAATCCTTCGCATAAACAGGAAGGAGGTCTGCGACACTGCAGTAGGCATGTTATATGCTGATTATACATTATACCTATGTACAGTCAAGCGTCAAAAGTCTTATCAACCAATGCTAAAGCACCAAAAATTTATAATTCTCGACCAGTTTAATCTGTGGGTACTTTAGATTATGTGACCATTGAATACATTTAAGGCAGTTTAGAAGGTTGCGATTTTAGATTTGACCCTTAACTTTGCAACCCAACTCATAAATCTAGCCCATTCTACTACAACTACGACTATTACTACATTCGATGATATAAAATCACGGCTATAATCTGTCCAATAATTTATGGAAGTCATTGAGTCTATTCAATTTATGGAAGTCATTAAGTCCATTCAATTTATGGAAGTCATAATATATATTTATTAACATATATACAATTGAATATTCTAAAATAAAAACAAACCTATATACAAATACAAAAGGGAGACGGAAAAGAGCTCATTGTGCATCAAAAAATTCGTCCACATCGATGTCAATGGGAAACGTGCCCAGAACGCTGGCAGCATTGCCACGTTGGATGGCAATGCTGATTCTCTGGCCGAAGAAAAGGCCAGCCCTCTGGTCACGTGAAGAGTCGACGAGCTTTGTGCTAATTCCTCGAAAATTCTTTGCGCACTCGGACCCCATGGACCTAATGTTTCAACCCCAAACGGCTCAAACATGTAACTTCCAATAAGGTGATTTGCGCCGTTTGAGGTTTTCTGCACCGGCAGCAGCCGCCACAGCACAGCCCGCCGTGCTAAGAAGATGGGATGGCGCAAGGGTGTCGACACATGTTGCATCCCACACCAAAGGCCTACCCACCTTCAAAGGCATTATGGTCATCCCGTCTGGTCTCTTCCCATCGTCGCGTGCCAAGCCATTGGGTTCTAAAATAGCTAGCACCCCGGCGGTGACAAGAGCCCGACGTATGGAAGTCATTGAGGCTATTAAATTTATGGAAGTCATTGAGTATATTACATATGGAAGTCATTGAATCTATTAAGTTTATGGAAGCCATTGGGTTTATTCAATTTATGGATGTCATTGAGTCTATTACATATGGAAATCATTGAATCTAATCAGTTAATGGAAGTCATTGAGTCTATTCAATTTATGGATGTCATCGAGTCTACTCAATTTATGGAAGTCCTTGAATCTATTCAATTTATGGAAGTCATTGAGTCTATTTAATTTATGGATGTTTTCAAGTCTATTCAGTTTATCGAAGTCATTGAGTCTATTCAATTTATGGATGTCATCGAGTCTATTCAATGTATGGATGTCATCGAGTCTATTCAATGTATGGATGTCATCGAGTCTATTCAATTTCGCATTAGTTTGCTTGTTGCATTATGCTGGGACTCTGCTGAGCGATGGCTGTTTTGCGTGGATGTGACGCATATTTTCCCTATTTGTATATATTTTTTTTCAAACATACCTAAATAAACTTTTTCTTTCTTTCTTTCTCTTCTTAATTCGCCTAACCAATCACCATATCTTAATCAGGACCGGCATTAAGATAGTCTTTATTGTACTTGCTAGTTATATTCGCAGATTGGTTGTACGAACTTTAAGTCGGTGTGTAGAATGTAATTCAGTTTGTCCTTGCGTGCAGGAGCGGCGTTCGCTCTGTTATTACGATGAACAAGGACTGCCGATAATTTGTGCACTAGTGGTGGGATATGTCGATACTATGTTAAAACAAAGTCTACTTAATGATTTAATGTTAATGTTTACTGGTAGAGAAAGTGAATGCGGTCGCTATCATTTGATTTAGATATAATGAAATTAGAAATTATTTTTACTGCCGTTTATAATTATGGTGATATTTTCAGAAATATAAGGAACTCTAGACAAGTGTTGCTCTATCAACAAAAGCGTTGCGATAGCGATTTGAAAAACGTCGTTCGCCATCGCTGAAATCGAATATCACTTATCTAGAATCGTTATAAATTGAATAATAGCAAGGTAAAAGCCATTTTTTCCAAATCATAGAATAGAATAGAGAAAACATTTTTTCGACACAGACACAACACAAAAGCAACAATCACAAAGTAACAGATGTACAAACAAGGTTTAAGAATTGCGCCGGGCGTGCCAATACCGAAAGGATGACCAACTCAGCGTTTGCTGGACGTCAGACACCCAGCGCTGATTTTCAGTTGATACCCCGCTAGTGACAAAGTCTTGGGTAAAAAAAATTTACGTTAAATAGATAACATAAAATAATAGAAAATATATAATGTATAATAATATAAAGTGTATAAAGTGGAACAAAATGCCAGTTACAATTGTATCCAACCCCAAAAGTAAAACATTTAAACTCCAATGTCCAATGAACTCAAAGTATCCAGCCAACATCTTTCCGAAACAATACCTAGAATTAGGCACATCACTTGATAGACTTATCTAAACTGACGTGAAAAAGATGTAAAATAACTAATTGAATTAAACTCCACTGACTGTTTTGAAATGCCAATAACTGATTAAGAAATACATCAAAGTATTTGACACTAACAAGGTAATATTGAGGCATATTATCGATAAATCCATTCTCGTTTATCGATATAAAGACAGTACTGACGTTACAGGTAATAGGTAGCTGTTGGCGGCCTGAGCTCACCGAGGCTCGATTGGTTCGTTACTTCTAAACTTGTCTTAATTTACATCATTACATGGTATATACTTGGCATGGATATCGGCTCTGGTCGAGTCAAAGCTCCAGAGCCTTGACCATCGACTCCGATTTGCCAGCTTGTAAATTTTTCGCCGGTGTCATTTCGCGGATGGAATTACACCATCTAATTCCGCCTAGCCCGTCCCATCATCGGACTACAAAACATACTACGATGCGCCATCGGTACATGGTGGACATCCCACCCATACGCACTAAACCTTGGGAATACTTTCATTGTGCGTACAGCTTATTAGTGGAACTCCCTGCTGGAGTCTGTGTTCCCCTTATAGCCACAACCTCCCTGACCTTTTGAGTCTCTCCTGACTCTTTAAGTCAGACAGTTTTCGATGTTTGGCAACCAGACTGGAGCGAACCGAGGCTGCCCTCAAGTGACTCCTGCCCAATCTAGGGGGTCCAAACGCCTCCTGCCGGAGGCTCTACGCGGGGTTCATGGTCCTTTACGGCGCACCGGTGTGGGCGCGTTCCCTGAGGCGTCGACCAGCCCGCTGGTTGGACGCGTCTCAAAGGGTCATGGCCATCCTGCTAGTCCGGGAACACCGGGACGCTCTCCGATAAGGCGGCGAGCCTCCTTTCCGGATTGCCGCCATGGGATCTAGAGGCAAAATTCCCCCCGCACATTTGGGAGTGGCGCGAGGAGGCGAAACGCCGGGGCGACACTCCGCTGCCACGACAAATCGCAGCTCGTCGGACAAAACTCCAACAGAATCTCATGGCGACATGGGGAGAACGACTGTTGCAACCTAGTGCTGGGCACGCCACAATTGCGGCGATAATAATCTTTGAGGAGTGGCTTGAGAGGCGCCACGGCGTCCTCACCTTCCGCCTGACGCAGGTTCTCACCGGACACGGCTGTTTCGGTAGATCCCTGTTCAAAATAAGGCAGCAGGAAAAGCCCGGGTATCACCATTGTGTGGATCGCCCGGAGAACACGGTAGAGCTTACGGTGGAGGTCTGCCCCGCTTGGGCGGAGCACCGTCGTGTCTTCATGGAGGCGATCAGCCTTGGCGACCTCTCGCACCGGCCCTGTTTCAGGCCATGGTACGGAGCGAGAGAGCACGCCCTGGGCGTAGGGAGTCGGAAGCCGATTCCCGGCCACCGTAGGCACGGGCTTGGGGACGGCGAGTAATGGGTAGTTCGTCGTTCGATAAGGGCCAGGCCCGAGTCGAAGGCGCGTAGTGTTCCACGCGCGCCTCAAAGAGATGTCAGCAAAACTGACGGGGTTCGCTAGGGCCGATGCTTGTCTGGGTCACAGATGAATTTGAAAGAGAGTTACCACGGCCCTGGCACAAGCAACTGAAGAAACACGGGTGGGCTTTAGTCAGTAAAAGTTTGACACGAACTTCCGCTTCACCCAGAGCGGGTGAAGTCATGGGTTGATACTCGTAACACACCCAAAAAAAAAGGGGTCTTTAAGTCTAGGGTGAATAAGTTACTTCTAGGCAAGTGTGCTTCACCGTCGACCACATCATCGCTTACCATCAGGTGAGATTGTGGTCAAGCGCGAGCATGTAGATAAAAAAAAACATACTGTTTCGAGCTGGGGTTCAGGGATAAATCTATACTAATATTATAAAGCTGAAGAGTTTGTTTGTTTGTTTGTTTGTTTGAACTCGCTAATCTCAGGAACTACTGGTTGGAATTGAAAAATTCTTTTTGTGTTGGATAGCCCATTTATTAAGGAAGGTTATAGGCTATATAACATCACGCTACGACCAATAGGAGCGGAGCATAAATGAAAAATGTAGCAAAAACGGGCAAAAATATTACTTTTTGAGAGTTGTGTGCGCTGCGTAAACGGTTTAGATGGGTAGGTAGATAGCCAGTTGACGGGAGCGAAGCCGCGTGAGAAAGCTAGTTATTTATACAGCACACTTCAATTAATCACACTTATAAAAATACTTCTTAAACAATTCTATTACTTCACACTATTTTCCTTTTCCGATCGCTCTGTGTCGCTTCCAAATCGAAACTGACTCACGACGAACCCGACCGCTCCTTATATAGTATTGAAAATGTTTGTAGAACGTTCCATACTATTCTAGATAATTCGAGAATCTGCCAGAACAATCCCCTTTCGAACTCATTGTTCCCAAAGCAACTAGAAACTTCCAGAATGCTCGTCTCGAATTCCATTCGACACGAGCTTTAGAAAAGATTAGTTCCGCTATCCAATACTAAATGGCGCTACTAGTTACTACTAGATCTTTCTCTCGTCACTAGATGGCGTTGCCCTATCTTGTAACAATACTAATGCTGTAGCAACACTGTATTGACTTCCGAAAAGAAAGTAATTTGCCGCTTTGTTGAGTTTTGTTTTGAAATTCGGTTATTTTTTTGTTAAAAAGTTTTTATTTTTTCTCTTTCATGTTTTGGTACGATATAACCATTAAAATACGCATTATTAAAGATAACTTAAAAACTACTCGTCAAATCTTAATCAAATGGCACCACATGAGAAGAAGTAGCATTCAAATGAAAAAAGAATCATGAAAATCGGTTTATAATTGTAATCGTAATCGCGTAACAAACGTAGAAAAACATACAGTCGAATTGAGAACCTCATCCTTTTTGAAGTCGGTTGAAGAGTTATTATTCAATGTTACACCCAGTGAACTACCTCTTTTTACAAATATTTTTCTTACAGTTCCTGCCTCGTGAAGACACAAATAACGACTCCCACAAACCTGTCAATAAGCCCATATCAAAACAGCAAACTACCTCCATTTCAAAATATTTCCACCAACATTATAAAACCGACGCGGCGCCAAAAATGTAGACACCCATAAGAAAATATTTAACATAAAAACACCGGGCATCGCCCTAAATGGGGTTGGGAAATAAGGGTGGCATGGGGTGGCGGAAACTCTTAATGGTAGTTTGTCACGAACCACCTCAAATTACCACCCTGAAATTCCTAGAAATATATGAAAGTATACGGGGTTTTTTTCGTATACTGCCATAATGTTTAGTGTTGGTAGGTTTAAGCTGTTGTGGCACGCTATTCATGATTTAGGTTATATTAGCTGAAAACTTGTAAAAGGTGGGTGGGTGGTGATATTTTAATGTAAAATGCTTAGGTGATATAGATAAATATACTAACGGTCAGTACGTTGGTGTTGGTATGAAACATAAAAGGCTTTTCGGCTGCATCTTTTAATTCATCGGGATTAAGGTTTCCGTTGGAGACCACGAATGAGTAAACGTAAGGTGGAGACCCTCTCAGGCTGCAGCAACGATCTTCGCAGGTAAAAGGCAAAAATTTTGCACTTTTCACAATAATAATCTATACTAATATTATAAAGCTGAAGATTTTGTTTGTTTAAACGCGCTAGCCTCAGGAAGTAGTAGTTGGAATTGAAAAATTCTTTTTGTGTTGGATATTAAATTTATCGAGGAAGGTGGAAGGCTATATAACATCACGCTACGACCAATAGGAGCGGAGCATAAATGCAAAATGTTGCAAAAACGGGAAAAAAAATCATTTTTGAGAGCTTTCGTTGCGTGCGCTAGGTAAGCGGTTAAAGTTACGCAACAATCATGTATGTAGTGTAGGTAGGGTAAATGGGTAGGTAGGTAGCCAGTTGACGGGAGCGAAGCCGCGTGGGACAGCTAGTTGAAAAATAAAAATAAATTGGTTTGAACTTAGTAAACATGTGACGATGTAAAGGTCGGGGGATTGTTGGCTTTAAGCCTTATGGACTGCGACGGTCATATTATTTTTAAGAAGCGGATCCCAAATGAAAATAATTGGTGACCCCATATCAATTAAAATCCATAATAACTTTATGTAGGTGTGGTCGAGCATGTGGCGTCGAGTTGATGGCGATCTGTAGTTCTTTCCCACTCTCATGGGGAAAAACGGATGAGTTTATGTTTTGTGCTCGGTTGAGGGCAAGAGGGTCGCCCCATATCACATGGGACTTAAACATAACTATACTCCATTTGAGATAACATTAAACATTTAAATAAGCCCATTTTACAGCCCTTTCAAACAATTTTAACTTCTACTGCGTTGGTGATATGACAAATGGCAGCTGTAGGAAACAGTTGGTTTTGGTAAGAGGTTTATGCTTTTCATGCCATCCTTATACTTACTGGATAGAAGTCAAAATCGGTTGACCGGACTGTAAAAAAGGGTTGTAGAAATTTCTAATGTTATTTCAAATGCTAATGTTAATAGCGAAATGTGAATGCAGTACAGACACCTATGCCTAACTTTTCGGAGCAAACAGGCGTGAAGTTATGTATGTTTATATATGTACTAGCTTAAGCCAGCGGCATCGCCCGCGTGAAAAGAATTTTCCTATCCCAAGGGAACACTAAACCGGGATGGAAAGCCTATATGCTATTCCAGACTATAATCTATCTTTGTGCCGAAATTCATCCAGATCCGTTCAGCCGATTTTACGTGATTAAGTAACAAAACATACATATTACATCCATCCAAACTTTCGCATTTATAATATTAGTAAGACTATAGTAATATGTATTAACCTTTACAATGATTAACTGTAAATAACTTTAGTTTACGTTTAACATTATCGTTGGTGCAAGTTCGATTACTTGCATTGCGTTGACAGCTGCGAAATTCATAAAAGTATCTACTTTTCTACACGCAACTAGCAACAAACTCTTCATAACACGAAACAATTCTGCACTTCAAACCAAAACTAGACCAGCAAAAAACTTTTTTACAAAATATCAAACCGACTTCCAAAACAAAACACTTCAAATCGAAAAATAACTTTCTTTTCCGAAGTCTGTGTCTTTTTTACCCATTGTTTTCCGTTATTCGTCACCGACTTCGGAAAATTAAGTTATTTTTCGCTTTGTAGTGTTTTGTTTTGGAAGACGATTTGATATTTTGTAAAAAAAATTTTTTTTTTCTCTTTTTAGTTTTGTTAGGTACCTCCAATTAACTTGAAATTCATTTATAGCCAAACTACATCTCATTACAATTCAATAAGCCCAAACAAGACTAGGATACATTGTTTTATTTCGGAGTTCCAGTGGCCATTGTGGTCTTCTTCATCAGTTCCACTTAATCAAATGACACTTTCTGAGTACAAATGATTGCGTTATTGATGAAAATACCAAAATCGCTATATGTATGCCTATAATATTTGAGGAGTTCCCTCAATTTCTCTAGGATCCTATCATCAGATCCTGGTTTATATATCTCCTTTCCAACAAAAAAGAGTCATCAAATTCGGTTCATAAACGGTCAAATTGACAAACCTCCTCCTTTTTGGGAAGTCGGTTAAAAAAGCCAAAATATTCCTTTCCTACCTACCCTCTTATTATGTAAATATATCCGAAATAATCTACAGCCATTTTGCGAGTGCGAAACCAGCAATAGTAGCCGGTAATGGCTAGTTTCCTGGCAAGCCACCCCTACCAGACTTGCCACTGGCTGGCACCAAAATTGTGCAAACTTATGCAATGTTCCGTGTTTCGTTTGAAAAGTTTGCTAAGCCATTATACTGTTCGTTCGAGAATTTTCCGTGGCAACCGTACCTGTGGGTGCCGAGCCCTCGTTTACTAGCGCTTTTGTTTTGTTTTATAGGTATTGTAAAATAGGCTTATTGGCGGATGTCTGGAGCTAGCGAGGGTTCGTTTTTAGTGCTTTAGGAGTTTGGGGTTGATAGTCTAGAAGTGACTGAAAATACCTACGTTGTGTTATCATTAGGTACGATATTTCTGCCCGTATTCTAACAAAATAAAGAACAATGGCAGAAGCTCATACATTGTTTTAGCTGATATTAAATTCCTACGACTCTAAATGAAAAATATCTGGGTTAATTCAGGGCCATGCTCAGACTTTGTTTATGCAAGAGTTTTTGTTCAAGAATGCCGAGAATAATAGATGTTCAGTCATAAATTTTTGTAGGTTATGTCTCGGTAACTTTTGAGAATGGGTTTAATAGGTAATATTATTCAATTTCGTGGAAGAAAAAGGGTAATATCGCATTAGTATTTCCTTTTCCTAGTTATTTCAGCATGAAATGTAAAATATACATACTCTTTGGCAATAATACATTTATTTATTTAAGCGACTTTGACATGTATCTAAAGGTCTTCGTCAACAACGAAGCTATATATTTTTTTAGACTTGGATACTAGTCTTTTTGGCTTTCATTAATTGAAGGTAATTAATTCATTTATTTTTACTACACTACAGTAATCTTACCTACCTGCAAGGACACCTACTCTTACACATAAACTGTATTATTAATTAATTTACTCCGTTTTATAATAATAAAAAACACAACAATGATATATTTACTACAGTAACTACTCGTCACTTGGCAGAATAAGTATAAAATGGCAACACCAAGCTAAAGAAATTAACTAAAAAATCAAATAACTTTTTATTTATTACGATTTTTTTATCCGCTTTGAACCAGTCCAATTATACTTTAAAAACGTAGATAATAGAATTTCTTTTGTATGTAACTTACTTTTAGACGCTCAAATTTAAGTTAGGTAAGATTTCGCCATTGTTCTTTAGGTTATTCTATTTACCTAATTCTGGGTTAAACTTGCTTTTTTACATAAGTTGTCTTATTGTATTTGTACCTGTTTTTATTTGCAATAAAGACTATGTAAACTTAGGTTGCTGTTTGGCTTAAGGGATTATTCCGTAAGCCAAAAGGCAACCTAACTGATTATACAAAAAATTGAGTTTAGTTTCGCTCTGTGGCTTAAGGATACCAATATAGTTTTCTAATTGGACAATATATCGATTATGCGGTACACAATATTTGAATATCGAAAGTTATGTCCATTTTAATCGAGTGCCTGTATTCAAAGTTTTCTGTATGCACGAAGCATAGGTTGGTAGACATGGCCGCGCTTGGGGAAAGAATATGTCCAACAAGGGGATATCTTTCAACTAAAATGATGCTGGTAATGGCGACGATGAGTCAGTCTAATTAAATATGTAAACGAAAAGCAATAGCAGCAAATTTTCATAGTTACGTGTCATTGCTTCTTGGTTTTTAGGGTTCCGTACCCTAAGGGTGCAAACGGAGCCCTATTACTATCACTCAAGTGTCTGCCTGTCTACCAATCGTTTGTCGCAAAATATTTTGTTCCGAAGAATTCTTATACTTCCCACTACATCCAGGAACTTGAAATTTGGTGATGATGTTTATTATTACGCATATTTTACTAACGAATATATTAATAAATCAGAAGAACCAATACATTAATAAATCAGATTTTTTCTTTGGTATGGAACGAACCCTAAAAGCCCGAAACTCACTTGGCCGGGTTTTTCATTACGACAATCATGCGTTACCTATTTGTTTCCATGCCTCTTGTCAAATAGAACCTTTCATCCGTTTCAGGCCATAACCATGGAAGGGTCATCATCAGACTACAGTGACGAGGAGGTTGGGGTCCTGGCCCGTGGTCAGAAGCTGTGGGTGCGAGGAGTCAGGTCCCACACCACCTGTGCGGACATCGTGAGGGCTTTGCAGGACGCTCCGGAAGGTAAGGACACGTTTGGGACGAGACTTGGGGAATTTTTAGTGTAGTTTTTAAGACCTATTCAAATTCAAACATCTAGGGTTTTAGGAAATCGGGTTGGGCAAATGACTTTGAGTTTTTGATGATCAAAACATTTTCACAATCCTTATTAAAAACACCCGATTTTTCATTTGTAACTACACTCTTACTTTCTTGTCCAAATACGGTTGATGGCCTAGGTAGGTACTAACCTCTTTTTTAAGATTTTGGACACAGTAGAAATTATTTTTCTGGGTCGTGAATTTTGACAGGACTTTTATAAACCTACTTCCGCATTTCCTCCGCTTAGTTCCTTTAATCAACCCTCGGGAAGAGGCTAGTCAAATAGACTTTCTGATTTAAGCTCTCTGTATGTCTCATGAGACATTTGATGATGTTGAGATGTCAATTGACCACTTACTGTCAGGTGATCGACTGGTCAGTCATCCAACGCAATCAGAAGAGATCATACTACACCATGTCGTTAAAATGTTTGTATGACAACAGGAGGTGGAGTGAGCGAGCAAGGCGAGTGGGTGCTGGCTGAGAGGTGGCGAGGAGTTGAGAGACCATTACCACCTGATGTACCGGTTCTACACGTGTTAGCAGCTTGGGGAGATGCCAGGCATGAGGTCTGTATCCACAACTACTTTATGTTTACAAATCCTTGGATCGCTTTCTCGGGAATTGGCATAAAGAAGCACAACATAGAAAGAATTTACAAGAATTTGGGAACGTCTTTGCCCAAGGGTTTGACAGTTTCTGATAAAAATAAAATAAACTGGATGAAATCCACCTTGAGGCGGGACGGTCTATCAGACTCGAACTGACTATAAATTACACAGTGGTCTTCAACTGCCTTTGACCGGCCACTAAAAGAGTTGCGGAGTTCTATGTCCACTATCCACATATTAAGATCGTTTGAAAAAAAAAAGTTCAGGGAAAGTTTCATACTTTGCCATTAAAAGAAACTAGAACTAAGAATTGCTGCTTAGTTAAATAATTTCAGACAGTTAAAAAAAAAAAAATTTACTTGTGCTACCGTGTGGAAGGATAACCCTCTCGTTGCTTGCCTGGAAAAAAAAAAATCTTAATGTGGGCTAAACTTAGCTTTACTATTCAACTATCCTAAGCTGAATACGAGATTCTATCAAAACATCTGAGTGACTATTTAAAACATCCAAATATAGGGGCTCTATTATAAAATAGCTGTGTCTAACCATATATTTATTTCTGCCAGGTCCGTTTAGCTCTTCGTCGTGTCTCAAGTGGTGGAGAAGACGACTCCGGTCGAGACAGTGACGGTGGCAGTAGAGGAGGGGCACGACGGCGAAGAAGACGAGGTTTGAGAGCAGCCACCCCACCTCCAAGAGCCAGGAGTGAAGACCCAGCGGCCAGGCTCGTCTCAGTAATACACCATCAGACCAGAACCATACACCAGCAACTTGATAAATTAAGGTAGCTACGGAACCTTTTTTGTACTTCGTACATCAGATTATGATAAGGTGCAAACATGGTGACAATAACTGTCAGATCTTGACCAAAGTTCACTTTAATGTAGGTTCATAATTTCGATCTTGAAGAATCTAAATTTCTAATAATGTTTTGACAGATAAATGATCTGGAATATAGTAGATAATTTTAAAGCTTTTCAGTTACTTAAAGATATTATTTTGTAAAGACAAAAGAATATCGTTTCTAAACATGTATTAACAAACTTCTTCTTTAACATTCACAGAGAACAAGAAAAACTAATTGACCATTTAGAAGACCAGACCCACAAGAATCGCATGGAGAAACATGGCACCAACTACCTTCTCGAATCTTACCTCCGGGACCTCGGCAGGTGTAGCGAAGTCAACGACAGCCAAGCAGGAAACAGCGACAGTGGAGTTGGCGTAGGTAGCGGAACCCCACCTAGACGACACACAAAACACAAATCCAGAAGAGAAAGACACCTCATGAGAGAACACTATTTCACTAAAGAACTCACAGACATATGCCAAGTTAACTCCGAAAGACTAATGCAAACACAGAACGACACAGACTCCGAAGCATCTGCCGATGAACTATCCAGGATACGAGAAGAAATAGAAATGCTGGAGAAATTAGCAATAGTGAACAAAAGACTACACAGAGAAGAAGAACTAGTTGTAAGACTAACAGCTAAGGTCAAAAGATACATGGACGAGAACAAGGCGAATAGTTGCGAAAATGCATCACAGGTGACAATGCTGTTGGACAAAATTGACCAAGAGTTAGTGAACACAGCAAAAGAGATGCAGGATAACGCTATAGAGTTGGCAAAAGCTGACAGTGAAATAGAAAGTAGAATGAAACTTCTTGATGAGCTGACGTTAGAGTTAGAGGAAGAAGAACTGCAGAATACAGTTTTAGAGAGACAGCTTAACGAAGCGTCGAGTCGGCAACCTATTCTTCTGCAAGACAGTTACGTACCTGTTTTAGACCAAACCAACTTAAACCAGACCTTTAACTATGGAAGCCCCGGTTATGTCCTCGACACGTTGGTATGACGTAGGTTTAAAATCGGAATTTTTGTCCCAAAGATGTTATTTTCAAATTACCATATTGTAAGTAGAAGTAAGTTGAATCTTGAAGGTTACATTACCTTAACAAAGAACCGAGAAATTTTCAAAAGCGAGATGAAAGTGAGAGGCAAAAAATAAATGATAGTTATTTATTGTGGCTTTCTAATAAGCAATTTAGAAAAAAAATACACAGTGAATGCAATCTTAATAAATTAAGATGATAAATAATACTGTGTCTATCTGCTGGAACTGAAAATATAAAAATAAAACGAAACTCTTAGGAAGCTTACGAAGTAAAAATTTTACTTCCATCAAAAGATTAAGGTTATGTAAAAAGTTCTAGATTATTATAAACATTATTTACACGCATGTATCTGATACTATATTTTAATCTATGTATAAGTAATAATGACAATACATCGGTGCTAAGACTTACCTAATGTAACCAAAATAAGTGCTCGTTATGATTAAGAACTTAAAGTTGACAATTTTTATTTCACTCTCCGTCCGAAAGCCGTCTTTTGTTTTATAAACATAACTTTATTTAATTTGAATACCAAATATGTATAAAACCACCAATCGCAGTACATTTTAAGCCTAGTCAAATTATATTCCGACAGCGATAAATCTGCAGAAATAATCAAACATTTTTTATCAATTCTTGAGACTAAGAACTGAGACATAAGACACTTTGACTAACTTTAACTATAATCTTGACAAACTAAGAAGTCTGACGAAGTTTCTCATTTTACATGCCACGATAACTTTGTACGTAAGAAAATGAAAAATCAAATTCATAATCCTAATTAATTACTATGTTACCCATCTGTGTCTGTTTTTAATATAGAAATACTTAACCGTTTTTTATTACATGTATATGAATATATGTACGGTACATACACCAAAATATTTTTTTTTACAATTTTTGTCTGTCTGTTTGTTCCGGCTTATCTCTGAAATGGCTGGACCGATTTTGACGGGACTTTTATTGGCAGGTAGCTGATGTAATAAGGAGTACCTTAGGCTACGTTTATTTTAGAAATAAATTCTTTTATTTTAGAAATTTGTTAGGCGGAACGAAGTTCGCCCGGTCAGCTAGACAACGAGTATATTTTTCTTTATTCTACGGGCTCGCGTTTGACCACTATCTCACCTGATGGTAAGCGATGATATGGTCGACGGTGAAACACGCTTGCCTAGAAATAACCTATTCACTCTTGACTTAAAGACCCCAAGAATGTAGTTGTCGGGAAACACAGACTCCGCCAGGGAATTCCACTCCTTAGCTGTACGCATAATGAAAGTGTTCCCAAAACGTTTTGTGCGTATGGGTGGGACGTCCACCATGTATCAATGGCGCATTGCCGTACGTCTGTTAATCCGATAATGAAACGGACTAGGTGGAATTAGATCGTGCAATTCCATCGCACACTCCTTGAAATGAAACCGACAACCTGGCAGCTCGGCGACGATGTTCAAAACTCTGGAGCTTTAACTTAACTAGCGCCTCATCGCCGATGAGCCCCTTGGCCCACTTTTCGATCGACTCTAGTGCATCATTCGTAAGTTTAATTATTTTTAAGTATTTTTATAGCTGTCAAATCCGACTTCTTAGATTGTCACGACTAAAAAGCTGTGCTTAAAGCCGTTGTTAGGCCGGTTAGCAATGTGGAAGGCTAACACTACTGGCTAAGGCCGTGTTAGGTTAGTTAAAGCCAACATTGTTCCAGTGCGAGATAGAGACGGAGCTTTACAGAACGAACAACACTATCCTTTTTTCACAATGGAATCATGGTGGCATTTGGCACGTTTAGTACGACCTCTGGACCGTCAAGGGTTTCCAATGCTAATTCTCATTCATTGTGTATTTCATTAATAGCGTATTGTAATCCAATATAATTATATGGGGTATAATGTACAGCCATATCCAACCTCCAAAGTATCTTATAGCTCAGAACAAAAGATTGATTTCTTTATGTGTTTTTACGAAGTTGAAATAAATTCAGGCATTTGTTTTAAGATGTTTTTTGTATCTACATCCCAAATGATCAGCGCTGACCATCGTTATTTTTTCTGTGAACCATCCCAAATTAGTTGTTATAAAGTATATAATTATTAATTATGTTTATATAAGTGTACATAATACAAATATACAACGATTACAAAGAAACTAGTATTTTTATTTTTTACAAGCTTTTAATTAACTTACAATGTATGTATGTAAGTTTGTTCGGGTCAAATGTTGCAACTGTATTAAGCAGTTATCCTCCAACGATTAAGATGAAAATTTTCATACACGTTTAGTTTGGATGACAATGCATGGTTAGATAAGTGACGTTATTCTAAATCCAATATGGCGGACAGCCCAAAATGGTGGACTAGTTATTTTTTGTGCCCTGCCATGATTCGGATATCAAATGAAAGGGTTTGCTGAAGAGAATACGAAAAAAACTTTATTTAAAAAAAAAATATTTTACTGCCTCTGTACAACATTATATGCATATTGTACAATATGCATATAATGTTACATAGTACCTACATGAAACATCCTACGTGTACCTACAGTAATCCCCAATATTTTTGCCTAGCTGAACATAAAGATTTCCGATGCAAATTAATATTTTTTCTTTCTTTCTTTGTTTCGATGCGCCTGGCATGGCGTGCTGCCGTTTTAGTATTTCCGTAATATATAAGTTTCTCTGTGTTTTAGTATGAGATTTAATACAGTTTCACCGAGACCGGCGTGCGCAACTGCGCAGCAAGACGGGGCCGCTCCGCTGTCATTACGCCGTCAAGCGTCAACGCTCACGGCGATAGCTATGTGTCAATTGTACCGGACTGTCAATGTCAAACGCAAATGAGATTAATATCCGTAGATAATTCGTGCTTTATCTCGAGATTAAAAAACCGTCAGTTTTTAAGTAGCCGAATATTTCAAGAAAAGCATAGCTTATTGGGATCGCGGCATTAGGTTCGATTATCTTATTGAACCTTTTATAATAAATTAGCATAACGACTCTGATTAAGTTCCAATGGCGAAACGGAAGATAAAATTGAATGTCAGAATAACTGTAGTTAATTTAATAATCAAGTTTTAATTTGTTTAATTTTGATTCTGATAGTATCTATTATTATGAAACAAAAAATTCTGAAATAAAAATTACGACTTTAATAAAACATACTTAGTTAGGAACTTATTTCACTTACCATTATAGTAGCATAATATTTCCTAATATTTATACGAAGCTATATCTGTTCAGATTTATAAAATCATAAGATCTGTCTGACAACATCGATCTCATGTGAACTCATGCACTTTCCATCCTCCGCCTTGCCGCCTAACGCGTACAGTCAAACAATACAGCGCAGGCATTGTACAGGCATCTTCAGACCGACCAAAAAATTGGGGAGGATAACTGTAGTATTTCCTGTCGAATAGTACAAAACAATTCAAATCCCCGGCACGTACCTAAGTTGGCAAGAGTTGTTAGATGCACAGAAGTCGTTTTTAGGTATCTTTGGTAGTGAAGCGGGGCGCGGGGAACGTTTAGTTTAGGACCATTCCCAGTTGACACAAGGATCGAATGACCAATCGTGACGCGTCGACGTTCCGTTCGCTCTGTGTGGTGGTTGGTCAGTTCGCGGAATATGTGCGAACTTACCCCCATTACGCCAAAATCTTGCCAACTTACGTGCCGGGCACTATACTCAAACTGACACAGACTCTCCTTTATATTTTAGATATAAAAGATAGCTAAAGATACATAACTACTTAACTTGATATATTATTAAAGTAATGAAATCTTATGGATAAAACAACAACATTAGTTTAAAAAATGTGGTAATCACCTTACCTTGGTACTTACCACGAAATGCGCTCAATTAGAAACTGCAGAATACGATGGTAAGATAATCTTTAACTCCATAAACTTTTTTACTTCCACAAGATGTACCTAGTTGACAAAGTGACATTAGCGGCCGTCACACTTACACTTTGGAGCGCGCTCTGTGGAGTGTCGTTCCAAACCGCGGGCAAGAGTGCGCTCTAAACCGGTGGTTTGGAACGCGCTCCGAACCTTTTGTTTAAAAATAGCGTTTTTGACATCGCACTTCGGAGCGCGCTCAGATGCGTTATCATTTGAACTGACCAGGGTTGCCAACCGTACGATTTTTCTCGTACAAATACGAGATTTGTGGTCTTTTGTACGAGGTACGAGGACACTATCAACCTCGTACAATTATGTACGAGATTTTGATAATATGGCCATACGAACATTTTGCATCACCATTATATAATAATAAAAACTAGTGCCATCAATCAAAACTTGTAGGAACTACTTACACCAAAAATTTCATTGCCGCATTTACGCGATGATTATCTATGGTCGGTATTCCGTCAACCAGGAAATCCCCGACTAAGGCTTAACACGCATTGCGATTTGTATTCAAATTTTTAGTACTATTGCCGCGCGATTGTTTTTCCGCAATGCGTGCGGCTTCATACAATTCCATAGGTCACAGAATGGGCGGAAAAAAATCGCAGTGCGTGCTAAGCCTAAACATTTTGTTCTTCGCATTAGTCGTCTCTGTCACAGATAGCGCAAATTTCAACTTTCTCTGTTCCTTACGTGTTCCATTCGTTGCATGCAGGCCGTTTTTTGTAGTACTAAGTTAGTTCTTGTAGTTATTTGAAGTTTTTGTAAAAAAAAAGATTTTATTGTAAATACCTAATCTTTTCGTTGTTTCGTCCATTTTTTGTGGTATAATAGAAGTATTGTTAAGTTTTTAAGTATCGTTTTCGATGCATAATAAATGTACGAGGTTTGAAAGTCAAAATACGAGATTTGTAGCTGCATGTGTTCGAGGGATTTTTTTTGCGGTTAGCAACCCTGGAACTGACGCATCAAACCACACGTCTTAAGGCATTTCGACAGTTTTGGCCACACTTCGGAATGGCGCGTGGAGTGTCCCTAGATGACAAAAGTTCTGCATACTACTTCATGATGAACGCTTCAACGGTAGTCATAATCGCCTTAGCTGGCCTAATTGTGGGCAAAGAAGTGTGTAAGTATGTAAGTAGAAGGCGTCTTAATCATTTCCCAAGTTGAGAGAATTACACGAAAACCAATCAAAGGATTTTTTTTTTTTTGCGGTTGAACAACGAACATTTCGATAGCTTCTTATCTATGATAATATATTCAAAAATAAAAAGAAGGACACAATCTTGAGAGAAAGTTTTATTACATTTCTATAAACCCATGGCAGTTTCACGTTCCAAACTGCTATGTCTAACTCCAGAACCCCGTCGTTCCGCCGCCAGGACGCTCCGATGCGTGGGACATGCACGCGCGACCGAGCGCCGCGCGCCGCTTCGGAATGCGCGCCGAATGCCGAATGCTGAATTTGGTTAATAATGGAAATCTACCCTTGAACTAATGTAGGTAAGATATATTTTTATGACAACGCGACCACAGTTGCAATACCAGAATGGTCCTGTGTAACTATCTATATAGCTCAAAACACAGAGCGAGGAGACGACTAGGCATTGAGGAAGTCGAGTAATGGGTAGCTCAACGTCCGATAAGGACCAGGGGGTCTACTCCCTTACTCCAAAACATCGGAGTAAAAAAAACAAGCGTGAAGTTCAATTTTTCGGATGGGTAAAAACACATCGGGAGTATGTGCAACTGTCAAATTGTGTTGTCATTAATTCCTAGTTCGGGCCCCGAAAGAATCATCCGAGCGTAGGTGATACAGAGTAGGAAACGCCCGTAACGAAGGTCGAAACTACGGACTTCGTGCTTAGGGAGTAGGCCCCCAGGCCAGACTCGACGGCACGCGCGGCTCAAAGAGATGTCAGCAAAACTGACGAGGTCTGCTAGGGCCGATGCCTGTCTGGGTCGCGGATAAATTTGAAAGAGTTACTGCGGCCCTGGCACAAGCAACTGAAGGAAGACGGGTGGGTTTTAGTCAGTAGAAGTCTGACACGCCCTCCCGCTTCACCCAGAGCAGGAGAAGTCATTGGATGATTTCCCACCGCATAAAAACGGCATCCCCAACTAGAGACGACAATGACAAAAGTTTCCATAGAAACAAAATGTACCTATCTGTGAGTGTAACCAACTGCCCATAGAAACTGATGGCCCGTAATAGCTGAAACTTGCGTTACATAGCAGATTAGATGGATTTCCCTGCCGAAGTTTGTATTTCCTGATACCAACAACCAGGCAGGCGAGCACGTCCTATGGTGACAGGCTTGAGTCACACATTTTCGTCACAATTTGGGAGCCAACACCATGATAAAATGCGTGAGTCAAGCCTAGCACAGAGACCGTTCTCGCCCGGCTGGCGATCTTTATGTCAAGAGTGAATAGGTTACTTCAAAGCAAGCGGGCTTCAACGTCAATCACATTGTCGCTTACCATCAGGTGAGATAGTGGTCAAACGCGAGCCTGTACTAAAACAAAGTGAATTTAACACTCAGATAGCTACACAAAATCTTTATGTATCCCACCTTGAAACGTTTGCTAAGGTTTGTCAGAACGCCTGATAATGCGCAGATTCTGAAAACCTGGACGTGACATCCACTTATGATATAAGTGACGAGCCAGGCCGTAGGGCCGGTTTTTTCTTTTGCCTAGTTTGATGTCATTTATTTGTCGTTTAGAGTCTTTAGGTTGTTTATTTCGAAAACCACCATTAAGATATTTGGCCCATTCGGGTCTGTAGTAATGTGAAACCATCTCTGACCACTGCTTGTTTGCACAGTCACTCAACTCCCCGTTTGGTCCCCATAAAGTAATCTGATTCCAAGCGTTGTATTCAAATAAATCAGACTCGTCGCTACTATTCCCTGCTTCGCTTGCCTTTGCGAACCAGTGTCCAGCGCGGAAGTTACCGTCTGTAGCCAAGATCAGTGCCATATCGTCAAACGCCGTAAGGAATATTTGTACCGTAGTATTAAAACCAGTTGTGTTCCTTTCACTCACTAGTGTTACGAATAATTGCTCGATTGTGTATTGTAAGACCTGGCGAGTCACATCCACCACGTCAAAGCGATATCCCTTTGTGTCACATCTGCTATTATTGACAAATATTAGGCTTCTGAACGCCTCCATCAAATCTGTACCGCTGTACCAAGCCCAAGGAGTATAATTAAAGCTTGGTTTTAGAGTTACAATGTAAAAACCATCCACTTTACCAAAACCATCATAACTGTAAACGCTTTTGAGCAAATATTTCCAAGCTTCAGCAGTTGTATTGCATCCGTATCTTCTCTCAGCGTAGTCAGCGACCCATGCATTGAGATCCTCCACTGGATTCTTCCGCCATGCAGACTCCAGCATCAAATCATAAACCACATAGTTCTGGTTGATACCTTCAGGAGTGAGACCTATGCCGATCATATTACTCATACCATGCCTGATTTCATAAACATCTTTGTTTATAGTCACCATGTTACCATGCATGCCTAGTGTACCACCGAAGTTGTGCAACATGCACCAGATGAATGGTTGATCAAAATACCCGTGGTATTTATCGTATCTTGGGTATCTTTCAGCATGCATGTCAAGTATTAAAACTCTTCCGTTCGGCACTTCACACAATAATGCCTTGACTTTTGTTTCTGGCCATTTATTAGAATTGCTGATAAACATCCAATTCGGGAGTAACCACACAGCATGCTGATCAAACTCCGAAATAGTCTCAAATATACTGCTTGCGGTGTTAGTCACTAACTTTGTGTTGAATATAGGCAAATCTACTTCATGAAAAGGATCAGCCATGTAGATATGACAACCAGGTATTTTACCCATTTCCATCAAGAATTTTGTTCCAATTGTTTTGAACAGTGCATCTTTCGGTTTCACGAATAAGCTGCAGCAGTAGTCGACGCCAAAATAATTCCATGGCTCTACCGTGAAAAACGAGCTATTAGAAAATAATCTTGAGAACGCCATCGGTACATGACCGTTGAACGCTGGTAGTATAGGAACAATGCCAAGGTTGAGCAAGGCATCGATGACCGCATTTTGTATACGAGCTTGTGATTCATGCCACGATTCTGACAGTGGCCCTCCCCAGCCGTGGATGTTACCCATTCGTAGCCACGATAAAAACGCTGGTCCAGTGAAATGTTTGTCTATTTCTTCTTGCGTCATACCAAAGCTGCGGTAAACCCTCGCCCATATAGCTTCCTGAGCAACAGGAGCCAGTGTCAAGTTGATCCCATTGAGCGCCATCCATTCTATATGTTTCATCCAGTCTTGAACGTTCCACCAGACGAAGCTATACGACGCGGTTACCGGGTTCTGGTAGTATCGAAATCTGTCTCTTGCGACAACTTTTTCCTTGACATAAGGAAGATCATCTGGTATATTAACGTTTTCAGTCTGCCACTCAATTTGACTCTTGCAATATTTCTTAAGATAGTAGTTGAAACCCCACACTGCCGCCATGCCTGTGCTCGCTTTAATGTGCAAGACTCCATCTTTTGTTTTTAAACGAAAGAAGTCTTTACCGAATCGGAACCAATCATGATTGATTTTTATTGACACCAGCTTCGAATACCGCCATATGATCTGTAATGCTGCGCGCTCTTGAACCACTGCTGGCGTCACAGTTTGTAGTTTCATTGGATCTAAATAGTTCAAATTGAGAGCTAATAATGGAACTGCGCCGAAAAAAACTGTTGAAAGTAATGTCACCCACATAATAATGCCCGGTGCATACTGAAACGTAGGCCTTGATTGGCCTTCCATTGTATCTTTGGCGTGTTTGTTTATTCCATTGTTTTAAATAATATTGTGACATGCCTAAGACGGTATCTAATTGATGACTAAGGACTGCTGAATTCATAGAAACAATAATAATAATCAGTAACAGCAGCAGGATTGGAATACTACGGGAATCCGCTGGATGCGAGACGCACATGAACGATCGTTGTGGCGGCACTTGCGGAAGACTGTCCAGCAGTGGACGTCTTTAGGCTGACGTCATGATGATGACTGTCCCACTGCAGGGAAAAGGCTTCTTCTCTTAAAATACTTCATAGAAGCATTTAGTAAAGTCAAAAATGCCTACTTTAGAGGGGAGTAAAATAACAAAGAAATGATGATAAACAAAATTAGAACATCCATTTTGAAAGTATTGGTTGGCTTTTAGTTTACTGATTGGTTGAAATGAAGCACGCGATCTTTTGTAATCCAATAGCAACCTTATTCTAGCTGCCAACTAGTAACTACCTACCATCTTCAAACTTCACTGATGAGGACCACCTGCAAGCAACTCGCAAGCAATTTTAATTATATTGCGGGGCACGATGGAGCGATTGATGACATTATACCTCTGTAGCCCGCATTGTAATGCAACTTGCATGCGAGCTGGTCGCAGATGGAAACTTGGCCTTTAACGATGCCTTGTCTAGTGTAGACTTCGATCCTCAGGTCGGAGTGAAGTATCGCTTCCATTAAATGGGAAGAGTGTTTTACGCCTACAGTGCCTCATGTCTAGAACATGAGCGTATCCAGCATTTGCTAAGGGATGGGGCAAAGTAAGGCAACTTGAAAAATAGAAACTTTTCGGTGGGCTTAGCCTGTCGGGGACCAAGGATGGCAAAATCAATTAGACCCCTAGAACCTGTACAGAAAAGCAAAAGAATGTCAATGTGGGAATCTTTAGAAAGCTCGAAAATTAACGCGCCCGTCTGACAGTTTTCTCTTTAACAGTATTTTTTTTGTTTCGAGTCGGCTGAAGAGTGGGGTAGACTACTCCATCTTCCCCACCCTGGGTACGCCCATGGTCCATAAGTACACAGATAAAATTATTAGCTGAGTTTATCTAAAAAAAATAACCGGTCAAGTGCGAGCCGAACGCGTGCGCCGATGGTTGTACGCCGTACCTACCCATTATACCGCCATAATAAAATTGGTGTCATTTTTATTGTTTTAAGTTGTAAGTATGTGTGTGTGTGTGTGTGTGAATCAAGGTCCTGAGTCAACACGATAAAAAGATACGGACAAATTTATATTTTCGCGTAAACTTGTAAGTACCAAAATTTACCTTAGTTTTCAACATTTTTATTTTTTGGATTTTTTTCTTTTTTTGTGGTGTAAGACCTTACTGTTTGCCAAAATTTCGTAATTCTAGGTCAACGGGAACTACCATATAGGTTTTCGACCCAAAATCTATAGGGTACTTCCGGTTGACCTAGAATTGTCAATTTTGGTTAAAAGCAAGGTCTTACAACACAAGTAAAGGATTGTAAATAAGTATTTTTATACACCTAATAGAGACTATAGACCTCAGTATCTGGTATAAATTTCAACTTACTAGGTCCACCCGTTTCTGAGAATATCGGTGGTGACACACGGACAGACAGATGGACAAGAGAGTGATCTTATATGGGTGCCTTTTTTTACCTTTTGAGGTACGGAACCCAAAAAGCGTGTGTTCCTTATTCTGGTGTTATAAAATGTATAAGTTTACTTGGATATCGCTGACAACGCCGAAGGAAAACATCATGAGGAAACCTTAAGACTTATAGTTAAGTAATATAAATTTGCAATCTCCAACTCGTCTTGGGCAAGCGTGGTGATTAAAGCTCGTTGCTTCTCTTTACGAGAAGAGGCTTTTGCCCTGCAGTGGGCAGAAACAGACTGATATAATTATAAGTTGTGTGTAGTGTTCAAAATCAGGATATCAAAAGAAACAAAACAAAAATAATAATGCAAGTTTTATTGAATATAAATTGAAAAATATGAATAATAAAATGCGAGTTTAATTTCTTGTGCCTTGGCCAGTATTTAGGTAAACGACTTAGGAATATGTTGCTAAGCATAATTTTATATCATTACTTCAGGGCCTGCCTAAGTAACAAATATAAGGGTCGGCCGATAAAGGTTAAGTTACGCGTACCGCGGTCAGTCCGTAGATGGGTGACCATGCAGTTCACTCTTCAGGAAGTATGTAAAGCCGTCGATCTCGGGTGTTATTCACAAAATTTTGATATTCGTTACGAGTACCTCATCAGAGGTTCTCGTAACATTTTTATCCATGAAAGCGTAGCAATAGCGATTAATAAAATGTCAAAAATGTATGTTACCAAGCGCTATTAAATTATAAATCGTTTAATTTCAATAATACGTTAGTCTAGTACATTTTTGTTCAACTTACGTACCGCGCACATATAGGTTATGAAGTTCCGACGAACAGTTGCTCCATGTAAATTAGACAGGAAGCTGACCTCACTAGAGTAAGAGAAAAGACTACGAAGATGATGGTTAAAGCAAACGCTTGGACAAAAGGGATGTTTCCCGGATAGAAAAATGATAATTCCATTCAATCCATCAGTGAGATTATGAAATAATATTGAACACATAGTTTTTAGCTTTACCAAATCAATCAAAATTGACAAATATAAAGCAAATCAAAGTTAAGGAGTGACGTCACTATATCAGTATAAAGTGTACTAACGGCGTGACGTCACACGATATTCCAACGCATTATACCGTCGTCAATTTTTGTTAACGTGTCAAAAAAAAATACATGTCCAATATGTTGTACTTTTAAAATGATTTGATTGAAATAAATGATTTGAATGTATTGCCATAACATTGTTAAATAAAATTACGTTTAGCAACATACACCTAAACTCATGAACCCAAACACTGGCCAAGGCATGTCTTTAATCACGCAACGGAAAGGGAGACCCTGATAAACAGTGTCGGTAAAGGCGAGGCTGATGTTACCATGGCTACAGGTAAAACAGTTGGTGGATCCATCACCCATGGATACGTCAGCATCACCATCACTCTGAAGACGCTCTTCGATTACTCCGTGTCCATTGCGACCTGAAAAAGTAGAGAAATTCAGCTTAAAAATTATTATATAAATGTGACAGTGTTAAAACTCATCATCATCACCACCAGCCTTTTAATAATCCCACTGCTGGGACACAGACCTCTCTGTGGGAGGGAATAGGCCGTAATCCACCACGCCGGCCCAGGGCGGGTTGTTGGTTGTCACATGTCTTGAGCTTTTGGTTCTAGGCCATGCCATTTTCCTCACGATGTTTTCCTTCACCGTTTTAAGAGCAGTGGTTCGAACCCACGACCTACAACATGTAAGTCACCGCCATTACCAATGGGCCACCACTCCTCTCAGGTTTTAAAACTGGGACACCGGTTTTGTAACCCACTTGGAATGTTCTCAATACCTTTCAAATTGAAAAAAATCGCCAGCTTGGCAATGACGCAATGAATATAAAATTTTTCAAATTATGAAAGAAAATTAATAAATAATAATTAACATTATTTTTCAAATCATCGTGTTTTACGATACGATAATTTGACGACACAGTTGGCGCAGTAGTTGAGCGATCACCTGATGCACTGCATGTTACGGATTCGATTCCCGCACGGAACAAAGATTATGTAAGTGAGTTTAAATGTTAGTAAACGCACTTACGGTACAGGAAAAAATCCTCAAGTGGAACAACGTTTTAAAATAATAAAAAATAAACGTTGCTGTACTCATACCATACGTGGCTGGCATGATTAAATGGTCAGAACTAAGGAACTTACAAAGAAAATCCAGTAGCCGTATCGCCACTAATTCACACGTGTAGTGGGTATAAGCGTGGCACTAGGCGGTTCTGGCGTTTCATCGCTCCCGGGATCGACATCCGCCATAGTTGGCCTTCTCAAATCACCAGACTTTATTATGATCACCGGCAAGTCTACTACATCTGGAGCAAACGCCCACTTTCTGTACAGCTCCTTGGCCAAATTTAAAGGTGAAGAAGAATATGACCATGTGCCACCGTTTAAAGTCCGAGCGGTATTAAATGGTACTTCAACGTTAGCCGTCACAACTCGCCGTGTAGCCTTTTCACTAAAGTCTTCTCCAGCTTGCTTAGCCTTCAAAGTGGCAGACAGGAACGTTGCCCATCTCGGAATGTAATACTGACTGAACAACTCATACCATTGCTTACAAGCATAGTCGGAAATCTCCCCATTCGGTCCCCACAGAGTGATCTGGTTTCGTGCGTTTAACTCGTATAAGTCAGCTTCGTCAGGATCGGCCCCTGCAAACCTCGCTTTATTGAAAAATGTAGATGCGGAGAAAAGTTTACTTTGAAACAAAATACTACTGATATCGTTCAGCGCTTCCAGAAAACGTTTAATGGACGCGTCATAAACGAAAGTGTTCGTAGACATATCATTTACGACGTTCACGTAAAGCTGTTCGGCTCTGTACTGCAGAGCCTGCCGCGTGACATCCACCACATCATAATTATAACCTTCAGTGTCCGTACAACCGTCCACGTTAAGGAACACAAGCTTTCTAAACGCCGCAAATAAGTCATAGCTTTTATACCAAGCCCAAGGTTTTATTTTCAAACTAGGTCTTCGAGTTGTGACGTATTTGCCTCTCACTCTATTCAAGCCGTTGAAACTATATACACTTTTGAGCAAATACTTCCAAGCTTCTGCGGTGGCGTTGCAACCGTATCTTCTCTCGGCATAGTCAGCGACCCACTCCTCGAGATCCTGCACTGGAGTCTTCCGCCAGGCAGACTCCAACATCAAATCATACACCACATAGTTCTGGTTAATACCTTCAGGAGTGAGTCCTATGCCGATCATAGTGCTGTTGGCTCGAGACCTGACTTCATAAACATCGCTGTTTATGGTCACCATGTTACCAAACATGCCCATTGTTCCACCAAAGTTGTGCAGCATGCACCAGATGAAAGGTTGACCAAAATACATTTGATAAAGGTCATATTGGGGCCACTGCTCTGACTGCAGGTCGAGTATGAGCATCCTGCCATTTGGTACGGAATTTATAAAGCTTTTCACTCTGCTGACGGGCCATGACAGAGGTGCATACACAAACATCCAGTTTTGAATAAGCCATACTGCATCTTTATCAAAGTCCGTAAGTGTGTAAAATATTTTTTGAGCTGTCTCTTGAACAAACGAAGTGGAGAGTAACGTCAAATGGACTTCATTGAAGGGATCGGCAGTATATATGTGGCTCAAAGGCGCTTGTATAGTAACTTCATCCAGAAACATTTTCCCAATGACGGAAAACAAAGGGTCAAATGGGTCCAAGAAAAGTCCACAGCAGTACTCACTCCCGAATTTGTTCCACTGATCCACTTTATGAAATGTAGTATTACGGAACAGCTTCGAAAACGACACCGGTACGTGACCATTGAAAGCTGGTAATACGTGAACCATGCCAAGATTTCGCATTCTGGTGATGACAGCATTTTGAATGTCAGTTTGTAAATTGTGCCAGGACTTCGGCAATGGACCTCCCCAGCCGTGGACATTACCCATTCGTAGCCACGATAAAAATGCTGGTCCGGTGAAATGTTTGTCTATTTCTTCTTGCGTCATGCCAATCTGACGGTAGACTTGCGCCCAAGCTGCTTCTTGAGCTACCGGTGCCAGCGCCAAGTTGATTCCATTGAGCGCCATCCATTCTATATGTTTCATCCAGTCTTGAACGTTCCACCAGACGAAGCTATACGACGCGGTACACACGTTTTGGTAATATCGGAATCTGTCGTTAGCGACGACTATTTCATCCACTTCTGGTAGCGGATCAGGTATCCTTACGTTCTTGGTCTGCCATTCAATTTGGCTTTTGCAATACTTCTTGAGATAATAGTTAAAAGCCCACACTGCCGCCACGCCTGTGCTTGCTTTGATATTCAGCACCCCTTCATGTGTTTTTAAGCGGAAAGAGTCTTTGTTATTTTTGAATAAGATTGGATCTATTTCGACCAATACGTTTCTAGAGTATTGAACAATGATTTCTAATGCCGAACGTTTTTGTATTTCGGGTGTTACAACGGTTTGTAGTTTAGTGGGGTCTAGATATTCTAAGTTAATTGCCGACGCGAAGGCTCCTAAAAGGAGCGTTGATACGATGGACCGCCACATGACGCTGGCGAAGTCTCACTGCCGATGTATCGACCGGCAACAGAAGTTTAATTCTTTGTTATTGTATTAGTCGCAGTTTGAATATCAAATCGGTTACAAAGAAAACAATCCGGAATTTGGACTGATGTACATTGTAACTGATACTTTGTAGACAGATGTAATTTATCACCAACACAAGTTGAAATATTTTCTTTTAATAATGTTACTTATTTGATAACAAATTGAGGGGCTGTTTGATGATGTTGAATTTGTCAAATAAAGAATATTTGAGAAATACTTCCAGTACCGAAATTTACTGAATGGTCTAACCTGGAACCGTTCGGTTCCGTCTGGGCGCTCTTGAAAACTCGATGATATCTTACGTGATATGCGTGATACCTTCTACTTTTTAGACAAAATTAAATTATACTCTGATTTTTAATGTCGTAGACTAAACTGTCATTTTCGGGGTTGTCACTTTATCATTACATAAAAATAGTGTCGTATCCTGACTATTCTGATACCTGAGTGATCGAAAGTTGATCGAAAATGGAACTATTTCACGGCAAAAAAATGCATTTATTAAGAAACTAGCGGCCCTCATTTAGTTTCTACTCATTATGTCAGACTGTCAGGGATTGATCACGTGATATTTCGATAGAACTTAGTATTGCCATACATTTTTGATATTTTTACAATCGCTATGGCGACCCTTTCATAATAGAATATCATTTTCAACCCCTGACGGAAAATGACGGGTGTTATAAGTTTGACGTGTGTTGCTGTGTATTTGTGTGTTTTTCTCTAGCATCTTAGCTCCTAAGTTCTTAGCTATGTTTGATGAAAATCGGATCAGCCGCTCAAAAGTTATGCGCATTTTACTCTTTCAAAACAGGGTTTCTCGATGGATTGTCGATCGAAGCGTGTCTACTATTATATAAATTATGTAATTTACGATAACGCTTGGCATTACTATAAATTTTTGTCATTTTTAGAGTTCCGTTACCAAAGGGTAAAAACGGGATCCTATTACTAAGATTCCGCGGTTCGTCTGTCTATCACCAGGCTATATCTCATGAACCGTGATAGCTAGACAGTTGAAACTTTCACAGATGATGTATTTCTGTTACCGCTATAACAACAAATATCAAAAACAGAATAAAGTATTTAAGTGGGGCTCCCATATAACAAACGTGATTGTAGTGCCGTTTATTGCGACAATGGTACAGAAACCTTCATGCGCGAGTCCGACTCGCACTTGGCCGGTTTTTCTCAAACGCTATCGCGAAGCATTCGTTGATAGAATGACACTTGTCTAGACCCTCAGTATATTCAAGCCCAGATATTGTACGAATCGAACAATTTTATAGTTCGTCTACAACAACATCTGCTTGTGTTTAAATTGACCCTCGTCTCATGTCACTTGATAACGGACGGTCAAGTAATTTGTTCTGAGTATCTCTTTATCGCTTTCTTATTTACAAGCTTATGTGTCGGATGCGACAGTATTATTAGCAGTATATGCTTTGTTAAAATTTGTGTTTGATTGAGGTCTGTCTTGAGTGAGTTTTTAACTCGATCTTGATGTTATCTTATGTCAATTTGAATACAATAAAAACTATTTCGCAAAAAACCGGCCAAGTGCGAGTCGGTCTCGCGCACGAAGGGTTCCGTATCATTATCGAGAAACGGAAAAAAAATCACGTTTGTTGCCCCACTTAAATATTTATTTTATTCTGTTTCTATTTGTTGTTATAGCGGCAACAGAAACATATCGTCTGTGAAAATTTCAACTGTCTAGCTATCACGGTTCATGAGTACAGCCTGGTGACAGACAGACAGACGGATCGTGGAGTCTTAGTAATAGGGTCCCATTTTTACCCTTTAGGTATGGGACCCTAAAAAATGAACCGATTTCCAAAACAAAACACTAAAAAATGCAAAATAATTATCGTTTCGGAAGACGGTGTCTTCCGTACCTCATGTTTTTATCGTTTTGCGACACCGACTTCCGAAACGAAAGTTATTTTGCACTTTTTAGTGTTTCGTTTTTGAAGTCGGTTAATAAATAGATTTGGTGCACCATCACTACAAATTGAGAAGGTCCATAGCAAGATACTTAAAGGATTGACAAAATACCAATAACTCAATTTACACATTCGTGCTGTTTGTAGCTAAATAGTTCGGTCGTATGCTCCATATCTAATTTTGACCTAAACCGATATTGATGAAACTTGCACTATGACCTAATTTGAGAACGAATGAGAAAAGAATGATTCTAATCCTATTACTAGTTTCGGAGAAATGCGTGGGGAAAGATACATACATAGCGACACATACATAAAAATAATGGATCCATGCGGACGACATCGCGGAGTATCCATTTGTTATATACCAAAACCTTCTCCAGAGTGTAAAAAATAATTTTCTGAAAACCGCATCAAAATCGGTTCAGCCAAACGTGAGAAAATCGCGGACAAACATACATTGAAGTCGGTTAAAATCGTCACCAGTTGGCACTTATTAAGTTTTACGAGTAGTAAAAATTGTAGTTGGCGTAGCGATATAAAACATGTGTGGACTTCACAAGCTGTAAAAGTGAAACCTTCAAAAAGAAACGCTGTATTCTATCTCATTCTCTCGTATAGATGTATCTATGTGTTTGTCTCTTTTTAATGTCGTTTTTTCGTTTCATCGAGTTTCAAATCACAACGGGGCTTAATAAGTTTTCAGTTCAAAAACTCACACTAAGCCCACTGTATATGGTAGCCTAGGAAAGACTGCATCGGGTTTGCGGATGGGTGCTTACGCGTGCCCGTGTTCCATAAGCGGCACAGGAGGACACCGTGGAGTTTTAGTGGGTTGGAGTCCCACATAACTGCACTATCTCCCCGTGGTAGCGCAGTAAGCATGAGCATTTCTCAAAGCAAAAAATAAATATGACCTAAATCACCGAATTTCATCATCATCATATCAGCCGAAAGACGTCCACTGCTGGACATAGGCCTCCCCCAGGCGTCGCCACATCGATCGGACCCGTGCGTCTCGCATCCAGCGGATCCCCGCAACCTTCACCAGGTCATCGGTCCACCTGGTGGGAGGCCTTCCAACGCAACGACTTCCGGTTCGCGGTCGCCACTCCAGAACCTTTCTGCCCCATCGGCCATCTGTTCTGCGAGCAATGTGCCCTGCCCACTGCCACTTAAGTTTGGCAATTCTTCGAGCGGAGCTCTACATTTCTGAACCACCGTATTTACATCAAACGAATTAACAATGATTATTGTTAAACGAAAATAATCTTTATGAATTTGTAGTTACGGTCGAAATAACTATGCAATGCACACCTATTAAATTACCTACATTATTTACTAATTTTTGTGCATATCCTTTGTCTTTATTCTTTGACGTGTTTATATTTAATTTTTAAAGGGCTGGCTTTCTTTTAGGTAAAGAATCAGCATTGCCATTGGCAATACAGCCAGTTTTGGGCACTTCCCATTGACATCAATACATATTATGAATTTTTTGATGCCCAATGAGCTGTTTGCCTCTCCTTTTTATATTTTGTTTTATATTATAGTTACAATAAAATAATAAATCTAAACGACTCGTTGCATCTTACATCGATCTTCAGTACTTCAGGAATTTTAGACGAGTCTTTCCATACAAATAATTCTACAAAGCGAACAAACCCGAGAGTAAAACCAAATAAATTGATAATAATCATGTTTGCGGTCAGAGATTATACTTCACTTCAGATAAAGTAGTACTATTCACCTTTTATGCCAATTAGCATGTTCTAGATACCAGTCAGAAAATATTAGGGGAAGCACCGCTTAAAGCTGGCGACAAACTATTAGACGCGACTGTCAATATTGATTGATGCTATATGATCAGTAGCATTCCTTGTACAAACTTCGACTTTTGCTAACTTTCAGTTACATTTTTATCAAGTCGCAGACCTGGTTTAGATCAGGGAATTGGCGAAAATTAGACTCGATGGTTTTTACTGTCAATGTCATTTTAATTGTCATTATAAGCTTTTATCACGGGCACCCAACGTCAAGAAAGAAAATTTTGTTCAAATAAATTGCACTAGATGGCGTGATAAGCTTCGATTTGTTATTGAGTTTTGTGAAATATTAATATCTATGTACTTTTTATTTCTTATAGTAGGTAATTTGAGTCGCCATAGTGGATATCTCACCCATACACACTAAACGTTTTGTGCTTAGAGCTAAAGAGTGGAATTCCCAACCGAAGAGCGTTTTCTGATAGCTACTATTTGCAGCATAGTTGCGTAAGTGAATTCGGCAAGGCGATTGATTTGTTCCCATAAATCAGACGGAAATCAACAACGCGTCTTTTATCTCGCACGTCGACCACGTGTTTTGTGATTGATGGGATCAAATCCTTCGCCTTGCCGAATTCACTTACGCAATTGGGCTGCTAGAGGTTTAAGTCAAGAGTGAATAGGCCACTTAGAAGCAAGCGTACTCCATCCTCGTCGACATCATCGCTTACCATCAGGTAAAATAGTTGTCAAACGCAAGCCTTTCGAGTTAGTTGCTAACATGAGGTTTAATTGGCCTTAGTGCGAGTAATCCACCACGCGGGCCCAGTGCGGGTTGGTGGATGTCACATGTCTTGAGCTTTTGGCCATGCCATTTTCCTTCACTGTTTTAAGAGCAGTGGTTCGAACCCACGACCTCAACTTGTAAGTCGCCGCCATTACTAATGGACCACCACTCCTCTCAGGTGTTAAAACTGGGACACCGGTTTCTGTAAACCCACTTGGAATGGTCTCAATCCCTTTCAAATTGAAAAAAATCGCCTGCTTGGCTAGACGCAATGAATATTAAATTTTTCAAATCATGAAAGCAAATTATTAAATAATAATTAACATTATTTTTCAAATTGTCTTGTTGAAATTATCGTGTTGTACGATACGATAATTTGACGACACAGTTGGCGCAGTAGTTGAGCGATCACCTGATGCACTGCATGTTACGGATTCGATTCCCGCACGGAACAAAGATTATGTAAGTGAGTTTAAATGTTTTAAACGCAATCACTGTACAAGAAAAAATCCTAAAGTTGAACAACGTTTTAAAATAATAAAAAATAAACATTGGAGACTTACAAAGAAAATCCAGTAGCCGTATCGCCACTAATTCATAAGTGTAGTGGGTATAAGCGTGACACTAGGCGGTTCTGGCGTTTCATCGCTCCCGGGATCAACATCCGCCAAAGTTGTCCTTCTCAAATCACCAGACTTTATTATGATCAGCGGCAAGTCTACTACATCTGGAGCAAACGCCCACTTTCTGTACATCTCCTTGGCCAAATTTAAAGGTGAAGAAGAATATGACCATGTAATACCGTTTAAAGTCCGAGCGGTATTAAATGGTACTTCAACGTTAGCCGTCACAACTCGCCGTGTAGCCTTTTCACTGAAATCTTCTCCAGCTTGCTTAGCCTTCAAAGTGGCAGACAGGAACGTTGCCCATCTCGGAATGTAATATTGATTGAACAACTCATACCATTGCTTACAAGCATAGTCGGAAATTTCCCCATTCGGTCCCCACAGAGTGATCTGGTTTCGTGCGTTTAACTCGTATAAGTCAGCTTCGTCAGAATCAGCTCCTGCAAACCTCGCTTTTTTGAAAAATGTAGATGCGGAGAAAAGTTCACTTTCACCCAAAATACTACTGATATCGTTCAGCGCTTCAAGAAAACGTTTAATGGACGCGTCATAAACGAAAGTGTTCGTAGACATATCATTTACGACGTTCACGTAAAGCTGTTCTGCTCTGTATTGCAGAGCCTGCCGCGTGACGTCCACCACATCATAATTATAACCTTCAGTGTCCGTACAACCGTCCACGTTAAGGAACACAAGCTTTCTAAACGCCGCAAATAAGTCATAGCTTTTATACCAAGCCCAAGGTTTTATTTTCAAACTAGGTCTTCGAGTTGTGACGTATTTGCCTCTCACTCTATTCAAGCCGTTGAAACTATATACACTTTTGAGCAAATACTTCCAAGCTTCTGCGGTGGCGTTGCAACTGTATCTTCTCTCGGCATAGTCAGCGACCCACTCCTCGAGATCCTGCACTGGAGTCTTCCGCCAGGCAGACTCCAACATCAAATCATACACCACATAGTTCTGGTTGATACCTTCAGGAGTGAGTCCTATGCCGATCATAGTGCTGTTGGCTCGAGACCTGACTTCATAAACATCGCTGTTTATGGTCACCATGTTACCAAACATGCCCATTGTTCCACCAAAGTTGTGCAACATGCACCAGATGAAAGGTTGACCAAAATACATTTGATAAAGGTCATATTGGGGCCACTGCTCTGACTGCAGGTCGAGTATGAGCATCCTGCCATTTGGTACGGAATTTATAAAGCTTTTCACTCTGCTGACTGGCCATGACAGAGGTGCATCCACAAACATCCAGTTTTGAATAAGCCAAACTGCATCTTTATCAAAGTCCGTAAGTGTGTAAAATATTTTTTGAGCTGTCTCTTGAACAAACGAAGTGGAGAGTAACGTCAAATGGACTTCATTGAAGGGATCGGCAGTATATATGTGGCTCAAAGGCGCTTGTATAGTAACTTCATCCAGAAACATTTTCCCAATGACGGAAAACAAAGGGTCAAATGGGTCCAAGAAAAGTCCACAGCAGTACTCCTTCCCAAATTTGTTCCACTGATCCACTTTATGAAATGTAGTGTTAGGGAACAGCTTCGAAAATGAAACCGGTACGTGACCATTGAAAGCTGGTAATACGTGAACTATGCCAAGATTTCGCATTCTGGTGATGACAGCATTTTGAATGTCAGTTTGTAAATTGTGCCAGGACTTCGGCAATGGACCTCCCCAGCCGTGGACATTACCCATTCGTAGCCACGATAAAAACGCTGGCCCGGTGAAATGTTTGTCTATTTCTTCTTGCGTCATGCCAATCTGACGGTAGACTTGCGCCCAAGCTGCTTCTTGAGCTACCGGTGCCAGCGCCAAGTTGATTCCATTGAGCGCCATCCATTCTATATGTTTCATCCAGTCTTGAACGTTCCACCAGACGAAGCTATACGACGCGGTACACACGTTTTGGTAATATCGGAATCTGTCGTTAGCGACGACTATTTCATCCACTTCTGGTAGCGGATCAGGTATCCTTACGTTCTTGGTCTGCCATTCAATTTGGCTTTTGCAATACTTCTTGAGATAATAGTTGAAAGCCCACACTGCCGCCACGCCTGTGCTTGCTTTGATATTCAGCACCCCTGCATGTGTTTTTAAGCGGAAAGAGTCTTTGTTATTTTTGAATAAGATTGGATCTATTTCGACCAATACGTTTCTAGAGTATTGAACAATGATTTCTAATGCCGAACGTTTTTGTATTTCGGGTGTTACAACGGTTTGTAGTTTAGTGGGGTCTAGATATTCTAAGTTACTTGCCGACGCGAAGGCTCCTAAAAGGAGCGTTGATACGATGGACCGCCACATGACGCTGGCGAAGTCTCACTGCCGAAGTACCGACCGGCAACAGAAGTGTAATTCACTGTTATTGTATTAGTCGCAGTTTGAATATCAAATCGGTTACAACGAAAACTATCCGGAATTTGGACTGATGTACATTGTAACTGATACGTTGTAAACAGATATAATTTATCACCAACACAAGTTGAAATATTTTCTTTTAATAATGTTACTTATTTGATAACAAATTGAGGGGCTGTTTGATGATGTTGAATTTGTCAAATAAAGAATATTTGAGAAATACTTCCAGTACCGAAATTTACTGAATGGTCTAACCTGGAACAGTTCGGTTCCGTCTGGGCGCTCTTGAAAACTCGATGATATCTTCCGTGATACCTTCTACTTTTTAAACAAAATTAAATTATACTCTGATTTTTAATGTCGTAGACTAAACTGTCATTTTCGGGGTTGTTACTTTATCGTTACATAAAAATAGTGTCGTATCCTGACTATTCTGATTCCTGAGTGATCGAAAGTTGATCGAAAATGGAACTATTTCACGACAAAAAAATGCATTTATTAAGAAACTAGCGGCCCTTATTTAGTTTCTACTCATTATGTCACGACTGTCAGGGATTGATCACGTGATATTTCGATAGAACTTAGTATTGCCATACATTTTTGATATTTTTACAATCGCTATGGCGAACCTTTCATTAATAGAATATCATTTTCAACCCCTGACGGAAAATGACGGGTGTTATAAGTTTGACGTGTGTTGCTGTGTATTCGTGTGTTTTTCTCTAGCATCGTAGCTCCTAAGTTCTTAGCTATGTTTGATGAAAATCGGATCAGCCGCTCAAAAGTTATGCGCAGTTTACTCTTTCAAAACAGGGTTTCTCGATTGATTGTCGATCGAAGCGTGTCTACTATTAGATAAATTGTGTAATTTACGATAACGCTTGGCATTACTATAAATTTTTGTCATTTTTAGAGTTCCGTTACCAAAGGGTAAAAACGGGATCCTATTACTAAGATTCCGCGGTTCGTCTGTCTGTCTGTCACCAGGCTATATCTCATGAACCGTGATAGCTAGACAGTTGAAACTTTCACAGATAATGTATTTCAGTTCCCGCTATACAAATACTAAAAACAGAATAAAATAAGTATTTAAGTGGGGCTCCCAAACAACAAACGTAATTTTTGTGCCGTTTATTGCGATAATGGTACAGAAACCTTCATGCGCGAGTCCGACTCGCACTTGGCCGGTATTTCCCAAACGCTATCGCGAAGCATTCGTTGATAGAATGACACTTATCTAGACCCTCAGTATATTCAAGCCCAGATACTGTACGAAATGAACAATTTTATAGTTCGTCTGCAACATCTGCTTGTGTTTAAATTGACCCTCGTCTCATGTCACTTGATAACGGACGGTCAAGTAATTTGTTCTGAGTATCTCTTTATCGCTTTCTTATTTACAAGCTTATGTGTCGGATGCGACAGTATTATTAGCAGCATATGCTTTGTTAAAATTTGTGTTTGATTGAGGTCTGTCTTGAGTGAGTTTTTAACTCGATCATGTTATCTTATGTCAATTTGAATACAATAAAAACTATTTCGCAAAAAACCGGCCAAGTGCGAGTCGGACTCGCGCACGAAGGGTTCCGTATCATTACCGAGAAACGGAAAAAAATCACGTTTGTTGCCCCACTTAAATATTTATTTTATTCTGTTTCTATTTGTTGTTATAGCGGCAACAGAAACACATCATCTGTGAAAATTCCAACTGTCTAGCTATCACGGTTCATGAGTACAGCCTGGTGACAGACAGACAGACGGATCGTGGAGTCTTAGTAATAGGGTCCCATTTTTACCCTTTGGGTATGGGATCCTAAAAAATGAAACAATTTCCAAAACGAAACACTAAACGTGGCAAAATAATTTTCGTTTCGGAAGACGATGCCTTCCGTTCCTTATGTTTTTATCGTTTTGCGACACCGACTTCCGAAACGAAAGTTATTTTGCACTTTTTAGTGTTTCGTTTTTGAAGTCGGTTAATAAATAGATTTGGTGCACCATCACTACAAATTGAGAAGGTCCATAGCAAGGTACTTAAAGGATTGACAAAATACCCATAACTCAATTTACACATTCGTGCTGTTTGTAGCTAAATAGTTCGGTTGTATGCTCCATATCTAATTTTGACCTAAACCGATTTTGATGAAACTTGCACTATTACCTAATTTGAGAATGAATGAGAAACGAATGATTCTAATCCGATAACTAGTTTCGGAGAAATGCGTGGAGAAAGATACATACATACCAACACATACATAAAAATAATGGATCCATGCGGACGACATCGCGGAGTATCCATTTGTTATATACTAAAACCTTCTCCAGAGTGTAAAAAAATACTTTTCTGAAAACCGCATCAAAATCGGTTCAGCCAAACGTGAGAAAATCGCGGACAAACATACATTGAAATCGGTTAAAAATAGTCACCAGTTGGCACTTATTAAGTTTTAGTACAAATTGTAGTTGGCGTAGCGATATAAAACATGTGTGAACTTCACAAGCTGTAAGAATGAAACCTTCAAAAAGAAACACTGTTTTCTATCTCATTCTCTCGTATAGATGTATCAATGTGTTTGTCTCTTTTTAATGTCGTTTTTTCGTTTCATCGAGTTTCAAATCACAATGGGGCTAAATAAGTTTTCAGTTCAAAAACTCACACTAAGCCTGGGTTCGCGGATGGGTGCTTACGCGTGCCCGTGTTCCATAAGCGGCACAGGAGGACACCGTGGTGGTTTTAGTGGGTTGGTGTACCACATAACTGCACTATCTCCCCGTGGTAGCGCAGTAAGCATGAGCATTTCTCAAAGCAAAAAATAAATATGAAAGACGAGAAAACATTGGTGAGATGACATAGAAACGTTTACGGAAGATTGGCCTGAGAAGGCCGGGAGAAGTGGAAGGCAATGGGGTGATAATGACCAGAGAGGCATAAAAAATGGCTGAGAGGCACTAGAAACGCGGGCAGCCTATGGCAAGATAGGCCTAATATATACTTACCACCGAACCACCACCTTACTGCCACCGATTATTGCATTGATATATAATTTAACGTTTACTTAATACGTTTACTTTATATTTTGATCATAGTAAATGGCGGAACGACTCGAACAAGATAATTTGTTCTTGACAAAAATGAAAATGGAAGGCCCATATTATTGCACAATTAATTTTTTCAGTGTATTGGGCGACAACTAGGAACCTAAATCACCGAATTTCATCATCATCGAATCAGCCGAAAGACGTCCACTGCTGGACATAGGCCTCCCCTAAGCGTCGCCACATTGATCGGTCCCGTGCGTCTCGCATCCAACGGATCCCCGCAACCTTCACCAGGTCTTCGGTCCACCTGGTGGGAGGCCTTCCAACGCAACGTCTTCCGGTTCTCGGTCGCCACTCCAGAACCTTTCTGCCCTATCGGCCATCCGTTCTGCGAGCAATGTGCCCACTGCCACTTAAGTTTGGCAATGATTCGGGCTATCAATGAGTCGGTAACCCTGGTTCTTTTGCGGATCTTTTCATTTCTGAACCACCATATTAACATCAAACGAATCAACAATGAAAATTGTTAAACGAAACTAATCTTTATGAATTAGTCGTTACGGTCGAAATAACAATGCAATGCACACCTATTAAATTACCTACATTATCTACTCATTTTTGTGCATATCCTTTGTCTATATTCTTTGACGTGTCTATACCATTTTTTTTAAAGGGCTGGCTTTCTTTTAGGTAAAGAATCAGCATTGCCATTCAACGTCGCAATACTGCCAGTGTTTTGGGCAATTCCCATTGACAGCGATGCGGATGAATTTTTTGATGTCCAACTGCATATTTTGTTTTATATTAGAGTTACAATAAAACAAGAAATCTAAACGACTCGTTCCATCTTTCATCGATCTTCAGTACTTCAGGAATTTTAGACGAGTCTTTCTATACAAATAATTCTACAAAGCGAACAAACCCGAGAGTAAAATCAAGTAAATTGATAATAATCATGTATGCGCTCAGAGATCATACTTCACTTCAGATAAAGTAGTACTATTCACCTTTTATGCCAATTAGCATGTTCTAGATACCAGTCACACAATATTAGGGGAAGCACCGCTTAAAGATGGTGGCAAAATAAGAGACGCGTCTGTCAATATTGATTGACGCTATATGGTCACTAGCATTCCTTTTACAAGTGCAAACTTTCAGTTACATTTTTATCAAGTCGCAGACCTGGTTTTTACTGTCAATGTATGGGGTGTGCCAACCAGCAGTGTATATGCTTTTGTCACGGGCACCCAACGTCAAGAAAGAAAATTTGGTTCAAATAAATTGCACTAGATGGCGTGATAAGCTGCGATTTGTTATTGAGTTTTGTGAAATATTATTATATATGTACTTTTTATTTCTTATAGTTGGTAATTTAAGTCGCCATAGTGGATATCTCACCCATACACACTAAACGTTTTGTGCTTATAGCTAAAGAGTGGAATTCCCAACCGAAGAGCGTTTTCTGATATCTACAATCTGCAGCATAATTGCGTAAGTGAATTCGGCAAGGCGATGGATTTGTTCCCATAAATCGACCAATCACGTAGATGGAAATGCACAATGCGTCTTTCATCTCGCACGTGGTCGATTGATGAGATCAAATCCTTCGCCTTACACTCTCACTTACGCAATTGGGCTGCTAGAGGCTTAAGTCAAGAGTGAATAGGCTACTTAGAAGCAAGCGTACTTCATCCTCGTCGACATCATCGCTTGCCATCAGGTAAGACAGTGGTCAAACGCGGGCCTTTCAATAATAATAATAAAAAGTGTCTTCTTTTTAATCTTTAAAGCCGTCTTGCAGGGAAAACTTAACTCAAGAGTTACTTGCTCACATGAGGTTTAATTGGACTTAGTGCGAGTTTTGGATAATCACACATGAGAGTAGGCTAGCGTGATGCCTCCTGCTTAAAATGGAGTGAAGTGGGAATTGCGTTCAGATAGAAAGGAACTTCATTGCAGAATCGGAGACAGCTGAATCGTTTCTCTCCCCTTCGAGCTTCATTGATTCTGCGCTTTTCTGATGAGCATCACTGTTGATTCTGGCTTTCAGGTGTTCCACATTTGGGATCGGAATGGCAGCATTGAACAAAAAAATTATGTAAAGAAGCAAAAAGTCCACCACACTGCACTTCAAAATAGAAGTGGGCAAAAAGGCTGCCAGGCCCAAATGGCAATAGGCGGGCATGACCGCTAGGTGGTCTCTACACAGTGGGTACCTGAAGATGGGAGGTGCCGTTGAGGCTGACCCAGAAAGAGGTTGATAATGATCAACTTATCTATGACGCGTCCAATTTTAAATAGAAACGTTGTCTCACTATGAATATCTCCAGTATCGCGGGTGCGATTACAATCATTTAAACTCACATACAAAAAGATCCGGCACAACTATCTGTAGTCCATAATATATAAATACATATTCCGTGCGATAATCGAACCCGTGACACGCAGCGAAAAGCCAATCGCTTAGCCAATGCGCTAACCACACGGTTACGACGAAACAGTCTTAATGTCTGGAAGGGCTATGGGGAGGCCTTTGTCCAGCAGTGGTAAAAAAAATTTGAACATGACTTACGCCAACCTGAGGGTCGTCCCCCGCTGGAGCGTCCCGGTCGCGGTCTATGGGCGCCGCGTCGCCAGTAGCAGAGGCACCTCCGCCTCTTCTTTCTTCTCCTTCCACGAGGGTCAGGAACCGCACCAGTTCCTCCTCATCAGCTATGCGAAGAGGAGTCTTCGGACCAACGATGGCTATGGAGACATTCTGTAACAAAGAAATTTTGTTTTTAAAACTTCGGCCTACGCTATCATGGATTTTTTTACAAGCAGCTTACATAGTGACATGAGGGGCTTACGCCAAATCTAATCTGCTCCTCTGAACTGCCTGTCGCCAGCTTCTGACCATTGTTGGCAGACAAAATCGAATGCTTGGGAGTCATTTTGTGAACCCTCCGCTTTAGGTTTGGTCGGCCTTGTACTATATGTTCAGGTATAAAGCATGGTCTCATAAAGTGATTTTTCAATAGTTGGGTTTTAGTTTTTGAACTTATTTTTTATTAAAAGTAATTTGGGGTTTTTGATTTTTTTTACATGTATCTAGATAATGCATAAGTTACAAGAGTGGACTTTGCGACGCCTTAGTCAGGTAAAAAAATTTATTCATGACTTTGACGGGATATACCTCACAGTAGGCTTGACAAAAATATGATGTACCAAACTCTACCTTCATTTTAAAATACCTGTTCAATGATACCACACATGATGGGGTGGGAACAAAAACAATTTTGTTCTTGACTTCATGCCCCCTAGACAAAGCCATATTCAATTTAATATGACATCACATAGCCTATAGCTAGCGGACAAAGAAGACGCTTCCAATGACACGTCACCTTGTCAAATTATGAAAAGTACTAACATACTTACATTTATATACATATTGGTCAAAAACCTAAACCTCCTTTTTGCTTCGCCGTAGTCTGGTAAAAATTGGGTCTACCCTTACTATTTATATTTAACTATACCTTAGTGTTAAGATCCACTTCATTGGGCAGGGTATCTCTCAAAGCACGTAGACCATGAGCCACCAAGTCTTGAAGATCACAGTCCATGAACGTAGCTAGATGCTTCTCCAGGTAAGTACGGGCTGACTGGGAACGCGCTCCGATGGCCATGGCACGGCAATCGAAGAAGTTAGCTGAGGGGCATGTCTGGTAGATGTGGGGGCCTTGGTCCTGTAATGTAGATATCGTGTTTAGATCTTAAGGTAAGCAATATTGGTAACAAAATGTTTTTGTAATGGTGATAAAATGTATTTCTACATAACAATATCATGCCTGTTGCTGCTTGCTTTCCTGCTGTTCACATAGTAATGGCAGGTTTTGGCAATATTTTTATTATTTTTGCTTTTGAAACCTGCTGATTTTTGGCCTCTCATGAATGATACTTACTTGTTTCATTTTCAAATTTTACTAGCACACATATGGTTTCTTTTTTTTTCACGTGTAGAAATGTTCATGCATACTGCGCTACCATGGGGAGATAGCGTAGTTATGTGGGACTCCAACACATTAAAGCTCCACGGTGTCCTCCTGTGCCGCTTATGGCGGGAACACAGGCAAGCATTAGCACTTACTGCAAACCCGTGCTTCACATATGGTCCTAGGATCCAGACATTACTGATTCTTACTATTGGTATTGTGTTCAACCCAGTAGCATCAAGGGGAATGGGATCTTGCTCTAATAGAAACTTTAACTACTAACATCATAACCAGCAACCAGCAGACCGACACCAAGTGGTCTCTTGTCATATCTCTGCGTGCAGATCTGCATCTTGTTTCCAACCAGACCGATAAGTCTGCCAACTGGCATTGGTGCATCGTGAGCGTACTGGTGGTTCAGGCATTCAGTACGCATGTAACGGCTGTAACAGCAAACATTAGCATATAGATTATTGGTTTATTAGCAGCGTGCGGTTTGATTTCAGCATGCATAAAATATTTGTATGGGCTACAGATAGTTGCGCCAGGTCTGATTGATTGTGAATGTGCGTTTAGATGTTTATTTTATTAGCGGTGTGCTATAGGTTCGATTTCAGCATGCATAAAATATTTGTATGGGCTACAGATAGTTGTGCCAGGTCTGATTGATTGTGAATGTGCATTTAGATGTTTATTTTATTAGCGGTGTGCTATAGGTTCGATTTCAGCATGCATAAAATATTTATATGGGCTACAGATAGTTGCGCCAGGTCTGATTGATTGTGAATGTGTGTTTAGATGTTTATTTTATTAGCGGTGTGCTATAGGTTCGATTTCAGCATGCATAAAATATTTGTATGGGCTACAGATAGTTGCGCCAGGTCTGATTGATTGTGAATGTGCATTTAGATGTTTGTAAACAGATCCGTTTAAACCCAACACATTTAAAAGGAATAAAACATTTTCTTCTCTTATCTGAAGTTCATTAAAAGGAAGAACCCTTTTTGTATTACAGTATATCTGAAATGCTGATTTTAGATTTTATTTTATATGAATTGTAAGTCAGACAAACAGTGCTGTTGGTGTGCTTATTATAAATAAATAAATAAATAGCCTTGTAGTAAGACCAATAAGTAATTTAATTATAAGAAGAATTATTAAATTGTGTTTGTTAAAATTAAATTTTGGATAGTTTACAATAAAATCCTCTACCTTTCCAGCCTTTTTACAACTATATTAGAGTCCGCTTCCATACTAACAGGATACAGAAGTATACTGGTAATATAACAGAGACTTGGTCTACCTTATTTAAAAAAGGATTCTTTCTGAAACATTACTTTTATTATCTTGTCAAAGAAATGTGTATAAATCACAGATATAAATCTAACTAGATGACGTGATTGTATTTACTTTGCATGCCAAAAACAGAGTAAAGTTACGATCAATAATCATAATCTGAGCTTTCATTTAGCATTATTGGCACCAGAAATCAACCAAAATCTAGAAAAATGCCTTTTTATGACGTATTGAACTGTAAAGAATGTATAGAAAAAGTTGGCCGAGGCATTGGAAATGTTTTCTTTCATTGGTAAGTAAACTTGTTTTTAAATTTTTTGTGAAAAAGTGGCACTCTTGGTTTTCATAAATATTGGTTGGGCTTGTGTTATCTAGTTAGATTTGTTTGTGGATAAATAGATGAATGGGCACTTTAAATATTCAGAGACAACTGTCTATATTCATGCATGCATAGTGTATAATAAATACTCATATTCATAATTACCTCAGCATTCTAGCATCAGCAGTCAACCCAGAGATAGAAATGCCAATATGCTCATCAATAGGAATAATCTTCTTCTGGTACGCAGATAGTTCACTCACAGCCCTCTTCAAGGCAATGAGAACAGCAAACTGTTTGTTCTTCAAACCCACAGTAGCTGATCCCAGCTTCACGGCTTCCATAGCATATTCCACCTGGTGGAGACGGCCCTGGGGGCTCCATACTGTGACATCACTGTCATACTGGTTTCTGAACTGTAAAAAGGTTTTTTTATTGAGTATTTTAGCTGGCTGTTCGAGGATTCCTTTGCTTGAACACAGTAGCAGATTAAAACTGTAAAGTTATGTAACCAAAACAAAGAATTTTTAAAAAGAGTTTTTCTGAAGATTGGTTGAGATTTTATAATTACTTATTAATAACATTATTGAGTAATTATTTAGGTTATGATTCAACAAAGTAACGATTACGTGATTAAGCACTTTTTGATTGTCCATATTCATACCTGAATAGCTTTAGAACGAATATCACAAGAAAATGCAAAGAATCATCGTAAGAATGCCATTTTAACGCCTCCAGTGAGCGGCAATGACCGAGCAAAATTGGCAACTTTAGGGTATAAATCAATGAATATTAACTTATTTTTTACTGATGAAGTCACTAATAATGGATAAGGAACTACTCACCATGTTGAAATTAACTTTTTAATGTAAATTTCACAAATTATTTAGGTTTTGTTTGCAGCAAGCAAAGGCAAGGCAAACGAAGCCGACGATGACTATGAAATTGGAAATGTCAAAGTTATTTTTTTTGTTTCGAGCACAAGAGTTTGGCTCTGGGGCTTTTGTGCTTTTTTTTCTTTGGCTATTCGCGCTGGCAAAGTTGAAATATTTTCAGATCTCTAAATAGGTACTGAAGTAGACTGAAAATAAAGAAAGACTCAAATGAGTAAATTTGATTTTTTGCGTGTTATTTTAGTTTGAAACGTAAAGTTACTTGTTTGTTTATTGAGTAGGTAGGTGTCGCTACTTAGTTACATAGCACATAGCGCCTTTAGTAAGGTAAACGTTGTGTAGATGGCGCTGCGCGTGTACACTGAATTTTCTAAATGTTAATTTTGTTTAGCAAATGCATTTGTTTTGTTAGGTTAATATTAATTATGTGTAGAATAACTAACGTTCTAATTGTAAACTTCTGCTATGTTGCTTTTGACCAGTAAGTAACTACTACGCTCAACTTGGATTGTTTAAAAATGTACTTACTTATTAAATCAATGCCAGTTACATTTTTGCCAATTATGTTTTTTATCACATTTAGGGGGGGAGCCTAATTCCCAACCGTGCACAAGTCCAGTCTCCGGACTGCTACTGAGAAAGCCCAGATGGAAAAACAAAACCCAATAACACTTTGTTCAACCCAGGAATGGAAGCCAGGACCTCATGCTCAGCAGAAGCGCTTTCGACCACTAGTCCAACGAGGCAGGTTTTTAACCCCCGACGGCAAAAGAGGGGTTATTATAAGTTTGACGTGTGTTGCTGTGTATCTGTGTGTAGGTATGACTGTGGCATCATAGCTCCTAAACGGATGAACCGATTTTGATTTAGTTTATTCTGTTTGAAAGGTGACTGTGTCGAGAGTGCTCTTAGCTATGTTTGATTAAAACCGGTTCAGCTGTTCAAAACTTATCCACATTTTACTCTTTCAATCTGGGTTTTTTCGCAAGATATCGTGTCATAAATACGTGTTTCGATAGATTGTTGATTGAAGTGTGTCTGTTAATAGGTATATTATATGTATACTAAAAGCATGCAAAATATTAAAAACTAAACCCCGGCACAAAACCTCTAAAAAAGCAAAAAATAAACCTCGTACTCGCGTCGGGGAACCGCCAACGTGTACAGCAGTTTATTTTATTTACTTAGCGGTTTTGTGTCGCGGGTTTTTTATTTTTTTTCACCTAATTAATCACGAATCCTTGACTCTCTCTCTCTCTCTGCAACGGCTGTGCAACCTAAGCAACTTGTTGCATATGATAAACTCGCTTCTACCAGCGGCGTCGCCCACGTGAATGTCGAAAACTATACCTAGGATACATTATTACGGGATACAAAAGTATCTTATGTGCTATTCCAGACTATAATATATATCTGTGGCAAATTTCAACCAGATCTATTCTTCAGGTCCAAAATTGGTTCACAGCAAACAATTTGGTACTAAATGAAAAAAAAAAACATCATACATCATATTGAATGGCGAAAAGCTGGACTTTGTAAATCAAACAGTTTTCCTGGGAATCAATCTAGACGACAAATTGCAATGGGGTCCTTACATAACATCTCTTGCGGGTCTGGAAGATGTTGCGTTGGAAGGCCTCCCACTAGATGGAGCGATCCGGGATCCAGTGGATGCGAGACGCATAGGACCGATCAGTTTGGCGACGCTTCGGGGAGGCCTATGTCCGGCAGTGGACGTCTTTTGGCTAATGATTATATACGTCCGAGCGTCTCTTCAAAAATACCATCAGTTACAGTACGTTTTGATATCAACACCATGTTTGAGCATAACCATGCTTGGAACATGGAATAGATGCCTCACAGGAAGCTGGGCTTGTACCTACGTATTGGTGAGTTCAGAGAAATACGCCTTTAGAGGTTGCTGATAGTGTGAGGTTTCTTGAGGAATGTAAGGCGAATAAGAACAGGAATCAATATGATATTTATTTTCATAATTCATTGCTTATATATTACCGTAGGGTAGCATACGAATAGTGGTGGTACTGTGGAGCTATACGTCCAATGGTTGCGATCCAGGCTGAGGATACCGGCGGAGGATGACGTAGCAAACGTGCGCGGTGCGACACGTAAATACACTCGGCTCGGTCTCCAAGCCTCAGTGTCCGATGGTCATCGACGCAGGGATGTTGTCGCGTTCGTTCGGCGCGGCGGCGCGGGCGCGCTAAGTCGAGTGACTCAGTACGCTGCGCGCTGTGCCGGCGACCGCACATGTGATGCGCTCGTATGATGTTTATAATGTGTGGGTCACTACATTATTCCCCCCTCAGCAAAGCGTACAGGAGGTTTTGATGTTCTGCCGGATTTTGTGACGTAGCTGTAGGTGACAGGTGCTTCATCTGCTTGCTCCTCTTGGCACTGGAATGCAGGCTTCAGCCGATCAATGGATATATTTGACCTTCTATTCTCCAACTGAACGGTGAAGTACTTATCTGTACGATCTATGACGCGATACGGACCGTTGTAGGTAGGTGTTAACGGTTTGCGCACGGCGTCGTTGCGAATGTAAACATGTGTTGTTTTGTACAGATCGCCGTGAATGAAAACAGCTGTGCTTTTGTTTGCTTCGCGCTGCACCTGTGCTTTTTTCAATGCTTCGCTAAGATGGCTCATGAAGTGCGATGATGTGTTGCATGTTGTTATTGCTTCTCCGTAGAATTCACCAGGTAGGCGTAGCGTTCTCCCGAATAATAATTCCGCAGTACTGGCGCCGATGTCTGTCTTGTATGCGGCGCGAAGTCCGAGTAGTACAGTGGGTAACTCGTACGTCCAGTTCGCTGTATTTAATCTAGCGGTGAGTGAAGCTTTGAGTGTGCGATGCCAGCGTTCTACCAAACCGTTCGATTGGGGGTGGTACGCTGTTGTTCGTACGTGCTGGATTCCCATGCGATGCATCAGCTTATTAAATAGTTCGGATTCGAACTGTCTGCCTTGGTCTGTTGTTATGGTCGCGGGGCAACCGTATCTTGCTATCCATGTTTCGTACAGCGTATTTGCGACTTTTTCTGCCGTCATGTCCTCGATTGGCTGGGCTTCTGGCCACTTCGTTGCTCTGTCGATCATCGTTAGTATATAACGGCAGTTGTTTGACGTTGGTAAGGGACCGACTAAGTCGATGTGCAGATGACTTAAGCGGTCTACTGGCGTGAAACTGGATACTGGTGCCTTGGTGTGACGATGAACCTTCACTCGCTGACATTGGTCGCAAGCTCTTGCCCACTGTGTGACTTCTTTTTTCATGGTCAACCAGAAATAACGTGAAGTAATTAATCTTCTGGTCGCTCTTACGCCGGGGTGGTTAAGGTCGTGTATCGCTTGATAAGCTTGCTTTCTGTATTGTAGCGGTAAGTACGGGCGTGGGCCTTTTGTTGACATCTCGCATGTGACTTGGGTAGCGGAACCGGGCAGTGCTATTCGCTTGAAAATATAACGGTCGCTTTCCATGAGTTGTTTTAGTTCTTCATCTTGTTTCTGAGACTTTGCTAACTCGTCGTAATTTATTGGTGTTGGACATGAGATTGTGTCCACCCGAGACATGGCGTCGGCGACACAGTTATCCTTGCCTGATACGTGCTTGATATCTGTGACGAACTGGCTGATATATTCTAAATATCTTGTGCGCCTCGGAGTTTCGTCTTTGTAGTTCGCTCGCAGTGCGGTGGTAAGAGGTTTGTGGTCGGTCAATATGGTGACGTCACGGCCTTCTATTGTCCGGCGAAAGTGACGTACTGCCATGTATATAGCCGTTAGCTCTCTGTCATACGTGCTGTATTTCCTTTGAGCGTCGTTGAACTTTTTTGAAAAAAATCCAAGCGGTCTCCAACGGCCTTGTATCTTTTGTTGAAGTACCGCCCCCGCGCAAGTATCGGATGCGTCGGTCATAAGCACGAACGATAATGTTGATGATGGGTATGACAACAATACGGCGCTGGTGATGTCTTCTTTGCATTTTTCAAACGCCTTAATCGCTGTCTCGCTCCACATAATTTTAGTTTTGTCGTTTTTTTTCGAATCTTTTAGGTAAGCGTTGAGTTCTTTTTGATATTCGGCGGCGTGTGGGGTATTCTCACGATAAAAATTTATCATTCCCAGGAATCGACATAATTGTTGGATTGTTTCTGGGCGAGGGTATGATTTAATGGCTTCGATCTTTTCGTCAGTTGGCTTAATTCCTTCGGTGTTTATGGTGTAGCCAAGAAAGTTGAGTGTTTGTTGGCCAAATGTACACTTAGCTACATTTAGTTGTAACCCATGATCGTTAAGCCTTCTGAAAACATCCTCTAGTTCTTTTCTGTGCTGTTCTTTAGTCTCAGATGCCACTAAAATGTCGTCGACAAATGGGAAAACAGGTAGTCCCCGTAGAACGTTATCGATGTGTCGTTGGAACGTTTGCCCAGCGTTGCGCAAACCGAAACACATCCTCGGGAATTCGAATAACCCGAATGGTGTGATAACGGCAGTCTTCTGAATATCTTCTTCGCGGGTCCTCACTTGATAATAGGCCTTTTTCATATCTATTATGGAGAAGTATTTTTTCCCTAGCAGGTTGTAGGTAAAATCATGCAGTCTTGGGATGGGGTACCGGTCTGGCACGGTTACCGCATTGAGACGACGATAATCTCCACAGACTCTGTATTTGCCGTCCTTCTTGAGGACAAGGTGTATTGGACTGGCCCAGGGACTCTTCGACGGCCGACAAATGCCTTGTTCAATCATGGCGTCAAATTCTGCCTTGGCTGCCTTGTACTTGTGCGGTGGCAGCGGTCGTGATTTCGCATATAATGGCGGGCCGGTAGTCTGTATGTGGTGTTCCACTTCGCTGTCACAGAGCTTCAAGTTTGGTCGGGTGATGTCTGGGTACTTGGCGAGTAGATCGTGGTATGGCTGCTGGTCATCTACGGTGTTGATGCTGGAGTCTGAAGTAGACGTTACGTAGCCGACAACGGACAGGCCTGTTTTTTTGTCGATTAACCTTCGTCCGTGTATGTCTACCGTCAGTTTGTTTTTGTGTAAAAAATCGGCTCCCAATATCGGTCTAGTCACTTCTGCGACAACGAAATTGCACATATACGGTCGACGTAATCCGATGTTCAACGTCATAGTGCGTTCGCCATATGAGGGTATTCGTGAACCGTTGGCGGCGTAGAGATATTCGCTCGGCGTAATTTTTTCTTTACGTACCCTCTTGACAGGTAATACCGAGACGTTCGCGCCGGTGTCGATGAGGAAATGCAGCCCAGTTCCCAACTCTTTTATGAACAGACGGTGTTGGGTTATATCGTTGACTTCGGCTCCCGTCGTAGCTAAAGTCGGGGCTAGTTTTCCTGGTTCGTATTCATCTTACTCACAAAGTTACAGGGCCTTTGACAGCGAAACGCTTCCTTGCCGAACTTGCGATGGAAATAGCAAATCGTTGCGTCGCGATTCGTGGACTTGGAACGAGATCTTGAGCGGTATCTGCCTCGCTGCGGCCCACGGTGGTAGTTGCGCGATCTGTCCATTTTCAACGCAGCGACCTCTCTCGTAAGCGCCACGATCATGTTAAAAATACGATCGTTAGACGATGATGTCGGCGATTGTGACGCGGTGCTAGCGTGACTGCAGGAACGCACGGAATTTACCTCTTTAGTCTGCTCACTCATCTTATCTGCCATCGCCGCTAGCGAGTCTAATTTGGATGCTTCGCTGACCGCCAATACAGCTCTCGTCGATGAGGGTAGGTGGCTCATCCACAACATTCTGAGGGTTTCATCGGGCATCTTGTCACGGGCCAAATCACGCATACGCCGCAGCAGCTGAGAAGGACGCTGGTCGCCTAGTTCAACCTCGTTGAGCAGTTTTTGTAGCTGCTTATTCTCGGACTCCTCGTAGACGGATAATAATCGGGTCTTTAGCGCTTCAAATCTACCCGTCCTGGCCGACGATAATATGATATCGCTAATTTGTTCGACGTCTACCTTGTCGAGTTGGGCCACAGCAAGTCCGAACTTCGATTCTTCGCCTAGTTTCTGGTTCGCCACCATGGTTTCGAATTGCGCGAACCATAATCTGGGTTTGTCGCGCCAGAATGGAGGTATCCGAGACTTGACGGAGATCATCTCAACATCTTCTTCAGACAGCGTTGTTCGCGGCACTTGACTTGCGTTCTCCATAATCATTTTTTAAAATCACGTCGGGGTCACCAATTTAGAGGTTGCTGATAGTGTGAGGTTTCTTGAGGAATGTAAGGCGAATAAGAACAGGAATCAATATGATATTTATTTTCATAATTCATTGCTTATATATTACCGTAGGGTAGCATACGAATAGTGGTGGTACTGTGGAGCTATACGTCCAATGGTTGCGATCCAGGCTGAGGATACCGGCGGAGGATGACGTAGCAAACGTGCGCGGTGCGACACGTAAATACACTCGGCTCGGTCTCCAAGCCTCAGTGTCCGATGGTCATCGACGCAGGGATGTTGTCGCGTTCGTTCGGCGCGGCGGCGCGGGCGCGCTAAGTCGAGTGACTCAGTACGCTGCGCGCTGTGCCGGCGACCGCACATGTGATGCGCTCGTATGATGTTTATAATGTGTGGGTCACTACACGCCTTAACACATTTTCAGAGAATGACAGGGTTTTTTTCTTTTTCTTACATTGTAGGAAATGTACTAACGTAGGAAATTATCGTAGGCAGCTAAGTATTTTTCTCTAGATTTTGCGGGGATTAGGCTATCGTTTGCAGTTTGTGCTTCATTAAGTATTTCTCGCGGAGATAATTCTAGCAATTGTTCATCTTCTCCACTAAAACTTGTATTTTTTTTTTAAATAATTTTACACACGGCGTCAATTACGATAAAAACAAAATATGAAAATTATAGGGTATATAATAATTATTAGGTCTACCGGATTCTCATGGCAAATGAGGCAATAAAAATTTGTTGTTTGCAATACTGGGGAAATTGGATTAAACGATCTTGATACTGTTTAATTTTTATTTATGTCTTAATAGTAATGGTCGTATTAATTAACATGAAGTACCTATATTATAGTAGTCACAACGGATCTTTGAGTCTTTGAAGTTGGCTCTGCCAACCTGCCAACCATTGCACAAGAAAAAGTTTGTCATCGAGTATATTGCTTAGAGTAAGCGAGATAGGACGATGCGACATACGTAAGCGTGTGAAAGAAGCAGTTATACAATGCTATCTCCACTTTCAACATTGGCACAAAAAGAGCTACTACGCAGGGTCTTGCAGCCAATTCAGAACCACAAAGATCCGCTGTGAGTATTATAAGTATGTGTATGAAGTATGTTGTTATGCATCGGGTTCTTAACAAAGGAAAATATGTCATGAAAAATAAATCAATTGTATATTAATTTTTGTACTAATTTATTATAGGTCACTTAATTCATACTATTAACTTTACACCTCATTCAGAACTAGAAAACGATTCCAAGAACTCCCCTTGCATTTCAAAAACTTGTATATATTTGTAGATTTATGTCATCTCTCTCCATCAAAACAGTTCTTTTTGATTGCTATTTAACATACTCAAAACCAATCTCCTTATGTAAAAATCTGTAAAAAATAATAAAATTTAACTTATTACTACTAATCAATATCTTGTCGAAGAATAAGAATAGCTACAATTAAGTAAGAATAATATAAAATAAAATAAAGTATCAAAACAACTAAGTCCAACTTACCGGTCCACTCTACGACGCGCTTTAAAATCAAAGATTGAGTTTGATTTACGCCTTCTTCTTCCCTTATTTTACGATACACATTGAAAAAAATATGTCTCGCTTGAGATCGAAGTGAATATTTCGACATTTTCATAAAAACAACAAATTGTCAAGAAAATATCACAAAATCTCAGCAGCGGTTGACAAATCTCGTAATTTGATTTGATCACATTACAAAAAATTCATAGTTCATTCAAAAAAAAAACTATTTTATAGAAATGCCTTCTAAAATTAGTAGGCAATATGATAAAACTATTTAAATAATTAAATTGACCGGAGACGACCTATCCGTGTCGGGGTGCCCTAAGCTCCCGAGCTCGCTTCGCTCGCTCTTGGACTAATTCATTGACCATAACCAAACCATATATTTGGTATTTTTGTATTCCAAATATTAATTGAGTACGTTTAAACATAATTATCATGTTACCTTGAATGCAGTTCATTTATAATTTATTCGTAGATCAACTAATATAGACGCAATAATTAATAATAAGATTAAACATAAAAACCTACATCATTTATTTTTAAAAGTGCTCATTTACAATAGATCAAATAGATTCTAGAATCTAGAAGATCAAATAATATTGTCCCATAAAATTATTCAAAATGAATTTCTGCCATCTTCATAATATGCCAAGTGAAATTATGCCAACTAAAATCCTGAAGTATGCCATTGTATATTCGGACATTTAAACATTCGGCCAAACTATAATTATATTAAATAATTTTTAGTCCTTAAAAATATTCGTCTAAAGAAGATTATGCCAAGTGTGTTATGCCATATAAATTTCGGAGCATCAAAATTCTGCCAGATGGAGGGAACCCATTTTAATTGCAATGTATGTAGGTATGTATGTAAGTGAGTTCGGGTCAAATCTTGCAACTGAATTATAAAGCAATTATCCTTCACCGATTATGATGAAATTTTGCATTCACGTTTAGTTTGGATGACAATGCATGGTAAGCTAAGTGACGTCATTCTAAATTTAATATGGCAGACGGATCAAGTTGGCGGACTAGTTATTTTTTGTGCACTGTTATGATATGGATATCTTAGGAAAGGTTTTGCTGAAAAGAATATGAAAAACATGTTTTAAAAAAAGTTTTTTAATGATTAATTTTATTTACTTTTTTTGTAACTAAAATGTCCGGACTTTATTTTTTAAGTCCGGCTTTTTGTCAGACCTTATCATTTTCGAAATGATAACCCTAGGCATATGTTTTTATTTAATACCTATCCAAGTCCATCAGTTAGAATACGCAAGACAAGTCTTACTTTTCATTTGACGCGTCGCACGTGAGAAGTCGCGAATGGCCATGATTGTGTTGTGATCCTGAGTGATGAACAGTAAGCTGGTACGATGTGGAACACGAAACGAATACACAATAGCCTGCTTTCATAAGTTTTAAAGATGATAAATTAAAATAAGTTAGCCAGTGTAGCTGCGAAGTTAAGTTAAAACCACACCCAACTCCAAAGAGTGGGGCTGACGTAACCTGTTGTCGGTTACAAGTCCCTAACCCTTAATTCTTTATTGTACACCAAAACCAACTTACCTCTGTAGGTCACTGTTGTGATAATAAAATACATGTACAAAGGCGAACTCCAAAGCGGCACGGACGCTAAAAAAGGCCTAGTTGGCTTCGCTCCCGTTCCTATGGTCACGGGTTCCCAGCGCTAACAAAGAAAAGTTGGTTCAAATAAATGTGTCTAGATGTCTCGATATGCATTGATTCGTTATAGAATTGTGTGTGTAATTAACATTTTCTAGAATTGATCATAATTTATGAAATATTGGGCTCTTAATTCACATTTAAAAGATTATTTGAACGGATCGTTTAAAATTGATGCCAAGAGATGGCGTGGTTTTAAACTTCTGAGGCATTCAACTCGATTGTTTAAATTTGTATTGTAACACATTTTGGTGCAATAAAACTGTAAAGACGTGAAAAAATACTATAAAACAAAACGTCACTGCATTTAAAGAAAAAAATATTCACGAGCCGAGTAAACCCTTTCACTTGCAAATCGCTGCTCACACCACCGATGTACAATAAAGTATCAGTTTAATCTGACGAAAACCGCTAGTTACGTCGGCACCACGGAGGATTTTTTTGTATATGAAAGTCGGCACGGTTTCTTTGTATGGGATGAGGTATCTGCACGTTAATATTATACATGTATTATCTGTGGTATGGTCTATCCCACAGAAATCGTGCCTTTTTGGAGATCAAAAAGTAAACTCATTAAACAAAAAATACAAAATGTTTATTTCTGTTAGTTAACATTAGTTTATGATTGAAGCCTCTTTTTAAGCATGATGACGCCTGTGTTAGGACACTCCGCTCTTCCACAGGTTCGGATGCTTACAAAATTATTGAGTTACAATTTTTTCGTTATTACTATACATTATAATTGTTTTTCTCAAGCGCATGTTTTGTGCTTTATTGCCATTTAAATGTAGTAAAATTATTATAACTAGCACTTCGTTCGCGTGATTTCGTTTATCCTATAAATGATGTTCTTATGTGCAGTTAATGAAGGCGACCAAAAATAAGCTATTATTAAATCAATAAAAAAATGGGTATCGTAGGTTTACAGGGTTAATTGGATTGGGACGATTCGTTATTTGACTTAAAGAATAATAAATTTCAGGTTACAGCCACAAAGTAAAATACTCCCCTAAAACTTAGTAACTCCTTTTTGCCCCGTTGAGGGTCGAGTTTTGATATACCCTCATATGTTATTCACTCTTTTCTCCATTTTTTGTTTTTCGTTTATGTTAGACAGGTTGCGCAGTGCGATTCGTCAAAAAAACTTTAACATTTCTTCACCCTTTCTGGGGAGTAGTTTTAGGTAAATTTCGATCTTTTACTTTATCCCAAGGAATTCGATTTTTTTTACAAACAATTTTTGCCCCTTTTCACCTCCTTTATAACTGAATTGCAGAAAATTCCTGCTTAGTGCTCCCCTAGAAACATACGTCAAAAACAAAACCCGGTTCAGTAAGATTATTAGCTTGGGGTTAGTATCGAAAAACTTTTAGTGACAAACTTTATTGTTTACTCAGGTTGGTATTTGTGCCAAGTTTCAAGTTCGTTAACCCCAGAAATATGATTGTTCAAAAAAACTTTAACACTTTTGGGGGTAGTTTCAAAAAACTATTAATGACAACCTTTATTGTTTATTAGGTTGGTATTTAAGTCGAGTTTCAAATTTTATTAAACCAAAAAAAAAAATGTTTAAATATTTTTTTTATCAAATACACTTTAACATCGCTTGAATCATCCTTTGGGGGTAGTTTAAAAAAATTAATAATCACAACCTATAATATTCATTTAGGTTAGTATTTGTGCCAAGTTTCAAGTTTACCGACCCAAGAAATCAGATTTATCCATACAAACTTCAACACCCACTCAATCATCATTTGAGGGTAGCTTCGAAAAACTAATAATAACAACCTTTATCATTTACTTAGATTTTTGCCAAGTTTCAAGAATTTTAGCTGCCGGAATTAGATTCATCATACAAACCCCTTTTTACCCTCTAAGGGGTAGAATTTCTAAAAATCCTTTCTTAGTTTCTTTTTCTTTGTTTCTTTTTTCACTTACTGCATTTGAGGCAACTTTTTGCCAAATTTCATGCTTCTAGGCTAAGTGGTTATGACTGTGCGTTGATCGATCAGTCAGTAAGTCAGCCAGTTTCTTCTTTTATATGTTATAGCTGAACCCCGCGGTATTCGCTCCCGTCAACTGGCCATCTACCACCTATCTATCAACCTACCTACCTACCCTACCTACCTACCCACCCACCTTACCTACTCACCTACCCTACTCATCAACCTACCTACCCAACTCTATCAACCTAATCACCTAACCTACAGATCAACCTACCTACCCTATTTACCCTACCCTACCTTCAAACCCACCTACTCTACATACCTACACTACTTACCCTACCCTATCTACTTTCCTATCAATTTGTTAAACTATTTATTTGAAGAATTAATACTACAATACGAATGTAACAAACTTATGTTTCTACCGACAATCTAATTAAATTATAGAACACAAAAGCTGCTATTGTGAATTAACTATGATAGTGAGATATATTCTCTCACAGACTTTTTTATAGGTAATAATGAGAGCTTTAATCATGTAGTACATAATTTTTATGTAACATCAATAGTTTTCTCAGTGCACGCCAAATAATGAATTATATAGGAAACATTTTGCTATTTTGGGTTACATTATTGCAATTTTCATGAGTTTCTCTAATTTTTTGAAAATCTATTATAGCCTATGTTGTTCGGGAATAATGTATCTTGCCATAGGTGTAAGAACTTTTAAATCGGTCCAGTAGTTTCGGAGTTCTTTTTCAGTATTTTGTGTACAGGTGGGATAAATAGGTCATTCGATACACTCCAGCTCCTCAAGGAAGACCAGCAGCGTGACTATCTCACGAAAGTTTCTTGAGTTGCAGAAGTACTATGCCCCGTATCCAGCGATCACTGGGCAGGATAGGAGCAGATGATCTGATGTGTCGTCCTCTTCCATGTAGGCTCTGCAAAGTGAGCTGTTTATAACTTATTTAGCTTGAATTCTTATTTTAAAGAGGTGCTTATTAAATGTCCCGTGGCCAGATGTTACGGCTGTGACTATACTTAACGCTTGACGTAAGACGTAAGGCGTGTTTTGTGACCCTATCGTAATCCTACCAATTAATCTGAGTTCCCTTGGTATCTCTCCAAATCGTTTTCACCCGCATTGCGTTCCGTCTCACGGAATCACGGAGCCATCTCACTGATCTGTTTTTTTGTGAGATACCACTTAGCTTTGAAATTTGATTGATTGATAAGTTGATATCTTCGGATATGCTTTAAGTGGAGCGTTTGCTGTTTCATTTGTTTATTTTGAGTAACATTGAGCACCTTTTCTCGCACTTGCGTAGGATGTACTTATCTACGGTCTTAACTATAATAGACTAACATGTTTTAACCGATTTTCCAAAAAGGAGCAGGTTCTATTTTTGACTCACACTAATCAGTGAAAATAAACCAAAAAAAACCCGAAATAACGGTTTTTTTTTGGTTTATTTTCACTGATTTTTCGTCAATTATGGACCGATTTTGAAAATTGTTTCTCGAAAAGAACAAAAAAGATTTTGTTTGAAAGAGTCTCTTTCAAAATTTGGTGAAGATGTCATGAAGAACTTCGAAGATATACGACAGAACTCGTCAATAAATGACAGCTAATCTCTCGGGATTGCTGCAATAGCATGTATGTTTATTGTTAATACCTTTCTTAACATAACATCACACCAGTACGCTCTAAAGGGGTACGCAGATATGTACAGTTCACCTTGGTACACTCATTTCACCGGATATGTTCAAGTTTATTGATATTCGGGTTTAATTGAATTATAGGTACTTTCATAATAAGTATAAAAAAATCGATGTCAAAAAAAAAACCGACAAATTGCGAAACACCTCCTTTTTTTGTAGTCAGTTAAATACGAAGAAAAGAAAACTGGAACATCGGCTGCCGAAAAATAAGTTATTTTTCACTTTGTAGTGTTTTTATTTGGAAAACGGTCGTATTTTTTTTTGTAAAATTCTTTTTGTTTTTCACTTTTTAGTTGTGGTACCTAATAGCCAGGTTCTATAGTAAGGTACCTATAATACTTATCTGGCAGAAGGTTAAATACAATAAATGTTATAAATGACAAACTTTGGATGTTTGTAAGTAGACTGGATATATGCGCTATCATGTTTTAATCGGATTGGATACATAGGTTGACTATCTGAGGCTCTGACCCCCGGTTTCTCAAAACTCGATTATCGTGCTGTTAACGTAATCGACAAATAATCGCCGGTTGTCTGGTTTGATTGGCTGTTAAAAATTAATTCAACCAATCATAGCAGATAACGTGTGCTTGACAATTTGTCACATTAATTTTGTGATAATTTGGCGCAGCAGACAAGTCACATATATGTATCAACGAAATCATCACGGCAGCGAATGAAAAAGGTCAAAAATTTATGGAAATCCAAACGCTATGTAGGGTGGGTAAAACTCGTGGATTAAATGAAACAGAGTGATAATCGGGTTTATTTACGAAACATAGGAAAAGCCACGAGCACGAACTAGTTAAATCCAATTTCAGTATCAAATGGCATCTATACAAATAAATAAAATGAAAGTGTCTGTATTATCAAAATAACAACTTTTTATTAAGCGCATGTGAAAGTATATACGGTACTAATAAAAAAAGATTCTGGCGAATTGAGAACCTCCTCCTTTTTTTGAAGTCGGTTAACAAATACACAATTTTTAAGATTTTTGTCTGTTTGTACCCCTTAAGCTTCGAAACGGTTGGACTTAATTTTTACAAGAATTTTACTGGTAGCTGTTATTTTATGGAGTTACAAAGGCTACTTTTTATCCCGGCAAAATTCACAGCTCATGTAGGACAAAAAAAATAGTTTGACGCGGACAAAGTCGCGGGCAACAGCTAGTCTCTAGTACAAGTGTAGGCGACGACCATATCTTTCAGATTTAATCGCCTTTAACCATAGTCTTGGGTAAGTTATTTCTTGTAAACCGATACAGGATCGTTTTCCGACCAAAAGACGCCGAACCCGACTCTAACAGTAACTTAGGACGATTATGACCCTTCGATTCTAATTTAGAACACTATTTGTTATTGGAAGCTGGATGTTAGGCTGTTTGCAAACGGGACGATTTTACGTCAACTGGAAAGTTAAATAGATCCTCTATTTAACTTTGCAGTTGCTTAAAGCTGATGACGATAATGATTTTAAGCTAGCTTTTGCTAGCTGAAATGGCTTCGCTCGCTTTCCAGTGGAATATTATTGCTCGGGAATATACCTACTAGTTCTCTTTGTATTCGTTGTCTTCATTATTGAAGGTTGTGCCTGGCTTGGAAAGCTTTGACGGGCTTCCAAGGTACTCTATCTTCGGCAGCCGTATTGCTTAAGTGAATACGGCAACCCAAAGTGTTTGTTTTCGTGTCGAGTTTTTTTTCAATTTTTAATTTAATATTTATTCCTTGTTTTCTAAACTACATATATCTAGTAGTAGACACGCTTCAATCGATAATCTATCGAAACACGATATTATGACACGATATCTTTCAAAAAACCTGGCTTCTGAGAATAAAATGCGGATAACTTTTGAACGGCTGAACCAATTTTAATCAAACATATCTATCAACACTTTCGACAAAGTCACTTTTCACACCAAAAACTAAATCAAAATCGGTTCATCCGTTTCGGAGCTATGATACCACACATAGACACACAGATGCACAGATACACATCAACACACGTCAAATTTATAACACCCATCTTTTCCGTCGGGGGTTTATAAAATAACATTAAAAAAAGTTGAAACTTCTGTGGTTGGCCTAATTTGAGTATAATCGACTCGTCTAAGTTTTCACCTCGTTACTATGAATTAGGTCAAATTAATATTAGATAATTTTTATTTTTGCGAGATTTTATGAAAATATTTTTTAACTACCGGTTAATTAGCACATTAATTAAAAACTTAAATATTACAGTGACCGACGAACCATAAACATTTTTTAACCCTTAATAGGGCACAGGACCATTATTGACACCTCAAAAAAGTGGACTGCTGTGAATAGCCCCGAGGTACATATTATTTTAATAGAAAGTGTAATATTTGTATAAATATTACATAAAACATCTTCACACCCGTATTCCCCGAAGATATGGACAGAGGTTTAGGTTTTGTATCGTCCTGCCACTTAGGTATTAATTCATCTCCTCTTGTTTAGTCTATCCAAAGGTTGTCTGTAAGAGATTGCCTAGTGTGATAAGACCGCACATTGTACACTTGTTTTTGTAAATGTTTGTCCTGTATGTTTTAGTGGAACAATATAGAGTTTGTTGCCATTAACTGGGCACAATATCAGACTCCTCAAGCCGCTATTAGGAAACCCAAGAAAACTTTTTCCGCTTTGGTAATGTAATGCCTAGTATTCATTATGCTTACAGCTAAGGAGTAGATTCCCTGCCAGAGTCTTTGTTGCCTGATACTAGAACTTTATTATAGTCAGTCTTTTAGGCAAGAGTGAATAGGTTACTTCTAGGCAAGCATGCTTCACCGTCGACCACATCATCGCTTACCACCAGACTGTCGTTACAAAAAGATCGCTCTTACGATAAATCAGACTCACAAGGCATCCCAGAAATGTGGCTTTGTTGGGAACTAAGGCATGCAAATAGACGGTCTATGGGTTTAAAGAACTTTACTACTCATATCATTGTTTTTAAATCAACACCTAAAATTTTGCGGACAGCTGCTACCACTTGGACGAACAACTATAGTATATTATGCAACTAGTGAATAAAGGACGGTTTTAAAGCGAGGGCCATAGATGAATCACGAACAAGTGAAGAATTCTAACAACTGAATCCCGACCGTAGGGAGTGATTCATGATCATTGAATCACTAGCATAGCGAGTGATTCAAGTGTTAGAATCCTGAGCGACGCGAGTGATTCATGGCCCTCGATATAAATCCGTTTTATTCAAGATTTGTATACTATATTTTATACCATGACTACGAGAAAAAGAAAGATTTAAGCCAAAAGCACAATGAATAAATAAATAAATAAATGGTTTATTACATTGGAAAACTACAAAAAAAATTAGAAACCTCAGGGCTTCACATTTTTTGTAAATTGAAACTGCGCTAGGTAACAGCACCTGTGTTTCAGGGGCAAGTGACCACCTCCGTAACGTTACATTATTATAATTAATTAAACACCAATGCAATTAATATTAGAATTACAATCCAAATAAGTATTCACTAAACATCGTAGACCAAAATTAAAATCATTATTAAAATCAAAATTAAATAGACGAAGGTGTTTGAAAGTCCAATATTCTTTGCACAAGAAGTTTGTATCGAGTATTTTATGCGCAAGTAGGTTGTATTGCATTGAGATGGAGGTCAAATATATATTGGTGTGTTCTAAATTCAAATACCAAAACAGTGATTAAATGTGCTTTTTATTCACTGTTTTCAGTGAATAAAATAAGCTTTTTAGAGGTGGAATGGTATTAAATATATTTGCCTATTCTCCACTAATCTCTAGTAGCTTTCGGTTCAATATGGAAGACAAAACCACTAAGGTAGGTTTATCGCTTGCCTACTTACATGTAAAACAGTATAATTGTTCATACTTAACTAACTATAGTATGCTTACTTTTACTAAACCCAACTACGTATAGAAAAACAGTCCTTCTATTTGAATTCCAGATCCCTGAAAAAAGAAACAATTGGCATGAGAAAAATTTCATTTTCTGACATATTTAAATCAATGTAAATTGAACTGACATTAAGCTACAATATTACTAGCAACTCAACAGTACTCATATTATAATCTTTGCGTTTTAGTAGTGTAATAGCGGTCATTGCCCTTTTCCAAATATTTTGTAGTAGGAACCGGAGTAATACACTATTTTTTCTTCATAAGTTAAAGTGCCGAGGATCATGATAAATGTCAATATTATTCAAGATTATTTCCAGTGTGCGTAAGGGATAAACGTATACAAGTCATATACATCTGTCCTTTTTTTCAAAATCCCACCATGATAGTTTTGACACATCATAGTAAGAGTATAAGGACTGTTCATAATATAGCTGCTATCAACGGATTATCGCAAACACCGTAGTTTCATAATAAATCTAGAGAGATTATTAACTCTCGATGTATTGTGAGCACATACGAGTAGCTTGAAATAGGCATAACAAATCACATTACAATTCGAAAGTTCACAATATATCCGTGTCATAGAAAGAACAGAGAGTTAACAATCTCACACGATTTTTTATAAACTGACGGTGTTTGCAATTAACCGGTGACGTAGTCATAATATAAAAAGATTCTCACAAGACACAGTGCCTACAATTTCTTTATAGAAGAGGTGAAGATAAAATCTATTATAAGATAAGGTGAAGATATTATCACATCAATTTAATATGAAATAAAATAATGTCTTAATTTCCATGTTTGCAGTAAAGAATGTCAAGAACCGTAGGTGGGTAGTAATGGCCACAATTGTCCTACTAAAAGTTACCAAGTATAGTAAGCATCAGTCTTTTGGCACGACTCCAGGTCTGGTTGTGAATGGGTCTGCCCACACGTCCCAAACTGTCGGATTTATCCACCCCATGTCTGCTTACGTAAAAAAAGAGATTTCGTGACAAATACATTTGATTTATCACCTCTTTAACCTATATTGAACTCATTGCGACGTAGATTTGAAAAAAAAAAAAAATTGCGAATTTTTTTTCTAAAAGTAGTTAGCTAGAAATCACCGGCCCCATCTAATAGTGGTCATTGACACAATTACCTATTTGAAAAAAAAAACAACACCAATTACCATTAAAATGATACTTCCTTAAATTGTACTCGTGTACATATTATTTTTTATCATTTCAAATTCCTCAGTGATTCCTTTCTGCTTTCCTTAGTGACGAAAAATCATCATAAAAATAGTGCAAGGGTTGCTTCGTCTAGAAATTGAATCCAGAATCCGAAGCTCCAAAGTTAATCGATCAAGGAAAACATCTTAATTGACTTCAAATAAAACTTGGGCAATGACCAGTCTTCTTCTTGTTGATGGTTCTAATTAACACTTAACTACGTCGATAGCCTTTGCGCTGGCCTCGCAAAGGTCTCGCATGGTGCAGGTTTTTTTGCATAAGGAGCAGGACAGGAGATGGGGCATCGTTTTCTACATTTTCGGAGTGGTTTCGCAGTCGCAATGTGGTTGATCGGAGTGCCCTGACCAGATTATGCATACCAATGGCAAAGCTCATTGCCTCGCCTTTATGTCAGTGTTCTACATCTGACTGCGAATATGTACAATCTGCACACCATATCTTATGGGAGTGTATTCTTTGGCGAAAGAACGCAATATTATATTGAATAATGTACAGGCTTCATCAGGACCTTTTGAAAACTAGAACAAATTTCCGTGCGTTCAAACGTTTTTGCCTTACCTATTATCGGAAACAAATATAACAACTCACAATGTTAGGATCCATTAATACCAAAAAAATAAATACCAATGGCCTGTTTGGCTTCGTAGCCGGTTTAAAGATTTCCGGGTAATGGCCTACCTACAAATAATAGTCAAAACTATATTAAAACACTCTTTAATGGTTGGTCAGATATGTACCTATCTCGTATACATACCTACATAAGGCTGTATGACTTCTTTGAAAGCCGTAACTCTTCTCTAGTAGTGGGCGTTCTAAATAGATACTCTGTATTAGGTAATACATAGCAGCCAAGTCATAAATCTACATTTGCTCATTCATTTCTTATTTGTTAAGAAATATGACTGATGATACACCTACTAAGTAGTGTAGGGGCGAAACCCTACAGTAAATTTGTTTTTTTTTTATTATTATTATCAATAGGCTCACGCTTGACCACTATCTCACCTGATGGTAAGCGATGATGTGGTCGACGGTGAAGCACGCTTGCCTAGAAGTAACCTATTCACTCTTGACTTAAAGACCCCTAGATTATAGCAGTAGAAAAACTGGGCCTAAGTTTGGTATCCCATAGATAACAACAATTAAAGTTTTTAAGACATTGCAAGATATTAAATACATAGCATGTGACAATGAACCAAAAATTTATTTATTCCTTCATTAGGTAAATCCAGCATTGGAAGGTTTAGTTTAAAGCATATGTTATATACATATTATGTAGTTTTCGTTGAAGTCTATTGCAAGGTGTGCAGTTAACTATATGATTGAGTCAAAATCAAAATCACGACGAGAAAATCCAAAGGTCTTAATAATTAATAAATGTTAATTTTATCCATGTTAAAACAAAACCTTTTAGTTTTAATAGAATTTGAGCATCAAATTCTTTGAACCAATTGAGTGGGTAGCAAAAATCGCCACCAAACTCTTTTTCTCTCGATTGTACCACGACAGCACAAACAATAAGTTATGTGTGGAACTGTACTCCCATCCCACGAGTCATGATCTGTAGCAAAAGTGACGTCACACGGTGATCACCGCTACGACATAAAATGCTACGCGCTCTCGCTACGCCACCAAAACCGTAGAGCCATTGCTACGGCGTAGACGCGCTACGAACCAACCGCGAACTTCTCTCGTCTCTCGTTCTCAAGTGAAAATTTTCGGGTATGTGATTTTTTTTCTACTTATATTATTGTTTGTTTTGTGTTTATTTTTGTATAGTGGTCTTAACAGTGATTTGAAGATTTTTTTAGTCAACTTTGGAGATGTTTTCGGAAAGTAATTTAAAGTTATAATTGGGTGGTTTTCGTGGGTCATTTATGGAGATAGGATGATTTTTTAAGTTTTAAATCCTAAAATAATAATTTAAAAAATTAATTCTCTAATTGGAGATTTAAAATTAATATTTAATAAATAGAAGTACCTAATACCAAAACCACGCGCTTTGTTTCGAATGTTTTTGTCTTACTTACAAAGTTTTCGTAGTTTCAGTGTGGCAAAATTATAATTCATAAAACACATTGGTACCTAAAACAGATATTTGCACAAGTAATTTTCTATTTAACAAAAACATGTTTTTCTCAAAAACGTAATTAATACATCTAAGCTTAAATATGCTTATTATGGATCAAGAACCAATATCTTCACACGTCTCCATAAGCCATTCTTAAATTAATAACATACGGATAAAATTAAATCGTTCGTGTAGGAGGTTAGGATAAAATAAGGCTTTAGTAAGATATTTTTACAAGCTTTTTATTTACTTGCAATGTATGTATGTATTTATGTAAGTATGTTCAGGTTCAAATCTTGCAACCGAATTTGAAAGCAGTTATCCTCAACCGATTAAGATGAAATTTTGCATACACGTTTGGATTGGATGACAATGCAAGGTAGGCTTGCCTATAAAAAAATTACTTGTAAAAATATTATACCGGCTCGGTTTGACCACATTAGCCGGATTGGGATTAAACTTGCTTTCTATCCAGTAGGTAGTAAAGCGTTTTCCTGGCTAAATCGGTTGAATCGAACTTCTGCCGTCTCTCAATTACTATCACCTCTGCTGAAACCCGACGGGATGCTTTTATCTTTTGAAAACTTCAACTTACTGCTTGAATGTTCAATACCATTAATTTCTATTTTTGAACAATTTAACACAACATCACGCCTTCATACCTCAATTGATAGGCAGGTTTGCAACTATGGTACCTACACATTTCAGAGATGTGTAACTTCTTTTTTTTGGTGTACAATAAAGTATTATATTCTGTTCGGCAGTCATAGCAGTACCATATTAAAAAAAAACAACAAGGCCATTAAACGGCACTTTTGAAAGTGAACAATTAAAATTTACAAGTAATAATAATTGATTTTACCGTCTATTAGGAAAAGTAGTTATGGAGAAGAACGGACATGAAACTCCAAGAACGGACAAGAAACTCCGTGTAATAGGGATCGACCGTCTATTAGGAAAAGTAGTTATGGAGAAGAACGGACATGAAACTCCAAGAACGGACACGAAACTCCAAGAACGGACAAGAAACTCCGTGTAATAGGGATCGAGCCTATTGCCAACAATCGACCACATAATAGAACAGGGCATAATTTTTTAAACGTAAAATGAACTAGATATTCAATAAATAGCTAAAGAGGGACATTTTGAGTTAGGTACTCATACTACGTAAGCTTATTATCTACTAACTGCCACCCACGGCTCAACCCGCTTGGTATTAGTACTTCTCGCAATGTCTTTATAAATTGTAGCCTATGTGATATTCCTGTAAAGTTTTATCAAAATTCGTTCAGTCGTTTTTGCATGAAAGAGTAACAAACATCCATCTATCCTTTTATAATAATACTAGCTTCTGCCAGCGGCTTCACCCGCGTGAATGTCGATAATTATCCCGAGGGAACATATTCCCGGGATAAAAAGTATACTATGTGCTATTTCAGACTATAATCTACCTCTGTGCCAAATTTCATCCAGATCCGTCCAGCCGTTTGAGCGTGAAGAAGTAACAAACATACAAACACACACACTCACAAACTTTTGCCTTTATGATATTAAGTGTGAAGTAATAATGAGCGCATGTAGCCACCCTATCGATTTAAATAAAATATTTTATTCGCGATTTAGTTAATCATAAAGCATTGATTCTGTATGTGTCGTAAATGTATGGTTAAAAATCTGAAATAAACGTTACTTTAATTAAGTAAGCAGACGGTCAAATGACCAGTTTTTTTCATTAAAATCATCCTAAAAATATTTAAATTCTGTGATGAATAATAAAATAAACACTTATTTTTACCCGACTGCCGAAAGAGTGTTATGTTTTTTGAGCGTGTATATTTAATGAACATTGCAAAAAAGTAACAGACGTACGCTGTAACTTTCCTACTGGATGCAATACATTCTTCTCATAAAGATAATTCACAAGCATTAATCGCTATGCTTGCTAAAGGCGGGTTGGCAATTTCAAATTCACATCAGTAATTGTAAGTCAAGGTTGCCTGAAGATGATTTCTTTCACAAATGTCGTTTTGGGCCTTGAAAATAGGATACGTTTGCAGCAGCTCATGTCTTAGAAATTACATAAGAAAATGAATATAACCAAATAAATAATTGCGACTACTGTACGCATTAGGTAAGTTGAAATAATTGCGTCTACCGTCCACTCGCATAAAATGTTGATCTCCTTAACAGTCATTTCAGACTCCATTCGGCAATTGCCATAAAAATTGAATAAAAACACAGTTATACGCATAACCATACCATCACCCTGTAATGGATAGCAAGGACACTATGATTGGCTCACAGCCAATGTTAAAATTCAGGGCTTTTATTTTTATCAAGGAGAAACTTATTCGAATACCTATTAACTAGATCTTAACAAATCTCGTTCGGATTCATTGATTGAATTTGCTGTCCCGGTAGACGTTCCGTGTTCAAAATGAATTTTTTGAAAAAAAAATGCATAGAAAAAGCACTTTCAGTTTTATTTTCCTTAGAACCGTACTCGGGCTACGACGAAAATAAAAATAATAAACCAAAATCGATCTAGCCATTTCCGAGTGACGCGCTTACCAACGAACAGCATTTAATATTTATTTTTATAGATTACAAACCAACAATTTGAGGAATTCTTTACCACTGTTTTGCAAAAATGATTGCTGATAGAAACGAAGGCACTTATAGTATTTTTATAGTTCAATTTTCTTTATATATTTTTTAAACAGTTAATACAGGCTTTGATAAAGTCACAAATACCTAATATATCAGACAACCACGTCCTACCGAGCCCAGATGACCAATTCAGTTTCAAGATTCCATGACATCATATAAATAATACCTACATTATTCCAATCTATATAATATATATTAATAATAATTATCATACCTTTAAACGAGCAATTCTTGTATATATGTAACTAAATATATATATAATCTGAATCTCGGAAACGGCTACAAAGATCTTCATGAAATTTAGTATGCTGGGGGTTTCGGGGGCGATAAATCGATCTAGCTAGGTTTAATTTTTAGGAAACGTCATTTTCTCTATTTGCACCCGAGCAGAACTCGGTCGCCCAGGTCCTATTTACAAATTGCCAATTCTCAAACTTAAAGTATGTGCAGAAATCAAACTTAAAATATGTACATTCTCAAACAAAGTGCCAAATCCAGTGTCGTAGTATTTCCGTTCCGATATCATTTGAACTATCTCACTTGGTACATACTTACTTATAGAAAGCGGTATTGTCCTTGCCAAACCCTTGGCCAAAATGACCAGCAGCTATTGTAATTTCATCCAGATCCGTTCAGTCGTTATGGCGTGATTGAGTAACAAACATCCATCCATCCTCACAAACTTACACCCCGGGATAAAAAGTATCCTATGTGCTATTCCAGACTATACTCTATCTCTTTGCTAAATTTCATCCAGATCCGTTCAACCATTTGAGCGTGCAGAAGTAACAATTATACAAACACACACTCACAAACTTTCGCTATATAATATTATATTAGTGTGATAGTAGGATAAGCTTAGCATCGAAAACCTTCAAATCGTCGGCCTATACCTAGGTTTCGTAAAAATACAGTGACTTTTCTATACTTCATAAAAGATAGCTTGATCTCTGCGACAGCTGTCAGTATCAATACAGTAAAAATAGCGCTTGACAGGCTAACAATAAAGTAATAATAACGTATACGTCAGTTAGACATATGTCACAGAGATCAAGCTATCTTTTATGAAGTAAAGTTCCAGATAGAGTGACATTATATCAGCGATAACCATTGTCAAAAAGTCCAAATGTACAGAATTGACAAGCACTACCGAAAGGTCACGTGGTCATATATTTTAACTTCTGATAACCGTTATGACTGCCATTGCTGTCAGTAAGTCACTTTGTCAAGGCCCTCTTAAAAGGTTTTGGCGATCGCAATTCTTAGAAATCTACTTTACCTCAAATCTCTCTGTTTCTGAATCGCAATCAAATCAAAATGAGAGTACCTTCTTCTAACTTCCAATTAAGTGTAATCTAATAATTAATTCAACAAAATTACTTGAATATATTAATTATTTATTAGTTCTTCTAATGCTGTCAAGAAGCTTTTCTTGGAAACAAATTATTTATTTGACGCTTTTTAGGTATATATTTAGTGAACGATGCTTCTCAAAGAGGCTTTATTTACTTTTATTTTTGTTTCAATATTTAATATTTCTTGATATGAGATCCTTGTAAAGGTGAGACGGTACTTCACGCCTGAACAGCTGCTCAAATTGTATAAAGCGCAAGTTCGGACATGCATGGAGTACTGCTCTCACCTCTGGGACGGATCTGCCAAATATCCACTTGAGTCGATTGACAAACAGGCCAAGAGGCTTATCGGCGACGATGCACTGGTTGCCTCAAAGCTCCAGAGCCTTCAACATCGATGCCGAGTGGCTAGTCTGTCGGTTTTTTATTTGCTACACTTCGGGGAGTGTGCGATGGAACTGCAAAATTTGATTCCGCCTAGCCTTTTCCATCATCGGACAACAAGACGTACGGCAATGCGCCACCGGTACATGGTGGACATCCCACCCGTACGTACAAAGCGTTTTGCGAATAATTTTACTGTGCGCACAGCTGAAAATGGAATTCCCTGCCGGAGTCTTTGTTTCCTGATAGCTACAACCTTGAGGTCCTTGAGGTCTTTATGTCAAGAGTGAATAGGATATTTCTAGGCAAGCGTGTTTCACCGTCGACCACATCATCGCTTACCATCAGGCGAGATAGTGGTCAAACACGAGCCTACCGACAAAAAAAAAAATGTACTTACCTATTTCACAAGAACTCTTTTATAATTCTACGAATTCGCTTCCGTCGTCTATAACCACAGGAATCGTGCGTTATATTCTGGATAAAAAGAAGCAAATGGAACTAAGCGATAGTGTATCTTTTTAAAAGTGTTTTTCTTTTTTATCGGATCAACAAATGTCACAGGTGGCCTTCTACAAACTTTATTAATGTAGTGGTCGATTGTAACCCCTTAGTTTAGAAATTCGTCACTGCCCGTTTGGTAGAAATGATATTTCAAATCTATCACCAAATTAATAACTTAATGATACATGTATCCTTGTTGTTAGATTAGTAAAATTTATGTGTTACTTAAAAAATAAGACAATTAAAAAAATATTTTTGTAAACAGGCTTTTCAGCCCATCGTGAACTGCCATCCAAACTAAAAGAGTAAGTCAAGTTTCAGCTCAATAAGTCGTGGATACGTTTTTAAAAGTTTGTTGCAAGACATGACCCATACATACTAAGTTACTAACAAGGCAAGTTAAATCAGAGTTTTTGAACTACACATTTTGGTCTAGATTTTGTTGGATAGAAGACACCCAGTAATATTAGTGATATTTGACAGAATTTACTTTAAAGAGTTGGTACTTACTATACTACTATACTTACTTACTTACTAAACTACTATTTTATTGTTACAGAACTTTTATAATTATTAAAGTTCTTGAAATAATTCATCTTGACTGGATAATGTTAATTATTGTTTTAAAGTTTTTATTTATTCCATGCAGTAATTAATATTTTAGCACAAAGCTAAACTAATAACAAGTTTTAGTGCAGTAAATTGAAATAATATGTAAAATTAATATACGATACTGAAAAGTATTTTGAAGAAAAAGCAATAATCATTATTATAATTAAAAAGATTTTATTGTTTATTTATTTAAAATTCATGTAAAATAGTCATACATAGGCAGACTTAATGCCAATTTTATAAATAATGCATAGCTATAATAGGTATACCTATTCTTAAATAAATTAATCAATCTTGAAGAGTATCAAGAGATTTGCATTTAAATGCAACCTATTTTCCCACATTGAATAAAACTCTGGCTATTTGTTGTCAAAAACTCAGAGATGCCCATAAATATTTTTTTTCTTTTTGTGATTAAGTAATTTTTATCAATAATTTTCGACTAGAAATGGACACTATTTTGTAGGCGTAATTGAGTACAAAGTTTTTACTAAACAACTAAGTCTTTAACAAAAATAGCCACCTGTCAAATTACTGTTGTAAGGAAATTCAACATTTTGAGGCAAACAACGCATATTATGTTTTCTATTATTTTAGTAACTAACTATACAAACTTTCTGATTAAATTGTTGTCGTGTTTATCGATTTAATAAAAGAAGAAGAAGATTCTCTGATGTATATTTAAAAAAAAATGGCATTTTATGAAGTATCCATTTACTAATAGACAACAAATGCTAAGATCAACATTATAATTACCTAAAATAATGAAGTGATTTTTACGATGTTTACAAAAGGTAGGTAAATCTTTGAAAGTACTAATTCGAATTTGAAAATTCTTACAATGATAAGAAGCTTTACTATCATCACAGACAATATACCTAATACTGCATACAGATGCCTCATCTCATACACAGAAACCGTGCCGATGTAAATCAATCAAATAAAATTGAGTTGAATGCCTCAGCAATTTAAAACCGCGCCATCTATTGGAATTAATTTTAAATTATCCGTTCAAATAATCTTTGAAATGTGAATTAAGAACCCAATATTCCATAATTTTGTACCTAGGAGAGCTGATTAAACAAGAACATATAACAATTATGATCAACTCTAGAAAATGCAAATTTTTCACAAAATTCAATAACACATCGATGCATATCGCGCCATCTAGTGAAATTTATTTGAAACAAATTTTCTTTCTTAGCGTCAGGACCCCGTGCTACCGTTAAATACCATACGCTGCTTTTTAACCCAGTAATGCACGGTATCTGTAGAATAGCTCACTTGAATGAAGCCGCTAGAATAAGGTAATTTACCATAAACTCTCGGTGTTACTAGACGGTGACGACTAAGTCTAACTAATTCTGATATGAATATATCGCATCATATTCGAATGAAAATTCATTGTGATGTCACCCAAAGAACTCAAAGGCTTAAGAAATGTTTGCTAACATAAGGTACAGGAGTAGAATATGTTGTCGATATTATTGAATTAGTACATGACATTTTTATTAATTTTAGCCTATTTGTTATTCTGAGGTATGCGGCCTATAGTACTGTAAAGTTTTTCAGTGAAACTCTAACAAATATCCATCCATCCATTCTCAACTACTTTCGTGTTTATAATAGTTAAGTTGGATAGCCCATACACATGAAGAATGGACTGAGCTTCCATATTCAGGTATAAAATGAACACGGAAATAATCGTGTGAGAGACATAAAGCTAAGTAGCTGTCCGTACTCACATTGAGTATCTGTGGGCTTAGTGTGAGTTTCTACTCACGCTCAATCACGTTAACTTAAACGTCAATTTGTATTGAAACTGGATAAGTGCCGTAGCGCCGTGCGGCTACAGTAAATAAATACCTCTTTGTTTGTATTCAAATTGACATAAGCGATCGTTTACGTTATCACGATCGAGTACTAAAAGAACTCGGAATAAGCACACAGACGGCTCTATAAAACATTGCCCATACTAGAGAGCCTAAGTACCTACACTCCTGCACTTTGAAGGACCTAGTGAATGCCAATGACGCTGTATTAATGTGGCCATCTACTGGGCTCAAAATACATACCTATTTAAAAAGAGTTTTCCATCGACTCGAAAAGTAAAAGACGCAGGAGCGCATTATTTCTGCACATAAATATGTCGACTGTGAAAGTGACATGTATTGGCGGCACAGTCGCTTTACCTCTTTCAATTTAGTGAGGATATTGCTCAATCCATTCTCTATTTTATGTTATTGACATTACATAAGTAAAAAAACATAAGAAAATTAGTACGGTTCACATAAAAATGTGGTCTTATGATCTGTCTGTCACCTGTGGGTGTCGTTTGGAGGGACAGGGTCTTAATTAGAAGAAAGAAAGTAAATTCGTGTTTAGTAGTGCAACAAATAAAGTAGGTACACCCTGATGTAGTACCGTACCTCGGTATTTTTCCAGAGCAATGAAAAGAAGAATTATGCTATTCTGTGTTATCAAATAAGCTTCTGTGATAATTTTTACTTAGCAGTTTTTATTTGATGCTGTGTGGATGCGAGACGTAAAGGATAGGTGAATTTGGCGTCGCTTAGGAGATATGTATCTATGTCCAGCAGTGGACGTCTTTCAGCATATATGATGATGATGATTTGAAGCTCTTATCGTAAAAGGTACCCCCATCGTTTTCTTGAATATCCATGTCCAAAAAACAGCTATTAATGCAATACTATGCTTACTTTTTGCTAAAACTGCGAGGTGTGTTGAATATACCTGTGAAAGGTGTATCCGATACCGGTACTTTAGTTTGTTGTCCACTCGGTAACACGATAATGGTGTTGTCAACCACAACGTTCACATTTTTGAGTAAACAAAACCAGGAGAAGGACACTGTTCACTTTGTAATTTTAGATAGTGCTTGACTTCTTCATAAAAGAACTCGAAATTCTGATTCATACATCAATAGTGTTATTCACTAACTAAATCATTGAGCTCGAGGCTAAATAATAACAGCCGCACGGGTCGATCTTCAAGGTTAAGCAACGCTTGACGAGGTCGGTCCGTGGATGGGTGACCGTTTTTAACATACCGAATTTCCTCCGTGCCTCGGAAAGCACGTTAAGCCGTTGGTCCCGGCTGTCATTTGAAGATCTTTGACACTCAATACGGGTAGTCAGAAGCTTGAGATCTGACACCAGTCTTGCCAAGGGGTATCGTATTACCCAGTTACTGGGTTGTGGAGGTCAGATAGGCAGTCGCTCCACGTAAAACACTAGTGCTCAGCTGAATCCGGTAAGACTGGACGCCGACCCCAATATAGTTGGGAAAAGGCTAGGCAGATTGATTGACATCAATAGTGTTATTCTAACACAAGCCGTATCCGATGGGCTTTCCTTTAGTCGAAATTACGAACTCCTGTACAAACATTCATCCTCTATTTAACCAATATTTCTATACTTCTAGACCCAGTGGTTTAGGCTTTAAGCTGTCTGTCAGTGAGTGTATGAATGAATTTAAGATCCTGGTAACGTAGAAAAAATTAAATTCGGACGATGTCTTTCGGTAAACCCGCTATGATTTACTTTTTAACCGCCGAGGGAAAAATAGGTTTGACGTGTGTACCTGTGTTTGTATATCTGTATGTGGCATTATAGCTCCTTAACGGCTGAACCGATTTTGATTTCGTTATTTTTGTTTGAAAGTAGACTTTATTGAGAGTGTTCTTAGATATGTTTGATGGAAATCGGTTCAGGTGTTCTAATGTTATGGGCGTTTTACTGTTTGAATAGGTGTGTTTTCGCATGATATCGTGTCTTTACAAAGCGTGTCTACTACTAGATAAATTATGTATCATGAAATAAAAATGTGTCGGGAATATTTTAAAACTTTTACTTTTTAAGGCGATAAATACACCCCAATGTAAACGCAGTACTTGCCGTGCGCCCGCTCGATGCCAAAATATCAATATTGAACCTCCTTTTGAGTAGTTTTGTTTGCAAAATATTACTTGATTTACATATGCTTTGCAGGTATGAAGAAATTCCAGCCATCAAATTTACTGTGTAAAAATATTTTTAAACATCAAAGTCCTTTTGGAGGAGTATCCAAAAGTTGCGAAAAATATCGTGTCGCTAATTATTTTTTTAAATCAAAATTATTTGTTTTACGAAAAAACCTTGTTTAAAAAATAATGTACATGAAACAATATATTTTTTTTTAGAACTTTTATCCTAGCCGTTACTAAGGAGTATGCTTTAGAAAGTTACCGTTTTACGGCACTAAAGCGTACGTAGGACCTTAAATAAATGAGTTAAAAGGTTCGAAATTCAAAGTGAACTTTAACAAAAACTTCGCCATGAGGAAAAAAAGATAGTGTGTTTTGTGTTTATGGCTTTGAGAAAGCCTCCAAATGTCTTATGCTCCCTTAGGCACTTAGCATTTAATGATTGGTACCTACGTGACTCAATTAAACCATGTTAGAAGGTGTGTACTAGTGAGACTGTTCCAAATTTTCTTGATCCTATGTCATTATACTGAACTTACTAAGATAAAGCGTTACAGACAAAACAAAAGTCAAGATAAAATCTGGAGCCTTAGTTGGAATTGCACCCTAGTAGTATAAAACACTTTCCATTTTAATTTTTGGAAAACGATAGCTCGAAAACAGCAGCGAATTGTTTATAAAGTTCATTTGCATTAATTATTGTGTATTAGTATAGGAAGATTACATTTGCTCCCCTTTGCCCTGCCCTAACCTTTAACGTCATAAATTTTTTTTTTTTTTTTTTTTTATATTTGTTCCTAACGGAACAGGCTAAGGTCTGAGACCATGCTGCCTAGTCATCAGTATTTTTCTCTTCTTGAATTCTTTAGTATGCATTAGAATGCGGATGTAACAGATTCTAATGCTTTTTTGGAGTATTTGGCAGCAAATTGTATCGAATCAGCCTTCCCAGTAAGCTTTGCAGAGGTAGTCAATACTACAATAAAATTCTCCGATCCACTATCCCGAGATCGCCTCTGTCAATTATTTCACATATTGTCCAGTTGCATAGACAGTTGAGACACAAAACTACACCAATTTTATATCACAATATCCACTAGGAATCAATTTGCAAATAATATTAACAGCCGCTGAACTACACTCGAAAAAATCCCGCCAAAAACTCCCTTAACGTCATAAATCCAAAGTTACTTTGACAACTAAAACAGTATGGCGGATATAAGGTCATTCCATGGAATTAATAAGTACTACATTTGGGTTTATCAAGAATGACCCTTGGTCAATAATTTAGCAATGGCCTTTATTTATCAAAAAAATAGTTATTGGAAAGTGACTGGCTTATTGAACCTCAGAAAGACTTAATAATTATAAATTATCTTTGATTGGTGATAATTCACCAAATCTCCACGTCCCTTTCTTTTAAAAATATAGGCCCAGCTGGCCGGTCTATTCCTTACTTAATTTTATAAGTGCGACAACTGTCGATTTCTTGTGTCTTCACGATTCTAAGTAGCAATTCAGACTCTAGATTGATCGCTCATTTAATGAGGGCTTCCGTTTTGTGCTCACTAGTTGGCAGCACTGTCAAGTGATGTCCATAAATATAGCTTTTAAACGTTGTCATTACACGCTCGGAAGAAGTTTGAATTAAAATAATTTTGAATGCCGTAGAAGTGCGATTAAATATGAAATCGAGTAGGTATGCCGTAGTTTTGCGCAGCCCCTTTGTTCGTAAAAAAAGAGGATCACGTATCCGAAACATAAAACTCTATTAGAGCAGTGGTTAATAAAACCCGTACGTACCTATCTTAATCTGGCTTTCGATATTTGAAAAATATTCACAACAATAAACAATAGTAAAGTAACTCGCACTAAAAGCCAAAAGACGGTGAAATTTGACATTTAAAAGACCTCACTCTACACCAGCACCCCTAGCGGCAAATTCAAATGCGATAGGCCCTGATTGGAATGGCTGTAATTTACAGAATTGACAGTCGTTACGGATAGTCAAGTCTGACAGCCAGTTTTATGTTTTTTTTTTTAATTATTGATGGAGTATCGAATTATCCAGTATTTAACTGTTTTGTGGAGGTCATATAGACAGTCACTGTATGTAAAATTCTGGTATCCAGCTGTATGCCGTTAGACTCGAAGTTAACCTCACCATATTTTTTATCGTGAGGAAAACTTCAAAGGGCACCTGGAATTTTGGGGCAAAGACAGGGCTTGTGGGATTTTCCCGGTGATAACCATCAGTACGAGGAATACCCGTAACCTCTTAAAAGACTACCCCAGAACTCCCTCTATTCAACGCAGGCCCACGCAGGGCACTCCTCGAGCGTGTGCTGTGCAGAATTCAGCAGCATTATTGCATGCTTGATCGATTTTTCATACTCTTTGCCTTTTGACTTGCCGTATTGAAGCAGCAATAAGGCTGCAGGTCGCCTCCACAGTGGCGGCAAGCCAACACCACCTTAGTTGAGAAAAGGCATGATGAAGCTCGATCCCTATTACAAAAGATTTGGTACAACTGTACCAAACACCTCAGCTAACTGGGTTTATAGGGACGCAAAACTTTTCTACAATAAAAAATCGAGTTGGAACTTCAATCCTTCGAAAATCCTGTCATACGTCAGTCCTTTTAATACAAGGTACCTTATGTACATAATGGCTTCCACCCTCCGAGGAAAGTAAGATAATCTAAACAAACCGATGGAACCCGAAGTAAAAAGATTCAAGTTACCAAGAAAATATAATAGGAAGGAAAGATAGGTGTGTTATAAATCTGTATTCAAATAACAAGAACGATTCTCGCGTATTGGGTTTCAGCGGTGTTTTCTTGTTAGTTTGTGGATAAGACTAGTTATTGATACCAAAATGTAGTGTTGTGAAGTTTTCCCGCTAGCGAACATGATTGGGTCCGGGCGTCGTGGTCGTGCCGTTTCGACCCGATTAGACTCGACCCGAAGAATAATACCAAATGTTTTACTACCAATTCAGTGCCATATGTACAGTCAGGCAAAGTTATACTTTATTCTAAATAACTTATTTATTTACCAAACATAGAATATTTAATATTTTGTTAAGATACATAATTTATCCTGGTATTCAGTGATTACGTTTAAAAAATGTAGCTTTATAAAGATAGCCTCTACCCCGCTTTAACCGGTTTTCTGGTTCTTACTTTTTATATTTCAGAAGTTGGTACCTAGGTGTTAACCTAATAATTATAATCACGTATAAAAACTGATCCAATCAATACTCTCACTTGCCACTAGCTATAAGATTGACATGATAATTAACAATAATCTGGGATTTATACTACAAAGTACAAAGCGAATACTATACTAAAAAAGGATAAGTACTTACTTGTTTAATTATTGATGTATTTATCCAAACATTATTTAAATTTTACATTCTTCGTGGTGCAAGTGTTAAGTCAACACTTTTCTGCCTGACTATACATCGACGTTTTTACGCCTATCAAAACAGAATTATGCAGGTATTATTCTTCGGGTGATTCTAATCAGTTCGAGTGGGCACGGACCCACATGATTTTGAAAACAGTTTTGCTAATCGAACTCTGAAATCTAGTAAGTTTTGGTTTCCTCAGAAGACGTACCGCCAAACTTAAGCATTTATTTATAGTAATTAAACCATGTACAGGCAGTTTTGGATTGCCTGGGAGACGGTCAGTTACTTAATAACTAAAATACAATTGTAACACCCGTTCCAAAACGTAGGTCCTTATCGACAAAAACGATAGAAACTCCATGGACAATCTTTTAAATAAAGTTATTGCAAAATACTGTTTACATTTCTAGTTTTAACTTATGTAAGTAAGGTAGGGTTTATCAACGCAAAATTGTCACAAAATTAATCGCTACTTTCTTTTACAATATTTTTTTTTGTTAATTCACACTATTCTTAATTTAAATTTAATGAAAATTATTTTCTACTTTTTATTTTGGTTTTCTATTAAAGCGTGTTTTCTTTAATATAAACCCACACTTATTTATGTTGATTTTAATAAACTCCATAAAACCAGGCAAATCATAAGCTCTTGTAAAACGGTGGAATTCCACAGGATAAAAATAACGGCTTTTGAGCAATGTATATGCGTTGGTATTTAAAATAATTCCATTTACTCAGTGTTCGTAATAAGGCGGAAAAAAAGTAATTTGCCTTACCGAAAATTCTATGAAAATAATAATAGCTATTTACGGTCTTTATCTTGTAACACCTTTAAATTATGAGAAGAAAAATGTTTCGTTAAAGGTTATTCTTTGCTTTTGAAGGGATTTCATGTAGAAATGTTTTTTCTTTAATTGAACACAAGAGAAACAAGATTTTATTAACTCTTAGTTTTTATAAATTAACTTGGTAAGTAAGTATGTAAGGTCAAAAAGTCTTAAAAGAGAATTTTAATGTTCCACTTAACATATTATTATTTTCGAAAATTCTAACCAGAATCCTAAATCAATATAATAATCAAATAATAAAATATACATAATCAACTAAATATATATATTATCAAATTAACAAACAAACCAAATAAATTCTAACATTGAAATTGGACCACTTCGTCTGTACGTGAGTACCTCCTGAACTAGAATGCGTTGCTTTACTAAGTATAGATACAAAGCAATAATAGTTAAATTTAATCATTTGATAAATAGGAACATGGTACTCACATATTTACAACATTTGCTATTTATTCGCCAGTTGGCAAACCCGCGACTTATTCGCATACTAGACGAACCCGCAACTTTTTCGCATATGGCGATTTATTTGCCTGTAGGCAAGTCCTGCGAATTGTTGGCCTTTAGGCAAGCCCTTGACTTATTCGCACATAGACTTGTAAAAATTATCAAACAAACCAAATCAATTTTAACATTTAAATTTGACCAATTCATCTGTACGTGAGTACCTTCTAAAGTATAATGTTATAGGAAATAACCTATATCCAGTTATAGGTTCCAGGTTCTTATGAGTCTAGGTGCATACTCTTAAAGTTAATGTTGTATAATACTTCAAAAATTAAACCGACTTCCAAAAAAAAATTACAAAGCGAAAAATGATTTTCTTTTCCGAAGTCGGTGTCTTTGGTACCTATTGTTTATCTTTTGTTTTAGTAAGTCTGTTTAGTTTTTGTTAAAAAGGTTTTTATTTTTCACTTTTTAGTTTTAGTACTTACCTCAAATTTCCATGAAAATCATTTATAGCCAAAGTACATATCATGACGATTCCAATAAGCCCAAACACGACTAGGATACATAGGTTTATTTCGGATTTCCAGTACTTACCTTCCGTCTTCATCATCAGATCAGTTCGATGGTCCCAAACAAATATTTATAAGTATTTGCTTCATCATAGACGGTTAAATAATCAAGATATCTTATACCCGTGTTATTATTAAGGAGGCTTCCAGTGGCTATCTGCGGTCTTCTTCATCTATTCCACTTCATCAAATGATACTTTCTGGGTATTGCATTGTTAATGAAAATACCAAAATCGCTATATATATGCATGTCTATAATATTTGAGAAGTTCCCTCGATTTCCATGGGATCCTATCCTCAGATTCTGACTTGGTAACAATGGGACCACCTCGGGAGTATTTCCTTTCAAACACAAAAAGAATTTTCAAAATCGGTCCTCAATTGACGACAAAATCGGTTAACATAAATAAAAAAGAATGTGAAAAAATATACAGTCGAACATAGAACCTTCTCCTTTTTGGACAGTCGGTTAAAAAAAGCATCCCATCGGATTTGTGAATGCTGTTACATCATCATCACCTCAACCTAGCTTTTTTCTGTTGTTGAATACTGGGTTATGCCCCTGACTGATTTGCAGACCTTCTAGATTCTGACCTACAGCTGACAGAACAGGAAAAAATATTCTAGGGAAATGAGGGTATGCTTTTCATCTCTTGATCTCAGCGTGATGTTCATGCATGATGTCTTTGACATTAGGTTTGTCTCATGTAAGGACATACGTTAATCCTACTACTTATAAACATAAAAGTTTATGAAGCTGGATATATGGATGTTTGTTAGATGTCTCTTTCACGCCAAAACTACTGAACTGATGTACAGAAATATGGTTTTATACATCAGAATAACACATAGGCTATAATTTTAAAAGATATTAGGAGAAGCACTAATACAACGCGGGCGTAACTGCGGGAAAAAGCTAGTGTTAACAATGCGAAACTTTGGATGGATGTATGTTTGTTTGTTACTCAATCACGCCAGAACGGATTAACGGATCTGGATGAAATTTGGCACAGAGATAGATTATAGTTTGGAATAGCACACAGGCTTCTTTTTATCCCGATGTAATGTTCCCTTGGGATAAGAAGCAACTTCTCACGCGTTCGAAGCCGCTGGCAGAAACAAGTATCAAAATATATCTATATAATAAGTAATCCTACAAAATTACCACATTCTTCGGGGAACTGCCTAAAACTTTTGATAGATGGCGCTGTAAGCGTATTCTTAAAGGTCGGTGGTAAGTTTCCAAGTCACTACATCATGTTAATACTTGTAAACTATGTTTTGTTTTTGCTACACGCCTACTAATAGGATTATTACGGTAGCTAGCTATGTTTTGCGAAATTGGCCGCATTCAAAATACGGCAATAGTTCAGAATAAGCGTTTTCTATCAGCCAGCCAATATATAAAAACTGCTCGAGTCGCAAATATAATGCCTAAAATTTTGGCGTATTAGGCCACGTACCCTTATGCAAGCAGCTCGTATGCAAGTTGCATTACATTTTGGGTTACTGAGATATAATGTGATCAATCTGTCAATCGTGTCCCATAATGTAATGAGGAGTTCCGTTTTTGTGCTCACCAGTTGGCGCCACTGGCGCGTAAGGTCCTTAAATAAATCTGTTAAACGTTGTTATTACGCGCACGGAAGCAAAGTTTGAATAAAATCATCTTATGCCATAGAAGTGAGATTAAATATAAAATCGAGTATGCTGCAATTTCGCACATCCCCATTTTTTCGAAAAAAAGGAAAGTAATGATTTCCAAAACATAAGACTCTATTAAAACAGTGGTTGGTAAAACCTGTATCTTAATCTGCTATATATAGAAAATATTCACAACAATAAAATGGTACGTATATTATTAATTTCATAAATAAACTCGCGCTAAAAGACAATATCTATGAAATTAGATATTTTGAAGACCTCCTTTTACACCAGCGCCCCTAGCGTCAAATTCGAAAGCCATAGCCCTCATTGAACTTGCTTGCGAGTTGCAGGTAGAAAGGTGACCTTAGGTAAATTATGGGCAACATTATCATCCTCCTGTCCTTATCCATTTGGTTTCGGCGCAGTATATCTTCAGCATCCATACATATCCATCAAAATTTGTCAATATGTGGGTAAATTCGGGCTATATTTGTTAAAACGTAGGTACTTATTGTCTATGATAATTTTGCAATAATCTATATTGCACACTAATGAAGAGAAATTGGAACGCAAGGAATTAACATCTAGCGCAAATTAAAATTTAAAAAGTCTTCGGGTTAAAGCACACAAAATATTATGTTTGCCCCAAAATGAATCTTCGTTAAAAGTATACACAAAACAGTTTACGACAGCAAATCCATGAGATACAGTACATAAAACCTCTTTAGAAACAAATCTACGGTCCACCAGGTTCCCAAATAGGTCTTAATCGTTATAATCCGAAATGTCCTCATATAGGGACCGGCTTTTACTTGCCCTTACATGGACATTTTCATTGAAAACATTTTGTTATTAATCTTGAAAAGGCTTCTGTTTCAAGTGTACTTACGTCTATGACGAGTTAGGCCAAGGCTTATATAGTACTTTTCTCAAATAATGCGCGGAAATTAAAACTAAGTATTACCTGGAACTCATTTTGTCAAATACAATTACTTTTCAAAATCAATGACGAACAATATTGATCAATATTGAATCTCACGTTAGTGTTCATTTGTTTTTTTTTCAATAAAGAGCTTTCTTTTTGGAAGCCAGTTCGAAATTTAAATAAAACCTTTGATAAGTTACCTCCTTGTTTGCCATGTTTCGGAGTAAAAGATCGTTCAATTTTTAAATTACATGACAGATATGAGTTTACTATGTAATTTATTTGGCCGCTAAACGCAACAGATTATGGATTTTCATACAACTTTTGCCGGCCGCTGCTCGCATGTATTTGGCCAGTACAGCAATTTCGATTTATCTCGAAGAAGGTTGTCAAAATAATGCTCAAATTTCCAAGCATGTTTGAGAAAAGATCATTTCTCTTTTGTACAAAAACACTTTCCTCAAACATGCTTGGAAACTTGACTTTATTTTGACAATCTTCTTTTTTGATTTTGACAACCTTCTTTTTTGATTTTGACAACCTTCTTTTCTTTTACTTCGAAACAACGCAATCTAGGAGGTAACTTATCAAAGGTTTTATTTAAATTTCGAACTGGCTCGCAAATAGAAAGCTGTTGAAAAAAAAAAAACAAATGAATACTTTAACGCGGGCAAAATTAGTGTTGTTCGTTGTTCGTCACTTGTATTTGACAAAATGAGTTCTAGGTACCGCTTAGTTTTAATTTCCGCGCATTATTTGAGAAAAGTGCTACAGTAGCCTTGGCCACAACTAGGCATTGATTGACTTACGTACTCGTATGAGTATCTGCAATGCATCTTTGCCGCTGCAATAATACACTAGGTATACTGACAATTTGTTGGTACATAATAATGTGAATCCTTGTCTATATTTCGATGAGTAAGTGTTATTTTCAAAGTACACTTAGGAAAAAAGTGTTCTTTGAAAAGGATATTTAGGCACAATTCGATCGCAAGTATACAGGTAAAACGGTTATTATTCTGTATTCAAATAAGGTTATTATGCTCCTACGTGTGAGCACGTTTTGATCGACTATTTTTGTCTGGGCGGTAAGATTATTTTAGTAATAAATTATTTGGTTGATTTCTTTCTTGGTCTCCAAACTCAACTATTAAGCGTGTCGGTCGAAGGTCGTGGGTTAGGGTTTTCTACACAGACATAAAGGTAATTGGATGACGCGAAAGTACTTTACTTCGCATGACCAAAGGTACAATGCTTTTCCTTTGCCGCTGTTTCATTTAACGTTATCGGCAATCTAGAAAAATGCCTAATTAAAAATAAATACTGTGAAGGGGTAACTCAGGGAGCTCTAATAATAAGCAGAAATTACTTTTAACTTGTATTGAATCAACAACGTGCCTGCCTTCGGGCGGCTTTTACAGAAGTCCCAGCTAAACAAAAACTAGGTACACGCGTTCGATCTATTTCAAATATTCTGTATTCGATTTCCTTCCAAACTTATAAGTCGCCAGTATTAGGTGTCAGCGGCCGAACAGGTTGCTTGTCCTATGTGGAAAGCCTCTACAATACTTTATGAATAAAGACAGAGACAATGGAAACATTTCCTTTAATCGGTAAGTTTTGTTGTTAAATTGTGTGTGAAAAAGTGACACGCTTGGAAGGCCTTGCGTGATCTTGCTAGATTTATATCCGTGGTTTTCTAGGTCTGGTAAAGAGTTAATAGATATTTTCACTAAAACTTTTCAGTATCATCACGACGTCTAGATTTTTGTAGTTTACAGTGGCTTGTGCTGAGTAGTTAGTTTAGTTATACTAACGCAGAGATTAATAAACGTTAATAAACACGTAGTTATGCCACGTTGCTCTACTGGTCCCAACTGCTAAAGTTTATTATTAATATTATTACTTTGACATTTATTTACAAATATATCACGACATTCTCATTTAATACATGTCATTTAAATTTCAATTAACCTAGTTACATTACTATTTACTTCATGATTGTTGTGTTACATTATTAATTGCCATGGTGACGTTACCAAATAATGCACGAATTTAATTATTATTTATTACTAGCTGTCCCGCGCGGCTTCGCTCCCGTTAACTGACTAGCTACCCTACTCTACCTACCCTACATACATGAATGTTGCGTAACTATAACCACTTACGCAGCGCATGTAACGAAAGCTCTCAAAAAGGAAAATTTTTTGCCGCTTTTGCAACATTTTTCATTTATGCTCCGCTCCTATTGGTCATAGCGTGATGTTATATAGCCTATAACCTTCCACGATAAATGGACTATCTAACACAAAAATAATTTTTCAATTCCAACCAGTAGTTCCTGAGATTAGCGCGTTCAAACAAACAAACTCTTCAGCTTTATAATATTATATAGTCTAGCTATATGATATAGCTTTATGATATTTTAAATTTAATTCTTCTAGTGACATTATTGATAGCTTCATTTGTGATGTTGCACTGTTATTTGCCAAGTGGTTGCCCCACTTGGCAAATAACAGTGCAACATCACATTAACAGAACAAAATAGATTGTGATGTAAATTATAAATTATCTTTGCAAGTAAATGTGTGTTATCACGCGAGAGCAGTGTGGTAGCCCAGTGGTGTCGACCGCGACTTACAATTTTTAGGTCGTGGGTTCGAGCCCAGGCAGGTGCTTTACTGTGTAAATTATTTCATCACCACTGTTCTCAAAACGGTGAAGGAAAACATCGTGAGGGAACCGGCATGTCCTAGAACCAAAAATTCGAAGACATGGTGACATCCACCAACCCCCACTTGGCCCGCGTGGTGGATTACAGCCCATTCCCTCTCACAAAAAAGAAGTCCTGTGTCCCAGCAGTGGGAACATTAATATGCTGCTGATGATGAAATGTGTGTTATCCAGCTTGTGATTTGCATGCCTTAAGGTGTAATATGGTGGTACTGTGCTATATTCGAATTAACTATTAAAGACTTAGAAAGTAAACACGATCAAATTGATGTAATCTGTCTTACAGAAACGTTTATAAAAAAAGGTACAGAAAGTAATCTTACTATTGCAAACTATAGACTAGCAGCATCATATTCTAGAACAGATCAACGCAGAGGCGGTTCTTGCATTCTTGTAAGAAAACATCTTGATTTTAAGCCTATATTATTTAACCTTATAGACCCTATACCGTTTCACTTTGAATTCTGCTGTACGGAAATAGTTCAGCTCAAACTTTACATTGTTTGCATCTATAGAATACCTAACGCTAACGCAACTATTTTCTTACAAAATCTAAATGTCCTCTTAAAAAAGTTAACAAAAAAATCTAAGCACATCATATTATGTGGTGATTGGAATATTGATCTACTAAAACCAAACAACTATTTTACCAAGGAATTACAATCTACACTTAAAAACTACAATATTACTAACCATATAACTACACCGACAAGAAAAGGGGCTTGCTTAGATCTAATAAGTAGTAATATTTCTAATGTCACAGCTGATACACATTTTCTAGCGCTATCTGACCACGAAACCGGTCAAACCATCTCCTTTCAAATCACAAATTATAACAATGAGGGAAACCCTAAGCGATTCTGGTTTGAAAAACGTAGAGACTTCAGTACCGAGAACACAAATAAATTTATATCTTGCATGGAGGCCCTATCATTCAGCGATGTTTATGAGTGTATGGATGTTGATGAAGCTTTCAATCTTCTACATGATACTATAACATTGTTTTACAACCTATGCTTCCCTATCATAAATGTCAAAATAGCCAATAAACCTATTAAAACTAAATGGATGACTAAGGGTCTAAAAAAATCGTGTCAAAATAAAAGAACGCTCTATTTAAAGTACCTCAAATCATCAGAAAACAAACACTCTCATCTCAAGCAATACAACGTCTATAAAACTATTCTAAAAAAATGTACTCTTAAAGCTCATAAAATACAAAATACTAGATACATAGTTAAATCTAAAAATACTTGTAAAGCAGCTTGGAAAATAATAAAAACTAATTTTAATTATGATACTAATACTACAGATATAAAGCACATAAAAAATAATAATCTAGATTTGTATAAACCTGAAGATATAGCTAATAGTTTTAACAATTATTTCATTAATTTAACAAAAAGTCCTAATACTACTAACACTAATAACCTATTTCTTAAAAATATTCCGAATAACCCAAATACAATCTTCTTAAAACCAGTTGATGATTTAGAAATACACAAAATAATAAATTCGCTCAATAGCACTAACTCTACTGGATACGATAATATCGACACCAAAATAATTAAAAAATGTGCTAAAAGTTTATCTCGTCCACTAAGCCACGTATTAAATCTATCTTACTTTAATGGTAAATTCCCATCACGATTAAAATATTCTATTGTAAAACCAATTTACAAAAAGGGCGAAAGAACCGAAATGAATAACTACCGACCAATAACTTTAATTCCAATAATATCAAAAATATTTGAAAAATCATTATACAGTATTTTATATACCTAGCTTCTTTTTAAAACACAATATATTAAAATCCGAACAATTTGGTTTCAGAAAAAACTACTCTACAACTTTGGCCTGCTTCAATCTTGTTAAAATAATAACGGAGTATCTAGATAAAAAAATTCCAATTGTCGCTATCTTTCTTGATATGTCCAAAGCGTTTGACTTTGTGTCACACAAGATACTCTTAAATAAGCTAGACAAGTACGGCATAAGAGGCAATGCCCTCAATTGGATAGAGAGTTACCTCTCTGATCGATACCAATGTGTTGAAATTCCAAGTGTAACTGGCCACCACAAAACATCTTATCGTTCTGAATACATATTAAACGAACACGGTGTACCACAAGTTAGTATACTCGGACCGTTGTTGTTCCTAGTGTATATTAACGACTTACCAGACTCAACTAATTACAAATGCATCTTATATGCTGATGACACTACATTACTTATACACTCCCACAGTAAAAATACTTACGAAACAGATATTAACAACACTATAGATAACGTAACTACTTGGCTAAATAATAACAACTTAAATATAAATGTAAATAAAACAAATGTAATACACTTTCAAACTCATAACAGCACCCAAATTTCTCTTAATATTACTCAAAAAGGCAAAGCTATAGAAAAAGTAGAATCAACTAAATTCCTTGGTCTAGTAATTGATAAACATTGCAGCTGGAAACTACATATCGATAAGATCTGCTCTAAACTGGATAGTTATGTTTATGTACTAAACAGACTAAGACAAGTAGCTACTCCCAATGCTACACTATGTGCGTACCACGGTTATGTTTCCTCAGTTTTACGCTACGGAATAGTCATATGGGGGAATTCTGTGGATTTAATCCGAGCATTCAGAGCACAGAAAAAGTGTCTACGTGCAATATGTGGTGCTGACTACCTAGATAGCTGCTTACCCTTATTTAAAAAACAACGTATCCTGCCATTGCCCTGTCTCTACATATACGAAATTTCCATGTTTGTCTACAAAAACCCCGGCCTCTTTACTAGAAATATTAGTGTAACAAATAGAAATAGTAGATTTCCCAATAAATTATCCGTACCAAGCCAACGCACAACATTATATACTAAAAATTCATTCTGTATGGCTATCAGAATTTACAATAAACTTCCAAATGACCTAAAGAATCTTAACATAACGTCATTCAGAAGGAAATTATTTGATTTTCTGTTAAATAAATGTTATTATTCTACTAAAGAATTTCTCGATGACAATAACATTGTTATAGTATTAGATAGTACAATATAATTATAAGTAGATAATAAGCTTAATATTTGTACACCGATTCGGTAGAATGTATGATACCCTGAAAAACCATAAAACACCTATTGTAACCTACTACATTCTGACAAATAAACTTTTCTTTCTTTCTTTCTTTCTATATTTTTAACAACTTTATGTAATTACCCATATTGGCAAATAAATGATTATGAATTACGGCTGACCCAGGGACCAGGGACCAGGGGTCCTGGGTTCGATGCCCGGGATGGTCTTAGGTGTTATTGGGTTTTTCCATCTGGAATTTTTCAGTAGCATCCCGGAGTCGAGATTTGTGAACCGATGATGGTAATAGCCTCGTATCCTATTACATGGGACTGATAGATAACTGGTGAAATGTGGGTGTATTGTAGGTAAAAATCTGCTCAACCCATTGACGGTCCTGGGTTCGATGCCCGGGATGGTCTTAGGTGTTATTGGGTTTTTCCATCTGGAATTTTTCAGTAGCATCCCGGAGTCGAGATTTGTGAACCGTTGATGGTAATAGCCTCGTATCCTATTACATGGGACTGATAGATAACTGGTGAAATGTGGGTGTATTGTAGGTAAAAATCTGCTCAACCCATTGACGATACAGGCGTGATGTTTTGTTATGTTAGCACGCAGTTTGACATAGAAATGTCCCATCTCTATGTTGCCCATGCAGTTTGCCATAGACAGATATAATCTCATGTCCTAAGTCTAGTCGATCTTGATGGTCAGTTTTCTTGAGGCGTATATATTCCCCAATTTTAACGCGGTAGGTGTTGGCCGTGCGCCCGCTCGGAGCCAGTGTATCAATATTGGACCTCCTTTTGGACAGTTTTGTTTGCGAAATATTATTTGATTTACATAACCTATGTAAGATTTTTAATTAAGAAGAAATTTTAACCATCAATTTTTCTGAGTAAACATTCAAGTCGTTTTGGAGGAGTATGCAAAAGTAGCGAAAAATATCGTGTTGCTAATTATTTTTTTAAAGCAAAACTCTTACTTACCCGAAAAACCATGTTTCACATTCAGTTTTTTTTTCATCTCTTTCAACCTAGTCGTTACTAAGGAGTAAGCTTAAGTAAGTAACCGTCTTAAGTTATGCTTTTCTGTTTCTATCTTTTTTTTTCTGTCATTATTCAATCCATCTTTGAAATTTTGTAACATGTAATATTAAGTATCTTTATTTTTAAGTTTGAGTATAATGTTTTATATAGCTATATATTTATTTATTTAATTAAGGATCACCAACGAGTGCCACAATACAATATCATCTTACAAAATACAAGAAATTCATACAAGATATAATTTTCCTGCAATGCACACCCAATTACAGGCAACCACATCTTACACATTGCTGAGTATACACAGCTCTAGATAACTTATTATGAATATAAAGATAAATAATTTCCATGCGATACATGATATATATTTATATGAAAAAGATACAATAAAATTTAGTACTTACCAGAATTCCATGATTAAAAATAATGACTGTATAATTATATATATCGTTAATTAATAAAATGTCAACATTCAGAATTAGGCAAATTAACATGTCAAAATTTAAAATCAGACCAATTAAATATGTCAAGACTTAAACAGTACTCAAGTTAAGCATGTGAACATTTAAAACTACTGAACGTAAATTATTAATTAAACACTTAGAATTAGTCAAATTGAATCTGTTAAAATTATTTCAGTCAAATTGAACATGTCAACACTTGTAATCGAATTAAATATGTCAACACTTAAAACTAATCAAATTAAACATCATCAAATTCATACATGTCAAAATTTAAAATAAAAGAATACAATAGTTAAGATAAAATTAAAAAATAAATTATTCATAAAATGTCCTTCATTCAATCAAAAGAAATTAGAATCCCTATTAAAATGAAAATGAAATATAAAATAAAATATAAAATAAAATATAAAATAAAATATAAAATAAAATATAAAATAAAATAAAATATATACTGAATTAAAAAATTGTGTCGTTACAGAAAATTAAATATTAATTATGATTTAGAATGATAAATCAAAGGTCCCTCGCTTTAAAGTACTTATACAATTTCCCCTTAAAAGAGTTGAGAGTGTCGTGATTTATATCGACGTCAGCTTTGCGGCATATAGCGTTGTACAATTTGGTAGCCCTTGCAAGAGGCGAGTTGTCACCTAAGTTCGTTTTGCGCGAAGGTTGTCCGAATAATTTGTATGTATGGGACCGAGGTAGTCTACTAGGGACATTCAGAGAGATTTTCGACAGAAGGTCAGTATTTAGCTTTGATGTCATTACTTTATGAAGAAAACAAAGATCCAGTACTTTTCTACGATTTGTAAGGCTTTGAAATTTATAGTGATTAGCACGGTCATTGTAAGATCTGAGCATATATTTTTTATGTATTCATATTTATGATGTAGCAGTAAACCGTAGGCCACCTCCTGTTTTCTCACCAATAAGACCACCTTTGTACCCATAATATTAAGTTGCTGTATAATATATGTGTAATTTGTTTTTTTGGTGTACAATAAAGTATATTCTATTCTTTTCTATTCTAAAGGCCTATCAACTTGATAACATCGGTTATCTAGTAGCAACCAGGTTGTGAATATCAAATTACACTCGCTATATTCAGACACATTTGATTAAGCTTTATCATGCCGTATGCTCTTTGTTTTTGCTTTTCGAAACTCACAATAGAAAATCTCTTCAGTACTTATCCTTACTCCACTACTGACAGCACTGCGAAAACTGCTTAGAGGTCTCGTCGATGCGCATGTTTGTGTGAGTGTGTCATTTCGAGCGTTTGTAAGTAGTTTCCGTGGACTCTGTCCGCCCATCAAGTGACTCTAGGAAAGATGGCGGCACAGTGATGACGTCCTGCTGAGCACAGCGAGGCTCAGAGGAGACGCTTCACAGTCTCCCCAGGGATGTGCCCTAACAGGCGTTGCACAGAGTGGGTTCCGGGGTGGTCTTCTAAGAGGTAACGGTAACGTTCCATGTGCTGATGGTGATCACCGGGGTGGTTTTAGTGAGGTAAAAATCCTACACTCCCTGGGCTTTTCCCCAAAATTCCAGACGCCTTTTGAAAGTTTCCCCCGTAAACAAAAAAAAGGGAGTTGTCATACTGTTTGTCCATATTTATACTGTGTTATTGTTCTTCACTACAGATAGTACATTCGTCACAGAATTCACAGGTATCTTTCCGCTTCAAAAAATTTATATGCACAAACACATGAAAGCGTTTCATTGCATTTCATTCAGTATTTATCGTGATACGTTTGTTTTGCTATGACTCATGATATCTATGTGTTCCTACTTACCTACAAAACCCACGACTTCTTATTATGCCTCTGTGTCATCTAAGAATATTTTCTTGTTTCATAGTTTTCAGAGCGTGATTTTTTTGTAGTCGAGTTTTAGTTTTTAAACTTATTTTTTACCCCCGAAAAATATTTGGTATTTTAGAACGCAAGGGAATGTTATTTTTAAAGTAAAAGAGCTGAGAAACAAAATAAAAAAGAATAGAACAAAAGTAGAAAAATGTTTTAATTCTTTCTTAGAATTTTTTACTAAAGAAATGTTATTTGCTAGCTCTAGATATTTTTAACCGCCTTCCCAAAAAAGGAGGTGGTTCTATGTTCGACTTTATGGATGTTTTTTTATGTATGTTCATCGATTTCTCCGTCAATTGTAGACAGATTTTGAAAATTCTTTCTTTATTCTTTCTCGAAGTGGACCCATTGTCACCTAGTCAGACTCTGATGATGGGATTCCATGGAAATCGTGGGCACTCCTCAAATATTATAGTCATACAAATAGCGATTTTGGTATTTTCATCAGCAATGCAATCTTTTGTACTACGAAAATATCATTTAGTGAAGTGGAACTGATGAAGAAAACCACAGATGGCCACTGGAAGTCCTTAAAGACAAGTATGTCAAAGGTATAATATATATCTCGAATAGTTAACCGACTATGATGAAGCAAATACTTATAAATACATAGTACTGATGAAAATGGTACCATCGATATGATCTGATAATGAAGCTGGCAGATAGGCACTGAAACTTCGAAATAAAGCACTCTCACTCGTTTTTGGGCTTATTGGAATCGTCATGTATAATTTTCATGGAAATTTGAGGTACCAAAACTAAAAAGAGAATAATAATAAAAAAGTTAATTCAAAAAATCTAAAAACTCAACTACTTAAAAAGCAAACTAAAAAGACGTAAACAAGATGAAAATCATGCTGTGCAGTTTTGTATTTACAGCTTTTTAGTTCTTTTTTTTTAAATTAGGTACTCTTAAACATATTAGTGTTGTATATTTTTGAAATCACCTCAGGTTTGGATGAAAAAAAAAATGGTCCCCCACAATATGGCGCACAAAATCCGCCATTTTTCTATTATCCAATCATAATGCAGTCAGTGACACTCGCAGGGTTAAGACGAATCGATTGACGTAAGTGTCATAAAAATCGGTCAACGCGTTTGGGCTCTAGAACGCCACATAGGAACAAACATACATACATACGAGATATACATATAAATACTAGGAACAAACAAAAATTTGTAGTACCTACAACAAGGCTCAAGAAAACAGGTGGCTCGTTTAGATGTCAGGTTGTACGCTTTTATAATAAGCTTCCAAGCCATGTACAAGATATAAGTCTTAATAAATTCAAATCATTCATTAAACGTAAGTTGTGCCAGTAAGCGTTTTATACAATTAAAGATTACGTTGAGGACAAACAGGCTGATAGACTGATAAACACATTACCCTCCTTCGGCAGTCGGGTAAAAAACGCATATGCAGAAAGCTAAATTTTCATGTGCACTGTTGTGTTTTCGTCCTCAACTAGAAAAAAACTTTGACAGAGAAACCATACCAATAGCTTCCAATCCATATATTCATAAAATGTAGAATATCTGTACTGTAAGCAATAATTCTCTTTTATGTGACTTTTCACAAATATTTATGCGTTCTCTATAAGTTTTATGGTCGCCATGAAACATTATCAAGTTGTTCTTTATTGCTTCCTAAAGATTTGTCATAAATCGATGTTTTGCACTAGAAAGATTGTAGGATTTCGTGTATGTCGAGTATTCTTTGCACAAGGAGGTTGTATAGCATTGAGATGAAGGTCGAATATATTGGTGTGTTCTAAATGCAAACACCAAAATAGTAATTAAAAGAGCTTTTTATTCACTGTTTTCAAGGAATAAAATAAGCTTTTTAGAGGGGGAATGGTACAAATTAGATTATGCTGTGGTCTGTTTGACGTTCGCACGGAAAATAATGTTTTATTCTCTAAGTGAGAAAATATAAATATTTAGAATCCACTTACTTGGACCTTGTCAGTCAATGACAAAAGTTAGATGGTTTATTTATTTATTTATCACCAGCGACTGTTACAAAACAATAGCAACTTGGACACTTTGATTTTGTAGGTTAATTTTAATATTTCTACACCGGCAACGGTAGTGTATGTGAAACTGTTTAATATTAAGATCTTGTATGTACCATATACTCAGAAATAAATAAATCTTATCTTATCTTACACAAGACATTAAAATTATTACAAAATATAATTTTCCTGTAATGCACACCCAATCACAGGCAACCACAGTTTACACATTGCTGAATAAATACAGCTCTAGATAAAATATTAAGACACAATTGAATTTCGGCATTTCTCAATCTTATTTCAACACTCCTTTAGAAAAATAATATATCACGGGAATTAAACGCGATGATTTCGATTGTTTATTTACCTATTTCACACGACGTTCGATCGAAATCATCGCGTTAAATGGTCGAGATATATTGTTTTTCAATTATGAAACGCGAAAGTTTTAAAGTTAATACCCCTTTAGAAATCAATTTGAAAAGATTAGTCCGATATATTATACTCCAGAATAGTCAGGATTCAAGCTACTTTTAGAATTTTTATAAAAAATCTTTGGCAACAATGGCGGTCTTATCGCTGACAGCGATATCAACCAAACAACCAAAAATGAAAATGCGTCAAAATTGCTGTTACAGTTTGGCTGCGAAAACATAATAACAAGGCCAAACACATTGTCAAGGACTCTTTTTTAGAGATGGAGAAAATTATTGTAGATTGATTAAAAGTATTAACTAACCTATACATTATATATTAATTATATTTCATTCTCTCTGCACAATCTAGGGTCTAGTTCCGCCATTCCTACAAACTGACGCCATCCGGCAGGCGAAGACGCAGCATTTATATTGTTTTACGATGCGGCCCGTCACCGGTTCATGGCGTCACAATAACCGTATCCGAACCGCTTTGTAAACGCTCCGTTTTGTATTTAGAACAGCGATTCTGTTTTGTTGGATTTGTGAGCTCTCTTTTGTGTGATTTTTAATTTCGTAGACTAAACTTACAGCTGCCAATGACCTTATGTATCTAATACCTTCAAACGAGAAATTCTTGTATGTAAGTATATATAATCTGAATCTCGGAAACGGCTCCAACGATTTTCATGAAGTTTTGTATGCGGTGTCGGGATCGATAAATGGATCTATTTAGGTTTCATTTTTAGAAAATGTTGTTTTTATCTATTTTCACCCGAGCAGAGCCCGGTCGCCCAGGTTCTATTTTTAATGTTGCAAGCTCGGAGCATAGTGTTGTAGGTAAGGCTGAATCTTAGGTGATTCATCGAATCAATGTGACATTATGACTCCCCAATTTATTTTTTCTTAATGTTTTATGAATATAAACATAACATTTTTAAATATTACAGTGTTAATACACATACTACATGAACTTGTATTGTAATAAATAAGAAATCAGCAATAAAATAAATATGTAAATCGATAGAATGTAGTCTAGCATAAATGAGTAGAAATTAAATAGAGGCCGCTAGTTTCTTAACTATTTCACGGCGAAAAAATACTTTATAGATAGGTAAATAGTTCCATTTTCGATCTGCTTGGATTTTCGATCAACTTTCGATCGCTCAGGATACGAAACTATTTTTATGTAACAATAAAGTGGCAACACCCCAGATGTCAGTTTAGTCTACGAAGTTAAAAATCAGAGATTAGATTTAGTATAATACTAAACTAACTGTCACCTGCGGCTCTGCCCAAGTAGAATTAGTACTTCTAACTTTAAATATATCTAGTATGAACTCCTTTTACCTAAAGTTCAAACCTGATCGAATGCGAAAACCTATAATCGTGACAATCTAAGAAGTCCAAAGACGTTTCTCATTTTAAATACCGGGGTAATTTTGTATAAGCGTCTACGAAGAATCAAATTCATAATCCTAATTAATTACTATGTTACCCATACACAATCACAACGAGTATCATTCGTAAGCATCAAGTTTAACTTACATAACTTATTTTTATAGCTGTCAAAGCCGACTTCCTTAGATTGTCACGACTTTAATTTATTTTCTTTACATTTCATCAAGTTGATCCAATGGTATAAGTTTCTATATTCCAGTACCTACTGATTTATTTATTATAATGATTTTAAGAAAATTTTGGTTCAAGAGTGTGGAATAGTCTAGATGAGATGGCACTAACAAAAGATTTTCTGAAAATCAAAACCTACAGAAACCGAGTCCTTGAAATGTCTGATAGAACAAGAAAATAGCTATTTCAGACATAATTCATGGTAATTGTCCGTGTAATCGTGTTCAATTTCTAGTTACACACACAATTAAGCCGTTTTGAATTTGAAAGCAAGAGTAATGAATGAATCAACACGACGAACGCACATTTAATTAAATTATCTTACTTGAGCGACGAAACGAAAGTCTATGACCAGTGTGTGTTTCCAGTGATGACCTATGGCTCTGAGACGTGGTCGCTCACAATGGGAGGCCCATTGTGAGCGACACATCAGAAAGCTTACAGTCACCCAAAGAGCAATGAAGAGGGCTATGCTCGGAGTATCCTTGCGTGATCGAATCAGAAATATAGAGATCCGCAAGAGAACCAAGGTTACCGACATAGCCCGAAGAATTGCCAAACTGAAGTGGCAGTGGGCAGGGCACATTGCTCGCAGAGCGGATGGCCGATAGGGCAGAAAAGTTCTGGAGTGGCGATCGCGAACCGGAAGACTTTGCGTTGGAAGGCCAATCTGGTGAAGGTTGCGGTGATCCGCTATATGCGGGACGCACGGGCCGGTCAATGTGGCGATGCTTGGGGGAAGCCTATATCCAGCAGTCGACGTCTTTCGGGTGATATGACGATGATGATGATGACTTTATTGACTGATAGTTGATACGAGTATATTCCCATCACTAGTCTCAAACCTAATGTTGAAATCTACACTTCGATGTTTGTTTCTTGTTTGATGATCAACTCTAAAGATTTCCTGGACGGAACGGGATGACAAGTTCGTTTGATCCGTGCACCCGTGACGTATATCTTTCGTGTACATTTTGTATGAAACAAAATTTTCAATACTTACCGTTCCGTTCCGTCACTATTCCGTCCGGAATAAAACACGTTATGTAAATTTTGTATGAAACAATATTCCGTGGTCAATCTCAAAAGAGCCGTTTTTTTTTATTTATATAACTTCACCGCTAAAATATAATTAATCCAGATTCACAGCATAAGGTTAGCATGCATTAATTTCACATGCCTCAATTGAACGTCAGCCGTGGACAATACGACACACTGTGTTTAAAGGAGAATGGAAGAAAATAAAATTATTTGGCACAAACCAGAGGCACATAACAAATATGAACAAATAAACAAAAATAGTAAAATAAAACAACAACAAACAAAACTTGAGAGAAAACATGCCTCAAAACTGTGCCAAATAGGTCCAGTTCAGCAAAACGCCAGGCAACTGGTACATACTGCCCACCAGAGACTAAAGAGCAGTAACAGCCCTTTTGTGATTTTTCGTTTTATTAGTGATTCTGAAAGCGGGTTTCTTAAGCTTTCTATTGAATTAACTTACTTATTTCTAAGACTATTAGAATGGTTTTTATTTAACAGTTTTCACTTACTGCAAACGAAAAAAATTAACAATTTGGCGTGATTTCCCAACTAAAATACAGTATAAATTATACTGCAGATTAAATTTTAAGGTTTCATAACTAAAATGCAGTAAGCAATATAATTTTACAGTTCTTTAGATAGTTTTATATTTCTGGAAAAAAAATAAAAAAAAAATTAATACGCAGTAAAATTTACCGCCATACAAGCTATTTTTACTGCAAAATAAGAAAATACAATTTATTGTCACGAACTCCCAACTAAAATGCAGTAAAATCAAAGCTTGTCGCATTTTAGTTGTGAATACTTAACATTCTTTTATCATTATAAACTGACTAACACGCAGTAAAATACAGCATTACTGCAGATTAGTTTGGATAGCATAATGACACAGATATGATTATTCCTAGCTAAAGTGCAGTTAATGTTATATATGTTATATATGTTAATATTAAGAGAAAACTGTCAAAGGAGGTTGTGCATTCTGCGCAGGGTCCTTTATTAATTAGATGTTTTTTTTTATTTTTGATATGTAAATTTTACATAAGTGAGTTGAATTATTGTGATTAAATAATAAGAAATAAACGGTCTTTAAAATGTGAACTAGCTATTTTTCTTACTGCACTAGTAAATTGAACACTTTTTTCTTAAAAAACTAACTAAAATGCAGTATTTTTTTGACCTTACTGCATGTTAGTTGGGTTTCTTGACAAAATAACTGATCCAAACGCAGTAATAGGGCTTTTTGCTGCATTTTACTAAGTTTAAAATGGTATTTTTTACAAAAAAGGCTATGCAGTAATAGGCACCAAAAAGAATAAATGGCCATAATAAATTCAGTTATTAAGATATATTTTTTTTTATTGCTTTAACGTGTGAACCTATGCCTTTACAACCTTTCTGCATTCAAATTTTTTTGCTTATACTTTCTGTTGATTTTTTAAATTCAATTCTTAACTTTAAATGCGTTTTACTCGAAATCGTGATTTTGCTGTTACTGCACTTTAGTGTATGGTGGGCAGCATAGTTGCGTGACGCTGGTTTTTAACTGCAACTTGCGTCGACGTGGAAGCGGAAAGCTTCCGTAAGCGGAACCGCCAGTGGCACTTCATGTTCCAAAAAAAAAAAAAACTTAAAAAAATAATACAACCGACTTATCATTGAAAACACTACCTACAAAATGAAAAATAATTTCGAAAGTGGGTGTTCCAGTTTTTGTTTCTTCGTTTATTTTTGACTTCGTAGTGTTTTTATTTGGAAGTCGGTTAACAAGTAGGAGCAAGTTCTATAGTAAGGTGCTTTTAATGCCCATAGTTATGCCAGAATATACTCGAAAAATATAAAACTTGAAAATAATAAGCGGTGAAATACGAGTAAGAGTGTGCGTGTCCTATAGAGTGTATCGGCATGATGTTATGTTATGAAATGTCGTAAACAATAAACAGACATGCGATTGCAGATTGCCCGAGAGATTTGCCGTAATTTATTGAAGAGTTCTATTGTATGTCTCCGAAGTTCTTCATCAGATCTTCACCAAAATGAAGTACCATTTGAGAAGCACCAGATTTCAAATAAAAACAGAATAGTCAAAACCGGTTCACTTAGTAAAAAGTACTGAGGTAACATACATAAAAAAGAAATACAGTCGAATAGAGAACCTCCTCCTTTTTGAATTCGGTTAAAAATAAATATTTAACAAACTCGATTTGCTAGATAGGCCGTTTCTGTCATTCGACAGCCAAAATAAACATGAAATCCTATGGTGTATTTGATGTTCATTAAAACGTATTACTTGATCATATTTTGCCCCAAGCTATGCCTAATAAACGGCAAGGAAAATACACAGAACGTTTGACAAAATACAAGATCAGATATTTTAGAAACAAATACAGGGAAGTATCAAATAATTAGCTGCCCGTGTCGGCTTCGCTTGCGTTAATATAGATTTTGTCAATTAATTCTAGTTGTCGATCTACTTCTTCATGATTCTTATCGCCTGGTACGTCTATGTTACTCCCTTCCATTCCATAGGTGAAAGAATATTTAAAATCGGCTAAGTAGTTTTTGAGTTTATCCATTACAAACAAACTTACAAACAATCAAATCTTATTGTTATTATTTATTTATTTATGGTTAATTAAAACGATACAAAGACCAATTACAATAATTAACATAGAAATAGAATATAACAGTGTTGACAATAGTCTCACATATAATCTAAATTAAAAATTACAATACAATTACATGGCAGAGCGGAATGGCAATATTAAGCAATTCAAATATAACAATAATTATAATCGACATGGTACAGTGGAATAACAATATACATATAATCAATAATTCAAATATAATAAAACAATATTGACATGGGACAGTGGAATGGGAATATATAGTCAATAATTCAGATATATCTTAATAGTGCAGATGTACATAACATAACGCCTGTATTCTTCGGAGAGTTTTTTTTTTAATTTTAGCCTATACTGCCCCACTGCTGGGCAAAGGGCTCCCCCAAATCCTTCCAAATATTCTTTTCCTGAGCCACCTCCAACCAGCTTTTGCAGTGGGCATCGGCGTCCAGGTCGTCTCACGACCTCTTTCTGGGCTAGTCTCGGAGGCGCCGTCCATCATCAAGTACCCACCACCAACACCATCATTGAAGCTGAAAGACGTCCACTGCTGCATATAGGCCTCCCCCAGGCGTCGCCACATTGACCACATTGACCGTACATCTCGCATCCAGCGCCTTCCCGCAACTTTAATCAGGTCATCGGTCCACCTAGTGGGAGGCCTTCCAACGCATCGTCTTCCTATTCACGGTCGCCATTCCAGAACTTTTCGGTCCCATCGGCCATCCGTTCTGCGAGCAATGTGCCCTGCCCACTGCCATTTAAGTTTCGCAATTCTTCGGGCTATGTCGGTACCCAATTTGCAATCTGGCACCCAATTTGTGGAGACTATTGGCCAGCGGTCTCTGGTCATGCGACTAACGTGACCCACCCAATCTCATTTTAGCCTGGTTGATTTTAGTCCTACATCTTTTATCCCCGTTCTAGAGCGGTACGCTCAGAATGCCACGCTCCATTGCTGTTTGACAAACCCCCAGGCGGAACTTTTGTGACTCGGTCATTAACCAGGTCACCGTAGGCACAAATACGCCGGTAGATCGCCCTTCATTAGCGTCTTCATGGACCAGTAGCTTTTCCTTGAAAGGGTTAATCAGAGAATTTATCCACATTGCGCTAGTTAGGTATGTTTAAGTCCCATGTCATTGGGGCTGAACCGGGCACAAATCTAGAGTTCTGGCTGATAATAAGAAATTATAAATGCAAAAACCAATATATCTTTACCCGGGAATTGAACTCAGAACTTCATGCTCAGCATAACGCTTACGATCACTAGATCAACGAGGCAGTCTGGATTTATGGAAATATCAAATGTGCCTTTTAGACGATGGACATACAGACGGACACGTGAGTGAAGGCATTAGGGCTCCGTATACACCCTTCTGGTACGGAACCCTATTGCTGATTGCTGTCACTCACGTGTCCGTCTGTCCATCTGTCTATCCATCGTCTGTCACAAAATTTTGTACTGAATATTTTTTTATTGCCCATTGAGCTATGACATTTATTCTATAAAATGCGTATTCTCGTTAATGTCCTAACAAATACCAATATATCTCTACATTTGGTGCGGAACTCTAAATATGCGAAGCCCGATACGCACCTGGCCGGTATTTTTAGATAATTTTCATTCTGTACGAGAAGATCACTTTCTTGAATAGTTTTCACGTACAAGCAATGTCTTTTATGAGACCATTAAAGGTAACAATCGCCTTCAAAAGATAATAAAGGTATGAGTAATATATATAATTTTAGAATATGAATTTATAGAAGACTAGCTGTCCCACGCGACTTCGCTCCCGACAACTGGCTACCTACCTACCCTACATACATGAATGTTGCGTAACTTTGACCACTTACGCAGCGCACGCAACGAAAGCTCTCAAAAAGGAATATTTTTTTCCGTTTTTGCAACTTTTTTCATTTATGCTCCGCTCCTATTGGTCGTAGCGTTATGTTATTTAGCTTATAACCTTCCTCGATGAATGGACTATCTAACACAAAAATATTTTTTCAATTCCAACCAGCAGTTCCTGAGATTAGCGCGTTCAAACAAACAAACTCAGCTTTATAATATCATAAAAAGTATAGATTATATAACAAATTAGGCCATAGCTATTATTGAGCAATCATTGCCAACTTTCAAGGTTATTTCATAATTAATGAATTACGGGTATCATCTCAGTATTTAATAGGACTCCACTCTTAAAACGGTGAGAATCATAAATTCAAAATCATGTGTCATCGACAAAAACAACACTAAATTCACTAGATGGATCCTTGGTCCTTGATTGGCCTTTTCTCAGAGAGGAATACTGTGCCCCAGCAGTGGGAACGTTAGGTTTTTTTAAAGCAAAACTATTTGCTATACGAAAAAACCATGTTTAAAAAATAATGTACATGAAACAATAATAAATATATATTTCTATCAAACCTTTTAACCTAGGCGTTAGTAAGGAGTATGCTTTAGAAAGTTACCGTTTCACGGCATTAAAGCGGATGGAGGCCCTTAACAACTCTTGTATAGAGAAGGCTCCTCCACAATTTTACCAATGTCTGCTGTTTCAAAATATTCACCTCGTATTTTTTTATTTTTCCTATGTCATAAAGTCAAGGTAAAGACACATAACAGCATATGTTTCATAACCAAGTTGTTTACGATGTCTCGTTGAACTGCCATTCAAATAGTTATGGTCTTGTCTGATGTCTGAATTTATGTGTGCAGTAGGTAAACCCGTATTGTTTGTATGTTGGCCGTATAAACCTAGCTTTAGAGAGGATCCGAACTGGACTGGATTCGTCGCTGGCACAGTGCTGCGCTCAAGGCTGTATCCTTAGAAAATAGCACTGCTGGACCCTTTACAGAAGATATTGGAGCTTTGGTTTCGAAATTATAACAAAAACTTAAGAAAGACAAACATAAACAGATTTTATTTGAGTGTCTGACCTAATTAACGGTTTATTTCATCTATTCAAATAAATTCAATAGGTAATAATAAATCGTTTCTAATCTGTCGTGTCCGATAAAATTTCACTTCGACAAAACTAAAGAAGTTCTATACAAACATCTAACATTTTATTTACTTGTTTGTAAATTTCTTTTAGTGGATGATTTCCAAAAATCCTTAAACGTTTTGCTTACGCTTTTGTAGTTTCGTGTGTATAGTACACCAGCTCGACATTCAGTTTGAAAATTAACAGGAGCATGACGAAGGTCGATCGTATTAACAAAAATTCGCTCGAAGACATTCAAATTGCGAATTGCGACGTCGTACAATTTTATTGCATGTCTACCTAGGTGCTCTGATGTCAAACCACGGTGGTTGCGGGGACGAGATCAAGCGACGCATGGCTATAACCAGATCTGTCTGGTGTTCACCATATTCCTCTACGCAGCCGAGACCTGTACAATAAGGGGAAATTAGAGGAGAAAAGTAGACGCTCTGAATATGTGGTGCTGGAGGAAAATGTTTGGAGTGTCTTGGATTGAGTATCGTACCAACGTATCCATTCTCCAAGTACTCGGCATCAAGCAGCGTCTATCGGCTGCTGTCCAGGCTCGAATAATCCAGTTCTTTGGCCATGTGTCCCGACGAGGCAACGACTCTATTGAGCAGCTTGTGGTCCAAGGCAGATTGGAATGCGATGGACCGACCAGATAAAATCTGCAGTAGGCGGCCTATTGCATTAGTGCTCACGAATCACAGCCGCCAGAGCGGGGCGCCATCCCTCGCATCGTGAATACGTGAGACGAATCATGTCAGTCCGAAGACTCACTGCAACATGATGAACACGAATGCTCTGCCAAGAGCGTACCGACAGTGAAAAAGAGTGTGTAATACGACTAGTTGTAATACTGGAAATAACAAACGTTTATTTTATTTTATTACTTTTGCTTTAAGCTAGAGGTTTAAGCTGTTCATTATCTGTTAAAAAGTAAATGTTCCTCCATTTCTTACTAATATTTTCCTCAAAAGTAAACGGCAAAAGTTAAGTTTCTCATAATTATGAAAACATCTTAAAGAAATCAAGGCCAATGTCCCGAAATCCAAGGTCAACCAAAAGATATTTGCAAATTCTATTCTCTGTAATTCCGTGTAAGGTTCACCATTACACTGATTATGGCCTTGCGTGACAACCAAATAGCATCTCGAGCACTTTGAACAATCACATTAGGGATAATACGCCCCATTATTTAGTTTGACAATTCCATGGTATTTATTTTAGGGAAATTTCTTACAAGTACCGCAGAATACTCAGCCGGATAACTAAATTTTAAGTTGCCGTTAAGAAATTTCAAGGTGTAGATAAATGTAAATACTTTTAGAATGTCGTAAGAAAAGTGTTTTTGTAAATTGTCAGTTCTCGGATGTATCAGATGAGTTCTGATACATTCGAGTTCTCTTCTCAAGTAGGTATTATGGGGTTAAGTTTCCATCTATAGCAGGGGTCACCAAATGCCGGACCGCGGTCCGCATCCGGTCCGCTGATCTGTTTTGTGTGGACCTTAAGTAAACAGTACAGTATATTTACTTGAGTACGAAATCTATACTAATATTATAAATCTGAAGAGTTTGTTTGTTTGTTTGTTTGAACGCGCTAATCTCAGGAACTACTGGTTGGAATTGAAAAATTCCTTTTGTGTTGGATAGTACATTTATCGAGGAAGGTTATAGGCTATATAACATCACGCTACGACCAATAAGAGCGGAGCATAAAGGATAAATGTTGCAAAAACGGGAAAAAATGCGCTGTGTAAGCGGTTAAGGTTACGCAACATTCATGAAGGTAGCCAGTTGACGGGAGCGAAGCCGCGTGGGACAGCTAGTTTAACAATAAAATTCATACCGCGCTTTGTCTTCACTGCCGTCGATTCGACAACGGACGAACGCTGTGCGCGAGGTCGTCAGTTGTCGATGGGGAAGAAACTTATCGATGAAAATATTCAAGATTTAATGACAATAACTTGCACAAAATTTAGTCGGACGGATAGAGTCAAAAAATTACAATTTCACATTTATATTCGAAACAATTTTAACAAAATAAATACACGTGCCGATAGAAAGGCCGTGGGTGGGTTAGTCGGCCTTTAAACCTTACGGACCGCGACAGTCATATTATTTTTAAGAAGCGGACCCAAATGAAAGTAATTGGTGACCCCCGATCTATAGCATGTCAGAAAATTCACTAATTTTACAAATTTTCTAAGGAGGACCACCACAATCGTATATCTGTCGATTGAATTCCGAAAATCTAAATATTCATAACGACTGTAATGATTTTTTATGTACATAACATAGGATCAAGTCTGTAACCCCGAAAGGTTAGGCTGATATGCACATTTCGCCATTTATGTTTTATTTTTTTATTTAACTATGCTAATGCCATTCATAAAATGTTTATATTGCCGTGCTCCGATGAAGGGACGTCCACAGCTCTCTCTCTCTAGATGTATAAAGCTACCCTTTACATAAGTGCCACTCTTTACACGTTGTCCTGAAACCATCAAAAGAACATAAACATCCCATTTGATTTATTTCAGTAGGCTTCCATAAAAATCGTATAAAATTAGCCCTCACGGATGACCGCTAAGACAAAGTGCCGTAAGTCTTTATTTCAATGACTTTTATATCATATTAGCGTCACCCTATAGTGTTGTAAAGAAAGTAATCTTTACCTATTCTCTTGAGGGCTGAGAAGTATTACATTTTAATAATTTAGAGGCTTTAGTGGTTTAGTTATTTTGAGTTAGGAGTCTGTAAGGAAACGTTGAGCCAGGTCTCTGTGGGCTAGCAGGTAAAAAATTGCGCTGATAATATTTTTGACTTCTGTGGCATTGAACTAAAACAAAGGGCGGTTACGCACTACACGTCCGTGTCCGTGATCCGTATCCGTGATTCGAGTTCCGAGTTCAAAATGTTCTGAATTATGACAGATTGTGACGGATAGAGTTTGGATGTAGTACGTAAGCTGGCCCTACAAGAACTACTGCTACTTCGGGACGGAAATTTCACGAACACGGATCAGATGTAGTGCGTAACCGCCCTTTGCCTTAAAAATAAAGGTAGTAGACACAGTAGTAGTACATGGTCTAACATATATAATAAAGGATTTATAGTACTAAGACTGGCAACTGGTTTCTAAATTGAAAATTTTCAGTTAAGAACGCGTTAAATCCTACTTTATTTAATGTCACAGTTTTCCAGGTTTCTAATCTGAAAACCTTTTTGACAAATACTTCCATTGCAATATACAGCAAAATTTAAACAACTCACAATAAAGTTTAAACCAACTGATAAAGCGAACTATATGTTTGGCCATATACCAGAACACATGCAAGCATGGGATTAATCTCAACTTAATGTTCCACTACCTTCGATTTGGAAAAACCTTGGTCGGCTGTATTACGCCGTAGACCGTCTAAATGCCGGATTCTTTGCCAAAACAACTGTAGGTCAATGTAACCAACATGACGCAGACATTTTACGAATAAAACAATTCCACTTAGTAAGGATGTTAGCCACTGTGTCTGAGCTCTGCAGTAGTTCAATGCCATCTTGCTTTTCTGGATGTGTGGAGCTTTCATTGAATGCCAAAATTATTTTGGTGAATGTTTCCAAACGTACCTATTATGTACCTCGCTACCTGCACCTGTAGCCAAGTTGACAATCTACAATCGATAACGCTAGTAGAAAACGAATCAATGTATGGCAATGACACATCTGGACGTTAAGTCATGTGGTCAAACCTTACAAATAGAAGGCGTTAACTATTGAAGAACTGGCTAGGGGGGCTGGTTTTGAAACTAATAACCATTATCTCATACTTCGTTCAATATGACTGTAAATGTAGCTAGCCGCTAGTTTAATCGGTTGAATACCGTATTTACAGAAATGATAAAAAAGCAATTGTCTCGCGTGGATCCACGTTTCGTGCACTCAAGGGCTTAAGCACGGTAGAACGCTGCTAGCTTATTATGGTTTTATTTATGGTTTTACCAGCTCAAGTTATCAGCTTGTTACAGCAAGTTAATAAAAGATTATTGCCTGATACTATGACAGTTATTTTTAAATCTTGGTTATAAACTGAACCCAAATGATAAATTCTAGTTTAATATTGTCCATCAAGCGATGTGCGTGTGTCTGAAACACTTCCATCAATGCTCTCAATAGAACACTTGATAAATCAACCCAAACTAGAATTATTATACTCTTGACAAGCCAAATAGCTTCCCACCCACACGATCCCACCTTCCATAACTACGACAAAAATCCTTCTAGAATTGTTTTCAACTATTTTCCCAACATAACTTACTGTTAACGTCCTTGCATGGCGAGTCAGACGTCCACCCACTGCGGCGCCTGGCTGTCTACTGTGCCGACCTTGTGGCGGTATCATAGATTAATAGTGTAGAAGTGATTAGGTCATGTTCTTCTGTTAATCATGGGAACTTGATATGGCTGATTGATTAAGAGGATTCTGTGAAGGATTGTAAGGAAATTCTTTCTTATGTTTTTAGGGTTCCGTACCCAAAGGGTGAAAACGGGACCCTATTACTAAGACTCCACGATCCGTCTGTCAGTCTGTCTGTCCGTCTGTCACCAGGCTGTATCTCATGAACCGTGATAGCTAGACAGTTGAAATTTTCACAGATGATGTATTTATGTTGCCGCTATAACAACAAATAAAATAGATATTTAAGTATTCCATAGAAAAAACGTGATATTTTCGCCGTTTTTGCGATAATGGTACGGAACCCTTCGTGCGCGAGTCCGACTCTCAGTCCGAAATCTTTTGTACGGTTGCTGAGATTACCAATAGATTCTTTTCTCCAAAAATGAAAATAACGTTGCCGGAGACGCTTCAAAATAGTTTCAATACACAGAATGTTCTTATGTCAACACATAGAATGCTCACATTTTCTTCTGAAAAATGATTTTTTCTCATCAACTAACCAATGTTCACTTGAAAACATGATTTTCAGACGGTTTGCTATGGATATTTTTGCATCATTTGTAATGTTCCGAAATGGTCTCCTGGATGATATGTAACGCTACTGGTGACTGAAAATTGTAATCTAAAATCTTTTATTCAAGTACATTCTAAAAAATCAGACAGATTGCTATGAAACATCTCAGAGATTTTTTGATTATGAAATTTAAAAAATGCTATCAGGTCAGACTTGACGCAGAATATTTCTGGAATCAGAATAACCGGTCGATTATATCCGGTAATGGTAGTAAAACAATAAAGCAAAAATTTTGATCATGAGCGCTCGCACTATGAGGCTTTAAACAAAGTATCATTCTAGGTATTAAAGATGGCGATAATCGAAATGCCAAAATCACCTCGTGAAATTTCGTTAGTGCCTGACATCCCCATACATTTTTGACATTTATTTAATCGCTATCGCAGCGCTTTTAGTCGATAGCATGTCACTTGTCTAGGGCTTTTGTTATCTGTAATTGTTTCAAGGAGCAAATACCTATGTTGGATTCACTTTTGATCTTTTGATTAAATAGTTTCTTACTAGTGACTTTTTTGTTTAATCTCATTTTTTTTAGTCTGTGATTGGTTGAACAAAAAGTTCATTTGAATCGGTTTAAGTTGCTATTTTTCATTTGGACTTTGTATGCATGATCTTTTCAAAATATCTTAGAAACAGCTTCTAGTTGAAGTCAATGCAGCTCAACAAATTATTTGACAAGCTTTTTATTAAATTGCAATGTATGTATGTGGAGTTTCCTTGCGTGATCACGTCAGATATGAGGATAACCGCAGCAGAACCAAAGTTACTGACATAGCCCGAAGAATTGCTAAAATTAAGAGGCAGAGGGCAGGGCACATTGCTCGCAGAACGGATGGCCAATGGAGCCGAAAAGTTCTGGAATGGCGACCGCAAACCAGAAGACGATATGTTGGAAGGCCTCCCACAAGGTGGACCGATGACCTGGTTAAGGTTGCGGGAAGGCGCTGGATGCGAGACGCACGGGATCGGTCAATGTGGCGACGCCTGGGGGAGGCCTATGTCCAGCAGAGGACGTCTTTCGGCTGAAATGATGAATGATGTATGTATGTCCGGGTCAAATCTTGCAACTGAATTGTAAAGCAGTTATCTTCAACCGATTAAGATGAAATTTTCAATACACGTTTGGTTTTGATGACAGTGCACGGTAAGCTAAAAAGATTGGTTAAAAAAGTTTTTGTGAATAAGAAAAAAATATTACAAAAAGCGACTACCCATCTAACAATTACCTAGTTACTGGATAACACGTCATCCTCTGGCAAAACTGTTTGGTGAAATAATATATTCGCATCCAAAATAGATATAGTTCAGTAGTATCATGCATATTTCAATACCTATATGGGGGTTGGAATTCAGAATTTTTCAGTTGCCACTCGCCAATCATAGCCCTGTGGGCTTATTTCATATGCCGAGTTTTTACTCATGCTCGTAAATGATCTCGTAAGTCAATTTATATACAAAAAAATGGTTTCTACTTACTGTCACCAGATGGCGCTTATCCAGTTTCAATGCAAATTGATGTTTACGTTAACGCGATCCAGCGTGAGCCAAAACTCACACGAACTCCACTGTTGTGTTTTCACTATGGGGTGCTGCTATCCCTTATGTAATAATGACCTATTAACAGGTATTGGGCTTATCATTAATTACATATCAGACAAAAGTACGAGGATTAACAGAACCACTAATCTACTTACAATACTCGCTTCAATGAATTTGACACAAGGTTTTGTAAAGTTTGTACAATGTATAGACTTTCTGGATAATCTGCTGTTAAAATAATTATAGCATCTGATATTTACTGGTAATAAAGTAAAGTTTAATTCTGAGTATGTATGTTTGGAAGTTTGTGAAATCAATCACGCATTACCGGCTGAATTTTGGAACCCGAGTAACCATGGCCTAGATTGACAAAGGACACTACTTTTTTATCTCGGTAGCAGGTTCCCTTGGGATAAAATCGACATTCACGCTGGTGAAGCTACTATCAAACGCCAGTAAACATAATCTTTAAATAAGATACCTACAACAATTGCTTTTGTTATTCAACTTGTTCGTAATAGTATATTTTCAAGTATTCGTTTATTTATTCCTTTCCACGAGCACGCAAGCTCGAGGAGGTATGTATTATAGGTTAATACAATTTTTCTTCAGCTATGTCTAGGAAACGTAGATAAGCATAGCCATTTGTAAAGAATACAGTTAATAAATAGTATGTTTCAAAAAATACATTGACAATTACCTAACAGTTTTGTTACATAGAATTGGGAGGACCTATACCAATATTTTGCATTTTCTGCCTTTGACTAAACATAAAATTGCCATAGAATTTTCAAAATCAAAGGCAAAGTCAAAAATATTTATTTCAACAAGGCCACTAAGCACCACTTTTGAACGTCAACAATCTTCTTCTTCCTGCCCTTTTCCCATGTTACTTGAGGTCGGCGCAACACGTTTTCTTCTTCCATACCATCCTGTCCCCCGTCACGCTATCACTGACTCCCTTTTCTTTTATATCACTCCTCACACAGTCCATCCATCTTTTCTTTGGCCGTCCCCTCCCTCTCCATCCATCCACATTTATATTCATAACTCTTTTAGTAACATGCGTTTCATCCCTCCTCATCATATGACCATACCAGGACAAACGGTTTCCTTTCAACTTTTCTGTCACTGGCGCCACTTTCAAACTTCCTCTAATATACTCATTTCTCACTTTATCCATTCTCGTCACTCCACACATCCATCTCAACATTCTCATCTCTGCTACATGCAATCTATTTTCATCCATCTTTTTCACAGCCCAACATTCTGATCCATACAGTACGACAGGTCTAATCACGGACTTGTAGATTTTCCCCTTTAACTTTTGAACGTCAACAATAAATATTTAAAAGTATAAATAATAGATTCTACCATCCATTCGGAAAGGTAGCTTGTTATGGAGAAGAACATACAAGACGCGAAGAACGCCATTCCATTTAAAAAACATTTCAATGAATATTTTAACAAGTTCTTAGTAATTTCCATGATATTCAAGCAAACAAAGAAAGGGAAAAAGGAAGGGTGTTAAAATTTTTTTAAGAACAATTAAAAAACAATAGCTAAAATCATCAACATCATCATCAATCATCTGTAAATGCTTTATGTACGAAGGCTTTATATATATAGATAGTTACTATAAAATGTCTTCCTACTAAATGAATTTTATATTTTTTCATCTCAAATACAGCATTGAGAGTAGTGGTGGCCCAGTGGTATCGGCCGCGACTTACAAGTTGTTGGTCGTGGGTTCGAGCCCAGGCAGGCGCCTTACTTTGAGTAAATTATTTCATCGCCACTGCTCTCAAAACGGTGAAGGAAAACATCGTGAGGAAACCGGCATGTTCTAGAACCAAAAATTCGAAGACATGTGACCCCCACTAGACCGCACTGGGCCCGCTTGGTGTATTACGGCCTATTCCCTATCACAGAGAGGAGGCCTATGTCCCAGCGGTGGGAACATTAATAGGCTGATGATGTGTTGTGTGATGTGATGATATGATCTCAAATATTTAATAGTAGACGGTCATATAATGGGGGTTATTAAAACACGAATGTGGGTTTATCACGAGTGTTTTAATACATACTTATATGCCGTCGCATATACTATTTTATCTTCACTCATACAGTTTAAATAAAACAAAAGTTAGAATGGAAAAATATGGTGTATGGCGAGGAATTTAGATTCTCATTGCGCATGACTGCGCAGTGCGCGCATCCATAGACAATGACACAATTTTTCTACAATAAGTCAATGAGCCTATACGCGGCAATACAATAAAACGTAAAAGTGTGCGATAAAAATTAAAAAGTTATTTTATGGTGCAGTTGTTTGAAAATCGAAGGAATATGTTGCAATGCAATGGGTTTTTTATTTAATTTTACCTATCCACGAAAAACAAATACTGTACAATATTTTTTGAATTCGTATTTGGAACACATATTATAAAAGATATTTTTAGCGCATATACCTAAACAAAGACGCTAATGAAAGCCTGTATCTATTAAAACCTCATTTTACGAACTATATGAATTCGTTGACTTCAATAGTCAGAATCCTTCCTTTTTTTCTCACCTCTCCCTGAAGTCCAGTATGCAGCCAGTCCTGTGCAAAGAAGGCGTTACCTAGCAAACATTGTTTTTAATCTATTTGTCCATCTGTCGGTAGAATTACATGAAAGGTAGAATGTTTTCGTTATACATTGCAGGGTCAAGACCGAAACTTAAATAATTACCTATATAGAACAGCCCAGTAGCAAAGACAAAAGAACTTATTATACCTACATAACGGATTATTTGTAAATTGTAGTCATGATTAAACACAGCCGATTTTTCAGATCCCGTATTTATTGTTTTGTATTCGTTTTACAAAAAAAGTAAAAGTTTTGCCAAGTACCACGTACTTAAGGGCCTTCCACCGCTTTAGTGACGTAAAACGGTTACTTTCTAAAGCATAGTCCTTAGGAACGACTAAGATAAAAGATTTGAAAAAAATATAATTGGGAATATATACGCCTTAAACTTAATGATATGTGAGGTACCTACGATATGTGCTTAAACTCCTGCGTAACGTTAAATAAAGACATGATGCCATAGAATTGAATAGAATATATACTGATGTACAAATAAATTAGGCCACTCCTATTTTTATGATTTGTTCATTAATTACGGTCTATTTAGACTTTAATTACGGTATATTAAGACCTTAATTAATGAACAAATCATAAAAATAGGAGTGGGCTTATTTGTCCACCAGTTTAAATGATAAATGATTTTATTTCTGTAAGTTGCTTTGTACAAACATTTTTACATGTCGATCATCGGCGTTTCTTATCTGACTACTCTGAGAAGAAAGGCCGAAACAAACTCAGAGGTCACAGTCTCTTTTAAAATCCAGACAAAATCTTGGTTAGATCATGTGAAGACCATGTAGACTGAAGTCTGAAATGGTCTTTTGAGGAAAGAACCAGCCAGATTGAGTGGACCTTTCGAGTCAGTGCTCGCATTTGTGAATAACCGTGCAGCTCAACTCAGAATTTAAGGAGCTCAACGATTCGACGAACTGTTAGTTTTTTTTACACCAAAAAGTAGCACATCTCTTTACCAGAACTTAATACTATGGGTACAAATGCTAATGACATCCATGCAAACGTTAATTAAAAAGATATTTCATTCTGATCCGTAATCGACAAAAGGCATCCGCTTAGATTAAAAGCCGACTTCAACATAGGACAAGAAAAAAAAAACCGACATAAATATCTGTTTTAAACTACATGATTTATCTAGTAGTTAACAAGCTTCGATCGACAATTAATCGAAACACGTAATTATAATATGATTTCTTGCTTAAATAACCCGATTCAAAGGGTAAAATGCGCATAACTTATGAACGGCTGAACCGATTTTCATCAAACATAGCTAAGAATACCCACGATAAAATCACCTTTCAAAGAAAAAAAAACAAATCAAACTCAGTTCATCCGTTTAAGAGCTATGATGCCACAGACAGGTACACAAAACCCAAACTTATAATACCTCTTTTTTCCCGTCGGGGGTTAAAAATATTAGTCGGCTTTCCGATTAGAATTCAAACTAAGACACTATACTTCTTAATTTCTTTGCGTCTAAATTTAAAAAGACCAAAACTTGCAAATTAAGTGTAGTAATTGTATGTGCAGTAATAAGTGGTAATTTTTCACAATTTTCACATGTAAAATCCGTCTTTACGACGCCGACGTACGCAATTTGGAGTGACCCAATAAAGTTACACCGTAAATGTATACTGTAATGGCTAGTAGTAGACGCTGTATACTGAAACCATATAATTGTTCACGCGTTACTATGGTAGGTGTGTCAATTAATTAGAAAACTTATGTTTGCAAGCGGTTCTGCTGAGCTAAGGTTTAGGTTTTAAGATATTTATTTCCCATAAGAACTTAAATTAAATTAAATTAAAAATCTTTTATTTCAGACAAAGTCCATAGGATTAGTAACAATTTACTTAAAAAACTAGTGTTAGTAGGTACAGATATAAAACTAAAACTAAAAAATATAAAGCTGCACTTCAGCGTGGAGCTGCATCCACCTCTGCATCATCGGAGATTCCCACCGATCTGCGAACATACTGAGAATAGTGTTGGTACTGCCGCGAACACGCGTTATCAGAGAGGCACATCTTTTTCTAATAATGGCGGCGAAACCATCAATGTTTGTGTCCGCAAACATCCCTGACGCACTGCACTTATAAATAACATTTTAATTACAATGAAATACAGAGTTACTCCTAAATAATAATATAATATTTGCCTCTGGGCCGTTGGCGACGTTCAAGGTCCAAGGTCTTTTCGGATAATTCAACTTGTATATATATTAGATACAGAACAACTGTTTTCTTCAGGCCATTAGAACATTCCTTAATGGAATAAATCTTCTACATAGCCGACAAACATCACTTTGTTTTTACTTGATACAAATTGGTTTCCCCAAACAGAATAATGTGCTTATAAAATAGAATAATTTCAAAAAGAGCACAAAGACAAAGGCTACTGAACAACTCAAAAAGCAATCGGATAGTAACAAGGCTATTAAAGCCTTAAAATTCTTAATTAAAACTGTGATTTTACGGGCAACGGGAAATTACTCAAAAAATGTAAACTTAGGGCGCGGTCGCATTGAGAGTTATTGACCAGAAGCTAGGAGCTATGTATTTTGTAGTTTAAGAAGAGTTTGTATTTTAATCCCCAACGGAAAAAGTATAGTATAGTATGTGGCATCGTAGCTCCTAAACGGATGAACCGATTTTGACTTCGTTTTATTTTTTGAAAGGTAACTATCGAGAGAGTTCTTAGCTATATTTGATGAAATTCGGTTCAGCCGCGCGGCGTTTAACTGTTTGATTCGGGATGTTTTAACAAGATATCGTGTCATAATTATTACGTGTTCAATAGATAGTCGTTCGAAGCGTGTCTACTACTAGATAAATTATGTAGCATGAAATAAAAATGTGTCGAGGTTTTTTAAAATTTTACTTGTAATCTGCAAGGTTAGACAGAAATAGCAATATAATGTGTTTGAGATAACATTAGACATTTAAATAATCCCAATTCACAGCCCGTTCAACCGATTTTGACTTCTATTGCGTTGGTAATAGGCCAAATGGTAGCTGTTTTGGTAACAGGTTTATGCTTTTTATGCCTTCCTTATATTTACGGGATAGAACTTAAAATCGGTTGAACGGACTGTAAAAAGAGTTGGGTAAAAATTTCTAATATTATTTCATATGGAATATAGTTAATCTTAGTGTTATTGGGTTTTTCCATCTGATATTTCTCAGTAGCAGTTTGAAGTCTGGACTTGTGCCCGGTTGATGGCAATTAGCTTGCATCCTATTACTAAAGAATGAATCCCTTTTACTTGCAAGTCGCTGCTAACACTATCTATCACCGTGGTACGGAACCAAACGCAATCGATGTACTTACAAAAAATTATCAGTTTAACCAGACGAAAAACATTAGTTCCTTCTGCACGGTTTCTTTGTATGGGATGAGGCATCTATATGCTATATTATATTATCTGTGGTGTGGGTTAGGTACAGCTCTGGTCAACCCTTTAGTATATAATAGTTCACTAATCGTCTTCCTACCCTTATCCCATGTTACTTGGGGTCGGCGCAACACGTTTTCTTCTTCCATACCGTCCTGTCCTGTCGTAATGCTGTCACTGACTCACTTTTCTTTCATATCACTCCTCACATAGTCTTATCTTTTCTTTGGCCTTCTTCTCCCTCTCCATCCATCCACATTTACATACATAACCCCTTTAGTAACATGCGTTTCATCCCTCCTGATCACATGACCATACCAGGACAAACGGTTTCCTTTCTTTTTACTTTCTGTCACTGGCGCCAATTTCAAACTTCCTCTTATACACATTTATCCATTTTCGTCACTCCGCAAATCCATCTCAACATTCTCATCTCTGCTACATGCAATCTTTTATCATACATCTTTTTCACAGCCCATTCTGATCCATACAGTCAGGTCTAATCTCGGACTTGTACTTAGATTTTACCCTTTAAATCCATGGGTCGCAAGAAGTTCCAGTGACCTTTCATCATTTCATCCATCCTGAGTTGATCCGATGCATTAAGTCTGTTATAATAATTATAGCTTACAATGGAACCGCGTCCTTACTTCGCTTGGCATTCCGGATCTCTATCTATACGTACTTAGGTGACGCAGATCCTGATCAAAGCGAAATTCCGGTGTTGCGATACGTGGACGTGTAAACGGTAGTAAAACTGTTGGAATCTTTGCCATTTTGTAATTTTCAACACTGATTTATGGTGAAGATATCGTGAAGAAAAAATACGCCCGATTTCTGAATTAAGAATTCGAAGTTGAGTATTATTCATTTTGTACTTTAACTTGAAAAACTTGACAACATTTAGCGTAAAAGCACATTAGGTTTGCCATTCCCTTAGCTCAGAATAGGTCGGTTTAAAAATTGAGTCAAATGTATTAAGGTTTGTCCTAGTCGATCATTCTTCCATACAAACGTAGTCTGCCGATTACTCCACTGTTTGACGGTCTACGTTAAAAAAAACCAGCCAAGTGCGAGTCGGACTCAGGCACGTAGGGTTCCGTACCATTATCGCAAAAAACGGCAAAAAATCACGTTTTTTGTATGGGAGCCGAACTTAAATATTTATTTTATTCTGTTTTTGTTGTTATAGCGGCAAGAGAAATACATCATGTGTGAAATTTTCAACTGTCTAGCTGTCACGGTTAATGAGATAAAGCCTTGTGACAGACAGACGGACCGCGGAGTCTTAGTAATAGGGTCCTGTTTTTACCCTTTGGGTACGGAACCCTAAAAGTGATATCAATTTGTCTCATCATTATCTAGCCCTATATAATACAAAAACGTAAAATCAATATAATATATTTGAAAGTTATAAGCTTCGAAACATATTTCAACACTAATTTTAACGCATCTTTGGGCGCAAATAAATACCATAAGAAGAAGAAAAATTTCAAAACGGCCTCCATACAGGGATAGGTTAATAGTTCAACAATGCAAATAATTTTATTTTGAACAGATACATTAAGAAGTGTTTTCATGATATCCATACTGTCAAAGGTCTGTTTATAAAATTTGGCGCTGTGATTTTCATCCTAAATCATCATCCATTTTGTAAAAAATGTGTATTTATTATTGATTATTGTTTATATTAGATATTTTGACATTATTTTTGAAACAAGGTTTTTTCGTGTTACTAATAGTTTTGCTTTAAAAAAATTTAACAACACGATATTTTTCGCAATTTTTGTATACTTCTCCAAAACGACATGATATATTTACACAGAAAAATTGATGGCTGAAATTTCTTCATAACTGAAATAGCATATGTAAATTAAATAATAAGAGAAACCTCAAGGGCAAAGTCTCACACCATAAAACATAATGTAAACAATTTTGAAAAGAAATTACATGCATCACAACTCAATTCCAAAGATAAACATAATGTAATTTTGTAAGATAGAAAATTCAGAATTAGTTAGTACAGAGCTTACAGGAAACAAACAAACAACACACTTAATCAAAGCGTATATCTAAGATAAAGAAACACAGCCAAAGATACATAAAAAGACAATTATGAACGCAAACGTCGAGGTAAAAGACACATTGTATCAGAACTTTGCGATTGTTACACTCACAATTTTTTCCCGTGAGGGTAGAAACTACAAACGACACCTGCTGCTTATCCTTACACATTCATATATATCTGCAGTGCTATTCTATAAAACGTATCACCGTGATGACTTAGGTGACGTGACAGTTCACCTCACGATCACTTCACCCAAGTTTTCAGGATGATATTTGAACAGAATAGAGCGGTTACACGCATGCCGCTTGTGAGTACTTCGTACAAGCCCTTTCTATAAAAAGAAGGTACGTAAGGGTCGTACCAGGTGGTGTTCTATAGTATCTGCATAACCCAATGGGAAAAGGCGAGAGTTTATACACCTATGTGTTAAAATAGTCTCTGCAGTTGACCCTTACTTATCTATGACGGAAGCAGGCCAGTTCAAACAAACATCCTTAAATGAGTTCCCTTATTTCCAGTTTTCCACATCCACCGTCATGAGTTGCTCCCGGACCGTAGCGTTGCTGGCCGCGTTGTGGCTGGTGGTTGGCGCCACCTCCTCCCCTGTCAGACGGTCTCCAGATCTTGAAGCGAGGCGCAGAAGTGCTATCGACAGGAGTATGATCAGGTTCGTAATCATATCCGCGAGATGTTGCTCCTCTGCTGTTCTTTTCTGATTTATATTGTGGTAGGATCCAAGACAGTTGGATCGTGTCTACAGTACTCGTTGAGCTTCATTGACTGGGCGCTTTTCTGGTGTTTGCCCCTGTTGATTTTGGCTTGTTCCAAAAAAAAACCTTGTCGTGTATATGGATGGCAAAGAACGGTCATCAGAATAGTTGAGCGATTGATCGTCTATATGCCCAAGCTCATCTCATTGAACTTTGTACAAGAACATAATTTTATAGCAATACAATTTGTTTCTCATCTCTGAAACCAATTGTCCTTGTTATTAGTTGAATGTCATAAATATCAGTGTCAAACTTCTAGTTAGCAGCTTTTGAATCGATTCTAGATATAAAAAAATGTCCCTCATTTAGGAACTCCAAAATCTTGCCGCTATAACAACATCGTTTTCCTTTACCCCAACAGATTCGGCAGATCGTATCCCCAAGAACCTTCAGCAGCTGATCTCAGAGAAGCATTCCAGCGATCCACTCGGCGTGCCGACAGTTTCCTTCGCTTCGGTCGTTCCCAGCCCCTCACCATTTCCACCGATGACCTGGTATCTCTCCTTCGGGCATACGAAGAAGACTACGACACCCCCATGACCAAGAAGTCAGCCAGCTTCGTCCGCTTCGGACGGGACCCCAGCTTCATCCGCCTTGGACGTTCTGCAGAAGACGAGAAGACATACGAGCAGAACTCTGAGTTAGCCGTCAGTGGATACCCTCAGAGGAAAAGCCGAGCGAGGGATCACTTCATCAGGCTTGGCAGGGACAGCGAGGAAGTCAATGAGAACGAGTTTGATGAAACCGAAGAGAGCAGAAGGAAGAGGTCTGCTGAAGCGTGTCACGACTGCCAGTCGTAATCTCTTTGTTACCTTTACAATGCTGTGCGGACCGCTGTATGAGATTTTTAATTGTGTACTTAACAGGCAATGGATAGCAGTGTTCGAACAAATAATAGATTGATTTAAAAATTTGTATACTTGATTGTTTGCACGAGTTCTCGGTAGCGTTTTCAGCATTTAAATTGTAAACTGCTATCATAGATAAGCCTGTATTTTATTCTGTCAATTTTAAAACTGTAAATGTGAAGTAAGTGAGCAGTGTGTATCTCATGCTGCGGTTTTTCGTACTAAATTTCTTCTTCCTAAATATTTTCGACGGACTAAAGTTTTCTAATGAGGCTAAACTATGTGGTGCATTGATCTTTTAAAAAAATATAAAAAATGGAATAAGTATTTATAGGTTAAAATTTTAGAAAAAAAAAAACAGTTAAACATTTTAACAGTATTTTAAATAGAAAAATATTTATCTTGAAGCATAATACGCTTATAATCTCAAATATAGATATTTATAATTATTTTCTTGATATTATAGTTAGAACCATTAGCAGCTGTAAAGTGGGTCTCAAAATGTAAAATAATATTTTATGAAACATATAAATATATTTATAAATAAAAACTTCTTTTTACTTCCTCTTTATTTTATTTTTCAGATTTTTTTTCAAATGTAAATGAATAAATATAGTTTATTAAAAGTGTCAGCATCTGAAATATAGGCTGGGTGTCATTTCAATTTCGGATGCCCACACTTATTCATAGTAAAATTAAAATATTGAAAAATATGTAATTAAATGGTTAAATCGATGTTAAATAAAATAGTATGTATTGAATTGTTGCAATACTAAATAAAGCATTATTGTGTAATGATTGAAAATTCATTTCATATTTTATTTCAATAATAAAATGGAGTTTATCGATAGAGTTTTGATCACTTCAAAATAACCTTACCCCCTTTATTCAAAATACCGTTCAATTTGAAAGGTCCATAACATACTAATTATTTTTGAGGCAATGGCGTCAAAAATTATAAAAAAAAATGCTATACTTTTGATGTAAAATATAAGCTTTCTTGATAGGTTTGATATTGAGGCAAAAGAAAAATATCTAAAAGGTGCGTTATTAAAAAGCTTGCTTTCACAAAAGCATTTTTTTATATAAAGTTAAAGAGCCATATATAAAGTTTAAGAAACCTTGCAACTATGTTAGTAACAAAAAAAACAAAACAACAATTAACAGTGGATCACCGTTGCGACAACTCATGTGCAATGGCACAACAGTGACCCACGAAAACACAGTCTAGGCGACTTGAGATCATAATAGTAATCATTTGAATGGCAAACTTACAAAGAGTGAAAGTTCTCATGAACATGAATAACTTTTACCATAGGATCAGAACCAAATAAAAAAATCTGAAGATAACATTCAATTTATGTTCGCAATAATCGCCAAATTATAAGAGTACCTATAAGTAGTACGAAGCGAGCTCGGGGGCTTAGGGCAACCCGACACCAATAGGTCAGGTTTAATTATTTCAATCGTTTTTATCATATTGCCTACTCATATTGGGCATTTTTCAAATTGCCCAGGCATTATGTATAATGCCGTATTTTATACTGGGTCCATAATATATACAAGGATACCATCATCATCATCATAATTTTAGCCGAAAGACGTCCACTGCTGGACATAAGCCTACCAAGCCTACCAAGCGTCGCCAAACTGATCGGTCCTGTGCGTTTCGCATCCACCGGACTCCGATTAACCCAAAAATACTAATTCTATGGGTTCAGTTGAGTCCTTAATGCCTTCGTCAGTCATGAAATTCTATCCTCTGTCAAGTCAAGTCGCCTTTTTTAGCCTTGGCTCTAGGCACACTAATGCATAGATAGTTATAAGTAATCACTTAAAAAAAAAAGTCAAAATAACCTTACTTTGTTGACATTACTAAACCATTTGAATGGATTGGCCATTTTAGGAGTAAGATTACACAGAGAAGATAAAAATAGATTTTTAGATGATGAACATTTAACTACAGTTGTATATACTTATAAAAAACGGCCAAGTGCGAATCGGACTCGCGCACCGAGGGTTCCGTCCAAACAGCGACATTAACTAAAATAATTAGCTAACATTTCCGAAGTTGGTAAACAGTGGCAGCACTGTACATTGCTCTAACAAAAAGATAAACTGAATTTAGATTTGGTAAACTGTAGTCCCCATACATCGCCCCATAGGTCGTGGTCAGTTTACCAACTGCGAATAAGTTGATAATCGTTTTCTTTTTTGATGTAGGCCTGTTCTACAAATCTAAAGTTTTCAGATTGTTTCCTTTACTTGTGCTATAAGAAATTGCTTCTTGCCAAATTTAATGATTCTAGGTCAACAGGTAGTACCCTGTTGGTTTTGGTTCCCTTGCGATTCGTCAAATATGGGACATAAATGGCCGCATCTTTTGATTGCGTTGATTTAGAAGTTGGTTTTTTTCACAGCTCCAAGGGATTGCAGAAATATCACCTTGATATCTCCACGCGTTTTAGTGATAAAGGTCTCGACACATGGAAAGACAGTCAGACAACCAGGCAGACAACGTATTGATCCTATAAGGGTTCCTTTTGAGGAACGGAACCCTAAAAACACCTACCTATAGTTAAAAAGGAAAATCTTTTTCTTTTTTACATTTTCACGTACTTTCTAAAATAAATCTTTTTAAAATCTTACTAATATTATAAATGTGAAAGTTTGAATGGATGTAAATTTGTTACTCAATCAAGCCAGAACGGCTGAACAGATCTCGATGAAATTGGGCACGGAGATAGATTATAGTCTGAAATAGCACATAGGCTACTTTTTATCCCGGTGTTACATTGTGAAGAAACTTTTAAGGTAGGCGAAACCGCTGGCAGAAGTTAGTAGAACATCTAATATCTTTAAACGAGCAATTCTTGTATATATATATATATTTATAATCTGAATCTCGGCAATAGCTCCAAAGATTTTCATGAAATTTCGTATGCAGAGGGTTTCGGGGGCGATAAATCGATCTAGCTAGGTTTCATTTTTAGAAAACGTCATTTTCTCTATTATAACCCGAGCAGAGCTTGGTCGCGCAGGTACTAATAATTATCTGAACAGAATCACTCCAAGTAAAGATTCAACATTTAATTAAAATTACATTTTATTGCGTCTTAATGAAGGCAAATCTTAATGAGCGATTTGATATCTCAAGTGTTTTCATCAGACCCTAAAAATAATGAGTGAAAGCTATATCTTTCTTAAATTTGAGAGAATCTGTGTACCCAATTTGAAGATACGAAAATTACTCGCTGTTGAGAATTCATTGAAAAACTGCAGTTTACGGGTGCTTGATAATTTCTTAGATTTATTTGCAAACATTTTCGTTTGTCTTTTCATTAATACGGATTTAGAAATTAATCTCTCTTGCCTAGCCTTTTCCCTACTGTATTGGGGTCGGCTTCCAGTCTTACCGGATTCAACTGAGCACTAAGTGTTTTTCGTAGAGCGGCTGCCTATCTGACCTCCACAACCCAGAAACTGGGTAACACGATACCCTTTTGGCAAGACTGGTGTCAGATCTCAAGCTTCTGACTACCCGTAACGACTGTCAAAGATCTTGAAATGACAGCCAGGACCAACGGCTTAACGTGCTTGCCGAGACACGGAGGAAACTCGGTATGTTTAAAATGGTCACCCATCCACAGACCGACCTCGTCAAGCGTTGCTTAACCTTGAAGATCGATCCGTGCGGCTGTTATTACTTAGCCACGAGCTCCTCGATTTAGAAATTAATGTTGATTTAAAAACAACAATCGGGTTCCCTTTAGATTTGTGTGCCGTCATTTGAGTGAGATTCGGAGTCCAAATTCTTCTGAATACTTTACATACTTACTACCTTTGCAATGTCTGAGAAATACGAATTCATCTCACGTTCATCTTCTTTACATATAAAAGACGTGTGGAGTTTGACCAAGAAAGACATAATGAAGGATCTGCAAAACTGCAAAAATATTTTGACATACTTTCCTATTTTATTGATTCGACCATTTCTATCTAGTGCAGAATAAAAAATCATGTTTAGGCCAAACTCATGTATACCTACTTTCCTTTATTATAATCACCATCAAAAGCGTCTGGCCAAAAGCCGAGGATGTGTTTATTCATATAAATGACATATCAATCTTCTACAAAACCTGGCAAAAATTTATCGTAACGATCGAACAAGAGAGGTATTAACTGGTAACTGCATGTCATACGATAAGTATTTAGTTGACAGAAGCGCCAATTAAACCTTTCAAGTGAGACATAATACTGTAATATTTATTTTATGCACATTTTTTTAATTTATTTAAATGACATAACAATCTTCTAAAAGTAAAAACCAGGCAACAATTTAGCTTTACGATCGAACAAGATAGGTATAAACTGCTAACTGCACGCCATACGATATTTACTCGACAGAAGCGCCAATTAAACCTTTAAGTGAGACATAATACTGTTCTTTATGTTACTGCTGTCATACGACGCTTAGTTATTGCTTTTATGACTTGTTGCTGCTGTTTTGCTTTGTAAGATGAGATAGGGTTAACTTTGTACCGTGGCTATCCGCAAGATAAGGCGATATCACCATTTACCTGGCATATGCATGATTTAATGCCGCCTAATTCGTTTCATCACCGGACTACAAGACATAAGATGATACGCCGTCGTTGCTTGGTGAACATCCCACCCATAAGCACTAAATTTTTGAGCAACGAAGTTGCATGTGACTATTAAATCTACCACGCATGTGGCTTAAGATATCATACACGTAACTGGTAGAACATTGGAAATCACTAAACGTTTTGGGAATACTTTCATTATGCGTACAGCTAAGGAGTTGAAAGCCCTCCCGGAGTTTGTGTTTCCTGATACCTCCAACCCCCATATTTAAATCAACGAGTGAATAGGTTATTTCTAGGCCGTGCTTCTCTGTCAACCACATCATCGCTTACCATCAGGTGAGATAGTACTCAAATCGTCAATCATTATCAGCCTATCATGTTCCCACTGCTGGGAGTGAGAATGGGCCTTAATCCACCACGCGGGCCCAGTGCGGGTTGGTGAATGTCACATGGCTTCGAATATTTAGTTCTAGGACATGCCAGTTTCCTTCATCATTTTAAAAGCGTAAAACGCCTGCCTGGGTTCGAACTCAGACCTACGACACGTAAGTCAGGGCCATTACCACTGGGCCACCACTGCTCTTAAAGCCTAACTATTCCCAAAAATTAATAAACAGAAGTACACAAAATAACTGTGCACTTTGAGGTGTCAATGTCACTCTGATGTTCGTGTCTCGCTATTAGCGCACAAGGCGAACGCGGGGCGCCGCGGGGGTCGGCGGGAGTGGAGTTGTTTGACATTTCGGCGTTTGATTTTTTCGTTTTGTCCTGGTTATACTCGTATTGGCCATTTTACGCGGATGTGACGCATATTTTCCCTATTGGTATTCAAGTTTTTCTTATTTTTAAATGGATACTATTTAAACGAGCGAAAATAAATTTAAATTGAAGGTGTAAAAAATACTGAATATGGCTTACTGTAATACTAGGTGGGCGACAAAAAGTGGGCGAATACAAATGTTTAAAACAGCGACTTGAAAATAAAAGTTTGTAGACCGTGCCCCGCGGGGCTTCTTTTTCTGTCTGCAGGGCCATTTTTTTTTTTTTTTTTATCTCGCTGGGAAAAATGCATTACGCATACGCACCCATTGGGGGAATGGGGGGCTATGTGGGACTCCCCGGAGTGAGTCCGGTATACCCACTAAAATAACCCAGCGGCACTCCCGCATCGTCTTGAAGTGGAGGAGGACTGGGAAACTGGCAGAGCCTTTACGTCCAGTCCCCCGCCGACGACCGCCCGCCTTTACAGCGGGGCCTTCACGCCCCTCCCTCAGTGGAGGGGCCCGGGAACGACCGCGAGTGCTTGGCCGTTCCCGGCCATGCAATGCGAGCGAAGGCGCCCCCGCGCCTGTCGCCCGCTAGTCACCACCAGGAGGTGGGAGGAGACGATTAAACAACCGCCTTCTCCCACCCTTTCTTCGCCTGCGGTGCGGCGGCGCGAGAGGATCGTCCTCCCGCGCCCGCTCCGCCGCCTCCTTTTGCGACATCACGACCTCGCAAAAGGAGGCAACCGCCGCCCAGGCCTCCTCACTCCCCAGCATGGAGTAGACCACGCTGGGAAGTGAGAGGTCCTGTCCGATCACATCGATCAGGGCACGGCGCAGCTCAGCCCAAGCTGGGCACACCTCGAGGGTGTGCTGCGCCGTGACCTCTGCCGCGCCGAAGTGGTGGCACGCCGGGGTTTCCTCCCTCCGGATCCGGTGCAGGTGCGTTCCGAAACAACCATGTCCGGACAACACCTGCACCAAACGGAACGAGAGGAAACCATGTGGCCGCTCGAGCCAGCCCTGCAAGACTGGCCCGAGCGCGTCCAGCGTCCGGCGTCCAAAGGCGGCGGTGGCGAGGTCCTCCGCCCAATGGAGGACGATGGCGTCCCTTGCCTCCCGCCGCACGGCCTCCCGCTCTTCCATAGTGGGGCACTCGCCCAGCGTTCTACGCCGCACCTTCCACTCGTACACTCTGGCGAGCACCCATGCCTCCAACTCCCAGGGAGGGGTGCCGGCCAGAGCGCACGCCTCCGAGAAACCCACCAAGCGGTAGGCCCTCGCCACCCGCTGTGCAATGCCCCTTAGTGGCCTGCGGATGGCGGTTGCATTCTCCCTCCTCTGGAGGGAGTCCGCCCAGATGGGTGCCCCGTACAGGGCCATGCTCCTAAGGATGCCGGCATAAAGGCGCCGGCATCGTGCACTCGGCCCCCCGAGGTTGGGGAGGAGCCATGAGAGGATGTCCGCGGCTTTCAGCAGGCGCGTCGACAGCCCGCTAAAGTGCGGGCCGAAGCGCCACCTGCTGTCCAGCACTAGGCCCAGATATTTCATCTGGGCCTTCACCGCTATTCGGACGCCCTCCACGACGATGTGGGCATCTGGAGGGCAGCGCTGCCGAGGCCCGTGGAAGAACACGGCCTCGGTCTTGTTCAGCGCCACCCTCAATCCCAGGCGGCGGATCCTCTCTGCAACCAAGGATCCGCCCGCCGAGGCCAAACAGGCCGCCTCCCCAAATCTCCCGGGCAGTGAGGAGAGTGTCATCTGCGTAACAGATGACAATCGTGCCCTGGAGGAGGGCTCCTCGCAGGAGCCAGTCAAAACCGATGTTCCACAGGGGAGGGCCTAGAACCGACCCCTGCGGAACACCGGACTCCGCACCTGATTCTGGCCGTCTTGTCCACGAGGAGGACCTCTCGGTCCTCCAGGTAGCTGGCCAGGATTGCCCGCATATATTGGGGCACTCCGTGGTACCGGAGTGCCTCCAATATGGTCGAGTGAGGCACGGAGTTGAAGGCGTTGGCGATGTCAAACGACACCGCCCCGTGGGGGGTTCATCGTTGGTGGGGTGAAGTCGGCCCTGTGCGGAAACAGGGACCGGACCACCCCATCCAGCAACGCCGGCTCCAGGGTCTCCGTTAGTGGGGGGCCAAAGGGGCGCAGTTGGTTACGCGCCGCCTTATAATGGCCTCCCAAACGGATCCCTATCGAGGCCCTCGCCGAGTCCTTGGCGGCGCACATCGCCGACTTGAGGACCGTCCTTGTCTCTCGGTAAGAGGCGTAGAGGCGGTCCTCCCCGGCCTGAGATCGGGTAGTGCGCCGCCGACTCCGCGTGTAGGCTCGTCTGGCCGCCACGCACGCGGCCCGGAGCCCCGCCAGCTCCTCCGTCCACCAATAAACGGCGCGACGGGGAGGCGGACGGCGAGACCGAGGCATGCTGGCGTTGCACACCTCGGTCAGAGAGCCGCGGAGCTGGACCGCTGTGTCTGCAGGGCCTAAAGTAACCTAACATGAAGGAGATGACGGGAGCTAAGTTCGCTCGCTTTGCTCGCTCACTTCAGCACCCGTCATCCCCTTCGAACCTAACCTATCCGTGTCGAGGTGCCCTAAGTTTCCGAGCTCACTTCGCTCGCCTTTGGACTAATTCGTTAAAAGCACGAATACACGCGAACTCCCGCGCTGCACAGCGATGTCGCCTCGTCGGTTATTCTGCTATTTTTGAAAGAGTAATATGCTAAAATAGAACCGCTAATACAATTAAAGTATGTATCAATATTATTACCGCAGCTCACAAAAACCTCCTAAAAGATATTACTCAAACCGGATAAATAGTTACTTACTTAGTATAATCGTCGCCCATTCAGTATATTTTTCACCCGGTTAATAATTTCCCTTTTTAAATGGCTTACGGTATGCCTGGCACAATGAACTCTTTTTAACCGACTTCAAAAAAAGGAGGAGGTTAACAATTCGTCGGTATCTTTTTTTTTATGTATGTTCCCCGATTACTCAAAGACGCCTGGACCGATTTGGAAATTAATATTTTGTTTACTTCCAGTTGGTCCCATAGTCATCAGGTCAGGATCTGATGATGGGATCTTGGAGAAATCGAGGGAACTCCTCAAATATTATAGGCATACATATAGCGATTTTGGTATTTTCATCAACAATGCAATCATTTGCACTCAGAAAGTATCATTTGGTGAAGTAGAACTTTCTTTGCCGAAGTCGGTGTCGAAACACGGAAAACGTTAGGAACCAAAGACACCGACTTCGGAAAAGAAAGTTATTTATCTCTTTACAGTGTTTTGTTTGGAAGTCGGTTTGTTTTTTTGTTAAAAATCCTTTTTTTTATGTGTCTTGAGAAGGTGACTGATAAGGCCAGTAGCGGTGTGCCACCCATTCATCTTAATTTTCGTCGTCTAGCTCATATTGTCATAAATAACAATATCTATACCAGTATCAATTTTGCGTTGCCGTACCTATATTTTGATCCTAAACGTAATAATATTGTAAATATGAAAGTCTGTAGGTTGCCAGGTCAATAATGACGAAGGTCTAAATGCGGTCGGCGTCCGAGTTCTTAGTCATGCTCGATCGCGTTAACGTAAGCGATCTCTTATGTCAATTATTACATAAAAAGAAAAATTCTTCTTACTGTCACCAGACGGCGCTCATCCAGTTTCAATACAAAATTGACGTTTATATTAACGCGATCCAGCTTGAGACAAAACTTGCCACAACAATTTTCGATATTTCGATACAATCGATATTTAAGTTTTCGATGTTTCAAACATTGACATTTTAGCCGTAGGTGTTTTAATTTTCGACGTTCAAATATGTACCCATAATCAAATCAAAGTGTAGATGAAGAAAACCGTGATATGTTCGCTCATATAAACCGGACGCAGGAAGCTTGCCGACGACGTCATCGTCACTCAGACGTTCGGCGAACAAACGAAGCGAACGCGGGGCGCAGTCATTCCTGCGTCCGGCTTATACGTGCAAAAAATTTGGTTCTTTACTCATAATAAGCTTGAATATAAGCGAAAGGGGCATTTTAAACAGCTTCAGTTGAATATTAAATAAATAAAAATTAAATGCGATGGAACAAAAATCTCAGAGTCGACAAAAAACGTATGTCCGAAGGCTGTGAAGGCTTAATATTGTACATCATATGTAATCGTTAAATCGTTTTTTTTTAGGGCTTTAAAGTTCGGGTTTTTATTACTGAAAATATCGAAAATACTTGTTATTAACAAGTATTTTCGATATTTTCAGTAATAAAAACCGCAAAAAAATGTTTTAAAAATAGAATGACATGTTTACGTAGTAGCAAATAAAAATAGCAAAAAAATGTTTTAAAGTAATAAAAATAGCAAAAAAATGTTTTAAAAATAGAATGACATGTTTACGTAGTAGCAAATTACTATGATTACAGAATTTACAACGACTTAATACTATATCCTTTCGTTGTTCAAAGAACATACCTATAATTAGTATATCGATGTAGGCTGTGCATTTTTACAAGCTTATATTTAACTTTCAATGTATGTATGTAAGTGTGTTCGGATCAAATCTTGCAACTGAATTATAAAGCAGTTATACTCCACCGATCAAGATGAATTCCAAAATGGCGGACGGCCCAAGATGGCGGACTAGTTATTTTTTATGCGATGCCATGATATGGGTATCAAATTAAATGGTTTGCTGAGAAATATATTAAAAAAAGGTTGGTTTATAAAAATATTTTTAAATAAATAATTTTATTTATCATTCAAACTCCGGTTAAGCAAACATCCTTACTGCGAATAAGGTCCTTCCTACACCGGTTCAGGGATCTAGAAAGACGAAGCGTTTTTTTACTTTATTGAAATAAACTTCAATAGACTAGAAAATGACCTCTGCCGTACGGAGCCCGAATTTAGTCGCCGAAAGCAACTCAGCTAAAGGGAAAGGCAGGTAGCCTTCATAGAAATATTAGAAAATTTGTCGCAGTAGTTACGTTTTGCTTGTTCATTGGTTCTTGTTCGCTAGGTATTGGCAATTTATTTATCTGTGTATAAAAGCGTACAGTTACGAAAGTTGGAGTGTAGCCTTAGGAGTGCTATGGCGCGAGGACTAAGTTTTTTTTTAAATGTTTTTTAGGGTACTTACAAGTCTTCGCGAAAATCTAAATTTGCCCATATCTTTTTGTCGCGTTGACTCAGGACCTTGATTTTTATACCCTGTACTACCACGCATTAGCAGCTCAACCATTACAGCGCACGCACTCACTTTAAACTTAGCCGCCAATATTATTAGGGCAGGTGCGGAACCCTTGGTGCACGAGTACGACTCGCACTTGACCGGTATTTTTCATATTTCTCTGGGTTTTTTACACCATCTCATTTTATTTATTTTTAATTAGTTTATCCTCGCACTGGAACGCCTTGCAGCAATTACACCAATGGAGCACAATCTCACAATAAACTCACTATAAGTCCAGGTTTCCTCATAGTTTACGGCTAGAGCAACGATTACTTTCCTGAAAAGTTTTTCGTCCGAGCTACCATTTTGGAAATAAAGACGGTTTTAGAAAATAAACACCGCCAAGTGCGCACGAATGATTCCGTACCATTATCGCGATCAACGGCAAATATATCACGTTTTTGTATGGGAGCCCCATTTAAATATTTATTTTATTCTGTTTTTAGTATTTGTTGTTATAGCGGCAACAGAAATACATCATCTGTGAAACTGTCTAGTTATCACGGTTCATGAGATACAGCCTGGTGACAGACAGACAGACGGACCGCGGAGTCTTAGTAATAGGGTCCCGTTTATACCCTTTGGGTACGGAACCCTAAGAACTAAAAATTTCAAAGGCCCATTTCTCAGAAACGGTGCGATAAGACCGCCCATTGTACACTTGCTTTTATGATTTTTGTCCTGTTTATATATTTTTGTGCTGTACAATAATGAATATAATAAATAAATAAACTCCATGCAGTAATATTGTCACTAGAAATAAGTTAATGCAACGAACATAATATGACCATTCAACGAACAAGCTACGAAGATGCTACGAACATTTAACAACGAGTGTACTTCAGGCGTGCTACGAACATGCTGCGATATCTCTTGCCTTTATTTTTTGTTTCCCTAACTGTGAAAATCCAAAAGGGTGTCCTCCTCAGGGCAGATAGAAGGTCGCAGATAAATTTGAAAAAGAGTTACAACGGCCTTGGTACAAGCAATTGAAGGAACACGGATGGGATTTAGTCAGTAAAAGTCTGACACGCCTTCCCGCTTCACCCAGAGCGGCAAAAGTCATTGGATGATTTGCCATACCAAAAAATAAAGAAACATTGCAGATAGAAAGAAAACAGTGAAACGACTATTTGATTTCTCAGATAAAAGATACTTAGCAGACAATAAAAAAAAACACTTACATTTCGAATTCTGTACATTTTTACCATATCTTTTTAAACTGATTGGACAATACAAAATCAATTATGTCCCTTATCCATCCCCCGTTTGTTTTGAAGAGAAAAAACTCGTTTCTTCAATTACATTGTCACTGAAGATTATTTTTAATTAACAATTGATTGGAATGTCAATGTTTTTAATTTGTGTCTTATTTGTAATGTCTCGTAGAGATTGGAAAATATGCTTTTTGCCCTTGACATAATATTACTTAAGAAAGGGAGACATTTATTATGTATTGTTGGTTCTGATATCGTTTTTTATGACGTCTTTTGCAAGCAGTACCTTAATAAATAAATAAAGAAAATCAATAAAGAAATATATAAATTACTATTATTGAATTGAACTATATAATAATGGTATTTAAATTGAATAAATGAATAATAGTAATTTAATTTAATAATTATATAATTGTAATTGAATTGAATAGTTGTCAAATAATAATATTTAAATTTAATAATTGTATTGTAACAGTAATTGAATTGAACAACTATATATTAATAATAATGATTAAATTTAACAATTATATAATAGTAGCGGTTAAATTTAACAATTGTATAATTTAATTGCATGCTCTTTAATCGTAATATCTTTGTAAATTGAATTTTATTAAGGAAATAAAAAGGCTGTTTTATTTATTTATTATCTACCTAACGAATGTATAGCGTACGCAAAATACGCGCAACTAACTAACTAAACTAACGTATGTATAGTGATTAATTAATTAAATAAACTCCATACGTAGCAAGATCTATCAGATCTTCTTGATCCATCATCACGATCATTATCATTTCAGCAGGCGTCTCCACATTGACCGATCCCGTACGTCTCGCATCCAGCGGATCCATCATAGGTCTAAAATGTTACTAAAGAACAGAAGCACAATGGATAGTTTTGTATAGAAAAGCTCTTTCTTTCTCTTTGAGGAAAAACTCTGTTACAAGACTTAGCTCGAGTTTGGCAAACGCTCCTTCAGCTTGATATGTGCTAACTTGAGTCTAGCACATTAATATTAATTTCTAACGAGCTATTCAAACTCCATCTGCGACTGCCAACACCGTCAACGTAGGGGAATCGTCCCATCCGAAAGTACTCCGGAACGTCGGCGTGAACCCTACTCCGTAATATATAATTTTTTCGGACAGGTAAAAACACATCGGGAGTAGACCATCATTCATCATCATCGTTTCAGCCGAAAGACGTCCTCTGCTGGACATAGCCCCCCCCCAGGCTTCGGCACATTGACCAATCCCGTGCATCTCGATAATGATTAAAATGGCTTAACAAGATATGCCGGTGGGTTAGACTATTTTGGGTGGGTTAAACAATTTTGGCGAGGGACTGTACTTTACCTCCCTATTTTTATACTTTGCCCCACACAAGGGATATCTCATGTATCGTGGGTGCGTTTATAACATCTCGCATCCAGTGCATTCGCGCAACATAAACCAGGTCATCGGCCCACCTAGTGGGAGGCCTTCCAACGCATTGTCTTCCGGTTCGCGGTCGCCATTCCAGAACTTTTCAGCCCCATCGGCAATCCGTTTTGCGAGCAATGTGCCCTGCCCACAGCCACTTCAGTTTCGCAATTCTTCGGGCTATGTCGGTAACTTTGGTTCTCCTTGGATATCCTCAATTCTGATTCGATCACGCAAGAAAACACCGAGTATAATTGTCTCCATTGCCCTTTGGATGACTTTAAGCTTTCTGATAAGGCGAGAGTAGATAAAACTCTCAAATTTTGTTTCATTCATTAGAAGTTCGGGCCCCGACGAATCATGCGTCCCTATGTGATACGGAGGAGGAAACACCCGTTACCAAGGCTGAAACTACAGACTTCGTGTTTTGGGAGTAGACCCTCTGAATTGATTTGTTATGCAATACGGACCTAAGAAAAACATCAAAATAAATGAATGTTTTTGTCTTTGATGCAAGATGCGGTTTTTATACAGAGTCAAATAAAATCAGTTAGTAAAATGGCAATGCTGCCAGCCTTCTGGGCACTTTTCCTGTTGACAGCGATGTGGATGAATTTTTTAACGCCCCGTAATTTTAAATATTTTTACTCTTATTTTAGTTCTAACTCTAGTTTGCAAATAATGTACATATGTAAATAAAAATACAAAGGACAAAAAAAAAAGGTTAGTAAAATTACACATAATTATATATCTAACGACAATTCACCGCAATATTGGAAGTACCGTTAATTCTTCAGAGTTCTGATTGGTAGTTTCTCAGCCGTCTCAACCAATCAGAACGATGTATTTGCATAAACTGAGCTCAGTTGAACTAATCGGAATTAGTTTAATTGATGAAATCGGCCCTTAGGAAGGTACTTCGAACGAGCAATATGTCTGGTTCACTGACTTTTTGTCCTGTTAAGTAAAACAGGGATTATTTTAATCACTTCTTAATAAAGGTACTTAAAAGGGACAAAACAACACTTCGAACTTGAATAAATTCAATTCATATAGAAAGCCATTATTATGGAAATAAGGGGGACATAAAACCTTATTATAAATTCGTTGTAAAACTTTATATTTGTTTGACTTAAGTTATTTGTTCTGTAGTTTGTTGTGCCGTTTAAACAATATTTTTTTAAATCTATTTACTGACTAGCTTCTAATCTTCTTCTATAGTATCATATGTGCTATTCCTGACTGCAATCTATCTCTGTGCTAAATTTCATCCAGATCCGTTTAGCCGTTCTGGCGTGATTGAGTAACAAACCTACATACATTCATCCAAACTTTCACATTTATAATATTACTAGCTTTTACCCGCGGCTTCGCTCGCAGTGAAGCCATTTCTTTTTTTTAATAATTATCCTATGTTACTTCTAATACCTCCAAGAATGTATGTACAAAGTTTCATGATGATCGGTTCAGTAGTTTTTGCGTGAAAGCGTAACAAACAAACTTACATTCACATTTATAATATTAAGTATTAAGATTTGAGTTTATCCGATTTTAGGAACGTAGTCATGTTTTTTGGGTACTGTTCTCTTTCCATATTTAATTTTGAAAACCGACAAGTTAGTCTTGCAGTAGACTTTGTGAAAAAAGGGATAGTCTAATTAATTATAGACTTGAGATTTCAATGTAGCCTGTAATATTTCACAAAACTGTTACAAAATACTTTATGACTTCATACACTTGATAAACATATTTCAATACCATTGATTTTCAATGAATAAGTACTGCATTCAATATTAAAATGTAAGCAATCTTTTGTATAGATGAAAGCAGGAAGCTGCCGGGAAATAGAAAAGGATGCTTGTGTCTGCCTGTTTTTATTGTTTGTTCTAAGTGTGAAATGGTTTTAATTGAAAACTGTTATGAACTACTTAAATGATAAACACGTGGTATTCACTAGTTACGGGTTGGGGTATATAGTAAAACAATCAGATTTATCAGTAAGCACACAGCATTGAATGGGAACGTCCAGTCACCGCTGTGTGTGACAACTCAATACTCGTAACCACTTAGTACTGTGACGTTTATTAGGATACCACATCATAAAGGTTTACCAAATGTTAACAGTAATGTTAGTTATCATCCAAACGAACAACTTGAACCAAAAGCAAACCTACTTACTATAGTAGAATTTTAATGTTTCTTAAAAAAAACATTTAGAAATATAAAAAAGAAAACATTTAGGCGAATTGAGAACCTCATTCTTATTTGAAGTCTGTTTAAAATTGTATTTTATCGGTATCGGGGATATGGCCCAAGCTACTGGCGGTCAGGGCTCCAAACAGAGCAACCGCATAACAATACGAGCTGTGTCCAGAAGTACTGCTTTCTGAATCAAGACCATGATCCAGCTGCCTACCGAGAGCCTCTTAGGTGTTAAATCGAGACTCGTGGCAATAATATTAAGCCGTTGACTGACGCAACTATCGGTACAATGATGACTCTTTCAACTCAAATCATTTTTAAGTCAATCATTTAAAGGTACTTTTTTTATTATTATCAATAGGCTCACGCTTGACCACTATCTCACCTGATGGTAAGCGATGATGTGGTCGACGGTGAAGCACGCTTGCCTAGAAGTAACCTATTCACTCTTGACTCAAAGACCCCTAGATTGTAGCTATCGGGAAACACAGACTCCGGCAGGGAATTCCACTCCTTAGCTGTACGCATAATGAAAGTGTCCCCAAAACGTTTTGTGCGTATGGGTGGGATGTCCACCATGTACCGATGACGCATCGCCGTGCGTCTGGTTGTCCGATGATGGAACGGGTTGGGCGGAATTAAATCAAGCAATTCCATCGCACACTCCCCGAATGTAACCGATAAAAAACCGACAAGCTGGCAACTCGGCGACGAACAAGGCTCTGGAGTTTCGATTTGACCAGTGCTTCATTGCCGATGAGTCTCTTGGCCCGCTTTTCGATTGACTCTAGTGCATCAAGCTGGTATTTGGCAGATCCGTCCCAGAGATGAGAACAGTACTCCATGCACAATCGAACTTGCGCTTGATACAAGTTGTGCAGCTGTTCCGGCGTGAAGTACCTTCTCACCTTCGCAAGGATCCCCAACTTTTTGGAAGCCAGCTGAGCCTTTGCCTCAATGTATGGCCCAGAATTGAGAGTCGATGTCAACGTAACGCCAAGAAGCTCAAGATGGTCCGTTATTGGCACGGTTACATCACGGAAAGTTGTTACTTTATAATTCTCAAGAAAAATATGAAGTTAGTCTGACTGAGTCCACATCATCCATACTTATTGACAACGTATCAAAATTACATTCCAGTCCAAAATAGAACAAACTTCAATCAAAACATTTCGGTAGTTGAAATTACACTAGTTGATCAACTCCGATATTAATTACTCTAAGATCAAGTTATTCCGGATGTTCTTGTAAACATGCCTATAAGGACCCGTAGTTAATCTGATAAACTATATATTTGGAAGTTAACAAGTATACGGTATAATTAAAGTTCGTTGATAGGATGATAGCAAACTTAATCTAGTTACATAGATTCAGTGAAACCAGGTTAAGACGACGACTAACGCCAACGACCTTGAGGGAACAAAACGCGCACTCGTTTCACACCCGCGCGACCCAAAATTTTGTAGTTTATTGTACTTTTCTTATTATTCTATGAGTTTAAAAAAAAAGGTTCAGATCAAAATGTAGATAATTAAATTGTCTTTGAGATGGTGTCGATTTGATTAAAATAAGCCCAGCGGTTTAGGCGCGATTGTCGTGTTTGTGTCCGTTTTAGACATAACTTTACAAATTAATTACAACATGTTGTAAGAATAAAACTCAAAATTTTCTTAGATCAAATTATTAAAAAAATGGTCTTATTTATCATATATTTTTACTAAAAAAATACAACTAGCCGTTTTGACGTGATTCTCAAATCAGCAACTCAGGGGTATCTGCGCCTTAAGTTAGCACTGGATTACTTCCCGACATCTTCGCATTGAAATACCTGTTACTGTATAATATGTTTACCTCTATAATTGGGCATTATTAGCTCAATAGCTTTTAATGATTTGACAATTTTATAAATTAATGTTTACAATTTTTTTTGTATAATCTTATTTTAAACCCTTGTGTCCGTGAAGGGTTCCGTACCATTATCGCAAAAAAACGGCAAAAAAGCACGTTTGTTGTATGGGAACCCCACTTAAATACTTATTTTATTCTGTTTTTAGTATTTCTTGTTATAGCGGCAACAGAAATACATAATCTGTGAAAATTTCAACTGTCTAGCTATCACAGTTCATGAGATACAGCCTGGTAACAGTCAGACAGACAGACACACAGTGGAGTCTTAGTAATAGGGTCCCGTTTTTACCCTTTAGATACGGAACCCTAAAAAACAGTAATTGAGGTTCAGGTTTTACTGTAGTTTTACAAAATAGCATTTTGAATGTCATTAAAGATGGCCCCGAGATCTTCCACACTCAAAACTATCGTTTTTCTTCAGCTGGAGACAAAAGCAGCCTGGTGACCACACTGTCCAGTTTTTTTTTTAAATCATTTCGCTACACTAGGATTTTCTTCCTGTATCGTGGGTGCGTTTACAAACATATAATAACAACACCCAGAGCTGGAATAACTATCTGCAGGTCATACAAATATTTGTTCCGTGCGGGAATCGAACTCGCAACACGCAGCGCAGCAGTAAATCGATCAACCACTGCGCCAACAGTGCGCCCTATTGCGCCCGAATTGTAAGTAGTTAGATAGTAGTTAATAGTTTAGATTTCTAAGTAGGAGCTATCGAGAGACCATTTGCTCTTAAATAGTTAGAGACAGTCACTACAGCCTCTAGGGCTAGAAGCATACACTAGACTTCTTAATAAACGAAGTTGAACAATAAGTTAGTAGGAATTAGGGAAAAAGGTCAGAGTTGAAAAGGGGTCAGACTCGAAGCATTTATTTTAATTAAACCATTTACAGGAACTTTCAAATTGTAAAAATCTATCAAGATGACGGTAGCAAGATGGAACATTCCAAAGCGTGATCGCTTTGGAGAAGAACGTGCAAAAAGGACGGACACTTTTTTAAATCAATAAATAGTTGCAAAATAATTCAAGTTGAAGTATTTAAATGTATGAAATTATATACCCAATGCTAAGGAAATTGAATTTATACAACGCATAGGGTTGCATAGGGGAGCATAGGCTCGCGGATAAATTTGAAAAAAAAATATCGCTGCCCTGGCTCAAGCAACTGAAGGAACACGGGTAGGTTTTAGTCAGTAAAAGTCTGATACGCCCTGCCGCTTCACCCAGAGAGGGAGAAGTCATTGGATGATTTTCCACCCAAAAAAATAAATAAAAGAGGGTTGCATAGGTGACGAAAGTTTGTAAGAATGTTCGTATTTTTTTATTATAGTAAATAACTACATAAATGCACATGTGTACACATAACCAGCATACTTATATACTCGATGTATGAACGTACACGAAGCAAAAGGAGAATGTAAAGATCGTAGCCAGTGGCGTTCTGTAGTTTCTGCCTACCCCCAGGATTGGGCACCATTTGAATTACTTGTAATTAAAATACATCATTGAAATACAAATACTTACATACGTATTTCATAATTGTGATTCAATTACTTCTTTTAATGTAAATTGTAAATCGTATTTCAAATAGCTGACGGGATTTGAAATACTAACCTACCCCCAGGATTGGGCAGCATTTGAATTACTTGTAATTAAAATACAAATACTTACATACGTATTTGATATTTGTAATTCAATTACTTCTTTAAATGTAATTTGTAAATCCTATTTCAAATACCTGACGCTGAGGTGTTTTGTAGTTAGTATTTCAAATACTTATGGCTTCAAAATATATTTAGATTAATGGGTGCGTTCTGCAAAAAATAGCACTCGATAGCTTTCGTAAGCAAAATTGCGACCGCGTACGTCAAATTGTCAAATATCTTGTTAATTATCATTTTAATTTCAAACGGTTATTTCCACGAGAATTTGTGTATTAATTAAGTTCATTAGTACGAATGTCACAATGGATGATCGACTGTATTTTGTTATTTGTATTTTAAATACACGACTTACATATATTTTGTAAGCAAAGCATGTATTTTGCCCATCTCTGCCTACCCCTAGGCAAAAAGATGTGAGTTTATGTATGTTGGTATATTCTGAACTATTGCTGTAGTAAATGCCATGCAAACTTCCCCTATGACTATGAGTCTCCATTGTGAAACATCAACACACACTGATTAATGAACGGAGTTGATTTCTACAGCCTTTGATCATCTAATGACGCATTATGGAGGTGGGTTAGTCATCGTCTACTCGCTAGAAAGAACGGATCATTGTATGCTAGGTATCGGTACTGTTCTGGTCAGTGAAACTGCGATGTATTTGATGTGATTTGAATAGCCAGCTATGAATTTTTGGCTATCTGTTTAGGCACGACTCAAAGTTCTTGAGAGGGTAACATTGTAATCATCTCGTTCGTGATACCATAAACAAAGGCTTAGATCCATAAAGAGTAACAAAAACTCCTTTACATACGCGTTTGTATATAGTTTGTATATTTTAATTATTTTTGCATTAAATTAATTATCTTCCTTTGTCCAGTCTCTTCTCTTCATTAATTTTCTTGGCCTTAGACCATTTTATTCCAATCATCTATACCACCTAGGTACTATAATATAACAAAGTGAACTTTGCCTCCTCTGGTCTCCAACTAACAATACTAAACTGTCTAATATAAAGCAGCGTCCGTTTACTAGACGCGGCAAACAGAGATTTATATCAGAGATCCTGTAACAGATAGGGATGGGTAAGATGCTTCCTGAATTCTAGATGATATAATGATATTGATAAATAGATACTTTATTTTTCAGGGTTTCTCTGGAGCTGGCTGTGGAAACAGACTGGATGTAAGAAAGAAAAAAAAACTGATCTCATAAGTTTTAGTATAAGTGATTATAATTAAATCATTCCCCTCCTTTTGGCTTCGAAATAGTCGCGTAAAAATGAGTATTCAATTTCACCTTTGGCGACTTTTGGTTTCAACATGTACGTAATATTTCCTTTAAAGTCACTTTATTGTTCTTTATCGACAGTCGATTTCATGTTTCCGTGCACAGCACACACTACCTAAGTCCAAGGCACGCAAATGACTTCTAGGATAACACATATCGATATAGCATAGCTGCGGAACAAGGTGGTAGTCGCGCGAGATTTACGCCATTCGCAAGTATTAATTTACTAACAATGGAACGATATATTATTATTTATTGGTATTTCTTTTATTGGTGTACAATAATTGTAGTTTATGCAGTGGTCACATAATAGGGGTTATTAAAACACGAGCGTGGGTTTATCGTGATAAACCCATGCTCGTGTTTAAATCACTCGCGTGATAATAATATCACGCGAGTGTTTTAATACACATTTCCATTCTATTCCATAATAAAATGTTTGTCTTTTTCTTCATTATGGTAATCTCTGAAAACCTAGATCAGATTACCTACGACATTGTTTTCATTGATATAAAACTACACTGTCACTGTGTGTACAAAATTCAAAGTTCCCGTGGGATATGTCTTTGGAGCAAAAAACTGTATACATAAAAAGTATAAATGCCTTAAGAATTCACTGCTAGTCTACCAAGGGTGGTGGAGATGACAGGTACATTTTAATGCACACTGTTTATCAAAGGCATCAGGTATTACATTAAAACTTTTTAAGAAAAAAAAATATACCGACTTTTTATTCGGCAGTTGGTGTCTTTGGTACTTATTTTTTTCGTTTTTGTCGAAGATTGCCGAAAATAAATTACAAAACCGTTGAGATTTTTTTCTTGGTAATCCCATTTTTTCTCTCATTTTTCAACACGGTTTTGTAGTGAAACTATTGAACTGCTTCTCCTCCTGGGATCTGGAATAACCAGAGATGATAGCGGAGGTATTATGGACGAGGAAAATGATGTATGTAGCCATTACAAAAAAAAAAAAAATATGCTTTTATTAGTGTTTAAGTCTGTATTATTTTTTGTTTTATTTAATGTCGATCGACTTTAATAACAATTTTGCTGAGAAAAGTTTAAAAAATATTTTTAGCCATATTTTGGTATCAAATACCCCTACGTGCGTCGTAAAGACAAATGTTTCTATCAACAAGATAGGGCAATTCTACAGCTGTATTTTAGATTAAAGGAAAACCCTCCAATCTGAACCCTAATCCAAGTATTTAAGAAGCAATTTGGAGTCATCAATCAAAGCGGTGATAAGCAACTATTCGTCAGAGATATTCACGGACAAACGACACTAGATATTAGCTATGTATAGTACGGTTATAAAATATAAGGACATTTTTGGACAAGTTACCTTGAAGAGTAAGTTATCTATAAATAGAACACTGCCTAATTTGTTTAGGACATCGTTTATTATTAACCATATTAAAAAATTGTACTGTCATATCTACACAAAATTATGAGAACAGGTAGGTCAGATTTTCGATACTCTTTGACATTTTATGATGGTTAAAAAACATATTCGCATTATTTACATTGGCATAAAGAAATTCAGCATGATCATTTCGCATAATACTATTAGGCATAAATGTTTTGTTAAAATTTATATTGTATTGTTGTAAATACTGTTGGCATAATAATAATGAAGCATAATTTTATCAAGCATAATGTTATAAATGCATAATGATATTTACACATAACGATCCGCCGCACATTAACCTAATCCAATTGGTTCCTAAACTATTTTTCTTTACTAGTAGTGTCGTTTACAATTAACGACACTACCAAGCCTATTTTGGATTAAATTGTACAGTCAACACAGCAAAGTTCAGAAATAAACAGACATGCGATTGCAGCAATCCCGAGAGATTTGCCGTTATTTATTGAAGATTTCTGTTGTATATCTCCGAAGTTCTTCATCAGATCTTCACTAAATTAAAATGAGACCAATTTTGAAATATACTCTTTCAATCAAAAAAAGAATTTTCAAAATCGGTCAACAATTGACGGAGATATCGGTGAACATACACAAAAAAACCTCCCTAGAACATCCTTGTTTTTGGTAAATCGGTTAAAAAACTGGGCCATGTCTCTTTTGTTTTCAATCAACCGAAAGGTGACTTAGAATGGTTTATATATTATTTATTTATACATGTTAGACAGCATTTATACCCAAAGTACCTACCAGGTGGCAAGAAACATGAAGAAGTATTTGCGGGTTGGAACTATGTTTGAATGAATTTTCAACAGCCAATCACAGCAATTAAACGGCGATTATTCGTCTATTACGTAACATCCCGATAATCAAGTTCCGAGCCATAGGAATTATGTTTCTGAACTTTCCTGTGTTGACTGTACAATTTAACCCAAAAAAGGCTTGGTAGTGTCGTTAATTGTAAAAGAGATTACTGGTAGCGCGGCTGGTAGTGTCCTTGAACAAAAATGCTATTCTGTAAAATCTCAGCGTGTAAACTAAGGTGAAGTAAACATGAAGTTAGCGGTTTTGATGATTCGGTTCAATCAAGGTGGAATAAAAGCACACTCCAAGATCAGTTAACACCTAAGTTTTCACGGTGATATGTTCATAGAATCGACTGGCTGCTCTATCAAAGGATGGTGAAAATTAAGTTAAAACCCAAAATCTGCAGACTTTTAATTTTAATAACACACCCTACATAAATTATCTATTAGATAAACCTCAAACCGTATATTACAGTATAGTAATTTTAGCAGAGTTGCAACAACCAAAGTGACAATGATCTAATAATAAGTTGGGCGGGCAATATGCGGACATTGTGAGGAAACATCGACGGACGGAGCGTGGGTATCAATCCCTTGGACACCGAGGATGTGGTGCTCAAAGTTTTATAGAAAAATATTAATATTTGTATAACGGTGCAACAATTTTGTTTAGTTATAAAAGATGTGCATAATTTGGCAAGTTCTCAGATTAGAAAAGTTTAATTGTGCCTAGTCTATTCTACTCCGAAAATTCTCGACTTCCCAATTCAGGTGTTTTTTTGAGCAACAACTTCAACTAGGATAGAGATTTATTCTACTTCGTGTCGTCTGGGCCACTACTTAAGATTTGCACTTTCATGGGTCGTAAAAAGACAACCAGCTCCGTACCTCATGTTTAAACAACCTAGGCAAAGTCAAATAAATACATAATTTATTAATTCTTTCAGTCCCATGTTCCAAAAAAAAAACTGGAAATGTAAATAAAATTTAGATACTTGTTTAATTTTTTATCTCCTAGGATGATGGTAATGCTCTCTCTCGCGTTCAGAAATGCTGAGTTGGTACAATTCACTTCTGCCAGCGGCTTCGCCCGCGTGAAAGGCGAAAATTATCCCAAGGGAGCGTACTCTTGAGAAAAAAGGTTTTTATGTTCTTAACCAGCCGGGCGAGCACGGCCTCTGTGATAGGCTTGAGTCACGCATTTTATCACGGTTTTTGCTCGCAAACTGTGTTAAAAATATATGACTCAAGCCTGTGTGCAAGTTTCATATAAATCTGTTCAGCCGTTAAGTATTGAAAAGGTAACAAACAGGCAGTTAGAGACACTTTCGCGTAATTGTAGTGGATTTTTTCTTATTTTAAACATTGTAAATGCTGTGGTGTCCATGTTACGGACCAAGTGTTTAATACGGCATTGTAAGAATGCCAATTCTCTATCTATAGGGTCTCAAGTATCCGTGTCGGGGTGCCCTAAGCTCCCGAGCTCGCTTCGCTCGCTCTTGGACTAATTCATTGACCATAATAATCGAATTGCGCAATCGTTACGTAACAATATGCATAATGACCAGACAATGTGATTAATGTGGAAGTTTAAATCAGTATTCATTACATTTCCCGATTTGACTTGACTAGATTCATAATGCCTGGGCATTATATATAGTGTCCCGATTAATAACTTGGTCCATGGCATCTATACAGATTGAATGATTTCTATCCTGACCAGTATACTATTTTGAATACCTTGTTCCACTAGAATTGGACCTTAGCAGCCAGCCACAAATCAAACTATTGATGTCTTTTTTTTTAACCGACTTACCAAAAAGGAGGACGTGCGACTTCTTGTATGTTTTTTTTAGTAAGTTCACGGATATCTCCGTCAATTGTGGACCGATTTTGAAAAATGTTTTTTTCTTTGAAAGAGTATGTTTTGAAATTGGTCCCATTTTAATTTAGTGAAGATCTGATGAAGAACTCCTAACATATACGACAGAACTCTTCAATAAATAACGGCAAATCTCTCGGTATTGCTGCAATCGCATGTCTGTGTATTGATTATACCATTTCATAACAAAACATCACGCCAGTACGCTCTAAAGAGGTACGCAGATCTCTCATTTCACCAGTTATGTTCAATTTTCATGATATTCGGGTTATCTATTCTGGCGTTAAGGTAACTTACTAAACAACTTACCTATTAGGTAGGTACAACTAAAAAGTGAAAAATAAAAAAGAAATTACAAAAAAACACTACCGACTTCCAAATAAGAAAACTACAAAGTGAAAAATAACTTTATTTTTGGAAGTCGGTGTCCATAGCGCAAAAAATAGTACCTACGAAAGACACCGACTCCCAAAAATAAAGTTATTTTTCACTTTGTTGTTTTCTTATTTGGAAGTCGGTAGTATTTTTTTGTAAAAAAAGTTTTTTTTGAATACCTTGTTCCCCTAGAATTGGACCAGCCAGCCACAAATCAACTTTTTGATGTCTTCTTTATCAACTTTAGCCATTGATGTAACAAAGACAATAGGAACACTTTACACACCTCCACACGTTACAAAATCTCTAGTCTCCAGTAATATTGATAAATTTGAGCACCAGTGTCCTTTATAATTAGCTTAAGGCACACCAGCAGGAACCTGGTCTTATGTAATCTGTTAACTGTGTGTGGACTGCTCACAATCTGGTTAGTTCCTACACACTGTTTATTTAGCCTATGTCGTTGGTAAGGTGTAGGTTTCTTTTGTAAGAGAGAGTGAAAGGGACCTTCCTGATGGCTTCAAATTTAAATTGAGTCGAAAGGCGACATCGAGCACGTGTTTTCAACCGTGTTCAAAATGGAGGAGGTTCTCAAATCGACAGTTTTTTTATAAGCTTTTATTTAACTTGCAATGTATGTATGTATGTAAGTGATAAGTGTGTTCGGGTCAAATCTCGCTACTGAATTTAAAAGCATTAATCCTCCACCGATTAAGGCGCAGTTACCCCTGAGTAGCTAATTTTAAAATGAGAATCACGTCTAAAATGCTAGTCGTAATTTTTTGGAAAATATATAATTATGTTAAATTAGACTATTTTCTTAATAATTTGATCTAAGAAAATTTTAAGTTTTATTCCTAGTAAATAGTGTAATTAATTTGTAAAGTTATGTCTAAAACGGACAAAAACACGACAATCGCAGCAAAACCGCTGGGCGTATTTCAATGAAATTGACACCATCTTAAAGACAATTTAATTATCTACATTTTGATCTGAGGCTTTTTTTTTTAAAGTTATGGAATAAAAAGGAAAGTACAGAAAACTACTAAATTTTGGGACGCGCGGGTGTGAAACCAGTGCGCGTTTTGTTCCCTCAAGGTTGTTGGCGTTAGTCGTCGTCTTAAGATGAAATTTTGCATAAACGTTTAGTTTGGATGACAATGCATGGTTAGCTAAGTGACGTTATTTTAAATGCAATATGATAGACGGCCCAAGATGGCGGACTAGTTATTTTTTATGCACTGCCATGACATTGGTATCAAATGAAAGGGTTTGCTGAGAAAAATACAAAAAGATTGTTTTAAGAAAAACGTTTTTAATGAATAACTTATTTGTTTCGCGTTACTCCGCCAATATTGAACCGGTTTTAATGATTCTTTTTTTATTTGAATGCTGGTACTTCTCATGTGATATCATTTTATTTGAATCAAATCTGACAAGTAGTTTTTAAGTAATCCTTGATAATGCGTATTTTCATAGTTATACCAAAACTGAAAAGAGAAAAATAAAAAACGTTGGTACCCATTTTTTTTCGTTTTCGACAACGACCAAAAAGAAAGTTGTTTCGTTTTCAAAGTTGGTTTAATTGTTTAGTTAAAATTGTTCTAAGAAAACATCAAATGAAAATCGGTCGAATTGCATAGCATTGCGTTCATGTTAATGTACTTGCAATTTCACTAAGTAGGTTAATTCTTACACATTGTTTATTTAACCTCGTATCGTATCGTTGGTTAAGGTGAAACCAAGCGAAAGTAATTTTATGAGCTGTGAGTGGTGTTTTTTGAGTCGCGTAGTTTACATTCTACTAGAATATTTCACTCATTTTGCATAGTTGTGTGGTACAACCTTTCTTTTAAAGAATTACATTCCTATTTTGCTTCTGAGTCACGTATATAAGTTATCCACACAGTGCGGCAAATTATACAGAGTCCGAAGTGTTCAGTAACACGTTGGAGGATGTGTTTAAGACGCTGGACTGGGAAGGATGGGGCATTCACATAAACGGCGAGTACATCTAGCACTTGAGTTTATCGGATGACATCGTCATAAAAGCTGAATCACTGCATGACCTGCAGCAGGTGCTGGATGGCCTAGTGGATTCTTTTGCACGCATCGATCTCGGAATGAACTTGGACAAAACTTAGGTTATGTTTAACTCATACGCCATTCCGGAACCGGTTGTTGTCATTGGCGGTGCTCTCAAGGTTGTTCAAGAATACGTTTACTTCGAGCAAACACTGCAGTTTGGTAATACAACTTTGAGAGGGAAACTAGCATAAGAATACAGCTGGGCTTGACGATGTTTGGGAAACTTCGTCGAGTCTTCTCGTCTCGTATTCCACAGAGCCTAAAGACCAGAGTCTTCAATCAATGCGTCCTACCTGTTACGAATTTCGGGCCCGAGACGTGGTTCCTCACGGTACTGCTGGTCCATCAGCTTAAGGTCGCTCAGCGAGCTATAGAAAAGGATAGGCTAGGAGCCTCTCTGAGGGATCAAATCCGGAACGATGTGAACCGATAAAGAAACAAAGTTGTCGGCATAGCTTAAAGAGTAAGCAAGCTGAAGTGGCAATGGGCCGGCCATATAAGCCGTAGAACCGATGACCGTTGGGGTAGAGGTGTTCTTGAGTGGGGACCGCAAAAAAGCAAACGTAAGGTAGGACACCTTCAAGCTAGGTGGAGCGACGATCTTCGCAGGGTGGCTGGTAGCAACTGGATGAGAGCTGCCGAAGATCGAAGCAAATGGCGTGCAATTAGAGAGGCCATGTCCAGCAGTGGACTGCTATAGGCTGATGATGATGATGTGTGTTACAAACAGGACTTAGTATGAAAACGGTTGCCGCGTAAATTACGCGAATACTTTTTCGCGCCATACAACTCTACCAGCTCCTATTACGCTCGTTTAACGTCACCCTTAGATGTTGATTTCTTTTGAAAAAAAAACATGAAAAAACAAATTTGAAACTACCTCATGTATACGTAAAGTGGGGATGATTTTTTTGTCAGTCGTCTATTCCATGGTGTCCACGGTACCCCATCATTGGATAGGCCATTCAACAATATTACGGGTCTGTGAGAACAATTTTTCGATTCAGGGTTTCCTTCCATTTTCGGTTTGCGTAAAATAAAGCTTTAAATTGCTCATTTTTGTTAGAGTCAGGCGTTCTCCCCTCCCTCTCAGCTAAATGGTTGCTTTCGGCTATGTGAAAAAATTCACGGCAGTAGTATATATAAAAAAATTAAAAGGCAAACTATCACAGCTAAGTAGGCTTCCCAAGTTTACGAGTAATAGTCGACCAACTTATTAAATGCAAATTAAATGTACGTGTTTGTGTAATGTATGTGTGTTAATGTAATTAAAGAAGTAAACATTTTGTACGAATTCCTTTGAAACATTACTTATATAACGTTGTTAGTTATGTAAAACAGGTAGAAGATATATGTCAATGAAGTATGTAAAATGTTCATAAAACAACAAAAAGGCCTCTTCTTATTCCGCATCATTGCACAATTACGGAACCCTAGTACTCGAGTGGCCCGACACGCACCTGGCCAGTTTTTTATCTAATTATGTTGATGAATGTAGCTATTTCTACTGAACCCTCTGTGCGCGAGTCCGACACGCACTTGACCGGTTTTTTATCGTATTGCGAAGCTTTCATTGATAAAATATAATATCATTTGTCTAGAGCCTCTAGTGTCAGTTAAGCAGGGTTCCTTTTCATTTATTAGTGATCTTTTAGGAAATATTTATGGATATTACTACCTAGGGATTTTATGGGACAAAACCCGAAATATGAAAAAAAATGTTTTTTTTTCTTAAAACGAAGAAAAAAGTAGGATACAGTTTTTTTTGCGGATGATTTTTTTCCGGTTTCAATATTGATCCGATAGTGAATATTTGTTTATATAAATGAGTACTTTGGCCCCCTGGGAAAGAAACAACCAACAAATAAAAATCATTTTCGTTTCAAAAACTGCTCATGGACGAATCTAACAAAAATGTATAATTAACAATAATTGTTCAATAATAATTTTAATTTATTTTGCTGACGCCTTGTTTATATAGTTAATTCTGCTGACATGTTAATCCGTACCTTTTTTTTTTTAACTGTGTCTTGTGTAATATATTTTTATTTTTCTTTGACATTTTAATCCGTAACAAAATTATTTTATTGACATTAAATCCGTAATATATAATGACTTAACCATTTTATAATTCTGTACTAATAATTATTTCAATTTATTTTATATAACTTCGTTAAGTTTCATTAATTTTATTTATGAAATTTTAGTTTTTAACTGTAAGCGCAAGTCGTATTTATTTTGTAAAATGTTTTTATATTATATGGAAAATGTCGCTGGGTGCACATGAGTCTTTCTTTCTGCTAAAATTTTATGTCATTACATAAAATTTAAACGTTTTTCCCAAATGAATAAATAAAAAAATAAAATTTTCCTGTCTGCTCACCTCGGAAAAGCTTAGATGAGGCGCCTGAAAAATATCATATTGGATAAATATTTTTTAATTGCAGCTAAGTAATATGCAGAATACAGAATACATTAATGAATAATTAACGAGATGGATGTTTACACTACTAAAGAAGTTCAGCCAATAATAATAAGTGAGAAACAAAATTAAATACATTAAACGAATTGACCACCTTCTGATATTTTAGAAATTTGGTCACGTAGAAATATTTGCATTTAAAGGCTATCTCGAAAGAGAAAGAAATGCCGATAATCGACTTACTATTTTTGGGGTCACAGGAGCAGTTAAAAAGGTGGATCGAGGTGTTTACATACAATAGGAATGTACGATGCTCACTTCTTATTAAGTGCTTACAAACATGTTTTGCCTAAAGGTGTACAAATATGACATGTGTTTTAAAAATTGATTTACTTACTGAAATATAAGCAATGTGACATACAATTATACAAAAACACTATATATTGACTTTTATCTTAAATCTTATTCTGTTAGAACTTTGAGCAGCTCGTAGCCAAGTAATAACTGCCGCACGGCTCCATCTTCAAGGTTAAACTACACTTGCCGATATTGTTAGTGTTTGTGGGCGAAATTTTGGTTATAGAGTTTATTATTACATGTATAAACAGGGTAACCTAACGAAAAATATGAGTGTACCCCATTGTTGCGAAGTTCATTACCGCGGTGTACGTTACTGCGAAAGTTTTTTATATCACAACAACACACCCCGTCACCTCAGTCTAACGATCAGTCTCATCCAAATAGTACAAACCCCTCCCTTGTTAATTCTCTTACGCTCTTAGAAGTTGATGAAGCAGAAACAGAATCACTTATCCTACAGCTACGTAATGACTGTGCTATCGGATGGGATGGTATATCGCCTCTTTTATTGAAAACCTGTCGCCACGTATTGATACCGCCACTTACCTTCATATACAATCGCTGTCTACAATTGGGCGTGTTCCCGGATGCTCTAAAAAAGGCGATAATCCACCCTATACACAAGGGGGGGGACAGAATCTGTGTCAATAATTATAGGCCCATATCCGTTTTGCCGACACTTTCTAAGATCCTTGAGAGGATCTTAAACAATCGTCTCAGGACATTTTTGGAAAAATACAAAGTAATAGCATTGACTCAAGAGGTAGCTAGAAATCTAGACAAGAAGACAAAATGTTTAGGTATATTTCTAGACCTTTCTAAGGCACTTGACACAGTTTCTGTCCCCATCCTTACCTCAAAATTAGAACACCTAGGTGTACGTGGCATATTCAAAGATTATCTTAGAAATCGCACCCAGAGAGTTAAAATTGATACCCATCTCAGTGAAGAGGAGTTGGTTACTTTCGGCGTCCCTCAAGGCAGCATACTGGGCCCCACTTTATTTCAAATTTATGTCAACGACCTTTGCAAAATGTATCTCCCAAATACTAAGATTTATACATACATTGATGACACCGCGATCTTAGTTCATGGACCTACTTGGGATTCCATCAAAACTATAGCAGAATCGGCTGTAGCAAAAATTATGAAATGGCTCAATTTTAATCTCCTTACCTTAAACATAAATAAATCCTGTTACATCCCTTTTGCAATTAGGCGTAAGACCTCACCGCCACCCAGTTTTGCAATTACTGCCCATTCATGCTCAAACCGATCGGGACCATGCCTTTGTCTAGCGCTAACTAGAAGTGACAGCGTAAAGTACTTAGGTGTCCACATAGATGACGGACTTACATGGAAAAAACAACTTGACGCTGTCACGACTAGAACTCAGCGCCTCATTCATATATTTAAATCCCTCCGAAACTCAGCTAATGCCGAGATCTTGAAAATGATCTATTTTGCACTATGCCAATCGGTCATAGGGTACTGCATCTCTGTATGGGGTGCTGCAACGAAAGGTTGCCTCCTGCGGGCAGAGAGAGCACAAAGAGCCGTACTAAAAGTAATGACAAGGAAGCCTCATAGATACCCAACAACACAACTATATGCAGACTGCAGGGTTCTTACAGTCCGTCAGCTCTTTGTGCTTCAATCTGTTCTTAGGAAACACAGCAGCCTTCCCCCGTCTAACCCAAATAAGCGCACAAACCCAACACAGGACCACGTTCGCAAAGCATCAGTATTATGTAATTAGCGCCTATATTTACAAAAATATTCATATACAACTAAATATCTTAGACCTCAACAAACACAACCTAAAATTAAAAGTTACGGAATGGCTACTTAAACAGGACTATGCCGCAACGGAGACTTTACTGACCTACATCGCCTAGTACCAATAATAATCAGCACACACTAATCTTCATGCTTGCACGAATACTTCTATCCTCGCATTCATACACACTCGCATATACAACTCCCCCACTCACTTACACATCAACACCACATTACCTACTTATCCCCACTCACACACACCTACACACCAATAATCACATTCATTTAATTTCATTTACCCACATCCTCACACTCTAACATACACTTGATCACAAAAAGTTAAAACCTGTAATGTAAACTATAACTTATATTATTTTTTACTCTTTTTTATTTATTTTTTTTCCTTTTGAAGGTAAATTGACACAGTCCACTCATACATAATTCAATTGGAACCTCATTACGAATTACTGTCTCTTAAGATACAGGATACCCTAGTTTAAGAGACAGAGATTAATCTATTGTGTACTGATTTCTGCAGCATCCAAATGTTTTATGTAAATGTTCTCTATCTGTATTTTTGGGAAATAAAGACATTATTATTATTATTCATTTATTTATTTTATAAACATACTTTTATATTTTTAAATATTATTCTATAAACATAAAATAAAAATAAACATTTAAAAATACAAAAATAGTAGCCCACCAGTAAATAGGAATCTCCTGACTATGCGCGCCGTGTCCAAGAGTACCGCTTTCTGGATCAAGCCCTTGATCCAGCTGCCCAACGAGAGCCTCCTCAGATGTTCGTCGAGGCTCTTGGCTATTATGCCATTGGCCGTCACGACTATCGGCACAATGACTGCTGTATTCACATCCCACATGTCGACAACCTCGCGAGCCAGATCAAGATACTTGCTTTTCTTATCTCTCTCAGCCTTCACGAGGTTCTCGTCATGGGGGACCGCTATATCAACAATCATTGCGCGACGCTCTAGTCGGTCTATCACCACTATGTCAGGCTTATTGGCAACAATAGTCCTGTCAGTGATGATAGACCGATCCCAATACAACGTGACATTGCCATTTTCGAGAACTGGGTCGGGCACATACCTATAGTAAGGCACTTCCGATTCCACAAGATTGTATTTTAGAGCAAGTTGCTGATGGATAATCCTGGCTACAAGGTTGTGTCTATGCAAATAGTCTCCGTTAGCCAGACTAGAACAACCGGAGATAATGTGACGGATTGATTCCCCCGGTCGGTGACATGCCCGACAGATGTCAACCGTGCCGTCCTTCACAATGTATTTCCGGTAGTTGTTCGTCATCATAACTTAACTTATTATTATTATTATTAATATGCATCATCACTAGATAAAAGATATAATATGCAATTTATGCTGAGAATGAGGAAAATATGCAATTGCATATATGAAAATGCACATAATCCGGTCTCTAAATATTACAATAAGTTATTATCTTCACTTTTTTGGTTTTAGGATACGGCATATCCTAAAACCAAAAAAGATTCCCTCACGACGTTTTCCTTCTCAAGTCGGCTTCCATTGCCATATGGATTCCCTCATTATGAAAGTATCAATAAAATCCGAAGTAAAATAGAAAATAGTGAACTTCAATTTTAGTTTTTCTCATGCTCAGTGATCTGATTTGCTTGGGTTACTGAAACTTTTTCATGCAATTTGCGCTATTCTTGCTAAGAAAACTTTCGATAAGTTTTTGGTACTAAGGCCCCAGACACGAAACTAAAAAATAGTCATATTGAATTACTAATAGTGTTGGGAAAGTTTAAACTTCTTAAAAGTTAATGAGAGCATTCATTATAAGTCCTAAGTTGATTGGAAATGATGATCTTCTTTTATTTTAATTATACTTTAGAGCGTTAAATGATGAATCGCATTTTGTTTGAAGAGATTTAAACGTTGAGGACAATATTGCGATATAAACACAGTATAAATATGGACGAACAGTACGGAAACTACGTACAAACGCTCACACAAACATGCGCATCGACCCCTAAGCGGCACGCACAAGGCACGCACTAGTTAGTCACCTATGTAAGTTTATCCATATAAACAGCTTAAATTATCACCATTGCGAAAACTCAGTAAAAAATGGCTGATTGAGAAATCGTATGACTAAATCGAAAAATTGCTCTGCCCATATGCCTAAGACTGATCTCCCCTCATTTTAAGTATATCACACACACACACACACACTCATACATACTCCCCACTTTCACATTTACTCACGCACACACCACATACTATACCACAACACTCTCACTCAAATACTTACAATTTTTATTATTAATTATACTTCTTGTCTTTTTAAACAAATAAATAGTAATTATATTGTTATGTTAGCTATGTAACTGGTGAAAACAGATTTTTGACCTTCGATCTACCCAGGAGTCACTGATCATCTAGTTTCAGGCCATAAACCTAGTTTGGGAGCCAGGAGAGCATCTTATGCACATTATGTTGTATCATATTACTGTACCTGTAACATTTGTTAATTAATTATTGGAAATAAAAATTATTATTATTATACACCATCACGCTTGAGACGCGGGTCCACTCCTTCTCAAAGACAGGAGGTCAACAAAATGTTATACTAACAGCAAAGATCAAAATGTAGGACTCATTTTAGATACACCTTTGCAAACCTTAAAAATAAAGTATTACTTTCATTTTAAGCATCAACTTTAAGGAATCAGGCAAAAAATACCTGTACGAATATATTTTTAAAATATACGGCTTGCGATCCGAAAATTCAAACAATTCCTTTTTTGTGACTCCGGGCACGGAGTCATTGTACTTCGCAAAAGATGTTTTTGAAATCTCAATTAATATTTTAAAAAGCTTCGACACAAAAAATTCTTGTAAATTTCAGTTAACCTATTAGACTGTTCCTTCTGAAACTGGTTACAATGAAAATTCAGAAAAGTTTTCTTTTACTAATTGAGTTGCTAGACCGAAAACATAAGATAATATTTTTTTTGTTGCTGCCCACTGTGGAACTTTTTGCCATATTTTGAACAAACCTCCGTGGAAGGCATCTAAGTCATTTCACCATCTGGTTTTGTGCTGGCCTCGAAGAATATACCCATAATTGCCAGCAGAATTTGCCTAAGTAGAGATTAAATCAATAAAATATGATCTAACTGTACTAGGTAGATATTCGCCTGTGGTTTCGCCCGGGTAGGTGTCAGAAATTATATACCCGCTGCATATAACCGCTGATACGTAATTCATTGATGAACAAACATTAAATCGGTCACATATTATCTAGTCTCTTAACAGTACATATCAAACTCGCTGTCTGCCTTTGTCTGTTTCTCCGCTTTTTTCTTCAAAACCACACAACGGATTTTGATGAGATTTTACTAATACAACAAACGATAAACGAAAAAGGTTTGTGTCTTTGTTATGGACCAAGTGATTAATATGGCATTATTTATAATGCCCAGACAATTCGAAAATATGAGTAAGCAATATGGTAATAACTATTGAAATAATTAAATTGACCGGGCTTTCAGAATAATGCCTATCACATATTGGGTCGGGTAATCAAAGATGTTTTTTTATATTTTAATGTTGACATTGATTTTAATATAGAATAGGTAAGTACGATTACTATTTAAGTAACAAAATCGACTCCTATTTTTGTCTGCAGGGTCTAAAGTAACCGACGGGGTCGCGAGTGTTGGGGTGCACTTAGCTCCCGAGCTCGCTTCGCTCGGTCTTGGACAAATTCATTGACCATAATTATCGAATTGCCCAACCGCAACGTAGCCATATTATTATTCATAAAAAAACATTTTTACAAAAAAAAACTTATTACAAAAAAAATACCACCGACTTCCAAATAAAAAAACTACAAAGTTTTTATTTGGAAGTCGGTGGTATTTTTGTGTAAAAAGTATTTTTTTATCTTTCTCTTTTTAGTTGCTCGTACCTAATAGGCAAGTTGTTTAGTAAGTTACCTTAACGCCAGAATAGATAACCCGAATATCATGAAAATTTAACATAACCGGTGAAATGAGAGATCTGCGTACCACTTAAGAGCGTACTGGCATGATGTTATGTTATGAAATGGGAAAACACACATGCGATTGCAGCAATCCCGAGAGATTTCCTGTTATTTATTGAAGAGTTCTTCATCAGATCTTCACCAAATTGAAATGGGACCAATTTCAAAAAAAAATTGTCCAAACAAAAAAATAATTGTCAAAATCGGTCCACATTTGACGGAGATATCGGTGAACATACACAAAAAAAAATAAAAAAAAAACATACCTACAAGAAGTCGAACATAGAACCTCCTCCTTTTTGGTAAGTCGATTAAAAATGACCAGACAATGTGATAAATATATAAGTTTAAATCAGTATTCATTACATTGTCCGATTTGACTTGATTGGATTCATAATGCCCGGGCATTATACATAGTGCACGGATCATTCACTTGGTCCATGACATCTATATTTGTGACCCATGAGAAACCGGGTCGGGTAGCTTGTTTATAATACTAAGTTGATACCACTGGACAAGATAAAAATATTAAGGATCAACGAGTGTTTTGAAGCAGTTAGGTTGGCACTTTATTAGTGAGAACAAAATTCTTAATAATTAATTACGATCTAGCCAAAAAGACTCATAAGCAATTTAAAGTTAAAACTGAGAATTGTGTCCATTTTCACTTTTACACAAGTCCGTAGCACTTTTTTAGAGTCTGATATAATTTATAAAAACTATATGTTCATGTGTCTTTTGTATAGCACAGAGTTGTCACTATTATTCATTCACTTTTACTTAGTAGTTAGGTACTAAAAGAGGTTTTAAATTTCCTTTAAACTGCGTTTCTTTAAAAGTCAACCTTTGACCTAAGACTGGCAGGTTAGCCGTCGAAAGTATGAACCACCTACACGCTATTTGTGTGAACGAGGTACTAGCATAAGCATATTAGCTTAGATGAAAGGGTTAGGAATATATACACTCATCCGAAGAATCTTGAAAAAATGCTTACCTAGGTTTTTGTAATGCTACTGCTCCACCTGAGTTAAGGTTAGTGTAAACGTCCAACTACGCGTTAAATATGCGCGTTATCTACATTTAGGTACAACGCCGTAAAGCGTTAATTTCCTAGTGAAAAACGCGTTAATAACATACGCACAAGGATGGAGGTTGAAAAAGCTGCTCGTTGCAAAAATGAGTGTGATAAATATATATGCATTTATCTAATTTAATAAAAAGGAAAAAAGAACAAAAATTTTAAGAAGATGCTGGAAAATTAAAATTTTCTAAAGATTATGTAATTATATAATATTTTATAGGATTTTTTTTTTAATTCATCGTAAGTCACTGGTAATTATAAGGAATGGATGATACGCCGCCACGCTTCACTAACTGCCGACCGATTCTTATATGATCGCAGTGTAGGTAATAATGCTGTTCCAGCCTAAAAACAAAGTGAATAATATATATAATGAAAAATAACAAAATTAGTCGAATATGACAAATTGATATTTTCATTTTCTATCTTCGATTTTTCGACGATTTTTCTCAACAAAGTGGTGGAAGAATTGTCAATGTTTAATATATTGTCTCACAACAGCGAAAAGGTCACCACAGTCTTCCATTATATCCGGTTTTTGCAAAAATATCTGCCAGGCTGAAATAGGACTGGGCGGCCGTAGATACAGAATTATTTATAAAATATGACAACTCCAGCCTATAGAACAGGGATCACCAAATGGCGGACTGCGGTCCGGTTCCGGACCGCTGACCTATTTTGTGTGGATTATCGACATCATTGAACATCGCCAAGATTTAATGACAAAAAGTAGCACCAACTTTAATCCACTAGTTTAGTTGGCGCACGGTTGGCGCAGTGGTTGAGCGATTGACTGCTGCGCTGCGTGTCGCGGGTTCGATTCCCGCACGGAACAAATATTTGTATGACCTACAGATAGTTGTTCCGGCTCTGGGTGTTGTGTATGTGAGTTTATATGTTTGTAAACGCACCCACGATACAGAAAGAAATTCCTAGTGTGGCGCAACGAATTTTCAAAAAAAAAAAATGTTTAGTCCAAAACTTCGAACGGATAGTTCAAGGCAAAAGAAATAATTTTTCACAATAATATTTGAAAAACATCTTGATACTTTGTTGATTATTATTTCAATTTTAACAAAATAAATACACGTGACGAAATTTAAACATTACGGACCGCGACGGTAAAATTATTAAAAAAAAAAAAACGGACTCCAAATGCAAGTAATTGTTGAGCCCTGCTATATGCACTTGTATTTTACCAATTTTTGTCTTACTTATAAGTAAACTACCAACAACTTATACCGTAACATCGAAGATCTTTATCCGGGGTTATTACCGAGACTAATATTGACATATCCACGTCTAGCCGTATGAAGGCTAGTTCTATTTTACATGAGACCTGGCAATGACTTTGACATGTGAATGTCACGTTCTTCGAAGTGAAGCCATGTTGCATTTATGTGCAATACGAGTATCAGCGGAAATTCTCGACGTAAAGGTTTTTATGATCAGAAGGACAAGTTAACGCTGAATTGCTAAATTATGTTTTTTATGACCTTAATAGCATTTGCCAGCGGCTTTGTCCGCGTGAATGTCGAAAATTATCCAACAGGAGCATTCCACCTGGATAGAAGTATCCTATGTCTTAATCCAGAGTTTCTAGGCAAAGCTGTTCAGTTTTTGAGTTGTATCTAATTGCTTGATAAACATACAGACTGTAAATTTTAATTTATTGACAACACGGTTAGCGTTAGCGATCGGCTGCTGCACTGCGTGTCGCGGGTTCGATTAACGCACGGCCACATATTTGTATGACCTACAGATAGTTGTTCCCGATCTGGGTGGCTTGTATAAGTGTGTAAAAAAGAGAAAAACAAATAAAGGAAAGTTCAAAACGGTTTCTTAAGGCAATACATACGCCTCAATGTAAACGCAGTACTGGCCGTGCGCCCGCTCGATGCCAAAATATCAATGTTGAACCTCCTTTTGAACCGTTTTGTTTGCAAAATATTATTTGATTTACATATGCTATTTCAGTTATGAAGAAATTCCAGCCATCAATGTTTCTGTGTAAAAATATTTTTAAACATCCAAGTCGTTTTGGAGGAGTATCCAAAAGTATAGAAAAATATCGTGTTGCTAATTATTTTTTTAAAGCTAAACTATTTTTTATACGAAAAAACCATGTATAAAAAATAATGTACATGAAACAATACTATTTTTTTTTTCAAACCTTTTAACCTGGCTGTAGCTAAGGAGTATGCTTTAGAAAGTTGTCGTTTTACGGTACTAAAGCGGATGTAAGAGGTGAAAATATAACGGTCAGACCGACAGATTTTCTACCGCAATTATAATATTAATATTAGTTTGGATGTATTTGTAGAATTTTCAATAGTTGATTCGTAAACGTATCCCAATATTACTTAGGATAAACATTCTTTTTACCCAAATACGGCGAAGCCAAAAGGAAGAGATATGATTTTAGCAGTCTACGTATTAATTTATTTTTGTATTTACATATCGCCTAAACTATTCTTTCGAGTTTGATGAATAAGGTGTCAATTGCTTCGTTATTATGGCCCGGGTAACAAAGGCTATAAAATTAAACAAAATACCGTAGTCGGGTAACAGTTTTTAATTGAACTTTTTGCTTGATATTAAACCATTTCATAATATTATTTTCCTATTTTGTTCTGCAAACACGTCTACATCGGCAAATATAATATTTTTTTCTAATCGTGTTCATAGGTATTTTTTAACTAACTATAACATTTTATTTCAATACCCAGGATACCATAAATCTTGTTTTGCAACATTTAAAACACTGCCTATTTCATTTCTCTCATTTATTGAAGTATTGAAGTGCAAAATATCAAGATTAGATTTAAAACTCAACAAGACATCAATCCTCAAGATTTATTGTCGTCCAATTAAATTTGTCTAAAAATCAAACCGACTTTCAAAACAAAACACTACAAAGGGGAAATTAACTTTATTTTTCGAAGTCGTTGTCTTTGGTACCTATTGATTTCCGTTTTTCGCTTTATTTTGGAAGTCAGCTTTTTTTTATAAGTTTTTTATTTATCGATTCTCACTTGTAGCCAAAGTATACCTCATGACGATTCCAATAAGCCCAAACACGACCAGGATACATTGTTATATTACGGAGTTCCAGTGCCTACCTTCTAGCTTCATCATCAGATCAGTTCCATGGTATCATTTTCATCAGTACCTCATAGTTGGTTAACTATTCAAGATATTATCTTATACCCGTGATAAATTTAACATTAAGGATTTCCAATGGCTATCTGTGGTCTTCTTCATCAGTTTCACTTCACCAAATGAAAGAAAGAAAATTGTTTATTTGCGCCAGACACGACGCATACCATAAAAATAACAAAAAATCTTAAATACAATCATTACAAAGTATGCGTCACAACTACGCAAAACGGTCATCGCTCAGCATAATGCTGGGACTCGTGTGATATGATACTTTCTGAGTGCAAATGATTGCATTATTGATGAAAATAACAAAATCACTTATGTATGCCTATAATATTTTAGGAGTTCCCTCGATTTCTCCTATATCCCATCGTCATATCCTGATCTGATGCCGACGGGACCACCTGGGAAGTGTACCCTATCAAACAAAAGAAGAATTTTTGAAATCGATTCAGGTGTCTTTGAGTAATCAGGTAACGTACATAAAAAAAATAAAAAAGATTCCGACGAATTGAGAAACTCTTCCTTTATTGAAGTCGGTAAAAAACAAGAACATTTTAAAGAAACAAGGTCAACTCACACAATTTAAGTTCGTAACAGAAATTAATTTTGATAATTGATAAAATTATACAAAAAACAGTCTCTTCTCAATCAATTGACTTTTACAAACCTTTTAGGAAAAACTTTTTTTGTCTTACAAAATGGTCGGATCCTATTCAAACAGAATTCTTGTTATTCCAAATTTAAACGTCACTTCTTTGAATAGAGTGTCAATGTTTTGATAGATCGAACCTTGAGAATATTTTTACAGGTTGTAAATTCGTTTAGGAAATGTATTAATGTTATGATCTAGAGTAAAAACCGGATAGTTGCCATACTATTTGAAATCACTCTATATCTCTCAATACAAAAAGCAAAATACTTTATTTGTACTGGCCGGTACATTGGTTTTTTATCTACAAATTTATGAAAAGAAAAAAACATTATATTAAATATTGAAGATTATTAACGATTCTTGCGGACCTCTATATTTAGGGTCATCTATCCCACGTAGGGGATAGTTGCCTTATCCATGTAAATAACGTTTAGGATAGATCACCGAGAAACAGGACATCTATCCCGCAGAAACTTTCATCTCATTTTGCCAAAGAGACATGAGATACAATCAACTTAGTGGTAGTTGAAGATTAATATAATAGCATGCGATTCATCCGTAAAACTAGAGTTATTATAATTGGGGCAACTATACCCCTGAGCCAACTATACCCCTCAGGCAACTATACCCCTGAGGCAACTATCCTGGTTTTACCCTTTCTATGCACGGCTTGAATACTAAGGGATAGTGCTTTGCCTAAAATGTTGACTTGATATTTGAAAGATAAGTTGATACATAACATGGCGCCTGTACCTATACCTCGAAAAGTAAAGCAGAAAGTACACCAGGCGGTAAGTTTAACACAATAAACGTGAAAAGAGAAAATACATCTAAAAGATAACCAAATGTTGTTGTCTTTTGGAGTATTTCACCTCCTTTTTTGCTTGCTTTATTGCTCATTACTAGAAGGTGATTTACGTTCCAGTTTCTTAACGATGTTTCCTTTTAAGGTTGCCCTTGTCGATCATTCTTCCATAGAAACGTAGTCTGGCGATTACTCCACTGTTTGATGGTGTGAAACTAATCGCGATTAGTTCAACTAAACTCAGTTTATGCGAATACAGCGAGCGTTCTGATTGGTAGTTTCTTAGCGGTCTCAACCAACCAGAACGCTTTACTTGCTTAAACTGAGTTCTAAGAGAGTAAGAGTTCTGTACAATCTAACCATGAAAACGTAGATGAAGTGAGTTTGAACTATGTATTCACTGTGAGATCTTGCAGTCTGGATTTTGTGTTCGGTTGATGGTAATTTATTTATTTATTTATTGAAACTTCATGTACAATGGTGATACATAGGCGGACTTAATGCAGCAAGGCATTCTCTACCAGTCAACCTTTGGGTTAAAAAGGACACAACAGTGGTAGGAGTACAAAATAAAAAAATGAAAAAGAACAATTATTAAAATCTGATATTAATAAACTATCTAACTAATAAAATACATAAATATTTTCTAAAACAATAGACTAATAAATATTATAATAAATACCATATAATTATTTTAAATGAAACAGAAATTTAAATATAATAACTATGACGAAGACCGAGCTACGTAAGTGAGGACAAATAATAGTTCCGGATTCTACGCTTAAATGAAAATTTATTCTCAGCTTTTTTGATGTCAAGGGGAAGCACGTTCCAGAGTTTTATAGTAGAGACAGTGTAAGAAAGGTAATAGGTTTGTCTCCAATATACAGGAGATTTAAATATAACTAGTGAAATGAGGATACTGGATATGCTATAAGTGAACCTCCACTCAACTCTTCGGGGTAAAAAGCTGAGATGTTATGTTATGTTTATTATTTATTTATTTAACCATTTATGCACACACAGAATATACAGACAAGAAGAAGGAACAGAAAAGTAGGTACTTAGGTGATGCTTCATCAACATCATCATAGCAGTCCACTGCTGGACATAGCCTCTCACCTCGCACGCCATTTGCTTCGATTTTCGGCAAATCTCATCCAGCTGCTACCAAACACCCTGAGAAGATCGTCACTCTACCTAGTCTGAGGGCTTCCCACCTTACGATTACCAGTCAAGAACACGTCTACCCCAACGGTCATCGGTTCTACGACTTATATGGCCGGCCCATTGCCACTTCAGCTTGCTTATCCTGTGAGCTATTTTGACAACTTTGGTTCTCTGCCGGATCACTTCGTTTCGGATTCGTTCCCTTAGAGAGACTCCGATCATAGCCCTTTCCATAGCTTGCTGAGCGACTTTAAATTGATGCACCAGCCGTATCGTGGTGATGGTTATTTCTATAGAAATCTCTTCCAGCATAACTGCGAGAGGAAAGATGGAAAAACCGGCCAAGTGCGATTTATGACGTATTAAAAAAAAATGCTTACTAGATCTCGTTCAAACCAATTATCGGTGGAAGTTTACATGGTAATGTACATCATAATTATATATTTTTTTAGTTTTATTATTGTCTTATTTTAGAAGTTACAGGGAGGGATACCCCACACGTATGGGTTTGATGAAAACAAATTTTTGAGTTTCAATTCTACCCCCAAAATTTATTGTTTTTTTTTTCTATTTTTGTGTGAAAAACTTAATGCGGTTCACAGAATACATCTACTTACCAAGTTTCAATGGCATAGTTCTTATAGTTTTGGAAAAAAGTGGCTGTGACATACGGACGGACAGACAGACAGACATGACGAATCCATAAGGGTTCCGTTTTTTTCCATTTGGCTACGGAACCCTAAAAAAGAGATGAAGACATAGTGAGTAGAGATGATTAATAAAAAAAAAACAAAAAACGATTCATAACCAAGTAATAAACAACACAAATAAATATACAAATAAAATGTACTGTCATATAAACATATATATTTGTAAAATAAATATTATAGCAATAAGTTCTAATACCTATATATGACGGAATGGACAGGTAGTGTTCTTTGACCCTTCTTTTCAAAACTGCAAGAGTTTGGCAGTCCCTAATGTCAGGCAGAAGTGTCAGTAATGTCAGGCACGCATCATCGCATGTTATCATTTAATAACACCTAAATATCAGTATTATTGTCGAAAAGGGAACAAACAAGTTAATGTTAGTTAATATATCAATTAATAAGTGATGATGCTTGTTAGCGATTCGTACAACTTAAACAAGCGTTGTGGCGGCATGCGGACTTACAGTAATGACATTAACTTTCTGTAGGGCTGGGCCAATGTGGTGGCATTGTCGATATAAAAAAATATGTAAACATCTTTGTTAAAAAAAAGTGAATTGTAGTTCTGAGCTCAATTCAGATCAGGCCGTATTATTATAGAATTCTAAATTGTGACGGATTATGAAGGCACAGTTGGCGCAGTGGTTGAGCGATTGGCTGCCATTTGCAGCATTGAGTTCGATTCCCGCTCGGAACAAAATATTTGTATAACCCACTGATAATTATTCCGGGTCTGGGAGTTTGTGTATGTGCGCTTGAATGTTTGTAAATACAGGAGAAATTCCTAGTGCGGGGCAACGTTTTAAAAAAAATACTGGAAATGTAAATCTAGATTTGTATCGGCATTCCATTTCAGTTATGTGACTAAAACATGCACATTGTAGACCAATACATGCATATTTTAATAAGAAATGTAACGCAGATGGAACTGTTGCTCCAATATTTTAAAATGCAAATTGTATGCAAAATCATGTTTGTTCGCGGCAAATAGTGATAGCCGTCGAAAATCTGTTTATATATTTTATAAATGCAAAACTAAAAATATATGATTTCGACATCCGCCAATGATTTCGTTGATTTTAAAATATTTACGATTCATTTTAAATGTGTTATTTTAAACATATGCAACGTTTCATTTATTGAATGTTTCCGAATTTCCATTTGTTTGGATTGAATCGACGGTAAAATAAAGATTTACACTATAGTTTTTCTTGCTTTGAGGATTGAAATTCAATTGAGAATTGTATTGGTGTTTTTGCTGACCATATTATATTGAAATTTTACATACATTTTTACGTTACCTTAATCAATGGTATATTAATTCTGTTATAAAATACACCCATTAATTTCACTAAATAATTATTGTTCTAATTTAACACCCACTAAGCGTCGTACAAAAGAAATAAAAAATGTATCGACGTAACAACGACAAGTTGTCTCATCACTACCGGCGAGCCCTCTTTGAAAATTCGATTAACGTGGTGTACACTTACATTATTGTCGGCCCAGTGTCCCGTTGGACTAAGCGACACATGGACAGCTGTATAAACTTGGTCTGTGAGTGAATAAATTCATCATGAATTTGTGAACTGAAGTTCGAACATAGCAGGTGAGTTTTTTTATCGATAATTTTAAATTTGGAGTTAGATGCAGCTTTGATTTTCTGAATTAAGGTTTCAGTTTAAGTAAAAGATGTTTTGCCAAAATCTGATGTGCGGAATTATGGCTATCCTGTTACTTATTAAGAACGCAATATTTGTGGTGATCAGTAATCTGAATCTAATACCTTTAAACGAGCAATTCTTTTATATATATATATGTAATCTGAAACTCGGAAACGGCTCCAACGATTTTCATGAAATTTAGTATGCAGGGTCTTTCGGGGGCGATAAATCGATCTGTCTTTCGTTTTTAGAAAACGGCGTTTTCTCTATTTTCACCCGAGCACAGCTCGATCGCCCAGGTATTAGTTAAACATTCTAACAAAATCATGAAAATGTGTGTGAACTGTGAAAAGTGCGAATTTAGACATGGCCTTGACTTTATCACCAAATTGGCTTCACATTTCTGTAAATCCTGAAATTAATTGAAGTAAATGCGATTACAAACGTAACCTATTTTAGTTACAAATTATTTTATTTATTACGTTTAATACGAAAAGTTACTACGGTTTTGTTTTTATTTGTTCCGGGAATACTTTCGTTGTGCGTACAGCTGGAGTGGAATTGCCTACCGGAGTGCGTTTCCTGGTAGCTATAACCCGGGGTCTTTAAGTCTAGAGTGAATAGGTTACTTCTAGGCAAGCGTGCTCCATCGGTAACCATATCATCGCTTACCATCAGGTGAGATTATGGCAGTCAAATGCAAGCATGTCTATAAAAAGAAACTATGTGAATACAATTATATAATATAGTACAGCAGTGGTGGACGAATGACAACGGCCCCGACTTATGTCCTGGTTTCAAACTCAGGCAGGAGCTTTACTTTATCTAAATAATTTCATCATCACTGCTCTATAACGGCGAAGGAAAACATCGTGTGAGATCGTTCCAAGAACCAAAAATTCGAAGACATGTGACATCCACCAACCCGCACCGGGCCCGCGTGGCGGATTAAGACCCATCCCCTCTCTCACAGAGAGGAGGCCTGTGTCCCAGCAAAGGGTACAAGAAAACAGGTGACCATAGCAGGTACTTATATCAGGGTTAATTAGCCTAGAACCGGAGATACCGACACAGCCCGAAGGGTTGCCAAACTTAAGTGGCAGTGGCATAGGGCCGAAAAGTTTTGGAGACCTGACACGTACCGGCAGACGCAGCGTTGGAAGGCCTCCCCCTAGCTAGGTACGGTTGTCAGGGCTGTGACCGATCGAGGTGGCGACGCTCGGGGGAGGCTTATCTTCAGCAGTGTACGCCCTTCGGCTGAACTGTTGATAATGATTAGCTTTACTAACAACCTTTTTGAATGCCTACTGTTTTCGCCTAAACTGTATATATCTGTTTACCATATCGTGGCAATACATATCTCCCTCGTGTTGTGATGGACTTGTACTTGTTGTAAAATAATTCCGACACAACCGGAAAAATATGAGGCGTAGGACCAACGGATTAACACACTTTCTGAGATACGAGGTTATCACACCTCTAACTGCCAAACTTTGGGCAACTAAAACCCAAGTATCACTTTTTGCCCGCCTTGGGTATTGAACTCGAGACCTCACGCTGAGCAGTCGCACTTCCGACGATGACGACCTTGTTAACAAAGCTTTGATCATGAAGTTATGTTAACAGGGCGAGTGCAGAAAGTAACGACGCATATCAGTAATGCAATTAATCCCACAGCCGCTTCGATGGACGGAGAGTTTAATAGCATTTGTAGCGCAGTTTGCTGGTCTAGAACTTTTACAGCGTGGGCTTGAAATTACACTTTAACCTATGTAGTTTAAGTAATACTATGTATTACATTATTTTTAATGTCAAATGGATATCTTTCACCACCATTTAGTGGTTCAATAACCACATAGGGGTTCATTTTGTCAATAGTGGTTGGTACTTCTAGGAAAGCGTGTTCCACCGTTGATCACATCATTGCTTACTATCAGGTGAGATGTGGTCTAACGCGAGCCTATCAATACAAATATTTTTTATTATCTGTACCTGTAGATACAAGAGGGACCTAAGTACAGTTTAACCGAGCGTCAGGTTCGAATCTGTAACAACAAGCGTAAGGTCGGGTTATTTTCACCCGAAATTCTTTCTTAGATCAACTTTTTTATTATAATGTTTTTAAATTATTTAATTCTATAATATACTTATTTCATATATTTTTCAAAAATTGTCATGTTTCTTATAATTACCATTTTTTGTAAACATACATTTTCGCAGCAATTTTAACGTAAGACACTTCATTCTCGTTTATTAAAAGAAATTGCCTATCAAAAATAATAAAGAAAATAAATAATAATAATTTCATTTTCATAAAAAAACATTAATATTTTTAGAGTTTACATTCAAACAAATCTAATTATAATAGTTTCAGTCTTATATAATTAACCTTTATTTTTTCCATAAAAACTAACATCAAGCGCTAGCTGGGGAGACTCACCCGCCGACCTTTTTGATGTCATCTAGGTAGCTCCCTGAGCAATGGATAACCAAATCCTGTCATTCATAACTTTCTTACATCCCCTCACGCAGCTACATAAGAGCACAGAGGTAGTTAGCGCAAAAAATTAAAATTATCTAGCAAAAGAAAATGCCTTGGGTGAAATTCACCCAACCTGACGTTCGCCGGGTTAAAACCACCGTTTTCCCTTTTTTTTTAAATCAACTTGAATATGTTTCTTATGACCACTTTTCTCTTTCTCTTTGTTTCTCAATCTCCTGCTATTTACTCTAGTTACGATCTTACGAGATATCAAATCTAGAATCTGTAAATCTACTCTATAGTGTTCAGCAGATACTAGCAATTTTAGTTTTGTTTTTTTGTAAATGTAAAACATATCTGTGTGTACCTACCAAATATTTTTGAATCTTTAACGTTTTATTTCTTTATATTTCTTACGAATGTATGCTAATTTAATAATACAAGAAAACGGCAAAATATTCGCGCAACGAGCTTGGAATCGGGAAATTTTGTGAGAAAGCGCTGTGGGACAAGTCTGACTCTGATTAGATTACTTTTTTTACTCACTTTATATATTTTATTTTGCTGTTGGTGGAAAATCTTCAAAAGACTTTGTGGAAAAGACCAGGGAGTGTGGGTTTTTTACCACACTGAAGCCACTAAGGTGATCACCATCAACCCTCGTGACCTCTAAACCTCCGCTTTTTATGCAACGCCTGATAAGTTATATCCCTGGGGAGACTGTTAAGGAATCTCCCTGAGCCTCGCTGTGCACGACAGCACGAGGTAATTGTGCCACCCTTCTTTCTGGCGTCTCACTTGGTGGGCGGACAGACGTCGTTTAGTCGTTTATCCTCGCACTGGAGCGCCTTCGAATGGACTTTCCCGTTCTTCTCCGCGTAGGTATTTTCGGAACGGATGGTAGAATCACGTAATCATGATCCAGCCCTATTTGTCCCCTCAGCGACACCTTGAGCCGAGGTTCGTATCCCATAGGGATAACCCTCAGCGTGTTCGTTTAGGTTAAGCTTTTATGCCTGACTGGAGGCTCTAGTTTAGTTTCCACAGGGAAGTCCGGTTAAGTAGTAGCCGATCACTTTGATTGAACTGAGAGACGACACTCGCAAAAAAAAAACAAACTTCAATTGGGTGTGGGTGAGTGGGAGTCAGGCCTCTGGCTTCAGGCACTACCGTCACCTAACATAGGCACTATGCTAGGTGACACAACCTTCCGACTCGCTACATGCCTGCGATTGGCCGCTCCTTGTGGTGCTCCACATCGCTGTCAATGCGGTGAAGCAGTCGACTGCCTCGGACACTTAAGAGACACAGTAAGAGTGCAGGTCGGATTGCGCGGCATGCTAGCATTAATGATCTCATCCGTCGTGCTTTTGCCACCTGTGTGTGCCAGCTGTCTTAGAACCCAATGGCCTGGCACGCGTTGATGGGAAGAGACCTGATGGTATGACCATAATGCCATGGAAGTTGGGTAGGTCTTTGGTGTGGGATGCAACTTGCGTCGACACCCTTGCACCATCCCATCTTCCTAGTACGGTGGGCTGCGCTGGGGCGGCTGCTGCAGGTGCTGAAAACCTCAAACGGCGCAAGTACAACAACTTAATTGGTAATTATGTGTTTGAGCCGTTTGGGGTTGAAACATTAGGGCCATGGGGTCCGAGTGCACACCTATTATTTCGGGATATCGCCAAACGGTTGGTCGACTCTTCACGAGACCAGAGGGCTGGCCTTTTTTTTTGCCCAAAGAATCAGTATTGCCATCCAACGTGGCAATGCTGCCAGCCTTCTGGGCACTTTTCCTGTTGACAGCGATGTGGATGAATTTTTTGACTCCTCGTAATTTTAAATATTTTACTCTTATTTTAGTCCTAACTCTAGTCTACAAATAATGTACATATGTAAATAAAAATACCTCTTTATACCTTCAATTGGGAGCACTAATTTATACTAGGTATCGTAATCAAGGATCTTTGTGTCTTTAAAGTGGGCTGCAAGACCCTGCGAAGTTGCTATTTTTGTGTCAATGTTGATTTAAAAGATAGCATTGTATGTCTGCCTCTTTCTGTCTCAGCGAAGATTAGCCATCAGCGCGGGAGATATAATAGTACACTAGTGTGCGCGTAAGCACAGGTACCCTCTCTATTCCCTCACTCAGAGTCCGTTGGTTGGGCAATCCGATACGACTGGAGATAAATCAGGCGTAGGACCAATGCTTTAACGTGCTTGCCGATGCACGGGGCTTTGACACCGCTAACTTCTATACTCCGGGCTGCCTAACTTTCTAATGGAAAACCCAATAACTCTTTGCCCTACCTAGGAATTGAATGTGGGTCCTTACGCTCAGGAATAGCATTTGCGACGACGAGACCAACGTCTAGTAGTTCAGTAGTCAAAGGTACTCGTAGATATAAAAATAAAATAAAATAAGCCTTTATTGCTGTTCTACAAGTTTACAATACTCACATTTTTTCCTTATTATTAATAATAATAATACTCATTAATTAACTCGACTACACGATCGGTTTCACTTCACAGCTTGTCTTCCGACAAAGGCCTCCTCTAAAGCTTTTCATTTCTGCCTGTCTTTCGCTGTTCTCGTCCACTCTGGACCCGCTACCTTTTTGAGGTCACCTCCCCATCTTTTTTTTGACGCCCTTTACTTCTTTTCCCATTCATGGGATACCACTCCGTTATGGTTTTTGTCCTCACTCGTAGATATTAAATCCGGCTAAGTGCGGGTCGAACTTTGCACCTTCAGGGTTCCATACCAAAGAAAAAGTCTGTTACATTCGTATTTGTTAGAAAAATATACGTAGTAATAAATACTATCACCAAATTTTAAGTTCATACAATGGGAAGTTGAAAAATTCTTCGGCACAAAATTGTGTATGGGTCAGACAGACAGACGGACACGTGAGTGACAGCAATAGGGCTCCGTTTGGACCGTTTGGGTATGGAACCATAAAAAGCGCGAGCCAATCAATAATAATTTTTTCTTAGTAAAATCAGGTTCAGGAGCGTACACCATCTGTAGAAGAGAACAGGCATGCAAATCTTCGCCTGTAGGCTTGAAAACTGTACCTTTTCACTTTGCGTTCCCGATTGTTCAAAAAACTGATGGATGTGCCATAGTAACCTAAGGCCATACATACTACCAGATTTGTTCAACCATAAGCCCTTTTTCTAATATTAGTAATATCGTGCAGACATAATTTACATACAGACATACTTTACATCAATTTAAGTAATATCTAGTAACTACCATATTCCCCTCAGACAATTTATTTAACCCTTGTGATAAGCATTCATTCTTTTATAGTCTGGTTATGAAGAAACCCCGAGGGTATTTTGTAGTATTTGTTTTTTCAAATAATGTTATTTTTGCAGTGAACAAACAGTGCTCAATTTGGTGATTGATTATTGCTTAGCGGTCTTGTGGGAATTGAACTGAATTTATATTCGACGTTAGTGGTAAAATACGGGTCTAAAGTTGTCGCTCACTTATCAACTCATAACCACTGTATCATATCAACTCTAGCTAACCGACTTCAAAAAAGGAGGAGGTTCTCAATTCGTCGGCAATGTGTTTTTTTTATTTATCTTCCCCGATTACTAAAAGACGCCTGGACCGATTTGAAAAATGCTTCTTTTGTTTGAAAGGTGGTCCCATGGTCATCAGATCAGGATCTGATGATAGGATCCTAGAGAAATCGAGGGAACTCCTCAAATATTAGAGGCATACATATAGCGATTTTGGTATTATTAACAACAATGCAATCATTTGCACTCAGAAAGTACCATTTTGTGAAGTGGAACTGATGAAGAAGACCACAATTCCTTAATGCTAAGTATGTTACGGACATAAGATATGACGAATAGTTAACCGGCTATGATGCAGCAAATACTTATAAATAAATGGTGCTGATGAAAACAGTGCCAAATGATCGAAACAGTGTCGAAATGATCTGATGATGAAGCCGGAAGTTAGGCAAAAGAACTCCGAAATAAAATAATGTGTCCTAGTCATGTTTGGGCTTGTTGAAATCGTCATGAGATGTACTTTGGATATACATAATTTTCATTTTTATGGAGGTACCTACCAAAAGCTAAAAAGAAAAAAAAAAAACTATTTAACCCAAAATCAAACCGACTTCCAAAACACAACACTACAAAACGAAAAATAACTTGCTTTTCCGAAGTCGGTGTCGAATAACGGAAAACAATGGGTACAAAAGATACCGAATTCGGAAAAGAAAGTTTATTTTTCGTTTTGTATTGTATTGTTTTGGAAGTCGATTTTTTTGTATAAAATTCCCTACTGGAACGCTCACTAATCAGCATCGTAAAGGCATCACCTCAAGCAGAGATTCGTGAGCTTGTCCCAAGGCGAGTGCGTGGTCAACTCGCAGTCCCCGCGCGATTTGAAATATGCGTAGCCAACCTTATATCATGTGTGTATATTAATACTACAGACTTATAGATATAGCTTTCTATAATAATGTACGAAAGATAAATTAGTCTAAACCCATATGATCTGTTTGTTTATACAACGTCATCATCTTTTTATTACAGACAGATTATTTATTTTGTTATAAATATGGATTACATTCCCGGGGGTTTCGTCTTGCGTCATTTTTTGCATGCACAGTGGACACTCGTATTATACCTATATTTGATATTAATTATTGTAAAATCTAATCATGAATACATATTAGTAACAGTTTTCAAAAGTTATTTTTATTATATGATATTAGATAACTGTTAATTAACCTAATTGTAAACATCTCTTAGCGTCAAAGGCCGTATGCCAAGGTAATCCATATCAAGGTGGAACTAATATTTTTGTATAAAAAAAAGAAAAAAAACAAGATATGGCTGCGTTTTACAATGCAAATAAAAACATTTGATATATTATTATACTATAATTTATTAAGAGCCAGTTTGTGTCCCACTGCAGGGACCAGTTTTACCCGATTGCCGAAGAAGGGCAATGTGTTTATCACTCTATGCATGTATGAATGTATGTTCCTATGTGGCGTTCTAGAGACCAAATGCGTAAGCCGATTTTGATGATTCTTACGTAAATCGATTCGTCTTAACCTTGCGAATGTCACTGGCTACATTAAAATTGGAAAAAGAAAAATGTGGATTTTCTGCGCCATATTGTGGGATCCAATTTTTTTTTGCTTCATAACCCATCGTGTGGGGTATCAAAATAAAGGGTTTTTAAAAAGCACGTAAAAGAAGAAAATCATGTTGAGCAGTCTGAGGATACAACTGGATTTGGTCAGCCAGCTCACGAATATGTATCCTCCGACTGCACAGCATGATTTTCTTCTTGTTTACGCCATTTTAGTTCGCTAATTAAGCAGTCGGGTTTTTTGATTTTTTGCATTAACTTTTGTTACTGTCGAATAGGTACTACATCTGGCCAATTCTTAGATACCTAGCTGTCTGTGGATAGTAGGATAGGATATCTATTACCCTAAGCAGTGGGTCATAGATACATGACTATTGAACAGTTTACAATCAAGAAAAAAAAAACAAAGCAAAAACATTACCCGCCTGACACTTCCACAGTCGGATAATGAGCAAAACGAACCAAACGTGTTATTTGTAATCCAAACCCGACCACTTGAGATCTCTCCCTTGAAACAACAAATAACCCACATTTGGAATAACGCCCACCCTATACTATGACGTCACATTGGCATCATGAATCCATTGTGAACAAAGAATGGTGCTATACATCCTGTATGGCTCCGTCTCTCTCTTTGAACAGAATCATGATGGAATTAGCACATCATAGTACGGGGGCTACTGACGATGTATTGAATGATAAATCATTGAATATTAAATTTATTACTCTATGGTTGCCCACACGAGATGTAACTACAACGAAACCGCGTAAACTACGAAATGGAGGTTAAATATAGTTATTATTTAGATTCTGATACGTCAGACTGATGGCGTATTGAGGATTTGGTTCGAATTGTGATTGCACGATGGTTGTGCAACTGTTAGTTTATTGCTCTAACTAATTATGAGGTTCAGCAATCCCTATTTTGCTGGCGGGGCTGAAGTTGGCTATAAATGGCTGCGCAGTAATTAAATCTCATATTAAGGACGCTATTACATTTTTCTACAAATAACAGTGCTTTTCAGATACCATTTTAATGTATAAGCAATCACAGATGTGCAGATATCATGGTCTTAATTTAAAGATAATTATATTCAGCTCCAAATTGGCATCAGAAAAATTGTATAACATCATACTAAATTTTCACTCAATTACGTTTTTCCCATTCCAATAATCGCAAAAAAAGTAGGGTTCGATTAGGTCCCAGTTTAAGTAAATTTACAGCATATTTTATCTTCAAAATTACGGTATATATAGTCCTTTACACGTTCAGCTAATTATTTTTTACCTAAATCGATATGTTTTTTAAATTATTGGCTAAAATAAAAACACTTGCCGCTCTTCATACATTTTGCACTCGCGGTTCCTCATTCCGCGCTCAGAAGTAGGCTTGTTCTTACTCGGACACTGAATGGAACGCTCTGAAGTTTCAATCGTTGAAATGAACTAGTTCGGTCTTCTAGTACTATTAGTTCATTTTAGTTCACCGTTCATTTAGACATCAGTCGGTCGTAATGTTCTTGTGCGCCAGATCGGTCATCGTGATCGTACGTAGACAGAGCAAACTAGTACATCGTTCATCAGTCATCATGCTCACGCACAAGCTTCTGAAATCTATCAACTCGTTCACTCGCTCAGGCTCAGACACTCGTAGTTCGTATAATTCGTTCTGATTCAGCACTTGACCGATCCGATGTCGCTTGGATCACTGGACTAGATGAACGATTTAAACGATCGAAACAGAATAGTTCGTTCTCGTTCACCTAAAGGAATTGTTTCCTAATAGTACATAGTACATGTACTACACAAGCCTACTCAGAAGCGCTCGTGGAAGGGTGGTATCGCTCTCTCGCAAAAATAAATTCGATAAAAGTAATAGAAAAGATTGTAGCGTGCATGCGTGTGAGTACCGTCGCGCGTTGTATCGTCGTCGTCGTTTGTCGTGATCGAAAGGAGTTGATAGTTTACCGGACCGTTCAAGCGTAATGTTATATTATGGTATGGTGAAAACAATGCATAAACATACAATCACAGTAATTGCAGGTCATTTGCTGTTTGTTATTGAAAAGTTCCATTATCTATCACCGAAGATCTTTATCGTATCCTAATATATTATACAATAAAACCTTTCCTGAAAACACATACATTTATCGAAGAAAATCCGATCAATATCGGATCAATAGTTTTTGAGCAAATCGCGTATACATACGGGTCGAACAGATAGAGCACCTCCTTTTTTTTAAGTCGGTTGAAAATACTACTTACCATGACGACGGTTCTAAGTAACAGTTACTAAATGCATTTTCAAAATGCCAACTAACTTTCCTGAAACAACTTTAGTAAAATTAAAAAATAATATCAAGGACCAATATTATTTCAGTGATGTATAAAATGTAGTTTCAATGATTGCGTACGCGTAATGTTGCTGTGTGCGACTAGATACCTAAATTTGAGTTCGTCGAAAATGTAACAGCGTCCTTAAGGCCCTTACTCCGCTTTAGTGCCGTAAAACCGTTACTTTTTTGAAAACGCATACTCCTTCATAACGGTTAGGTTAAAAGGTTTGAAAAAAAATATATTTATTATTGATTCATCTACATTATTTGTAAAACGTTTTTTCGTATGAATAACACTTTTGCATTAAAAAAAATATTAATAACACGATAAAAATATTTTTACACGATGGTTAGGATTTCTTCTTAAAATTAATAGGATATGTAAATCCGTCCATATACAATTATTGTACACGAAGTTTTATTAAATAAAAGAATCAAAAAATATTTTTCGAACAAAACTGTCCAATATTATTCTGACACCGAACGCACGCACGGCCAGTACCGCGTAATATATACGCCTTAAAACAGTAGCACGTCATGCTATGCGTATCGGCAAACTTAGGGTCAGCCCAGGCAAAAAGATTGGGTACTGTAATATAATGACGGATCATCAAATAGTTTTTAATATGAGCTTTCGGTGTACTAAATATACCTCTTTAGCGTGTAACGAAAAAATGTGTTCATATTTCGAAAACTTCTTCTGCCTACGGAAGTGAACAACTTTCTTCAAGAAAATTATAACAAATTTTCAAACAAAAATTACGTCCTACAGACATTTTGGTCAGCTGATGACAAAGTGTATGTGTGTTTGGGTAAGTGATATGGCAACGTCTAGGGGAGGCCTATGTCCAGCAGTGGACTTCGTACAGCTGAAATGATGATGATAAAAAAGTTAGAAAGGAAAATACAAACGATTTTATTTAACTTCAATTACATGGGCCCGAAGAATTGCCAAACTTAAATGGCAATGGGCAGGGCACATTGCTCGCAGAACGGATGGCCGATGGGGCAAAAAGGTTCTGTTGTAGCAAAAGCGAACCGGAAGACGTTGCGTTGGAAGGCCTCCCACCAGGTGGAACGATGACCTGGTGAGGGTTGCGGGAATCCGATGGATGCGAGACGCACGGGACCGATCAATGTGGCGACGCTTTGGGGAGGCCTATGTCCAGCATAGGACGTCTTTCAGCTTATATGATGGTGAATGTGATGACATGGGCAGAAGAAGTTTTAAAATATGACCACACCTTTCCGTAACAGCGTGTTTAAATGGCTCTAAGCAGTGTTATTTTCATTTTTTTATATATATATATAATGGGTTTGCTCTTGAGTCTAGTCTAGGTCAGAGGTGACAGAGACAAAGTCGACGATGGAGTGAACTTATCCAGAAGAAGCCTGTGAACTCTAACTTTGAAAATTCGGGTTGTATGCGTTCGGAAACACAGACGCAGTCAGTGAGTTCGTTATGACCAGCAGCTAGCAACGAACCAAAACACAAATGGAATTGGATCAGTAGGCAAAAATACCAAGCTACTGATCTGATTACGAAAACTCTTACGTTGATAGAAAGTAACAGTCGCTGAGTGGCTTAGGCTATTTTTATCTCGGTGAGATGCACGGTGTCTGTTAAATATACTACGGGAATAAAGACAGAGGAAACGCTAACAGCTGATAAACATCTTAAATAGCTAACCTAACCTAACCTAACCATTCATCATCGAAGTAGATTTTATCATTATCAAATCAGCCGAAAGAAATCCTCTGCTGAACATAGACTTCCAACATGTGTCGCCACATTGACCTGTCACGTGCATCTCGCATCCAGCGGACGAAGTAAATTTACTGAAAGTCAATTTGATGAAATTGCAATAACTTTAATCTCTAAAACCCGCATTAGACCTGCATGGTAGTTGGTGGGCCATCCTCTCTCAAAGGACGCTTGTGTTCTAGCAGTGAGAACATTATAAGCTGATTATGCTAGATGCGACTGCAAAGCAATCGCTATTTACATAGTAAAGTCATTACTTTTGTCTCGAACACATATTGCTTCATTTTAGACAATTCTCTGAATTTGACGAACATATACATACAAATTAGGTTTATCACGTAATCCTAACGGTGTTGTGAGAACAAAAGAACTACAAAGACTTTGCCAACGTACAGCTGTTTTGCCTAAAATTAATGCCATGGATGTAAAAAAAATGTAAGTACTGGAAAGTACATCAGATGTTCTTGAAAGATGGTGGAAACTGGCAACCTGGGTTAAAGTCTTTAAAAGTTTCACTCCGAAAGTAAGAAGAAGGTTAATTAAAAACTTGTAAATTTTTTATTAGGATGTACACAAATAAAGAAAAAAGAGAAATATCATTTACCCTATAAGCGTGCAATATTTGAACTAGGTATTGGTTGGCTATTGCAGACTTTTTGACAAATCTAAAATTGGTAATAACCACATTGCTATTTAAATAAGTAAAGAGCTATTTTGTTTCCACTGATTGCAAGATTACCAGTCACAAGCATAAAACGTAGCATACTGGCAACCTTCGTGGTTATAACAAAGCGCGATGCAGAACTAATCACTTAAACACCTGGCAACAATCCAAAAGCTACTACTAAAGATAACGGAGACTCATTTTGTTCAGCATTAAGATTTTAAGTACGTCACGTACTGGTGGGTAAATGGTCACCATCACCTTATAACATCTGTAATACTAGAGGCACATGCGTTGCCTTCTTAAAAACAAAGGTGAAATGTGTGTTGTGCCTAAACCTAGACCATCCAATTATTAAACACACCAACGATCTTTGACGACAGAAAGAGGCGTGATGGTAGCTCTTTCCTTAGACAAGCTTCACTCAAACAGATCCTTATGACTGTAGAACTTGTATAGCATATGCGTTATCATGCAAGAGATACAACTGAAATGTCTTCTATAATTACACCTATTAAACTGGAACACCAACACTGCTTTTTGACAGAAAGAGACAATGCTGAGTAGATACTTCTTCGAACATTACGACTAGAGCACTTCTAGTGACTGTGTATCCCTGTCCTTCGATCGCGTCCAACAATTTAAGTCTCCTTTGATCCAGACATTTGGCGATGCGCATTTGTTTATACTTTAAAAACGGATGGCCCCGGACTTGGCTGCGTTAGAAATAATTTATAGATTTAGATATCTACTTTGAATGATGATATTTAGCTTATATATATGTGAGATAGTAGTCGAATTAATGGTTCTAGTTACGAGTAGGTTGATAAATTAATTTGTGTGTGTGATTTTTTATAAACGCTTGAAGGGATTTTGATGGGCAAAATATTGTGATTAATGGTGGCATAACATGCGAAATTTTACATGTTTTACTAACGGCTTAGTGGTTAAGGGATTTGCCATCGCCAATAACAAAACAAATTAACATTTTTACTTTGAATTTAGAGAACGAGAAAAGCTTTTTAAAACTCTTCAACAAAGTAACTTTCTTTCGTAACTTTTCTAGAACACCCAACATACGAAACAAATAAAGATCCATTGCATTACAGCAGTTATATCAAAGCTAACAAACATTCATTCACAAATCCAGTTTTATCTAAAAATAGCTTCCTGATCGCATCGAAACTTTACCCGCCATTTAGTTGGATAGCATCCGTGAAGCGCTTTGCAGCGTTCGAAAGTGCACAACACTATTTCAGTACATATAAACAAATGTCAATAATTAGTGATGTGATTGAGTGAACGATTCATTGGTGATTTAATCGATTTATGCGAGATTCTAAATCTATTCTGCTGTTTGGCATCCCGCGTTCTTGTTTTGAAAAAGAATTTAAATTTAAAAAGTTGTGTTCCTTTTTGTTTTTTTTTTAGTTGGAGATTATTTTGATTGTTGCCAGTATTATGTTAAATTTTAATTAAATATTGGCTAAAAACCAAAAGCATATACAGTGTATAAAATACTTAATTAACTAAGACTACAAACAACCAAAAATTATTCACAAACTAAACCTTAATATATACTAAACTAAAACATGACGTCGAAAAACTCCTTCGCATTGTTGTCCATTGGTAATGTGCCCAAAAGACTGGCAGCATTGCCACGTTGTATGGCAGGACTTATTCTTTGACCAAGGTAAAAGCCAGCCCTTGGGTCACGCGAAGTTTCAACTAGGCGTTTGGAAAGATCTTTAAACAAAGCGTGAGCACTCTGACCCACGGACCAAGAGTTCCAAACGCAAACGGCTCGAAATTATAACTACCAATGAGGTTATTATATTTCTGACGCTTGAGATTTTCTGCAGCTGCAGCGCCAGCGCCAGCACAGCACGACGAGCTAGCTAGCTATGTAAATAAAGATTTATCTTATACAAATAAAAAAAAGCCAAAGGACCTATTCTAATAATCTTTAGTTTCAACAAAGAGCATGCTGATAGCTTTTTTATGAAAATTAATTTTAAATATTTTATAAAACATTTGCCATAAGTTAAAAAAATATTCACTGAGTTGTTTTGTTAATAATTAAAACAATATTATTCTTTTTCTTTTGTGTGTAAATTATACAAGTTTTCTAAACAAAATTATACTCTTAGAAATTAAGAAAAACGAAAAGATGCCTCAAAGTTTTGCAATGTATTTAAAAAGTGATAACTTATGAAATAACGCAATGAGTGAGTAAAGAAATGGGTTAAGTGAACGAAATCAAAGTGAATGAACAATGAGCAAAATAAAAAGACGAAAAAAAGACAGCAAGGTTCGTGTCAGGTTCAACATTACAAATGTGGTAAGTTGAGAAACAACATATTCTTTTCTAATGATTTTTGTTATTATTGGACTGCCTCTTGGGTCGAGCGAATCCTAACTGTGCCGGGACCGCGCCCACTCGACCCGCTTAGACTCGACCCGAAAAATAATACCTCCATATTTCTGTTTTGATAGGCGTAAAAATGTCGATGTATCTATAGTCAGACAGAAAAGTATCGATTTAACGCTTGCACGAGAAATTGTAACATTTAAATAATATTTGGATAAATAAATAAATCAATAATTAAACAAGTAAGTACTTATCTTTTTTAATATAATATTTTGTAGTAAAAATCACAGATTTTTGTTAATTATCATTACAATCTTATAGATAGTAGCACGGTGGTAAGTATTGAATCAGTCTTTATACGTGATTATAATTATTAGAACAAATAGGTTCTTACTTCTAACATATAAAAAAAAACATGACTGACTAACTTTTCTTTAAAAAATAAACATAAGGTATCTTAAAGAATATAGGAGTAGATAGGAACAACACAATTAAAACATTAAAATTTTCAGCAATACAAAATCAATAATTAAAAAATATACAATTTTCCATAAATAATCAACAGCAGCAACTACCCAAAGTAGATCACTTCAACTACTTAGGTTCGGTGTTTACCTCTGACGCAAAAGTAGATAAGGATGTGTCCTTTGTGACCGCAAAATGCTCATCCGTGTTAAGGGCAAAGTATACAAAACGGTAGTACGAGCCATGACTTACGGAGCGGAATGCTGGGACCTTCAAGAAAGCACACGAACACCAACTGCAAACCAGTGAAATGAAAATGCTCCGATGGGCAAGAGGAGTAACCCGTCTAGACAAAGTGGGAAATGAGTACGTCAGGGGTTAGTTCCAAGTAGCACCGATTAGCGAGAAGGTCAAAGAAAGCTCTGGTACGGCCATAGCTTGGGACGTGGAGATGACAATCCTATAAAAAAAGTCCTAAATATACCCAAACGACAGCGAGGAAGGGGATGACCGCCCGCCACCTGGTGGTTAGCTAGCTGAATTGGGAAAAGGGTTGGATAAAGAATAAGAATCAACATTCAAGAAAGAACAAAATACTAAAAAGACTACAGTTTTCAGTACAAAATATTAAATATTCTCTGCATAATCATAATAATAACAAAATATTAAATATGTTATGTATAATGACTTAATAAGTTTTTTTAAATTATAATATCATATTGCCTGACTTTACAAAAGGCTCTGAATTGGTAGTAAAACATTTGGTATTATTCTTCGGGCCTAAGTGGGTCGAGTGGGCTCGGACCCACTGTGGGGTATGGCGGACCTGAGCATGGGGTTCGGGGTTCAATCCCCATGAATTCACTTGCTTGTTATTGGGATTGTTAGAGAAGCCTCAAAGACAGGGCTTTGAATCTGCCTGTCTTAAGCTGGCCACGCACAAAACGTATCTACCAATCTGGTAGGTAGTATTCCCACAAACAAAATATGACAACTGTTTTGTGGGGAGTTGTTCAGGTATAAGAACTTTGCATTACTAAAAATATTAGCCATTGAACCAGCAAATAAGTCACTGTAAACTAAATCTTAAGATTAGATTATTGGAATATAGTACAGAATATAATACAAGCCCACTAAAACTTTACCCGGGATTCGAATAGTAGTGAAATTCTGGGAATTTGACGCTCACTACTATTGAGCAGAGTGTTAGAGAATAGAGATTGTTGCCAATAAACACCAAATGCTTGCCAATATGTACTTAATCAATTAAGAAACAACAGTAGAATACAATTACCAAATTACTACAATTTTACTCTGCAGCACACTAGTCAAATAGAATTGAGGCAAAGTTACTTGCTCGGTGTTCGCCAGCGAAAAGGGGCACAACGCTGAATAACCGATAACTAATATAGACGTAAGACGTGATCGCTCACAATGGGCCTCATCAGAAGGCTTAAAGTCACCCAAAGGGCAATGGAGAGAGCTCTGCTCGGCGTTTCCTTGCGTGATCGAATCAGAAATGAAGACATCCGCAAGAGAACCGAGGTTACCGACATAGCCCGAACAATTGCCAAACTTAAGTAGCAGTGGGCAGGAACATTGCTCGCAGGACGGATGGCCTTTGGGGCCGAAAAGTTCTGGAGTGGCGACCGCGTACCGTAAGACGTAGCGTTGGAACGCCTCCTTCTAGGTGGAGCGATGACCTGGTCAAGGCTGCAGGCGTTCGGATACGAAAGGCACAGGGCCGGTCAGTGTAGCGACGCTTGGGGATGCCTATATCCCACAGTGGACGTCTTTCAGCTGAAATGATGATGATGAATATAGACATGCCGCCCCACCATTGCTCCGGAAATTCTCAACGGAACAATGACAGCGCACTACCAGTGTTACCAACCTAAATAAATTATATATTTAAATGTAACTAAAAAGCACGTTTCTTGACAATAAATCAACGACTACCTACATCTTATATCAATTAATAATTAATTAATTACTCAAAATAAACAATTACATCTGCAAAAAATAATGTCAATCCTCGCGGCGACAACAAGAGAGCTGAAAGTTACAGAAAATTGTATTTGTCCGTAACGATATCTTTTGCTGAAAGATAGAAACTGATCTATTCGTTTCCAGGAATCCGTTTTCTATCATCCACAACCATTCATTCTACCCGCTGTATATCACTCAATCTTCTTCAGAAATTCGAGGTATTTCTTACTCCCAGCTTCCGAATCTCGTGCGTTGAATTAAATAAAACCTATAATAACAAACAGTGTTGCCGGAGTGCAATAAATTGTATTCAGTTGCTGACTGTTGATGACTATTAACTTTATTATTATGGTGTTAAAATATGGTTAGCAGTGCAGTCGTGGTTTTGTAACCGTGGTGGTTACTTGGTGTTTCATCGTTTGTTAAAAAAACGTGGTTTAAATAAGTGAATAAAATGAAAGACTTTTTTTTGAGGCAATTGATAAATAAGTGAATATATACTTCATAAAAGATAGCTTGATCTCTGCGGCAGCTGTCAGTCTCAATACAGTAACAATAGCGCTTGACAGGCTAACAATGACGTAACAATAACGTATACGTCAGTTTGATCGCAGACATCAAGCTATCTTTTATGAACTATTGCAGTGTTGAAATTTAAAACTCACTAATAAAATCGTTTGCATTGTGCATTGAGTGCGGATTTCAACATCAACTTTTCATTCGGAAGATTTCCACTGCTGGTCATAAGTCTACCCCAAGAATTGACTGGTATGAATTTAGTCTACATGCGTCCCATTTTCAGTGATGTTTAGGTTAAAAAAAAACTTTATGCGGTGTATAGCCTTTCGCATATTTCTCAGGACCCGCACTGGGCCCGCGTGGTGGATTACGGCCCATTCCCTCTCACTGAGACGAGGCCGGTGTCCCAGCAGTGGACACATTAAAAGACTGATGATGATGATATTTCTCAGGATAACAGTAAAAAATATCTTAACTTTTCTTTTTCTTTCTTGTTTTCATAAGCTGGACTAAACGGTTTGAAATGATTTTTAAGATAAGTTAGATTGCAAAATACTTAGTATGTGCATTTTGCGAGTTCCCAGGCGCTGTCGCCATAAATTTCATAAGAGTACCTTGATTCCGATCATCTTCAGTCATACATTCTACAAACAGTTTCATATTTGTGTACCTATACATGTCTTGTTATCATAACGATACTTTACGAGTTTGATGCGTCATTTTTATATTCAAGAACATCACACAGTATCTTCATAGGCATTGATCACTCGTACAAATAATATTCCCAATGAATCATATGAGATTGAAACTAATTTTATTGAAAACTTTATCTAAACTTACAAGAGGAGTATAATTCTTCGTTCTATTTTTTAGGAAGCCTTGAACTATATTACTGAATTCTTAATTTTAGGAAGTAATAAATAAAGGTTTTTATATATTTTACAATAATAAATAACGACTGGCTTAGCAATAGCTTGTATGTGTGGTGTAACCTGTCAATTTAAGTTGCTAAATAAATAAGAGTATAGTAGGTTATTAAAACACGACCGTGGGTTTATCTGATAATAATATCACGCGAGTGTTTTAATACCTAATTATATGCCGTTGCATACACTACTTTATCTTCATTCATACAGTTGAAATAAAACAAAAGTGGAAATGGAAAAAATATGTGGTATGGCGGGCAATTTAGATTCTCATTGCGTATGACTGCGCAGCGCGCGCATCCATAAACAATAACACTACTTTTTTACATTGTTTTACATTAAGTCAATGAGCCCATATGCGCCAGTAAATTAAAAAGTAAAAGCGTGCTATAAAAAATAAAAAGTTATTTTATGATGCAGTTGTTTGAAAATCGAAGGAAAATATTGCACTTTAATTTTTATTTTTATTTTATCTATCCACGAATATATAGTACGTGTTTATGCAATATTGTTTGAATTCATATTTGGAGCATTACGTTGTTAGTGTAGATAAAATATTTTAAATTGAATTTTGAGAAATGAAGTTCTGAGTGCACGCGATAACAGACACATACTTGCACTGTTTGGATAGGTCCTCTCAAAGTTTATGGTGTGCTATCCTGAAAACACCACCTCAGTCATTAAACTACATGGTTGAGAGCAGTGGTGGCCCAGTGGTAACGGCCGTGACTTACAAGTTGTTGGTCGTGGGTTCGATCCCAGGCAGGCGCCTTACTTTTGTGTAAATTATTTCATTAACATTATTCTCAAAACGGTGAAAGAAATATTTTGAGGAAACTGGCATGTCTTAGAACCAAAAATTCGAAGATATGTGATATCCGCCAACCCGGACTGGGCCCGCTTGGTGGATTAAGGCCCCTAAAAACCTCTCACAGAGAGTGGAAGCCTTCACGCACAACGGACCAAATGGGAGTCTCAGTGAAATAAAGAAAGAAAAATATTTAATTGCAACAAAACGACATAAAAACATTACATTACAAGAACAAGAACAGTGGTTTGTATATTTTGAAAACTAAAACCTTAACGATAGTGTTACTAGTTCTTAAATTATGTTATAAAAGTAAAAAAAAAGACAACAAAAATAATGCAAGTATAAAGAAAAGCAGATGCATGTCGTGGTTGTGGCAAGAAGACTTCCACTCAGCGTAATGCTGTACCGTGGGGGACCCATAGCACGGCGCTGATTTTCAGTGGTCGCCTAGAACGTGAAGTACGGAAAACAAGATCTGTAACGTATGTAAAGATAGATACAAAAAACGTAAAACAAATACAGTAAGACATTTAAAATAAACTGCATAACAATATGTTGTGAGTAAAAGGAATGCAGGTATCAGAAATGCAGAGGAGATGCATATACGGCACAAGATTAACAAAACATAAAGTGCGGTATTACACCCGCAAAAACATTTGTAGAATCATATAACTTTTATTAAACAATTTACTGATTTTGACATTTTCGCGCTGCCGCTATCTAAATTTAAAAGAATGGTTTCTCAATTTCTTGCAAGTCGCCCATAAGATGTAGGTTCTTGTCATCCGCTTCCTTTGATTCGTGTATACAGTGTTTTTCTGATAAATATATATATATTTTCTCATTTAACATGCGTTCGTTATCATGAGTATGATGTACGATGTCACTTCGTGCACAATAGTGTGGGTTATACGTTTTCTCGACTGTATAACTGTTTTTTGTCCCAAATAAAAAAGAAATATTAAAATAAAAACACAGGGCACATAAAATCATTCCGTATTCTCTCTCACCCACACTTGCGTGGCGCTCCTTCAAAGCCTTGCAGTGCGGCAAAGTAGGTGGGTCCATTTATCCTATACTGAACTACATGGTTCTCATCTGAACTGACTATTACCTTATTGTCAGTAGGTAGTAGTAAAATAGGCTGACCTCTGAGTTTATTCAGTGTTTCTTCTCAGAGTAGTCAAATAGGCAACACCAAACTCTCGCTCTCACCGAATTTTTTTCGAAAAGTATATATGATAAAATTTAATTCAAAATTATGTATCCTAATGAAGAACCAATAGTATGTTTTGATCGGAACCATACCTAATTTATATTAAAAAGCCAGACCCAGATAATATTAATTGTTGTAACAGTAGCCGGTTCCTATATCAGATAACGTATCATTATCTTACCTTGTATGATACATTTTATTAGGTTACAGGATATTTAATTAGAATAGTGGGCTACTGTTTCCAATGAATTTCGCAAATGTACTTATAGAATAATCTGCTATGAAAAGTTATGGGTTTTCTCTTTATTATTGCAAAGTTGGTTTAGTCGCAGATAATATAATACTAGCATACAGATGCATAATTTTATAGAAAGAAACTGTGCTGACGTAACTAGCGTTTTTCGACGGACTAAAGCATTTTTTACACTACACAGTATTCAGGGTCCTAAACCCTAAATTAGGGTGGTGTAGTAACTGTTAGGGAGTTAGAGTCCTCAAAATAGCGACCGTAGCGACCCGGAATGTTGGGCTCTGAATACCGTGTAGTGTAATAACCGGTTAAACTGATAACTTTACTAATCATCGAACGCAGTCGGTTCTGATCAAAGCGATAGATGGTGTTAGCAGTGACTTGGAAGTAACAGGGTTTACTTGGTTCGTGAATATTTTTTCTTTACATACAGTGACGATTTGTTTTAAAGTATTTTTTCCATGTTTTTACAGTTTCATTGTACCTAATAAAAAGATGCGTTCAAATAATCTATGAAATGTGAATTAAGAGATTTACATTTATCCAGTTTGAATACATATTGACGTTTACGTTAACGCGATCGAGCGCGAGTAAAAACTCGCACTAAGTCCACAGATGTGTTATGTATCCCACCGCACTATTCCCAAACCACTGGAACTCCTGAAAGCCAGAATCAATAGTGGCTACCACCAGAAAAGCGCCGAGGCAATGAAGTTCGACGAAGTCCCGGCGAATGAAGTTGACTGTCTTGGATCTCGCAACGAAATTAATCAGAAAATAATAACGGAGGAGTACGAAAAAATACAAATCTCCACTTCCTTCCATATCAAGCAGGAGACAGAACAAACAAGGCCAATAGGCACAAAGGGTCGTTTACGACTGGGATAAGCCCAGTTGCCTAGCACCATGGATAAAAATTATCATTACTATTAATGGGTCCTCTTTGTGGGCTGTTATAATTGATTCCAAAAATAGGTATAGAAAAACGCTTGAAGACACGAAAATTTGTTCTAGTTTCTACAAGATCCGTATACTAAAAATTCTACATGCAGCCTGTACATTCTCCAACATAATGTTGCGTTCATGTCAACTGCACAGTAACTGCATCCAACCTGCAATTTTGCAGCTGCCTTGCAGTTTAAATGCATCCCGTCTGTCTTGCATCTAACAGTCTGGAGTCTGGACTAGACTCTAACAGCCTGGAGTTTGGACTTGCGCACAGTTTATGGCGTCAGGCTCCAACCCTATTACATGGCAGTTAAACAAAACTGAAATAAATGTTAACTTACAGTACACCTCTGACTAACCCTTCGGGATATACAAGCATGGGATTGTGTAGTTATTAGAGACGGGTATAAATTCGCTAGTGCAACATACAGGTACATAGGCGGACTTAATGCCTGAGGCATTCTCTACCAGTCAACCAAGGGTGGTAGGGAGATAACATGGCAGGTGCATAAAAAAGTAACAAAGTAAGAAGTATTAATAGGTTCTATTTAAAACTAAATCTATACTAATATTATAAAGCTGAAGAGTTTGTTTGTTTGTTTGAACGCGCTAATCTCAAGAACTACTGGTTGGAATTGAAAAATTCTTTTTTGTGTTGGATAGTCCATTAATCGAGGAAGGTTATAGGCTATATAACATCACGCTACGACCAATAGGAGCGGAGCATAAATGAAAAACTGTTGCAAAAACGGGCAAAATTATTCCTTTTTGAGAGCTTCCGTTGCGTGCATTGCGTAAGCGGTTAAAGTTACGCAACTATCATGTATGAAGTGTAGGTACGGTACGGTAGGTAGGGTAAATGGGTAGGTAGGTAGCCAGTTGACTGGAGCGAAGCCGCGTGGGACAGCTAGTAGTTTGATAAACTGAAATAGCTGACTTTAAAACTGACAAATTAAATAAACAATTAAAACTGCATGATAGTTGCCACAAAATTCTATGTCATGGCTTACTTACTTAATGTCATATGTCTCCTGGATGGGGCAGAGGCCGTCCACAGTCTGTAGTCCTCTATCGCGACCGGTCTTGAGTTTCACGCTTCATCTCGCTCCACATCATTCCGGTGGCCTTCGCTTCTGCCAATACGGTGTGATGCTAGATGTCCCTCATATAATTTAAATTTAAGATAAATCTCGTGATATAGAAGGAATAAAATTGAGCCTGGATGCTATATTCAAATTTGTAAATATAAAAATGTCCTTTGCTCGACAAGGGAATGGAACCTACAGAGAACCCTCTGCTCAATTGTCCCACATGCAACCTCCTAACCAACGAGTCATTTTCTACTTATTAGCGGTGTACTAATTGTCCGAAACAGTTATTTTATACTCATTTCGTGACAATAGGCTTCTGTCAACCCCCATGGGACAAGGTAACGGCGTGAATTTACGGGGTCCCCGTCTATAGACGTCGTTATTCGATAAAATCGGGGTGGTAGATTTATTACAAGCCAATTTATTTTGTTAGTTGTATTCGGCGTTACGTGCATTATTAAGATGTCATGTTATTGATTTATTTGTTGAGAAAGGACTTTCCATGACCTTTAAATTCACTCCCCCGTGTTTTCTTTTCGGTTATAAGCATTCTAAAACATTAGGCCAGTTTCCCTTGGTTTTTTCTTACTTGTGGTTTGTAGGTACCTATCATTTATAGGGATCCGTACCCGAAGGGTCCAAACGGAGCCCTATTGCTGTCACTCACGTGTCTGTCTGTCCGTCTGTCTGGGTCCAAACGGAGCCCTATTTCTGTTACTCACGTGTCTATCTGTCCGTCTGTCTGTCTGTCTGTTCGTCTGTCTGTCCGACAGTCTGTCCGTCGTCTGTCACACACGTTTGTTCCGAAGAACCTTCCCATTGACCTATGAACTTGAAATTTGGTGATAATGTTTATTATTGCCGATTTTTTACAGACGCAAGTCAGTTTCTGGATCAGTATTTGGAGTTATCACGACGAAATTTTCATCACAATTTATCACACTTTGAGGGTGTCTGACAGGGGGTTGCCACCGTACTAAAAGTCTGACAATGGACGACATGATTTCTAATGCCCAAATAAAATATATAAAACTGGGCTTAATACTTTAACGAAAGTGAGGTGCAATTTTATGTACCTTTGGTACCTCATAACTCCCAAAGCCACCCTGATCCAAACTTCATATTCGGGGTTTGTTCTTACCTGTATTGGTACACAGATAAACTTTTAGCTTTTATGAAATTACGAAGGTCAGATCGTCGCAGGCTCCTGGGATACTACTTTAATGCCAAAGGAGATGTTTGATTTTGGGCTACCACACATCAAAGAAAGAAAAGAAAGAAAAACGTTTATTTGCGCCAGGCATGACGCATACCATAAAAAAAAACAACGGATTCATATTACATCACTAAGTGTGGTAGCCCAAAATCAAACATCTCTTAGTGTACATATACTACATAGATGAATAGGAAAAAGATGGGGAATTTCATAAAAATACTAACAAATTAATTTGAAGAACAGGCACACAAAAATGATCATTTAAAAAGGATAAGCTAATCCTATTTTCAAGGCAGCCATGATGGTTTTTTGCACGACGTTTGACAACTTTGACAGTTTTAAGAAGTGTTATGACAGATCGCAGCTCGCAGATAATAAGATACACGCCTACGTCAAACAAATGTCATTGTCAAAACGAAATTTTTCACATACTGCTGATCTGCCCTGACGTGACAAAACTATCATAGTTCGATTGTAAGAAAGGGACAGATGTATAGAAGTAAAATACATCTGTCACTTACACTCAAAATAACCTTGCTCTAAGGGCTTATGGTTAACCAAGTTAATTTTAATGTACATTGAAACGAAGTGAAATTAAAGAAAATTAACAATAAAAAATTCTTTCACCGTTGGGAAACTACGGTATCCCCGGGTGACATAAACTACTTTGTATCCTGTGTTCCCACGGGAACGAGAACTACGTGACTGAAACCGCGAGGCATCCGCTAGATAATAATAAAAGAACAATGGCAATACACTAATTAATAATCCACTAGTTACTCTATTAAGACACACCCTTTAGTCTTACACCCAACAGTCATAGTTGATGCATTTCCTTTTTAATTTGCATCAAAGCACTTTATTCCTAGACAGTTTACCTAAGTAAATAGGTGTGGGAAGGTAGATGTAGTTGTTGTGAGGACACTACAAGTAATTTTGTTTAGTACCTAAGTACTTAGGAATCATTGTTTTATCAAGTCCAACAAATGTTTCACTGCACTGCACTGTTTTGTAACTTTAAAAAGTAAAGATAAGTTATTAGAAAATAATAAAAAACTCTAATAAAATGTGCAAAAGTAAGTTTTGTTGCTAGTAATACAAAGTTCGCAAGTCCCAATAATTACGTAATCAGAAACCAAACCTTTGATAACTGTTAACCCAAAAATTTAATTCAGTACGAAAACTATTCTATTAATGAGCGATGAAGTCGTGTTTTGCCGAGATAAGATAGTTATTAATATAACACGATTTAATTTGGATGAGCTACCGGACCATAACCGCAAGGCAATGTGGAAAGATTTTCTCAACGTATGAGCTTTTGTAGCTTCTTATTTATATGAAAAATGCTCTGCACATACAACCAGTATCCCGTTTAGCACTTTTTAACCGAATTCCAAAAAGAGGCGGTTCTATTTTCGGACGTATGTTTGTATTCTTTTTTGTTGTTTCGATTTCTTCATCAATTGTGGACCGATTTCGAAAATAATTTAGTTTTCGTTTGAAAGAGCATGTTGCCGAATTGTTCCAAATCAAATTTCGTAAATATCTGATGAAGAACTTCGGAGATATACAACAGAACTCTCAATAAACAACTGCAAATCTCTCGGGATTGCTGTAATCATATGTCTGTTTATTGTTTACGCCGTTTCATAACATAACATCACGCTGGTACGCGCTATAGGGGTACGCAGATGTGTACAGTTCACTCTGGTACACTCTCATTTCACCGGTTATATTCAAGTTTTTAGGGTTCCGTAGCCAAAGGGTAAAACTGGACCTATGTCTGTCTGTCTGTCACCAGGCTGTATCTCATGTTCCGTGATAGCTAGATAGTTGAGATTTTCACAGATGATGTATTTCTGTTGCCGCTATACTCGTAGCAACGAACACTAAAAACTGAATAAAATAAATATTTAAGTGGGGCTCCCATACAACAAAGGTGATTTTTTTGCCTTTTTTTGCGATAATGGTACGGACACCTTCGTGCGCGAGTCCGACTCGCACTTGACCTGTTTTTCATGTTATTCGGGTAATCTATGCTGTCATAACTTTGGGTATTATAGGTACCTTACTATAGAACTTGCACTTTATGTACCAAAACTAAAAAGTAAAATATAAAAAAGTTTTCACAAAATAAAATACAATCGTCTCCGATATGAAAATACTACAAAGTGAAAAATAATAACAAACAGGGTCGCGGTCAAAAAACGAAGAAACAAAAACAGAAACACTGACTTCCGGAATTGAAGTAATTTTTCATTTTGTATTGTTTTTGTTTGAAAGTCCAAGCTTGCAACCAAGCTTGCAAACTTTTCACGGGTGCAGTATATTATAACAGTTTAAAAGAAAGATATTTGCTATTACTGAATAAAACGTGATGTTTCTATTAATTTTTGTAGGTACCTATTAATTCAAAAACATTGATCTTCAATTAATCAAAATGTTTAGTTTCAATAATGAAACTCCTTACCATCTCCAGTGTTTCTTCGAAAAATAATACGTGTCTGGGCATTCTGCTTTTCCCAATTAATTTAGCTGGATTTCAGATGTTCCTTGGCAATTTGGCATGTTATTGCCAATTGCTAGAAAAATTTAAAGCTTCTATTTAAAATTTTTCAAATTCAAATTTAATTTATTGGATCCATAATGTCTAGTACCTGGGCGACCGAGTTCTGCTCGGGTGCAAATAGAGAAAACGACGTTTTCTAAAAATGAAACCTAGCTAGACCGATTTATCGCCCCCGAAACCCCTTGCGTATTAAATTTCGTGAAAATCGTTGGAGCCTTTTCCGAGTAAACGAAAATTAACGATTATAAATATATACAAGAATTGATCGTTTAAAGGTATAAGATATAGGTGGTAAATATTTATAAGTTACAGAAACAATTATCCAGTCGGGCACAGCAACATTCTAGATACAGTCAGTGTCTAGAAGAGAGAAATAGCGGTTTAGATTATGATAATTATGTTTAGATTCTGTATCGTTTCTGAAATGGCGTTGATATTAATATTTTATCTTTGTTTTTTTTCTGCCTAATGAAATACAACCCATTTTACTTATGAGGTAACAAAAATTAGCCTTAAAATTCTTGAAGAAATATATATATTTTTTAATGATCTGAGAAGTGTATGATTACGTTTACATTCTGTATCGTTTCCAAAATGGCGTTGATATTAATATTTTTTCTTTTATGTTATGTCTAATGAAATACAACCCATTTTTTATTAGTGAAAAAAAAATAGGCATAAAATTTTAATATAAATATATATAAATTTTTTAATGATCTGATCTATGATTATTTTTAGATTCTATGTCGTTTCTGAAATGGCGTTGATATTAATATTTTTTTCTTTGTTTTTATTTACTTTCTAATGAAATATAGAAAAAATTAGAAAACAAACAAAACTGCAAAAGACAGTTCTCAAGAACGTCCAACTTTCTGTTCTGATTTTATAAAAGATCTTTACAAACTCTCTGCCTCGTCTAAATCCCACCGCACTATTCCCAAACCACTGCAACTCCAGAAAGATAGAATCAACAGTAGCGACAACCAGAAAAGCGCCGAGGCAGTGAAGCTCGACGAAGTCCCGGAGAATGAATTTAACTGTCTTGTATCCCGCAACGAAATTAATCAGAAAAGAATAACGGAGGAGTAGGCAAAGATACAAATTTCCAATTTCTTGCATATCAAGCATGAGACAGAACAAGAAGGCTAATAGGCACAAAGGGTCGTTTACAACTGGGATAAGCCCACTTGCCTACTGCCTCGTCTAGTGGTCACAAGAGCTACTGCAGAGCATGAGTCCTGGGTTTAATTCCCCGGTCGGGTCGGGTCAGGGTTTGTGCCCGGTTGATGGCTATAGGCTCGTCCCTCTTACATGGGAATCAAACATAACTGGTGAAAAGTGGGTGTACTGTAGGTGCCCCTCTGCCTTACCTCTCGAAGAATACAGGCTTGATGTTTTGTTATGTTATAATATCAGAAAAAATTCAAAACACTAAAAAAAGTCACTACAAAAAATAAAAACCGGGTCTTTTGATTTTTTAATATTTTTATTTTATTTATAACTTTTTAGTTATCATTTTTTTTCGAATTACTTTTAAACAAAAGTGTAATGTATTTTTTAAATCACCTCTTAGCATCCTTTTTTTTTGATACCCCACAAGGCCACAAGATAGGCTTTGATGAAAAAAATGGGACCAAAATCCGACATTTTTATTTTTCTAATTTTAATGTAGCCAGTGACACTTGATTGACGAAAGATGCATCAAAATCGGCTTATGAGTTTTGTCTCTAGAACGCCACATAGGAACAAACATACATACATACATAGACTGATAAACACATTACCCTGCTTCGGCAGTCGGATAAAAACATAATACTCCTTTAGGCCTCCATCACAGTCAGGTAAACATGGCCACAAAATGAAATATAGTCTACCAGAAACACGCCCAAAATACCCTTGTTTATACAGTATTTGTATATCATTGTGTTCTGTCCATCCACTCTGTTGACACTGGCTAGGAAGTTCGAAGTTACCTCTGCCTTTTAGTGAGCTTTGAACTGCCGAACAATTTAGTCCATTTAACTTTGTGGTTACTTTAATTTGAGATGTTTTCCATCAGTTTTATTGACAAACTTTTATGGCTTCCTATGTAGATTTATAAAGTGATGCCGTTATTGGCTGTTTAAATTCGGTTCTTGAAGTGACGAGTTTTTGTCGTCAGTTTTCTTTGACAAACTTTTTGTGTCTGAATTTGAACTGAAAGTAGGGATGTCTTCATTGGTTATCCAAATAAACTGATTGAAGATGGACTTACGTGTTCAAGGATGGACGTGTACACGCTGCAGAGTATGAATTTAATATATATATTTTTTTTTTATAATTCTGTTTCGTCCCATGGCTAGAGGTCTCTCTCTATCTCTTACTAATATTGTCGTAAGGGAAACCTGAGTTCCAGTCTTACCTAGGGGTATAGTGTTAACCAGTAAATGGGTTGTGAAGATCAGATGGCTAGTCAATCGATCCATGTAAATACTGAAATTCGAAAATACTGAAGTTTAGACGTAAAGATAAGGCAGGCATTTTTATGGAAACCAGTTTACGGGTTTCGTAACCAAAGGTTAAAACGGGACTTTATTAATAAGACTCCACTGCCCGTCTGTCTGTCACCAGACTGTATCTCATGAACCATGATAGTTAGACAGTTGAAATTTTCACAGATTATGTATTTCTGTTGCCGCTATAACAACAAATACTAAAAACAGAATAAAATAAATATTTAAGTGGGGCTCCTATTCAACAAACGTGATTTCTTTACCGTTTTTTGCGTTAACGGTACGGAACCATTCGTGCGCGAATCCGACTCGTATTTGGCCGGTTTTGTGTGTTCTTTTGTTTGTAATCTTGACTTTATGAGACAAGACCTCGATCGATCTTCGCAGAATTAGGGTCATGGATAGTTTTTCATGGTGAGCGTTATTTTTGTATTCTAGAAAAGTTAGCGGTTATGGTGGACGTGCATATTTCCGCCAGTCTTGCAGGCTATTTTGTCACCCTGAAACAGTACTAATGAGTTGAATAACTATCCAGCAGGAACAAAATAGCACATCGTTTAACAAGAACTTGACACTGTGTTCGTATGCGCGCCAATGACAAACATTCAAGCGGCTAATCCATTTTCATGGCTACATGTTCTACTGTAGCAAATACGCTTAGCTCTGTGTCTCTAGTGTGGCAAATGTGTTTTTATGTCTGACTTACAAAAATAGTTTCCTAGATAGAACAAAACGACTTTGGAGACTGCATTTTCGTGAGGTATCTTATGAAAGACACTCATGGCAGCACAATACTACCGAAGTAATAACAGTAAATACAATATTTGCTGAATGGCGTATATGACAAAAGCTTAAGAAAATTGTTTTTTTTTGGAATTGGTATTAACTGGTTGAATTCAAGAGTATGTTTCGAAATTGGTCCCATTTTAATTTGTTGAAGATTTGATGAAGAACTTCGAAGATATACAACAGAACTCTTCAATAAATAACGGGAATCTCTCGGGATTGCTGCAATCGCATGTCCGTTTATTGTTTATACCATTTCATAACATAACATCACCCCAGTACGCTCTTGAGGGGTACGCAGATCTCTCATTTCACCCTTTATGTTTGGTCAATCTATTCTGGCGTTAAGGTAACTCACTAAACAACTTGCCTATTAGGTAGGTACAACAAAAAAGTGAAAAATAAAAAAACTTTTTTACAAAAAATACTACCGACTTCCAAATAAGAAAACTACGAAGTGAAAAATAACTTTATTTTTGGAAGTCGGTGTCCATAACGCAAAAAATGGTACCTACGAAAGACACCGACTTCCAAAAATAAAGTTATTTTTCACTTTGTAGTTTTCTTATTTGGAATTCGGTAGTATTTTTTTGTAAAAAAGTTTTTTTAATGTTATTTGTAGCATGCCATTTAGCGGGATTTAAATAAACACAAATAAAATTGTTGATAAAAACAACCCTCGACACAAATACTTCGATCTATTGCTATACGCTTGTATCTAGTAATAAACATGCTTCGATCGACAATCTATTGTAACACGTAATTATACGACGATATCTTGCGAAAATACCCCGATTCAAAGATGCGAATAACTTCTGAACGGCTGAATTGATTTTCATCAAACATAGCTAAAAACACTCTCGATAAAAGAAACCTTTAAAACAAAATCCAGCCAAGTGCGAATCGGACTCGTGGACGAAAGTTTCCGTACCATTGTCACAAAAAATGCAACAAAATCACGTTTATTGTATGGGAGACCCACTTATATATTTATTTCATTCTGTTTTTAGTATTTGTACAGAAATACATCATTTGTGAAAATTTCAATTGTCTAGCTATCACGGTTCTTGAGATACAGCCTGGTGACCAATGATATTCTAGTAATTTACTAGAATATCATTGCTGGTGACAGACAGACAGACAGACAGACGGACAGTGGAGTCTTAGTAATAGGGTCCCGTTTTTACCCTTTGGATACGGAACCCTAAAACAGCTAAATCAAAATCCGTTCATCCATTTAGGAGCTATGATGCCATAGACAGATACACAAAGATACAGACACACGTTAAACTTAAAACACCCCTCTTTTTCCGTCAAGGATTAAAAACGTAGCAAACTTTTTCTAAGATTTTATTGCATTTAGGGATCGAACCTGACGTACACAATTACACACCCGGAAACGTTATTTCAAGCCTTACACATTATCTTTGGCGAACATCATAAATTTCTTTTCCTTTGTCCAACAAGAGTTTATCCTGAAAACTAAGGAGAAAGACAGGAATAAAGAGTTATCTTCTGTCTTTCTCCATGTTTTCGTGCTACCGTGTCTAGATGTCCTGTGCCTTTGAAAGCGTTAACAGCCAACCGCAAAGGACATGGACAGATTCTGCCCTGCTGATCAGAATACATAAATGTACAGTAATTATTAATATGTGAAAATTACTTGTAAAATAAATAAAAATTAATCGCAACGATTACATTTATCTAGAACAGGCGACAAAAAATTCCAAAAAAATATGTGTGTTAATTGTTTTTATGCGGTTTCTGTGCAATGTATTTTTGTCTGGATACACACATAAGACAAACACTGTTTCTGAAGTACGCCTGAAGATCAGATTAAAATATAAAACAACTACAACTCCAAGAACGTATTGCTAAGGTAAATACCTCTTAAATAAATTTTAAGCTTTTGTTATATTATTATCGCAGACAACATTTTTCGAACTGCCGAGCACCATGTCATAAAGCTGAATTCATCGACAATATATTCCAGAGTGTGTATCCGAACGTCGCAGTCATTTTGACGTGTCTACGCGCGCGCAATACCTTTTTGCAGTATAGTCTTTGGTGGAGTCTTGCGTTGATCTTATGTCATTTATAGTGTCTCTCGCTTCTTCTCTGATCATAAAACTTAAACTATTGTAAAGCCATACCTCTAAGTTATAATACGACGTACTGTATGTCAATGTAAATGAATATTTATTGTTAGGGCACAGCTCTATATTAATTCTGGCCATGTCCTTTGGAATATCCAGTTTTGGCTTTTACTTGAGACTAGAGATGCATTCCACCAGCTTTTACGACAAATCTTTTACGGTTCAAGCGGTGCAGTTGTGGAATGCTTTGCCCGTGTCAATAAGGCGTGCTCAATCTCTGCCTATTTTTAAAACTATGGTAAAGAATCACTACCTCTCTCTTTAATAGTTGTTTTTCTTGATTTCTATGTTTTTCTTCCATACGTATTACTGTATATATTTGTCTATATAATATATATATTTATATATATATGTATTTATTTTATATATAAATAGTACACCAAAGACTATCTACAGTACTGTTCTTCTTGTCATTTTTAAAATCCATCCAAAGGTTGTCTTGAAAAGATCGCTTTTAGCGATAAGGCCGCCCATTGTGTCACCCAGTGTAATGTTTCTTCTTCCATACTTTCTGTAACTTATATGGTGTACATAATAAAGAGTATTCTATTCTGTTTTCCTTCCTATAGGCGAATAGCTAGTTTAAGTGGTCTTAGATGAGTATTCTAAGACCAATAAAACTAGTAGCTATGTTACCCATTAGTAATGTTCAACTAAATAACGGAAGACATAAAATGTTTCAGTAAACGTTTCGGAAACCACTATTTCGTATCAATAAAATAGTTTGTGCTAACAGAGTTATGATCTGTTGGCTGTTAAATGGAATCAGTTAGAAGCAGCACTTTATGTTTTGCAAGTAACTCAGGGTAAAATATTGATATGAAAAAACTTAATTAAAAACCCGACTGCTTAAGAAGCGAAATAAAAAGACGTAAACAAGAAGAAAATCATACTGTGCAGTCGAGATACATATTCGCGAGCTGGCTGACCAAAACCAGATGTATCCTCCGACTGCACTGCACGATTTTCCTTTTGGTTCGCTTCTTAAGCAGTCGGGCGTTTTTGTTATTTTTAGAATTTTTTTTTTTATTTGTAACTTTTTAGTTAACATTTTTCATATAAGAATCATATATTTTAGAAATCACCTCTTAAAACCCTTTATTTTGTTACCCCACACGATGGGTATGGATGAAAAAAAAATTGGACCCCACAATATGGCGCCCAAAATCCGCCATTTTTCTATTTCCCAATTTTCATGTAGCCAGTGACACTTGCAAGGATATGACAAATCGATTGACGTAAGAATCATCAAAATCATCAAAGTCTGGTCTCTAGAACGCCACATAGGAACAAACATACATACATAAAAAGACTGATACATTACCCTCTTTCGGCACTCGGGTAAAAAGGTTTGAAAATAACCTCATTTGAATTGAATTACACAGTCTTCATTCATAATAACTATGTGTTAGCCATCACCCTACAAAACAAACTCTATGTATAATTATTTACTCTCACGACAAGGAAACAATACAAAACAATTACTTAGCGAAGTTAAAAACGTGTCTTACAGATAGGTAACACACGAACAAGATTTCTCAGTCCACTGTGTTAACTATTTATTTCTAGCCACTAATTTCATCTACAAATCAATCTAATTCTAGAAATATAAATATAATTATATAAACTTTATTCGTCCGTTAACATCTATGTACCTACATTATCCATATCGATCATTGTGTACTGCTTTGACTCCCACTCAAAAAAATATGTAAACACTGTGAACTAGATATTTTACTAGCAGTACCTATAACTTGTACGAAAATAGGTCATAGCTACCTGCTGTGTAAGGTAAGTAGCAGGGTCGACTGCTCAAGGTGCGTCGGACATAGTTACCACTTGTGAACATAGACGGATCGGACGTTTCCCGTTTACATAGGCATATTTTATCGTATCGGCAGATATTGTCAATAACTTATTTCTTGGTGAAAACATTACTGGTCAGTAAAATTTGTTGCCATTTGTAGGTAGCCATTGAACTCACTCAACTATCGTCTTTTGCGATGGTTTTTCTATTGAACGAAAGGTTAAAAAGGCGTTCGATTTAGTAATCACTGCTTGCATCTTCTACCTTCCTCGTTTGGAAATCCATTAGAAAATACTTGGCTCGTCAATAAATGAATCAGCTTAGACTATCGGTATCCACTGCTGTGTATTATAGGTCTCTTCAAATTTGCGCCAGTATACCTGCCCAGTCTGTTCTAGATAGATCGATGTATCCAACGCGTGTATCCTACCGTCCATCCTTTCGTAGGTCATCTACCGTCCTAACCACTTTTTCGAGTCGAATAGCTCATGCAATGGTAAAAATCAGCAAGGTGACAACAGGAACCTCTTTGCCAAAGTCTCGAACGTTCAAACTTTCAAGCCAAAACCCATTTTTTTTAACTCTTAATTCTTGTTGCAGACCGGCATGAACCGAGGCTCCAGAGAGGAGCTGCTGGGCAGTTCCCAGGAGGCGCTACGGAACAGCCACAATGACCTGCGGCAGGTCTACGAAAGGCCACTCACCAAGGAAGAGAAGACTTTCCTTCTGCACGCCGACAGAGGAGACTATGTTACTGTTAAGAGGTAAGTTCTGGATCGCACTGATTTGATTTACGAGTATATTATAACTAGCTTCTACCAGCAGCTTCGCCCGCGTGAAAGTGGAAAATTATATCAAGGGAGGATACTCCCGGGATAAAAAAATATTTTATCAATGTGCTATCCAGGCTATGGTCTACCCATATGCCAAGTTTCATGTGAAACCGTCCGCCCAATTAGACGTGATAAGGAAAGATTTAGACAGAGTTAGATTCAACCGAAAGACTGCTAGAAACAAGCTTTCTCCAAGACCGATTCTGTGCGTTTTTCTCTGTAATCGTTCCACGTTATTAGTGACTTGGTTTAATTTGTTTACACATAGATTAGCCTATGCCATTATGCCCACCTTTTTGAGACTCGGGCCTTCTTCCAGTGAGAGGGAGAAGACCATAATCCACCACGCAAAAGACAGTTTGATTGGTTTATCGTTAGTCTATCAAACTGGGTAACTACAATATGGTAAAACATGATTTTTCGAATTATATACCAGTCTTGTGAAAAATATAGTTGAATTCTCATCCGTTACTACCAGTGATGACATAAGAAAACATGTTTATGACTTGTATATATCTGTCCCTTACGCACACTGAAAATAATCTTACTCTAAGAGCTTATGGTCATCCCCTGATGGTGGAGGCTCTTACTGTCAGATGTTTTATGTTTGACAAAATTCTTAAGCCTTATCTAAAACTATGTTCAAGCAGGCATTTTAAACAGATTTCTTTAGAATTTATATTTTGGATGTCTGATAAATAAAGTTTTTACTGTAAATCCGTAAATAAGTATTAATAAGAATGCTTGGTTGCTGAATTTGTTATCCAAATGTGATTTAATTAGTACAAATGAGGATACTGTCCTTCGAGTTGATGTTATTGTGCAGCCCCATTTATGACCCTCATGGGGAGTGGGACAAGCATATGACACGATACCATCGATTTGTTTTTCTAATTTTCTAGTAAGGAAAAGAAAGATATAAAATTGTTTATTTTATCTAAACAAAAATATAACAAAACAGAAATTGTATTAAACATCAGAATCAGAAAGCAGAAAAATAATATTGAAAAGTAATTTACTTTTCACTTTTTTACAAATATTTCACTGACAGAAACTGCACAAATTCTGGCGATAGAAACGTATTTTTTTTTAAATTTTACGTTGCATTCTATAGACATTTTTTTTTAAATATTAGTTCCTTACGGAACAGGCTAAGGTCTGAGACCATGCTGCCTAGTCTTCAGTGCAATTTTAACATTATTTAGTATGCATTAGAATGCGGATGTAACAGATTCAAATGTTTTTTGGAGTATTTGGCAGCAAAATAATCGAGTCAGCCTTTCCAGTAAGCTTTGCGGAGGTAGTCAATACTACAAGAAAATTCTCCGCTCCACTATCCCGAGATCGCTTCTTTCAATGATTTCACATATTGTCCACTTGCGTAGACAGTTGAGACACAAAACTACACCAATTTTATATCACAACTAGCTGTCCCACGCGGCTTCGCTCCCGTCAACTGGCTACCTACGTACCCCTCTAAACCGTTTATGCAGCGCACGCAACGGAAACTCTCAAAAAAGAATTTTTATTGCCCGTTTTTGCTACATTTTTCATTTATGCGCCGCTCCTATTGGTCGTAGCGTGATGTTTTATAGCCTATAACCTTTCTCGATAAATGGGCTATCCAACACAAAAAAGAATTTTTCAATTCCGACCAGTAGTTCCTCAGATTAGCGCGTTCAAACAAAAAAAAAAACTCTTCAGCTTTATAATTTTATTAAGTATCCACTAGGAATCAATTTGCAAATAATATTAACAGCCGCTGGACTACATTCGAAAAAATCCCGCCAAAACTCCTCATTCTATAGACAGCAAAGTATACAAGCAAGATTTTTCGAAAAACTTTTGGTGCACAGGCATTACAGTCAGAATGTACATACCTACATACCTATCTAGAAACATACGAAAACTCATAACGGTAAATTGCTAGCATCCATGTTTTACTGGTTTTTGAGTAATCAACAATCCTTGGTTTAGTTACGTGATACAGGAAATCCAATGCTGTATTTAAACAGTATAGAAATAGTTTTAAGTATATTCCAACATACATAACAATTCGTACTCACCAAACAAACCGCCGAGCCGACCTAAAAAAATCGAAACGTATCAATCTGCACTATATTTAGGACACCTCGCGCCGTTCTAATAAATAGGATTACTGAAGTCGAAGCACTTCTACTGTTTCACTATAATTGACGACTTATGGGATAGACAGCGAGGTTTCCAGCGATTTGTGCAATTTTGAAGGTTTAAGGCAATCACATTGTTTTGTTTTAGTGGAAATGTTTTTAGGGTTCCGTACCTCAAAAGGTAAAAGTAACCCTTATAAGATCACTCTCTTGTTCGTCTGTCCGTGTGTCACCACCGATTTTCTCAGGAACGGGTGGACCTAGCAGGTTGAAATAACAGATACTGTGATCTACTTCCCCAGCACAAATAAAGGAAAAGTTCCAAAAAATACAAAAGTTGAAAATTAAAGGGTTCCCCATACATACATAGTTGACGCAAATAAAGATAGTCCTCTGAGCTGTATGGGCGCTCTTGCAATTTATACGACTAGTTTGCGGTAATGGTACGGAACCCTTCGTGCGCGAGTGCGACTCGCACTTGGCCGGTTTTTTATGATTACTTTTGTTTGATTATGGCGGACTTAGGTGGAAGGAAAGGTTTTTCTTGGTAGAGCTTGGCAAATTCGTATGTGACACTCCCATTGTCCGCGGACGCGTGGGACGTAAGGCAGCAGGGATGATAAAACGTCCGCGCGGGACGGGGGTCACCTGACAGGAGCGTCATCGCGTCATAGTGCCGTCACGTCATTGGGTACTAACGTGGGGCCCCCGCCCGCCACCCGCGCGGACCATGAGAGTGTCACGTACGAATTTGCCGCGCTATAAAAGAGTTATTTATGAATGTAAAATATGTGGATATATCGACAGAGAGGAGCCAAAGAAAAGATAGATGGATTCTTTGAGGCATGATTATGAAGGAAAGGGAGTCAGTGACAGCGTGACGTTTGACAGGATGGAATGGAAGAAGTTAACATATTGCGCCTATCCAGAATACTATGAGACAACCATGAGCAAGATGATAGCGGATAATTATCACCATAATCTTCCCCTTGTTCCAGTATTACTCTGGGTCGACCACGTCACAGTGCATTGACGTTAATTAGTTCCTCTAAACGTAGATAACTAAAAACATTTTTGATTGTTTTCAGATTAATAGAACAGTACATACCTCAGCCGGATATACTGGACATCAACTGCGTGGATCCACTCAACAGGTCAGCTCTCATCGCCGCGATCGAGAACGAGAACATCGAGCTTATCAAACTACTGCTGCTCTCCGGGATTAAAGTTAAGGTCAGTTAGAGCTCAGGGTTAAAAATCATAGGGAAATATTTAATATAGAGTTTGGAATCAATATCGATTATACTAGTCGGGTATCATTAACCTGAATGCTGTCAGTGAGGAAGGTCCTTTACATATCCATACTTAGAATATTATAAAGCTGAAGAGTTTGTTTGTTTGTTTGAACGCGCTAATCACAGGAACTACTGGTTGGAAATTAAAAATTATTTTTGTGTTGGATAGTCCATTTATCGAGAAAGGTTTTAGGCTATATAATATCACGCTACGGCTAATAGGAGCGGAGCATAAATGAAAAATGTTGCAAAAACGGGCAAAAACATTCCTTTTTGAGAGCTTCCGTTGCGTGCACTGCGTAAGCGGTTAAAGTGACGCAACAATCAAGTATGTAGTATAGGTAGGGTAGGTAGGGTAAATGGATAGGTAGGTAGCCAGTTGACGGGAGCGAAGCCGCGTGGGACAGCTAGTTACTTAATAACAGTTAAGGCACAAAAAATCAATTAGAATGAAATGTCAACACGGACTCACGGAGGTCGCAAGCCATTGGTGTGCGATAGTAACTGTGTTGAAGACGTGACTATGACCATGAATTTTGACTAACTTGCAGTTATTTGTTGAAATGAATGCTGGGTGAAATATACCTGAATATAATACAATTTTCACTGAATTATAGAATCCATTCTTCTATGGTAATTATGTTGTTTTTTCTACTCCTTGTTTATTATTTTCTGAGTAATTTCTTTGCGGGATCCAAGACAGTTAAATTCAATCTCCGGGTCCTCGTCGAAGTTCATTGCCTCGGCGCTTTTATGGTGGTCGCCACTGTTGATTCAGGAGTTGCAGTGGTTTGAACATAGTGCGGTGGGTTTGTCCCAACAAAAAAAAAACATTATTCGAATCTAGAGTAAGTAGGTTATTTATATAGGCAAACGTGTAATTGCATCATCGGTAACCATCAGGTGTGTTAAATACCAAACACTCAAATGGTACTCAGTACTTACGTTTGAACTAATGTGTATACTAGCAGGGTTGAAGGTGAAGGCGACCAAACTGATCTAAGTAAATTAAGTATATTTGCTAAAACTCACCAGACTCTATACCAAATTGGCAAACAATCTCCATTGCGACTTCTATTTCGACGCCAACGCCATCTAGTTGCGTCATTGTAAAACTTAAAAAAGAAACAATGTTTTTGTCGACCTAATGAGCGACTTTTGATCATTAACAAGGTGAGATAGTGGCAAACATATTAAATGTTGGATAAAAAGCTTTCAAGTGAGTTCGGGCATTTATACATAATACGCCTTAAGACTCATGCAGGTATGATGGAACAGTGCGACACGCCTTATTTAAATAAATGGTTCTAGGATGGCTATGATCCGTAGGACGACGAATGAAAACGTGTTGTCGCATCGTTTGAATCAAGATATGAAACAAATAGGCTTGAGACACTTAAGTTTTGGTAGAATGCGACTGCATTTTTGACCTTTGACTGTACTTAACTAGATTAAAATAGTTAAGATACGACAGTCCGAATGTTTGCTTAAATGCGTTCACCATACGCGTACGTAATTTTTTGTGTTTCGCGCATAAGCCTTCTTCCGAAGATTGTCGACCGCTTAGTGAGTTCGCTTCGGTCTATGAGGTCATAAAGGCATAAAGCATACGTAAGCCGTATGACCATATTGTGGCGTCAGAAAACACGCGGCCCGCCCTGTTCTTACTATGTAAGTAAGTAAATGAAGCAGTAATACATACATTTAATCTCTCGTCTATGGTAACACTTAGGCCTGAGCTGGCCTAGTGTAGGATGGAGTTTCATCATGGAATAGGAGGCCAACTTATTGGCTTTGTAACATCTGACGTGCAGCCTTGTGTACCACGAGTAAATCCACTCCAATTCATATTTGACAAGGTTGTCCGTTTATGTGTTTTTCGAACACTTACAACAGACGCAAAAACTAAACTTATGCTGTGTCTCAATAAAGCTTAGAATTTTTCCAGAAACAATAGAAAAACTACTGTTCAAATGATTCGATTTGCATTATAAATGGTTTTAATATTTCAAACAAAATGCTTTTTAAATTTTTATTTATTTTCGATATTGCCCAGTTACATGAAAACACCTATTAATTAGGGTGGGTAAAAAATCGTGAATTAAACAAAACAAGGCGATATTTGGGGTTATTTGCAGTAAGTAGGTACTAAAGTAAGTAAGTCAAATTAGCCCAATTATCGCCCTGTTGCGTTTAATCGACGATTTTTTGCCCACACTGTGTGTTTGAAACTTCACTTCACTTAACAAAATAAAAAGATTTTAAAGATATTCTCTTATCACAATCACATTTTAACCCTTTTTATCCTAATTTCTTAAAAACTTCACCACATAAAAACTTCACGAAAGAAACCACATATTTTGTAAAAAAAAACTATGAAAAGAATATCTGAAGGCACCCCATGGGAAATCATAGTTCCAATAGTTTGCATGATGACATCGATCGTATATTTTCATAAAGGAGGGTAGTTTCAGTAAGACGTACGAAATGGAAATAATGGCAAAGTTTCTAGTGAATGTCGAAGGATAATGGAAGCAATGTCAAGGTGGTAAGTTAAGTGTGTTTGGACTTGGATTTGTTAGTTTCCTAAAAATCTATAGTACTAGCTCCTGCCAGCGGCTTCACCCGCATGATAAGTGTTTTCTTATTCCAAGCGAACATTATACCGGGATGAAAAGTAGCCTTTGTGCTATACCAAACTATAATCTACCTCTGTGCCAAATCTGTTCAGCCGTTCTGGCGTGATTGAGAAACAAACATACATCCACAGTTTCACATTTATAATATTATTTAATTGTAAAGTTCACTATTTTGCTCATAGTGGCTTCCACATAAAATGTAGATAAATGCTGTCGCAGAATTTTATTTAGAACTATTTAAGACAAACAATCCTACGGTACATTATATTGGTGTATCTCCAACGGTTTAGGCAGCGCACGCGAAGATAGCTCTCAGAGGGCAGAATTTTTGACGACTTACTTGATATTTATCGTTATATTATGACCAAATTACAAAAAAATCATTATAAATTGTTGTCTATGTGTTATTCTGATGTATAACCTATATTACTGTAAAGTTTCATCCAAATCCGTTTAGTAGTTTTTGCGTGAAAGAGTAACAAACATACATCTATCCTCACAAATTTTCGCATTTATAATATTATAATATAATTAATAAGTAGAAAGTAGGATAAGTAGGAAGTAGGATACAGGGTGAGATTCCAAGTGGGCGTGGATGGCTAAATCAGAAACTATGAGGAACATCGTACAACACTCAAAGGAGTCACGGAATCATTGGGGTTTTTAACAATCAATATTCCTAGCCAGCAATCAAACCCGTTGATTCTGAAAAAAAACACACTGTATTACTCGTATACCATAAGGTATTGTTGCCAATAAGTATAAAATTCTGGAAAGTAATTTCATATGGCAAACTTAATTGAATACTTAATTATAAACAAAATTAGATTTAAAATAAACGGCAGTCCATACGAATTTTGGTAAGCTGAAGACAATTTCGTATGGAATATACATTTTTTTGGGAAAATTTGGAAATTTATATAGCCAGAAGCACTTTTTCAAAATATGACCATGCCTTACCGGTACAACCTGTATAGGAGCTTAGTTAAATGGCCGTAGGTTTAGAAATGCGATTCTCATGGCCGAACTTACAGGATCAAAATAATATACACCCAAAACTCAACATAACTTTTAAGAAGTTGTACACTGTTACTTAGTCAACTAAAGCGATTAGTTAAGGCCGTACCTTGACTTAACAATCTTGAGCATTCCTAGTGCCCTAGCGGTACACTGGTGGTGCATGAATTTACAGTAGTGAATACTTCCAGATTTTAGAATAAAATCTTTATAAAATTATCATTTTTGGCCTCCGCAAATACGACCATGTATCGGAATTTCGGAACAGATTGAAGTGGCTGCCGATTCGGCGTCGTCGAGATACCCATATCCTATCCCTTCTCTTTACTATCCTGCATAATCCTAATTCTCCTCAATACCTTCGTGAACGCTTTGAGTACCTTGTCCCGAGGGGTAAACCCTGTCGCACTGCCACTTCTCTTCTCCTTCGCCCTCCACGACACACTTCCAGCCGCTATGATGGCTCTTTCTCTGCTACTGCAGTGCGTCTCTGGAACTCTCTCCCGCACTCCCTATGCGACAGCCCTTCTCTGGAGGTCTTCAAGAGGAGGATCAAAAAGCATTTCCTTGCGCAGTGACATAATATTATATGTATATAAAAATATGTATTTATGTAAGTATATTTAATTTAATTTGTCTTAAGTTATTTTAAAATTGTACACTGGATCCTGCCCTCTATAATGTCATCTTTCTCTGTCACCCTAGGGTTTGCTGTAAGAGAACTCAACATTGTACATGCTTAGTTGTTAAGCTCGCCTTTGTACATGTACTTTATTATCACACTGTATGTAATGTTGTTTTTGGTGTACAATAAAGAATTAAGAAAATCGAATATTGGCCATTTGAAAAAACAAAAGTTGAAAAATGTTCGTTACCAAACTGTCTATTCATTAGTGTTAGTACAAAAATTAATTACTGACAACCTTACGAGCAGATGCATGCTATCAATCATTATTTCTCATTTTTATCGTTTTGTTGGAAGGAGATTAGTGAAACATATACTTCTTTAAAAAAAAAGTATACTACAATTTTGGGATCAATATTATGTAGAAATTTAATGTATTTTTTAGTTGATATTTCTTTTTAAATAACGAGTAGATAGCTCTTAAAAACTGCACAAAAACGGCTAACGCGTCGTTTTGCTCGGGGAGGCGCCTTAATATACTATTATTTTGAGTACCTATATAAGAAGAAGTCAGAAAGTTGTTCAAGTGTCTCAAAAGTTGAATGAAAATCGGTTGTCATGGTACGCAGAGGAACGAATCAAAAAAATTGTGTGGACCGTTTTGAGTATGATGCATAGGGAAGGGTGTCCTCGTTGTCTCAAGTACTAGTTGTCACAAAGTCAATATTTACAAAACTATAAGGATTTATGGAACGTGACCTTCGTCAAATCGGAACGCATCCCAATACTACCAACATAAGAAAGTGTCATGGCCGCCCGTTCATTTAATGCAAGTGTATCGTAAAAAATAGAAAAAATCATTTGGTGAGTAATTTATACGCTATACTTTGATTGTGTGTATTTGACGTATTTATTAATATACAGTATTGTTTTTTACATTGTCTGTTTAGTAAAATAACCAAGTTTAACGTAGAATATTAGAAAGATTTGTGTTTGTTAGCTAAGAGAGGTTATTTGTTTGTTGAAAATATTTTTGTCTTTGGTACTAGTTGTCTCAATTATTTTGAGGCTAGTTGTCACTGTGACAACATGCCCCAATAATATTGTAATGTTTGTTTAATAATTTTAATGACTTTACAATCCTGTAATACGCATCTCCTGTATTTAAAGTACTTAAAATTATTATTTAATGTTAGTGATGTTGAATTTCTTTGTTTCTAATAATTACATTTCTTTTGTTACATGAAGAAAATATGCCTCGAAGTCGCAAGAGACTCACTAATTACGGGCAAACTTCGGTGGAAGTAATGATGCAAGCGGTAAATGCCATAGACTCAAATAATTCTATAAGAAGTGTAGCCAAAGACTACAACATTAATTATAGGACACTCGCTAGATATTATAAAAAATTTAAGAACAACGAGAATAATGCACCCTTAACTGTAGGGTATGTAAAAGTTAGACAAGTTTTTAAAGATGAAGAGGAAGAAATGTTATCAAAATATTTACAAAGAGCTGCAGATATCTATTTTGGACTGAGTCCGATTGAAGTGCGTAAGTTGGCTTATCAGTATGCTGTAGCTATCGATCGCAAATTCCCTGAAACTTGGGTAACTAACGCTATGGCTGGCGAAGAATGGTTAAAGGGCTTCATGCGGAGACATCAGGAGCTAAGTATTCGAAAACCTGAAGTAACTAGCCTAGCTCGAGCAACTAGTTTTAATTCTCATAACGTGAATTTATTTTTCGATAATTTAGGAAAAGTATTAGAGAAGTACAAGTTTGAAGGACAAGACATATGGAATGTAGATGAGACCGGGATTACTACTGTCCAGAAGCCACAGAGAATCGTTGCAAGAAGAGGCATGAAACAAATTGGTGCTCTGAGTTCTGCTGAGCGAGGTACTTTAGTAACATTAGCTATTGCAGTGTCAGCTACAGGGAATAGTATACCTCCATTTTTCGTTTTTCCTCGCAAAAATTATAAAGACCATTTTGTCGATAGTGGACCAACAGGATCAGTTGGTAGTGCTAATCCATCTGGGTGGATGAATGAAGACTGTTTTTATATTTTCATCCAGCATTTTGTACGATTCACTCGATGCACCCCTGAGCGACCATTGTTGCTGCTTCTAGATAACCACGATTCCCATTTATCAATAAAAATATTAGATTACTGCAAGGAAAATGGTGTTGTCGTATTGTCATTCCCACCTCATTGCTCTCATAAGCTGCAACCTTTAGATCGTAGTGTATATGGGCCTTTAAAACGGTATATCAATGTAGCTTGTGATGATTGGATGAAGAATCATCCAGGCAGAACTATGATTATCTATGATATTCCTGGTATTGTCAAAATTAGTTTGCCGCCAGCTATAACTCCGCAAAATATTATGTCTGGTTTCTCTGTCAGTGGGATTTGGCCTTATAACCGTAATATATTTACCGATGCTGACTTTGCGCCATCGTATGTGACCGATAGACCGGAAAACACCCAAACAAACAATGAGTCAACACCAACAGAAATAAATATTGCTTCAAACCCGGCACACATTTTAGAAACACTCCGAACTCCATCACCAACGCCAAGAACCAGTGCAATGACTCCTCCACCATTTCATTCCCCAATACCAGGAACCAGTGCAATGACTCCTCCACCATTTAATTCCCCAATACCAGGAACCAGTGCAATGACTCCTCCACCATTGAATTCTCCAACGCCAGGAACCAGTGCAATGACGCGTCCACTATTGAATTTACCAACACCTGAAATCATCCGGCCATTCCCGAAGGCTCCGGCAAAAAAAACGACTCAAAACAAAAGAAAAAGGATCAGTGCAGTTTTGACAGATACGCCGGTCAAGAACGCATTAGCGGAACAACAGAAAATGAAAAAAACCAAAGCTAAAATACCCCCAAAAAAGAAAACTAAAGTTAATAAGAAACAGAAAACTAAAACTGGAGTGAGTAGCGATGAAGATGAGTCAGTAGATACGCTGTGTTTGATATGTTGTGAGTCTTGGTCATGCAGCAAACCCAACGAAAAGTGGGTACAGTGCACAAAATGCAAACTGTGGGTGCATGAAAAATGTGGTGGGAATATAACTTTATTTTACTGTTGCCCAAATTGTATATCGGATGAGGATAGCGACGATAGTGACCTGTGACAACTAGGACTCTTCCTTGAGACAAGGTACCCCAGTCAGAGGGTTAGTTGTCACACGAGCCCTATTTTTTTGATCTCAATAAAAATGTCTTAATTTAGTTGATTTGTAAGAAATATGTGCAATTAATGAAGGCTGAAATACCAAATACATGATTAAAAACAAAAAAACGGTAGTTTTATTTAAATTAAAAAATTTAAAAATATATATTTAATTTTTGTGACAACTAGGACCCGGCTCCCGCTAAAAGAATAGGTAAGGGCAGACCAAATAAACGGTGGATGGGCTGTGAGAAGAGATTATAGTACGTTGGGGTAAGATAAGCGCTGGGGTAAGAACTTACAAATAAAATTTTCAACTTATTCGGCTATGTGTTTTAAGGGCCTACATACGCTTCAGTGCCGTAAAACGGTAACTTTCTAAAGCATACTCCTTAGTAACGGCTGGGTTAAAAGGTTTAAAAAAAATGTATTATTGTTTCATGTACATTATTTTTTAAACATGGATTAAACAACACAAAAAGTTTTGCTTTAAACAAATAATAAGCATCATGATATTTTTCGCAACTTTTGGATACTCTCAAAATTACTTGGATGTTTAAAAATATTTTGATGGCTGGATTTTCTTCATAACTGACATAGCATAATGTAAATCAAATAATATTTTGCAAACAAAACTGTTCAAAAGGAGGTTCAATATTGATATTTTGGCATCGAGCGGGCGCACGGCCAGTACTGCGTTTACATTGAGGCGTATATATCGCCTTAATGTTAACCCCATTGCGCGCCACGTCATTGTGTTCCGCCCCGTCCCGCAGTGACAACCAGTCGCTCGGACTTGTATTACGTGGTGTTAGAAAATTTTGTTGATGTAATGTTAAGAACAGCAAAAGATCGGTCAAGATCTTTTTTTACACCTTTGTGGTCCTAGCAATAGAAATAGTTTAAAATTATTTTCCGAACTTACCCCTTGATACCAAATCGTCATTATACTCACAAAAAATGAGTCCTGTTTTTACAGGCTTATAAAGCAAAAAGTATTAAGTGCTTTAAATTAATTAAATTTCAAATACTATATAAAAAAAGAAAAAAAACGAGTATGTTTAATCATGATCAATTTGCACCATTTTCATGAACGTGGTGTATAATAAAATTGAGGTAAATAAGTTTTTGCAACATCCTTGCAACTATTAGGAAATCCATCCGTCATTACCCTAACGCATTTATTGCGCCGACCCCAAATAAAATGCGATAAGAACAAGTTAATGACAATCAAAATAACACGTATGAAACGTTTCCTTAGTAGAAGCAAGTCAGAATAGGATCTATGAATCTTGGCTTTATAGTTGATAATTATGTCGAATTTTAAATTACCGATTAAATAGAAATATACTTGGGCACTTACCTACTTACCAAATATGAACACTTAACAACTGTTTTTAAAACACTCAAAGAATGGAAAAATAATGGGTCAAAGATCAAACCTCTCGCTAGTATGTTTTACGATAATGGGATATAAAAACTAAAATCCATTGATGGCTTAAATAACGTATATATATTATTTTATTGGCATTTTATAGGAGCCGGTACTAGTGCAAACAAGCTAAGCATTAGTGACTATAAAACTGTGGTGACGGATACTCCTCTGTAGATGTGGGTCGCAGAATTCAGACATCAGATTCAATGGAATATACGACGTAAGGTTCTAAATAGTGTGATGTCCATGTGATGGTGATGGCTTGGCAGTCCCGTACATTTTGAACTTTCCAAAAAGAAGGAGGTTCTGTGTTTGGTATAGTTTGTTTTTTATGTTCACCGATTACTCTGCCAATTATGAACTGATTTTGAAAAATCTTTTTTTTGTTTGAAAGGTGATACTCTCGAGGTGGTCCCATTGTCACTAAATCAGGATCGCTTGAGTTGATTCCATGGAAATCGAGGGAACTCCTCAAATTTTACAGGCATATATATAGCGGCAATGGTATTTTTATCAACATGGCAAGCATTTGCATTCAGAAATTATCATTTGTTGAAGTGGAACTGATGAAGAATACCACAGAACTTATGGCCACTCGAACTACCCAATGTAAGTATGATTTGGGTATAAGATATTGATATTCCAAATAGTTAAATGACTGTGATGAAGATAATTAAATAAATGGTTCTAATTAAAATAATACCATCAAACTACTCTGGTGATGAAGCCGGAAGGTAGGTACCGGATCTCCGTAATAAAACAATGCATCCCAGTCGTTTTTAGGCTAGTTGGAGTTGTTATTCGTACGAGAAGTCATTTGGCTATAAATGATTTTCATGTACTATAAGGTTCCAAAACCAAAAAAGATAAAACAAGAATAAAACTTGTCAAAAACGAAAAAAAATTGGTACCAAAGACAGACACCGACTTACGAAAAGGAAGTTATTTTTCGCTTTTTAGTGTTTTGTTTTGGAAATTGGTTTAGCTTTTTGTTAAAAAGTTCTTTTTTGAGTTTTTTTTTTAATCCAAGCGAATATAATACCGGGATGTAAAGTATCCTGTCCTAATCCAGGTTCTGGTCTATGCATATGCCAAATTTCTTCAAATCAGTTCAGCCATTAAGGCGGGAAAAGGTGAGAGACAGAGATTTTTTCGCATTATGCGTAGTATGGATAAGCTAAACGTCTATTCTATGTTACTTATCAATAAACAAAATTCTGTTAAAATTGGGTTTGTCTGGATGCCTGTACCACAGATAATAAAATACTAGCATATATATGCCTCATCCCATACAAAGAAATCGTGCCGACGTAACTAGCGTTTTTCGCCTGATTAAGATGATAATTTTTCTAAGAACATCGATCGCGTTCGGTTCCGTTCCACGGATAAAGATGGTGTTAGCAGCGACTTGCAAGTAAAAGGATTAGTCGGTTCGTGTTTTTTTTTTAAATACAGCGACGATTTGTTTTATAGTATTTTTGCACGTTTTTACAGTTTCTTTATATCAAAATGTGTTACAAAACAAATTTAAAAAACCTCAGCAATTTAAAAATGATCAATTCAAATAATCTTTGAAATGTGAATTAAGAAATATTACTTTATTTTGTGCCCAATATTTCCTAATTTTGTGCTTAGGAGAGTTAATCAAACAATAACATACATTTTTATAATCGTGTCTAGAAAATCTTAATATTTCACAAGACTGAATAATATATCGAAGCTTATCACGCCATCTAGTGATATTTATTTGAACCAAATTTTCATCGCGTTGGGTGCCCATACCTGCGCATATGCTGAGTATAATAAATAAATTCTATGGCATATTGCATGGCAACAATATACTAAAATTTAACATTAACATTCAACCATTTCAGCAGCTTCTTCCGCAATAAAAATCACCTTGGCTCATAATTTAGCACGTAAAACATTTTAAACGAATCATAGAAACCACACATAACTCCAAAGTAATATCAATCCGGCAGATTTCAGAAGACAGCTTTACGATCTAAAAACACACAGGTTATTGCTATTTCTAAATCATTCAGGTCATCTCGGAACTGACGAAGAAATAAAGGTAAACATTCTGAAGTTTGAAAGATTTGGAAATATTACTGAAGATTCAGATTTATTGCGTTCAAGTATTTCGTCTAATGGATTTTTCGATGGTATAGTGAAGGATTTACAAGATGATAATATTCAGGTGATAAATAAAGAGTGTAAAGGTATCCGTAAATACTTTATGAATTAGTTATGGAATGGAATATAAACTATGCATTCGCGGCTGAAAATTTCAGAGAATATTTTTTCATGATATTTAAAGTCACATGTTTTCGTGTTCGAATTGAGTTACACTCGAACCGTAGTAAAGAAACCGAAATTGTTAGGTTTGGCAAAAACAATACATATAAATCTGTAGAAAATTCGTTTTTGTACATCGAAAATATTTCTAAAAAACATTGCCAGGTTGTTGAATGATAATCAACAGAATCCATTTCCAGCATTTTTTTTGTTTGTTTATCTGTTAAGTTGTGCACGCATCCCGTCAAATGTTGTACAACATAAAATTGTGCGTAACTTGAATTATTACTTAGTTTTTGTTTCATCGCAATCGGTTCACTCTATCAAAAGTTAATTGTGTTCAAAAAGTAAAATATCACAACACACGCATTTCAGATACTCAAACAGTTGAATTCCATATTCGATAGATGGCGTTGTGCATTTGACGTCATTTTCTGAATGGCGGTGTTAAGATTCTCCGCGGAAGAATGACCCTGGAAAAATATAATCGGTAGCTAGGTAGGGTATAAGCAGTAAGCAAACGTGGTATGTATGAGAAGAAGCTTTTGCCGTACAGTGGGATTGTCAAAAACTGAAATGATTAAATAATTTAAAACTTCAAATATACCTAACAATCGTATGTACGTTCTTAGATAGGTATGTTAGTATTCCTCATAGTTTTAAGCAGAATTATAATAATAGTAAACCCACATTTTGCCAGAACCTTGGGCGAGGCCAACGCCATTCGTTTCAGTTATCAAACCAAAATAGCATTTGTTATTTATGTCCACGTATACCGGCTTCATCTTGGAATAGAAATAATATAGGTACTTCCAGTGAAATACGTCATACGTGGGACTTTCTCACGAAATTAGTACTTGATCGATATCCGTAATAAATTCCGTTAAACCTATACCTACCAATAGGTATTACAAACATGGGCAAACTCCGTCAGGAAGAAACTCGTTGGAACCCTGATATTCTCAATTTTCCTTTACGGCTCCGAATCTTGGGTTATTCGCTCAGTGGATCGAAGAAACACGGAGGCTTTCGAGATGTGGTGCTGAAGGAGAAAACCATTGACAGCAAAACGCATAAAAAGTCCATTGTCGACCAGTTGAACTTCAAAACCAGACCCCTCACGATAAGCTACCAAACAATCCTAAATAACTTTGGTTACATCGCCCGGAGACAGTCAGATAACTTGGAAAAACTGGTTGTTGTAGGAAAAGTGGATAGGAAAAGGCCACGTGGACGGGCACCCATTCGATGGTCAGACCAGATCAGGGTGATTACGTAACTCACGGTGCGGTGACCACTGCCCTAAAAAGAGCTGAAGACTGAGTGCCTTGGAAACAGCTCGTCAATGACTCCGCCAAAGCTTTCGAAAACGGGCACGATCTTCAGTAATTAATACAAGATGGTTGAACTTTTTATTTAGGTATAACCTACCTGATTAGACAGGAGCTTATACGCTAAATCTTATACGTCCTAGAGTAAGACCTATCATCATCATAATCAGCCTTTTATTGTTACCACTGCTGGGACACTAGCTTCCTCACTGTGAGAAAGGGAATGTGCCATAATCCACCATGTGGGCCCAGTGCGGGTTGGTAGATGTCTTCGAATTTTTGGTTTCCTCACGATGTTTTCCTTCACCTTATATAGAGCAGTGGGCATGAAATAATTTACACAAAGTAAAGCGCCTGCCGGGGTTCGCACCCACGACCGACGATTATTAGGATTGACCCAGTTGACCATGTGACATTTCTGTAGGGCAGTGATTTTCAAACTTAGACAACATGTAAACGGGGGGCGCGTTACTTATGGGCGAGTGGATCCGTCATCCGCGCTATCATGATATTGCAATATGCACTTTCTTCTATTCAACCTAGATCTGGGAATCATAACATACGCATACATTGTGATTTGTGGTAACAGTAATCTTACGTCAAAATTACCTCTACTCTTCCTTTCTTAATCTTTTCCTTCCTCTTAATTAACTTAATATTTTTTGTACAATGACTGTTTGTTACCTTAATACAAACGCAAGCACTAAAGGGGGTATCTTTATTTTTCAAAGAAGGGCAATTGAAATTTTTCATTTCAAAAAAGTTTGGGAAACGCTGCTGTAGGGAAAGGCAACCCCATACATTATGGTCTTTTTTGACAACCGCTATCGTTGACATAATGTTAATTTTTTTGTAAATATTTCAAAATATTAGATCATACGAGTGTATCTATACTAATATTATAAATGTGAATGTAAGTTTGTTTGTTACGCTTTCACGCCAAAACTACTGAACAGATCATCATGAAACTTTGTACATATATTCTTGGAGGTATTAGAAGTAACATAGGATACTTTATATATATAAAAAAATGGCTTCACTGCGAGCGAAGCCGCGGGTAAAAGCTAGTCATCAATAAATTAGATTTCATTTGGGTCTTTTCCATTAGAAAAGCTTCTGTATAGTCAAAACGGCCCAGGGCCCTTTAATACATCGATCTCATAACAAAACTTGCAATAAGTGTATTAATACACCCCCGGCTACCCCTTCAGGGCAAACAGGCTTGAAGATTTGTAAGAAAACATCGACATTATTATCCATATAATAAGCGCTTGTCGGCAAGTTGATCTTATTAAATATAATATAAACATAATATTAAATGTTGAAACAAGACCGATCGTTAGTATGTAGATTTATCATAAAAGTCTTAATAGGTTAATATATATTTATGCTTGTATTCCCCAAAGGAGTAGGTAGAAACATGCGAGGGAGGACCACGCCCGCGGCGTCGCCTGCATGGAGGTTGATCTCTCGGGAACGAGTAGTTCCGGGACAAAATTTAGATCAACGAGGTAGTTCCTACCGCGTTTCTTTTTTTGGTGTACAATAAAATATATTCGATTCCCTAATTCGCCAACTAACAAAGCTTCAATTACAAATTAAACTTTTAATGAGGTAGAATAAAAACTATTTTCATATGACTCGTAATTAAAGCGCTTCCCGTCTTTTGAACTAAGATTGCAGATTTTTTTAAATATGACTGTAATGCTCCTTTCATTTTTGATCTTTGATCTATGACGTACAGAAAATGTTTTTCTAGATTCTTCTAGAAACGCATTTTCCAATAGGATAAGAATATAGGAAATAGCTAAAGCGTACAGAGATCCAATATTATGTTCTTAGTAACAGTAGTAGCTGTTCGATATCTACAAGACCAACATAGAAATGTACTTGACATTGTTTACATGCACTGAAAAAATATTCGGTGGCTGTACCATGTCCTTGTCTAGTATTTGTTCAATATGTATATACCTATGAATGAATGGGTCTGCTACCTTGATATCGCCTTATGAAAAACGACGGATACAAAGGTCTGCGATAGAATGAGCGTAGGTAAGGTACAGACAGGGGAGATCCCATTACATTCTACCCAAGGATGTGCCTTAACATGCGTTGCACAGAAGGGGTTTTGGGGTGGTCTTTTAAGCGGTAAGGCCCCGCTGATGGTGATCACTGGGGTGATTTTAGTAAGATAAAAACCCCACATTGCTTGGTCTTTTTATCGATAAATCCAAGCGCCTTTAGAAGGTACACTGTCCGTATAATTTGAGAAGCGCTGAATCCGTAATATAAACTAAGCAAGCGCTTTGATAAGCATAGGTTAGGATGACCTTACGGCTGGTGGAATGGGACCATCCGTCGCCCCCACACATCTGGACTAGAGGTGGTGGCGCGTAGTGTTCCACGCGCGCCCCCCTCTCACTCCCCCCCCAACCCGAGATCGAGGCCCGGACGCGGGCCGGCACTAGCCGGGGGTTGCGGCAGTATAGTTGTTCCCACGACCCCCGGCGTAGGTGAGATGGAACAGACATCCAATGAGGATTTTCCAAACCAAAAAAAAAAAAAAAAAATTGGAGTGCGACAATCTTCGAAAGGTGACTAGTAACTGGTTAAGAGAAACCAAGGTTCATGCTAAATAGCGCGCTTTTGTGAGAGGCCTAGATCTTAAGTCCTCGTCACGAGATCCTATAAGTTTTGTAAATAAAGAACTTTACTAAGTTACGTTGTGAAAATAATCCCATATGTTCAGTTCGAACCAGCAGTTCCTGAGTTAAGTGCGTTCAACCAAACAAACTCTTCAGATTTATAATATTAGTGTAGAAATGTAGATTATTTTTTGTATTAAAGGTGCACCTGTGCCTAACCCTTCGAGGAATAGAGGCGTGATGTTATGTATATATAAAAAAATAAATAATTTACTCATTCATTTGTTCCCAGGACGCTCTTCTCCATGCCATTAAAGAAGAGTACGTGGAAGCTGTAGAACTGCTTCTGCAATGGGAAGAAGACAATCATGTGCCGGGAGAACCTTACGTAAGTATTCCAGTTTCTACATATGTTTGAGGGCTAACTTGCTGGGGGATTGTTATGAACTGCCAAGCAGTCCTGTGACCCGACCTTAGGTTGCTGCAAAATACCGCGTGCTTTTGTCAGTAAAGACAGTAAAGCCTGGTGTACACTGTTAAAGTTAACGCCTGAGTCAACTAGCGTAATACTCCACCAATTCCAAGTAGTCACCAGTTTCAGTATAGTAACTATCTACAGATGAATTTATATTTTTAACCGACTTACCAAAAGGAGGAGGTTCTATGTTCGATTTCATGTTTGTTTTTTTTTATGTATGTTCACCGATATCTCCGTCAATTGTGGACCGATTTAAAAAAAAAAATTGTATGAAAGAGTATGTTTCGAAATTGGTTCCATTTTAATTTAGTGAAGATCTGATGAAGAACTTCGAAGATATACGACAGAACTCTTCAATAAATAACGGCAAATCTCTCGGGATTGCTGCAATCGCATGTTTGTTTATTGAATATACCATTTCATAACATTTCTCTCATTTCACCGATTATGTTCAAGTTTCATGATATTCTTGTTATCTATTCTGGCCTTAAGGTAACTTACTAATCAACTTGCCTTTTAGGTAGGTACAACTAAAAAGTAAGAACTTTTTTTATAAAAAAATACTACCGACTTCCACATAAGATAACTACAAAGTGATCAATAACTTTTTTTTGGAAGTCGGTGTCCATAACGCAAAAAAATTGTACCTACGAAAGACACCGACTTCCAAAAATAAAGTTATTTTTGACTTTGTAGTTTTCTTATTTTGAAGTCGGTAGTATTTTTTTATTTAAATGTTTTATATTAGTAGAGTAACTAGTGTAGGTGGTAGAATGTGCGGTAGAGTAGAGTGGGCGCCGTGGTGGAGGAAGGCAAATGGTAGAGTTGCTTGCCCGCGGGACTAGTCACAATACTCTTTTAAGTTATAGTACTCTACCCTCCCAATTTATTTAATACTTTAAGCAGACAAACCTACAGAGGCGGACTTAATGCCCTAGGCATTTTCTACCAGTCAACCTTTGGATGATGCAGAGAAAAAAGTGGTAGGTGCAATGACGATGATAATTTATATTTAATAAAAGATACAAATATAAGCTATACATTAATCCTTACTAATATTATAAATGTGAATGTAAGTTTGTTTGTTACGCTTTCACGCAAAAACTACTGAACCGATCATCATGAAACTTTGTACATATATTCTTGGAGGTATTAGAAGTAACATAGAATACTTTTTATTAAAAAAAATAAAAAATTAATGGCTTCACTGCGAGCGAAGCCGCGGGTAAAAGCTAGTATGATATAATTGTACAATAAATACCCAAACGAATAAACTAAATACAGTAGTATACACAAACAAATAGTTGAAATAGAAAATTAAAAACAAAATTTACGCTGTGACGTTACTACTGCCAACTTCTTGCAAATGTATTGACTTGAAAGGCCCAATGCTGTCTACAATGATGTAGTTAGTAACATCGTTACTACCCGTGTACACCAGGCTTAAGAGTCTGACAGACCCCTCTTCCCTCGCCCCAGGACCGAGGATATCCATCACACATTTAAAAGATATGCTAGGGTATATGGCCTAACTTGGTTTGTATATTTTTGCTAAAAAAACCAAAGCATCTTTTTTACTTACTAGCAAATAAGACTTTGTTTGAACAACAAGGATACAATCTATCCGATTTCGGTTTAATATGAACTGGGTAAAGGAAGTTAGTCTTAAGTGCTCATAACTTTTTGTTTATAGTAAAACTTTATTTAATAGCTTTCCGATAAAGCTGGTAATTGCTTGCTACGTGACTCGAGCAATAGTTGAAAACATAAGCCAATAATTCCCGTCTACTAACGTTGTAGTTATAACTTAATTTGTTTATCCATACTTCCTTACCTACTATACTCAATATCTATACTAATATTATAAAGCTGAAGAGTTTGTTTGTTTGAACGCGCTAATCTCAGGAACTACTGGTTGGAATTGAAAAATTCTTTTTGTGTTGGATAGTCCGTTTATCAAGGAAGGTTATAGGTTATATAACATCACGCTAAGACCAAAAGGAGCGAGCATAAATGAAAAATGTTGCAAAAACGGGGAAAATTATTCCTTTTTGAGAGATTCCGTTGCGTGCGGTGCGTAAGCGGTTAAAGTTACGCAACAATCATGTATGTATTGTAGGTAGGATAGAAGGGTAGATAGGTAGCCAGTTGACGGGAGCGAAGCCGCGTGGAACAGCTAGTTTTTTTATAAAAGCTAGCGACAATGATACATTCCCTCACTTTATTATATTGATGATATAACCGTACAAAATTAATGGCACCCATTCGATCGTCTCCCCACTTGCCGGAACATTGTCATTTATAATAGTGATAAGAATTTATTGAGGTCAGGAACCTTAGAGCTTGATTATGTTATACAAGGAGATTAAATATTCGAGCTAAATTGATTTCTCGTTAAAGAAAGATCCGTTTTATAGCCAAAATTAATTTTCCTCATTAACGAAGTACGGTAAAATAAGATAATTATTTATGCCAATCTATATAATTATTCCCATGCTAGATGTCGGTAAATTCTGCAAAAAAGTACCAATAGTCGTGACAATCTAAGAAGTCAGATTTGACAGCTATAAAAATACGTAATAATTAAACTTGATGCTTACGATCGAATGATACTCCTTTACATAGTGTACTAGCCTAGCTGACCCCCGAGGCTTCGCTCCCGTCAACTGACTACCTACCCACTTACCTACCCACCTCCCAACCTACTCACCGATTTACCTATCCTACCCTACCTAACCCTACATACCCTACCTATCTACTAATTTGTTGAACTATTTATTTGAATAAGAATTAATATGATACCACAGTACGAATGTAACATACTTTTGTTTCTACTGGCGATCTTATTAAATTTTAGAACACAAAAGCTGCTATTGTTACTTAACTATGATAGTGAGATAATATATTCTCTCGCAGATTTTTATGTAGGTAATAAAGAGTACCTACTTTAATCATATAGTACATATTTTTATGTATCATCAATAGTTTTCTTAGCGCACGCCAAATAATGAATTTTATAGGCAAAAAAACATTCCACTTTGGAATACATTATTGCAATTTACATGAGGATCTCTAATATTTTTGAATATAGCCTATGTTACTTGGGAATAATGTAGCTTTCCATAGGTGAAACAATTTTTAAAATCGGTCCAGTAGTTTCGGAGCCTATTCGTTACAAACAAACACACAAACAAAAAAATATTTCCTCTTTATAAATTGGTATAGATAAGTAATGGGTAACATGGTAATAAATAGGATTATGAAACGTACTTAGTACTTACGTACAAAGTTATCGCGGCATGTAAAATGAGAAACGTCATCGGACTTCTTAGATTGTCACGATTATAGTACAAAACATAACCACACGCGAACATACCTCAAAGAATATGCAGAAGCGGGATCTACTATTAACCACACTTCGTCAGTACCATAGTCCCCCTATATAATAAGTAAAACAGCGGTATATTTGGAATCGATATTTTGGCCCTGGACCGAATCAGTTGGAACTCATGAGATCTTTGTCCAGCAGTGAGATGATACAGGCTCACAGAACTTTTTCCATGGCTAAATCAACATTTATACAACAGCCTCAGCCTCAGCCTTCTCTGTATGGAAAGAGGCATTTTCCCAGCTATGGGAAATTTACAGGCAGGTATAATAAATCCAAATTATCTCCTTTCACCAGAGCTGGGAGTCAGTAGACCCTTCATCAGCAACCTTCACACCGGACATCACCCCTCTCATCCTGGCTGCCCACAGGAACCACTACGAGATCCTCAAGATCCTGCTGGACAGGGGAGCCACTCTTCCAGTGCCACACGACGTCAAGTAGGTAGCGTACTTCGAGATCATTTAATAGGTATCTAAGTCACTTCTGAAATAAATTAGTTCATGATAATCTGAATTAAGAATTTAGAGTATAGTATTAAAATGTTAAACTCTACTTCAGCCTAAAAACATGCAACCTTAAGGTCGTCACTCACTTACACGACCTCGCTTCAACACCGCCCTAAACGGAGATGACTGCTTGCTGTCCACGCACCGACAGCTAGCAGGCGCACGGCAGTCCCACCGCTAACAGCTTGCACTCAACTACTCCGTCCACGCGCCAACGCTAACGTGCTTCAAGCGAGCAGTCTGTGTGCGTAAACCACGCGGGCCGCCCGATTGAAGCGCGTGTTAAGCATGCGGTAAGCGAGTCGTCAATTATCAAGTGGTACGATGGCAGTTAGCTCGCTTACAACGAGCTGTCTGCTAGTTTGTGTTGTCAATGTAATATATAGAACATTATTTTGCTGTGTGGGAGCGGTGTCGTATAATTCGGCTACGATCTTTAGGCTTTAAAGTAGGGTTTGACAAATTCTTAATTCAAAATATGAACTTACATCAGAAACCAGCCCTAAATCACTATAGAATATGAAGCCCATATTTATTTGAGGGACATTTTGATTTAACTTGTCTTTTTGTTTGTATGGGTTGGTCAAATCATGCGATTTAATTTTAAAACAGTAATCCCCAACAGATTAATCTGAAATTTTGCATAACACAAAAACTAAAATGCATGACACAACTGAAACCATAAATGCCAATCGTCCTCTCTGTGAGAGGAAGTAGTCTATAATCCACTACGCGGGCCCAGTAATATTTATTTTTATTTCAGTTCGGGTTGTTGGATGTCACAAGCCTGCTCGTCTTTTCGTTCTACGTCTCATTAAAAAATTACTGTACTCATCTGACTAAATTTTTTTCACTCAGATGCGGTTGTGACGAGTGCGTGAAGTCTTCTCAAGAGGATTCCCTTCGTCACTCTCAAGCCCGCATCAACGCGTACCGAGCCCTCTCATCCCCGTCACTCATCGCCCTCTCTTCAGCTGACCCCCTCCTGACTGCCTTCCAGCTGTCCTGGGAACTGGGAAGGTTAAGCAGGATGGAGACGGAGTTTAGGGTTGAATATAAGGTAAGCTATTGGCACTGGGGAGAATATGCCACTGAAATTGACCATAGAAAATACATACAGTAGAACATAGAATCTCATATATATTTTTAACTCGGCAAGTCATAAAAAAAAGTGCCAAGTGCGAGTCGGGCTCGTGCACTGACGGTTCCGTACAAACAGCTACATTCACCAAAATAATAAAATAATGTGAATGAAGTTTGAGGTTTGCATGAACTATGAGGGCACCGAACATTGTTCTAACTTTAAATTAATTAAATTAAATTTATTTCAAATTCAGACAATTTTCCATTTTTTGTTAGTACCTTATAATTAATGTTAGTAATCAGTACGTCATCATGACTCGAAAACAATGTAACGATAAGATAAACAGAATTGAGGGACAAAATTAAGATTGCTGTTGGAAAACTGTAGTCCCCACACATCGACATAAGTCGCAGTCAGTTTTCCAACTGCAAATAAGTTAACTATCTGTTTATTTTATGTAGGTTCAAATTTACGGATTTTTTCCTTTACTTGTGCTATAAGACATTGATTCTTGCCAAATTTCATGATTCTAGGTCAACAGGAAGTATCCTGTACATTTTGATTCCCTAGCGAGTGAAAAATATGCGTCAGTAACGGCTGTCTCTTTTGATTGCGTTGATCTAGAAATCTGATTTTTTACAGCAGCAAGAGGTTGCAAACTTGAGTATATATGTTAATATGATATGAACTTGAGTATATATACTAGTATATATAAGATATGATATTAATTTCAACTCGATAAATCTACGCGTTCCCGAGATAAAGGGTTTTGACGGATAGACGGACAGACAAACAGACGGACAAAAATGTGATCCTATGAGGGTTCTGTTTTTACCTTGTGAGGTATGGAGCCCTAAAAACACCATTAACTTGTCCTTGTGGTCTAGATCAAGTGACATTTTAACGACGTTCACCATTGTCGAAAGTTCATAATATATGTATAGGACTCGCTGCCGCCCACGGCTCCGCTCGCGTTTGATAAATACTTCCCTAATATATTTATTCATTATAGCCTTATATGTTATTCTAATATACAAGCTATATTTCTGTAAAGTCTAATCAAAATCCGTTCACTACACTATTGCGTGAAAGAGTAACAAACATCCATCCTCATAAACTTTCGCATTTATAATTTACTAGCTTCTACCAGCGGCTTCGCCCGCGTGCTTGTTGAAAATTTTCTCAAGGGATAAAAAGTCATCTATCTCTGTGCCAAATTTCATCCAGACCCGTCAAGCCGTTTTAGCGTGAAGAAGTAACAAACATACAAACACATATACACTCACAAACTTTCGCCTTTATAATATTAGTTTTATAATTAGTGTGATATGATAATAGTTAAGTTGGATTGACCAGGTGATATTTCGGTAACGCTTTTTAATGCCATATTTTTCCGACTTTTTAACCGACTTCCCAAAAAAGGAGGAGGTTATCAATTCGACTGTTTTTTTATGTGTCAGAAGACAGAACTTTTTACTACGTGAACCAATTCTGATGATTATTATTTGAAAGCTGGTGTTTGTCATGGGGTTCCATTTAACTTTCATCAAGATCTGATGAAGAACTTCGCAGATCAGAACTCTTCAATAAATAAATGACGGCAAATCACACGGGATAGCTGCAATCTCATGTCTGTTTATTGTTTACAGCATTTCATAATATAACATCGCACTGGTACGCTCTAAAGGGGTATGCAGGTGTGAACAGTTCACCCTGGTATACTCTCATTACACCGGTTTTGTTTAAGTTTCATGTTTTTGGATTAATCTATTTTGGCATCGCTTTGGGCATTACAACAAAGAAGTGAAAATTAAAAAACTTTTTAACAAAAAAAACACAACAAACAAAGAAACGAATACAGGAACGCCGACTTCCGAAATTGAAGTCATTTTTCACTTTGTGATGGTTTTATTTGGAAGTCGGTTGAATTTTTTGTAAAAAGGCTTTAACGCCTATTAATGTTCATAGAATGGCACATTATCTAACTCTGTTAACCCAATATTTATTTGGGGTCAGGGCAACAAGTCTTCTTCTTTCATTTAAACACTCTATCCATTGGTTCTTTGGTCTTTCTGATTCATAATATAGATATCATTATACGTAACAATCACTCAGCTGCCTGCCAAAAAGTTGGGGATCCTTATTAAGGTGCAGCTCCTCAGTTTTTATCAAGCGCAAGTTCCATCATGCATGGAGTACTGTTCTCATCTCTGGTACGGATCTCATCGGCAATGAGGCACTGGTCAAGTCAATGCTCTAGAATCTTAAACATCGTCGCCGAGTTGCCAGCTTGTCGGTTTTTTATCGGTTGCATTTTGGGGAGTGTGCGATGGAATTACATGATCTAACTTCCGCCTACCCGTTTCATCATCGGACTACCAGACGTACAGCGATGCACCGTCGATACATGATGGACTTCCCACCCATACCGTGCTTCGCCGTCGACCATATTATCGCTTACCATCAGGTGAGATAGTGGTCAAGCGCGAGTCTATTTTAAATAACACGTATCCTTTCCTCACGATAGATACCAGATTTCTTTCAAAAACCATGCCTTTAAAAGTATTAAGATGAAATCAATTCTTAACCTTTCACCGGATTAACCACATTAAAACATCGTTAACCAATCTGAATATTTAAGGGCAGATGTGGCACAAATAAAATGTTGATAACTTTTCTTAACGCCCCATAAACCGAAGGTACTCAATTAGAACTAAAATAGGCAGTCACATTCCCGCAGTTTTACGAAATTATTATACCAACACCTATTTCTTCAAATCAGAATATACATTCAAGAAATAGGAATGAGAGTACAGTGGGGCTTCATTGGAATTGCAAATAAGACAATGAACAAATTATTAACCTTATGAATGCGGCTTCGCCACGGTTCGGTTAAATTTCGTAATATTACCCCATATACCGGACGACTATTAAAGTTTATGGTCGATCTGTGTGCCAAGAATCTTGCAAATACGTTCAGCAGTTGAAGCGTAGCGTAAGACTGGTAGAATTTAAGATCTTGCCAATTAGCCAGTACCGTTTTCAAACCACCATAGAATTTTCCATTCCATTGAACTCCATTTGATAACATTAGACATGTTTCCAAATCTTTTTACAGTCCGTTCAACCGAATTTAAGTTCTATCCCGTAAACATAAGGATGACATAAAAAGCATAAACCTGTTACCAAAACCAACTGTTTACTACAGCTACTCGTACCATTTTGTCGTATGACCAAAGCAATAGAAGTCAAAATCGGATGAACGGGCTGTAAAATGGGCTCATTTAAACGTCTAATGTTATCGCAAATGAAGTATTTCTAAATCAGTTCTTCTCTCCGGCCAGGCTTTACGCACACAAACTCAAGAGTTCGCGACCTCTTTGCTGGACCATACGAGGACATCTAAGGAACTGGAGATCATGCTAAACTACAACCCCTGGGACATAGACTGCTGGGAGCCAGGGGAACGGCAGACCCTCGGAAGGTTGAAGCTGGCTATCAAGTATAAACAGAAGATGGTAAGTCTTTCCTATGTTATGCAACATAATATCATGCCATAAGTCATAAGTCATTTATTCATTTGTGCCACTGTAACGGTTAGGAGCCAGGCTGGTAAATTAAACTCTCGAAGAGAGGGTAGATACAAAACATTTTTTTTATAAAAATTATTATATAAAATTTAAATAGAAACCCAGCAAGAGACTGATGTGAGTTCTCGACACCGAGTGCGTGTTAGGTTCTAGACCGCCGAAAGAAAACCACTATCCTGTAGTTCCAGAATGTAGGTGAATAGTGGCAGCCAGGTAGGTAGATCGATCTTCGTATAGGAGGGTAGCTCGCAGGGTTGTCCAGCCCCAGCCCTTGTAGCAACACGGAAGGATGTCCGCTATAGAAGAACCCTATAATATCCCGAATTAGGATTTTTTGAAAATGTCCGAATTCGTACCCATGACTGCAACATCCTGAAAATCATCGAACATGGAATCTACGGTGGAAAGCGGTGATTTAGCATCAATTAGCCATCAAGATGAAGAAGTTTAAGCAGCGTGGTGCAATTTAAAAGCATGATGAAATATAACAATTATTATAACATCTCGTGATGTGAGGTAGATGGAAAAATAACAATAATGATTTACAGAAAATTAGATCCGAAACCTACGCCTACGGGGGTGTGGGTATGTTCGGATGGACGAGTGAATCCAGATTTTGCCGATTGTTGTTAATTTCTTGTTATACGGGCTGTGTCTGACACCGACGCAAAAAAAGTACCATGGAATCAGTTCATGATTCTGGATCCCCAAATGTTGAAATTTTTCGTCGGCTTTTTCAAATTTTAGAAAAAGAATCTTTTTCTGGTATTACTGTAATCAGTTCAAAATCGTTATTCATATTCTAACCCAATTATATTTCTAATTATTCTCAAAAGATATTAATTCTTCTTTAAGAAAGAAACGGCGGGCGCGGTGCGTGTAGGTACCTGCTAGCCGTCGGCTATGACCTCGATCGTGAACTTTAATAAATCAGCTGATATTTCATAATGGCTAGTATTTAAACGAGCGAAAATAAATTCAAATTAAAGGTGTACAAAATACTGAATATGGCTAACTGAAATACTAAGTGGGCGACAAACAGTGGGCGAATACAAGTTTAAAACAGCGACTTGATTAGTACTTTGGCAACATGGTCGACGGAGCCCCGCTGCGCGGGGCTCCTATTTCCGTCCGCAGGGTCTAAAGTAACCTAACACGAACGTGTTCCGTCCGTGTCGGGGTGCCCTAAGCTCCCGAACTCGCTCCGCTTGCTCTTGTACCAATTCGTTGAAAACACAATTATACCCGAATTCCCGCGCTGCACAGCGATGTCGCCTTCATTTACGATGAAGTCGCTTGGAGTTGTTTAGCTATTGAATAATATGCTAATATAGAAAAAATAGAACCCCAAATACAATTATAGTATGTCACAGCAGCTCACAAAAACCTCCTAAAAGGTATTCCTCAAACCGGATAAATAGTTGCTTACTTAGTATAATAGTCGCCCATTCAGTATATTTTTCGCCCGGTTAATTATTTCCCTTTCATAATTTGTCAGATAATCGCTTTTGAGTTTTATTTCCATTGCTGTTTTTTTGTGAAAAAATGGGAATTAATGGTTTTTAAAAAAGTGTTTTTTTTTCAAAGTAAAACATACCTAAGTTCCTAGTCTAAGAAAAAAACCCTAGAAACTAGCATTATTTCGCTGTTTATCCAACCTTTTACGTCATGCGGTCACTTCATTTTATTACTACGGATCGCAGTGGAAAATTTGAGTAAACTTTAATTTTATGGTTCATTGACTTTTAGCTTATTATTGGAAGCATAGATATGCACGCCCACACCCACACGGTGAAATGTGGGTGCACCTTTGCTACTTAACCCTTCGGGAATTATAGGCAGTTATAGTTCTTGCCAAACTCCTTGGCCGCCCTGAAGTTGGCTACAATGGCTGCGCAGTAGTATATTACAATAACAGCACCGTTTCGTACCTTACACATCGGCAAGGCAACTTCAAGGTGGCCCAAAAGTTTGGCGTGGACTACATTTTATGTTAAACTAGCTGTCCTAGCTTCGCTCCCGTCAACTGGCTACCTACCTGCTCTTTTCTACCTACCTGTTCTTTTCTACCTACCCTACATACATGAATGTTGCGTAACTTTAACCGCTTACGCAGCGCACGCTACGGAAGCTCTCAAAAAAGAATATATTTTCCCGTTTTTGCAACATTTTTATTTATGCTCTGCACTTATTGGTCGTAGCGTGATGTTATATAGCCTAAAACTTTCCTCGATAAATGGACTATCCAACACAAAATAATTTTTCAATTCCAATCAGTAGTTCTTGAGATTAGTGCGTTCAAACAAAAAAACTAACAAACAAACTCAGCTTTATAATATTAATATATAAGTATAGATATGTACGAGTTTGCTGAGGATTACGGCCACTTATAATTTTCCACACTTATAACATATTACAAAAATTATAAATTTGTCTTTATTATACTCCAATTGATATTACAATAGACATTTAAATAATCCCATTTTACAGCCCGTTCACCCGATTTTGACTTCTATTGCGTTGGTGTTATGACAAATGGCAGCTGTATTAAACAGTCAGTTTTGGTAACAGGTTTATGCTTTTTATACCATCCTTATGTTTACGGGATAGAACTCAAAATCGCTTGAATGGACTGTAAAAAGGGGTTGTGAAAATCAAGACAACTTTATAATAATGTTCTTCCCATTCCGTATAGTTAGGTAATCAAATCTGTTGAGTTTCTCATTAATGTGGTTGGGGTAGAAGAGTAAATGAAATTCTAGACTCAAAAAACAAAGTCTATTTACTGTCACCAAAATGAACCGACGTTTCTTACATTTGTTCTGAACACGCGTTATTGCCACGGCGCTGCGCAAACGACTGGCCGCCAAACTACATGCGCGGGGAACCACGCATGTAGTTTGGCGGCCAGTAAATAAAAAATCCTAAAGGACGACTTTAGGAATGGATGATTAAGGAAGATTTTTTTTGTATTATTGATAGGTTTGCGTTTGACCACCATAGTATGTCACCTGGGCCATGTTTAATAAAGCTGAAGATGCGACATATATGTCAAAAAATTACAAAATTATAGAATTGTCGCGCTTCGGCTGTTTAATAAGTCGGTTAATAAAAGTGAAAATTGTGACAAAAATTGACAGGTGAAATCTTGACATATTTGTCATTCAAAAACGCATTTATAAAACTCGAAATTATGTCAGAAAACCACAATCAAGTTAGTTCTGATAATTATCGGTGACGATTGTCGGATTGTCGTGACAATTATGACGGCTTTTGACATATTTGCAAATAATTTTGTTTTATGAAGCTAAATGAGGATAAAATACAAAAAAATAATATTAACGAAGTAAAATAATAAATCATACACTAGTGCAACTTCGATTGTTTGTTTTGATCGCGTGTAAAATGGGAATGCACGAAAAACTTACCATTTTGGGCCTTATTTATGAAAATAGAAATAGAAACTTTTTTGGAAGCATAAGCATTAGGTATTTTCAATAAAGACTATAAGTATTTGTTCCAAGTATTCATCATCACTACTCTCACTGCTCGGTGTAAGTACCATTTTTTGTAATAAAAAAATTATAAAAACTTACTCACCTTCAAAATATGATTTCGCGACAGAGGGTAACACTCCTGAGAGAATTGTCTGACAGTTCTACAAATGTGTCAATATTTCAAGAGAACTTTGTGTCATAAAAAGCAGATTTGACAAGTTTATCACGACAAATTTTCACCTGTCGCTCAAAAAATTGTCAAATTGTCACTTTTTGACATAATTATGTCGGACTTGTCGAATTGTCAGCTTTTTTAAACAGGGCCCTGATGGTAAGGGAGGATTTGGTCTGCGATGGAGCATGCCTACCTTGAAGTAAACTAATCAATCTTAGACTCTAGACAAGTGTAATTCGATGTTAGCGTTGGCGATAGTCGAAATGCCAAAAAACATTTGGGAATATTCATTTTTACCCGGCTACCGAAGGAAGGTAATGTGTTCATCAGTCTATGTATGTATGTGTGTTCCTATGTACCGTTCTAGAGACCGAACGCTTTGGCCGATTTTGATGATTCTTACGTCAATTGATTCTTTTTAACCCTGCAAGTGTTACTGGCTACATTAAAATTGGAAAATAGAAAAATGGCGGATTTTGGGCGCAATATTGGGGAACCAAACTATTTTTTCTTCCAAACCCATTGTGTGGGGTATCGAAAAAAAGGGTGGCTGCTGATTTCAAAAATATATTACACTTATATGTTGTAATGTACCTAATCTTAAAAATAAAACTAAAAAGTTATAAATAAAAAAAGTTTATCGGCATTTCTAAAGATTTCGTTCTGAATAAAGATGTGGTTTCGAATGACTCTGATAGATATCAACTTGACATAACACTAAGCACTAGTTTTTGGGCGCGAACAAGAAGAGATTGGTCAGGAGATCGAGTAAGAATATGGCGGGTTGGATTGAGTTGTGAACTCGTGATAAAACCTAAGTGATAACCCCAAAGAAATACAGTGAGAGTTATCAATTGTTCGTGTAGATCAAACTACGTGCTTGGTGGAATAGCGTTTTCGTTGTTCTCCAATACATAACGTGATTAGTTTCATTGTGACCCGAGCTACATACAAGCAAAGAGTACGTTTGTCTAACTCCTAGCCCAAAAAGGACCCATGCAATAATGACTTTTCCTGACAATTACACAGTCTTTCCTACAAGTTAATTCAAAAATCAAAAAACCCAACAACCCAAGAAGGGAAATAAAAAGACGTAAACAGGAAGAAAATCATGCTGTGCAGTCGTAAGATACATCTGGTTTTGGTCAGCCAGCTCGCGAACATGTACCCTTCGTACATGTTTTTAGTTCTCTTCTTAAGCAGTTGGTGTTTTTTTTTTTAATTAACTTATTTTTGCCATCATGACCGATTTTGCAGCATGATATAAAAATGTGTCGGGATATATTTTTTTTTAAATTTTACTTGTTCTAATCGCTATCACTTTTCTTTGATAGAATGTCACCTGTCAAGCCCCCCCCCCTCCCCCACCTCGGTTAAAGCTGTCAGAAAACATAGATACCGGCAGTCAATTCCACTCCTTAGTTGTACCACAGATAATATGGTAGGAGGCATCTGTATGCTAATACTAGTATACAGATGCCTCATACTACACAAAGAAACCGTGCCAATGCAACGAGCGTTTTTCGTCTGATCAAGATGATTATTTTAATAAGTACTACGATCGCGTTCGGTTCCGTTCCACAACTATAAATGGCGTCCTTTGCCCAGCTGTATGACCTGCAGCCTAATTGCGTAAGTGAATTCGGCAAGGCAAAGGGTTTGACCGCCATCAACCGACCAATCACACAGACAGAAAACAACATCGCGTCTTTCATCTCGCATGTGATTGGTCGATTGATGGCGTCAAAACGCTTTGCCTTGCCGAGTTCACTTACATAATTAGGGTGCTGTTCTGTCTATGGACCGGTTCGTTTATGGTTTTTTAGTTTGGCTCTACTTAAACTTCAAAATTTTACAAGTTTTCTGGTTTGAAGAAGAGAGTGAAGAACACACGCAGAGTTTGAAGAACTCTCAACCTCAAATTCTTAATTTAGAGACATCTCTTTCTTAGTAATCATTCTGTTTACAATAGACAACGCGTTCATTTCAAAATATCAAATTAACAGTATAAAAATTACTGCCAGTCAAACTTTCTTCACTAAAACCAGCAACACACTTTTATAACGCTCTGGCATAAAAACACACATAAATACACAGTTTATGTCCACTTCTTAACATGTTCAACCCTTAACTTTACTTACATACACTCAACTTGAACTAAAAGTAACAAATTTAACTTCACCAGCATCTTAACTTCGTCACCATAAGGTCGGTTTTAGTACACTAAATTGTTGCTACTGATGTGGTTGACGGTACATATCCATCTAAGTACCTGGTTCGCAAGTCTCGTCGCTCCTCGTTTTCTTGATACCTGCGACGTGTAAGGATGGGGCCACATTACCGAAGTGCGGCAAGTTAAGCAGAAGATATTATTATATGGTTACAATGGTAGTGGATGTGACCATCGGAGTATCGGTAGGATTAAGATGGGTTTTACTTGTGTAATTGTGAACTAAGAGAACACACAGAAAAGACTTAAGACGAGATCGCGTCGCAGTCTGTGCCCTGTCTCGTCGTCGGGTCGCGGTTAAAGTTTATGAAAAAGACAGGGCGTGGACGGAACGCGAAGACAAGTGAGGCGACACTGCATTTCTCACATTTAGCTTTGCATTTTATTTCTGCTTTTGAGACGTGAACATGTCTTCTTCAGAAGACGAGGATATTCTAGCTTTGGTACAACTTGCTAACATTCAAAGGGTTCAAAGTAATCCCTTGTGCCCCTCTTTCTGCCGCGTCTTGCTGCGCCTCGCCTCTTACACTCACTGCGTCCTATTCGAAAACAAATATTTAAATATATGTTTTCGAATAGGACGCAGTCGTCGAAGTGTCGTGTCCGCATCTCGTCGGCGCCCTGGCGATTCTTCTATACATTTTGTATGAAAATTTATTGAAGGGGCGCCGCGTCTGCGAGGCGTCCTCGTCTTACACTTTTCTGTTTGTTCCGCCTCTTAGGGCTTAGACAAAGTGACATTATTTCAGTGACACTGATTGTCGGCATGTTAGAATTTAATTGACCACGTGAGATTTCAGAAACGAATATTTCATCCCATTTCACTTTTTAACCAACGAGAAAAAGGAGAGGTTCACAATTCGACATGTATATTCTTTATGTTTGACCAGGAATAACTTGTTAGAATGGTTATAGAGTGGTCCGACTTCAATAATTCTTTTTTATTGGAAAGACCTCAAAGATCGACTCATTTTAATTTGAAAAATAATATCTACCCCTTAAGGTAGAAAAAAACGGAGTTATTGATTCAATTGTGAACCGATTCTGATGAAATGAAGTAAACTAAAGAACGAAAAAAAAAATACGACAGAAATAAAAAATAAAATTGCATTTTGAGGCGGCTCCAACAAACTATCAACGAGAATCAGCCTAGCTACAATCATTCTACGCTTTAGGTAAATTAATTTGCATGTTTGTTTGTTTGGCGCCAACTCAAAATGCTAGACTAAAAGGTTTTTTTTTGCTTTTCAGTTCGTTATTTAGTCTGTTAAATTTTTATTACAAACGATTTTTGACAATCGCTATCACATAAAGAATATCGCCTTGTCCAGGGCCTCTAATTGTTCCTCTAGGGCACCCCGACACGGATAGGTTAGGTTCAAAGGTGATGACGGGAGCTGAAGTGAGCGAACTCAGCACTCGTTCCTCATCTCCTTCATGTTAGGTCACTATATTATACCCTGCAGACAGAAATAGGAGCCCCTAATTGGTTGTTGATGCCTTAATTTGATCCTATCTATATGCCTTTACTTCGACTAACTTTGTTTGAACAATAAGGATACAATACGATTTCGGTTTAATATGAACTGGGTAAAGGAAGTTAGTCTTAAGTGCTCATAACTTTTTGTTTATAGTAAAAGTATATTTAATAGCTTTCCGATAAAGCTGGTTATTGCTTGCTACGTGATTCGAGCAATAGTTGAAAACATAAGCCAATGATTCCCGTCTACTAACGTTGTAGTTATAACTTAATTTGTTTATCCATACTTCCTTACCTACTATACTCAATACCTATACTAATATTATAAAGCTGAAGAGTTTGTTTGTTTGTTTGAACGCGCTAATCTCAGGAACTAGGTTGGAATTGAAAAATCTTTTTGTATTAGAAAAATCTTTTTTTTATTATTTGGATAGTCCATTTATCGAGGAAGGTTATAGGGTATATAACATCACGCTATGGCCAATAGGAGCGGAGCATAAATGAAAAATGTCGCAAAACGGGAAAAAATATTCCTTTTTGAGAGCTTTCGTTGCGTGCGCTGTGTAAGTGGTTAAAGTTACGCAACTTTCATGTATGTAGGGTCGGTAGGGTAGGGTAGGTAGGTAGCCAGTTGACGGGACCGAAGCCGCGTGGGACAGCTAGTGTATTATAAATGTAAAAGTAACTCTGGCTGTTTGTTTGTTACCTTTTCACGATTTAACGGTTGGATAGATTTGAAAGAAATTTCATACGGGTATAGTGTCCTTGATTAGGGCATATATATAGGATACAAGACTTTTATCCCGGGAATATTATGTTCCCTGGGGATAATTTCTTACTTAAACGCGAGTGAAACCGCTGTTAGCTAGTTTCAAATGTACTTTTTTAAATAAATTAGAAAACCGTGCACTTCTCCGTAATAAAAAAAGTTATTAAAAAAAATCCGATTGCTTGAAAAGCGAACTAAAAAGAAGTAAACAAGGTGAAAATCATGCTGTGCAGTCGGAGGATACATACACGCGAGCTGGCTGATCAAAACTAGATGTATCCTATAGCCCACTGGAGTGAAGCCGTGGGTAAAGCTAGTATTATATATAACAGTATTTTCCAATTTTAGTGTAGCCAGTGACACTCGCAGGGTTAAGACGAATCGATTGACCTAAGAACCATCAAAATCGACCAACGCGTTTGGTCTCTAGAACGCCACATAGGAACATATATACATAGACTGATAAACACATTAACATCCTTCGGCAGTCGGGTAAAAAGAAGGCTATTATTACACTCAGTGGCAGTGTAGATTTCTTTCAAAGCTATATTTTTGGATCGAATTAGTAACTAGTTTCCAAAATTATCTCCTACATTCAAACTTTGTTTCTTTATAATATTTTTGTGAACTATAAATAGATCAGATTAAATTAAATCAGATTGGATTATAAAAATGCGCTGCGGCGCCAAGTACAAGTTAAAAAGTGAAACTTATTAAACATTATTTTAGTGATAGATGAGCTAGAATAGTCACGCAGAGGGAGCCGGAAAATGGGCGTCGTCCTCGTGGGAGATCTAGGAAACGCTGGCGTACCGACTTAGAGGCGTTTACGGGAGATGGAGGTGGCAAAAAATCGTGCCGATGCCCAGCAGTGGGACAAGATAAATTGAAAAAAAAAGTTGTAGAGCAGGAAAGGGTTATATCTCCTTTCGTTACGAGACACGTCTTTGAAATATCATTCTCAATTCTCGTCCAATCAACAAATCGCCGCCTAAGAAGTTTCACTTCAAAAATGTGAATAATCACAAAAAGTGTGTCCCTTCCCTACCATTACAGTGTCCCAGCGTCTGATCATTTATACCTATTTGGTACGGAATAAAGTCCACACGTTAGCTCTCAACATATAAAAAGAAAATATAAAACAAAAATAATATTCTCTCAAGAAAATACGCGAAAAAATGATGGACGCCATAATGGATAAAAATACTTCAAATTTATTATGAGACAAATATTATTTTTGTTGCAGGAGAGGTTTTTATGCTACGATTACTCTTTCATTCCCAAAAATCCTAATGTAACAAAAGTAAAAGTACATAAGTTTGTTTGAATGTTTGTAAACCAATTATGGCTCGACGGCTGCGCTGATTTTGATGACTCTTGGTACACGGGTAAGCCATAGGACTTTTTTATAATTTACTACCATCTGCCCATGGCTTTGCCCGCGAAAAAAGTGGTTTTATCATCCTAATGGATACTACAAACAAACAAACAGTTACTTTCACATTTATAATAATATTTTTTCATTAGATTTTTAATTATTTATAATAATATATAAAAAAAAAGCTTTTATTGTTTCTCATACAATCGTTCTACAGCACAAAATTGAGGCAGCCCCGGTAAGTTATAAGGATACTTGTAATAGGGTTACCTCGCAACTTCCTGTGGGTTGCTTATCTACAATGTTGAGACATAATTAAAAAAAGGAAAAGACGAGCAGCATGTAGCATGTTCAAGTATGTGTAGTGTTAGTGTGTGTGTATGTATGTGTGGAGAGATAGATGAGCGGGGTGTGTGTGTTAATATAAAATTAAGTAACGGTAATTAATTAACGGCAATTTTAGACTGCTGTCCATAATTACACATACAATAAACACATTACAACACAGTAGAAAAAGCCGATTTACAACACAAGATGCAATAAATAAACACCCTAAACTACCTTAGTAAAATTTCCTACAATCAGGCGGACAAAACCACTAACAAAACTTAGTAGACAAATTCAATAAAAATCTTATTCCTGTCCGGAAAAATTACAAATGGCACAGGAAATCTCCTTTCCTGCATCGGTTGTTATTTTTCTGAATTACGCTGTGATCAAGACCTCAGTTGCGTTCGAAAGTAAAATCTGTAACAATATTATAAAAAGGAAAGATTTGTTTGTTTGTACCGAATAGGCTCCGAAACTACTGGACCGATTTAAAAAATTCTTTCACCTATGGAGAGCTACATTATATTCAAAAAAGTTAGAGATCCTTATGAAAATTGAAATAATGTAACCCATAGTAGCAAAATTTTGCCTATAAAATTCATTATTTGGTAGTAGCAAGGTTGGTGGGTATGTAGGTGGGTAGGTAGGTAGGATAGGTAGGTAGGGTAGATAAGTAGGTGATAGGTAGGTGATAGGTAGGTAGATAGCCAGTTGACGAGAGTGAATCCGCGGTGATCAGTTAGTAATAAAATAAATCCTTTACTGATTTAACCGTATAGTTCGGAGCGGGTTCACTTTGGGGCGCGAAAACCATACCACTGCTGGCTTAGCAACGATTAATTTTGGACCCCTGATTTTACGTCATACGACCTCCTAATTAATAACGTAATTATTGATTAAGATACTTAAATAATCTTATTTCAAGGTGTTAATTAAAATGTAACTCAGGTTACCGACAATTTTTTTGGTGTGGTTTTTTTTACATATTGATAGTAATTTTGTTACAAAGAAAATATAATTTTGATCATTTATGAAAAAAAATATTATTGATGTGAAAACTTCTTACTGCGTTGAGCGATTTTTCGTAGAGGAAAAACTTATGGGTTCGTGTCAACGACATGCTTATGTGACAGTGTCATCAACATGTAAATGTGATGTGTGACAAAGTAACTGTGAAATTCAAAATATTTAAAGTTTCCACTTTTGTCGGCAGTCTCCATGATTGCCTATTTTGCCTACCCTACCTCCCCTACCTACCCTACCTACCCTACCTACCTTACCTACCCTACCTACCCTACCTACCCTACCTACCCTACCTACCCTACCTACCCTACCTACCCTACCTACCGTACCTACCCTACCTACCCTACCTACCCTACCTACCCTACCTACCCTACCTACCCTACCTACCCTACCTACCCTACCTATCCTACCTACCCTACCAACCCTACCTATCCTACCTACCCTACCAACCCTACCATACCTACCTACCTACCAATTTGTTAAACTATTTATTTGAATAAGAATGAATACAACAATACGAATGTAACCAACTTCTATTTCTACCGGCGGCGGCGATCTTATTAAATTTTAGAACACAAAAGCTGCTATTGTGACTTAACTATTATAATGAGATATATTCTCTCTCAGCCTTTTTTGTAGTTAATAATGATCATGTAGTTCATAACTTTTATGTGCCAAATAATGAATTTTATAAGCAACATTTTGCTGTTTTGGGTTACATTAATGCAATTTTCATAAAGATCACTATTTTTTCTGAAAATAAATTATAGCCTATGTTACTCGGGAGTAATGTAGCTTTCCATAAGTGAAATAATTTTTAAAATCAGTCCCGTAGTTTTGGAGCCTATTCGGTACAAACAAACAAAAACATCTTTCCTCCTTATAATATTTAACTCCTTACAGATTCAATGTCAAAAACAGTGAAACAATAATATCTAAATATACTTTCGTAATCCATTTGTTTGCGAGAGTTACAACAACATTTCACAAAACCATATAAAAAAACGTGCTAATAATGTAACTCACTCATCAAACGTACTCAAAACTGTTTTAAAGCTAAGCTAACTGCTCTAAAACAGTCAACATTAGAACTGAGAAGCAAACAAAGAGTATTTATGGTTTATTTACACCTCTTTTCTTTCATCTGCCACCTGGGCAGTAGTCTAAACAGTTAGAGTGTGACTCTGAATAATTTCGGCGTTGACTGCGTGATTGTATGTCGATGTCGACAATTAGAGGATCTTTTCTTTTTAACCCTCGACGGAAAAATAGGTGTGGTTGACGTGTGTTTGTGTATCTGTCTATGGCGTCATAGCTCTTAAACGGATGAACCGACTTTGATTTAGTTTTTTTTTAATTGTTTGATGACTTTATCGAGAGTGTTCTTAGCTATGTTTGATAAAAAATGTTGTCGATCGAAGCGTCTCTACTAATAGATAAATTATGTAGCATGAAATAAAAATGTATCTGCGTTTTTTTTTATTTAACATTTTACTTGTTACAAGCTTTATTTACCTGTTTCGTATGATGTGTGTCCGGCAACTAGTAATCCTTTTTTCAAGAACTTTCTGGCATCCGATAGAAGAATACTTATCTGGTTCAGGCCATGGTATGGAGCGAGAGGGCATGGGAAGCTGTCACTTCCTTCTGCGAAGCAATAATGCTCGCGAAGGAGGTGGCGGAACGAGTGAGGGAGATGCAACGGAGACGCCTTCACGTCCCTAGCCACCGCAGGAGACGTCATGGGCGTCTAAGCTGATTCCCGGCCACCGTAGGCTCGGGCTTGCGAACGGCGAGTAATGGGTATCTCGCCGTCCGATAAGGACCAGGCCCGAGTCGACGGCGCGTAGTGTTCCACGCGCGCCTCAAAGAGAAGTCAGCAAAAACTGACAGTATAGTTTTATTCTTTAGTTTTCATCAAAATCGGTATCGTGACTCCTCTGAGTGTTTTCACTATTCCTCATAGTTTCGGATCTAGCCATCCGCACCTACTTGCAAAACTCAGCCTGTTTATAACAAAGTCGGTTAAATAACACAAGAACTGCATTCCATTGAAGTTGTCTACAGCCTCGGTCACCGAATAGCGCGGCCCAGAAAAGTAAAAAACGACATTATCCGATATCCGACGTGCTCTCGTCACCGTCGGCATTCCGGCCGTTTTAGAACCCCATGGCCTGGCACGCGACGATGGCGAAAGATCGGACGGGATGTCTTTGTTTCCAAGAAAGATGGGTAGGCCTTTAGGACGCCACTTGTGTCGATGCTCTTGCGCCGTCCCATCTTCCTAGCTTGTCGAGCTGTGCTGGCGCTGCCGCTGCGGCTGCAGAGAACCTCAAGCGGCGGAAATATAATAACCTCATCGGTAGTTATATTTTCGAGCTGTTTGGAGTTGAAGCTCTTGGTCCGTGGGGTCCGAGTGCTCATGCTTTGTTTAAAGATCTTTCAAAACGCCGAAATCAAAACCAAGAAGCCAAGGGCTGACTTTTACCTTGGTCAGAGAATAAGCACTGCCATACAACGTGGCAATGCTGCCAGTCTTTTGGGCACATTACCAGTGGACAACGATGTGGAGGAATTTTTCGACACCATATTTTAGTTTAGTATATTTTTAGATTTGGTTAGTGTGTTGTTTTTGGTTTAAGTGTATGTGTTCATAGACTTAGTTAATTTAGTATTTTATACACTGTATATATTTTTATCTATACTATGTAGGTAAATAAAATCTTTCAGAACTCTTTCAGAACCGATTTTCATGATCTTTGATTTTTTGGATTTGTCTCCACCCCGTATTGTAGAATAACTATTTAAACAAAGGCAAAATGCAAGAAAAGGGATCTTGAAGAAAAATAATTTTCTTACATTTAGTTTAAATTTATTATTCTGAGGCGGTACGAAATTATACCAAATTAACGACATCTTCGTTTTATAGACTTAACAAAATGCATTATATAAATACATAAAAAACATTATCTTCTTATTCCCTTAAGTCTTTAGAAATCTTACTTTCAAAAAAGCTTCTTAATTTATTGATGAATATAAAAAAATATGTTGATTTTTAAATAGGTTAATATAATTAAAGTTCGGCCGTTCAGAGAATGCGTTCCTGACACGTCGCGATTGAACTGACGACGTAACTTTGTAATGGCGTTGCAGTTACGATAAAAATATTTTTGCTGGTTGTTTACCGTTTTAACAATTGATGAGCATTAAAACAATGTTATTATATCAATAATCAATGAATGTTATAATTTTGTGCCAAACTGAGTGTCAAATAACTTGGTAAACAATATTTTTTTAAATCTATACTGCGCTATTACAAGGTTATGTCAGCGCTTTATATTTGTAGTGCTGTGCTAACAATAACAGGCTATAATAGTATCGTAATCTGTTCTTATACAGTTATACTTTATAAAATAATACGTTTTGTTTTTCTTTTTAAAAATTTGAAAATAATGGACTATATGATAACTTTTATGAAATATAAAAATAAAACTACGACCAAACCGAACGCGCGAAAGAAAGTAGCATTTTTATATTTAGGTTGAAAATGGTAACCCCAAATGGCGTTACTAGCATTTTTATACTTAGATTAAAAATGGTAACCCCAAATGGCGTTATGGGCCGCCATTTTGTGACGCTAAAACAGTCGTCTGTTGTCGTTTCGTGCGCATAGACCACGTTCTTCAAGTGTTTTCGATCTGTTTTTATTTGATTACCCGGCTTTCGTTTAATGGACTGTTTTTGCTTTTCAAACTGACATCGGCGCTAAATCGGACTTCGATTGTGTTTTGTATTGCGTTCTTTTTACTTTTGGTGCATAATAATGACTAAACGTGGACAAACATTGAAAAGTGGAGCCCGTGTGTTAATCATCAAGCTGCAAGATTACTTTGAGCGGGAGCGGCAAAATTGCGGACCCCTGGTACCTGTCGAACAAGTACAAGAACGCGTCTCTCAGGCGCTTGGAGTTAGCAAACAAACGATAACAAATATTAATAAAGAAAAGTTCGGCTCTATTGGCACGGAAGATAATATTTTACGTACTCCGAAGAAGAAACGTAGAACTAAACCCGTGACAGATATTGACACCTTTGACGCCGATGCAATCAGAAATCATATATATGGTTACTATTCCAGAAATGAATATCTCAACAGGAAGAAGCTTTTGGCATCGTTAAGAGAAGCTGGACTGTTTAGCGGGGGTAAAACTGCTTTAACCAAAATCTTAAAAGATATTGGTTTTTTGTATAAAAAAACAGACAAAAGAAAAATTTTATTAGAACGATACGACATAATTTTAAAACGGATAAGTGATGAGAGAAGCAAAAAAAATTGATAACTGGGATAATGTCGTGTTCATTGACGACACATGGCTAAACGCCAATCACACGGTTTCCCGTACTTGGACGGATGATACACAAGCGTCGACGTCGAAAGTACCAATGGGTAAGGGGGCTCGTCTGATAATATGCCACGCAGGTTCTGCAAAAAACGGCTTTCTGGAGAACGCGTTACTGGCATTTCAATCAAAAACCACAAATGACTACCACGAGGAAATGAATGCCACTACATTTAAAGAGTGGTTCCAGAACGTGCTTTTGCCCAGCCTACCAGAGCCTTCTGTAATATTCATGGATAATGCCTCTTATCACTCGGTTCAAATACAGAAACCACCTACCCAAGCTAATAAAAAAGAAGAAATGGTGGCTTGGTTACAAGCAAAAGGCATTGACGCAAATATGCAGATGCTAAAAGCAGAGCTAATTAATTTAGTTAAAGAAAATAAAGCGGCAAATGTGCGATACGAAATCGATGAACTGGCTCTGAAGTACGGTCATCGCGTTTTAAGAATTCCACCGCATCATTGCCAATATAACGCGATCGAGCTAATCTGGGCTCAAATAAAAGGTTACGCCGCCCGCCACAACACTTCCCCGCCATTCAGCACGAAAAAGATGATGACCCTATTAAAAGAAGGCTGCGGGGAAGTCACAAGAGATGACTGGGCAAAGGTTGTTGAGAAGACTAAAAACCTGATTTTGGAACATTTTGACCGAGATATCAGGATTGATTCTGTTATTCATAATAATATAATTATACATGTAGGCGAAGATGATGATGAAGACACCACCTCCTCAAGCGAATCGGAGTCTGATTAATATTCTGTACGCACATTCAATTCAATGTACTTTATTGCATAGTAACTTTGTAACAAAGAATAAATAAAACAATTTTATTATATTAATATTACCTTTTTTTGGTTTCCACTTAAATAACTAAAATATAAATTTTAAATGATTCCGCCAATTTAAAACGAAAATAATTTTAAAAATAATGCGGCGGTTCATTTTGGAGGAACGGTAACGAACTCAGTGTTATGTTGTGCCCATCACTAGTCGTGACTAACTGATAGGTGTCAGGAACGCATTCTTTGAACGGCGGAACGAAAAATAAACGAAAAATTGAAAACGTTTCCTTAATGTTTTAAAAGATCCTATTTATAAAGGGAAGATGAAAGAGTCAATGCTATGGGTTTTCTTATTAAAATCTAAAGCAAGCTAAAGTTCATTATTGTGCCCGATTGGGGCAATTCCAAATATACAATATGGGACTTGGCCAAATCTGGGATACTGTAACTGTGCACCTTGCGTCGTTTTACCCATTTCTGGGGGTCGTGATGATTTTTCCTACTCCTCCATTATTCTTTTCTGATTATTGTCGTTGTCCAAGACAGTTAAATTCATTCTCCGGGACTTCGTCGAGCTTCATTGCCTCGGCGCTTTTGTGGTGGTCGCCACTGTTGATTCTGGCTTTCAGGAGTTGCAGTGATTTGGGAATAGTGCAGTGGTCGCGATGATATCATGGTTACCAATTAAGTTTCCTAACTTACTCCTTGATTGACATGCACGTCTTCTGAGCCTTTAATATTCAACAAGTTTCGGACGAGGTATATGATCTACATGCATATAAGTTACCAAAACATGACGCCTGTCTAAGCCGAAGAGTTCGGCACCATAGGAGGTATTTTTAACTTAAACAATGTTTATTTTTTTCAGTTCGTAGCCCACCCAAACGTACAACAACTTTTAGGAGCCATATGGTATGAAGGTCTTCCTGGATTCAAGAGAAAAAACATCGTTGGACAATGCATACAGGTATTTTTGTCTTTTCTGAATATTCATTATACAAAAAAGCCATTGTAATAAGTAGGTACAAGCTTCATCCAGTGGCTTTGTACGCGCGAAAGTCGGGCATTTCCATAACGTACTTCCGGGTTAAAATCTCTGATGTCAAGGTTAATTTTGTCTCATTTCCAAGCTTCAATCTATCTCAAGGTGTTAAAAAATTAATTCTAAGAATTTCATGAGGATGCTCGGTATCGGTAAACAAAACGATTAAAAACAAACGATTTTAATACTTCACAAAAATAAGCTAAAATAAACAATTATTTAATTTAGCTTATTTTTGTACTATTTAATTCAGCTTATTTTTGTACTATTTAATTCAGCTTATTTTGGTACGCCTAAAAATCCTATTGCCAATTAGCAATAGGATTTTTAGGCGTACCGTACCACCAGACTGCGCGGGCGACAGCAGTGTACGGCGCTGTATAGCTCTCGCCAAACTTCTGGGCCGCCCTGAAATAGGCTTTTCGGATGCGCGAGGCACGAAACGGCGCTATTTTTGTATGAAATTTACTACAGCGCAGCCATTGTAGCCAACTTCAAGGCGGCCGGCGGCAGTTTGGCAAGAACAATACCTCCACAGGCCGAGTCGGCCAAAATCCGTCGCGCGGCTTATCAATAATGCAGTTTATCTACAGTAATCGCGAGTAGTTAGACATGATAGTGTGTTACATGAGTGCATTCGACATTATTAAAAGTGATAGGGACCCAAAAATAACAATGAAAAACAATGCCTGCAAACTTGGGCATTGAACAAGCTGGTTGACCTTTGCAGCAAATTTTTAGGGTTCCGTACCTCGAAAGGGAAAAACGGAACCCTTATAGGATCACTTTGTTGCCCGTCCGTCCGTCCGTCTGTATGTCAAGACACTTTTTCTCAGGAACGCGTGGAGGTATCAAGCTGATAAAAAGTGTTATTAAATCTGTCTTAGTGACATTAGCGAAAACAAAGAGGTAAAGGAGATATTTAACAAAGCTTTGATATTATGTTGTTCAAATACTCAGGTCTACTGTAAAGCTGTGAAAAAATCAAACTTCTAAGCCAACGCAATCAAAAGATACAGCCATTCATATCGCAAATTTTCGACACTCGCAAGGGAATCAAAACCTACAGGGTACTTCCCGTGAACTCAGAATCTTGAAATTTGGTACGAAGCAACGACTTATAGCACCTATAAAGGAATAATTGCGAAAACCATAAATTTTTTGTTGCATCATATAATAAAAATATTTTTAGTAACATTAAACTTGCTACCCCTTTCCTCATGAACGCGTAGAGGTATTAAATTGAAATTCATATCAAATACTCAGGTCTATAATACCTTTAAGCTGAGGTTTGTACGGAACCCTCGGTGCGCGAGTCTGACTCGCACTTGGCCGGTTTTTTAAATAAGCTAAATCCTTTTTGTAAATACTGGTGTTATTAACAGAGATCGGATTATATAGAGTATATTTACCGGCAGTTCGAGGAAGTTAGTAACATAGAGTTGATAAGACCTCCTTTAAAATCCCGACATCATAAACACGACTTAAGCCCGGGATTAAAGAAATTGCAAATAAAGGCGGAACCACACTTACGTGTCGTGGCTTGGCGTGGCGCCTTTTGACAAAGCTCGTTGTGTTATGACGTAGGCTGGATCAGAGTAGTTTGATTGGTGGATCCTGCGCTACGCCACACCACGACACGTAAGTGTGTTTCCGTCTTAATTTATTGCGCTTTGAATACATTGAACAAAATTTTTATATTCATGAATCAATGTTTTTACATTTATTGCATATCTTTGGAAAGGTTTATTTTTTATTTTTCGTCGTGTTTATATCTATACATATAAATAAAATTGGAGTGTCTGTTTTTATTATTGAAATAACCGTTTTTTACTACATATATTTTAATATATATACGGTACATACACCAAATTACATTTTTCACAATTTTTGTCTGTCTGTCTGTCTGTTTGTTCCGGCTAATCTCTGAAATGGCTGGACCGATTTTGACGGGGCTTTTATTGGCAGGTAGCTGATGTAATAAGGAGTAACTTAGGCTACGTTTATTTTAGAAAAATTCTTTTATTTTGTAAATTTGTTAGGCGGAACGAAGTTCGCCGGGTCAGCTAGTTTCAAATATAAACACAACACACACAACTCCTTAAATTTATTAGAATTATTTTTTTAACACCTTATACTCGCTGAAATATAAAGATTATATATAAATAATATATATATATATAAAAAATGATTATATATACAGGGTGTTTGGAAGGGAGCTGTACATACGCCTAGGGTAGAAACTAGGGATAGTCTGCTACCTACCCCCGCCCATTATATTGACCTTGGCCTCAAGGTTTTTTTTTAATTTATTATTATTTTTTATTTGACTGTTTTATGATTTTTTGACTAAAACTACCTGTAGCTCAAAATCTATCCATGGGACCGGTCGGCTAATGGTCTTGTTTTAATCGTTAGAGTCTTAGGGTCCTGCAAAAAATTATTTTACACCAGAAAATTGTGGAGAAGAAAAGTTATGGGGCCTGAAGTACCGTAGTAAGGTAAAGAAATAATTTTAAGGGCAACTTTCTATGGGGTTTAAAAAAAAACTAACAGGGTTGGAGTTCTTCTGATTTTTTTAAAACATCCTCAGTCCATGCCCTTTCTAACGATATGCTAAAAGTGTAATTATCACTTTTAGTTTTAAAGTTATTAATTAATTTCCGCAACTAGGGCACTTCAAGCAAAAATTTCAACTAATGAAAATTAAATGTGTTCGATCGTAAAAGGATGGCAAATGAAACAAAAAATTTGGTAATGACTAATGTCATTAAATTACAAATTTTAATTAATTACTAATTTTAATTAATTACAAATTTTGTTCAAATTGATGACCATTGACCTGTAAACATGCTCGGCACCTCTTCCTCATCTCCACGGTCACCGTTCTAAGCAGCAGTTCCTCGCGCATTGTATCGAATGCGGCGTGGATCCTGTTAATTAGAACCTCCCTTGTTGGTACTTCTTCTGCGTACACCAACTCTTTCGCCCTTCCCCAGACGTAGAAGTCGAGTGGGGTAAGGTCAGGCGACCTTGGGGGCCAGGGAATTGGCCCACCCCGACCAATCCAAGAATTAGGAAAGCAGTTGTCCAGAAGCTCCCTCACTGCTAGGCTCCAATGAGCAGGACAGCCGTCGTGCTGGAAGACTATGGGCCGATCTTCGTCAAACACTTCTTCCGCTAAATCAGGCAAATCGTTTTCGAGGAAATCTAAGTAGTTTTGCCCGTTTAGGTTGTCTGGCAAAAAGTGCGGCCCTATCAACCGATTACCGATGACGCCTGCCCATACGTTCACGGAGAACCTTCGTTGAAAACCTCTGTGCCTCTTGACTCTCGGGTTTTGATCTCTGGGTGCCCAGTGATGGAGATTGTGGTAATTTACAATTCCTTCCTTGTCAAACTTGGACTCGTCAGTCCAGAGAATACTCCGTAAAAAATTAATATCTTCCACGTCCGTATGGAGCAAGTGGCGGCAAAACTCCACCCTTCTTGCATAGTCGTTATCCTCTAAGCCTAAAACAATAAAAATATCAACGTTAGCGGTTTCCTTATGAATTAGTAGCTATGTAACATTGATTGCTATCTCTGTCTTTCCATTTCTCTCTCTCTCACACACATGCTCATGTTAATTTAAAAATTGCCTATGAAATTCACATGCTAGTTCATTACATAAGAGCTAAAAACAAAAACTTTATGTAAAAAATTACCTTGAACAGGGGTGTAGTGGAAAGGATGACGTCCATTTTCGCGAAGAACCGACCAGACTTTCCACACGCTTAAACCAAGCGTCCGGGCTACGGTTCTTACGCTTCTGGTCGGATCTTCCTCAAATTCAGCCAATATGCGTTCTTCCGCAGCCAAATTTGGTTGAAATCTGTTCACGGCTGGTTCCCGGAAATTTAAATTTCCGGTTTCTCGCAGACGCCGATAAGTTGAGCCAAACGTTTGGTGGTTAGGCACTCGCCGGTTAGGATACCGTTCTTGATAAATCCTCCGTGCCTCGCGCCCATTGCAATCAGCCATTCCATACACCACCAGCATGTCGGTGTACTCTTCACTGGTAAATCCAGCCATTTTGCCAACAACAAGGTAACAAATAACAAAACTTAACAAAAACGAAGTAATAACAAACTCAACAAAATTAACGAAAACAGTGGAGCGTCGTAACGGCAAGTACGTAAGTTAGCTAAGATGGGTAAATCTCGACTGACTAACAAAGACCCCAACGAGTTACCTGCCCGGCCCCGTCGACCCAAGAGCGAAAGAGACATGACATGACATGTTTTGTCTCTTACATGTTGCTCTCGTGTAAGAGTGAGACAACAAATTTGCCAACTGTAGGCCAAACTGGTTTAAATTCTGGAAATTACATTTGTCTTACAAATGTCGACTCGTGGTGACGATATGCTAAAATACACTTTTAGCATATCGTTAGAAAGGGCATGGACTGAGGATGTTTTAAAAAAATCAGAAGAACTCCAACCCTGTTAGTTTTTTTTAAACCCCATAGAAAGTTGCCCTTAAAATTATTTCTTTACCTTACTATGGTACTTCAGGCCCCATAACTTTTCTTCTCCACAATTTTCTGGTGTAAAATAATTTTTTGCAGGACCCTAAGACTCTAACGATTAAAACAAGACCATTAGCCGACCGGTCCCATGGATAGATTTTGAGCTACAGGTAGTTTTAGTCAAAAAATCACAAAAAAGTCAAATAAAAAATAAAAATAAATTAAAAAAAAACCTTGAGGCCAAGGTCAATATAATGGGCGGGGGTAGGTAGCAGACTATCCCTAGTTTCTACCCTAGGCGTATGTACAGCTCCCTTCCAAACACCCTGTATATATATATATATATATATAATCATTTCACTGCGGTTGTTTTCCCGCAGTGAAATGATTTCGTCTTGGTAATAAAATCGGTTTATTAACAATTATATCAGCCGAAAGACTTCCACTGCTGGATATTGAGCGCGCCAAGCGTCGCCACATTGACCGGTCCCGTGCGTCTTGTATCCAGCGGTTCCCCACATCATCATCATCTTATCTTTCGGCTGATATGACATTACTTATTATTTATTTATTTAAACTTCATGTACAATGGTGATACATAGGCGGACTTAATGCAGCAAGGCATTCTCTACCAGTCAACCTTTGGGTTAAAAAGGATACAATAGAGGTAGGAGTACAAAAAAAAAAAAAAACAATTATTAAAATCGGATATTAATAAACTATCTAACTAATAAAATACATAAATATTTTCTAAAAAAATAGACTAATAAATATTATAATATATACTATATTATTATTTTAAATGAAATAGAAATTTAAATATAATAACTATGACGAAGACCGAGCTATGTAAGAGAGGACAAGTAATAGTTCCGGATATACGCTTAAATGAAAATGTATTCTCAGCTTTTTTATGTCAAGGAGAAGCACGTTCCAGAGTTTTATAGTAGAGACAGTGTAAGAATTAGATAGAAACCCAGTGCGGTGAGAAGGCAAGTGGAGAAGTAAGTTTTTGGAAGCTCGAAGGTTAAGATCGTGAGAACTGCCCAACACTTTAAAATATTGTTTTAAATAATCAGGAGTACAAGGATCGTTCATGATGTTGAAGAGCGTGCAGAGGGATCTGAGGGATCTCCTCTGACGGATAGAATTATGATGAATTATTATGATGATGAACAAAACTTGAAAGCGACGTCAAACCAGAGAACGAATAAATAGTAGCATGAGCCGGGCGGGCTGTTGTCGGGCCGCGGCGGTCATGAACGTCTAGGGAATTACTTTTGCACACTTTCGAGTTGATGTATATATTTTTAATTATTTTTAAACAAAAAAAAATTTAACACACTTTTATTAGCTTGGTATCTATGTAACGGAATATTTGAACGTGATTTCCACCCCCTTCAAAACGTCGGATTTACTTGAAACTTTACACACTTATCAAGGAACGATGACAATGCAATAATTTAAATAGTTTTTCCCATCATCCTTACCAGGATCTTCAGGATTAGCGATTTAACGAAAAAGTAAAAAATAAATAATAGTTTAAAAAAACACGCTTTAATAGAAAACCAAACTAAAAAGTAAAAATAATTTTCAATAAATTTAAATTAAGAATAGTGTGATTACCAAAAAAAAAACATTTTATTGTAAAAAAGCGTGGGGTGCTTTTTAAGATATTTTCTAAATTACTCTTATTTCACCAATATCTGTTAATAAAATTTTATAAAAATTGACATCAAGCACCACACGCTTTTTTACAATATTTTTTTTTGTTAATCACACTATTCTTAATTTAAATTTATTGAAAATTATTTAATTATTTTCTACTTTTTAGTTTGGTTTTCTATTAAAGCGTGTGTTTTTATTTATTTTTTTAACTATTATTTGCTACTTGTTAAGTTTAACTCTATGCTTCAGCCTGTATACCAAAATTCATCAAAACTACTTATGTTTTAAGTGTTAAAGTGAAACAAACACACATATAGACAGTCAGTGTTACTTTTGCAATAATAATTAATACTAGTATGGATTTTTCCAATAACAAGCAACAGGCACCATGTTATGTTGGGGCTCATGTTTTATCTGTAAAAGAAAACGTCTTTGATGCAATGTAACAATTACAGGCAGTATTGTGCGGTAACAAAAACTACAAATTCATGTTATGCATTAAACATCACGCTTGTATTTCCCGACGGACTAGGCATAGATGTTCCAATAATACATCCGCATTGAGGCAGTTTTGAAACGTCATGTTCTAGAACCATAAATATTATATACATCTATCTAATATCTTTAAACGAGCAATTCTTGTATATAATACAATCTGAATCTCGGAAACGGCTCGAACGATTTGCATGAAATTTTGTATGCAGCGGGATTCGGGGGAAAAAAAAATAGTAATAAAAAAAACAAGTAAAGTAATAAAATAAAATTCCTTTCGATAAATCTATCTAGCTAGGTTTAATTTTTAGAAAACGTCGTTTTCTTTATTTTCACCCGAGCTGAGCTCGGTCGCCCAGATACTTAATGATATTATATAAATGAAAGTTTGTTGAGCAGCGGAGGCCCAGTGGTCACGGTCCCGTTTTAAGAATTGAAGATCGTGGGTTCGAACCGACGACCTGGCAGCGCTTTACTTTGAGTAATTAATTTAATGACCACAACTCTCAAAACGATGAAAGAAAACATTGTGGGAAAACTATGTCCTAGAACCGTAAACTCAAAGACTCAGTGACATCTATCAATCCGCACTGGGCCCAAGAGGTGGATTAAATAAAGCACACTCCCTCACACAAAGAGGAATCCTGTGTCCCAGAATTGGAAACGATGAAGGCTGATTATGATGATATGATATGGTTGTTGATGTTTCTTTATCGAGGCATTATTTATTCCTTTTTTAAATATCGTTGCATAATAGCCTTTTTGGTCTCGCACGGGATTTCTTTTTAATTTTCGTTTTTTTTTTATATTGATATATTTTTCTCGTTTTTTTTCTTTTGTGCGTTACAAAATATTTTTATTTTTCCTTTCTTGTCTATTGAGTATTATTCCTGTTTCAAACCAATTATTTTTTCAATAGGTGGCGAAACTAGGAGTAATGTTCCCTGTATACTGCACTATCTACATGCTGGCGCCGAATTCGGAGTACGGGAGATTTATGAAGAAACCTTTCGTTAAGTTCATATGTCACAGCTCATCTTATATGTTGTTTCTAAGTAAGTATTATTATGACCGTTAAAAAGACTGTCCACCTGATGGTAAGTTTTCACCGCCGTCTATGGACCTTATCAAAGATGTTATACTTCGGTAGATATGTTTTAACCAAACCATCATAAATCACGACCATGAGTTAGGCAACAAAGTTCAGCAAATTTTGTAGTCTACGCGAACAAAGACGCGGGCGGAACGATAAGTATTTTTTTTTTTTGCTTTTTTTTTATAAAAACACTGCTCCACACTAGGAATTTTCTTCCTGTATCGTGGGTGCGTTTACAAACATATAAACTCACATACACAACACCCAGAGCCGGAACAACTATCTGTAGGTCATACAAATATTTGTTCCGTGCGGGAATCGAACCCGCGACACGCAGCGCAGCAGTCAATCGCTCAACCACTGCACCAACCGTGCGCCCAAATGTTTGGATAATAATTTGCAATATCCCACCAGAAATAGAAAAAACTAAACAACCAAAATCGTGTAGTCCACGCAGGCGAAGCTGCGGGCGGAAAGCTAGTAATATAATATAATACTTTAAAAAGTAAATATTCTTGTCATTGCAATAAAACTTTTATTGGATCTGATTTGAAATTTTATCAATAACAAAATTAATTGGAGCAGCTCAATCCCAAGCCTTTTTGTCCTCAACGTAATCTTTAATTGTATAAAACGCTTTCTGGCACAAACTCTCTTGTTTTCTGCATCACTGAACCCCGCGAAACTACAGGTACAGTCAAACGGGATTTATAGGAACGCAGGGGTGAATAGAAACAAAACTTTGGAGGGAATTTTAACTGTGATACCACTTTATTGTTTTTTATTATAATTATTTAATAAAGCTGTCCCACGCGGCTTCGCTCACGTCAACTGGCTACCTACCTACCCTACATACATGAATGTTGCGTAACTTTAACCGCTTACGCAACGCACGTAATAATAATCTCTCAAAAACGAATAATTTTGCCCGTTTTTGCAAACTTTTTTTTAATTATGCTCCGCTCCTATTGGTCGTAGCGTGATGTTATATAACCTAAAACCTTCCTCGATATATGGACTATCCAAGGCAAAAAGAATTTTTTAATTCTAACCAGTAGTTCCTGAGACAAGCGCGTTCAAACAAACAAACTCTTCAGCTTTATAACATTAGTATAGATATTGGATTACCTACTAAAATGCAAAAAAATAATAATTAAATAACGTGAAAATTCTCTTGTAGTCAAAAGACACTTGTAGTCACCCCTGCGTTCCTATTCACCCCGTTTGACTGTACTCGTAAAATAAGGATTGGTCTGCGGTTGGATGATTGGATCCACCGTGGGAGAATAATGGATGAGTAGTCAAAGCCCGAAGGTTCACGCACAATCCCTGGTTTGTCTATAACTTATGTCAAGGCCCTATTGCTGCCGGTGAAAAGCGTCTAACAATATAGGCAGAATGGCATGGAATGGGTAACACGCTCTAAGATATGTCTTTATTGAAAGATGCGTTTCGCAACATAGCAAATTGTGATTGGGAAATTGAAATGATAAGGTAAAAAAAACAAAATTGTAAAATCACTAACGGTTTTCAAATTATCACACGCACAAACATCTTCAAAACTGCCACATTAAAAATTTGATCTAGGTCAGTGGGGTAAAAAGGCACGCAACACACAACACGTTTCCGAGATTAATGTTGACACCCGGCTTTGCTTATCTTAAGGACAAACGTGTGATACACGCATTCCCAAAATTATACTAGCACATGTAACCTTCGCTAAGAAAGCTTCGACAATTTGAAGATTTTCATCAGAGATGAAGATCTCTGAGCCGCTAAATTGGGAATATGCATATTTCTTTTTGTTATCTAACCTATTCAGAAACAGAAACAAAATTGTTTGAAAAATAACAACAAAAAAGAGTGGAACTCACTGCCTGCGTCTGTGTTTCCGAACGCATACAACCCGAATCTCTTCAAAGTTAGAGTTAACAGGCTTCTTCTGGGTAAGCTCACTCCACCGTCGACTTTGTCTCTGTCACCTCTGACCTAGACTAGAGTCAAGAGCAAACCCATTATATATAAAAAAAAACAAAAATAAACAAATATAAGTGTTCGTTTCGAAAAAACGCGGTTTTCTATGGCTTTGACTTTGACGTCAGAGGCCATGTAGGACCTGTCTTTCATATTTACAACATCGTCGCTGATAAACATTATTGAACAATCGTTCATATGTATCTACTAGAGCTAATAATAAATTACATACTTGCATATACGCTATTCAAATTTAAACTAAATTCAATAGGGTTGATGTATGAGTAGAAAATAATAATTCTATTGAGTCCATCAGTGAGATTATCAAATAATATATGACACGTATTTTTTGCTGCAATTAAAAAATACAAAGATAAAGCGCATCAAAGTTCAGCTGTGAGGGCTCGTGAGGTCATTTTTGAGTTTTACACTAAAACGTGACGTCATATTTTCAATCATCTTCACTATTGAAACAGAACATATATTCACCATCTTCTGTCTCTTTCAGCTCTCCTATCCCTTGCATCACAACGAGCAGACTACCTAGTCCTGGAATGGTCTGGCATCACCTGGCTCCAAGAGCTGGTAGACCACTGGAAGGAGCGGGAAAGAGGCTCTTTGCCCAGTATCATCGAATTTAGCGTCATCATCTACATAGCAAGTAAATTTGCGTTTGTTGGCATGCTTGTCTATATTTTCTTTGGTGGTTTTAACAAGAGTCTTACACAAAGTGACATTGTATTACCGACAAGGAATGTCGAACATAAAATAGTAAACCGACTTCCAAAACAAAACACTACAAAGCGAATAATAACTTTCTTGTCGGAAGTCGGTTTTTTCGGTAGCTATTTTTCGTTTTTGACACTGACTTCCGAAAAGAAAGTTATTTTGCGCTTTGCAGTGTTTTGTTTTGGAAGTAGATTTAACTTTATTGATAAAAAGTTTGTTATTTTTCTCTTTGTAGTTTTGGTACCTTATTACCATAACGTGCAAAACGCATTACGAAAGACAACTTAGAGAAATACTCGTCAGTTCTTGATGAAATTTATTCAAATTTAAAAAAGAATCAAAGCAATTTCATATATAAAGAAAATTCGGTTCCTAATTGGCGAAGTAAACGCGAAACAAACATACAAAAACATACAATCGAAATGAGAACCTCCTCTATTTGAAGTCGATTGCAAATAAAAATGTATGGAATTGACATGCACTACTGAAATGTTACATGCGGCATTTGTGTCATAACATTTGATCACATGACACTTCGATAGCGCTTGACAATCCCATACATTTTTGACATTTTTCCAATCACATTCGCCACGCTTTCGTTAATAGAATGTCAATTGTCTAGGTGTTATGTTCATTCCTACAAATTACAAATTCTGCATCTCGTAATTCGCTATGGCCGATAGAATTTCACTTTAACTAACCCCAAGGTGACTTATCTACTTATAATTAAGCACATGTCTTCTTATGGCGATTTTCATTACTTTCTTCGATAATATTTTTTAATGCTTTGAGGAACAGCGGAATATAAAAATGCTCAGCTATACAAAATCTTTTGGCGCGTGGAAAAATTCGGAAGGAATCCCGCCATCTTGATTTTTTTAAACAATTTCCATAGACAATTTTTGTGAAAATTCCCAAAGTGTTTTTTAACAGCGCCCTCATGCAATGTCTTCCAATCTCTAAAAGGTCATTGTGAGTTAGATTTTCTTAAATTTTTCTTTGACAAATATATCTTCACAGTTTATTATCATTGTTGTTCTTCATAATTGACTCTATTTATTATTATATTTCTATTTTTTCATTCTTACTTCTTTTTAACGCAAAACAATAAAATCTATCTTCTCTACGATAGCAATTTATTTAGCTTACCGCAAAGCTTAAAGTGCATTTAGTAACCAGCACTTTAGGTTTTGCTCGGTTATAACTACCGGTAGACTGCATAATATTTCAAACTATCACATTTATATCAACACTGCTTGCTGAAATATCCATTTCAATTTGAAGCACTCTAATATTGAGGTCTACTATTTTAAAACACTTCATTTTAACTCCACTTTTTACTATTCAATCATTTACTCAACTAAAATAATAATGACTGATAGAGAGACATTTGAAAGAAAAAGACATATAGAGAAAGTAAAAATGATAATTTTTGATTTGCACAGGACTATACAAAAAAAAGAATTAAAGTAATATTGCAAAAAAATTGAAATAGCCCCGTCACATTTATATTTTATGCTACATAATTTATCTAGTAGTAGACATGCTTCGATCGACAATCTTTTGAACAAGTAATTAAGACACGATATCTTGCGAAAACACCCCGATTCAAACAGTAAAACGCCCATAACTTTAGAGCGGCTGAACCGATTTTCATTAAACATAGCTAAGAACACTCTCGATAAAGGCACCTTTTAAACAAAAAAAACTAAATCAAAATCGGTTCATCCGTTTAGGAGCTATGATGCCACAGACTGATACACAAACACACGGGTACACACATCAAATTTATAACACCCCTCTTTTCCCGTCGGTGGTAAAGACTTGTCGGCCAACTATGATGTCTTAAAGATATCATGTTTCTAGTATAAGAGAGAGGCCATGACGAATAGCACTATCCTTTGTTCACAATGGAATCATAGTGATGACGTTGTACATTGTTAGGCCACTGTGCGAGGCCAAACAGGCTAATGCGACGATCTAGAATATAATTGGGAAAGGTTGATTGATGATGATAATGATGATAAAACAGAATCTGACAAAATCATTTTTGCAGGTTTAATTTGGGCAGAAATAAGATCACTATGGACAGGAGGAATAACAGAGTACATAAGTGATTTGTGGAACATCGTGGATTTTATTACAAACGCATTCTACATCGCTTGGATAAGTCTACGGTTCTCTTCTTGGTATATTGTTCAGGTAAGCTTCTAAAAAATAAAATGATATAAAAATCTTGAAAACATCGTGTAGAAATTGATACGTCTAAGAACCAGAAATTCGAAGATATACCAACACGTGGTGGATTACGGTCTATTCCCTCTCACAGGAAGAGGCCTGTGTCCCAGCAATGGGAACATTTATAGGCTGATTGATTAAATGCTATGTAGGTAAGTAGGTTAGGTAACGCTAGCGACTAGCGACGCAGTCGTGCGCTTAAGTCTTTGAATTTATTGCTCTCGCACCGAAATTATTCATTCTTTTCTTGTTAAGTTTTGGTTGCTATTTTTTTAATCAAAATGGGTAAAGGGAATGCCTATAGCGGTGGAGAACTTGATATTATTTTAAAAGTTATAACGTTTTTTCGAGAAGGAAAAAGCATAATGTTCCCCTATTATTCCCATTGAACGCGCATTATATCGCGCTAGTGAGGCCACTGGGGTGAGTATTCGAACCCTAAAGAACATAAAGAATGAAACCAAGAAGCTTAGGAGCACTACACCTACACAAGGTACGTCAGCTGATACACAAGAGGTGAAACTTAGAACGCCTAAAAAACAGAAGCCAAGTGGAAAAAAGCTAGATATTGACGAATTTACCATCTGTGGTATTAGAAATATTGCGGAGTTTCTATGGCGTAAAAAATGAAATACCAACTCTTACAAAAATATTTGCAGTTTCTAAAACCGAATTGAACTTTCCTGGGCAAAAAACATCATTGAGAAAAAAAAAAAAATGCTATGTAATCTTGATGCTCGTGTAAGAAGTGATTAGAGCAGGAGTCACCAAATGGCGGACTGCGGTCCGGATCCGGACCGCCGACCTGTTCTGTGTGGACTTTAATACACAATATAATTTACTTGTGTAACTTGAGTACGTAATTTTATTTATTTTATCCCGCGTTTTTTCTTTACTGTCTTCGATTCGACAACGGAAGAGTCCAAACTTCAGACGGATAGTTCAAAGCAAAAAATTACATTATGCATACTAATTAGGAAATAAAACTTTAAAATACATGCAGGTATCGTTGATGGAGGGGGCGGGAGGTAAGGTGGCTTTAAACCTTACGGACCGCAACGGTGGCCCCTGGATTAGAGTATTATGAATTACCAGATTTTCGTCGTCTGTGCCATGGAAGTACGCTCTCTTGACAGTAGCTTCGGAGTCAGAAGCCGGAAAGCCTGTCCACCACTCTCACCTAGGTTCACTGCCCAGTCACTAGGTTGCAATGGTCAGATAGGCTGGAAACCCATGAAAAATACTGGTACTCCATGAACAATATTGTTACCAGATTTCCTGGCATCTGACAAACGATAGTCAAAGATCTACAAAAGGCAGCCACGATCAACAGCTTAAGTGCTTTCCGAGGCAGGGAGGGTTCTCGGTATGTCAAGATGGTCACCCATCCACGAACCGAACTCAGCAAGCGTTGCTTAATCCTGAAGATCAACTGGTACAGCTATTGTTTTTTAGCCATGAACCCTATTTATCACAATAAAGATGAAGGTATATGACGGAAGATACAATTCGATACCTCATTTCCAAAGTGTAACAATTTAGAAAAAGGTTCTTAAGAGATAATTACAAAATTATACGACTAATGAAAATGAAAAATGTATATTCAGTCAAAAAGGTTTCGGGAATAGATGATTTGTTTATGGTTCCAATTAATTCTTTAATTCTTTTTTGTTTTTGTTAGATTGGCACAACTGTTTTCCATTTTGGCGCAGTTTTTGAGTTATATATATATCTGTTATTTAGATGAAATACAGTGCTGTTTTTTGGTTATATCGTATCTAGTGCGTATTGCGTATTTCATAATGGACAAAAATATCGAACAAAGAATTTGCCTTAAATTTTGCACTGAAAATTTTACAGAAGGCTTACGGTGAATCGATTTTATCAAAAACACGTGCATAAGAGTGGTGCAATGCGTTAAAAAGCGATCGAGATGTGATGTAAGAATTGCTTCGCTCTGATAGGACGTCTGCAACTGAAGTTAACAAATAAATCAACATGAAAATCCTCATTCAAGTTTGAGAGAGATAGCCGCCTAACTTTCTGTGTTTCACGAGTCGGTCCGTACCTTTTTAAATAATCTCTTGGGTATGAAACATGTTGCCGATCGGCTAGTCCCAAAAGACCTGAATTTTCTCCAAAAAATCCAACGGCAAAAGAGTCGCTGAGGACATGCTAGAACGAGTCAATTCCGATCCAACATTCATGAAACGCATTGTTACTGGTGATGAGACGTGAGTTAACGAGTTTGACTTGCAAACTAGTCAACAAGCTTCGGAGTGGCGCCTTCCAACTGAACCGAAACCGATAAAACCACGCCAAAGTCAATCAAAAGTCAAAGTCATGTTGACTATCAGTTTTATTTGACTATCGCGGTGTTGTGCACTTGGAATTCTTGCCGGAAGGTCAAACGATAAAAAAGAATACTATTTGAAAGGCCAGATTTGTGGAAAGAAAATTGGATTTTGCACCACGATAATGCGCTTTCGCACATTCATTCTTCACGTCATTGTGAACGAATTTTTGACCAAAAACTCAACAAATGCCATCGAGCAACCACCTTATTCCCCAGATATGGCTCCAGCCGACTTCTTTCTTTTTCCTAAATTCAAATTACTACTTCGTGGCACCCGTTTTCATTCGGTAGAATACATGAAGGAAAATTCGCGGCGAGAACTGAACTCGATTCCGGAAAAAGCGTTTAAAAAATGTTTTGATGATTGAATTATACGCTGGCGTAAGTGTATCGTTTCTGAAGGAGCATATTTTGAAGGTGATAAAATAAATTTGGACAAATAGCTAACATTTTGTGTATTATTGATTTTTTCCCGGTACTTTCTTGACAGAGTAGTAATATTATTATGAACGGTCTTATGATACTAGGAAGTTGAAAACATTCTCAATTCCAAACGGAAACAACTTAAGTTTGTTATAAATAAATGATAAATGATTTTATTTCTGTAAGTTGGTTTGTACAAACACTTTTACGTGTCGATCATATTTTTTTAAAACTAGATGTGGTCGGCGTTTCAAACTTTAAAAAAAATATAATACTTTAAAAAGTAAATATTCTTGTCATTGCAAGAAAACAAAAAAAAATCAAAATACACGGATCAAAATATAAAAAAAAAAACAAAATTAATTGGAGCAGCTCAATCCCAAGCCTTTTTATTCTACACGTAATATTTAATTGTATAAAACGCTTTTTGGCACAACTTACGTTTAATGAATGATTTGAATTTATTAGATCTTGTACGTGGCTTGGGAGCTTATTATAAAAGCGTACACATTGACATCTAAACGAGCCACCTATTTTCTTGAGCCTTGTTGTAGGTACAACAGTTTGTGTTTTTTCCTAGTATTTATGTTATGGATATCACTGGATGTTACTGTATTCTAGAATTATGAAAACAAATTGGGTGTAACAACTAAACGGCATTCACTTATCGACTTGTTTCTCTTTGGAAATGATGGATAATCGTTTAAGGAAGAATTTCTCATACTTATCAAACTCACTGAATTTTAGACTTGTTACACTTTGGAACTGAGGTATCGAATTATGCGAAGAAATAGATTCGCTGTTTATCATAGGGAATGATAAAATCGTCTTCATTTTAACCGAGTTCGGTCGGTTAAATTGGCCTTTAATTAAAACACAACTGCTGAAATGGGTGGTTAGGAGGAGGCAGGAGTAACAAATTGTAACATTTCTTGTTTGAATTAATTGGTATTATCATAATATTATCCCATTTATGAATACAAGGCCGATTCTTTCCCTTGGGTGCTGTATAAAACAACGTGAAGCTGACTATACTTATAGTACATACTGCACCGGTCAGCAAAAGAGGCATTGATGGACGAACGTTTAAATGTGGACCGAGACACACATACCTAAGTCCATCAAAGCCTAGTTGTGGCCAAGGCCAAGGCCTTTTCTCAAATAATGCGCAGCAATTAAAACTAAGTAGTATCTAGAACTCATTTAGTTAAATAAAATTACTTTTCTAAATCAATAACGAACAACAATAATTTATCCCGCGTTATAGTTTTCATTTTTTTTTCTATTTGCAAGCCAGTTCGAAATTTATATAAAACCTTTTATAAGTTACCTCCTTGGTGTGTGTTATGTTTCGGAGTAAAAGATCGTTCCCTTTTTGGAAACCATAGGGTATAAACGGGACTCTATTACTAAGACTCCGCGGTCCGTCTGTCTATCTGACACCAGGCTGTATCTTATGAACCGTGATAGCTAGACAGTTGAAATTTTCACAGATGATGTATTTCTGTTGCCGCTATAACAACAAATACTATAAACAGGTTAAAATAAATATTTAAGTGGGGTTCCCAAACAAAACACGTGATTTTTTGCCGTTTTTTTGCGATAATGGTACGGAACCCTTCGTGCGCTAGTCCGACTCGCACTTGGCTGTATTTTTAAATTACAAGACAGATATGAGTTTACTATGTAATTTACTTGGCAGCTAAACCACGACAGAAATGGATTTTCATATAACTTTTGCCGGCCATTTTTTGGGCCAGTACAGCAATTTCGATTTATCTCGAAGAAGGTTGTCAAAATAATGCTCAAATTTCCAAGCATGTTTGAGAAAAAATGCATTACAATGTCGTCATTACTGGCCTACTCTAAAAAAGTTTATTGTTTTTGTCAAGGCTCCAGATAGTCCAGTAATTTTCTCACGAATTTATGATAATCAAGAATATTTTCATCTTAAATATCCGATCAAAATAAATGAATGATGTTTTATTTATAAATAGGTTAACAAATTCTTCCTCGTTTGCTGCGATATTCGTTCGCCCTTGATCATTCAGCCGCTTGGAACTTTTGGGTACGAGCATGATAAAACATGATGTGCGGATGCCTGACTTTATTTTAGATAGGCTGTTAGCGCCTGCATTAAATAAAAATATTTCCCTTACATCGAGACATTATTTATTTATCTATACCAATATTATAAAGAAGAAAGACTTTTTTGTTTGTTTGTTTGTTTGTACCGAATAGGCTCCGAAACTACTGAACCAATTTTAAAAATTCTTTCACCTATGGAAAGCTACATTATTCTCGTGTAACATAGGCGGTAAAATATTTTCAAAAAAATTAGAGATCCTTATGAAAATTGCAATAATGTAACCCAAAGTAGCAGAATATTGCCTATAAAATCCATTATTTGGTAGTGGCAAGGTTAGTGGGTAGGTAGGATAGGTAGGTAGATAGCCGGTTGACGGGAGCGAAGCCACGGGGGTCAGCTAGTTTATTATAATTGAGTAATGCGACCTGAAGAGGAGAACATCCGGACATCCGCCGGACATACGAAATAATGCCCAAGCTGAAACGAAGTCGCTTCATATATGATGTCCGGATGCCTAACTTATTTTAAGTAGGTATGTAACTGCTGCTTTAAATAAAAATATTTCTCTTACAGCGAGACTTCACCACAGGAACAGACCCTTGGTACCCTCGAGAACGATGGGACTCTTACGACCCTATGCTCCTATCAGAAGGGGCCTTCGCTGCTGGCATGATCTTCTCCTTCCTCAAGCTGGTTCATATCTTCTCCATCAACCCATACCTTGGACCTCTGCAGGTTTCACTAGGAAGAATGATTCTCGATATCTTAAAGTTCTTCTTCGTCTATATGCTGGTGCTTTTTGCTTTTGGATGTGGTAAGTAGAACACTGAATAAAGATATGAAAAAATGTACAAAATCAGTGTTAAAATGGTACATCACTTTAGAAAGAGTGAATGATGTAAGAAGAGAAGAAGAATGAAGAGGTATTAAGGGCCTACATGCGCTTTAGTGCTGTAAAACGGAAACTTTCTAAAGCATACTCCTTAGTAACGGTTAGACTAAAATTTTTGAAAAATATATATTTATTATTGTTTCATGTACATTATTTTTTAAACATGATTTTTTCTTATAGCAAATAGTTTTGCTTTAAAAAATTAATAAAACTTTTCGATACTACTCCAAAACGACTTGGATGTTTAAAAATATTATTACACAGAAAAAATTATGGCTGGAATTTCTTCATAACTGACATAGCATATGTAAATCAAATAATATTTTGCAAACAAAACTGTTCAAAAAGAGATTCAATATTGATATTTTGGCATCGAGCGGCTCACGTCCAGTACTGCGTTTACATTGGGGCGTACATATCGCCTTAAGAGTAGGAAAAGATGGACTACTAAATTAACAATTAATAGACAAGTGATTCTGTGAGCTGTAGACCTTGCGAGTCTGTCTTTTTCAATTCAGTTTATACAAAACTAACTCAACAAAAAAAAAACATATAATTGACGAACCTGCTCACAAAATATCACGAGAAATGCGACCTGTAGAGAAGAAAAGCTAGACATCCGCTGCGCATACGAAAGAAATTTAGCGCTTGCTCGGTCAACAAGTATGGAAGAAGAAAAGATAATTATGTTGCGCCAACCCAAAATAAATTGGGGTATGGATTAGGTAATGATGGTATTGTACAGGTAAGATTTACCCCTTTTCTTGATGCAGGTTTGAACCAACTGATGTGGTATTACGCTGAGCTGGAGAAGAATAAATGTTATCATCTTCCGAATGGTATACCGGATTTTGATGGTCAAGAACGAGCTTGTACAATTTGGAGACGATATGCTAAGTAATTAAAATATTTAATCAGCTTTGTTAATCTTTCTATCTATCTCAAAATACGAGTAGTATAAAACAAAGTCGCTGTCTGCGTCTGTCGATGTCATTTTCGTTTCTTTATTAACTTCTTCTAAACCACGCAACGGATTTTGATACGGTTCTCAGTAATAGAAAGATCGATAAACGTGGAAGTTATTTGTATATAATTCGTCCCGCGCAAAGCCCGTTGCGAATAATTATTTTGTGATTGTGGTGAAACATTGGATTATTGATTTTAATTTTGTGTCATTACAATCGATCTTTCTTTGAATTATGCATTTATTTAATTAGAGTAGTTTATGCAATGGTCATATAATAAGGGTTATTAAAACACTGGGTTTATCACATGAGGCGAAGCCGAATGTGATAATAATAACACGCGAGTGTTTTAATACCTAATTAAATGCCGTTGCATACACTATTTTATCTTCACTCATAAATTTTAAATAAAACAAAAAGTGGAAACGGAAAGAATATGTGGTATGGCGGGCAATTTAAATTCTCATCAGCGCGCGCCTCCACACACATAACACTACTTTTCGACAGTAAATAAAGGAGCCCATAAGCGCCAATAAATTAAAAAGTAAAAGTGTCCTATAAAATTAAAAAGTTATTTTATGATGCAGTTGTTTGAAAATCGAAAGAAAATGTTGCACTATAATGTTTTTTTTTAATATATAATTTTAATACAATAGTAGTTTATGCAATGGTCATATAATTAGGTATTAAAACACTCGCGTGTTATTATTATTTTACCTATCCACGAATATAAAGTACGTGTTTATACAATATTTTTTTAATTCATATTTGGACAATTACGTTGTGAGTGTAGATGAAAATCTTATCTTGCTTAACAAAAATCACCTCCATTTTTTTTCTCAATATACCACATCAACGCATTTTTTCACTTTATGTTTCTTTCCAGTTTATTCGAAACATCCCAGTCTTTATTCTGGGCATCATTCGGTTTGGTTGACCTGACCACCTTCGAGCTGACTGGCATCAAGAGCTTCACCAGATTCTGGGCTCTTTTGACCTTCGGGTCCTACTCGGTGATCAATATCATCGTACTCTTGAATATGCTGATTGCTATGATGTCCAACTCCTATCAGATTATTTCGGTAAGTAACAACAGTGATAGGTACATACAGCAGCAGAGAAATCTCACCCCCTAGAAATGTATAAAAAGTGACATCTATGGACAGGAGGAAATACTATGATTTTACTTGCGCCGCGTGTGCGCCTTCGATGAAATATCAAAGAAGTTAGTTTTCTGTAGTTATTGACATCGATTCCACTAGTAAGCGTGCAAGATACCTCATTTATCAATAACTGTTTACGTCATTGAAACGAATTGTCATGCGCTAACCAACATCAGCATATTTGGGCAGCACTGTATTGCTATAGAGGGGTGTTGCTGGTAAAGGGGGAGTAGGCAGGGATAAGGCGGACTTTCAAAATAAAGGAGATACACATAAGTCACGTAGTATTATTTTTTATTCTTATAGTATTAATTAATACAGTAACCCAATTTAGATTAACAAATATTGATTTACTGAAAAAACTGATCATTTCAAAAGAGAACCAACATGTTACTCACGTTTGAAACACAGAAAACAACAGTATAAATCTCTAGAGATTTTTCAAAACTGTTTACAAAAAACAATTAACTTTAAAAAATTTAACTGTAACTTGGAGGGTCAAACCTCTACCTAAAACGGAGAGGGTAACCTTGATTTTCTATAACTTAATCTAAACCTCACCCGGTTTCTGTGTTGCTGTATGTACATTCATTGATATTTTTATATATGAATGGGTACAGTACCTACAACTATTTTCTTAATGTCACTCGGCAAACTTTGTGTTTCGTCTGTCGTCGGATTTCTATCAGTTGCCCTTTGCATTTGGTGCAGATCGGACGCTCTCAATCAACTTAGAAGAATATAGAGTTGTTAATACTCTTTTAACTTATTGTAACTTATCTAAAAATGTGAATAAAGCTGTTAAAGGAAAATAGTTTTACAGCTCTCTATAGTTCACACGGAAATCAAAACATAACAACAATAAAGTACTTAGTTCTGAATACACGATAAATCTAATAATTGATGGACATGGAAATTAGCATTCGTTTGTATTCGGAAATACGATGATTGCCGAGGGTCATTAATGAAATAGTTGTACTGTATGTAGGTTTTAAGTTCCCGAGTAACTGCCTTTTTCAAACTACCTTTCATGTTTTCATCATCTCATGAAGCCGAATGATTTCTTCTTCTTGGCATAAACATTGGATCAGTCGTTAAAATAAAACCGTTGATCAAACTATGCAGCTTCTTATATAATTCACTCACAATCATTCTGAAGAAATTTTTTTAATCCATTGCTACATGTAACATTTTTACAATTTGACAACGTAAGATCAAAATGTTTTTTTTCCAAATCTTGTGTAACGCAATTAGATCGCTTCTTATAAGTAACTATACAACACGAGCACCATTCTTTCATCTTTTCACAATTCTCGTCATACATAGATTATATATATTCGTTTCTTTGTAATTAGAAAATATTCCCACCTACAACAGATCTTTCACAAAGGAAACAAAACATGAACAGTTACAATATTCCCCATAAACATTTCTAATATTTTCTCAGGAACGCGCCGATACCGAGTGGAAGTTCGCCCGCAGCAACTTGTGGATGTCTTACTTCGAGGATGGGGACACGGTGCCTCCCCCGTTCAACATCATCCCTACCCCCAAGCATTTCATGTGCTGGATTAAAAGATTGTGCAATAATAGCGATCGGGGGTCGATTATTGTAAGATACAGTTTTATTTTGTTGTGCTTGATTTTTCAGGCATATCATGGAAGTGCACAAAAAATAACTAGTCCGCCATCTTGGGCCTTACGCCATATTGGGTTTAGAATGACGTCACTTAGCTGACCATGCATTGTCATCCAAACTTAACGTGTCTGCAAAATTTCATCTTAATCGGTGGAGCATAACTGCTTTAAAATTCAGTTGCAAGATTTGACCCGAACCAAAGATAATATAATACTAGCATACAGATGCCTCATCCCATACAAAGAAACCGTGCCGACGTAACTAGCATTTTTCGTCTGATAAAGATGATTATTTTTCTACGAACATCGATCGCGTTCGGTACCATTCCACGTATATAGATGGTGTTAGCAGCGACTTGCAAGTAAAAGGGTTTACTCGGTGCGTGAAAACTTTTTTTTAAATACAGCGATGATTTGTTTTATAGTATTTGTTGCACGTTTTTACAGTTTCACTGAACCAAAATGTGTTCAAAAAAAAACAAAAATCGAGTGTAAGAAAACAAAATCCCCCGCCGCGTCTGTCTGTCTGTTCGCGATAAACTCAAAAACTACTGAACGGATCTTTCTGCAGTTTTCACAAATAGAGTGATTGATAGAGACACAAATTGAGAGATTCACGAGGAAGGTAAATTTGTTTAAGCTTTTTTTGTAAATTGGTGGAAATATGACGATAATTGTTGAAAATTTCGGAAAAGGTCAAGCCGTCTGGGAGCTTTCATCGTAAACTTTGAGATGTAACAAAAAAATGTATGGTGGAATTGTTCCTCTTTTACAAGTCTACAGAAAATTTCGCGATGGCATATGTCTAATATGTAATATGTCCATTCTAACTTCTAAAAACATAGGTCACGTACAATGCGGTAATTGGAAAGTTTTTAGACGGACACAGCATTAATCCTCATCAACTTAAAATTAGTTACCTTAAGCATTGTAATAAACCATATAATTTTAATGTATAGTGAGTTATTGTTAAATAAAAACTAACGCACGCGAAAATAAATTAAGCGCGGGTCTCACCCTACGACAGAAAACCATGTAGGCATGATAATATGCTCTACTACCCGCCGTGCGAAGCCGGGGCAGGTCGCTAGTATGAAATATTTTGAGGATAATACGGCGTCATTAAATTGGGTATCCTTTGAAAATACGAAATTTCACTGTTTGAATGTTATTCCAATATTATTTTGGTAATGACAGAGTATTATAGAGTCTTTGTCAATATATCTAGTACATAGTTTCATGGATCATGAAATAAGTCTTGATTGCTGGATCAATCAAAAGTTGCATAGATAACTCTGGCACACAATACGCGATCAATTATATAGTGATCGCCAATATGACAAGCGAAATTTCAGAATTTCAAAAACCCCCGACACATATAATTTATTTCATGCTACTTAATTTATCTAGTACATAGTAGATACGCTTCGATTTACATTCTATTGAACACGTAATTACGAGTATGACACTAAATCTTGCGAAAACACCCCGATTCAAACAGTAAAACACCCATAACTTTTCAATGCCTGAACCGATTTTATTCAAACATAGCTACGAACACTCTCGACACTGTAAAGCAATGGCTACTACGCTGGGAAAGAAAGAAAGAAATAAAACGTGTTTAATTGTGACAAAACGACATATAATATAAATACATGCTTATGCTAACCCTTAACAGTAGTATTAGAAGTACTTAAATTAAGTTAGTAACGACGAGAAATAAATAAAACAATAATAACATTACCTACAAATGGGCATCTGGGCAACGCTGAGATCAGCCCGTTCCCTTTCTCACAGCACTTTTCATAATAATCACTTAATTAATAAATACCTTATCCACTCCAAATATCAAAGTATATCTACATATCCGAACCTTTCGTTTTTACTCTGTCCAAAGAGACATCTGATTAGATTCCGTGCTACGCCTCCTTCATCTTTTCGTGAATGTGGCCCCCTCTGGTGTCAGAGTTAATTAAACCGCCTCTGGGAACCCCACAGGCCTCTGGCTTGGTTATTTCAGATTTACATTAACTATATAAGTCCAGGTTTCCTCACGATGTTTTCCTTCACCGTTGCCTGTGATGTCCAAGAAAAACTCAGAAAGTACATATGAATTTGAAAAAGTCACTTTGGTACTTGCCCGGATTTGAACCTACGACCACGAAATACGCCTCCTGAAACTACTAAACTAATTGCTTTCCAGAACAAATCCCGCGAGAAAGCCCGTCAAGAGCACGAAGCAGTCATGAGAGTGCTAGTTCGAAGATACGTCACAGCAGAACAGAGGGCCAGAGATGAGACCGGAGTCACAGAGGATGACGTCATGGAAATCAGACAGGACATCTCCACGCTGAGATATGAACTGATCGATATACTGCATAACAATGGGATGAAGACGCCCAGGATTAGTATGCAGGATGCCACGGGTAAGATACTGTTAGATTTTTGGAAAGATACTCTTTCTGGGGTGGGTGGTTCTTATTTCTTTCAGAGTTATAATATCATATTCATGTGGCTGCAGATTTTGTGAGGATGCAGTTCTTAGCAGGTTATATTCAATTCGTTTGTTGTTCTTTGGTAAATCTGAATTTGATATATAAAACTGCGTTTCTGGTGCCATATTTGGCTGTTTATAAAATAAAGTATTTCATTGAAGAAACCTCTGATAAAACAGTTGAATCAGGGATCGGATCGGATCGTAGATCCCTCCGGATCGGTAAAACAATTATATTACTTTTGTTGACACAAAAAAAAAACAATAAATAATAAGAAAAAGCAAGAAAATAAGATGATAATGAATTTTATCAACCAAACAGTAATTATACTGAAAAATAATCCAGAGTTGCCAATATCAATCCTATATTTGTTTCAGTCGCTGGCAAAAAAGGCAAAGTGATGGAGAGAAGGATCCTGAAAGATTTCCACATTGGTATCGTAGAGGGCATCATAAAAGACGTTATATCTAAGGAGAACAAACCCAAGGATGTGTTCAGTCAGATCGCTAAAGCTATTGTCAGAAGAGGAAGTACTGACAGGTAAGCAATATGACCTAAATAGCTGGTAAAAGTGTGAAATACTTTCTTTATGCAGTTTTACATGGTCTTTAGAATACATGATCTTTCTATCAAAGTATTTTTTTCTTCAATAGTGTGTTATGATTATCTAAAATACTTTACCATATTCCGTTACTGAAACATAAAATAAATACAGTGGTGCTAAAAAAAACGATATTTAGGGTTCTTTAAGTTATCGTACACCACAAAAATATACAGGACAAACATTTACACAAACAAGTGTACAATGGGCGCTCTTATCGCACTAGGCAATCTCTTACAGACAACCTTTATATTGTAACCGACATAAGTGCGACAACTGCAATACCTATTGCCGGATTTCTAGTGATAGATGTTATATAAAAAGATCCTAAAAAGCATTAACACAAAACACTTCATCAACTCATATTTGTTTCAGCAAAAAACGCGACTGGAACGCTTTGGTCCGTACCAACACAGTTCGTAAGGATCCTATAGGCACCACAGCTGAAGCGGAGACGAGAAGAAGCCGGCAGTCTCTCAGGGCTCACATCCTGGAGAATATGGCCTCCAGGACTATTGACCCGCAGAAACTATTAGGTATGTTATATTTCTAAGCTTTAGTTGCAGTGGGAAGGGCTCTTGCAAAACTTAAGTGGTAGTCGGCCGGGCAAGGTAGCATTTGTTTGCAGAACGGATGGTCAACGAGGGCCAAAAGTTCTGGAGTGGCGATAACGCAGCGTTGGAAGGCCTCCCACCAGGTGGTATGATGACCTGGGGAAAACTACAGGAATCCATCGGACGCGAGACGAAGACAGGTCAATGTAGACACTTGGGGAGGCCTATGTTTATCAGTGAACTTCTTTTTGCTGAAATGATGATTATTTCAATACCTAGGTTAAATGAACTACAAACTATAGGTATACCAAGACCCATTCTTCGTTCTTTGATGAGTTTGATGTTATATTTCAGAATTAAAATGGCCTTTTAATGCCCGAAAAATAATTTATTTATGTAGTACTAAAAAACTTTCAATAATTCCCGAGGGTTTTAATTTTATTTAGATCAACTACTTTTGTGACTAGTATTTCAGAAACGTTAATTACCCTGCAGTAAATATTAGAAAACCAAGAATCAAAGTATTTTCAGACCCATGAATACAGCAGGCCAACTAAACATGTTTCAGTTCTAAAAAGAGTTCTTTTAAGAAGTTTCCATTTACCTGGCGAAAGAAAAGACGATATTTTCCTTTTTTCTGATACATTTTTCGCAGATGAATTTTCATTGTTTATATAATAGTTTATCTATTTACAAAGTGGTAGCTAAGTGGTCGCCTAAAAAACTTAAATGGTACTCGTAGTTTTCGTATAAATTTTGGAATTAACTTCATAGGATTTTAAAAAGTCACGTTTGTATAAGATTTTTAAGTTCGCTACTAACGTTCCGTTCCGTCCGGGATGTCCGGGTGCACCCGTGACTTATGCTCTTTCGTAAACATTTTGTATGAAGCGATGCTCTCAAAACTTATGGTCCCGTTCTGTCCGGGATTAAAACAAACGTGTAGCAGCGACCTTAAATGTCTTACCCACTTCTAGGCCTGCCTCACTACTTTCACTTCCATAAATAATTTAAGCGAGTTCTTGAACTCAATCCTATTTTCAGCCGAAGTTTTAACGTTTTGTCTTCACACTAGTCAAAAAGACACAGGTTGCCTCATTGATTGCTAAAACACCAATTTCTTTTCAGAATACAATCCCCAACTGGCCGCAGTATCTCCTTGCACCAGAGTAGCCTACGCCAAATTCATGAGGAGCAAGATCAAGTCGGACTTCAACGAGAGGGAGAAGAAAGGCAGGAGAGCATCGGAGTTCAGCCTCGAAGACGAGGTCTTTGACGCGCCGAAGAAGAGAGAGAGGGAGAGTTGCAGGAGATGCAGTGGTGAGATTTGGTTTATTGTTACCAGCAATTAGTAATTCATTCAATCTATATTTAGCACTTCTTGGCATCCGATTGAGTGAGTGAGCATTCTCAGCATAATAACGACTAAGATCGGAAAGGGCGTTGGCAATCATCATCACCAGCCTTTTAATATTCCCACTGCTGAGACACAGGCCTGCTGAGCTAGGACACAGGCTCTAATAGAGGGAGTGGGCTATAATCCACGACGAGGGCCCAGTGCGGATTGGTAGATGTCACATGTCTTTGAATTGTTGGTTCTAGGTCATGCCGGTTTCCTCACGATATTTTTCTTCACTGTTTTAGAGCAGTGATGATGAAATAAATTACACAAAGTAAAGCGCCTGCTAGGGTTCGAACCCAAACGAGACCTAAAACTTGTAAGTTGGGCTGGAACTACTGGGCCACCACTGCTCTCAGTACCTCTCGACCGTGGAAAGCTTGAATTTAATCGCCTTAAAATCAGTTACTGAGCAGGTTAATGCCAGGTCATCTGCATACAGGCAGCGGGACGTGTTAGGGATCGCTGGTTGGTTATTGGTAAAAATGTTGAACAGTAATGGAGGTAGTACAGTACCTTGAGGCATCACATTCTTTTGAACTCGCCACCTACTCTTATTATCCAGGAGGCTAACTTGGAATCGACGGTTACTGAGGAGTTTGGCGCGACCACAAGTTAGCCGCGAAGTTAGCCGAACGACGCACGACAATTTTCAAATGCTGAGTTTCGGTGCGGCCGAAAATATCGGCCAATTTTTGGCTTAAATCGAAACTAAGGCCAAAACTAGATCTTTTTACCGAAACTGGCCGAAACCGAAACCCAACCTTCGGTCGGTAACTACATATTAATACAAAAAGAGCGGTGCAACCCGCTTCTAGTGTGCCATGGCGTATGGTTTCCGCACCACGGACCTACCTCAGCTCAGCAAGAGTTGTTTATCCTTGAAGATCGACCCGTGCAGCTGTTATTATTTAGCCACGAGCTTCTCTTTTCTGATTCGCCAAAAAAAAGATTTGTCAATTTGTTGTCAAACTGTCGCACCTATGTCTGCGGGAGAGATATTCGAAAGTAATTTAGGCTGTAGGATTTTCGCGTTACATTTTTTTCACTACACAGATTTTGTTTCTGTGGATGAAAAGGGTCAGAAATATGACTTAGGCAATCAGTCAAAATACTGCGAATTCGTTTAATTCAAAGGATATAAAGTTTAGCCGATACTTACTTTGCGAGAGTTTTTTTTATTGTTATGCTCGAGTTTGAGAATATTATCTCACCTGATGGTAAGCTATGATGTAGTCGGCGATGAAGCACGCGTGCGTGTTATAAAAAGTTACCTATTCACTCTTGACTTAAAGACTCCCAGATTATAGCTATCAGAAAACATAGACCCCGGCAAGGAATGTGTTGTCTAAGATGAACCAATCTTTTTGTGCGTTTGCCTGAAAACTCAAGCTTTTTTAAAGATTCGATTAATATTTCGTCGAAACACCATCATAAATTTACCTTATCTGAATTCAATTTACAATCAATCAAAATTTCGCAAATCTATTTTCTAATAGTGGTTATTAGAACCAAATATGAAATGCATAGGTTTACACAATTTACCAATTCAATTATGAGTCGTGAAATGTAGGTATGTACATAATTGATCTAGCCGATTCAATTATTTCAATACCTAAATTATAGCTAAATTAACTACAAACTATAGGTATACCAAGACCCATTCTTCGTTCTTTGATGAGTTCATTACTATAAAGAGCTTTCATAATAGGTATCTTTGTAAAATGCAGACATTGTTTGTGCAATAAGTTCGCTTAGAACCAACTTGGGAAAGTGAATGGCCAATTTCATACTACCCGCATTTTACAGTAGTGAAAAAATCAGTGGATCGTAGATACTCTTGAACATAAAATATGAGTACTTAAGTAGGTAGATTTCTAATATGTAGATAAATACTACATTGTAGGCTGCGTAGATGGGCTGCCCACAAAAAATCATTTTGTATCATCAAAAAAATCATAGACCCTTGCGTAATTCTAAAAAAAAACTCACTGTGCAAATTAAAGCGAAGTGAAGCACTTATTACACTACACGGTAATCAGGGCCCTATACCCAAATTTAGGATGGTGTTATGTCTGTTAGGGTCCCCAAAATAGCGACCGTAGCGACCCGGAATAGTGGAGCGACACGAAGGTGTATTGTGCGACGGTGTAATGTATATTAAACGTTTGAGCTTGCAAAGAGTGCGGAGAAATTTTAACAGAATAGATCCGCGACCACAAAAAAATCCTTGCATATCTTTGTCTTCTTTTGATTCGCGGCAAAGTTTGTACACACGCATCTTAGAGTTATCTACTCCAAAGAAACCATTAAGTTTATTACGTCACTGACCTACTCTACCGCTTTCAGTAATTAAACAGCCATGTTGATTACATTTACAACTCGACCCGCTATTTTAAGCTCAAAGTTACATTGGGTCAGGTTAGTTCTGTTTGATAACTTTGCCTTCTTCCGTGTCACGGGTTTGATGAGTTAAGTTTTAACTATTTTGATAAGAGACTGTTATTTTGATTAGCGTTTAATTTTAGCTATCTCTTGATGAGATATATTACGAGAAGAATGTGGCTTGGGAAGTCTTATTCAGTAAATAAACTGATGTATCATCTTCTGTTCGAGTGTATTTTAACCAGTAAATGTTTCTAGGTTAATTATAGTACTATTTTCGCCAGATCCTAATACAAATGGGATTCGTGAAATAGCCAATTGATCCTTTGGTATTCATTATTTCACCTCCGGTTTAAGTTAATTGGCAGACATATTTTTAATTTTTACAAATTTAGATTGAAAATTTTTTTATTTATCGAGGAGGGTGGATGAAAAGTATCTGTTTGACAAGAAGACGGCTTTCGGGGCGTCTCTCTGTATTAATTTCTATCTAAGATTTTCAGCAAAGTTCTAGTACTTCTGTAGAAAAATCCTTTTATTTTTCAACAGGTCGCACATTCCGTAGCAGGACGCCGATTCCTGAAACTGAAACCGACGACGAAGAACAGAATGAAAACGAAATACAAGTCGAAGCCGATGTTGAGGATAAAGGTAACTTGACATTTTCAACATTTTTCATGACATTTTTTCCAGGAAGAGCTTACCTAAACCACCTAAACCATAGGGAAAGATCAATTATCTAGTCAAAAAAGGTCGTTTTCTGACTGACCCCGTATGCTGCCGTCTTGTATCTAGACTGTCACTATATTGTGACAATTGGTTGATTTTGAATTACTAATATTTACCTCCTTGATCAGCAAAAAATTCTCTATCGATCTGTCGCAATATTTTGCAAGCTTTTATTAGCATTGTATGTATGTATGTTTGGGTCAAATCTTGCAACTGAATTTTAAAGCAGTTATCCTCAACCGATGAAGATGAAATTTTGCATACTCGGTTTTGATGACAATGCACGATAAATCAAAACAAATTTTAAAAAAGATTTATTTTAATTGGAAAAAATATTTCTACTATCAATAGAATAAGGATATAAAAAAAAAACCAAATTGCTATGTTTACAAACCAATTTTTGATAAGATTTTTAATTGATTTAAACTAACAGTGTGTCTATTCGAAAGAGCGCAATTTGATCTATTTTTGACACCAGAAACTCTCACATATGATTCAGTTGAAAAACAGCATAGATTGTTATTATTTCACGGTTTTTTGTTTTTCGTCTATACCACAAAATATGATTTGTCAGATAGTGACACTACTATCTTTAGGCACTTGTCCCACCGCCGACGACGAAGCGGTAAGCTATTGACTATTTTCTCGCTGAAGAAACGAACAAAAGAAACAGATCACGTGTCAATAAAAGAGACACATTAATACTAATAGTTGTTGTAGCTGGCTGTTCACACTGCCGGCGAGTAGTCACCACTAATTTTTCGCAGCGCCAAGAGCTATTGAGCAAAAGCCATAGGACGGTAGTAACTATGGTACTACTTCACTATCATTCATCAAGATAGCAGGCTGTGTTGCCCAAGAGTTATCTCTTGTCGCGTTGTCGTCGTGTCATTGTGATGATCGCTATAAGTTTACGAAAAATCTGGATCCCACATAATATGTGATAAAAGAGGGAGATGTTGATTCTACCTCAATATAATACTAGCTTTTAGCCGCGGCTTCGCTCGCAGTGAAGCAATTAAAAAAAAAAAAAAAAAGTATCCTATGTTACTTCTAATACCTCCAGAATAAATGTACAAAGTTTCATGATGATCGGTTCAGTAGTTTTTGCGTGAAAGCGTAACAAACAAACATACATTCACATTAGGATGTTGATTCTTCTACTTCATGATGAGGTAACAAAAGTATCTTACGTAGTTACCTAACTGATACATAACCCAACTTCTGAATTAAGAATTCGAAGCCTGGTTTTGGTCAAAATCCTGATAACCTGTGAAATTTATGGATTTAAGTTGAATTTGACAATTCCTTAACCGTATATTCTCAATTCTGTTATCGCAGATAAATAATATAACTTAATTACAGCCTGAAACAAATGAAAACTTCATTCAAGAAATGAATGTGTCGCAGTTGAAGCAAGAGATTTAGGTAAATCTTTAATGATTTAGTTTGACTAACTAACGAAATTAACCAAATAACTAACACCTAATTTCGTTTGAGCCTACTAATTACGCTTTGAATAATCAAACTTTATTTCTTTGTGTTCGTTTGTTCGTGAATACCTTTTCCCATATTTTTCTTGGAACCTTTCCATTTGCGACCAATTATCAACATTTTGGATAACATTCTTAACTAAAGGCTTATATTCATGTTGTTATATTATAAACGCGGTACCTACTGGCCGTGCGCCCGCTTGGTGCATTGGACCTCCTTTTGGACAGTTTTGTTACCAAAACATTTTTTGATTTACATATCCTATGTAGGTTAAAAATAAATTCTAATCATTATTTTTCCTGCGTAAAAGTATTTTTAAACATCCAAATCGTTTTGAAGGAGTATGCAAAAGAAGCGTAAAAAAAATTCGTGTTACCTATAATTTTTTTTTTTAAAGACAAAGTATTAGTCATAGGAAAAAACCACGTTTCATAAATAATGTACCTACATGAATCAATAATAATTTATTTTTTCAAATTTTTAACCTAGCCGTTACAAAAGAGTAACAAAGCAACCTATTACGGCATTACAGATAAGTTTACAAGACACTATAAATAAAACCTAAGAAAAAAAAACAAGTTATAAATGATCTGCCATAAATGGTACATTGTGACAAACATTACTTAGCAACGAAATTTAATCCGTCGTAAAAGACTGCCTTGTAGAAATTATGAATGAGCTATTGTTTATGCTTCCAAAAGTTTCAAGAACTGTCAATTCATAAAGAAAATCAAAAATGGCGGATGATGGCTTGCTATTTAATCATAAAGGTCACGAATTATATAAACAAATATGGTTACGAGTGATGAATGATGCCATAATTTAATATTAATTATTCATATTCATTATGCTATTATTGACTTTAATCTAGGGTTGGGCCTTAGAGAGTTAATAAACAGGATGAATTTACTTCCATTTTGTAATAAGATATTATTATTAATGAATTTAAATAGCTCGCAGTTGATGGATGAATAAATTGGAGATGGATGCAAATGCTGCTTTCTATGGGGTACCTATTGTATTGTATTTTGTTTGAAAATGATCATTGTACCAATAAACAGGATGAATTTACTTCCATTTTGTAATAATATATTATTATTAATGAATTTAAATAGCTCGCAGTTGATGGATGAATAAATTGGAGATGGATGCAAATGCTTCTTACTATGGAGTACATATTGTATTGTATTTTGTTTGAAAATGATCATTGTACTAAATGATCGTTTTTGGTAGGTACTTCAAAACTACCTAACTAAAGTTACCGTCAGATAAAAAAATATAACAGTCGCTAACACCTGTGTACCAATATATTCCAATATTTCAAAACGATACGAAAAAAATGTAAAAGCAGCGTCGTTCACACGATCAAAACCACAGACCTAAATCTAACTAGATAACGCAAGTCCCTTCATCTGTATGAAAACCAAGCGCGCCAATTTTTCAGAAAAAATTGAAAACCAAATTTAATTACCAATAAAAGAAAACGCTTACAATGCCTCGGCCAACTTTTTCTATACATTATATACAGCTCAATATCACATAAAAGGGCATTTTTCTAGATTTCGGTGGATTTCCGGTGCCGATAATGCTAAATGAAAAGATCTGATTACGATCATTGATCGTTACTTTAACTTTCCGTTTTTGGCACGCGAAGTACATACAATCGCGTCATCTAGTTAGATTTATATCTGTGATCAAAACAAATGTATCGCGGTAAGGGGCGTCTTTGACGTTTCACTTGGCACTCATATTTATTTAGGTAGGTACTTACTAGTATAATGAAACTCATGTACGAAATTATTACCTTTATTTGGCAATTATTTTCAGTATTTCATAAACGCGTAGACCGATTTACATAATTTAAAAATGGTTCTACGCCTATACCTTTCATTTGAGACCAAAATTATCAAAATATTTTATAATTTTATTTTTCCTTTTTGCGGGTCTGCTGGCAGAAATTTCTTAAGAAATAAGCAGTGCCCTTGTACTCATTTGTCATATTGTCTTGATGTGTTGTCTTTATGTATTATACTGTGTGTGTACATTAATTATTAAATAAATACTTAAATAAATATCTCCATAAACAAAAATCATGTTTTCAAGTTATAGTTTTTGGTACAAGTCGGATCAATGACTTTTATTTTTTGTTATGTGGCGGAAACTTTACTAACTACAAAGAACCTAACCTATTTAAATCTTCGCTTCTTGTTTAGAATAGAATATCTTGTCATCATACAAATCATTATAATCTTTTCTTTTATCTAGCGATGTTCAATTTTGCAACTCCAAGCAATCATTAGTTATTAGAAAATAAACTTTAATAAAATAATAGAAAACTTATGGGCAGTGGTGGTCCAGTGGTAACGGCCGCGACTTACAAGTTGTGGGTCGTGGGTTCGAACCCAGGCAGGCGCTTTACTTTGTGTAAATTGTTTCATCACCACTACTCTCAAATCGTGAGGAAACAAAAATTCGAAGACGTGGCATCCACTAACCCACACTGGGCCGGCGAGGTGGATAACGGTTCATACCCTCTCATATAGAAGAGTCCTATGTCCAAGCAATGGTAACATTAAAAGGCCGTTGATGATGAGCTATTAGAAAAACTCTTTTGTTGCTAAGACAAAGTTCGCAGCCAAAAATTTCATAACCAGCAACAAAACTTTTTTTATTTCTTCTTTCAGTGTATTCATTTGTAGAGCACACAAAAAAGAAACAGTCTGTTATTAGTTTACTTACAATATCCGGCAATGAACGCATGTAAACGTGATAACATTTTACGTCTCGCCTTTAACTGTTCGATGTTCTAAAAATTATCCCCTTTTTCCTCAGGTTCAGAAGGCGGATCAGAACAGACCCGTCCACTGAAGTCTTCGTCCCAAGAGCCATCGGAGCCAGGCACACCAGCTTTCGACCCAGCCGATGGCAGTCGATTGCCCCCTCCAACAGAATTCCAGTCAACAGACCATGTTATTACCATAGAACCGGATACTCCAACGAAAACCCTGTACATCACTCAGGAAGAGGATTCGAACCTTCAGAAGCCGATTACGCCAACTCCTAGCGTCCATTCTCAGTCAGAACAGATCCTTTCAGCTTCTAGCTTAGAATCTCAGTACAAGACAATGACGTCTCAGCTTCCAACTGTTGTCATCACTCCGGATGTCAGTGAGGCTGAAAAGTCTCCTGCAAGGTCTTCGGGTAGCCAGCCAAGGTCAGCCAGGGTCAGTCCATCAGCTCCCCCAAGTCCAAGTCCAAGTTACGGAAGAGGCAAAGGCAAGTCGAAAGCGACTGGAAGAGTTGTTTCCGGATGGCTTTGAGCTGAATGTAGACCCTATTTAAAAAATTAAAGTAGATTTTTTTGGGATTTGAGAATTCTAGTCTTCTAGTGTTTGTGTTCTTATTTCAGAATCGACGTATTAGTGAGATATAATGCTGTTGTTATAGCAATAATTAGATTTATCGATTGTCATCGAATTAGTACGATCTAGGTCACGACTCCAGTTCACTGCCACATATCATATTCTACATATCGTAAACGTACAAAATCTATTTAAAAAATCGATAGTAAGATGTGGGGAGGTTTATCACTGTCACTACATACACACACTGGCAAAATTAGCGAAACAAAATAAAAATGACGATCTTCGTTTTTAGTAAGATTTGATTTAAAAACTTCTATAAGACTTTTTCCTTACTTAAACATACCTACACCATTTAAAATAAAATGTTGGTCGGATTTAGTACAATTTTTGTGAGTTTGACTTAATGGGAAAACTGGACAATAATCATTTTTTAAGGTTACTTAGGAAAGTTTAAAAAGTTAATAAATATAAATCAATTTCATGCATATCTAGTGATCTCGCCGGCTATGCCAAAACTGCGATATTGACATTATTAAGACAGACTGGAGTTAAAAACATGGTATGCAAATGGTACCACATTTCATTCTTAAATAACACTTTTAAAGCGATCTGCAATAAGATATTTTTTTATGTAGGCTCACGCTTGACCAACATCTCACCAGTTGGTAAGCGATGATGTGGTCGACGGTGAAGCACGCTCGCCTAGAAATAAACTATTCACTCTTGACTTAAAGACTCCTAGATTGTAGCTGTCGGGGAACACAGACTCTGGCAGGGAAATCCACTCTTAGCTGTACGCATAATAAAAGTATTTCTAAAACATTTTGTGCGTATGGGTGGCATGTCCACCATATACCGATGGCGCATCGCCGTACGTTTGGTAGTCCGATGATGAAACAGGCTAGGTGGAATTAGATCGTGCAATTCCAACGCACTCTCCCCGAAATGTAACCGATAAAAAACTGTCAAGCTGGCAACTCAGCGACATGACCAGTGCCTCATCACCGATGAGCCTCTTGACCCGCTTCGTCTTGATCCGCTTGATCTCCTCCATCGATCACCGCCAAGTTCTTGCGAACTCGCAAACATGTCGTACCTACCTGATTCGAATATTGTTTTTCTAACATATGCCACAGCGGTTTAAAAAATTTACAAATTATGTTGTTCTTCTTCATGATAATATTGCTGTCCATCAATTCGATTTATATGAATTTCACAATCATCACTAATAAATTTTTACTCCATTAGTCCGTGAACCAAAGTCGATGTTCTCTAGCAAAAGTTATTATGTTTTTATGGAGTCCTTCAGCAGGCACGAACGAACCGAAACCAAGAAGTGTGGGTTTCCTGCCTTGTCCTGATCTTCTCACAGAAGAATTGGGCTCTCTGAATCATTAGAAACTGCAATAAATGGTTGAAACAGGTAAACGATTAATTATGCACATCACTCTGTAGGTTTGATAATTTTACTCTCAGTTTGTATAAAGTTGGGCATGACGACATCCTTAAATTCGAAAAAGATCTAAACGTTAAAAATAAAACAAATAACCCAGTATGTTAAAAATATCGAAATTTTAAAACAAAACCATAAAGTGGCAATAAGCGAAATTCTCTCAAAATGATGTAAGTTAGAATAAAGTTAAAAATCGCTTGAAAGGTGACGTTCAATTGTTTTATCAATTAGGATTTATCGTTTTTATTATAAAACAAAAGAAAAACCATCCCGCAATAGCAAAAAAAAATTGCGATGATTTTTTGTTGTTCCGCTAATTTTGCAAATTCAAATTCCTTTATATTTTACATCAAGAATACTTTGAGTTTATTTTTGAAAATTTTCAATCTGTCGATGTTTTTTATGCAATTTGGTACACTGTTATAAATTTTTATAACTATACCAAATATACTCGTTATGAATTAATCTGTTATACATCTTATAACACTCAACATCTTTTTATGTCGTGCACTTCTTAATGTTTCATAATAACTAATATAGTCGGTGTGTGTATTATAAATAAAGTCCCCCGCTGCGTTTGTATGCGATAAACTCAAAAATTACTGAACGGTAATTTTCATATTTCACGGCTGTTTTCACCGCAATAGAAAGAGTGAGAAACGAGTACGGATTTGTGTATAATTTGTCACAGGCGAAGCCGGGGCGGTTCGCTAGTTAAGAATAAAGATATTATAGAAGCACGTAAAAACACACATAATACAAATAACACATAATATTAATAATGTATAGAGGTGGAGACCCAGACGGCATGTTACTTGACAAGGTTCTGGCGTAGTTGGTAAGTTCACGCATAATGCGCGAACTTACCAACCACCATATAGAGCAGATAGTAGAGCGAACGGAACGTGGACGCGACACGATTGGTCAGTCGATCCTTGTGTCAACTGAGCAACCAACGCGCGCGCTCAGAACGATGCTAAACGTTCCCCGCGTCCCGCTTGGTAACCAAAAAGACCTAAAAACGACTTGTGCGCATCAAACAACTCTTGCCAAGTTCCGTGCCGACAACTATATGCGGAAAAGGGATGATCCTTCGGCCATACAAATGTTGTGTCTGGTCCGGGTAAAAGTCCGATTTTTGGTGTCGGGCTTTTGTATATTTACGTTCTAATCGCTCGGAGGATTTGTATGGCTCCATATCTTTTTATATAGTTAAAATGTGACGGTATACATAGATACCGCAACAACTGAATCTATAGTGTATGCATGTGTAACACAATGCCTTGGGGAAAAGTGCCTTAGTTTTGTGTCTTAATAAAGGAGCTTGTGGCCTAGAAATCATATATATGTATTTATACCTTAAATAGTATTTATGGTCGTTAAACTATATGGAATGTTAATTGTAATTGGATTATCACCGATACGAATTATAGATATACAGCTACATTTTAGAATCCCTCGATGAATTTCCATTCTTCAACATCATCAGCCTTTTTTAATGTTCCCTCTGCTGGGACACAGGCCTCCTCTCTGTGGAGGGAATGGGCTGTAATCCACCACGCGGGCCCAGTGCAGGTTGGCCTTTACGCAGATGGCAAATAAATTTTGATCAGTATTCTTCTGATAATGCAATCTAACATGTTTTTTTTATTGCTGTTACTCCGTGTCCGTCTGTTGTATTTGATTCTGTTTTCTATGCGTCATTCTATACTATGGTTGTAGCTAGGAGTTGTTATTTAAGTAAAATACCATTAGATTTATACTAGTTATAGTGTAAACTTTAACCGAGATAAAATGGCCTCTATTCCAATACCAATTAGTTGAAAACAATTGAAACTATCAATTAAATTGCAAAACTGATACCAATCTAAGTTATATTAAAAATGATTGTAAACCATTTTCAATAAGAGACAAATATGTTAAAAGAAAAAAATGCAAAAATGTTGCAATAGAAAATGTGTTAGAAAAGTGCCTTAAAATACGTATTAATTACAAGACATTAATGTTTAAAAAACTCACAACAATGTAATAAGCACACAAAACCAATAACAAAATGCTTATAAGTCCAGAATGTAATGTAGTTTGTTGACGTAGTCTTAAGCGTATGTTTAATAAAGAAATAAAGAAAATAAAACCGTTTGTTTACGTTTGCCTCTGTTTTATTAAACACACAACCTTTCTTTGTAACGCAAGACAAGGTAGGCAATGAGAGATCAAATGAAATCTTATTCTTTTCTTGTCTGAATGAGGTGGGTGTATTTTATTTACTTTGTGGACCACAGGATTAATAGAAAAAAAGGATATATAGTCTGGGCAGTCACTACGAGATGAAAATGAATTTAGTGACACATTGATTTTGAAGCGGTAAAAATCCTCATTCAATCACTTACGGCAGTTACGTATTAAATCAGATCTGTGTCCGTTCATTTTCGGCTCCGAAGTAGCCGTAGTACTTTTTGTAAGGAAGCTTAAGCACTACATCCAAACACTACCTGTTATAATCTGTCATTATTCAGAACATTTTGACCTCGGAACTCAAATCACTGACACGGACGTGTAGTGTGTAACCGCCCTTTAACTGAGAATCAGCTCTTTTTGAACGTCAACATTTACAGAAAGAGCTCCTAAATATCACTTCCTAGTGTTTAAGCTGGAAATAAGTGTCGCAATGAATTCCCCTAGATCCGTTTGCTGTTAGTCACCGATAGTCAGTTAAGCTTTAGACCTTTTCTGGCTTGCAGCTTCAGGCAAAAGTTCCCACACCATTGTCTGCTTACTACAGAATTATAACGGTTAGCGTACATAGAGCAGCAAAATATATTTTTCTAATGATTGATAATATTCGTTTCAAAGTAACTAATTATGATCCCTTCTAATATTATTCGACACCTGGTAGTAAACACTAAACGTCCAGTAATTTCAGCGTTATAAATTGACAAACAAGAAAGGGACCGCTGGAAGTTCAATCATGAAAACATTTGGAGCTTCATCTTTGGAGCACAAATTCTAAATCTAAATAATTTGGGAAGCACAAAATGAGTACTAAATAATTAGGTGGTCTGCAAAGCCGCACTCAACAGCACTCTGCTTACGTACATAACTAGACCCCATCCAACGAGTACAAATTCGATGGGTCTCCGATTCCTTTGATTACAGGCTATGTTCATCATAAAAAAAATAAAAGCCTATAATTTTTTTATTCCGAGTCTATTTGAAGGAAACTTTATCAAATCAATCGGCTCGCCACGCCACACGAACGCTTAATGTTATTCACTTAACCAACAATTTGTGGGAGAAGGCCTCAGTCGAGTGGAGGAAAGGATTTAGAACATAAGAAATCTTACTTATGAACTGAGACACTTTATTACGTACGAAGTGTAAAGTTGTAAAATAATGCTAATTTCTGATAGTGTTATTTGGCGGAAACAGATCCTAATTTACCTACTAACAAGATTTTGCCTAAGAGGCCAGCCCTAGTGAAATTGATACAAAAATAACTAGGTATGGCACGACGCATTCTGCATTTTCCTGAATAGTCTTAAGGTTCCCCTAGCCGACGGCACGAATTATTTTGTGCGCGAGGTTAAAATGCATGCTATCTCATCCGACAACACGTGCGAAAGAGATAGATGCTGTGAAGAGCACTAAGAAGCTAGTTCGCATACGAATTAGCACTTTCGCAAATTTGTATCGAAATGGATGATGATTTAGGACGAAAACGAGCGCGCAAAATTTTATAAACAGACCTTTGGGAGTCTAGATATCATGCTAAAACGACTAAATGTATATTTTCAAAATAAAATTATTTGCATTATTGAATTACTAATCTATTCCTGTATGGAGGCGGATTTGCAATTTTCCTTCTTCTTATGATAAATAAATATTTCCACCCAAAGATGAGCCAAAATTAGTGTTGAAATATGGAACTTTCGACGCTCATAACTTTCAAATACTTTTTTTTTACTTTTTCGTTTCCATACAGGGCTAGATAATGCTGAGACAAATTGATATCATTTTTTATTTTGAACGTACATCGTCAAACAGTAGAATAATCACCAGACTACATTTGTATGAAATAATGATGAAATAGTGTAACCTTAAGCTTTACCAAAAAACAGGGAGTGGATAGGTTCTTCATTTCACAAAGTCACCTTTAACGATAAGCTAGGTACAACAAAAGTACATAGAATATAATTTTTGTACTCTTTAATTCAAAATAATGTTCTTAGAATTTATACGTAAGAAGACAAGATCCTAAACCTAGATCTTTAGCTATTTGATTTACTATTCCTGAACAAAGTAGGTATAATCCGAGAGATAAAATGAAAGTCTCTTTGAAGTCATTATCTTAATAAAGTTCAACGTCTCTTTAATGAAAGAGTTCTCAGGTGAAAACCGCTGTTTGTTTATATGCTGATTGGGCCACTGCCCTCTTAACAAACATCTCTCGCCAAAGGCAGCCCACACTGCAGAGGATGCTTTAGCGCCGAGGAATCACCATGACATCCTGGAATGCGAGGCTCTGATATTGAACTGTACGTTTATTCTTCGAAGCCTGTGAAGCCCCTAGGAAGCTTCTGCCCTTATGGGCAGAGCGAGGATAGCTATGTTAGTTAGCCAGGAAACCCACGCACAACGGACCGAATAAATAATAAATATTATTTATTTAGCCATAAAATTGTACAATTTGAACAACATAATTATTTTATAGCTATTAAGAATATGCACAAGAATGAAAGATGAGCAATTGAGCTAGGCCGAGCCTGTATTTCAGGACGCAGTTTACTTTACACAAATTTTGAACAACAATAGTTTCGAATGAAACTAAATGAATGGGAAAAAAATGAATGAAATGAATGAATGGGAGTCAGTGATATTCTAGTAAACAGATATGTTTTGAGCGCGCGCATTGTGAAGACTCGAATACGTCCTAATTGGGACGTATAGTCTTTGTGTCGCATGGCGAAGAGTGATAAGCTTAATATCTATTATTTATTCTGTGCTAATATTCTGATATTTGGAGGTTATAAAAAGAAAGAGATGGTAAATACACTGGTGGCCAGTATAATGTTTGTTTACATTCAGACGCAAGTGACAAACACTAGCTGTCTCTTTTTTCTTGTTGGTTTTATCAAGCCATCCCTTTCGACTTGTAGTGAAATGTCAGATGAATGAAAAGTGTGTATGTGTGCTGCCGTAGCTGCGCGGAACACTTTTTTCGGTTGTTTTGTGAGTGTATAACGTATCTGTTTACTAGAATATCATTGATGGGAGTCTAATGCCGATAATGGAGTCCCTTCTTTACTTATAAAAGCTGATCCAGTACCGTATTTGTTGCTTTACCTTTAAAAGTTCTTACCTAACACGTAACTTTAAACAAGTTATGTAATGTAAGTCGTTACATAGATACACGAAAACATGTTTATGTAAAATTCAGATATTGTTCCCGATAAGTTGCTCTGCCTGCACACCGTTGAAATCTCTGCATTGTACTGCTAATTAGGATGGTAAGTTTGTAAGTACAGCCGGCGAATATAAAGGCAAAAACATGGATAAAATAATAAACAGGAAAGTCAAAAATATTTACTACGCTCTCAAATTCGCAAAATACAGATACATAGAAATAAATGTAGTGTACCAGGCGGGCGTGATCGCTTGAGGTAGTAGGTATCTGGAGTTTGTAAGGCTCCTGCTCAAAGCGCGCTGACGCCCTGTACCTATAGACTGACGATTGTTCAAGATTTCTTAATCATTATTAGTTTATCCTCGCACTGGAACGCCTTGCAGCAATTGCACCAATGGAGCACAATCTTATAAACTCACTATAAGTCTAGGTTTCCTGACGATATTTTCCTTCACCGTTGTCAGCAATGTCCAAGATAAACTTAGAAAGTACATATGAATTTGAAAAAGTCACATTGGTACTTGCCCGGATTCGAACCCACGACCTCAAGCGCGAGAGGCGAGGTCTTAGCCACTGGGCCATCACGACGATAAAGGGCTTACTTATATTCGCTTTAGTGCCGTAAAACGGTAACTTTCTAAAGCATACTCTTTAGTAACGGCTAGGTTAAAAGTTTTGAAAAAATATATATTGATTATTGTTTCATGTACATTTTTTTTTTGCTATTTGTGTACGTGTATGAATAAATTATTGTAAATATTAAACTCTAATTTGACGCAAAGGTACAGGTACCTTTTATTCTGAGAAAGAAGAGAGTGAAACTTACCATATCGCAATTCGGGTTATGATAGGAAATATACATCGTGTCGGGTTAGGAAGAGGGTTACGTTCGGAACAAATATTACAATAATTTTCAAGTTCCTAACCTAACCTGCGGCCGGGTTAGGATATCGGGTCAGGTTCGGAATAATCCGTCAGTTTAGGAAGAGGGTTACGTTCGGAACAAATATTACAATTATTTTCAAGTTCCTAACCTAACCTGCGGCCGGGTTAGGATATCGGGTCAGGTTCGGAATAATCCGTCGGTTTAGGAAGAGGGTTACGTTCGGAACAAATATTACAATTATTTTCAAGTTCCTAACCTAACCTGCGGCCGGGTTAGGATATCGGGTCAGGTTCGGAATAATCCGTCGGTTTAGGAAGAGGGTTACGTTCGGAACAAATATTGTAATTATTTTCAAGTTTCTCACCTAACCCGCGATCGGGTTAGGATTTCGGGTCAAGTTCGGAACAATCCAAAATATCGGCCAATTTTTTGTTCTCCTGTGCGGATCACATATATCACATATATATTTTTTCTTTCTTTCTTATCTTTCTTTAAATAGGGGGCGAGCATATTGCCATAAACCGGGTGCTATTCCACACTCCTGGCTGAAAAAATCTTCATAAATAATCAAAGCTCAATAATTTGATTTTCATTTCACGCTTACAAAAGCGCCACACCCCACGCCTCAGGGTGTAACCATTCGACGGCGTTGTTCCAAGAGGAAATTCTTCCTTTTACATGACACACCGCTACGCCGAAGATGTAAGACTCGAAATAATTTGACTGCAATCGTATTTTATCCTCAAATAAGATTTTTTCTTGAGAAAATAGTTATACTGGCTAACAGTGGGTAACTGAATAAGAAGTAACTTTTTGTTTTTTTTTATCGGTTGGAAACCTTCAAAAGGCGCCTGGATTTTGGGGAAAAGACTGAAGAGGAATGTGGAATTTTTACCTCACTAAAATCACTCCGGTGATCCACCCCAGAATTCCACAACCTCTGTGCAACGCCTGTTAGGGCACATCACTGTGCACAGGACCACTGTGCCACCGTCTTACCTGGAGTGCATGCTGGGTGGACAGTCTCCAAGCTGTCCGCCTGACCCCGAAGTCCCACCTGCTTATGATGCAGACGGAGTTCCGGCGTTTTAGGCGTCGAGGCGGATGCCTCCACGACTCCTTCTACTCCTTACTAGGCCGCCAGGTGGAGTCGATTCCTCCTGGCGGCCTCATTCTGGACTATCACGGTCTTACAGAACGAGGCCATTACCCTCCAGTTTTCTATCTCTGCCATTATAGCCCTCAATATTGCTGGCAGAGACAGGTCTCACCCGATCCTGGCGACCAGGAACTGTCACTCAGAGGCCCATGCAGGGCGCCTCTCGCCCAATCCTATTTCAGGTACTCACGCAAGCATCCGTGTCCGGTAAGTACCTGAGTGAACCTGTAGGAGATGCTCTCTCCTCTTTTCAGCCAGGCTTCGAAGTGCGGCTTGTATAAGAAGTACCTAGCAAATTTTCTTCGAAAACTACTCTTATTTTGGTTAGTGAGTCACGAAATGAGTAAATAATTATATTTTCATATAGCGGAGCGCCAAAGAAAAGTATGGCACTGCTCACATGTAGCAACTTAGTTGATTAAACTGTCAGCTTTTTAAAAGGTTACTTGACGGGAGCTCGTTGCAGTAACTTCTACACTTACGCTATTTCATGAAATTTTATGAAAAATGTCATAAACAGGTACAGGTTGCGTTGTGGGTTGCTAGTTGCCGCAGATGTTGCCCGAGTGCTTAATTACCTGGTACCGACCTACTACATAGTTACTTATGTATTTGAAATATCAATAAGAAATGCTCTCGAGAATAAGAGCTATCCGCATTAACTTTGCTGTATTCTTTATTGGCAAAATCAAAAGATAATTCAATAAAATGAAGTGATTATTTATTTATTCTCGTAATAATAATTTCGTACAAAAATGGTTAACAATTTTCATTTGTCTCCATTTCTCCAAAACTTCATTTTCACTCATTACGTCTGATTGTCCGTTAGAGAAAAACCATTAAGTAATAATATAATGAAAAATCTAAAAGAGAAGTAAAGGGTAATAATTTGATTAATTTTCAAAGAAATTTTCATTTTTTTGAATAAAAAAATCAATTTATCATTGTATTTCCTTGTAATAGGACGAATCATTTGCAATTGAGATTGACTTTAGTACCTACCATATCATAAAACTTAAAACTAGACTATACAAAATTGGATTCAGTTCAAATGTTAGGACGATTCATGATTTTGAATCTTTTATTTTTATGGTTTCTATTATGGAAGACCGGAAGTGATTTTAAAATAGGTCAATATGGGGCGATAAACTAAAAATCTTAAACCCAAATATGTTCGTTCTTTCAGTGACTTATGAGAAAAAAGTAGAGGTACAAACAACGAAAAGAGTTATTCATATCAGATCTTTATTCAAAACATAAATTCATACAAAATAAGCAATAATAATAAAATATTTGAAATTAAATTCAACTAAAGAACAATAAAAAAAAGTAAAGAAATAATAAAGAAGCTTAACATTTATTTTTAAATGAAATTAAAAAATGTTTTGTTGAATGTGAAGAAAAAGGTTGCTTAGCTATCCTATCAGTATTGCCAAAGATATTATATTTAAAAAGATAAGACAAAAGGAAAGAAAGCGTACAATAGCACACCAAATCAATAAAGAGTCGTATAACGTTGGCGACTACCGCGGTCTATCAGACATTCATATTAGTCATGAATTTGACGCTCTGAAACTACCCACGAGCTCGCTAGGAATACATACTTACGAAAAACTATTGATTGTGGTGGGCTTGTGCAAAAGATGGAGGAAAAAGATATCGTATCTTTAAAAAAAAAGTTAAATAATAATATTATTTTTTATTTATTTTATTTTATTATTACTTCTGTTACTTTTGTAAACTTAGTTCAAAGAAATAAGAAACGAAATAACGAAGTCAAAGTTACAGATTAGTGAAAAATAATTGAAATTAAAAAAAATACAAGGATAAAGTTAATTTTGAAACAATTTGTTTTTATTATTTTGTTTTTTTTTTTTGTAATGGGTGGCACACGTTATTTTAATTCATTCAACTGCCAACTAACCCGATACAGAATATAGCCTTCTAAATACATTTAAACTTATTCATAAAATCATGAATCGACAAATAAATTATTCAATACAAGAAATTAATCTTGAAAACATCAAAGAAAGTCTCGCTATATAATTTTTTAACGAAATTAATACAAAAATAAAACACAAAAATATTTCAACACATATTACAATAAACCCACTACGGACATACTGCCATCCGTTTTAAATATCCGTATGCCTATGTATATTGGCTTATTAGCTGGTCTATGAGGCTTTGGCGAAGGAGATGGAATTAGCTGCTCTGTGCTAGACGTAGCTTCTTTGAACCTAAGTAAGTCTCAGTATAATTTGTTGTATTGAATGACCTAACACAGTTCAATCAAGGAGTAACCCAAACAGTATCTAAAGCCAGCCAGTCTTCTGTTGTCTCTTGATGGTCTTGATCTCGTCCAACTTCTTGGCAGCTCTTAGTGGTTCTGGCGATGCAGGTGGTATTAACTGCTCCGTGCTTGAGGTCGAAGTTAATCGCTTTGGTGGAGATGCGGGCTGTTATAAGAAAGACATTATTTAGTTTACATAGGATAGATGTAGATTTATGAAAATTTTAAGCACAAGGAACAACATTGTACAAAAGCGGATTTAATGTCTTAGACATTTTCTATTAATCGACGTTAGAGTGGTGCTTAAGAAACAATGGATAGATTGTGCCAAAGAGGACAAAAATAATGATACACAGAATGCTTTTTGCTGTGCGGAAAACTTAAAAAAAATACTTTATGGAGACATCAACCAATACATAAAAAAAAGAAGTAGAAAAATCGTTTTATTGAACATCGAAAATATTTAAATAAAAATAGCCAGGGTGTTAACGGCTAACCAACAGAATACATTTCCAGCATTTTTGTCTGTTTGTCAGTTTAGTTGTGCACGCATCACGTAAAATGTATGAAACCAACGTAGATAATTTTTATACAAAAAAATGTGTGTAACATGAAATATTACTTAGTTTTGTTGCATTGCAATCGGTTCACTCTATCGAAAGTAAGATGAATTTATAGTGTACCAGAAGTAAAATATTACAACACACGCAATTCTACTCGGATAGTCGAAATCCATATTCGATAGATGGCGTTGTGCATTTGACGTCACTTTCAGAATGGCTGTGTTAAGATTCCCCGCGAAAGAATGACCCTAGAAAAATAATTGGTATGTAGGTAGGTTAGGTTAGAAAGTAAGTAAGTAGTAGGGTAGGCAGTTGACAGGAGTGAAGCCGCGGTCAAAGCTAGTATTTTTGTTAATAAGTCCACCCATAGATTTAAATAGTAAAGAACGGTTGCATATACGTTCACCTCACAAAAAATACGGTTTACATAATGTTTCGCGTTCAAGACAGTTCAATCTGATCTAGTCTAGTATGACCAATGTATGACCAAATTATGGCGTCTGGAAAACGTGCGAACCAACCAACAATCAATAAAATTATTTTATTTCGTAAATATTTAGCTTAATTGTAGATTATTAGTTTACAGTGGCATTTGTGTTGTTTTACGAGTTAGACGCGGATGAAGTCGCGGGCAATAGCTAGTTGTACTGTACAACTATTTTCTTGATGTCCCTCAGCAATCATTCTATTTCCGAATACAAACGAATGCTAATTTCCATGTCTATAAATTATTCGATTTAACGTATACAACAATTTGAAATCAGAACTAAGTACTTTGTTGTTTTGTTTTGATTTCCGTGTGAATTATAAAGAGCTGTAAAAATTTTCTAGTTTCCTTTAGCAGCTTTCCTTCCATTTTTGTATTTCATTTGTGTAATACATTAAGTTAAAAGAGTATTAACAACTCTATATATTTCTAAGTTGATAGAGAGCGTACGTGTCTGCACCAAGTGCAAAGGGCAACTGATAGAAATCCGACGACTGATGAAAGACGAAGTTTGCCGAGGGACATTAAGAAAATAGTTGTACCGTAGATAGGTATCGTATCTAACAAAATGGCAAATACTCAATTTAAGATTTTAGTATAATTTACAAGAATTTGAAACTTGTGTTTGCTGCGTAGGCGATGTGCCCGACGGCATACTAAAATATTGCTCAAAATGTAAACGGGAAGTAGGTAGGTACATTAAAGAAAATAAAACTCCGAATAAGCGGAAATAACGTATTCGAATATGACTACCTTAATTTTGAGGAGCTCTTGGCTAAATAATAACAGCCGCACGGGTCGATCTTCAAGATAAAGCAACGCTTGACGAGGTCGGTCCGTGGATGGGTGACCATTTATTTATTTATTTATTTAATACTTCATGCACACAAGTACAGAGGCGGACTTAATGCCTTAGGCATTTTCTACCAGTCGACCTTTGGGTGATGGAGAGATAAACAGTGGTAGGTGCAATAATGAAAGTGTGGATTATTTCAATATACATATTAACTATAAATACAATATAATCATACCATACATATTCAAAATAATATATTAAATACATAAATATACTTAAACATTAGTAGTAATAGATAAATAATTGAAAAACATTAGCGCTGTTACGATACTACTGCCAACTTTTTACGAATATGTTCGCGAACTTTAACTTTGATGGTTAACCGGTTGGTTGCCATCCTGATTTCCTGGGGGAGCGCATTCCATAGAGAAATAGATTGAACGAAGAAAGAACGGTGAATGAAGTCAGTGCGGTGAGTGGGACATTGAAGAAGGCGGTTATGTGGTTGGCGCAAATGTATTGAAAGTAAGGGGCCAGATAACTAGGGAAATTGGAAGAGTCGAGAAATGAGAACAAGGTAGTTAGTGCCCTTTGCTCTCTGCGCTGGCGTATGGGCAACCACTTTAGAAGTGATCGATGCGCAGAGACATGATCATATTTACGCAAATTGAAAACAAATCGAATGCAGTAATTTAGAAGACGATCAAGTTTGTTGAGAAGATCAGCATTCAGGTCGTAGTAGCATCACCATAATCGATGATAGGAAAAATTAAGGTCTGCACAAGCATTGCCTTAGTGTTGATTGGTAATTTGAGTGCGCCAATTATGAGTATTATCGATGTTCAAGCCCAGGTCCTTTACATCAGTGCTGAAAGGAATAATCTTACTGTCAAATAAAACAGGTGGCAAAGTTGCATCATCCACTTTAGCAATGTTTCGATGACTCCCAATGATGATCGCCTGACATTTATTGGGGTTTACTGCAACACCAAATCTATCGGACCAGGTTTTTATAGCCGATAAATCCCTGTTTAATTCGCTGATAACGTCAGGTATTTCGTCGAGATTCCCTTGATGGTTGGACCATTTCAACATACCGAGTTTCCTCCGTGCCTCGGAAAGCACGTTAAGCCGTTGGTCCCGGCTGTCATTTGAAGATCTTTGACAGTCGTTACGGGTAGTCAGAAGCCTGTTATCTGACACCAGTCTTGCCAAGGGGTATCGTGTTACCCAGTTACTGGGTTGTGGAGGTCAGATATGCAGTTTAAATATGTTACGATTATTATACATAAAACATTTATTTAGACCAATTATTAAAATTAAATTGAAGAATCATGTCTCATCGATTCGATGAGTCACTTATGATTGAGCCTTACCTACAACACTATGCATCATGATTGCAACATTTAAAAAAAATAAGGTCATTGGCAGCTGTCAGTTTCGTCAAATTAATAATCACATATTAGTTAGATTTATGTCTGTGATCAAATTAAGTTCCTCCCTACTGAACACTATGGATACAACAACCTTACAATGTCTGAGAACAAAACTACAAAATGATTATTGAAAAATATTAATATTTTTTTGTCAAAGGTAACTTCAGTGTTGTCATTACAAAAATGGGTATTGCTATTTACACATAATTAAGACCCCTGTCCTTCAAACTGGGCGAATCCTGTATTTTAAAGAAAGTTTTTCTTACAATACTCGTAAAAAAACTATTCTAAATCGAATTTAATTCATATATCTCTGTAAAAGTAACTTTTTCGAAGATGGTATTTCTTTAAGTTATTCCTGCGCCGAATCTTTTTATGACGTAGATGTGAACGATGGTATTTTCTTAATAAACCCGTGCGAACAAATATGTACCAGTGTTTACTATTTTTAAATTATACGGACGATCGTCGATCGACGATCGAATAATACAGAAATAATATTGAAGAACAATCAAATCTTTAGAATTCCTATGATAAGCATAGAAGCGAAACTGGACTTATTTTTGGCACCCAAAACAAAAGCCAAATTTTTCATAATTTCTGATAATTTGTGCCTGAAAGTACTTAAGTTTCTAACAGCCAATGACTATTATGGGCCATATTTAATGAAAGAAAAACCTTATATCCATATGATCGTGTGCATTGTTTAACAGATTCATTTTTTTATATGTATGAAGAATTGGAATTTAAAACGTTAGGGAGTTTTATGAAATACGGTTGTTTATTGTAAATCAAGCAACTGTTGTCGTCGTGGATTTTCATTACTCCTCTGGAACATATTCTACTTTCGAGTAAATTAAAAGCTCGTGCTGTGAATTTTCATTAGAACAGCAATAAATAATAACGAAACTTGAAGAAGACTCCCGATACATGCACACAGCTGCGTCTACGTGTAATTACTTAGTGTCGCGGTATGTTGCATCGGACATGATATTTCATCATCATAATCAAGATTTCAGCCGAAAGACGACCACTGCTGGACAATGGCCATATCTATAAAGAGAAGCTCCTTAGTACCGCGGGACCCGTTCTTACATCCATTCTGAGAGGCCGACATGATGGAGTTATTGTCGATGTGTTTATTAATTTTAACCCTTAAATAAGAACTTCATAGAACGTCGATAAACATGTAATAGGTCTATAAGTCCTGTAAATAAGCAGGTGGATAATTCCTGTTGTAAGAAACCTGGGTAGCGAACCAGACTCTAAGGCTGCCTGGTACTGGGATACCAAACAGGCGTGCGACCATTGTAGCCATTTGATCCAAAAGTTGTGCAGCCCGTCCGGCCCTCGAAATTTCCATGTAGCGACGCCTGGGGGAGGCCTATGTCCAGCAGTGATATTTCATGTTCTCTTCGAAATATTGAGTAGTTATTATAGTCGCAGCAGGCACAAATTTTGCCATTAACCTTTCTTTTTTTTTAAATCGTTGCCCCGCACTAGAAATTGCTTCCTGTATCGTGGGTGCGTTTACAAATATATAAACTCACATACATAACACCCAGAGCCGGAACAACTATCTGTAGGACATACAAATATTTGTTCCGTGCGGGAATCGAACCCGCGACACGCAGCGCAGCAGACAATCGCTCAACCACTGCGCCAACCGTTCCTTCCTTCGTACTTTTTAAATACGTATCTAGTAGTTTTTCCACCCATAAAATTAATATTTATCTACACTCACTACGTAATGTCCCAAATACGAATTCAAAATATATTGTATTGCACATACTTTTTTTTCGTGGATAGGTTAAATTAAAAAAAACCATTAAGTGCAAAATTTTCCTTCGATTTTCAAACAACTGCATCATAAAATCACTTTTAATTTTTTATAGCACTCTTTTACTTTTTAAATTTATTGGTGCGTATGGCTCCTCATTGACATAATGTAGAAAAATGATGTCATTGTCTATGGATGCGCGCGCTGCTTAGTCATTTGCAATGAGAAATTTCCCACCATACCACATATGTTTCCGTTTCTACTTTTGTTTTAATTCAATTGTATGAATTACGATAAAATAGTATATGCAGCGGCATATAATTAGGTATTAAAACAGTTGTGTGATACTATTAAACCCACACTCGTGTTTTAATAACCCCTATTATACGACCGTTGCATAAATTAGTATTATATTTCACACTATGCATTTACACGGAAAAAGAAGTTAAAGGAAAATCAGTGAAAGGTAAGGCGAGACAAAACACTCGTAACGTCGATCCAATACAAGTAAAATTAAAAATCCCCCGACAATATTTTTCCTTGCTACATAATTTATCTAGTTGTAGACACGCTTCAATCGACAATCTATTGAAGACGTAATTATGACACGATATCTTACGAAAACACCCCGATTCAAACAGTAAAACGCCCATAACTTTTGAACGGCTGATCAGATTTTCATCAAATGTAGCTAAGAACACTCTCCATAGAGTCACCTTTCAAACAAAAAATACCCCCTCGATGGGGTAGGTCAATATTTTTTTCAATCACTCCTTTTGTCTATATAGCCCTCCCTTAACCCCTCATATGGAACGCAGATCTACGCGAGAAACAACGGCTTTTTAACTGTTTCAGTTAATTATGGCATACAAGGGGTTTAAAACCTTTTATAAGATTTTTTGATCATTTGTTTGGCTTTGGGTCAACATGATGCCTTATACTGTGAAAATTTGGAGTCTTTAGCTCCAACGGTTAGGCTGCAAAACCTGTGCAGACGACGGACAGACAGACAGATGGGCAGACAGACGGATAGACATACGGAAAGACAGACGTACAGACCGATGGGCAGACAGACGGACAACAGACGGATAGGCAGACGGACATACAGACGGAGAGGTAGACGGACATACAGACGGACAGACAGACACTTGAGTGACAACAATAGGGCTCCGTTTGGACCCTACAGGTACGGAACCCTAAAAAATACGAAATCAAAATCGGTTCATCCGTTTAGTAGCTATGATGCCACAGACAGATACACAAACACATAGGTACATACGTCAAACTTATATCACCCATCTTTTTCCGTCGGGGGTTATAAATAGAAATTGAAAATCGCGACAATGATCGAGAGGCTCTTGACAAATTGATATTCTACTAGCGATAGTGATTATCAAAAGGCAAAAATATTAGATTAATTAATGAAAGAGCTTGAAAGTGTACTGCATCGACTAAAACGGTAATTTGTAGAACATCTTTCGCTGTAGGAAACAATAGAACAGAACCAGTATTCTAACTTATTTTTAAATCAGCATTTATGCTTTATGATAAACTTACTGTCCTCCGCGGCTTCGCTCCCGTCAACTGGCTACCTAGCTACCCTCCTACGCCTACCTACCTACCCTCCGACGCCTACCTACCTACCCTACATACATGATTGATACACCGCTCCTATGGTCATAGCGTGATGTTATATAGCATTTAGCCTTCCTCGATAAATGGGCAAACCAACACAAAAATACTTTTAAATTTTTCAAAGTTCCAGAGATTAGCGCTTTCAAACAATCAAACTCTTCAGCTTTATTATCAGTAGTATAGATATAGATGTAGCAGATTTTTCGAAAATATAGGATTAATTTATCGTCAATCATGAAGAGGAACATATGGGTATGTCTTCTTCGAGTCCACTCATTTTGTCAAGCTGAATCAAGTTTTATGAAAACCTAGATAACATTAACCAAACGATATTAATACTCACAGTCACAGCATCAGAAGTAGAAGGCTGTGGCGACGCGACCCTCGGTGGTGGTGGAGCCACCTTAGGGGGTGACGGAGGCTTGGCAGCTTCGGGGGGTGGCGGTGGCTTGGCAGATTCGGGAGGTGACGGCGGCTTGGCAGCTTCGGGAGGTGACGGAGCGTGCCCTGGAGGAGTGCTGGGTGTCACCTCCATTGTTGGTGCTGGTGGGGCCTATGGAAACAGAGGTTATGGATAAGGTGCAAAAAAAGATGTTGACATCTTGAAGATAACGTAAATTATAACGTTCTTTTTGTGGTTGATTTACCAGTCGTGTGTAAATCAACCATCAGAGCTTCAAAATGAAAATGGAAACTGTTAAAGTTGATTACTTCCATCTAGGACAAACAGTTATTTACGCAAAAAGTCAGAAAACTGCTAGCCTATAATGGTATATTATGTTCTATTTTATTTCTTACCTTAGCCTTCACAGGCGGTGGTGGTGGAGGAATAGCTCCATCTGCGGGTTTAATCTCTGGAGCCACTGGTCTTGCTACAGCTATAACTTCAGCTGGCTTAGCGTCAGAATCTTCAGGTTTGCCGGATGCCTGTTTCATAACAAAAACAATGGTAAGAAATTTCATATCAATGAGGGTATCAAACACATGGAGACAAAACAAAGGAAAATATTTCATTGAATTGCAATCGTGTAATGGAGGTTAAAAATTATTATTATATTGTTCATTTATCTAATATATCTAATATTTGGATGCATCATACTTTAGATAGGAGCCAAAAAAAAAAAAAAAAACCAAACATCATTATAGACGAATTGAAGGTGCAATTTAACAAGGTTGTTTACGAGGCACAGTTCAAATTGCATATTGTTTCCAGCGTAAATGCCTGAGCGTCGATATCAGTCATGTTCCTGAAATTAGAAGATTGTCTCTTACCGGTTCTTCTCGTGACGGTGAGGGTGACCCGGGCGGCTTTCTCTTGATTACCTTTGGTGGAGATGATTCTCCTGGTACACGCTTAGCCTTCAAGGGGCTTGGATCTGTGTAAAACCATATTTTTTGTAGTCTTAGTTGTACAGTTAGTAACACACTTCGTTTCATGATTTGTGGATTGAACGAATAAAAAGGTCAGAAGCTATTACAACAAATTCCAATTTCATTCTATGTAATATATTTTATTTTTAATTTAACGATAAATTATGTTATTTATTTACTTTGAATGATTGCATCAATTTTTACTTTAAATGATCAGATAATTTCTATGAATAATAAGTACACCAAAATTAAAGGCAAAATAATCGAGCCGTGATTATTGCTTACGAATTATCTGTAAAAAAAATGATGCAAATAAATGATTTTGATTTGATTGGTTTTACAATATAATTAATTTACTGCAGTTCAAAGTCAAAGTAACTTTGAACAGAATACAATTTCGACTGTGATGCCCACAAAGGAGATTATACCAAAACTACATCATAACATCACGCCTGTAAGTCCCCGAAGGGTTGGGCAGAGGTATATCCAGTACAGCCACCAGTTTTGTTTAAGTACCATGTAACCGGGCACAAGTCTACACTCCGGGCGGCTACAGAGAAATACCAGATGGAATAATCTAATACCCTGCTCGACACGGGAATCGAATCCAGGTACTACTAACTAAATTTAAAATGAGTGCGTTAATGTAATATCATTTACCTCCATCCTGATCATCATTATCATTATTTTCAATGTCACAGGCCTCCTTTTTGTGAGAGGGAATGGACCGCGCATCCACCACGCGGGCCGAATGTGGGTTGGTAGGTATATATCACATGAATTCGATTTTTTGTTTCTAGGACACGGTTTCCTCACGATGGTTTCCTTCACCTTTTTGAGAGCAGTGGTGGCGAAATAATTTACACAAAGTATAGTGCCTGCCTAGGTTTGAGCCCACGACCAACAACTTATAAGTCGCGGCCGATACCACTAAGCCATCACTGCACTCCCGATCATTGAACTACTAAAACAAAGCTTAACTGCGTTCATCACAACCCAATTTGTAGTGGCGACTATCTAGCTAGCAATATAGGCAATAACCATCAATCTTAAATAGACAAGCGACGCCAGAGACAATAACTAGTTACATAGTAATTAACAAACGATATAATATTATCAGTGTGATCGATTAGGCATTGTCATCAGCTAGAGTTGATTAATATGCCGAATTTTGAAGTGTTTGATGGTATCTTTATTAAAAAGTTATTTGTCTTTACAGTATAATTTAATTAAGTCTGAATCAGATAATGCTAAATTTCTGCTTACGTAGGGAAATTTTATTAAAGACTACACGATGGAAAGTATCTTAAAGAACACAAGAATATATAATAATTACTAACAATTTTTACTCAGAGGAAAGTTTTTTTATTTGTTAAAATATCGTAATTTTTTTTTTCGAAAGGTCGCTTAACGAATAATTCAGTACAATTTTGGGAATCGTACGAATAATAATTCGAAAAAAAATCATTTGTATTTTAGAATAGATTTAAGTTTTTAAACTGTCATGGTCACTAACATTAACATTAGAAACGGGATATTTACGGGTTTTTTTTTTAGTTTCGATTTATCCGAATATCCACTCAAAAATTTGAAGGAAAACATACGATCATGCACTGACACTTTAAAAAAACATTTTAACAAAAAAAACATACCGACTTCCAAAACAAAACACTACGAAGGGAAAAATAACTTTTTCTGTTGTATTGTTTACCGATTTTCGACACTGACTTAGGAAAAGAAAGTTATTTTTCGTTTTGTGATGTTTTGTTTTGGAAGTCAGTTTGTTTTTTTTTTTTTAAGTTTTTATTTATCTCTTTTTAGTTTTGTTCGGTACCTCCAATTATCATATACTAGCTTTTACCCGCGGCTTCGCTCGCAGTGAAGCCATTTTTTTTTTTAATTAAATGTATCCTATGTTACTTCTAATACCTCCAAGAATATATGTACAAAGTTTCATGATGATCAGTTCAGTAGTTTTTGCGTGAAAGCGTAACAAACAAACTTACAGTCACATTTATAATATTAGTATAGATAGTCAAAGAACATTTCATGACGATTCCAATAAGCCCAAACACGACTAGGATACTTTGTTTTATTTCGGAGTTCCAGTACCTACCTTCCGGCTTCATCATCAGAACAGTTCGATGGTATCATTTTCATCAGTAGGTACCATTTATTTATAAGTATTTGCTTTATCATAGTCGGTTAACTATTCGAGTTATCTTGTGCCTGTGACATACTTAGCATTAAAGAGTTCCAGTGGCCATCTATGGTCTTGTTCATCAATTACACTTCACCAAATGATACTTTCTGAGTGCAAATGATTGTATTGTTAATGAAAATACTAAAATCTCTATATGTATGCCTATAATATTTGAGACTTTCCCTCGATTTCTGCAAGATTACATCATCAGATCCTGACCTGATGGCCATGGGACCAAAGGGGAAATATACCCTTTCAAACAAAAGAATACTTTCCGAATCGGTTCAGGCGTCTTTAAGTAAAAGGGGCATAAACATTAAAAAAAAATTTGCGACGAATTGAGAACTTCCTCCTTTTTTTGAGGTCGGTTAAAAACCAAACAAATAATACAACAAAACAGTGGATCACCGTAGCGACGATTCATGAGATACGGCACAACATCGACCCACAAACACGCAATCATGCTTCAATTTTTTCACCTTGTACAAACTTAGGAATATTTTATATTCATGCTCAGGGGGATGACCATAAGGTGTTATAATAAGGTTATTTTGAGTGTGTTTAAGGTACAGACGTATAAGTCTTGTATATATATGTCCTTTACGCACACTCAAAATAACCTTACTCTAAGAGTTTATGGTCACCCCCCTGGTATTGATTAATTACCATAATAATTCGTTAATCTAATGACTCAGAAGGAATCTATTACTCATCCTGCAGAAAGAACCCCTAAGAGGCCTCTTAAGTCACCCACACTATAAGATGTCATGGCATATTGCCAAAACAAAAAACATCTTCGTTGAGAATGGAAAACATACTTAGTCGGGAATATGCGTTTCATTGCCCCATCTCGAACATCGTTAATCAAATGATAAAGAAACGATATGTACAAATGGTAAAGATGTAACGCTCTGTTTTTCTTTAGTTCCTAGGGATAGAAAAAAGGATAATTCTATTTAGGCCGTTACTGAGATTATCAAATAGTATTAGACCCGTTTTTTTTGCTTTATCAAATAAGTAAAAATCGACAATGATAAAGCGCATCAAAGTTCAGGAGTGGGGGCTTTTGACGTCACTTTGTCAGAATAAAGTGTAGCGCACCGTGATGTCACACGATATTTCAACACATTTTACCGTCATAATTTTTTGTTTACATGGTAAAAGAAAAATACGTGTCCGTATCGTGTGTGTGGTTATCTAACTGAAGAGCTAAATAGATATTTTTTGCCAACAGCCCTATTTTTCAATAGTCAGATAACTGAGGTAAATGAAAATTATGGCGTTTTGACATATTTTCTACACAAAAATTGTGCAGCCGTCATTTTTATTCCTCAGGTAAGTTATGTACTATACCTTTAAATATCTTATTTAGCTATTGAATAATATAATCGGCCGTTGTCAAAAAATAAAAGGCCCGACAGCTATAAAAATACTTAATAATAATTTATATTGATTGTTGTGAATGATACTCGTTGTTATAGTGTATAGGTAAAATATTAATTAATTAGGAATATGAATTTGATTTTTCAATTTCTTACTTAGAAAGTTATCGCGGCATGTAAAATGAGAAACGTCAACGGGCTTCTTAGATTGTGACGAGAGATATTTCCGTTATGAGTTTTACGTTTTGTTTGAAATTAAAGAAAGAAGCAAGGTGTGTGTTCTTAATTTTTTTACCCATATTACTTGGAGTTGGTATTCAATACGCCTTTTATTTGGGCCAATCACATAAAGATATCCAAGAAATCCTGGAACCATCCAATTATGTGCCTTTGTATGCACCCTTTTGTCAACGTGTGGTTCCAATAGTTATAAGACCGATATGATCTAACAAAGTTCTCATTGTATATATATACAATGGAAACCGATAGGTACCTATCGGATTTAAACGAATAAACTTCTATAGTTAAAGTTGCTACTACAGATTATCTGCGAAACTGAAATGTTGGACAGGCTCATGACTGAATAAGACCAAGATGAAATAATGCCTTGTGGCATTAAGTCCGCCTATGTACCACTATTGTACATGAAGTTTAAATAAGATACAGAGATAAATAAAATCAACTGAAGAAAGCCACAACGTCTGTAAGGTTTCACAACTGAATTTTTTACTCCTATATGTACAGTTAAGGGACAAAAGTGCAATCTGATTCTCCCAAAACTCAAATGGCTAGTTTTTATAGAAGAAGATTTTTTTTTTGTTATAGCCTCGCGCTTGACCACTATCTCACCTGATGGTAAGCGATGATGTGGTCGACGGTGAAGCACGCTTGCCTAGAAGAAACCTATTCACTCTTGACTTAAAGATCCCTAGATTGTAGCTATCGGGAAACACAGACGCCGGCAGGGAATTCCACTCCTTAGCTGTACGCATAATAAAAGTATTCTCAAAACGTTTAGTGCGTATGGGTGGGATGTCCACGATGGCGCATCGCCGTACGTCTGGTACTCCGATGATGAAACGGGCTGGGCGGAATTAGATCATGCAATTCCATCCAACTAAATTATCCACAACTGATTTTATATATGTTATAGAAATTAAAATATAGATTACACCTACTAACTGTGAAAAGTTGAAATGCACCTGCCTAAAAAAATTGCCACTGCTGTTTTGGTAGTGTGCCTGCACTTTTGACCCTTAACTGAACATAAACTCTTTAAAATGTTCGTGGTTTTTTATTTTCATTCATTTATAGGCTTGCGTTTGACTACTATGTCACCTGATAGTAAGCAGCAATGATGTGGCTGATGATAGAGTACTTACGCTTGACAAGAAGTAACCTATTCACTCTTGACTTAAAGACTCACTAAACGCTAAACACATACGACTCCAGCAGGGAATTCTCAAAACGGCTGAAAATAATCATAACGGCTGAAATTACCTGGTTGTGGTGAAGTGGTTCTTTCACCGGGTGGACTGGTAGTTGTTGGCACTGGACTGGCAACCCTTGACGCGCCAGGCACAGGTGAAGGATCCGAGGGTGGAGTCTGGATAAAGATGACGCCATTATAAAAACATGAGACTTGGTGATTATTTTGCGTTGTCGATTTATATTAACAGTAATGAACTGGAGATTTTCCTCCCGCAATTTCAGGGTTGGTCGTAAAATAAAACTTTGTTCATAATAATGAGTACAATGACCCCATAAGAAGATTAGGGTAAACTAAATCTAAGGTGGATGGCTTAGTTTTATTGCTACGGCGTGGACCTTCGTAGCGGCGTAGCTAGGCTTCGTAGAGCGTCGTAGCCGCGTAGCTAAAAAAACATTTGCTAGATAAAGGTGTAGCAATGTTTTCGAGGTTTTGTTAAAAGATTTATTTGCATTTAAAGAAATGCTATCTTTTCCCGGGGCAGATTAATGCTGAAAAATCTTTCAGATATAGCGATATATATATATATATATATATAACACTAGCTGTCCCACGTGGCTTCGCTCCCGTCAACTGGCTACCTAGCTACCCATTTACCCTACCTACCCTACCTATACTACAAACATGATTGTTGCGTAACTTCAACCGCTTACGCAGTGCACGCAACGGAAGCTCTCAAAAAGGAATATTTGTCCCTTTTTTGGAACATTTTTCTTTTATGCTCCACTCCTATTGGTACTAGCTTGATGTTATATAGCCTATAACCTTCCTCGATAAATAGACTATCCAACAAAAAAATAATTTTTCAATTCCAACCAGTAGTTCCTGAGATTAGCGCGTTCAAACAAACAAACTCTTCAGCTTTATAATATTATATAAGTATAGATTGACATTTTTAAGTACATATTTTGAGCGATTTGGTGAAATTTTAATTTTGATTTATGGACAGTTGTAATTTAATTTGTTGGAATGCATCAGTGTTATTATGTTTTTTTTTTAATGTTAAGACCTTTTTAATTTTAATTGAATGTCTTACAAATTTTATTATAAATAATTTATTTTAAGCTTTAAGATCTTCCCTTCTGAACAATGTATTTCTGGCAAATAAATATTTTGATTTGATTTCAGTCGCTTTTAAATGAGGAACAAATAGTACTTACCCAAAATCTAAAAGGGAAACTCAATCATAATCACTTAGAAAAATATCTAGGTGACGAAACCATAAGATACGATATATATATGATCTCTTAATCCATGATCAGAAAGTACCCCATTTTTTTTTTATTATACAACTACGAAACTGCTCGCGCTTGACCACTATCTCACCTGATGGTAAGCGATGATGTGGTCGACGGTGAAGCACGCTTGCCTAGAAGTAACCTATTCACTCTCGACTTATCGACTTAAAGACCCCTACATTGTAGCTATCGGGAAACACAGAATCCGGCAGGGAATTCCACTCCTTAGCTGTACGCATCTCCCCAACAACCTTCGTTAAAACTAAACAAGTTCATTCCATGTTTGTTTCCATTAATTTAAAAATAAATTAGAGAAGTGTGAACTTCAATCCTCACAAGTTTCTACTGCAATGCATTTCAAATTATGTCAACTATAGCAAACAGAAAGTGTCGCAGAAAAACTAATTATATTGTTGTATACGACTTTTATATCAAATCTAGCTGTGGCCCGCAACTTCGTCCGCGTCAAACTCGTAAATCTAAAAATAACATGGCCTTTTATTTTTTTCGCAGAGCCCTAATTCAACAAATTCATTCTTAAATAAATATCCTTATAACATCAGCTATTTGCTAGAGAAAGTCGCGTAATAATTGGTCCAGCTCTTTCGGAGATTAGCCGGCACAAAAATACAGCCAAAAATTTCAATATTGTGTTTTTGTTATTTTTACCGCATATACTTTCATACGCCTTTACTGAAAAGCTGTTATTTTGACATTACAAACAGACACTTCAATTTTATTTATTTGTATAGATGTTTATAATTTAAAATGTCAGCCATGTGAATTAACAGAAGGATTATTATAGTTATTTTTTATTGTTTTATTTTAGAACTGAACTCATTTTCAACGGTATAGAAATGTATTTTTGTTTGATGTTTTCTAAAAGTGTCTATTTTGCTTTTTTCCTCGCGTTCCTTTGTACGAGCACCATACACAGTGACTTCGTCTTTTTATAGAGCACGTTGTAAAAAGTCCACTCACACACAGTACTGAAGGTAAAAGTCACAAAGGATCTGATTATGCCTGTTGTTTTTCATGTCATTGAAGTTACCGGTTACCGAGCTCGCAGTGAAAAAGCTCTTCCGTGGTTTTGATTCCGGTGTTTAAGGAAACCGTTTGTCCTGGTATGGTCATCTGATGAGGAGGAATGAAACGCATTTTACTAAAAGAGTTATGAATATAAATGTGGATGGATGGAGAGGGAGGGGACGGCCAAAGAAAAGATGGATGGACTGTGTGAGGAGTGATATGAAAGAAAAGGGAGTCAGTGATAGCGTGACGGGGGACAGGGTGGTATGGAAGAAGAAAACGTGTTGCGCCGACCCCAAGTAATATGGTACAAGGGCAGGAAGAAGAAGAAGTTACCGGGTAAATGATAAATGATAAATGATTTATTTCTGTAAGTAGGTTTGTACAAACACTTTTACATGTCGATCATATTTTTAAAACTAGATGAAGTCGGCGTTTCCTATCTGACTACTCTGAGAAGAAAGGCCAAAACAAACTCAGAGGTCACAGTCTCTTTTAAAGTCCAGACAAAATCTTGGTTAGATCATGTGAAGACCATGTAGACTGAAGTCTGAAATGGTATTTTGAGGAAAGAACCAGCCAGATTGAGTGGGCCTAAAATGTGGGTAATCCAGCATTGGCATAAAATTTTCTCACGGCATGAGCTATTCTAGTGTACAATCATATTGTGCGAAACGAGACCTGAAGTACAAGTATGTATAACATAATATTAGTGAGAGCTCGCAGTGAAAAAGCTCTTCCGTGGTTTTGATTCCGGTATTTTAATCCTTTCGTGGATACCAATGTAACGATGATCCACAGCGAAGTTTTGCAGCGATTCTGTAGAGCGCCAAAAGATCACGATACAGTCGCGATGCTGCCACAATACAGCATCGATTCAGTTGAGCTTTGTATTAACTACCTGTGAACGCCTGTTGAAGCTGTTGTTTACATCGATGCAGTCGAGCGATGCAGCATCAAAACCGTCATGCGTTTGCAGTGATGCTATTGACCTCTCTAGTTACTTTAAATATTTCAGTTTTGTACAAAAATATTGCAGATACTCAAAGTTGGTGGTGGCCACTTAACCTAAGTTTGACCGACTGTATGTTAACAAAACTAGCCTACCTTAGCAGGCCCTGGCGTCGGTGACGCAGCAGGAGTGAGAGCAGGTTTAGGAGACACCGGTCTGCTTCGAGCGTCCGCTGCTGATAGTAAAGCACCTACTGCTATATCTGAAACGCCTTCTCCTTCTCCTGTGGAGAGATATTATTTAGATAATGAGTTAATTTTGAATAAGTTGCTGAAGATGAGTTGCTCAGGATCCAAATAAATAAAATTAAACATTTCTTTTGGCACTTCTAGAGACCCCCTCAAAAAATATCTTTCAAAAGTTAGTAAAATTTACCTAGATAAGAAAAAGCAAAATATAATTTATGGTATAACAACATAATTATGAATATCTCATAAATGTATTTGGACAATATCATCGCCGCCGAGAGCAAGTCAAAGTTAATCATAAATAATGGACTACAACACGTTCAACTTAACTGTGCACCTCGCTGGAATTCGACCCCTCTCCCCCCTACGCACCTTGTGTTCGCCTCGTGCACCAATACCGAGAGTGGAAGATCAGAGTGATGTCACAGGGCCAGTGCACAGTTAGGTCGTTTCGTGACGCGACACACGACACCGCAAAATGTGGTCACGAATCAGAGCTCCATATATTTGTATGGACCGTTTGTTCATTGCACGACACCGTACCACACGCGACACGATTTCTATTCGGTTTTCGACTATGTCGTCGCGGTTTTTTTGCGGTGACGGTTTAGCGGCTGATTAAATCCGGTATGCGCTTGTTGACGACACGACACACCGCACCGCATGGCTCACGCGTGGTTCGTCACTCACGCGCTTATAAAACAATACAAGTGCACTGCAGTGTCGTTGCAGAATCGTGTCTAGTGAACAAACGAACGGACGACAGATCGTATGCAGTGTGTCGTGTGTTAATAATCGTGATCGCAAATCGTGTCGTGCGGTACCTCGTGAACAAACGACCTGACGTCCACCGTGTTATATGATGATCTTTCCCTTCTAAAAACTTCGTTTGGAGAAATCTCCAAAAGACGAAGTTTTCTGACATGAAGTAGCCACGATACATATACCTACAGCTTTTGCAATAAATTTCTATTTCAAATAACTCTGTTACCTGGTGGCTTCCAAGGAGACTTAGAAGGTGAAGTAGTCGGTTCCGGTTCTGTCTCGGCAACCTCCGTGGAGATATCCTTGATCAGCTCCAACAGAGTGTGTCCCGGACTGATCGGCATCTCAATTGGAGTGCCCGCTCTCGAACCTTAGGACCAATTTAATGGTAATTGGTTACGTGGATAAGTTAAGCTGATCGTAGTGAACTGTAGTAAAAAGCCTTTTATGGTATTCATCATCATCATAGGCTTTTTAATGTGCAGCATGTGTCCCAGCAGTGGGGCTGCTGGGACACAGGCCTCCTCTCTGTGAGAGAAAGAATGGGTTTGTTCCAACACGCGGGCCCAGCGCTTGGGGGATGTTATATGTCTTCGATTTTTTGGTTCTAGGACATGCCGGTTTCCTCAGGATGATTTCCTTCAGCGTTTTGAACGCAGTGGCGAGGGGTATTTTATATCTTAAAATTAGTAAAATGTCGTAAGGAAAATTTAAGTATGAATGTCTGACGGACGGAAGAGTAGAGGAAGACCAAAGAAACTTGATAGATGATATGTCTAGAAAGAGGTGACACCCATTGACATACATTCTGCCGATAGAAAAGAACATTCATGAAAAAAAATTGTTGAGTCAGAACTAAAGTTCGCTGCAGCGCTAAAATATATAATTATGTTGTCTAATCAAACTGTTAAAACACGCAGCGCTAGATCGCTTATAGAGTTTAGTTTATGATCAAAACGTCGTACACGCCATTATACGGCCCGACATCGGGCAAGTACCAATGTGACTTCATCAAATTCATATGTAATTTCTAAGTTTATCTTGGACATCACAGGCAACGGTGAAGGAAAACATTGGAGGAAAATTGAAATTATAAATCTGTAATAGCCAAGTCAGTGGCCTGTGGAGTTCCTAATTAACTTCCACACGAAAAGAAGTGTCAAGTAAGGTGTACGGATTGCAGTACAGTTCAATCGAACAGAGTGAGTGTTCGGATCGCTAAATCTAGTGCGTAGTACATATATATATATATATCGATGGTGACACCTGAGACGGTGACTGATACAGAAGTATGGAAGTAGAAGTCATGTTGCTCTGTCCTCAAATTAATGATCCGTTTTTGTGCTCACCAGTTAGCGCCACTGGCGAGTAATGTCCTTATAAATAGCTGTTAAACGTTGTTACTACGCGCATGGAAGCAAAGTTTGAATTGAAATCATTTCTAATGCCGTAGAAGTGATATTCAATATAAAATTTTGTATGCCATAGTTTTTTAGAAAAAAAGGAGGATACTTTTTTGCCGAAACGTAAAACTCTATTAGGAGTGGTTGACAAAACCCGTACCTATCTTAATCTGCCATATTTTGAAAAAAATCACAACAGTAAAAAAGTAGTAGATAAACTCGCGCTATGCTACCAAAAAGCTATGAAATTTGACATTTTGAAGACCTCACTCTATACTAGCGCCCCTAGTGGCAAACACGATAACCCTCATTGTGATAAGGGCAAGAGATGATAGTCATGAACCAAGCTTATTACTTTTAAAAATATTTTGTTATTTATTAACTCCAGCAAGTAGATATATTAGATGGAAAGAGAAAGAGTTAATGCAGTGACGCAACTTGAAGAATTCTTTGTTTCTCAAAAATTGTATTAACGTTGTGTGAGATGCAAGTTCCAAAAGAAGAAAACAGTAAATACTACTTTACTAAGTGCTTAAAAAGATCCATTTAGAACACTTAAGTGAAATATTTCCTAAAAGAAAAGAATATTTTAATAAAACTTTTTAAGAGAAACACAACGTCGGAATTGAAAGAGTACAAGTTAATTTTAGTCAGTGCCAAATAAATGTATTTGGCAGCCACACAGGACTTCGTGGCACCAATTGCCACAGCTTTTGTATTTCTATTTCTTTAATTTTTGACAGCTTGTTCAGTTTCCACTCTCCTTAAATGGGGTTTCAGATATACATGATGAATGTCACCGGATATTGAATTTGTTTTTACCAGTTTTGCACTCTCAGTTCGCCGTAGTTTTTACTTCAAATACATAATCTTATATAATCACATGGATGTCCGTAGTAAATAAGAACCTTAAAGAAGCTCAAATCAACAAAGAGACGACCCAGGACCGAGCTACCTGGAGACGCATGAAACGGAAGGCCGACCCCAAATAAAATGAGAAAGAGCCAGGGCAAAGTAGAGAAGAGACAATCTTATATTAATTTGGCGCGGATTCCCGCAAAGAACAAACTTTTATATAGCCTGCAGATAGTCGTTCCGGATCTTGGTGTCTTGTGATGAGTTTAAATGTTTAGAAACTTATAAAATCTACACTAATATAGAGTCTTACCCGTAAGACTGGTCTTATGAATAAAGAAAACCGGTCAAGTACGTGTCGGACTTCGCACATTTAGGGATCCGTACCAAATATATGTAGAAGAAATTGGAATTTGTTACTAGAATATACGTAATAATAAACATTATCATCAAATTACAAGTTCAGAGGTAAATGGGAAGTTAAAAAAATCATCGAAGCAAAATGTTGTGACAGACGACGGAAACGGGAGTGACAGCAATAGGGCTCCGTTTGGAACCTTCGGGTACGGAACCCTAAAATGGGCATCAACTTCATAATGGCCAGTTTGTGATACATTTTGTACGTATTTTCTTCAAAATCGAAATCAGATTGTTTTCATAAAACAGTTAATTCCTTGTCCTTCGGAGACCCAGGAGTAATGCCTATATAGCAATGAAACGTAGGTATGTTGGTTTCTCCACTATACTGGGAGTAATAATTTTACATTGTTCAAAGCGAAAGAATAAATTCACGTGTTCAAAGGATTTCCACCATTTAAAATGATAAATTGTCTAATTTTTTGGCAATAATATAAACTCGATACGATCTTCTTCGATATTTTTAAATTTCTAACAACATGGCATGTTACCTGGCAGCGGTGACCGAAGCACCAACTTCCTAGCTTCCTCCATAGCACGTTGTAGGTTCTGTTGGTTCTTGAACGACTGTCTATTGCGACAGCGGCCGATCTGAGACCTGGTGGAAAGATTTCATTCATCATAAGCTTGTAAAGGAGATCAACCTTTTTCGTTGGAGCTTTGATACCAACGTTGTACAGCAACAAAACTTATTTCAATGTACAGGAATACTCACAGAATTAACTTGCTTTTGATAACGGAAAATTATTAACCGGGCGAAAAATTTACTGAATGGGTGACTGTTATACTAAGTAAGTAACTATTTATCGGGTTTCCCTTTTAGGAGGTTTTTGTGAGCAGCGGTAATAATATTGTTATATACTTTAATTGTATTTGGGGTTCTATTTTTTCTATAATAGCATATTATTCTTTTGAAAATAGCTGAACAACCATCGAGGCGACATCGCTGTGCAGCGCGGGAGTTCGGGTGTATTCGTGTTTTCAAAGAATTAGTCGAAGCGAGCGAAGTGAGCTCGGGAGCTTAGTGAACCCCGACTAAAGATTATTCCTCAGTCATCGTTTACGAATCCCTAAACCGATTGCGGACCAAGTTTGGCCGCTGTAAAACCAACCTGGCAAAATGGAATATCATAGAACACCTCCGAAACACAGTGCCAGTGTGGGGCCCCTTCGCAAGATATGGCCCACCTCCTTATCTGCCCTTTATGCCCGACCACCTGCACCTTACGAGATTTGAACGTGGCGAATGACAGAGCTGTCCGAGTAGCTACATACTGGTCGGACAAAATATGAATGGTTGACTACAGTTTGAGTAAATCGACACGAAAGAAGAAGAAGATCGTTTACGAAACCCTAGAAACATAGTAGGACCTATTCAAGAAACTAATAAATACCTTTCTATCACAAATCCAAAAGATCCCACAATAAACTGCAGCCAAAAATACTCACGAAATTCCAGTACTGGCAAGTGTCTGATCCCACTTAGCGTTAGTGGTGCTTGCTACAGCCAACTTGGCAATTCTTCTGAACCGAGACAGTCCATCTTCATCAGCTGGCTTCTCATCATCCAAGGCCACTGGGGCCACGTGGAAGTCCTTCATCAGACGACGCTCCCAAACCTTCATGCGTTTGCCAAGGACAACTGGGCGAGAAATGAGAAGAGGTTAGGTTTATAATTCTGTGCCGTTATTTCTGAACTAGTTTCCTTCAGGAATATCGGATAATTCCTAAACTTGCACCAATGCTAAAAGGTTCATTTTTAACTATATGGTACCACCTACATGAAGAATGCTTTACCTAAGTGTATATACTTACAGCTGAAATGTGCAGAATTGGCCCAATTCCAGAGACACTTTTGGATACGTTAGCTTATTTTATTTATTCTAACCTTATCTGCCGTTTCTGGCAACTACGTATGAGACAATTTTAAATATTTTATAATACCTACATGGATGGTTTGCCTTAATAGAATGGACGTTGCTATTGACTATTTAAATCTATGCGGTTTATGGTATATTGGTTTAGATTGGCAAATTCGAAGTTTCATGCATGCCATAAGAAAGAACAAGTGCGAGTCGGACCCGCGCACGAATGGTTCCGTACCATTATCGCAAAAAACGGCAAAAAATCACGTTTGTTGTATGGGAGCCCCACTTAAATATTTATTTTATTCTGTTTTTAATATTTGTTGTTATAGTGGCAATAGAAATACATCATCTGTGAAATTTTCAACTGTCTGGCTATCACGGTTCAAGAGATACAGCCTGGTGACAGACGGACAGACAGATAGTCGGATCGTGGAGTCTTAGTAATAGGGTCCCGTTTTTACCCTTTGGGTACGGAACCCTTAAAAGTATCATCATCATTGACAGCCTCGTTCCACCCACCCTTGCGTATAGGACTCGCTTTTCTGTCATATTACCCTGGGCTTCATATTCATTAATTAATCTCCACATCCTTCTGTCCCTGCATCGTTCTTCTTTGAAATTGCTACCACCAGACATTAATGTCGCCTTTTTAGAGACCTCACTAAACCTGCCAAATATGTACTTTAACAGAACACCGTACTCACGCGACTAGCCCAGAAATAGATGACGGGATGAGCTGGACTCGTCTTCAAAGAACTGGCCCAAATTCGCAAAAGACCGCGAAAGTGGAAAGCGGCTCGCCTGTGTCCTGCAGTGGAACAGTACAGGCTGAAAATAAAAATACTCACCCTGCTCCTTCCTATCGGTAAAGCTGACATCCATGCCGTTCTTCTCGAACACTTCCAGCAGTTCGTATCTGAGCGCTGATACGTCTCCCTTCAGCTCGTTGATGTCATCCTCTGTGACTTCTTCGTCGTCCATCTTCCTGTGCATGGCTGATACGTAGCGCCAGACTAGGGCTCGCATTACTGCGGTGTAGCGTACGTCGTGTTCTTTTTCTTTTTGTTCCTGTTAAAAATCTGGAGTTAGTAGTTTTAGAAATTTTTAAAGAGATTTTAAGATCTTATATATAAAATTCTCGTGTCACAATGTTAATTACCGTACTCCTCCGAAACGGCTTTACTGATTTTTACCAAATTTTATATGCATATTTAGTAGGTCTGAGAATCGGCTACTATCTATTTTTCATACCCCTAGGGTAGGGGTAGGTAGGGTAGGGTAGGTAGGGTAGGGTAGGTAGGGTAGGGTAGGTAGGGTAGGGTAGGTAGGGTAGGGTAGGTAGGGTAGGGTAGGTAGGGTAGGGTAGGTAGGGTAGGGTAGGTAGGGTAGGGTAGGTAGGGTAGGGTAGGTAGGGTAGGGTAGGTAGGGTAGGGTAGGTAGGGTAGGGTAGGTAGGGTAGGGTAGGTAGGGTAGGGTAGGTAGGGTAGGGTAGGTAGGGTAAGGTAGTGTAGGGTAGGTAGGGTAGGGTAAGGTAGGTAGGGTAGGGTAGGGTAGGGTGCGAAGCCCCGGGGGTCAGCTAGTTTACATATAAACTTTTTTGTAAATGTCTTCTTTAGATAGACTTTTTGTTTTTGTTCTAAAAATTTTGTTTGTTTCTTGGAAATCAGGAGTTAGAAGTTTTAGACATTTTAGGATTTATCTTTCAACTTTTATGTTATTTTTATTTATTTTTTTACTTGTGATGTGTTTGCTCTTGACTGTAGTCTAGGTTGACAGAGATAGAGTCGACGATGGAGTGAGCTTACCCAGAAGAAGCCTGTTCACTCTAACTTTGAAGAGATTCGCGCTGAATGCGTTCGGAAACACAGACGCAGGCAGTGCGGCAGTGCGGCGAGTTGCATTCATTCGCTGTGCGCATAATGAAGGATGTTTGAAAGCGCTTGGTGCGAATTGGTGGATTTTTGATTTTATTGCGGATTTTTTTTTTGTAGTAGATCGTTTTGTTCTAAAAATAGCAGAATTAAATTTCTTGCCTTTTTTTAGAACTATTAAGACGAAGGAAGGAAATATTAAGACTTCTAACGTACTTACCTACAGTAAATATCAAATTGATGTCAAAATTCAACAATCAATATTAAACTCGTATAACTACTTGAAAGTATATTTCTAAAAGCACTCAAGGAGATAATATAGAGGGTCTATATATTTAGGTAAAATAAACAAGTAATTAAGTACAGCATCTAAGTGCTCATCAGGCTGGAGCGACAGCCAGATAACAAGAGAATTTGTCGTGAATCAATCATTCCTTTAATTACCGACCTAGATACTAATTAATGAAGACATAAGGATGATAGGTATTATAATTTCTGACATAGAGGACCCTGTTCTTTAGCTTGATTTTTCTTCCAATTAACAAAGTAGGTACCTACTATGTAGATTTTTTGTATTCGTCGTAATTTTCGTTTACATTTATTGAAGTCAGTTACTGATCTCTTATGATGTAATTTAAATACCCTTTTTTATCGAGTGCAAACCTTCAAAACGCGCCTAGACTTTTGGGGGCAAAGTTCACACTCACAATAATCACCCCGGTGATCACCTGCACATGGAACCCTGTTGACCTCTTTAAAAGGCCAACCCGGAACCCCCTCTCACGGGGTCCCAGCGCTAAGAAAGAAAATTTGGTTCAAATTTATCCCACTAAATGGCGCGATATGGCCTGTTTTATTATTGAATTGTGTGTAAAATAATCATTTTCTGGCATTTAACATAAAAATTTTATAATTCTTGTTTAATAAACTACCCTAAGCACTAAATTCTGGAATATTAGGGTCTTAATTCAAATTTCGAAAATTATTTGAACGGTTTAAATGATAAAATTGATGCCAATAGATGACGCGTTTTCAAATTTCTGAGGCATTCCACTCGATTGTTTAAATTTGTATTGTAACACATTTTGGTGCAAAGAAACTGTAGAAACCTGCGAAAAATACTATTAAACGAATCGTCACTGTATTTATAAAAAAAAATATTCACGAACCGAGTAAACTCTTTTATTTTACTTGCAAGTCGCTGCTAACACGATATATCAATCAGACAGCAGAGAGAGAGCATCGTCAGAGTCGCCGTCACGACCTGTTCGCACCACCACCATCCAGAACTGTCGCAAGGGCTGAATCCCCAGTGTGTCGTGCTTTGAGGATGCTCAATGCCCTCTTGACTGCCAATCCTGAATGTGATGTGTTTGCGGACGAATGGAATAAACTAATGCGAGCATGTCTGGTATTCTGTGAGAGAAAGTATGCGAGGGTGTCCACTGTTCCATGATAATTGTATTTTTATATTTGAATTACTGATTATATGTATATTGTCATTCCACTGTGCCATGTTGATTATAATTATTGATATATTTAAAGTAATTTTTGAATTTTTATTTGTATTGATTCTATTGGCATAACACAATGTATTGTTTGGTAAATTATATTGTATTGTTTGGTAAATTATTGATTTTATGTGACACAATTGTCAACATTGTTTTACACTATTTCTATGTTAATTATTGTAATTGGTCTTTGTATCGTTGTAATTAACTATAAATAAAATAAATAAATAAATAAACATCTATCACCGTGGAACAGAACCGAACGCGTTCGATGTACAAAAAATATCAGTTTAATCAGACCAAAAACGCTAGTTACTTCGGCACGGTTTCTTTGTATGGGATGAGGCCTGTGTATGCTAGTATTATATTATCTGGGCCCCTCTATATTTTAATGCCAACCATCTGCCGCATATTTTAAGATCATTCTAAAGAATCTATGATGTATAGTTTTGAAGTCAAAGATGGCTTCAAAGTTCGCTCTCCTGTAAAGTTTCGAAGCACTTGCTAGGTTTTCATTTTGGACAACGAGTACTTAGCAATGAAAATGTCCTACATAACTTACTAGACACAGCTTCGCGAATATATGAGTTATTATTTCAAACACGTAATCGCATTGTTGGTAATACTCAGCCATGACTGAAATATTTTCTAGAATCTTAGGTATGATCTTTCAATTGCGTAAATTGTCCTTTAAACTTGAATCATAGTTTTAACAGACCTTCGTTACTTTTTTATCTTACTACACCCACGAGTATGGCAATAAATAAGATATTTTATGAGGCTACAAGGAATTCCTACGGTTTGTTTAGTATTTACATATTTGAAGAATAATTTCCCTAGTTTACTTTTCAGTTTCTTCTAAGATATTTTTCTAATATTAGGCAAAAATTTATTCATTACCTACAACTTTTATAATTTCACAAAAAATAAATGTTTACTTAATAAGTTCAGTGTTCATTAAAATTTTCCGGATCTTTTAATTAAGGGCGAGAAGCAAAATATTGTAAATGCCTTTGTTAAAATTTAACCGTGTTTTAGGCTAACGACTCACGTTGAGTTCAATAATTACTTTAATATGAAAAACAACCTAATATGTGGAAATGTGTAGATTTTGCCACTACCTAGATGGTTCGAAATTAAGTTAAAAAGAAATTGTTATAGACAAGTTGCGCATACGATTATATCAATAATAATAACAGAAATGGCTATTTGGAAGATGGAAATAAAAATCAAATTGCTTCAAGGTAACTTTATTATTATTATTATTTATTATAGGCTCGCGCTTGACCACCATCTCATCTGTTGGTAAGCGATGATGTGGTCGACGGTGAGACACGCTTGCCTAGAAATAACGTATTCACTCTTGACTTAAAGATTCCTAGATTGTAGCTGTCGGGAAACACAGACTCCGGCTGGGAATTCCATGCATTCCAGCTGTACGCATAGTAAAAGTGTTTCCAAAACGTTTTGTGCGTATGGATGGAATACCCACCATGTACCGACAACTAGACACCAAAGGCTACTAATACAGGGCCCCAAAAAAAGATGTTACGTTAAAGATGTTAAAAAATTGGTTACAATGGAATAATTCTTACAATATAGCTGTACGTAAACTGTAATGTAACCTTTCTTGCACCAATAAACATTATATTATTATTTTTCCATTTATTTATTATTTATACATACTTTTACATTTTTAAATATTATTCTATAAAAATAAAATAAAAAAAAACATTTAAAAATACAAAAATAGTAGCCCACCGGTATCTGGAACAGGGTTCAAGCTACCGGTGGTCAGGGCTCCTGAGAGATGAACCTCCTGACTATGCGCGCCATGTCCAGGAGTACCGCTTTCTGGATCAAGCCCTTGATCTAGCTGCCCAACGAGAGCCTTCTCAGATGTTCGTCGAGGCTCTTGGCTATTGTACCATTGGCCGTCACGACTATCGGCACAATGACTGCTGTATTCACATCCCACATGTCGACAACCTCGCGAGTCAGCTCAAGATACTTGCTTTTCTTATCTCTCTCAGTTATTATTTTTTATTATTATTAGATTAGATAAGTTAAATTGACAGTTTGTCATATAATTTTGTCAATTTAACTTCGTGTTAGCAACTAATTCTGAATTAAGTTTTTCGTGCAAGTGGGCCTAAAAAAATACACAACCAAAAATACCAGAAACTTTTTTTCTTTAGGTACATAAATTTTCGAATGTAAATAAAACTTGTTATGGCAATTTGTCTAGGTCGAAATCCAGTAAAAAGTATTCGGCAGGCCAGGAGCACACTCGACTCAAATTTTACATTCATGAATGCGATTCACAACGCTCTCGGAGCAATGAATGCCTACTAATTCGCTACTTCGGCTACTTCCTAACTTTTTCCTACGAAAAGTTCTGTGTGTAAGTAACTAGGCTCTCCATTCCTTCATTCATTCACTGATCGAAGTTGATTCAAATTCATTCGATGGTAGATAAACTCATTTCAGAAAACAAGATATTTATTCTTTCATTATTAACACTAAACCCTATATTCTAAGTCAGTCATTTCCTCGAATCGACTGAACAAAATTGACGTTAATAGCTTGTAATTACATTAATATCGAGGGTTTTTTCATTGTCATAACGCTTGTGCCGATTAGATTGAACAAAGTTTCCTTCAGAAAGACAGGCTATCCACTTACCTTCATCTTCATCTTCCTGATTTTATCCTTCTTCCGAAGACCAAGCATCTTGAGAAGCAGCTTGGGCGTTGGAAAAATATTGAAAGGAGGAGGAAGAGTGGCGCTCTCCTCAAAGTAACTCATCCACAGCCGTGTGCGCGCGAACTTCCATTCTACATCAGAGTGTTCCTAGAAAAATAATATCACATCACATCACATCATCAGCCTATTAATGTTCCCATTGCTGGGACACAGGCCTCCTCTCTGTGAGAGGGAATGGGCCGTAATTCACCACGCGGGCCCAGTGCGGGTTGGTGGATGTGACAAGTCTACGTATTAAAAAAAATAATAATATAGTTTAGGAGAATTACCCCCGATTCTCGGCAAGATTTTATTGAAGCGTCTCAAATTAAACGCAAGTTAAATGATCAATCAATCTGTCATGCCTTTTTCCAACTATGTAGTATGTATGTTTTTCTGTGTATCTGTGTGTCTGTCTGTGGCATCATAGCTCTTATACGGATATACAATCAGTTCAGCCGTTCAAAAGTTATCCGCACTTTACTCTTCGAATCTGGATTTTTTGCAAGATATTGTGTCATAATAACGTGTATCGATAGATTGTCGATTGAAGCGTGTCTATTAGTAGGTATATAATGTGTTTTTAAAAGCATGAAATAAAAACTAAATTAAAAATACCCCCGACACAAATACCTCTAAAAAGCAATAAAGAAGCCTCGTACTCGCGTCCGGGGACGGCCAAGTAAATTAAATAAACTATAATTACTAGCACTAGAACCCTCAAAGTTGCGCTGTCAACAGAGGCCAACATTTTTTTTTTTGTGCTGGTAGGTCATCCAATGACTTCTCTCGCTTTGGGTCAAACGGAAGGTCATGTCAGACTTTTACTGACTAAAACCCACCCGTGTTCCTTCAGTTGCTTATGTCAGGGTGGCGGTAACTCTCAAATGTATCCGCGACCCGTCAACAGAGGTTTTATAAAAATTTGACAAATATAAATAGAAAAAGAAAAACATAGGAGCATAGTATATATCTTTCGTTTTTAGTTTATTGTTTATCTTTTAAATTGGTCCAATATTGGAGGAGGAAATAGACGAGAGACAAACCTCGAATTATGACTTTTTACTTAAGAAATTCAGTGGGATGTCTGCGACCGCATTTCCTCTTAAGCATGTGAGATTTGTATTGTAAGTAAACGCCACGTCGATACGACACGAGAAAGAAAATGCGAGAAGAAAATGTGTGATTTCATAAAAATAAACATAATTGAGTTAAAGATATCAAGCGATTTCCTATTCAAATATTTGTTACCACCTATAGTTAAAAACGCTGCGGTCTTGAGTAAGATGGCAGAGGCATATTCAATTAATCGATGTGGAACACTACCTTAGGCTCTAGATTTTTTTTTGGGCCGTCCCACCGCACTATACCCAAACCACTGAAACTTCTGAAAGCCAGAATCAACCGTGGCGACCACCAGAAAAGCGCCGAGGCAATGAAGCTCGACGAAGTCCTGGAGAATGAATTTAACTGTCTTGGATCCCGCAACGAAATTAATCAGAAAAGAATAACGGAGGACTAGGACAAAAAAGATAAGGTGTCACTCAGCGATGGCAATGATCAAAATGCCATAATGTTAGGGATGGATCACGTGACATTTCGATAGCGACACTCCCAAACATTTTCGAAAAATTTCCAATGGAGCCCTCATTATTATCATGGCGTTTGAATTTTCCGCTAGGGGCACTGGTGTAGCGTTAGGTATTCAAAATGTTTTTGGCTTTTAGCGCGTGTTTATTTACTACTTTTTTAGTGTTTCAAAATATAGCAGATGAAGATAGGTACGGGTTTTACTAACCACTGCTTTAATATAGTCTTTTTTTTTCGATTTTATATTTAATCGCACTTTTACGGCTTTATAAATGAGTTTAATTCAAACTTTGCTTCATTGCTGAATAGCTGTCCAAGGGCTTTACTAGCCAGTGACGCCAACTGGTGAGCACAAAACGGAAGCCCTCATTGCTATCGCAACCCTTTCATTAATAGAATGCCACTTGTTCAATATAAATAGAGCCTATATTGAAGAAACAAAAGTGTTTGCTATCTTTTATACTTCTTACTTAGCGCCTGCCTTCGATAGCTTAGCAACGAAAACCTTATAGCATATTTGGTTCATAACCTATAAATAAGGTAGATTTGCCATAACGAGGCTGTTTTATCAATATAAAAGTTATATTAAACTAGCTAACCCCGCGGCTTCGCTCCTGTCAACTGGCTACCTACCTACCTACCACCTACCTTCCTACATTACCTACCCTGCCCTACCTTGCCTACCTACCTGCCAATTTATTAAAATATTTATTTGAATAAGAGTTAATACTATGAATACGAATATAACCAACTTTTGTTTCTACCGGCGATCTAATTAAAATTTAGAACATAAAAGCTGCTATTGTGACTTAACTATGATAGTTAGATAAAATCTCTAGCAGATATTTTTGTAGGTAATAAATAATAGGTACATTAAACATGTAGTAGGTACATATATTTTATGTGTCATCAATATTTTTCTCAGCGCACGCCAAAGAATGATTTTTAAAGGCAAAATTTTGCTACTTTGGGTTATATTAAGCAATTTTTATGGATCCCTATTTTTAAAAAAAAAGTAAATTATAGCCTATGATACTCAAGAATAATGTAGCTTTCTACTGCTGAAAGAATTTTCAAAATCGGTTTTGTAGATCCAGAGATTACCTCCTACAACCTCACAAACTCACAAACATGACCTCTTTATAATATTAGTATAGATTGCCATATTTTTTGTAAGAGGTAATATTGTAAACATAGTATTAAACAATTCAGAAAATTTAGGGATAGAGGAGCCTAGTCTGAAGTGTAAATAAGGGGCTGTTGCACAGTAACTGAAACCTGATATAATTGTTTTACGTGCCTGACACGCTAAAAGGGTGCTTTTAGTATCACGCGGATTTGCTCGCGCACGCGGGATTGGCCTGCATTTGGTTCCACATGCGTAGTACCCTTATATGTAAAGCCCACGTGCGTGAGCGAGTCCGCGTGATAATAAAAACACCCTAAGATTGTTGTTAACAGGTTCATTGTCCACATAGCAAACACAAGTTAAACAATCACAACAGCCCATATCTGGGTCATGGGACTGTGAACCGGTTAACTTTAGTTTTGGGTCTTGATTATGTAAATAAGTGTTAATTAATGATACCGATAGCATTACCTACCGATTCAATAAATTATCAAGTGTTTTTATGTATATAGAAAGTAGGTATTTATTTATTTATTTATTTATAATAAGCACACCAACAGCACTGTCACTTACAATTCATATAAAATAACATCCAAAATCGGCATTTCAGTAACCATGCAAATAACAGGTATGCATGACATTGATACAATGAATATTAGAGACAAAGTAAAAATAGAAAGTGTGACCAACAGACCTAAATCTAGAACACTACAAAATTAAAACAAATTGAGTTATATAGGCGTACATTGTTCGCACTGTTTATATAGGGAACGTCTGTATGAAGCGAAACTCATAGAGAAAACATCAATAGGGTAATCCGTCAAATGGGACCTTTCATTATATAGCCTTGCCATACGTGTTAGGGGGCTATTAAAGGTAGCATTTAAGGTAGAGGTAGGCAATTGAAAAATGCGATGATGTCGCTTGCTACGTTGGCTAGTCCTAAAGCTTAAATAGTTAATCAATTGCGCATCTATGGATCCATTTATGATTCTGTGCAGTATAAGCAAGTCAGTATTGATCCGTCTTTCTTTTAAGCTAATCATTTTATAGTGCCCCAATCTGTCACTGTAATCAGGTATAGCTTTTCGGATCCCATTCTTTACACATAAATACCTAACAAAACGGGCCTGAACTGATTCAACATTATTAATATAACTTGAGTAATAGGGAGACCAAATAGTGGAACAATACTCCAATTTGCTCCTCACCATTGCATTGTACAGTAAAATAATACTACTATTATTACGGAAAGGTTTTGACATACGGATTATAAAGCCAAGCATTATTTTAGCCTTAGCAACTATAGTATCTACATGATCACGGAAGGACAGGGATGTATCAAAGAGTACACCAAGATCGCGGATAACTGATACTCTGCTCAGTATTGATCCATCTATACGATAATCAAATTTAATGTATTTCACTTTATTCGTGAATGTAATAGTCTGGCATTTTCTAACATTGAGCTTCATTCTGTTGTTGAAACACCATTGTTTAAGGACATCAAGATCTTTTTGAAGCTTCATACAATCACTCAGGTCAGATACCCTGCAGTAAATTTTTAAATCATCAGCGTAGGCTTTAGCCTAATAAATTGAATTGTATTGTATTGAATTGTTTACAATTGCAATTTATTAGATCTAAAAGATCATTCAAGAATACCAAAAAAAGCAAAGGGCCCAACTTAGAGCCAACACGAGAACTGGAACACCAGAGCCAGGAGAAAAAGGTACAGACTCATATCCCGCTACGGCAACTATTTGAGAACGATTAACTAAATAACTCTCGAACCACCGCAACAGAGAGCCATGAATGCCAGCACTATTCAATTTCATAGAAAGAATTGAGTGATCAACACTATCAAAGGCTTTTGCAAAATATGTGTAAACAGCATCAACTTGACCCCTAGCTTCAAAGGTGTTGCCAATGAAAGTAGTGTAAATAAGTAAGTTAGATATAGTAGAACGGTTAGACACAAACCCATGTTGCTTCGAACTAATTATATGACGGAGGTGAGAATAAACTGCGTTGTATATAAGAACCTCAAACATCTTTGCAAATTGTGATATAATAGAGATTGGTCTAAAGTTAGTTACGTCATTCAAACTACCAGATTTATACACGGGGATAACGTGTGAGATTTTCCATAAATTGGGAAATGTACCTTCCTTAAGGGATTTATTATATATTATCTGCAGTGGCACAATAAGACCATCCATACAGAGACGAATGAAAATAGGAGGAATTCCATCCGGACCAGCTCCCTTATTAAGATCTAACTTTTTGATGCTATCTCTAACGTCACTCTCAGTAATGCCAATGGAGTACATACTGTAATTGGACGAAGATAAACCTGGAGACAAGTTACTAGGCTGTTGACTAACACCGTACACAGATGCAAAATACTCTGCAAATAGATCAGCCACATCACAACCACTCTCACCAACACGATCACCCCACACAACCTGGTTAGGAACACCTCTGAAAGTTTTCTTTGACCTAGTATAACGCCAAAAAGCCTTTACATTAGTTTTCAAATCACTCTCAATTCTTTCTATATAATCTTTAAAACAGACATGCATAGCTGTTCCAGCTCGCGTCCGTAGGGAAACAAAAGTGTCATAGTCCCGAGGGTTTTTGTACCGTTTGAAACGAGTCCTGTATTTATGCTTTTCCTTAAGAAGTTTAATCAACGAAGCCGAGAACCATACTGGATAACAATTATTCTTAGGTTTACCCTTCGGCGTGTATTTATCTATATTTTCCCATAGTATATTATAAAATTTCAGAACATAATCATTACAACCCAAATGACAATAACCCTCCCAATTTACATTACGCAGATCACGAGCACATGCCTCATAGTCTGTTTTAATGAAAATATATTTTAACTGTAAACTATTATAATTTAAATTAGAAATTGAAGTTTTAGTAAGGGCTAATTCTAGCGGCGGATGATGCACATCTGGTTTACTGATGGGGGTTGCACAAGAAACAGAAAGACTGGAGTTCTCATCCACTAAGATGAGGTCTAAGATATTATTATTTTCATTGGCGATATTATTCATTTGAACAAACCCGGTGATATTAAGAAAGTCTCTTAATGCTAAATACTTAGGGTCACTAATTCCTAGAAAGGGATCATTCGATTCAAGCCATTTCAGATTAGGCAGATTAAAATCACCAAGAATCAAAGTAGTGCAATCCGTATTACGCAAACAGATTTCTTCAGCCGTGGCCAAAAACTGCTCAAAGATATGGCAAGGTATATAAGACGGTAAATACACAACACAAATATTCATACAGATGCCACCAACATTAATACATAACCACATGTCCTCAACGGAGGTTTGCCACTCAGTTTTATTAACAAAATTATATTTATTATTAATAGCTACCAATAACCCACCACCATAACTTTTAGAATACAAATCTTTAAACTCTGCACTACGGTCACGGCGTACCACAGTATATCTTTGATCAAAATATTCAGAGGATAAGAACGAGTCATCTAACCACGTTTCTGTCAGACATATAATGTCATAGTCAGAATTTAAAATTGCCATTAGAACTTCATGTGACTTCGTTTTCATTCCTCTCACATTCTGATAAAAAATGGAAATACTATCCATTGAACTAAATTAAAAGTAAACATGACAAGTAGGAACTAAACTAATACTTAATTCAAATAATTATACAATTTTCTCTAAACTCTGCTCATCCCTAATCAGAATAGTACCCGAATTTTCCCTTTTACATACAAAAATTTTACCGTAACGAACCCAGACAAACTTATATGATTTTTCTTTAGCCTTAAGACGTGCAGCAGCATTTAAAGATTTATATGTCGGAGAAAGGTGCTCGGACACATAAACTGGCTCCTTGCCACCGCCATAACCCAAAAGACTTGTGTTCAATTTATCCTCAGAGTGAGACTTATTGTATCTAGTTATCGCAGAGAAAAATTCGTCGCGACATCTAGGACTACGCAGCTTCACTATTACAGAACGCGGGCGAGACTTGTTGTTGTTCATACTAGCCACTCTAACGCACTTCATAATATCGCAGTCCTTTGATGACACAACATTAGCCAAATTGTGTTACAATGGTCGGTAATACTTCATTCCTATTTTCAGGTAAGCCGTGAATTTCAAGATTCGCCTCACGCACATATTCTGATCAAGGGAGTTTATTTGCGTTTTTAGCTGCGCCATAGTCTTTTGCATAGCGGAGTTCTGAGAACGTAGTTCAATGTTCTCACGTTGCACCCCCTGGAGTTCAATTTTTAAGTCGTTAACTTGAGAGATGTCAAAGGATCCCGATAACTTCAACTCATCAATTTGTTTTTTTAACTCGTCTATTTCGAATCTAAGCTCACTAATCATATTCTTCACTTCAATACGCAATGTATTTCGAATTTCCTCCCGTATAACAAGTCGTATGTCACTGGTCTTATCATCCTCGCCTTCAGAGCTATCACCAATTACCTCTGACATCGATTTATTAGTCTCACACTCGGATAAACAGCTCGGACAATTCCACTTTGAACGTGCAACTTTACTGAGTCTTTTAAACGCAGTAGTACTCAGTTTAACACATAGATGATGATAGAATTTATCGCAATTAAAACATGTTATTTTTTCAAATTGTTTAACTTGTAATCCACAAGTATCACAGTTAGACATTTTTTAAATAAACAATCAATCGCCCCAACAATACAATAAATACAAAAAGACGAAGTGCGAATTGTCGGACTCGAACTCGCGACTCCTTGTGTACGGGTGCCAGACGTTATAGATCAGAGCCAACAAGACTTAAGCTTGACACACGAAAATATGAATCCGGTGTTATGACAACACAAAGTTTGCACAACAGGCGGTAGATTGGAAATAATTCACTATTGACAACTTGCAATAAAATAAGTTTTGTCTGATCACCGCCACAGTACACTTTGGTTTTCACTATTACACCATCAAAAACACTTTAATCGACTAGAAAAATTATGTGATTGCAGCCCATAGGGTTCCGTCCTTGAGTGTCTAGGCAGCTCGCAGTCATACGATAACTTTTGACAAAGATTTTAGAATTTAAATTACGGAACAGAATTAACGTGACCGTACTAATTGACGTCTCGATGACAGATTCATCATCATTATATCAGCCGATAGACGTCCACTGCTGGACATAAGCCTCCCCCAAGCGTTGCCACATTGACCGGTCCCGTGCGTCTCGCAACCAGCGGATCCCCGCAACCTTCACCAGGTCATCGGTCCACCTGGTGGGAGGCCTTCCAACGCAACGTCTTCCGATTCGCGGTCGCCACTCCAGATACTTTCTGCCCCATCGGCCATCGGTTTTGCGAGTAATGTGCCCTGCCCACTGCCACTTAAATTTGGCAATTCTTCGGGCTATGTCGGTAAACCTGGTTCTCTTGCGGATCTCTACATATCTGATTCGATCACGCAAGGACACTCCGAGCATGGCCCAGTATATAGATAGCGCGTATTAATTTCATCATATTTGTCACAGCCGAAATAGCTCAGTTGGGAGAGCGTTAGACTGAAGATCTAAAGGTCCCCGGTTCAATCCCGGGTTTCGGCAGAATTCACTTTTTGGTTTTAAGCAAAATTTTATGCTATCTTTTTTTTCCATTTTATGAAATGAAAACAACAAAAAATATATTTGATGAAACCCGATTACTGTCAATAATGTACCCAGCATGATTGACATTATGAACAGAGTCACACTGATAAACATTATTGGGACTTGCGAACTTTTTCCTTACTCACACACAACAACAACACAACACAACCACGTGACTATCACGTGACAATTTAAGAAGTCCGATGACGTTTCTCATTTTACATGCCGTGATAACTTTGTACGTAAGAAAATGAAAAATCAAATAATTATCCTAATTAATTACTATTTTACTGATTTATATATATAAAAGCGAAAGGTCACTCACTCACCTATCACGAAATATCGAAAATCGGTTGACGTATAAAGATGAAATTTGGCAGGGAGGTTCCTCAAGTGACGTAAGTGCGCACTTAGAAAGAATTTTTGGAAATTCTACCCCTAAGGGGGTAAAAGGGGGGTTGATGGATGTAATTTCTACAGTTTGTAAGTTAGGCACGTGAAATTTTAGACTTATGCTATTTACTGATAAAAAGAATTTATGTATATATTGGTTTTTTGGAAATTCTACCTTTAAAGGGGTAAAAAAAGGGTTGAAAGTTTGTATGAAATTTTTTAAATTTGACACATGAAATTTTAAATTTACGCTCTTGGTTGATAAAAGAACTCATGTATTTATTAGTTTTTTGGAAATTCTACCCCTAAGGGGATAAAATAGGGGTTGAAACTTTATGTGAAATTTCTTCGGTTTGGAAGGTAAAACATCTGAAATTGTTGGTTTACGCTCTTGCTTAATAAAAAAACATATTTTTTTTTCGGCGATTTTACCCCTAACGGAGTAAAAAGGGGGTTGAAAGTTTGTATTAAATTGCAACAGTTTTAAAGTTTTACCTGAACTTTTAGATTTATACTCTTGGTTGAGAAAAAGAATTCATGTATTTATTGGTATTTGGATATTCCACCCCTAAGGAGGTAAAAAGGAGGTTGAAAGTTTGTGTGAAAGTTCTACGCTTTTAATTGTGACACGTGAAATTTAAGATTTACGCTAAATAAAATTTGTTTGAACTTGTTTAGTCGAACAAGTTTTGTGTTATAAGTGAATATTTAATTGTTTCTTATTATAAAATAAACTTAAATAAAACAATAAAAAAACTACTTTCATAGCTAGTAAGAAAAAAGTTCGCAAGGCCCAAGTTTTTTTTTAATGTACCTATTGTTTATGCAAAGTAAACACAAATATAAAAGTAAATTACTCTCGACTACTTTAACAAGTATGCATTTACCGAAAATGCATTAAATAGCTTTCATAGATGATTTTATTTTACAAAAAATCATTTTTACCCTTCATAAGATCTATCTACATTATATGTTTAACAGTAGATACTTTAAAGTAGTTTCATGTTTGTTAGAAATTTTCATCTCATTTGCATAGGCATAGATGAACTTGAGGAAAACTTTGAAGTTTTCACGGTGAATGAAAGACAATGAATAAGAAATTACAGAAAATCAATTTATAGCCCATGTACCCAACAGGATTGTTGATAATTATACAGAGTAGAGGACACAGAGAAAACAAAATAATTTCATGTCGAATCCTTGAGAAATAAAAATCATGAGATATTATTATGTGTCGTATGCCGTATGTTTTTTCTATAAATTTTGTGACGTACAATAAGCAATAATAACGCTACAACGTTGCTGGAAAAATTTAATGTAGCAAGATCTTTTTTGCCATAAATACGAAACATTAGCATGTTGCCAGCAACATGTTGATCCCCTTTTTAAAACATGTTACACAAACAATGTTGCACAATTTGCAATTTGCTTTTTTTTCAATTTCAAGTTCTTCCCGCTACTGTAAGACTGGCGGGCGCGGGGGCTTTGTCCCCTATAAGAACCTAAATTCTTAACGAATTGCACTTCTCAGTCTATACATTTTGTATGGAATCTCCCTACAGCTAACGTACTTTGACAGAGCCAGTTAAACAGTTCTAATTGAATCGCAGTCAAAAGAAAATAAGCGAGACATTTTCCAAGATCTTAGCGTAATACTATTTTTAACTTCATCTTGATTTATGAGATAAAGTTACTGCTCATATTAATTATCTAGCTGCTGCTGCCTACGATTTCATTCGCGAAGACGGGTTGTCAGAAAGATATTGCTGTCGGCGTTGTATCCTTGGCCATATTATAACAGAGTGGTGTACCATGTGTATGAGTAGCTCAATCCTGCCAATTTAAAAATCTAAATCGGGCGCCAGTTTAATACTGCCGATGGTGGAATGTGTTTATCAGTCTATGTATGAATGAATGTTTGTTCCTATGTGGCGTTCTAGAGACCAGAACCGTTGGCCAATTTTGATGATTCTTACGTCAATCGATTCGTCTTAACCTTGCGAGTGTCACTGGCTACATTAAAATTAAATATAGAAAAATGGCGACTTTTGGGTGCCATATTGTGGGGGCCCAATTTTGTCCTTCCTTACCCATCTTGTGGGGTATCAAAATAAAGGGTTTTAAGAGGAGCATGCTGTGCAGTCGGAGTATACATCTGGTTTTGGTCAGTCAGCTCGCGAATATGTATCTTCCGACTGCACAGCATCATTTTCTTCGTCCACGTCTTTTTAGTTCGCTTCTTAAGCAGTCGGGGATTTTGATTGTTTTAATTAACTTTTTTATTTTTGCTTTAAATACTTTCGTCTGCTGTTAACATACTCGTTCAAAACTGAAGTTACCTACAAATACGGGTTCAATATAAATACTCTTGCAAAAGTTGCTATAATGTCTGAGAGTCCACTTTCAAAAATGTCTAATAACCGGTTTCTGATTAAGAACAAGAATATTTGCGGTTAAGAACGTGTCAAAACCAACTTTTGTGCACAATTTTGACAGATTTTCAGGTTAAAATACAGTTTGACAAGTACTCAATTCATTCTTAACCTCAAATACTTAAATCAGAAAGCGGCCATAAATTATTGTCAACTTGCAAATATGACTATGTTGTTCGTGCAAAAAGGACTAAATGATACGACTAAATAAGAAACCGACGTTAAGGAAACTTTAATGGACGAAAATGTACTAAGTAAGAGTTTAATAAGTGAAAACTATAATAAAAAGAAGATTATTATATATTTTAGACAGACATAGCCAAGTGGCCAGGATTATTCATCAGCAACTTGCTTTGAAATACAATCTAGTGGATTCTGAGATTCGGTATTACAAGTATATGCCCGACCCAGTTCTCGAAAATGACCATGTCACGTTGTACTGGGATCGGTCTATCATCACTGATAGGACTATTGTTGCCAATAAGCCGGATATAGTGGTGATAGACTGATTAGCGCGTAGCACATTGATAACCGGTATCACCATCCCACATGACGAGAAACTCGTGAAAGCTGAGAAAGAAAAACAAATCAAGTATCTCGAATTAGCGCACGAGGTTATCGACATGTGGAATGTGGACTCGGCGATCATTGTGCCGATTGTCGCTACGGCCAACGGCCTGATAGCCAAGAGCCTCGACAACCATCTGTCGAGGCTGTCATTGCGCGGTTGGATCAAGGGCCTGATACAGAAGGCAGTACTCCTTGATACGGCTCGCATTATGAAGAGGTTCCTCTCTCTGGAGCCCTGACCACCAGTAGCTTGGACCCTGTTCCCGATACCGGTAGGCCTCTATTTTTATATTTTTAAATGTTTTTGTTTTTTTTTAATATTTAAAAATTTAAATTAAATAAGAATTTTAATTAATTTAAAATTATTATTAATAATTATTAAATATTATTTAATATTATTAAAAATTTTAATTAAATAAGAATTTAAATAAATAAAGAAGAATAGTATTTAGGTATAATATTTGCTTGCAACTGCAAACATGTCTATGCTAAGTATACTTTTGCAATAAAAATTTGAATCTATGGTGCAAAATGCAATTTAAATCATTACAGCGGATTTTTGTGTTTCTGAAGTTGGCTCTGCGAATCATTGCGCAAGAAACAATTTGTCATCGAGTATACTGCAGATTAAGCGTGATAGGACGATGCGACAAACGTAAGCGAGTGAAAGAGGCAGTTATACAATGCTATCTTCGACTTCAACATTGACACAAAAATAGCAACTGCGCCGGTTCTTGAACTTCAACTTCAGAGACACAAAGATCCGCTGTGACTACTATACAATACCGTTATTTAATATATTATAAATAAATATTCTAAAAGGTACGACTTAGCATCATTGTTTGTAGTAAAAATGTATATTTATAGCTCCATTTTAGGAGTAAATGATTTTTTTTAGTTTTCTTAATTTTATGCTTAATTAAAAGTACCTGAGCGACCGAGTAGACTCAGGTGAAAATAGAGAAAACGACGTTTTCTAAAAATTAAACCTAGCTAGATCTAAAATGTCTCAAATATGTATGACAACTGAGAATTGACTAACATATTTACGGCTGTTTGATCTCTAGAGTATATTCTTCGGAAATATCTCAAAAAAGTCTAAGCAGATAATATTTTCAGCTTGGGAGAACTTCTTCCTTATTGCAAGTTGTAGCAAACGATTTATTTCAATAACTATAAACCTTGCCGCCTTAAGATGTCTAACTTGCACGTGGCAGGTAATACTATTCGTAAATTGTACATTATTATATTGCACTAGCTGTGCCCGCGGCTTTGCTCAAGTGATTTACCAGCTGGTAACTTTAGTCGATAAAAATATGAGACAGCTAATCCAAAAATTGGCTCTAACTCAAAAATTCGTTTCGTATCGGTCGACTGCAGCGGTTCAACTTTCAGCAGCTTGCAACCTATACCTTTTAGACTGGATAGTTTTGGGATTGCCTGTCCCATTGAGAATTTCTCAATTTTATTTCTACAATATAATTCATGTTGTGAACTTAAATATTCGAGGAAGGGCGGTTACAATAGACAATACATGGGTAGTTCCTTATTCTCCTATATTATGTCGATCTTTCAACGCCCATATAAACGTTGAAGATTGTCATTTCGTACAAGGCATAAAATCATAAAATATATATGCAAGTACATTACTAAAGGCTCTGATCAAGCAACTTTTAGTATTCGAAATGTTCATGATGAGGTTGAAAATTATGTGATCGGCCGATATATCAGCTTATCAGCACATCTGAGGCCGTATGGAGGTTATTAGAATTGCCTATACACAATAGAAATCCTACCGTCGTACATTTGGCTGGTCATTTAGAAAATGGACAGCGTGTCTACTTTTCAGCTGAAAATGTACAATTTTAAGTGTCCAGATGCCCCGTTGAGAATAGGCTTGCTGGGACTTGCTAGGACCTAGAATTAAAACATACTTATCTAGTAAAAAAGTAGCAGAGTTAAGATGAAGCTACCATAATACGCTTTTGCGTCCACCTCTTTGGGACCTAATCTCAATTGTCTTCCTCCTTTTCTTATTAAACCACAGAAATAACTACCACACGCACATAAAAAATTTGCAGCAGTTCGATCCATGGTTGGGTAACCCTATTTATATAGCGTGGATCCTCCTTATTTCGGAAAAGATGTTAAGCCATTGGTACCGGGCTATCAGTCGTGGCTCTTTGAGACTTGTTCTCGTGAGAACTCGTAAGACTGATGATGAAACCATCTACCACGTAAACAAGTTAATACAGACCTGTGTATTTGATATTAAATTCAACTTTATACTTCCTCGCGTTACTACGTAAAATATCTTGACAAACAGATAAGGTTGACTGGTTGAGAATGCCTTGCTGCATTAAGTCCGCCTATGTATCACCATTTTACATGAAGTTTAAACAAATAAATAATGAAGTGATCGTAGAAAAGTTTTTTTTTGAGGATCGGAAGCCTAAAAATGGTTATGGAAGCATGGGTAGGCGGCTTAGTGGCAGGCAGTTTAGTTCGGTTTGCGCATTTTGTCGATGGTAGGTAAGCTTGAATTCGTTTCACGATTTCTTTACTTTCCACGGTATTTAATCAATGACCTTTGTTTCTTCAGTAGCACAGAAATTTTACTTCTACTGCTGCTTGGTAAATTTTAGAGCTGTCAGAGATACAGGATATACTCAAAAAAAGAGTACACTGCATTACTTTCCATAGGAATATCTAAAAACATATTGCCACAAACGTATACATAAAAAGTATGCAGAAATTATTATTATTTGGAAATGTAAGAGAAGTATCAAAAAATTATAATAACTCAGTATGCAATCGCCAAGCCGTATCATCTTTCAAATAATCTATCAGCTTTTTCTTTGATAGGTATTTCCCTTCTCTTACGGTCAGCTACACAATGCTTCCTATAAACAGGTATTCGAATAAATACAAAACTAATTTATCAGTCCCTATTTAATAAAGTTTTATGTGGAGCATAATAGACGAATAAAACGACAGAAATAAGCTTACAAATAAATGCGACTTAATATCAGCGACTTCATTTAATGCGGGTAGTCTCCACTTCTTCCCACAATTAATTTTACCGACTACCCTCGGCTCCGTTGCTTGCGTTCCATGTTTGAACTGCAGTCTTTGGTGTTCATTAAAAATTGAATGGATAGCTTTATTCCTTTCGTGAGATAAAAATAAGAGATATTTCGCTAGGATAAAACTTTTTGCTCTCTCGGCTACAATTTCTAGAGCAGTAAAGTGTTGTATAGTTTTATAAAATATTCATAAGTATCCAAAAACACAGAACATTTTTTTTGATATTATTAATAGACATATATTTAGTACTCGAAGTTGTGGACGACTATGACTACTCCAAGTTGTATACTTACAGAAATAAAATGATTTATCATTTACAATGTCTACCAGGGACAAACAATCCACTTGGGTAGGGCCAACTTTGAGAAAGAGGTCAACCGTCGAAACCGATCGGCTGGGCAGCGTTCGAATAGTTGCGCGGTATCTTCTCGTTCAAGTTACCACAGTGTCTCAAGACGAAATTCTATGACCAGTGTGTGTTGCCAGTGATAACCTATGGCTCTGAGACGTGGTAGCTCACAATGGGCCTTATCGGAAGGCTTACATTCGCCCAAAGGGCAATGGAGAAGGCTATGCTCGGAGTTTCCTTGCGTGATCGAATCAGAAATGTAGAGATCCGCAAGAGAACCAGGGTTTCCGACGTAGCCCGAAAAATTGCCAAACTTAAGTGGCAGTGGGCAGGGCGCAATGCCTGCAGAACGGATGGCCGATGGGGCAGAGAAGTTCAAGAATGGCGACCGCAAACCGAAAGACGTTGTGTTGGAAAGTCTCCCACTAGGTGGACCGATGACCTGGTGAAGATTGCGGGGATCCGTTGGTTGCGGGATGCACGAGATCAGTCAATTTGGCGACGATTGGGGGGAGGCCTATGTCCAGCAGTGGACATCTTTCGGCTGATATGGTAATATATTTGACCACTATCTCACCAATGGTGGTACAGTTTGGGCCTAAGGTGGTACGGATGGCAAAGGATAATGTGGTCAGCGGTGGAGCACGCTCATGGCTAATCTCCATCTGGGGAGCACTGAAAATATAGTAACGCCATACCTAGCCGAAGTAAAGGTAGGACCCAATTTACGGGCCAGTGTTTTCTAATACGGTTCGACGGAGTTCATAAGGTTTAATAAATCTATGAGATAGTACTGTTCAGTCAGTCCAAGGTCGCCTTGGACTGACTGAACAGTCAGTCTAAGGTCGCTATCTCATAGATTTCCAGTTCCAGTTCTCATAGTGTTCAGTTTACCAGACCCCTTTTTATGAGCCGTCCTACTGAGGATTGATATCATTGTACTGGTGTTTTTTTTAAAGTTATTCCAACAAACAATTGTTGGTTAAAACAATTTTATCAACAACAGTAATACCACTACCACCACTATTTTTGCACAATGTCCGCATTTGTCTTCGTTACGCATTTATTACAAGATTTTCCTTGCATCACAAAAATAAAGTCGTGCTATTGTTTTCCTCAAACTGTCTTAACTTCTGAAATGATTCCGATATTAGAAAAAAGAAAGACTTAAGAAAAATATGCTGATAATAATACTTATTGCTCAGTAGGTAGTGAATTCTGAGGCCTGCGTCATCCCCAAATAAATAAATTTTTCATAAAATAATGTTTTTTTAAAACAAGCTTTTTCGTATTTTTCTCAGCAAACCCTTTCATTTGATACCTATCATGGCAGTGCACAAAAAAATATTAGTCCGCCATCTTGGGCCGTCCACCATATTGCATTTAGAATGACGACACTTAGCAAACCATGCCTTGTCATCCAAACTAAACGTTTATGCAAAATTTCATCATAATCGGTAGAGGATAACTGCATTAAAATTCAGTTGCAAGGTTTGACCCAAATACACTTACATACATACATACACACACATATATATGTAAATACATTGCGAGTTAAATAAAAGCTTGTAAAAGGCAGGAAGATGATGATTGTTATAGTGAAATCAAATTGTAGTAGCTATAAATAAGTAATGTATGTGTAATGTACTGTATCTGTTTATTAACCGAAAATAATTCATGTGATAATTTTACCTTATGACTTGTAATGTAATCTCACAGAATTCTTAAAAAAAAACGTAGAATCCATATTTTAGAATTATGTTTTTTTCAGGTTTCGGTTTTTACCGCAAGTTCATACCTTGTTCATTTCCTAAAACCAGTAATAGTGCAGGGCATAAAATGTTATTTCTCAAATACTAAGTCAAAAATACTTACAGTAATCATTGCATAGGAGTTGGACATCATAGCGATAAGCAGATTCAAGAGTACGATGACATTGATCACGGAGTAAGACCCGAACATGAGCAGGCCCCAGAAGCGGGTGTAGCTCTTGATGCCAGCCAACTCGAAGTTCTCCAGACCAACCATGCCAAAGGACGCCCAGAAGAGAGACTGGGAGGCTTCGAAGACACTGGCGGAAACGTGTTGGATGAATTGGTGTTGGGATCACTTTTGATACAGAATTAACGGCCACACGATCTTCACTTAACATTAACTATAGCATTATTCTAGCGATGGCCAGATTCAAGAGCACGATGAAAAAAATACTGGGAGGCTTCGAAGAAGCTGGTGGAAAGGTGTTAGGATGAATTTATGTAGGATTGATTTTTGATATAGAACTTACGACTACACTCTACGGCGAAAATACACATATTAGTCATATTATGTGCATGTGTATTTTTTTACATAAACTAGCATATTTCTTGGTACAGGCATTGCTAATTTTACGGTATGATTTTCATTTAAATATCGGTGTATATGAAGTACATTTTAACCGATGTTTACCAGTAAAATGATTTCCATATACAAGCTACGTATCTATTTAGACCTTAAAAATTCCATAGTGGGAAAACGAAATGCGTTAATTCTAGTGATTTGTGGGCACATATGCATGAAGATTATCGAATCTTTAACATCATAGTTGATTAAAGTAAAAACATGAAGTGATATAATTTAAATGTGGCTTTAAATAACCTAAAAATAAACTAAACAGATAGCTGAATCAAGTACAATAGATTTAATAAATAATACCATACAAAGTCAGAGCCTCACTACACAAAATGACACATGATTTCAACTACATTGTCTAATTAAAAACACAGATAATTCTTTCACTACGGCTTATGCTATATTACTAAACGTGAAATAAAAACAAACCACAAATAAAAATCAAATATAACGTGAAGTAATTCAGTCAAATGCATCCTGCACGCTATTCATAATAATCATTGTTCCGTGGTATATATTAAATTTTATGTGGCTGCAGCTGACCAACATACTAGTACGCATGATAATCCATAGTCTGTCGCAGAGTCATGCAGTCCACCTCATCAATCTTCAGCGTGTTCATCTTCACGTTAATGTCCTCTTCCAACTGGATCTGCGTCTGCAACAAGTATCGCAGGGAAGCTGACGCCTCGTACAACATTTGCTGCAGTTGCAACGTGCTTTGACGTATCATCTCACATTCATAATACAAAGACTGCCCTGGAGGGTCCCTGACCAGCTCAGCTCCCTCTCTTTGAGCTCGCCTACCGAGCCTCGTATGCGCCAAAGCTGTGTGACCTTCCTTATCAGACAAGGCTTTCTGTAGTTGTAAAATATTATTCTGCATGTCTGCAATCGTTTTAGTCGTCTCCAAGTGCATTTCCTCAAGTTTCGCTTTAGCACGTTTTGTATCTTCAATTCGGTCGGAGAACGCGTGGTTGCACCTGTTGTAAGCGCCCCACAGGTCGTCGATCACTTGCTTAAGGATTGTATCAACAAACATTCGGATGGGACGTGCGCTTGTCACCTCTCTAGCTGCCATTTGTATATTTTTCGCCGAATAGGCGTTGTACTCATCGGCAGATATGTTCGCGGGGTCAAGGTTTGCGTAGCCTTCGTATACAGATAGGCATAAATCAGTGTGTTTCAAGGAAAGATTGCCTTTGTCTAAATCAATTGCTGCTTGTTTATATTGTAAGTCGCGATCGAGGAGATAGCGCGTGGAACGGAGACGCCGCATCTGTTCGTTTAACTGCTCCAACACTCGTCGTAGTAGACTTTGTCCCCCCATGATGGCGGTCATCTCCTGCTGCAGAGCTTTTTCCACCTCGTCAACGACCAGATCGATGCCAATACGTCCATCTCTGAGCATGAGACATTTGCGAACAATCGACAAAGCATTGGCTTCAATGGATGCGAGACAGTCCAAGACACGGGTCTTATAAACTGCGAGTGCTTCTAATTCTGAATATATTTCTTTGCGTTGTATGTTCAGCTCGTTCTTGTTGAACTCAATGTCGCCGATACGTTCTTCAATGCGTCTGTCTGTAGTAGCTTTCTGAATTTCCGCTCGTTCGCCAGTCTCCTCTCGGATACGCTGGGACTCGCCGAGGACCCTGTCTGCGAGCTGCTGTTGATCTTCCGTATTCCTGCATCTTTGTTCGTTGCTTAACTTCCATTCTGAGAGGGTGAACTTGGCTGTTCTTGGTGGCATGCATACTATAGCCTGTTCTGACAGCCTAGTTGTCGCTATAGGAGCGCCGATCACATGGCGGACTCCGAACTGCTCCTCACCCATGACAACAAAATGGCAAACTAAATAATTACAAAAATTAAACCTTATCCAAAACTTGATTACCCAGTCACTTGAAGAAATTGACAAAACAGTTTGTTGGGTTGTCTTGGTAACGTTATAACGTGAAACCATGCGCAGATGTTTTGGTAATAAATTAGGTCGAAATAGGTTGAATTGATTTTGTTTGGAACTCTTTAACTTATGAGACGTTTTGTCTTCCACATCAATAAAAATGCGGTAACGCTTACGATCATAATTATTTTTCACAAAAAAAATCTTGAACAAGAAAATTTTCAATGAATAAACAACCAAGATCCCATCAATATTTCCAGTAGTTTTTGTAGAAGCTGAGCAATATTAATGTACATAGCGAATAATCTAGCTTACAACCGTTAAGATTTAGATCTAGCGCTATTAAGGTTCAATGAAGACTGACTTCCCAAAGCTTCTCCATTTCATGCAAGAGTCCCCAGCATTGTCCCAGTCAGGTAGCCCACCAGGCAACACGTAGCACTTGCGTTTCTCCAAATCCGCAAAGTACCACAGCAGTTGGTTCAGACCTAGGTTTCATACGTTACCAGACAATATATTAACCTTATCTTACTAATAATATAAATGAGAAAGTTTGGATAGGTGATTGGATCGATGGATGTTTGTAACTCAATTACGCCTCAATGGCTCAACGGATCTAAATGAAATTAGGCCCAGAATAGTTTAGAATAGCACATAGGCACATTTTTATGTCGGGAGTATCTTCCCTTGTGATAATTTTCAAATTTCACGCAGAAGCTACTAGATGAATAAATTTGGATTATATAATGGTCGCAAAGATTTGAACCTTTATAAGATCGAGAGTATTATAGTTATTTGAGAGGAGCAATTTAATATACCTAATATTAAATTACTTCTCTCGAATAAATACTCTGAAAGTTTAATTTACTATTGTTAGAAATACATGTAATCTATTTCACCAAGCATAAAATTAACGCTACGTTGAGCATATTATTTTGTTCTAGAATATTCACACAGTCGTCGTCTTTCGTTCAGTCCATTCAAAGGTTGTCTGTAAATTGCCCCGTGCGTTAAGACTGCCTAAGCTTTATAAATGTTTGTCTTGTACATATATTTTTGTGGTGTACAATAAAGAATATAATAAATAATAATACATTACTTAAATGAATCAATACTTCACTTATGACAAGTAGTTATAAAAAGATTACCACGTTCAAAACTGAAATTGCTTAAAACAATGTCGTATATTTAAAAACATTTAAACAATACGCCACACCTAGTTTAGTTTAGGCAACTTTACGAATAAGGACGACGAAGATTTGTCCCGTCAAGACATTGACGAAAAGGTATTTAAAGTAAAAAAACTTACCACAAGCAAAAGCGAAGAGAACCAAACTATAGATGAAGAAGAACTTGACGATATCGATGACCATGCGGCCGAGGGAGATCTGCAGCGGTCCCAAGTGGGGGTTGATGGAGAACAAGTGGACCAGCTTCAGAGCACTGAGAACAAGAAAACATGCTCATTAGGTAGACATAAAGATAGACAAGCTTTGATGGTCTCTATAAGAAGATTAAAACCTTAGAAATATTAAGAACATCAAAAGCGGCGGTCTTATTGCATTTTGTAATAAGGAAAATGTGAATGACGAAGTTTTTTAGCATTTACTGGAATATAAAAGGATGCAGCTAACATAAAGCTGTTTTACTAATAAAATTGTTATTATTAAGTATAAGTCCCCATATTTCTCTGAAAATATTATTTACTGGAAATGCTTGTTGAGAATCTACATTTTGTTAGAATACTGAATGAGCAGATTTATAAGTGCCATATTTAAAATAAAGATTGCATGATCTGAATGACTTTCCCACATTAAACTATTGTATAATCGTTTAATTCACGATGCGTACAATGATGAATGAAATCGTAAACGTGAAAAAGCTGTTCTTACTTATAATTGGAAAAATATATAATCATAAAACAGTAATATTTAACCTCAACTACCTGAAAATATTAGCCGCAGCAAACAACCCTTCAGCTATCAACTGAGGATCAAAATCATCCCAGTGCTCTCTCGGAATGAACTTAGTCTGAGGGTCCCTTTTAATTTCAGTCATCTGCTGGATATAGGCTGCGAACCTAAGTACAGCAACGGCCACGTAGAGAGAGTTCCTGGTAAAATCAATGAAGTTCCACATGTTACGGAGGTAGGAGCGGATGCCTTCGATGTAGATCTCTTGGGTTTCTTCCCATATGAAGCCTAGAAGAAAATATTTTATGTAAGTATCAGGATCAATTTAAAGGCAGTTTTGAATTGCCAAATAGTCGGTCAGTCATAAAGATTTAACTAATTGCACATTCCAAAGCGTAGATCTCTATAATGAAGAATGTGCAATGATGGAGATTATTTTGGTTTCACGTATAACAAAAATTATTCAACAGTTTTCGTTAGTAGAGCACTTGAAATGATTATCAGCATTAGTGAAGGCCTAATCTCAAAAACTGATTTTAAGAGCAACAGTATAATTAATTTTGCTTAACGGTTATTATACTATTGCTTTATGCCAGATCGTATCATTTCTATAGACGAGCATACTCACCTAAAACATAAACCACAACGACTAATTCCAAGTACGTGGGCCCGTTTCCTCTCTGCTTGAGGAGTTCCTTTTCTAGTTCCTTCACCATCCACTCTGGACCGAACAGTTGTATCGCCTGCACCTCCGCTCTTTGTGATACCAGGATTAGAATCACTGTGGACAACCGACTTGTAAAAAAGTGGCAAAAGTAAGATTATATAATTTCAAAGTAGTTATTCATTTCTAAGTAGTTATGACTATTGGAGAAAGTGATTCATTTCGAAAAGAAAAAGCCCTTGAAGTAGACTTAGCTGCGTTGATTGGAAAGCGTATATTTATACTAAAGTAGAAAGGTCGTCTCATATAAATCTAATTGGTTAGATAGTAAGAAGGAAAAATGTTTTTTGGACATGGTCAAAGAATAACTAGTTAAGATTTTAAAACAGAGGATCACAATATATATATAGATATATCTGCATTGTTACTATATGAAATGTTTTCGTTTGTTAAATTGCACTATATAGAATTTAGATTTCTAACCAAATGTTATACAAATTTAAATGAATAGACAATGCTATCTATTAGAAACTTTATAAAGGGCACAGTTAAGAACGACCAGTAGAAGAACCGAAAGTAAGCAGAGATACAAATTATGATGTGGACGAAGATATGATGATATTTATTCATACAAAAGACATACTCACGTAAAAAGAACAAGTAACTAGACGCGTGTATCAAGAACTTCATAAAGGGTTTCCTCATGAGTTTGCCAGTAGAACAGTTAGGAGCGACCATGTACAGAGAGCAGTAGAAAGGGAACAACAAGGCGACGCGGCAGATGATCATTATCTTCTCCATGGCGGTCTTGCGACGGAAACCGGGGACGCCTTCGTACCAGATGGACGCGAGCAGCTGTTGGATGTTCGGATGGGCTACGAACTGGAAGAAAGATAGAAGTTTAATATAAAATAGTTACATAAACAGCAAAGCTGCAAAACTTAAGTACGTCTGGGCTGTGGGTCCGTATATCGCAAGATTGAAGCCCTTATACAGCTAGACGGGTTCGCGGCAGGCCGAGAAAAAGATGGTGGGATGCTTTGGAAGGCTTCCTCGAGAATTGGCGAGATGAAGTACACCACCGAGAGAAATAAAAGAATGGGGGAGTCCTTTGGCCAGGGGTGAGACTGAGGCTAATAAAATAAAATTACATAAACATATTAAATTAACATATAAACTATAAAATAGTTTTATGGATTTATAGATACAAGGAACGGTGTTAGATCGAACTAAACTGTCAGATGTCAAGACTTTAAATAATTCAAAGATTTCCTAATGAAGCGCTGGTTTTAATGGGTACTTTTCATAATACTTCAGTTTTAATTAAATATTTTCAAAACATTTATAGGGAAATCAAAATTGTCTATCATTCCGAAGCCTTATTTTAATGAACTTTATCAATATATTGTTTGCTTCAGGCTTTCAAATGATATACTTTTATTGGTTTTACATGTCATATGCTCAACTCATATTCACCTTCTTCTGCTTAAAATCTATCGCCAGTTCCAACCTGGCCAACTTCATGTGTTCTCCTTCCACAAAGGCCGGTTCATCAGGATCATGGTTAAGAATGATCGCCAGCTCCTGGGAGCTTCGTGACTGGTCCAGCAAGTCTACAGCGAACGTTTGTGACTGGCGACGTAGTTCTAAGTATTCTGCTTTACTTTCCTGGTGGATAGAAATGTATTTATATCAGTTTTTCGGGCGTTTCATTTTTTTTTTATTAGAACTTGTATTTAACTTGCAATGTATGTATGTAAGTGTGTTCGGGTCAAATCTTGCAACTGAATTTTAAAGCAGTTATCCTCCACCGATAAAGATGAAATTTGGCATACAAGTTTAGTTTCGATGACACTGCATGGTTAGCTGAGTGACGTCACTCTAAATTCAATATGGCGGACGGCCCAAGATGGCGGACTAGTTATTTTTTGTGCATTGCCATGATATAGGTATCAAATGAAAGGGTTTGTTGAGAAGAATACGAAAAAAGCTTGTTTAAAAAAAGCGTTGTCAATGAATAATTTATTGTGAGTTATGGATGAAAACTTTATGACAAAAATGTGTATACAGGGTGTAAAAACCAACGCAACATAACATCACGTCTGAATCGCCCGAAGCGTTAGGCAGAAGTGCACTCATAATACACCCACATTTCGGTTACGCAGTTACGCACTACATCCGATCCGTGTCCGTGAAATTTCGGTTCCAAAGTAGCTGTAGTACTTCTTGTAGGGAAGCTTACGCGTTACATCCGAACTGTATCCGTCATAATTCAGAAAATTTAGAACTCTGAACTCAAATCACGGACACGGACGTGTAATGCGTAATCCCATAAGGGACTGTTTTACCACCCACCGCACTACACGTCCGTGTCCGTAATATAAGAGTTCAAAATATTCTAATTTATGACAGATTATGACTGATGAACCAACAAGAAGTACTAGGGCTACTTCGGAGCCGAAATTTCACGGACGTGAATCGGATGCAGTGCGTAACCAGACCAACCATAAAACGGACACAAAAATATTAAAAAGTGAACGCAATTTATTTAATCAGCAGGATTATTTGTTTGTTAATTTCGAAGTAGATATAAGATCCAGTTTAATAATCTTGAAGATATTTCCACTAAAATTCTATTTACTCTAACCACAGCATACATCCTCATCCCATACAAAGAAACCGTGCCGACGTAACTAGCGTTTTTCGTCTGATAAAATTTTATAGTACTTTTTGCACGTTTTTACAGTTTCTTTGCACCAAAATGTGTTACAATGCAAATTTAAACAATCGAGTGGAATGCTCCAGAAAATTAAAACCGCGCCATCTATTGGTATGAATTTTAAAAGTTCCGTTCAAATAATATTTGAAATGTGAAAAAAGAGCACGATGTATACCATAATTTTGTACTTAGGAGAGTTGTTCGGATTGATTAAAAAATAACAAGCAATTTTTTGTTCAATTCCAGAAAATGTTATTTTTACACACATTCACTAACAGATGAGGTGCATATCGCGCCATCTAGTGAGATTTCTTTGAACCAAATTTTCTTTCTTAGCGCTGAGACCCCGTGCCCTAATTATAATTTTAGTGGTCAAAATCGTTCTTATAAAAATCCTTTCACAAGATCTTTACCTGTTCAGCAAAAGCCAAGTTCCTCAGCTCCCAGGAAAGCTGGAAGGCTGTCAGGATAGGATCGGTTGAAGACAGAGCTATTAGCGAAGGTGACGCCAAAGCTCTGTATTCGTTGAGCCGGGCCAGTGAGTGTCGGAGAGAGTCCTGTGTAGACTCGCGGATACACTCGTCACAACCACACCTAGTAACAACATTATTATAAAAAGAAAAAAAAGAAAGAAGAAATATATTTATATGTGACCCGCACAGGAGACACGAGATAAGCAAAACACAAACAATAATAAAAAAACATAAATAAATAACCCCGTGCGAGACCAAAAAGGCTCCTCATGTGCAACGATATTAAAAAGATAATAACGCTGCGCTGATATTCTGGTAGGATTCTGATTTAGTATTTATATTTTTTTTTTATTACATTTTCATTTCTAGAAGTATACACGCTTCGATTGACAATCTATTGAACATGTAATTATGACACGACATGTTGCGAAAACACCCCGATTCAAACAGTAATACGCCCAAAACTTTAGAACGGCTGAACCAATTTTCATCGAACATAGCTAATAACACCCTCGATAAAGTCACCTTTCAAACTAAAAAAACGAAATCAAAATCGGTTCATTCGTTTAGGAGCTATGATGCCATAGATCGATACACATATACACACATACACAGACACTTATACACAGCAACACACGTCAAACTTATAACGCCCCTCTTTTTCCGTCGGTGGTAGAGATAATATGGAAGAAGAGGGCATGCTGCTTTGACTTTAAATAGATCTTGTCCTATAATATTAAACGAGCAATTTTTTATTTATACCTATATATATATTTATTTGTAATCAGGTCTTAAAACGACTCTAACGATTACCATAAAATTTGCAATATACAGGTTTTCAGGGGTAAAAAATCGATCTTACTTTTCTTTACTAACATAATGTACTTAAGTACTTACTAATACTACCGTTAAAGGTTTAATTTATGGAAAAATCAAAAAAATTGTATGTCGTTTTTGTAGCAAATAAACACTTTTCTTTCTTTTCTTTCTATCTAGCTAAGTCTCATATCTGCGAAAATCCGTTTCCTCTAAAAAAAATGTTGTCTCTTTTTCTAACTAAACGCCGACAGACATTACGCCGACAGACTGAACACCGACAGACTTGGGGCACTCCGACTTGGACAGGTTAGGTTAGAAGGGGATGGCGGGGTCCAGTGAGCGAGCAAAGCGAGCGAACAGACCCCGCCATCCCCTTCGTGGTTATTTTTTTTATGACCATAAAGCCCCGCGAAGCGGGGCTCCGACTTTGCTTGTCGGTGTTCAGTCTGTCGGCGTAATGTCTGTCGGCGTTTAGTCGTACACTCACTTGTAATAATAGGGACATGAGGATGATAATCACACTTAAAAAGAATATACTTGTCCATGCTATTCTCATCACATGAAGATTCAGATAATAATCGTGAAGTCTTACTTAACGTCATGAGGGTTGGGCAGCGTGGCTCCGCGGTCGAGCAGTATCTTGATGATCTCGTAGTTGTTCTTGTGAGCTGCCAGCATTAGTGGCGTTATGTCTGGTGTGAACATTGCAGTATTCGGATCTACTTTCTGCCAACTCTGTGTGGGGAATAAAGAAGGGGTCATTAATGTAATAGCAAAGAGTTATAAATTATATTGATACAAGTGTATCTGCTTAGACTGGAAGTCGATCTCAACATCGTCGGGAAAGATTAGCCCTCTTACTAACAAACACAGATTTTAGTTATACTAATTATAAACCTATGAAAATCTATGGTTATTCCTTTATTATACCTGGTATAACTTTATACTGTGTTTATTATTAAGAGGGTAGGCAGATAATTAAATACGGGGTTATTTTAAAACACTAACAACCTTTCAGGGGATGAGACCGAGACTCGGAGGAATCTCGCCCTGTAACGATGGTCACCCATCCAAAAACAACCTCGGCAAGTGTTGCCTGACCTTGAAAATCGACCATTGCGGCTGTTATTATTTAGCTACGAGCCCCTCTCGAATCTTGAATTTTACACTACCTAGTTCTAAAATATATTTTGGCGGTTAAAGTACTCAATTTGGGATTTGAAAACTTTTTAGATGTTAATAATGGATACACGTTGGACTGAAATAGAACATGAATTTTAACCTCCGTGGATTGCGGATAGGGTAATTGACAAAAAATATCTATTTAGTCCACAGATAACTTAAAAATATTGGATTTTTTTTGCCATGAAAACAAATAATGACGACGATACTATGCGTTAAAATATCGTGTGACGTCACGGTGTGGTATACTTTATACTGACAAAGTGACGTCACAAGCGCCGACTCCTGAAATTTGACGCGCTTTATCGTTGCCAATTTTTATATCTATACTAATATTATAAAGATGAAGAGTTTGTTTGTTTGTTTGTTTCAACGCGCTAATCTCAGGAACTACTGTTTGAAATTGAAAAATTTGTTTTGTGTTTTATAGTTCATTTATTGAGGAACGTTATAGGCTAAATAACATCACGCTACGGTCAATACGAGCGGAGCACAAAAGAAAAATGTTGCAAAAACGAGGAAAATTATTCCGTTTTGAGACTTTAACCGCTTACGCAGCGCACGCAACGGAAGCTCCGTTGCGTGCGCTGCGTAAGCGGTTAAAGTTTCGCAAAAATCATGTAGTATAGGTAGGTTAGGATAGGTAGGGTAAATGGGTAGGTAGGTAGACAGTTGACGGGAGCGAAGCCGCGTGGGACAGCTAGTATTTGATAAAGCAAAAAATACGTGTCCAATATTATTTGATAATCACACTGACGGAGTAAATAGAATTATATTTTTTCTAACCAAGAAACATCCCTAATGTAGAAATCTTCAAAATCGCAATACCGGTAGTATTTGGTGAGTGGCTTGCAGTTAATTCGTACTATACTTGCAGAAAACGGGACTGACTTACTGTTCAGCTTAGTATAAAAATACTCACGTAAGGCTCACTATCCTTATGAATCAGTTCCTCATGCTCCAACAGCAGTTCCACAGCCTCCACAAACTCAGCATTGATAGCCTGCAGCAAAGCATCCTTAGTATCCACCCCCATGATGACGAGGAGCTCCACCATCTCCAGGTTCTCTCCATCGATAGCTAGGGTCAGAGCCCCGCGACCCAGAGAGTCCACGCAGTTGATCTCTATGTGCTTCTTGCGATGGGCTTTTTGGAGAATTCTGTACGAAAAGGAATAAACAGACAGTTGAGGAAAACATTGAGGGTAAACTGATCTTACATTTAAAATAATGTTTGGAAGTCACCAATCCGCATTGAGCAACTGTGATGATGAGTGCCCTAACCTTGCAGTGGGACAGTTACAATGTGGTAAAATTATAATTAGGTAATTTATTTATTTAGAGAGTAGTGGTGACCCAGTAGTATTGGCCGCGACTTACAAGTTGTAGGTCGTGGGTTCGAACCCAGGCAGGCGCTTTACTTTCTGTAAATTATTTCATCACCACTGCTCTCAGAAATGCTAAAGGAAAAGATCGTGAGGAAATCGGCATGTACTAGAAACAAAAGTTCGAAGACATGTGACATCCACCAACCCGTACTGGGCCCGTGTGGTGGATTATGGCCCATCACCTCTCACAGAGAGAAGGCCTGTGTCCCAGCAGTGGGAACAATAATAGGCTGATGATGATGATGATGATTTATTTATTTATTTAAAACTTCATGCAAAAAGGAACAATGGCGGACTTAATGCCTTAGGGATTCTCTACCAGTCAAACAAACGTGGTGAAGAGACAACATGGCAGGTGCATTGTTTAAAAGATAGAAAGAAAAAAACTTGTTGCTTAAAAAAATAAACATTTATATTTAATATAATACATACCTATAAAAATATTTTATATTTATTAAGTAATGAAAATAAGTTATCAACATGAAACTCCCCCCGCTGAAAATTAAACCGCAATTTCCGCTTGAACGCATACCGGGCCCGGCTGCTGGCCGTTCGGGGCCGTTCCAGAGAAGAATAGACTGAATATGAAAGAAGATTGAACAAAATCAGTAGTATGAGAACGACAGAGTCGGAGAAGATTGTTGGATAAACGCGGATTCCTAGCGTGTGACGAACTTAAATATCATTTAAGGTACCTACAATTTAAAAAAAAAATTAAGAATGATAACACCTCGGCTGTTTTCATCAAAGGGATAGACAGTGGTGTTCCTTTCTGCGGCGTCAGATATCTTTACGTCCAATGTAATGAAGAAGCATTGACTAGATAAATAAGTCTACTTTAAAGAATACTTGAATGAAATTCTCTGCATGTCGATTTTTACCGATTAGGAAAGGCAAACGATTTTTAATCTAAGATCTTAGCCAAGTCAATAGAGACTTGAAAGTCTCCCAGGAAATCTAAATTTTTTAAACAATATGACTGTAAAAACACAGCTAAAAAAGTCGGTAGAAAAGTCTCTATTTAATTTTTTCTAAAATCGGATTGCCAATTCGGCACATGAAATCCTATCTATTCAATGCTCAGTGCTAGCAAATGACGCATTCATAGATCATAGGATCATGGCATGGATACAGTTGGACAAAGTTATTACCTAAGGTAATCCGATTAGAGTGGAAACAGTAATTAAGTTTGTGACTGTACCTACCTTTATAGGCTGTGGCCATTTTTTAAATCTATGTACTTTTCTGTAAACAGAGCCTTTTACGCGCGCCATCGTCATAGTATAAATAGACAAACAGTATGGAAACTACCTACAAAGGCTCGAAACGGCACACTCACACAAACATGCGCACCGATGAGACTCCTAAGCAGCGTTCGCGGTGCTGTCAGTAGTGCGTGCCGCGTCAAAACGAGTTAAGTCGGAACCACACTTACGTGTCGTGGCGTGGCGTGGCGCGGGATCCACCAATCAAACGACTCTGTTCCAGCCTACGTCATAACGCAACGAGTTTTGTAGCCAATCAACTGCGTCAGAAGGCGCCACGACACGCCACGCCACGTAAGTGTGGTTCCGTCTTTATCTCCGCGTCTACCGCGCACCCGCTCCGTCAAGCGCACGAAACGTTTTCGTCCAACCGCGGCTCGCGTACGCAGCCGCCAAAACTTGTAAAAGGTTACGCCGTAATGACAAAATTAAACATCTATAATTTTACAAGTTGTTGTGTGTTAACATTAAACTGTTTTCCGTCTTTTAAACTGTCGTCTTTGGCTGATATTAACCGAAACCATGAGATAACCTATTTAAATTGTATTTGTAACCAAGTTATTGCAATTCGATTGATTGTTCACTACAGAACAAAAATGTTATAATAAAATTAAAAACGTACTCGCGAGCTGGCTGACCAAAACCAGATGTATCCTGCGACTGCACAGCATGATTCAGTTCGCTTTTCAAGCAGTCGGGTTACAGAATTTTTGATTTTTTTTAGGATTCGGTACCTCAAAAGGTAAAAAGGAACCCTTATAAGATCACTCTTGTCCGTCTGTCTGTCCGTGTGTCACCACCGATTTTCTCCGGAACTTTGAGGAACGGGTGGACCAAGCAAGTTGAAATTTATACCAGATACTGAAGTCTATAGTCCCTATTAGGTGTATAAAAATCATGGACCTAACTCGATAAAAAGAAATGGGCAAATTTAGATTTAAGCGAAAACTTGTAAGTACCAAAATTTACCTTAATTTTCAACTTTTTATATTTTTCGTAATTGTCCCATTAATTGTGCTGTACCTTGCTTTTAACTAAAATTGATAATTCTAGGTCAACTGGAAGTACCCTATAGGTTTTAGGTCGAAAACCCATATGGTAGTTCCCGTTGACCTAAAATTACGAAATTTGGTCAAAAGTAAGGTCTTACAGTACAAATAAAGGAGAAATACCAAAAAATAAAAAAGTTGGAAACTAAGGTAAATTTTCATACTTACAAGTTTTCGCTTAAATCTAATTTTGCCCATATATTTTTATTGTGTTAACTCAGGACCTTGATTCACACACACACACTTAAAACTTAGGCACCAATAAAAATGATATTATTATGGCGGTATAATGGGTAGGTACGGAACCCTCGGCGGTCGGTGCACGAGTTCGACTCGCATTTCACCGGTTTTCTTTTATTTATTATTTTTCAATTTTTTTTTAGAATAAAGTACATTTAAACATATAAATGTTGTATATTCTTGAAATAACCTCTTAAAACCCTTTTAAATATCACACAATGGGTTTGGAAGAAAAAATAAATTTGGGCCCCCACAATATAGCGCCCAAAAGCCGTCATTTTCCTATTTTCCAATTTTAATGTAGCCAGTGACACTCGCAGGATTATGGCGAATCGATTGACGTAAGAACCATCAAAATCGGCCAACGCGTTTGGTCTCTAGAATGCCACACAGGAACAAACATATATACATACATACATATATAGACTGATAAAGACATTACCCTCCTTCGGCAGTCGGGTAAAAAAACAATACCAAAAACATTAAAAGTTAACCCTATTGCTATTCAATGGAGCGTAGGTAATTATTTCATCAACTCGGCTTAGTTTAAATGTTTGTATATTTATATTGTGTCATCGTGCAGAAATAAAAGGGATAGGATACTTGTTCGGGATAAAAAATAGCATATGGCACTCGGCGATGGCCTTAAATCAGTCAAATATTTGTAATCGGATTAAAACTTCTGGGGATTAGGCACCCAATACATACAATCTACCTCTTTATAATATTAGTTAAGACAGACTATCATTAGTTATGAAGGTTCAACTGCACTCGGTCACCAACCCGCATTCAGATCCGACATATTTATTTTAATCATACTAGCAGCCTTAAAGAATTCTCCGTACGCATTAGCTAGATAACTATGGAACTGTAAGTACGAGAATTCTGGACGAACTTGCCTTATATTCGATCGATGAAAATGCTCATAACAAATATAGCTTTGATATCTTCAATTTTATAAATTTGGTCGTACATGCAAGATATCAGTCATCATCATAATCATCAGATTTTTTTAATGTTCCCACTGCTGGGATACCTCCTCTCTGTGAGAGAGGAAATGGACCTTAATCCACCACGCTGGCCCAGTGCGGATTGGTGTATGAGAATTCTGGACGAACTTGCCTTATATTCGATCGATGAAAATGCTCATAACAAATATAGCTTTGATATCTTCAATTTTATAAATTTGGTCGTAAATGCAAGATATCAGTCATCATCATAATCATCAGATTTTTTTAATGTTCCCACTGCTGGGATACCTCCTCTCTGTGAGAGAGGAAATGGACCTTAATCCACCACGCTGGCCCAGTGCGGATTGGTGTATGAGAATTCTGGACGAACTTGCCTTATATTCGATCGATGAAAATGCTCATAACAAATATAGCTTTGATATCTTCAATTTTATAAATTTGGTCGTAAATGCAAGATATCAGTCATCATCATAATCATCAGATTTTTTTAATGTTCCCACTGCTGGGATACCTCCTCTCTGTGAGAGAGGAAATGGACCTTAATCCACCACGCTGGCCCAGTGCGGATTGGTGTATGAGAATTCTGGACGAACTTGCCTTATATTCGATCGATGAAAATGCTCATAACAAATATAGCTTTGATATCTTCAATTTTATAAATTTGGTCGTAAATGCAAGATATCAGTCATCATCATAATCATCAGATGTTTTTAATGTTCCCACTGCTGGGATACCTCCTCTCTGTGAGAGAGGAAATGGACTTTAATCCACCACGCTGGCCCAGTGCGGATTGGTGTATGTAACATGTCTTCGCGAAGTTTTGGTTCTAGGACATGTCGGTTTCCTCACGATGTTTTCCTTCACCGTTTTTAGAGCAGTAGTGATGAAATAAATTACACAAAGTAAAGCGCCTGCCTGGGTTCGAACCCATGACCTACGAATCGTAAGTCGGGTTATCACTGTGCGCACTGCTCTATATAGTATGTTACCTGAAGATATTAGTATCTTCCGGTAACATATTGATGTACGTTACACACTAGCACATACAGTAAGCTATCAAAGAAAAGCCTAAGTTGTAAAGATTCCATATTTTCGTGATGGCACCCACTCACTCCGAAACATTTATGGAATCGAAAACAATACATCCTCTCCTATTTGATTTCGCCATCATCTAGAGTTATTTTCCACAAAAGCATGACATAAACGAACTTATTTTGGTAAAAAGATATTAATTCCCCTGTTTACATTGGGTTCTAAACTAAATTGGATGCTAAGTGAATTTGGTCAAAGAAACAACAAGAAAACATTTATACAAAACAATATTTTGATGTTCTCTTTTTATTTATAAGTTTACAGATTTAGAAATTCTATAAAGAGCTACAGCCTTTGCAATTTAGTGTGACAATAACGTTCATTGACCCTTGTCCTCCACATTTATTGAGATAATTGTTTTGTTTTAGTAATATTTGAAATGTACAGCATAATAATCATGATCTTGAATTTGAATTTTGACTGCCTCGTTGGTCTAGTTGTCGCAAGCACTATTGCTGAGTATGAGGTCCTAGGTTCGAGGTTGGGCTAAGTGTTATTGGGTTTTTGAATCAATGATTTATTTTGTAAAACATAGGTAGGTTACAGATAATATAGTTAAAATATGTGAACTATGTTTTGCCAATATCTGGCGTACAAAATAAACACAGGCAAGCAACAATAAATAATAAATAAAATAATACAATTAAGGTGGCATGTCAATAGATAACATTAAACAAATAAATCAATTTAAAATATGTCAATTAGGTAAAACAGGTCATAACAATATCAGATAAATAAACACATTCATACTTATTCAATAAATAAAATCGTAAGTGTTTAATTGGTAAGTCGGAATCGTTAAACTTCTGTTTATGTAGTAATCTCAGTGATGGAGTAGTAACATCTATCTACAAGGAATTTAAACGGAGACCTCTTAAATGAATCCAGATACTCTTTATTTCTAATAGCTGGTATACTGTTATATATTTTTGGGGCCATACCTAGCACACCTTTGCCGAAAAATGCAGTTTCCATCTGAAGTTTTCTGAGTAGCAACCCGCAGCCGTATTGCGTAAGTGAATACGGCCACGCAAAGAGTTTGACCGCTATCCAATCGACCAAATCGACCAATCCACATCGCGATGTGGATTTCCGTCTTTGCGATTGGTCAAATTGGTCGATTGGAGTCAGGACTTGTACCCGGATAATGGCAATATACTCGTCTCTAATTACATGGGACTTAAACGTAACTGTGCGAAATGTGAGTATACTATAGGTGATCCTCTGCGTACTCTGCCTTTACGCCGAAAATTGTTTATTGTTTACCAAATCTAGTAGGGTTTCGTTTAATAATTATGTAACCTAACATCATCATCCTCCTTCGAACCTAACCTGTCCGTGTCGGGGTGCCTTAAGCTCCCGAGTTCGCTTCGCTTGCTCTGGGACTCATTCAGTGATAATACACTGTTACACTGACAAACACCATTCGTCTAATAGTTGTGTGGCCTAGTGAAATGTTTGACATATGACAATTATCCCAAACGTTTTGTGTCATTATAATAATCAGGTTAACAATAATTCTACCAAATGAAACGTTGTCATACAAAAATTTGCTAATCGTTAGTTGTCAAAGTGAAACATCGGCGAAACGTTGGTTGGCAAGTGATAATCTGCCAAACAATTTTCGGCGAAAAGGCAGGATACCGATCCTCTGCCTAACCCTTTGGGGAATACAGGCGTGATGATTGTATATTGTTAAAAAAATCTGATATTATGATCTATATCGGTAAAACCATCCTGAAACGACATACATATCGTGATACATTTTAACTACCTAATGAATAACTATAGGTATGCTATAATATTATTTGTGACTATACCAACATATGTATACATAGTTATTTGTTTAGGTTACTGAAAGATTTTAATGATTATATTTTTTACACCTGCCTTTTCAGTAGGTATAAAAAGAGGTCTTTGCCCTGCAGTGGTATAAAGAAAGAAATAGAAAAGAAAGAAAAGAAAATATATTCTGTCGCATAATACAATCTACCTTAAGGCGATATATATGCCCCAATGTAAAGGCAATACTGGCCGTACGCCCGCTCGATTAAAAAATATCAATATTGAACCTCCTTTTGAACAGTTTTGTTTGCAAAATATTATTTGATTTACATACGCTATGTCAGTTATGAAGAAAATGCAGCCATCAATTTTTCTGTGTAAAATAGTATATTATGCAACTAGTGAATAAAGGACGGATTTAAAGCGAGGGCCATTGATGAATCACGAACAAGTGAAGGATTCTAAAACTGAATCACGACCGTAGGGAGTGATTCATGATGATTGAATCACGAGCATAGCGAGTGATTCAAGTGTTAGAATCCTGAGCCACGCGAGTGATTCATGGTCCTCGATATAAATCCGTTTTATTCAAGAGTTGCATACTATATTTTATACCATGACTACGAGAAAAAGAAAGATTTAAGCAAAAAGCACAAGGAATAATGATAAATAAAGAAATGGTTAATTACCTTCAAATTTTAGAAAAAATTAGAAACCTCAGGGTTCCACATTTTTTGTAAATTTAAGCTGAGCTAGGTGTGTTTCAGACACCAGTGACCACCTCCGTTACGTTACATAATTATAATTAATTAAGCACCAATGAAATTAATGTTAGAATTACAATCTAAATAAGTATTCACTAAATACCCTAGACCAAAATCAACATCATTTTTAAAATCCTAAATATAAACAAACTCAAAATTAAATCGACAAAGGAGTTTGAAAATCGAATATTCTTTGCACAAGAAGTTTGCATCGAGTATTTTATGCGCAAGGAGGTTGTATAGCATTGAGTTGGAGGAAGAATATGTATTGGTGTGTTCTAAATTCAAACACCAAAACAGTGATTAAAAGTGCTTTTTATTCACTGTTTTCAGTGAATAAAATAAGCTTTTTAGAGGGGGAATGGTATAAATATTTTTAAACATCCAAGTCGTTTTGGAGGAGTATCCTAAAGTTGCGAAAAATATAGTGTTGCTAATTATTTTTTTAAAGCAAAACTATTTGTTATACGAAAAAACCATGTTTAAAAAATAAAGTACATGAAACAATAATATTTTTTTTTTTTTCAAATCTTTTAACCTAGCCGTTACTAAGGAGTATGCTTTAGAAAGCTACCGTTTTTCGGCACTGAAGCGTATAAAGGCCCTTAATACTAACTAGTAAAGAAGTAATATTAGGGAAAGGGATCGCTATTGCATTGTTGAAACGAAACAATTATAATAATATGTAGCAACAGGTTGAATTGAAAAGGTTTCCAATAATGCGATCCTTAATATTTTATAGAATGAACATTATTTTTCCTGGAACTTAATTTAATATAAGTTTTTAAATTGTCATGGTCACTAACATTAACATTATAAGCTGGCTATTTACCATGTTACTGTTTGTTTCGAGTTTCCGATATTTCGGTGCTGTTGCAAGCACCATGGTTACGGATAAACTGAAGTTATTGCGGGTGGGTGTTTATGAGGAGACAAAACGGTCTACCTTCTTTCTTGTTCGTTTTTTGCACTCAGTACCGCTACCACTGTCACTCACAACTCGATTCTGTTCCCGAAATACGAAACTCACTGTCTCCGCTCGCGAACTTTTTTCGGCACTTTTTCGGGTTTTACATAGCTGAAACTCGAAACAAAAAGTAAACATGGTAAATATCTCGCTTATAATGTTAATCTTAATTAAATACTTCAAGAAATAGTTGTTTGTTTTATCTCAAGAATCCTTAGATCATAAATAGGCCAACTCTCGTATTTAAAGGATCGTAAAAAGGCATAATATAATTTCTAAGAAGGTATTCGTACTTATGTCTGATCATAACTTTTTTAATAATACCAAAGTTAAACTTTTTCCTCTAAATCAAGGCTTATTTGAAATCAGGCAGGTACTTAAACTGTTTGGTGATGTACTCTGTCGATAATATGGACCAACTTCTAAGAACAAAATTCTGGGTCTTAAGACCATTGTTTGAGTTCTTAGTCATCCGGCTTCGTGCCTAGATGATGCGCAATATGCTCGCCCCTATAACATAAGCCAAAGATCCATATTCTTAGTCAGTTTGAAGGATCGCAAGTCAACACAGTCTTGTTGTCAACACAGTCGCCTTGACAACATGTTCTGAATTCGAAAATATACTTTTGTAAGATTTTTACGCAATTACACCGCCAATTATGAACCGATTTTGACGAAAGAATCGTCAAAATCGGTTCATAATTGGCGTTTTATTTGAAAGCGGTAGTTTCTCACGTGATCCCAATTAAATTTGATCAAGATCTGACGAGTATTTTTAAAGTTATCCTTAATAACGCGTATTTTAATTGTAATCAATCTAAAAAAATCTCTAACATAAAAATAAAATTACTTCCAAAACAAAACGCTACAAAGCGAAAAATAACTTTATTTTCGGAAGTCAGTGTCAATAACGACAATAAAGTTATTTTTTGCATTGTAGCGTTTTGTTTTGGAAGTCGGTTTCATTTTTTTTGTATTTTTTTTTTATTAGAACGACAGGCTCGCCCCGTATAACATGAGACTTATTGTTTCTACTACTTGTACAATGTTAACATTCTCTGTTATTATCCTTACTAATATTATAAATGTGATTTTAAGTTTGTTTGTTACGGTTTCACGCAAAAACTACTGAACCGATCATCATGAAACTTTGTACATGTATTCTTGGAGGTATAAGAAGTAACATACGACCCGACTTATAAAAAAAAATAAAAAATTAAAGGCTTTTTTTTTAAATATCAAATACTAGCTAGTATTTGATATTTATTATGAGTATATTATGTAGTATTGTATGTATATATATTTTATGTTATTATGTCTAAAGTCGTCACAATCTAAGAAGTCCGTTGACGTTTCTCATTTTACATGCCGCGATAACTTTCTACGTAAGAAATTGAAAAATCAATCACTATGATCATCATAAAATACAAAGCACATCAAGTTTAATTGTTACTAAGCCTTTTTCATTTATTTTTATATCCTTTATTTTTTGACAACATTAATTAATATTATTTATGATATCTTGTACCCTGACAGCCCTAAATTCATCTCCTCTAGTTCAGGGGGGTGACCATAAGCTCTTAGAGCAAGGTTATTTCGAGTGTGCGTAAGGGACTGATATATATGCCTTGTAAACATCTGTGCCTTTTTTACAGTCGTTTGGTGATAGTTTTGACACGCCATGGTTCGGTGGCAGTCCATCCAAAGGTTTGTCTGTAAGAGATTGCCTAGTGCGAGAAAACCGCACATTTGTGTGTCCTGTATATTTTAGTGGTGTACAATAAAACATATAATAAATCTTACTAATATTAAAAATGTGAAAGATTGGATGGATAGGTGTGCGTGTGGATGTATGTTTGTTATTTTATCTCGCCAGAACGGCTTAACGGATCTGAATGAAATATGGCACAGATAGATAGTCAATCGAATCTGAATCGAACTGAATCGTGACCTGGAAAGTGTTATTGAATGGGCTAAATCCTATGGAATACATATCAACCCATCCAAGTCCCAGGCTATGATCATAGGCAGTCGATACTATCGCACTGCGCTTGACGTGTCCGCTTTGACACCTTTATCCCTTGACGGCTCGACCATCGCTTACACTGATACTGCTAAGAACCTGATGTCTTAATAGACAGTAATCTCTCTTGGCGAGCTCAAGTTAATGAGACAAGTCGCAAGGTCCACTTTTCATTTCACTCACTGAAATCCCTTCAAAACCTATTGCATTTTAAAACCAAAATCCATCTAGCTCAAACTCTAATTCAGCCGATCATGGATTACGCTGATGCCTGCTATCTGGATGCCACGGAGGAGCTCTTAAATAAACTTGAGCGCTTGCAAAATCTGTGCATCCGTTTTGTATTTGGTCTGAGGAAATACGATCATGTCTCTCAGTTCCGCAAGGATCTCAAGTGGCTCCCTATCCGTCTTCGCAGGAACACTCGAGTATTATGTCTCCTCTTCAACATCCTTTTTAACCCCACGTACCCTGGATATTTGCGCGATCGCTTTTCCTTCACTCGCGCTGCCGATGTCCAGTGTAGATCCCACCTAAGGCATCATCTAAACTTCCCCCCCACAATACTAATTTCTATTCCCACTCCTTCTCTGTTCATGCAGTACGACTGTGGAACTCACTTCCACCTAAAATTCGTGACTCTAAAAATGTATCTTTGTTCAAGAAACAGGTCAAAGAACATTACCTTTCCACCATCATGTAATTTTACATTTTACTATATTATATATATACACATATATATATATATATATATATATGTATTTATCTTTTATTTATGTAGTTAAGGTAAATTTGTACTCTGTATATAATTAGTTAAGTAATAATAGTCTATTTTAAGTTTCCTTATTTCTTTCTACACACTGTGTCTTCGTCTATCATCCAACTTTCCTGTCGCAGGTCTGCTGGAAGAAATTTCTATTGAAATAAGCAGTACCTTTGTGCTCTTTTATCTGCATTCCTTCTGTTCTCTTTTAAGTGTTATGTGTGTACATAATAGGTAAATAAATAGTCATAGGATACTTTTTATCTTCGGAATATGTTCCCTCGGGATAATTTTCGGCATATATTGCTTACAACGGATCTTTGTGTCTCCGAAGTTGGCTCTGCTAACCATTGCGCAAAACACAGTTTCTCATCTAGAATACTGCATACAGTAAGCGAGATAGGACGATGCGATAAACATTAGCAAGTGAACGAAACAGTTATACATTGCTATTCACCTTCAACATTGGCACAAAAATTGATACTGCGCAGGCTCTTGCAGCAAATTCAGAGACAAAAAGATCCGTTGTGAGCATTATACACGCAGGAGAAACCGTTGGCAGATAGAAGCTTGTAATAAATATGTCTTTGGGCAATATTCACGTAACGCACTGTTAGAATTCGGTAGGTTAGTTTCCTCAAATAAAATGTTAACTCACCGTCTAACATTGCCCATATCCCCGCGCTCGACAGCCAGGAGATACTTCTTCTCCTCCAGCGTCAGAGGTTTGGGCAGGGTTGGCAGGTCCATCGGCTTCTGGACACATTCTAGCTCTGGGTCACCCTGTAAGTCAGTAATAAAAAATTAAGGTTATCTAATGGTAAGTAGATAAGTAGGTAACTAGGTATAGTTCTCGCCAAAGTTCTTGGCCACCCTGAAGCTGGCTACAATGGCTACGCAATAGTAAATCTCATACAAAAACAGCATCTGATCCTAAACCTTGCGCATCGGAAAGCCAACTTCAGGGTGGCCCAGAAGTTTGGCGAGAACTAAACTGTTGTTATCCCAATACAAGCAAGACCATTATGAAAAATATGTTTATAAAATAATGAACCCTTCAAAAACTTTTACAAAAATACATTATTGAGTAGATAAGTTCTAAATAAAACAAATGCATTTCCACTAAACGTCAGAATAGGTAACTTTTTAAAACATTCTAATGGCATCCCTGAAAATTAATTCTAATTTGAATATGGAACAATCTGGTTTGAATCTCTGATGATAAATATTCTCTGCGTGTATTTTTTTGTACAGATAATAGAACTACCTATAATCCGTCCGGCCATTCATTTTACATTTGAAAACTCAAAAACTTATCATTTAGTGATCTCCTAATGCGTTACCAAGTCGATTTCTTACAAAAATCGACTTTATTTACGAAAAATTTTTATTCGAATAGTATTAGTTTTATTCTTGTATTTTATTATTGCTCAATATTTGGTACAACTTTTATTTATCCAAATGTATATTCTATATCCAATATTTCTTTTTTATTTAACATTTAACGTTACTTAATAAAATTAAGTTTTATGATAATAAAACGAATGTTTTTAATTAAATTAAATATTTTCATTTACACAATTCTACATACACTTAACATATAATTCGATTCCTTTGTGAATCATTTATTTTCTATGCCTGCCTGTTAATAAGTATGGAAATTCATAGGCGTGCTTATGAGGTCAAATATAAAATTAATGGCTGGACGGATTACAAATTCAAATTATCGACTAGGATGAGAACGCGACGATAACTTTGAATGAGTTAGAGAGAATAAAAAATTAAAATTACGGAATACGGAGATGTTTTGTCCAACTCAAGAGGCGTTAACTACGCTATGTTTTGGCGTAGGTTTAAAAATACGGATTCATACTCACGGACTCCAGGTCCTTCTTCTCGGACATCTTGTCGGTTTACCCCACGGTCCTCTGGAGCGGCGTCCGCCCCCTCAGGCAGACTGCTTATCTACCAACTGGAAACACTCAATTTTCATTAACACTTGCCTTCAAACAATAACTACATAATCTTTTTGCACTTAAATTGTAGCTGTTAAAACACAGTAATTGATTCGACAGAACATTTACTAATCAGAGACTGGAATAACTGGAATCGGATGAATCAGACTTTTAGAAACCGATTGTGAAATATGTTACCATAAACAGATAAATACAATAGAAGTATTTTTTTTTAACCTCCTGTAATTCTTTATTCATGATTATTATACTACATAATGTATCTAGTAGTAGACATGCTTTGATCGACAATCTATCGAACTCGTTATTATGACACAACATCTTGCAAAAATACCCCGATTCAAATAGTAAAAGGCCCAAAACTTTTGAACGGCTAGGCCGACTTTCATCAAACATAGCTAAGAACATAAAATAAATAATTCAAAATCGGTTCATCCCTTTAGGAGCTATGATGCCACAGACAAACACACAGATACACAGCAACACACGTCAAACTTATAACATCCTCTTTTTCCATCGAGGATTAAAAAGGAGGATGAAGCCAAAAGCAGTCAAACTATCTGACGACACTCGCGGGCACACATAATCTTCTCAAGCCCTGCAGCCTATATGCTTAAGTGAATTCGGAAATTCGAAGGATTTAATCCCATCAATCGACCAATCACCACATGATCCTGACACCCTACCACAAAAAGATTGTGTAAAGTATCTTGGCTTCCACTTGGAAAGGCGCCTAACATGGAAGGATCACATTAAATCTGAGAGGGATGAGATAAACCACAAGTTCCGTAACCTGTATTGGCTCATGGGAAGAAACTCTGTGCTCTCTGTAGACAACCAACTCCTCATTTACAACTCGGTTCTCAAGCCCATATGGACCTACGGGATCCAATTGTGGGGCGTTGCCAGCAAAACCAACATACTCTGCCTGCACAGAGTGCAAAATGGTATCCTAAGATCAATAGCAAATGCACCTTTGATTGCTAGGAATGACGAAATCCACGACTATCTACAAATGCCATCAGTAAACTCTGAAATCGAGCGATACAAAAGACAACACAAGGCACGCCTATTCTCGCATACAAACCCACTAGTTACTGAACTGATAAACCCGACCGCGGTGGTAAAAAGGCTGAAGAGGAACTACCTTCTATAAGTGGAAGGCGCAGCACCGGCTGCTCCACCACAACGCCATTTGTCGTGGAAAGAATTCGCTTATGGTCCGACGACCGATTGCAAATGGAATTATATGGAGACAAAAAAAAACGAAAAATCACATAGACGGAAATCCACAACGCGTCTTTCATCTCGCACGTGATTGGTCGATTGATGGGATCAAATCCTTCGCTTTGCCAAATTCACTTACGTATTCAGGCAGCTGGTTTCACAAGTTGCCCGCTACACCCCTGTGCATCTTCAAGTCCGAAACAAGACAAAAAAGATGTAGGATCACTAAACATCTATCTGACGACATCTCGCGGCAACAGATACTCTTCTCAAACCTGGTCTCTAAGCAACGTCTAAGTCGCCCGTTAGGATCCTGTTGATCTTCAAGCCACGCCAACAACCATCAACACTCCCGAAAACGTACCTTGCTGGCTTTCGAACAGTCCCAGCCAACTCCACAAGTCCATAGCCAATACCGTACCTACCGTCGTACCCGTCAAAGGCAACGCGGACGCACGAATCCTCACAAGCGCACACATATAATAAACTGAAGATAATCAGCTTGACATGCCGATTACGACCGTCACCTACTTACGTACTGACATAACCTTACAGTATCTAGTAATTCAATTGATGAGCATGTTCGTGTTCTAGTTTTGAAATGTGTTGATAGGGAAGAAGCTAAGCTGGTATTAAAGGCAATCGCATAGATCGCGCTCATGCTTGGAAGTCGGTGTCCATAACGCAATAAATTGGTACATATGAAAGACACCGACTTCCAAAAATAGTTATTTTTCACTTTATAGTTTTTTTATTTGAAGTCGGTAGTATTTTTTTGTAAAAAAGATTTTTTTGCGTGATAAATTGTGCGAGGCACAGCGTGATGCATGCAGGATAGTACTCGTACAAGCACAAAATAGAAAGTATACAGAAGAACCACTCCCGTCACCCTCAAAAATTGTTACCTAAACTTTACTGATTCACTAGGGTTGCTCCTATATTGATTCTGTATTTTAAAAGAAACTGTAAAGGTTGACCAACAATCGATTGGTCCATAAACCGTTGAAAAGAGTAGGTAAGTTAAGTTTACAAACACAAATACATTGATTCGTCTGAACATACATCAAATCATGCTTACATGCCTTAGAGGGTAGACAGAGCATCGATAATTAAGGATTACGACGCCACATACGACGAAGATTAGAGGGTAACAAGACGTAACAATGGTGTAATATAATAATGATCTAACCAAAAACATAAAAATGTGAAAAGGCACCAAACTCGACAAAACATAAATGTGAAAAACGTGCAAAGTTTGACGAAGAAGATTTGAAACCTAGAAGGGTGACATGTTTTGACATGACGAAGCCTTTCCTTAAACAAAGCTACAACGTACAATTTCGACTATAGACTTAAAATAATTTATTATTTTTTTGGATATTGAATTTTTAACTAGTCATCTTCAATTTTTTTTTTTGAACTTTTTATCTTAAAACTACAGCACGGACTACAGTAAGCATCTTTATGTAATTTCAGGCTTTATTACATTGGCTTAACCTACATCGCTCACTGACGTGTGTCTAGATTAAGCTGTCCACCCTTTTCCGACAATTATATAGCCAAAAAGAAAAATGGAAAAAATAATCACTAGCCAAGTACGAATCGGACCCGCGTGCCGAGTTTTCCGAAGGATTTAGAATTTTCCTTTAGGTTGCCCTGCAAAATATGAGTGAGGCAGTTTATAACACAAAATATAAATTCATTAAAATATTCGTTACTATTTTTGAAGTAAGAAAGTGTATTTTTTTATTATTTTAGTGAAACTCTGTTGTGTATAAAAAAATAAAAGACCATTGGTAGATTAGAATTCATCGAGTGCGACCTTGTTTAGATGCATGATTATTGCATTTTAATGTGTAGAAAATTCGCATTTCATTTAAATATATGATGGGGAAACATGTGCAAGGCATTGAAAATATATATTTTGATCTTCTTCCAAAAGACTGAACGACCGACGTGACTAACGCCCACGCTAGCAATCGTGACAGCCAGTGACAGCTGCGACTGGGCTCTGTCCAACACTGCCCGTTATTCCCTGTAAAATCGAAATGTCAATGTGTGCGTGCAAAATAGCGCTTTGTTCGTATTTGACAGACAGAGAGCTGTCTGCGGCGCGCCATCGCTTACGTACTTTGTGGTACAAGCGAAGCTCCGCAGAAAAGAAGACGCACGCGCCGAGGGGAGAGCCCGAGGCGCACAGAGAAAACCGAAGACGTACGAGCGCGCGCTGATTAGACACATACAGTACCTACGCTAGCAGCCGCTATTGTGTGTTTACACTGAGCATCATCTGTGTTGTTGTTAATTCAGTTTCGTCATATTTAACGAAATTGAAAGACGGTAAATTTAATGAATCGATCTCCGTTCCAACCAGCTGTCCATAAGACACCTCTCTTTTTTTCAGTATCATCTGTAAGACAAATTATAAGACACATCTCATCATACTATATAATATGATAAAGCTGTAGAGTTTGTTTGTTTGAACGCGCTAATTTCAGGAACTACTGGTTGGAATTGAAAACTTATTTTTGTATTGGATAGTCTATTTATCGAGGAAGGTAATAGGATATATAACATCACGCTACGACCAATAGGAGCGGAGCATAAATGAAAAATGTTGCAAAAACGGGAAAAAGTTATTCCTTTTTGAGAGTTTCGATTGCGTGCGCTGCATAGCGTTTAAAGTTACGCAACATTCATGTATGTAGGGTAGGTAGGTAGCTCTTTGACGGGAGCGAAGCCGCGTGGGACAGCTAGTTACGTATAAGTCTGTATGACAACATAGTTTCAACGTGGAGAACGCAAAAAAGGGTGTAAACTAGCTACTAGAAAAATAGGTATTATAATACCCTAACGTGTATAGGATTGTAGAATAACCCATTCCGTAGTTTCGGCCTACGGGGATCCTATGGGCAAGCTCTCTGCAAAAGGAGGCTGTATTGTAACGGGAGGAGCTTGGCTCTCTTATAGCCTAATTAACTCGATGTAACACGATTACGCGCCTAGAACTAAGCGCTTGTTAACTAAAACTAACTAGGTACATCTAATTACTTATCTTGAGACTCCGCGATAGTTATTTTGACTACCGCAGAAGGTATCTATTTAATGTAAAAAGATTTTGAAAAATCTAAACCTTAAGTGGTGACAATCTAAGAAGTCAGATTTCACAGCTATAAAAATACTTAACAATACCTAATTCTAAATAATAGTTAAAATTGATGCTTACGAATGTTACTCGTTGTTATATTCTATGGGAAAAAAATCTCTAATCTGAGGTAACATAGTTAATTAGGATTATGAATTTGATTTTTCAATATCGTACCGTACGTTAACGCAGCATGTAAAATGAGAAACGTCATCGGACTTCTTAGATTGTCACGATTATAGTTTAGATGCTCAGGGCGCACAAATACTACCTACAACACGGCCAAAATAACTTTGCACCTCATCGGTATGCGACTCCGTTCTCGCCTACCCGCGCGGCGCCCCGCGTTCGCCTCTTGCGCCAATAGCGTGAGTCGAACGTCAGAGTCACGTGACAGTGCCAGGTGCACAGTTAAATTGACCGAGTAGGTAGTACTAATATTTGCTGAATTCGTTATTAGGGTTCCGTACCCAAAACGAAAAAACGGCACCCTATTACTGAGACTCCACTGTCCGTATGTCTGTCTGAACCGTGATAGCTAGACAGTTGAAATTTTCACAGATGATATATTTCTGCGTCCGCTATAACAACAAATACTAAAAACAGTATAAAATAAATATTTAAGTGGGGCTTCCATACAACAAACTTGATTTTTTTGCCGTTTATGGAGATAATGGTACGGAACCCTTCGTGCGCGAGTCCGAATCGTATTTGGCCGGTTTTTACTATCAGCTGCTATCTACAAAAAATTAATTATTAAGTTTGTAGTCCTCTGTTTACTATTTTTATTTCTTATTCTTTCATAAAATAAACTAATACAACCGGTTTCGAAAAGGGTGATCATTACAAAAAATAATAAGGCCTGCTTGCGCCGCCCTGGGTTATCTCACTATTCACTAGTTAGTTGCTAACACGGGCAATGACGTATGCAATATTTTTTATTTAAACTTGTGTTAGCAACTAAGTCTGAGTTAATTTTTTGGCGCAAGTGGTATCGACCTCATGCTAAAGTGCGGTTCCGAACTGCATACAATCCGACTCCGAGGAATGTCGGTCTGAAATCTGAAGAAGCCGTAATATTCTAATACTTAATTACTTGCAGGAGAGGTTGCGCACTAGATTCGAACTCTGTCCTCCCAAAACACCATAATATTTCCTATTCGGATAGAACTCTACATTCGGATTCAGATTGAACGCAAGACGGAACCGCACCAACTGGCTGTGATTGGCTACCTGATAACACCACAGAAACGAATTACTTGACACTTGGCGGGTGATGAGACTATAGTGTAATGATGTAGTATTAAATTATCTGTGGAAATGATAAATCGATTAAACTGCTGCTCTTCAAGTAACCCATGCATTAGTTAAATTCATGTAGGTTTTTTGGAACCGGCGGCAGCCTATTAGCATCGGCAAGGCAAAGGATGTGACCCCAAAATTTTTTATTTAATTTTATATACTTATTTATTGGCAAAAATTATAAGATTCTTTCGAAAAGAGTATCTTCACCAAAGAAAGCGTCGAAAATAGTAGTTTTGCTTTAAAAAAAAAATTAGCAACACGATATTTTTCGCAACTTTTGGATACTCCTCCGAAACGACTTGTTAAAAGGAGATTCAATATTGATATTTTGGCTCCAAGCGGGCGCACGGCCAGTACTGCGTTAACATTGGGCGTATATATCGCCTTAATTAGAATTTGTCATACTCTATCATGTGGTCAAACCCTTAGCCTTGCCGATTTCACTTACGAAATAGGGATGTTTCCTGCGTAGAAAAATGATAATTCTATTTAATCCATCAGTGAGATTATCAAATAATATTGGGCCCGTATTTTTTGCTTTATCAAATAAATGAAAATTGACAAAGATAAAGCGCATCAAAGTTCAGGAGTGGGGGCTTGTGATGTCACTTTGTCAGTATAAAGTGTAGCACAAAGTGACATCACACGATATTGCAACACAATGTATCGACGTTATTTTTTGTTTACGTGGCAAAAAGAAAAAAACACGTGTCCAATGTTTTTAGGTATTCTAACTGATGGATTAAATCGAATTTTTTTGTCATCTAGCCAATGATATTCTAGACTAAACTACTACTACTAGAATATCATTGCATCGTCCCTATTAGGCTGCCGAATAGACATCTCGTTTCAATCTCGTCCCGTTTCATCAACTCAAATTCACATAGCGTTAAGGAACCTCCTCTAACATAACAAAATTGACAAAGATAAAGCGCATCAAAGTTCAGGAGTGGGGGCTTGTGACGTCACTTTGTCAGTATAAAGTCCCTATAAATCCCTTATCACTGCGTACTGCCATGGTCAAGGTCAGTCAAAATCGGTAAATTTAGAGATTTCTATAATTTAAATGTTTACCAAGTCTTGGATTATACGAAATAGACATTTTTATACTAGTAGTCCTATCTGAGATTAGAAACTAAGAAATTTAAAGTACAAGATAAATTTAAATATTGAATAAAACCCCCGACACATTTTTATTTTATGCTACAAAATTTATCTAGTATTATACACGCTTTGATCGACAGTATATTGAACTCGTAATTACGAGTATGACACGATATCTTGCGTACACTCCGATTCAAACAGTAAAACGCCCATAACTCATTAACGGCTGAACCGATTTACATCAAACATAGCTAAGAACACTCTCGATAAAGACACCTTTCATACATAAAAAAAACTAAATCAAAACCGATTCATCCGTTTAGGAGCTATGATGCCACAGACAGACACACACGTCAAACTTATTACACCCCTCCTTTCCCGTCGGGGGTTAAAAATATGATTTTTGTATGTGGGTACCTACTTGATCTCTTGCCAGACTCAAATCTACGATATACATCGTGCTACCCATCCCTTCATTATAATTTAATATTATTGTTTCAGATGCCAATTAAAATATCAAACATAGAATCCCAACAGAAAAACTAGGACTTCACAGAAGGTTCTACTTCCACAATAATATCACTGTTTTAAAATGTTAATTAACAAATGTGAATATGAACAAAAAACGTCACTTTTTGAATCAAACGACAGCTCACTACAGTGCGCTGAAACTTTTTTAGCGAGAACTTTTTGTAGTGGCAAATATGAAATGAGTTTTTTGATCATTTATTTTCTGTGACTATGTGGTTAGGTGGCCATTTTTATGTTTTTAGGGTTCCGTACCTTAAAAGGTAAAAAAGTAGCCTTAAGAGATCACTCTCTTGTCCGTCTGTCTGTCCGTGTGTGACCACCGATTTTCTCAGGAACGGGTGTACCTAGCAAGTTGAAATTTATAACAGAAACTGAGGTCTATAGTCCCTATTGCGTGTATAAAAATCAAGGTCCTGAGTCAACACGATAAAAAGATATGGACAAAATTAGATTTTCGCGGCAACTTGTAAATACCAAAATTTACCTTAATTTTCAAAGACCTTGCTTTTAACCAAAATTGACAATTCTAGGCCAACCGGAAGTACCCTACAGGTTTTGGGTCGAAAACCTATTATGGTAGTTCCCGTTGACCTAGAATCACGAAATTTGACTAAAAGTAAGGTCTACACAAAAAATAAAAAAAAGTTGTAAATTAAAGGGTGCCCCATACATTTATAGTTGGCGCCACCCTGGGTACGGAACCCTTCGTGCGCGAGTCCGACTCGCACTCGGCCGGTCCTGTTTTCAATGCACCATATTTTAATTAAAATAAGAGTTTTGGATTCTCCGTTATAAGGACGTGGGCCTGTGTCGAGGGTAATTTGTTCTTAAAAACTAACCCTTCCGACAGAATTTTGGTCACGGTAGCAAATTTCAACGGAGAAAAGCAAAAATTGCACAACTGTGTACACAATAACAGGTGGACAGTGCAGACCGTCTTCCCTAATTTTCAAAGTCCTATGGGACGGCATGACCGGGGCGACATCAGGGTCAAGACCAGGTTCCAAATTCAAATTCAAATATTTTTATTTGTAGAACATTGGTAAATAAAAAGTACAGATGTCAAATATTTATAAAAATGAACGCTATGTTTTGCAGTCAACGGCGTACAAATATTCTGTTATAATTTCTAATTAATAATTGGTAAGAAATAATAATACATGCAAAATTAAAAAATAAAATGTCATAAGTTTACAATTTGTCTTCCAGGTACTCATTGACTGTACAGTAAGCTTATTCGCCCAATAGATTAAGAAGAGCCCTTTTGAAGTGGTTTATGCTGTCAAGATCTCTTATTGCAATTGGTAACTTATTATATAACTTGGATGCCATTCCTAAAAAGTTCTTTGAGTATAATGCAGTATTGTGTGGAATAGCACATATGTATCTCTCTATTGCGAAGTTACGATATCAGTGTTTGAAACAGATGCAAGTTTGATTTTGCGAATACTGCTGTCCCGTAGATTTATTTATTAGTTTATCCTCACACTGGAACGCCTTGCAGCAATTACACCAATGGAGCACAATCTTATAATAAACTAACTATAAGTCTAGGTTTCCTCACGATGTTTTCCTTCACCGTTGTCAGCAATGTTCAAGATAAACTTGGAAAGTACATATGAATTTGAAAAAGTCACATTAGTACTTGCCCGGATTCGAACCCACGACCTCAAGCACGAGAGGCGAGGTCTTAGTCACTGTGCCACCACGACACCTGATGTACTAGATTAAATGTACATACAAGACAAAGTAAGAAGTTTATAATTTACTAAATAATGGCCTACAACTGTCAGTCTTTTTTAGCCCAATCATAGCACATACACACCTCTTTTGAGCATTTGAACGCAATGTTACCACCAACTTCCAATCTCTGAGTTGCTGCTGAAAATTTTCTAATCGATAATTCTAATGAATCGAAACTAAACCTCAGTAGTCGCGTTTTCGACAACAAGGCCAACGGCTCCGTTATAAAAACTATTTAGAAAATGTTCATATTTGCAAATAGATATTGGAAGTGCATTAATGAGATTTTACCAATAGTGACGTCATACTCTTTATAAAGAAATCCAAAGGATTAAAAAAATAACCTCAATAACTCAATTTACATATTCGTGCTGTTGCCCGCTAAGGAGATCGGTTGTATGTTCCATATTTTGACAACTGCTGAACCGATTTGATTTTGATCGACTGTTGAGAGAAATACCTCTCCAATAAAAATATAATGGTCACGGTCCGACAAGTACTTTCGGAGAAATGCGTGGACAAACATACATACATACTTACAAACAAACATACACTTATGAAATTTGACACACATGTTTAGAAGCCCAATTAGAAAAACATATGTGAATATTGGGCAATGCCAACAATATTACATACATACGTGTCGAATTGATTACCTCCTTTTTTTGAAGGCGGTTCTAACATGGCGGTATTTTACTTTAGCTACCTACATAAGACCTATGGAAATTTATTTCTATCACTGAGTAGGACGGGCTTTGTCAGAAAGGGATAAATATATTGTTCAAACCTACGTTCGTGTCGCGGCCAGACGCAGGACAGACTGAGTTCCCCAAGCTATACTCCCTTTGCCATAACATTAGACGTTTAAATTAGCCCATTTTACAGCCTGTTCAACCGATTTTGACTTTTATTGCGTTGGTAATACGACAAATGGTAGCTGTAGTAAACAGTTGGTTTTGGTAACAGGTTTATTCTTTTCATGTCACCCTTATGTATACGGGATAGAACTCAAAATCGGTTGAACGGACTGTAAAAATATTTGGCACATGATCACAAGAGCAATAAATTCATAACAGCTTTCCTTAGAATAATTTTATTTGTAAGTGTTTTTATAAACACAGATCTCACGTGCAAAAAATACTTAAACCATTTAGCCCCGGAATAACTTGCTACCTACCAGGAATTTTATCTAGCCTAGGCCCCGATTTAGCGATTTCGTCGCTCCGGGCATAGACAATATTTGCCGCCCTTGGCGCCCTTTAAAATGGCACCCTATAAGAATATTATCTGTTGAAAAAAGCCGTTTTTAACCGTCGTATCGGATAAAGATCGCTTTTTGACAACTTCGAGCGAAGTGAAAACGAAGTGAGCTCGAAAATTTCACTTAAGTATATTCGCAACATTATGAATGTTATAACAAGAACATTCGACAGCGAAGCGAGCTTGAAAATTTGAGCAACACACCTCGAATAAGTTTGGTTTTCTGATGAAATGAAAAGGGCTGATATTTCAGTTTGGCCGCCTCTCATTTACGCCGCTCTGTGCATTTACCCGGCTCGCCCCCTCCCTAGATCTAGCCCTGCTTATTGTTTCAAAACTTGTTTCGTCCAAAGATCGAACCCGAGCGTTTACAAATACAGAACTCACACGCTATGCCATTTTGCTTTGAGATTTGCTGTGACATTTTAAAGACATACAAAACTTGGTGCGGGCAAGTATCGAATCCGCCACGCGATATTCAAAGGCCTCAGCTGTGCCAACTTAAGCCCTGGATCAACTTGCTACCTACCAGAAATTTTAAAGATATACCAAAAGTTGTTGTGCGCTAGAATCGAACCCACGACGCGTTGTACTTAAGTCACTCGCGCTAGTTAGGTCCATTACTTCTGTTACCAAGCCGCCTAGGCGGCCTAGGCACGCGCTAATACACTTACCTTCACCTACATTGAATTAGATCCATCCAAAGCCATTGAAATGCGTGTAACTACACAATCCAACTGACATTACACGCACTCGGAATTGTTACTTTTTTATTTAAATTGTGGAATATTAGGCGTTTTACATATTTCCAAGTTCGAAATAAGGCTTATGATTCGATGTCCAAAAACTGTTCCTTTTTTTTTTGTGTTTCAGTAGTTTTTGCATGGACATGAAAATCCTCAAAACACAGGCTCTGACAAGGTTTCTATTCAGACATAGAATACTATGAAATCCATAATCAAAAGTGTGATAGTGCACTAGGGCATGCAGTTTCGTACATTTTCAATTTCGAAATTGGACTTCTCAGTTTCGAAATTTTGAAACTGGGGAGCCAAATATAAAGGAAATTCAGAATAATACTTGAACTAAACTCAAAATGCAAAATTTGTAGTCTGGGGAGCAATTTATATTTAAACAAAGTGAATTTTCTTTTTCTCAAGACTTCTACTACAAATACTCCACTGCTGGGGACACCTTCGCCGATACCATCCAGCTTTCCGAGCTCGGAGTGGCAAGAGAGTTTCGGTCAGAGTTGATTCGCGAGCTGGGGTTAAAGATAGTTACAGATAGCGCCACATAAAATAAAGTTGCTGCTGAAGAGTAGAGAGCCACCCAGCTCTTTAGTGACACTAGAAAATGCGAATTGAAAAAAATTAAAATTGCGAATGCGAAACCATGTACGGTGGGTAGGCTTCAAAGAGCATTTCGAGCGCCTTTTCCCCCGCATTGGTAAGCCAGGTGCTTTGCATAGACTGCTGCCCAATCCCGGAGGCAGAATAGACTGTCAGATATCCGACTCTGCTGGAGTAAAATCAACAGCCTGCAGCGGTAAATAGTTATTTGAATAGCACGTGGCTGGCTGAAAAGAGCGGAGCGCTTCTCCTACAGGCACATTCAGGTACTGATCGGGCACGGTTGCTGTGAGTACCTGAATAGGTTTGGTTGAGAGGCCACGGTATATTGCCATCATTGTAGAGGCAACTTGGATACTGCACATCAAACGCTCGAGGAGTGCCTTCTTGGGCCTTTGAGCGGTCGGTCTTAGTCACCAGTCTCGGGCGAGACCTTTCTCTGCCAGAATTAGTGAGGAATATGCTGGCCGATACAGAAAACTAGAGTGAACTAGCCACCGAGTGGAATCGTGAGAAGGCCAATCCCACTCGGAGAAGGCATCGTGGAGGCAACCACCTCGATGTAGACTCGCCGAAACTCCGCCTCTATCATTTAAGGCAGGTGGAACTCCGGGGTTTCAGGCGCTCGGGGTGGCGACTCTGTCCGTCCACCGAGTGACCTCAGGAAATACAGTGGCCCAGTGATTACTTGCTGCCATGCACAGTGAGGCTCAAGGGAGACGCCTTTATATAGTCTCCCCAAGGATGTGGTATTTTAAGAAGTGCTGATGGTGATCACCGGTTTGGTTTTAATGAGGTAAAAATACCACTCTGCCTGATTTTTACCCCCAATAGTTTAGACGAAGGTTTCCCCCGGATAGCAAAAAAATATGGGCATCGCCAGCAAACGATTGTAGACCTAATCAAAGTATTCCCCTCACTGGCCACCATAAAAAGCTCGGTTTTTTTTTTAAATGGCCGTGCTTCATTCACTCTATTTATTTAACACCATGGGTAGCCTTGGACGGGATCGGTCTATATCGGTGACTATATCCAGCAGTGGACGTCTTTCGGTTGAAATGATGATGATGATGGGCCTTTGTTTTATTTTGATGTTAGCACACATGGTCACAAAGAGGCCCAACGTAACGGTCTAATTGGGGTTAGATTCGTATTCAGACTTATTTTCAGATGATCCTCTTTTTTTTAAATAATGAATTTCACAATTGTATAAAAAATAAAATAAAATTTATATGAAATCCAGTTTCGAAATTTCGAATTTAGGAGTGTCATGTTCGAAATGAATAAACATGCAAATATGGTCTGAAATTTCGAAACTATGAAATTTCGACATTTCGAAATGCATACACACATTCAATAAACATTGACATACATTGAAGTTGAAAAATCTCTTTTCAAGTCAGGCGTCTGCATACCGTTTTTTGACACTAAATTCAAATTTACCTATTCACACTACGCCACTTTTGTCTGGTAGACCAAAAATTGAAAATGGTAAAAAAAAACATAAGACTAACCTATTCAAATTTCGCCGACTATGACTGGCTGTCATTCCAAAATTGAAAAAACAATAATAATAAACTGTACTTACGAGATGAAACGAACGCCGTGGCTGACGCGACGCCACTCCTACGCGGCCGGCATCCCCCCGCTCTCTTATACCGCCCTTATGATCCAATTACCGGCAGGTCGACTGCCAAATGAACCGGTTTGATGCCGATCGGCACCACGCGGTTGTTTGTATACAAGTTTTTAGATTTCAAGGGCGTCTGGAGTTGGACTTGTTGATTAGGTAACATCACAATAGTTTTGGCCACTTGAGAAGTGATTTTCAGTCAAACTTTCTTTTTCTTTACTTACATAAGTTTGGAACTGGTCAGATACATTTGGTGCAATTATGAAGTAATGTGGAAACTCGACCACCAAAAAGCCTGAAAAAATCCAATGGAATATTGTATTACGGCAGATGCAGACGCTATAAGTCCATGTTAACCCAGGAACGTATTAAATAATAGCTTATAACAGCTTTATTTATATAAGAAAAAGATTACAAATCAGTGAAGTCCCTGACTCCTATTCCAGGTGATCAACCTGTGTTACAAGCGCTAGTGCCCTATCCCGGCAGGAAATAAAGTTAAATGTTATGCAATAATTATCAAAATGAAATTAAAACCAAAATTGTAAAGATAAAAACAAAAAGACAACATCTTTTTTTTATCTCTCTCTTTTTAGTTTTGGTTCACCATCACTACAAATTAAGCAAGTATTTCATTAAGGTACACAAAGAATTGACAAAATACCCATAATAACTCAATTTACAAATTGGTGCTTTTTGTCGCTAAGGAGTTCGGCTGTATAGTCCTCGCCAAACTTCTTGGCCGCCCTGAAGTTGGCTACAATGGCTACGCAGTAGTAAATTTCATACAATAGCAGCACCGTTTCGTGCCTTGTGTATCGGAAAGACAACTTCAGGGCGGCCCAGAAGTTTGGCGAGCACTATATCACAAAGTACGTAAGCGGTGGCGCGGTTGTATGCTCCATATCTTGAAAATATCATCAGGCGAGATAGTGGTCAAACGCGAGCCTATAAAAAAAAAAAAAAAAAAAAAAAAAAACTGCCAAACCGATTTTGATGAAACTTGCACTATGATCTAAGTTGAGAGATACTTAATCCAATGAAATAGAAAGATCACGATCCGATTACCAGTTTCGGAGAAATGCGTGGACAAACACATATACATATAAACAAACAAAGATACTGTACGGTTAGCAACCGCACATTGTACTTTGGCCTGTTTGAATACTGCAAAATTTGTTAATTTATAAAATGTAGTATCGGCACTTACGCAAGAACGTCAGTCTTCGGTTTGCATCGAGCTCGCGCAACATTCAACATTTTTATAACATTTTTCTATTATTTTATTATTACCTTATTTTAGTGCAATTTAGTATTAAATACCCTTTTTAACATTAACATTTATTTTATTAAACATTCAACATTAAGTGTAAAGGCTCCTGCCCTTACATTTTGGTCCTTCGAGCCGTTAAGAGTAGAATCAGTGCCGTGGTACGTTTCACTCGCGGGAACATTTGAACATTAAACTTGAACATTAAACAGAACATTTAACAAAACATTAAAAACAGTGTGAACAGTGATATTGAGTGAGAGCAACACAGATCGGGGTGAAGTATAAGCAGCAAGCGTAAGCAGCGAATCCGGTGAGCACGTTCCATATTATTTACTTTTCTGGATTTTTGGATTTATTTGTGAGCGCTAACCACCTTTAGGCAACAATGTCGTCTTACGATGCTTTACTCAACTCGCAATCAACAAATCTTGATGCTATCAAACGAATTAATGAAAACTTTAAGAAAGATAGTTCTACACGTAAAACCACTCTTGAATATCATGATAACAGACTTCAAACGCTGGAGGAGTATTGGAGTGAGTTTAAGAAGAACGACATCCAATTAGCCTTGTTTGAAGGTAAGAAGTCTGGATCTTATTACGAGAATCGCATTTACGAACGTCTGGAACAAATATACGAAGAAACGAAGTGTATTATAATGAAGTCGAAACAAAACTTATTGGCTAAAATCGAAGACGAACAATTTGCTTCGTTTAGTCAGTTACAAAAACAAGAAGAAAGGTCATGTGCCCAAGAGAATGTTCCAGAACAACAGGAGAGCGATGAGAACGAGTTAGTCGTGGACCAACGGACTAAAGATATTATGAATGAGCAGCGGTCAAACATCAAGGCATTTGAGAGAACAGTACGGAACATGGACATTGAACATTTAAAAGAAAAGTGGCAACTAGAAGACAAATTGAGGACAATAACGCAACGTTGGGAAAAAGTAGATAGTACTTATTGGAAACTCGATAACATGTTGGTCAACACGCAAGCATTTGAAAGTGATTACAATAGATTAGAGAGGCTGTATGAATTCAGCAAGGAACAAATAAACAAGAGGATTTGGGATAGCAAACATCAGGAAAAATCCACGCCCAAAATTGAACTTCCGATTTTCAGTGGTAGCTATGCCCAGTGGACAACATTCAAGGACTTATTCGTAGAAATTGTGCATCGTAACACTTTCATCTCAAATGCTCAAAAAATGCAACATCTGAAAGCGAAATTGAAGGGAGAGCCCGAGCGATTAATACAGCATATGAACATCAGTGCTGATAACTACGAAGCTAGTTGGCAGATTCTTCAACAGAGGTATGATAATAAGAGGCTATTATTTACCTACCAGGCAAACATTTTATTAAGTCTACCCAACATACAAACACCAACGGCATCTCTGCTCAAAAGAATGCATGACACGACCATTGAGTGCCTTCAGGCTATTAAGAATCTGCAGTACGACACTTCTAGTTGGGACCCCTTAGTAGTTCACATATTAATACAAAAGCTGGACGCAGACACACGCCAGTCATTCAATGAATCCATGGCAAAACCAAGGGAAATGCCACCATTAAACGAGTTCCTGAAATTCATTGAAACCAAGTTCATGTCAATGGAATCGGGTACAAACCCGAACCGCCCACGAAACCATAACATTCAACAACAGTTAAACATTCAGCCAAAAACAGTTCATAATGCAACATACAGCAAGCCTAAGGTGCAGCAACATACCATTCAAGGGGGAACAAAGAACATGCCGAGAACATTCCATAACAAGCAAACATTTAATAATTCCTTTATAACTTGTCCGAAATGTAATAAGCAACACGGGCTCTATAATTGCAGAGAATTTTTATGTATGTCACCAGAAGAAAGGTTAAAGACCGCTAACAACCTACATGTATGTCTAAATTGCCTATTTAGTCATAACGGCGAAAAATGTACGTCGGAAAAAAAGTGCAAGCACTGCGATGAGCCACATAGCAGCATTTTGCATGAAGCGATTGGTGTTGCGAAATCGAGAACCAGCAGGGCTAATGTAGGTCAACAATTGAACACGCATTTAGCACATGACAACTCAAATGAGGTACTGCTAGCCACGGCCCAGGTCAAAACAATAGCTTATGATGGAACTACGATCATTTTACGCGCATTATTGGACCAGGGCTCTCAGGTTAGCTTAATTACAGAAAATGCTGCACAAAGATTGCAGTTAAAACGGAACAAGTTGAGCGCGGTGGTGTCAGGTGTTGGTGCTTCAGCCACCACCAAGTGTAAAGGAGTGCTCCATCTTAAATGCCAAGCGATTTACAATGACTTCAACATTAACATTAATGCACTTATTATGAAGGCAATAACAAACAAACTGCCAAGTAAAACAGTAAATAAAGGTAATTTTGAACATATACAACATTTACAACTCGCTGATCCTGATTTCAACATACCTCAGGATATAGATTTACTTTTAGGAGCCGATGTATATTCCGAAATATTGCTAGAGGGATTAATAAAAACAAACACGTCTTCCATCATAGCACAACAAACACAATTCGGCTGGGTAGTATGTGGTAATTACAAAACATTCAATTGTCATGTAATTGTCAACAACATTCAGGATCTTGCCCAGTTCTGGGAACAGGAGTCCTTGCAAGAAAACATAGAAGATGTGGACCCTGAAAACAAGTGCGAACAGCTGTACAAAGAGACAACAACACGACTTCCTGATGGACGATACCAAGTTCGTCTCCCCCTCAAGGACAATTTTATTGAACACTTAGGAACATCAAAACCACAGGCTATCGCTCAATTTCAACAACTAGAGCGAAAGATGGCAAAAAATCAGGCGTTTGCAAAAGATTATAAAGCTTTTATGGAAGAATATGAAGAAATGGGTCACATGGAGTATGTCGAAAGTAACACTAGGAACAAAAACATTGAATATTTTCTCCCGCACCACGGTGTTGTGCGGCCAGGTGCTATCACAACGAAACTTAGAGTTGTGTTCAACGCGTCGGCAAAAACCAGTTCAAAACACAGTCTTAATGACTTAATGGAGGCGGGACCGAATCTACAAAAAGATATCCTTAGCATTTTGTTGAAATGGAGACAATACAAATACGTCTTAACATCGGACATTGAGAAAATGTACCGATTTATAATGGTACATCCAGAACATCAACACTTACAGAAAATAGTGTGGAGGAATTGTCCACGGCAACTGCTAAGAGAATATCAACTGCGTACAGTAACCTATGGTACTAAGGCCGCTCCGTTCTTAGCACTACGAACACTTCAACAGCTAGCGATGGACGAAGGTGACAAGTACCCGGAAGCTAAAAACATCTTACTCAACCAATTTTTTGTAGATGATGCGTTATTTGGAAGGGATACCATGGAAGAGGCCCGAGACACAAGAGACCAACTTATAAAGTTATTGAAAGAAGGAGGCTTCAATCTCAGAAAGTGGTCGAGTAACGAACAGCAACTGCTTGAAGATCTGCCAGAACATATGGTTAGCCCAGTCAGTTTAAGCTTTACAGAGGCATCGGCTTCCAAAGCATTAGGCTTGACATGGGATCCGAAACACGATGAATTTATATTTTCACCCTCATTAAAAAACAAAAACAACATTGGCATTAACAAAAAATCGTCAAAACGACAAATATTAAGCGACATATCAACAATTTTTGATCCTTTGGGGTTGCTATCCCCAATAACAATCAAGGCAAAAATTTTATTCCAACAAATCTGGAAGTACAAAATCGAATGGGATGATACTGTTCCGGATGAAATAGAAAAGGAATGGAGAACACTAAAAACTGAGTTAACAAACATGCAACCTTTCAAAATTAACCGATGGCTAGGATTAGAAGCAAACAAGGATTGGGAATTACACGCATTCTGTGACGCATCGGAAAAAGCGTTCTCGTGCGTAGTGTACAGCAAGGTTACAGAGGGAAAACAGCAACCAATTGCATTGGTTGCGGCAAAAACAAAGGTCGCTCCAATCCAAAAACAACAAACACTTCCCAGACTTGAGCTATGCGGTGCTCAGCTGTTAGCTCAACTGGTCAAGAAAATAAAACATTGCCTCGGTAAACCTAACATTAAAGTAACAGCATGGACGGACTCAATGATCGTGCTTGGCTGGCTGAAGGGCGATGTCTCGCGATGGAAGGCCTATGTCGGACACAGAGTTCAGGAGATAACATCAGTAGTGCCCGCAGGGAGTTGGAAGCACGTAAGATCGGAGCAAAACCCGGCTGACTGCGCGTCACGTGGACTACTACCTTCTCAGTTACACAAGTTTCCTCTGTGGTTTTATGGACCCGAATGGCTAAACAGTGAAGACATCCCTGAAACATATGACACGTTTAAGACACCAGAAATAGAAGTTAAAAGGGTGCATGCAGTTACGTCAAGAACTACTGAAAACATGAACGTTGTAACAGAACTCCTAATCAAGAACAGCTGTATTATGACTATAATACGCATCGTAGCTTGGGTGTCGCGTTTCATAACAAACACGTCACAAAACAATCGTCACAGGGAAGACGCAGCTATGAATCATACAAACATGAATGACCCGCCCGCGTCAAAACAATGTAAGCTAACACTCGCTGATATTCGATGCGCCACTAACATAATTATAAAACATGTACAGAATGAACATTACGGACAAGAAATCCAAGATTTAAAAACAAAAGGAAGGGTAAGCAATAATAGGGGACTTCAGAAACTTTGCCCTTACCTAGATGAAAATAACATTTTACGCGTCGGAGGGAGATTACAGAATTCAAACTTACCTGAAGAAACAAAACACCCTGTTATCATCCCAAAAAACAGCAAGCTGGCACATCTTCTGATTGCCCGTGCGCATGTTATAACACTACACGGTGGAGCGAGACTAACTATGGCTACATTGAGACAAAAATATTGGATAACAGGAGGAAATAACACGGTGAAAAAATGCCTGCAAGACTGTGTAAAATGTTGTCGCTTCAAACCATCGAAGCAATACCAATTAATGGCTGACCTACCCAGTGAGAGGATAACGCAATCACCACCATTCTATCACACAGGGGTCGACTTCACAGGTTTTGTTAGTGTTAAACTAAACAAGGGTCGAGGCGTCAGAACGAGTAAAGGTTATGTCGTTGTATTCGTATGCATGGCAACAAAGGCAGTGCATTTGGAACTTGCATCAGATCTAACGTCACAAACATTTATACTAGCCCTCAACCGCATGATTGGGCGACGAGGCTGTCCGAAACATATTTACTCCGACAACGGAACTAACTTTGTTGGAGCCGAAAGGGAGTTAGCCAAACAACTACACATCTCACAAACATTTAACAACGACATTTTATCGAAAAGGAACACCGAGATGGGGATAGAGTGGCATTTCAACGCCCCAAGCTGGCCTACTGCGGGCGGACTTTGGGAGGCTGCAGTTAAGTCTATGAAATATCACTTAAAGCGTGTCCTAGGAGAGCAAAAGTTGACATACGAAGAGTTTTTAACACTGCTTACTCAAATCGAAGCCTGTATGAACTCTAGACCACTTTGCCCTTTAACGGAGGACGTGGACGATATTGATTATCTTACTCCAGCACATTTTTTAATTGGCCGACCAATAACATTCTTACCTGCGGAAAATTTCGAAAAGCAAAACATCAACATTCGACATAGGTGGCAGTTATTAAACAAAATGAAACAAGGGTTTTGGACCAGGTGGTCGTCAGAATACCTGCAACAACTTCAAGTTCGTAGTAAATGGCTGAACAAAACAAATAATTTATCAATAGGGGATATTGTCTTGATCAAAGAAGACAACCTCCCTCCTGCGAAATGGGCACTTGGGCGAATACAGGAAGTTCACCCGGGAAGAGACAATCTAGTCAGAGTAGTGACAATGAAAACTAAAACAGGGCTGCTAACAAGACCAATAACAAAATTAGTCAAACTCCCAATACCTGAATCGCACATACAAATACCTGACACTACCACCAATGACAAAACCTGCACAGAAAACCAAAAATCTACAAAAAATAACTCCAACAGGAAACAACGATTTAAATCAAGGAATATAAGTTCCAGCCTGCTATGTATACTCGTAACATTACTAACACTATTTAAGCCCACATATCAAAGCAACGACGCCATAAATATCACACCGTTTGAACCAAATAGAGCAGTGTACTTTGACAAGATCGGCAATTTGCAAAGCGTACACGATGACTGGAAGATTGTTACCTACTATAATATGACATCTTACTGGCAAGGCATGGAAAACATACATAGAGTTGTAAAACACCTGGGAGAAAGGTGTGAGCAATTTGCATACCAAACGATGTGCAAAACCATTATGACTGAATTCGATCAGGAACTCAACGAACTAGATCATAACAATTACATGTTGGCAACACATCATGGTCAGACAAAGGGACGCGTTACCCGAGGTCTAGTCAATGGAATAGGCTACCTTGCAAACAGCCTATTCGGCGTGCTAGATGAAAGGTTCGCGATACAATATAAAAAGGACATAGAAACATTACAAAATAACAGAGACCATTTATTGAACCTGATCAAAGGTCAAACATCAATCATTGAGGCACATAACAACATTTTAAAGAGAAATGAAGAGACGATGAACACTCAATTCAATCTCTTAAACCAACATCTTAACGCTACCGAGAACTATTTACAGAAATTGGGTAATGTTGTTGAGCAAGAGGAAGCTTTGAACTACTTCAACACAATGGCTCTGACTAGTTCAACAATTCTGTCTAAACTGCGCCACATCCAACACACGCTTTTAGACACAGCTATTAACATTCACCATGGTCATGTAGATACCAGACTTTTACCGCAGAACCAGCTCTTTCAGGAGCTCAACATTATCTCTGGACAATTGCCACAACAATTATCGTTACCTGTTGACAACATACAAAACCAATTAGCTGACATATACAAACTACTAGAGGTGAAATCCAGACTATTCGATAAATATTTTATCATCGAAATTACATTACCATTAACAGGCGACACACCATTCACAATCTATAAAACAGTTCCTATTCCGATGATAAAAAACAACAAACATTCACTCACAATGAAAACAAATTCAGAATATGTTGCAGTGAATATAAGAAAAGAAACATATATGCAGCTCACAGACAGTGACCTGGAACATTGTATAAAAACTGAACCAAGTACGTATGTATGTTCACTAAACAAACCAACACGTAACATGAGAAATCATCAAATTCCATGCGAAATCGGCGCAATAACAAACATTACATTATCAAAATGTATCTATACATCCGAATCCTGCAACAACAAATGGACACCATTACGAAATCCCAACACCTGGCTCTATGTCTGCTGCACGGATTGCCAACTGCAAATAATCTGTGAAGGTCGTATGACCACCAAGGCAATACATTTAACGGGCATTTTGGAAGCCAAGGAAGGGTGTATAATTAGAAACAACGAAGAAACATATCACACACAAGTTAACTACGCAAACAAAATCTATGTCAACCCGGAAATACCACTAATTGATCTGGAAGACATCAACAATTTAACATCTGTCCAGCCACTTGATTTATCAACTAGACAACAGAACACACAATTTGTAAGAAACGATTATGAAACACTTCATAATTCGTTGAAAGAATTAGAAGATCAAACAAAACAGGCTGAAATGTCGCAACACGATGTGCATCAATACATCGTATCGTACTCTACGATGGGACTTCTGATCTTGGCAATAGTCGTCGCGGGAGGAGCCTACGTGTACTGCAAACGCTGCGGCAAGGTCGCCGTCAGCGCCGCCGGCGCGTCCGCCAGATTACCGCCACGGAAGCCACCAAGAGCTGAAGCATCCACTGAAAACATAGAACTTAGCTACGCGAGACCTCATTCTTTTAACATTTAACTTTAATCATTTTTTATTCACATTGTTTTAATTTAATAATTTTTTATTTGCATTAGGAAAATATTCTGTAATAGTTTATCTTAATTATTACCTTTTGCCTTTTGCGTTTGCCCCGCCAAGATGTACGGTTAGCAACCGCACATTGTACTTTGGCCTGTTTGAATACTGCAAAATTTGTTAATTTATAAAATGTAGTATCGGCACTTACGCAAGAACGTCAGTCTTCGGTTTGCATCGAGCTCGCGCAACATTCAACATTTTTATAACATTTTTCTATTATTTTATTATTACCTTATTTTAGTGCAATTTAGTATTAAATACCCTTTTTAACATTAACATTTATTTTATTAAACATTCAACATTAAGTGTAAAGGCTCCTGCCCTTACAGATACGTAGGTACACTTATATAATTTGGCGAACAGGTTTAGAAGCCCACATAGAGAAACATATGTGAATATTGTGCAAGAATCGTATCGAATTAATAACCTGCCTTTTTTTGAAGTCGGTTAAAAAGGTTGTCGTAAATCGGTAATAAACAGTAATGGTGTGTGTATGTTGTGTGTGTGTTGAGTGGAAAAGAAGAGGCAGGGGTCCCAATCCTGACTTGCCCTGCAGACAATACAGGCGTCTTCTTCTTCTAAACAAGTCGATGGTTTAACTGTTTAGATAATCTGGGCCCAGTAAGTGTCCTTGGAAACAACACGAGTGGTATTATTTATTCGATAAATTACTCAGCCATTTTTTAATCCCATCACTCATAACTCCAAATAAAAAAGTCTTTAAAACGTCCACAAACATGGTCATAATCGTATTAAAACAATGAAGATGTTTTTATTTCGTGTTTTTATGACTTTCATAGCTATTATAGAGCAGACATGTCGACAGATGTCAGATGTCTGACATTTTAATACCCTGAAATTCAGTGATCCGTAAAATATCTAGCAATCCGATTTGGCTAGTTTAGAATAATTACCTATATTTTAAGAATCAGTTAAGGTCGAAGATTTGTAGATTAGGTTTAGTTCACAATTGTAATTGCAACTCATTTAATTCATAATTTCAGCCAAGACTTTCTCTGCTGGACATAAGCCCACTCAGACGTCGCCAGCGACCGGTTCTGTGCTTCTCGAATTCAGCAGACTCCCACGGCCTTCACTCGTGGGAGGCTCTCAAACGCTGCGTCTTCCGGGGCGGTAGGTACCTAAGCGGTCTTACGAGTTACTCCCGGTTTCTCGAAAGAAACCAATCACGGCAACTGACCCAGCGCTCATACACATCATTGAACCCACTGATGCTGCTATACCTACACGTGTCCATGTGGGTCGACACTGCCTAAAGGTAATTGCCTAAGGGTAACTGCTTTAATTTTCGTTCCAGAAACTGAGGGTAAAAGTTTAAACGGATAAATAGTTCAGTATCAAAACACATAAAATACTGTGATCCTTCAACAAGCGCTGGTTTTTATTGAAGCCGTATTACCCACTTTACGATATCCAGTAAAAGCATAGTATTAAAATTAATGACTGTATTAGCAATATAGCCTGTATACATGAATAGGTATATGACAAATAACGGCCATATTTCTTAATATGATAGTCAGAAGTAAGTTTAGAAAATAATCATAAATGAGCCATAAAAGGTATTACTGTTGTCCCTCCACTAGTCAGTTAAAACTAACTTCGAATAAAAGTTAAGTACAAAAAAATATTCATTCAAAAATCTTTGTATAAACAAGCTTTTTTTGTATCCTTCTCAGCAAACCCTTTCATTTGATATCCATATCATGGAACTGCACAAAAAATAACTAGTCCGCCATCTTGGGCCGGCCGCCATATTGGATTTGACGTCACATAGCTAACCATGCATTGTCATCCAAACTAAACGTGTATGCATAATTTCATCTTAATCGGTGAAGGATAACTGTTTTAAAATTCAAGTTAAATTCATTGCAAGTTAAATAAAAGCTTGTAAAATAAAGAACACCTACCACCTACCAACTTTCTACCTCGTCAGTCTAGTGGCCACAAGTGCTTCGCGCAAACAGCAACACTGCTTGGCGCGTCCATGAAGGTGAGGTGTCTTGTGTGCGTCAGAAATTAGAGAGTGCCTGCCTGCAAATAATTTAAAATCTGCAAACTCACTTGCAAGTGCTGTTATCTCCACTGTAGGCCAATTTTCAGATGATGCATCCTCGAGCTTCCTCTCGAAGTCGTCATTCGCGAATTGAACATCACCTCTAGATTTTCCAAACTAGTTGCCTATTTTGAGTCCATGATGTGGTTTAAGAAAAAGTAAGTAGGTAGAAAGAAGTATGAGGTATCAGAAAGACCTGGAAATATTATATAATGAGCATAGGGTGGTAAGTATCAAAACCAAATAATTAAAACATTGAAAATACTCTTAAAAATTATTTAAAATTAGATGCTGCATAAAGGGCGTGTTTACCTGTAAATTTTACATTGCTTGTCCAGTCACTTAGTGATAAACTTAGGTAGTGTGGCAGTACCTCAGTATAGTACCTAAGTTCTTATAATGTGTAAAATTTACTGTGATCTTGTTTTGATAACTGTGCTTGTGGGTTTAATCCCGAATTTTATATCAATAATATTTGTTGTGATAGCTGTACCCGTGATAACAGCATTTTTGCTCAACCTGTAATATGTTGCACCTTTTTATTGCACATTGTATATTTTTTGTATTTACACATTCCGTATTTTTATAAGTATTAAATCATGCCCGTAGATTAGATTAAGTGGGACTCTTACCCACAGAATGCTAGATGATGTATGAAAGAAAGAGATAGTATGAAGAATGAAAGTACGAGAGGCATGAAAGATTGACCGGAATGTTAGAGGTTAAGCACATAAGGCGCCAATTTAGTTGGCGGGGATTAGAGTTAAGAATAAAAAAAAATAACTTGGGTAGTGGTTAAGGAACAATGTATTTATTGTAAAAATATAGTCTCTGTGATATTTGAAAACAAAAATAAATGGCATGCTTACTGTGACCACGTCGTGCAAACACCAACAGGCCCCCTTGACACTTCTCCTGTTTTTTGTCTCTATGACGGTTGGTGGACCTCCTATAGAGCAGACATCATCAGCATGCTATCCACATCCCTGCCAAGACCTTTGGAGTCGACAAGCGTGACCTTAAATTATATTAGAGTGTCTGATGCTTCGGCGAAAATATTAGCCAATCATCAAGATATTTTGGATGCTTGGCTAGAAGCAAACGGTGTGTCTAACATTACAAATATTGACACATTAATAGTGAAGGCTCCTAAGAAGGATGGGGTTGAACAAATCAGCATGAAAATAAAAGAGCATTATAAAAATGTAAAACTTTATTACATTTCACAATTCAACTTATGGTACTGTACACACCGGACTACTAACATTTCGACTAGTGCAATTCCAGATATGTCACGATAACCTACACATACAGCTAGACAATTCACTTTATTATTCTATGGTACAAAAATACAATCAGGGAAATAGTACATGGCTATTGGTAAAGAATAACGACTACATTTGTGACAATCTAAGTCTGATTTGACAGCTATAAAAATACTTAATAATAATTCAAACTTGATTTTTCAATTTCTTACGTACAATGTTAACGCGGCATGTAAAACAAATAACGTCATCGGACTTTGTCACGATTATACTTCATGTCATTTTGATTACTTTGTCACCTTCTTTTTGAGCAGTTTGTAAAGGGAGGATCTATCAATCATACTGAACTATTATTCATATGCTACATCAGATATGAAACTGCCTTTTGCGGTCAGAAAAGCTCTTAACTATAGCAAATTACTAAATAGCCACCTCGTATTTCTAAAGAATAAGTAATCATTCTTTCCAACAAAAAGGTGCCTTGGTGGGCCAAAAAACAAGAATTTAAATTAATAAATCAATTCCTAAACTAAAAATTACAAATATACACAAAAAAGAGGACAGTAAATTTCATCCATAACTCTGAGCTCAAAATACCAACACAAACTAAAGAATAATTTCCCTGATAATAAAAAAGCTAAGGGTATTAAAATTCTAATATTGCGGATATAAAAATCTTTGGTAAAATGCGTTTTTTTCCTCAAAAATTGTCAAATAAGTTGAAGAGTTAATTATTTGACCTTTTTTACTCTAACAATTGTTGAATAAACGCGTTTTACCGATATTTTAAACTATTGGTTGAGTTAGCTACTTAAAAAACTCACCCGAAAAACTAGTTAAAGCTATACTCTCCTCAACTGTAATGAAACCTGAATCAGGTGTTTAACAATAGAAAAACAATTGTTTCCTAATTACCACATACCACAGTCTACAATATACTAAAAAAAAAAGGTAAAGCTATACTAGTTATAACTATGGACGTCCGTCACATAGATAGTCACTCTCACATAGGTACAAAATAAAACACTGGTATTCTGCTGCATCCGGCAATTCTGGCAGCCGACCTGTTGATTATTCTTCTTCCTTATCCTGCAATCTTGATCGTGATGGCCGATATATGTACTTCCCATACCTCGCATATATTGCGTATCGGACATACGCACCTTGTTCAAATTGAAAGCTAAAAATAGTAGCCGTAAACATAGCTTCAAGAACACCATCATTACTTTCTTTCTCCTTGATATAATCCACCAAACTTTGAACACGTTCCGGATCGAGTGAATGCGAAAGATTATAGCGCTCATTACCTTCGTTTTGCTCTTTGTCTAAATTTTTTATAACTGTCTTATGTTTAATAATCTCTTTGTTCAGTTGCTTCTCGTATTTTCGCCATTTCTTGTCAGATATCTGGTCGCAGTACAGATGGTATTCCCTCTCCCAATAGTCTCTTTTATTCCTCAGATTCCGAATGTTATTAGGGATATATCTAAGTTGAACATCCTCGAGCTCATCGTATGTTATTTCCGCTTCAAGTTTACCTCTCATTAATCTCTCGTGCTCTTCAACAGTATCCCTTTTCAAAAAATCTCTAACATCCTCCGGGAACGTACATTCTGTTTCCTTGTTTTGCCGATGCAGGTTGTGAAGGGTAAGTAGAATTAACCGGAATCGCTTGTACTTTTCTTCCAGATGCAAATCGGATATATCGGCTACTGAAGACTCCATGATCGTCAGACTGTTCGTAAATACCACGATAACTTTTTGCTCAGCAAACCGACCCGCGTTCACACTTTGAAGGTTAAACTTTGCTACTCAGCTAACTGCTGAAATATGTATGTACTACTTTTATGCGACTACAGTCATATAATAACTGTTGGTAAATACTATGATAACTTTGCTGCACAGGAAAATGCCGTCAACACTGAACACTTCGGAGGTTAATATGCAACTAACTGCCACTCTGCCAGTTGCCACTGCATAAAACCATCAAAGAATTTCATTTCATGTTTTTAAAACTGAGACACGTATTGTGAAAAAGGGATGGGGCTTTATAAGCTGTATAGTACTTTCCTCTTTTCGCTATGAGATAATGACGTTGTCGAGGTCCCAACGGTCGCAGGTAAAATTCTGGTTCTTAGAGCCATACAAGTTTGAACTATGAGTATAGCAAATAAGGCGTAGAATACATTGTGACGTTATTTGGTCTAGGCGTGTTTATTGCTAAATACTAAGAAAAACACAATTGTTGTTATTCTGTTGCCGATAAGTTGTAAGTTTTGTAAATGTTCAAGGGTAATCACCAAAAGAATGATAGTTTACTGATCCGTAATAATGGGTAAGTAATTTTAAAGCTTTTGTTCTCGGCAAAAGCTGGGTTGAGCATTGTTTTAAATACGTAAAAATAGACAATACAGATAAGTTTAGAAAGAATTCAGATAAGTCAATGTGGGCACTGTACTTCTCTGTTAGTATGAGATCCCACTGCAATAATCTGCAAGTAAGTATTCATTTTAGACCAAACTTGATTTTTACCTGACTGCTGAAGGAGGCTAATTTGTTTATCAGTCTATGTATGTATGTTTCTTCCTATGTGGCGTCCTAGAGACCAAACGCGTTGGCCGATTTTGAAATTTCTTAAAACAAAATATTTAAAAATTACATATACATTTAAATTACTAATAAACCCGACTGCTTAAAAGCTAACAAAAAAGACAAAGGGACCCTATTACTAAGACTTCGCGGTCCGTCTGTCTGTCTGTCACCAGGCTGTATCTCATGAACCGTGATAGCTAGACAGTAGCAATTTTCACAGATGATGTATTTCTGTTGCCGCTATAACAACAAATACTAAAAACAGAATAAAATTAATATTTAAGTGGGGCTCCTATACAACAAACATGATTTTTTTGCCGTTTTTTTGCGATCGTGGTACGGAACACTTTGTACGCGAGTCCGACTTGCACTTAGCCGGTTTTTTTCCTGTTGAGATTGATGTTTCGGGGTAGTTAACTCTGCAGCAATCTATTCTATAAAAATTAAGTTATTCAAAAACAATAATAAGCACAGTCACACAAATAAACATAGTCATCTCACTGTCTTCCTTTCTGTTACTTCATAAATATATATTATATGTATATTTATATAGGGATATATTATATTTTAATTATATATGTACGTATATTTTATCAATGTTAGTATAATAACTACTAGCTTTTTATTATTAAACTGTGCACCTGCCATATTGTCTCTGCACCACCCTGGGTTGACTCGTAGAGAATGCCTAAGGCATTGTTCTTGTGCATGAAGTCTAAATAAATAAATAATACCTGAAGATTTTTGCAGTAGGATCTTAGGCTATGTAAAGTTCACTGCTTACCTCCCAATTCGAAAGCTAAATTATCGCGGATTCACGAGACACCGTCCGTATGTTTACATAATATAACATCATACTTAGAGCATGTAATTTCGGAAGATTTTCAATTCTGATATTGATTTCCGATAAATCTCAACATCGGAATGCCGGTATTAATATCGGAATTGCGCTTTTTCTTTAAATATCGCAAATTTTAATTTGTTAATTATTGCACAAATTCGGTATGAGGTTGGATTAAATACAATAAAAAACAAGTTTATGACGCGACATATTAGAATTTTCTATTGTGTCTCTCTCTATTCACTAGTGACTGGGTAATCGGGCGCTTATTTACCTAAATTGCACATTTGTGGCCAAAAAAAGTTTATAAGTCATGTCTTTCGTAAAAAGGATAATGCAAAAAAATCCAGAAATAAATGTTTATCGATAGTAGTACCGATAAGTGTAATGAGTAATAATGATTTATAAATCCAGTGTAAGAATCGGTCAATGTGGCTACTCCTCCTGGGGGGCCTATGTTCAGCAGTGGACCTCTTTTGACTGAAATAATGATGATGATGAGAGAGAATGTAGTCAAGTAGTGTATGTTGATTTATCGATCAGGTTAGTGATTGGATTGACTAATTTGTTGTATTCAATACAAGTAGAAGAATGAAAAATATTAAGCTTTAATTTATGGAGGTTTCCAAGTAAGTAACACATTATGAATTTGAAATAAAGTTTAACAAGGAAAGGTACTGGTTCCAAAACAGCCCTCTCCAAAAGTATGTATCTTACACACAGCCAGAAGGCGTCCACTGCTGAACATAAGCTCCCCCAAGTGTTGTCACATTGGACGATCCCGTACGTCTCAAATCCAGCGGATTCCCGTAACTTAAGCATTATTTAATAAAAAATATAATATAATTGTTACAACGGGTTCTATAAAACTGTATATTCACTTGTACTATTAAAGATAAAATTTTTAGCAATCTTTTGACTGTAATCAGCATTCTTCAAGGCACTTATTATTTTTTCGTGAAATGAAGTTTAAGTAAATAAGCGCCCGGTTAGTAAACACACTATCCGACCACTGCTAATCACCATAGTCAACGGGCTTAACCGCGCTTTGTCGCTCGTCGCTTCACAAGGAGCTAAAATAAGGTTTTTCTGATTCCGATATTGGATCACTCAGTATCTGAATTGAAATATCGGTAATTTCGTTACGAGATTCCGATATTCATGCCCTGTTCATACTATTACGCCTGTAGTACTCGAAAGCAGGCCCCATGGAGTACCGGGACTTTTCCCGTTGGGCCGGTGTGGTCCGCCAGCCGGACCGGCCCAGGCCAAAGCCTGACAGGCCCGCGGGGTGACCCGGATCAGCCGGACTCCAGCTCCATTTTCCCGTTATTTTTATAAAGAGCCAAGCCGTGATGTGAGATAGCACTAGGCCGGTTAACCGCTCGCGGTTTTGAGCCGCGTAATTTTATGATATTCCTATAACAATACAAGCGCACTGGGTATTTTTCCGCAACTGTTTATTAAACTGCAGCTAGCTACAAAATGTGCATGGTCGGGCTATGGTCCGGGCTGGTCCAGCTGACAGACTGGACCGGTCCGGGCCACAGCCTGACCGGCCCGTGGAGCGACCAGGAGCCGGACTCCAGCTCAGATTCCCTTCATTTTTATATTTTTAAAATTTTTGGGCCAGGTAGGTGGCCACACCAAATGCGGCGTCAGTGGCGAACATAAGGTTTTCTAAAGTGCGGGTGTATGGGCACTTGGGACACTCCAGCATGAGTGTCATAGTCTGCAAAGGGGTATCGCACTCACACTAGGTTTCAGACGGATCTATAAAAAACCCATTGTTACTGACTTCAAAAAAAGAAGGGTAATCAATTCGACACGTATCGTAATATCGTTGGAACTGCACAATATTCACAAATGTTATTCCATGTGGGCTTCTAATTCTAAACACGTGTACCAAATTTTCATAAGTGTATGTATGTTTGTCCACGCATTTCTCCGATACTACTTATCGGATCGTGATCATTCTTTTTGTATTGGATTGAGTATCTCTCAACTTTCATCAAAATCGGTCCAGCAGTTTCCAAGATATGGAGCCTACATCCGAACTCCTTAGCGACACACAGCACGAATGTGTAAATTGATTTATTATGAGTATTTCGCCGATCCTTTAGGTACCTACCGTACTATAGAATTTGCTAATTTTTAGTGATGGTGTACTAAAACTAACAAAAAAGATAAGCGAAAACTTTTTCACAAAAAATATACAGACTGCCGAAATGAAAGTTATTTTGCGCTTATTAGTGTTTTGCTTTTGAAGTCGGTTTATTTTTGTGAAAAAGTTTTTGCCAAATCGTGATTGAGTGCTGCTTTACGGGTGCGTAACGTATTAGTTCCCAAAGGACATCTCACGCCAAATCCAAGTTTTCGACAATGGCTGTCATCGTCGCATTCACGGAATTTACTGGCCCGCGACCATCTTAATGTATAAAGCTTTTGGAGTAATACCACAAGAGCCCAATCGACCGCATCGATCATGGCCAATCCATCCAAGTAGAGATTGATGGATGGATTGGCCACACGCTCCAAAGGGGTCTCTATCACAAACCCATACACATACAATTTTGGACTGGAATCCCCAAGGGAAAAGAAAGCTTGGCGGTCCCCGTCAAACCTGGCGTCACACCGTGTTGGCAGAAGCGGCGAGCATCGGATTGATCGGATTGAGCAGTTCAAGACCGACCGTGATGGTGGACATCTGTGGATGCTCTCAGCCCCATTTTTTTTTAACGGTGTAAACCTTAAAAAGGCGCCTGGACTTTTGGGGAAAAGACCAGGGAATGTGGGATTTTTACCTCACCAAAACTACTCCGGTGATAAAAGAAAAAGTATTTAATTGCCTCAAAACGACATACAAACATTACATCACAAAAACTGTGGTAATGGATCACCATCAGCACGTAAAAGGGGCACCGTGACCTCTTAAAAGACCACCCTGGGACACCCTCTGTGCAACGCCTGTTATGGCACATTCCTGGGGTGACTGAAAGAGTGAATAGGTTACTTCTAGGCAAGCGTGCTTCACCGTCGACCACATATTCGCTTACCATCAGGTGAGATAGTGGTCAAGCGCGAGCCTATTGATAATAAAAAAAACAAAAGAGCGTCTCCTCTGAGCCTCGCTGTGCACATGGCATGGCAGCACGTATTCACTGTGCCACTGTCTTTCCTGAAGTCACTTGGTAGGCGGACAGAGTACCCTATCTGAGCGTCCGGGACCCTGGACTCCCGCCCGCTAATGATGTAGGCGGGGCGGTTGCCTCCCCGACTTTTCCGAGTGTTATGGGCCTTCTCACGATCCTACTCGGCGGGCTTCTTCTGTTCCATTCCGGTCTCACAGAAGGAGGCCATTTCCTTACAGTTTTTTGTCTCTGCCAACATGGTCCTCGCAACTGCTGGCAAAGACAGGTCTCGCCCTATCCTGGCGACGAAGAACTGCCGCTCAGAGGCCCACACAGGGCAGTCCTCGAACGTGTACTGTGCAGAGTGTGTTGACGACACGGTTGGCGTAGTGGTTGATCGATCGGCTGCTGCGTTGCGTGTCGCGGGTTCCATACCGCACGAAACAAATATAATACCCACGATACAGGAAGAAATTTTTAGTGCGGAGGCTCTACCATGACAATATTAGACACATTAGTAGTAGTACTAACTAAAGGACCATGGGCAAAAAGTTATGAAGTCTGGGCTCACCCACCACAGAGATGAGACCACTTGGAATATATTTGTCCTTCAATTAATATAAAGATAAAACTCATTTTTATGTAGAATTAACTTCTGCCATAAATTTCGAATATAAAACAGAAAAAATGTTTCTATCTACCAATGTCCTTGTGTGTGACTTTGAAACCATCCAACCGCTGTGAAAGGCAATAATGCGGAGATGGAAAAAAAGTAGATATCTAGATAGGTACATTGTACTTTTTGTTGTTTGAAATCTTATGCTAGTTCTAATTCAAAGTGCAAAATATACATAAAAAAGCAGCTGTTATCAGTTAAAAATATTTTAGTAACATCAATCATAATGTCGTTTATATGACCTGTCGGTGGATTAAATTGTATGTGTCTACCTGACCCAAGATACCATATTATTGAAATGGTATGTGCACAACTTCTCACTGTGCGTCTACCCTGTAGACACGAACAGTAATATGTAATACTAGCTGACCCGGCGAACATCGTTCCGCCTAACACATTTCTAAAATAAACGTAGCCTAAGTTACTCCTTATTACATCAGCTACCTGCCAGTAAAAGTCCCGTCAAAATCGCTCCAGCCATTTCAGAGATTAGCCGGAACAAACAGACAGACAAAAATTGTAAAAAATGTTATTTTGGTGTATGTAACGTATATATATTCATATATATGTAGTAAAAAACGGTTATTTCAATATTACAAACAGACACTCCAATTTTATACTCACTCGTGGTAACGTAAATGATCTCTTATCAAATGTATACAAAAAAAGAGGTTTCTCCTTACCGTCCCCAGAAGGCGGTTATAGTTCTAGCCAAACTTCTTGGCCGCCCTGAAGTTTCCAGTCAGAAAAGTGCAGTATAATGCAAGCGAAAGTTCATGTATTTATCATTATATTTGGTGTAATTCTTTTCTGTTTTTCAGGGAGCATTGTCATATTAGGCGATAATGAAGCTTGGTGTAAAACACCAGAAGCAACAATGCAAGTTACTCAAGAGGAAAGGAGTAGTAGTAGGAGTTTTGCAGTCCATTTCCTAATGGACTGCAAAACTCCTATCAAAAAGAGTTACGAAAGTTTGAGAACTAATAAAATAGATATATTAAAGTGTAAAATATTAGAAGAAGAATTAGAACTTAAAAAAAAAATGCACAAGGAAGAACTCAACATTAAAATTTTAAAGAAAATTTGTTTAAAATTGAATTTCAAATAAAACTAAAAGAATTAGAAAAATATGAGAAAGAATAACTATGTTTATTTGTGTTTCCTGTGTAAATAAATAAAATATAATGTAAGTGAAAATATTGGTTTTATTTTATAATTAAATTAAAAAATATAATAGCGTGAAATAATATTTGCTCGAAGTACCAATCCATCACTGGTACCTGTTGTGCTTGTTCTTGCTGTGTAAGAAGGCTGAGCATCGTCCACGGTGTCATCAACTTCAAAAATGTCATTTACTTCTATTGCAATGTTGTGGAGCACTGCACAAGCCATTATAATATTGGCTGTTGTCGAAAGTTTGGTTGCTAAACCAATTTGTAAGCATGGAAACCGTATTTTCCATACTCCAAATAAACGTTCCACTGAATTTCTTGTTTTTATTTGCACCTTATTATATCTCTCATCTTGTGCAGTTCTGGGATTTGAATTGAGTTGATTTGAGTCAATAAATATCTGAAATAAAGAATGCTTTATTGTTAAGAAATTAGCTATATTGAAGTGAGGTATTTATAATGCTTTAAAGACCACATGGCATATTATGTAATTAATATGTTATTTTTTACCTAGTGCAAGGATATCCTCCATCTCATAGTAACAACTCATCAATGTCATTATTTAATAACCTTATATTTAGACGCGAGTTTCAAAAGATTCGGCTATCATGTGTACTGCCAGCCCAACGTACTAATATTTTATATATATCATCAAATTAGGGCCACCAACGACATATTCAATGAAAAATAACCTTTTCTATTCCGTTACTGTTCTGTATGAAGAATACCTCTAGGCTTGGTGATTTTAAAGTGGGTGCAATCGATTGCACCTACAATATTTTTCAGTCCAGGTGCTCTGCCAATGAATCCAAGCTTTTCGAAACCGTCCTTTGTATTCCTCAAATTTGCAGGAAACTTAATAAAATCTGGCATGAGCAATGCCAATGCTCGACTTACTCTCTTCACTTTATTAAACACCGTTGATTTAGAAATATGCATGGTATCTCCACATTCAATCGGAAAGCTTCCAGTGGCATGCGTAAAGCAGCAAGCAACTGACAAAGTGGAGTTATAGGAAGCCCTCTTTGTGTATCTGATTGTAAAGAGTCGGTAATTCTCACAACAATCTAGGATAGGTTCGGTAAATCACAGAACAAGAGAGGATACACGGAAACGAACAGTAACAACGTGTCACGCGCACGAGTCGAGGTCGACTGACAAAGAGCGGGCGGGCGCTCTGGTATGCCTCCGCGAGGTGTGGGAGGGATGGAGAGTGTCGTAAAACACGTGCGCAGGCGCATCTATTGTTTAACATTATTTTAATGGTTTGAATTTATTGTTACAATAACAGTTTTCTACAAAACCTATTTATGTGCATATCTTTTTTCTGCAATGGAATTGAAGGTGGTGCCCATAGTAACATTTCAGTACTAATAAAATCCTTTACAGTGACATATGCCATAACTCCGTTGGACACTTGCACAAATAGGCTTAAAATAAAAGAACAATATAAAAATGTAAAACTTTATTACATCTCACAATTCAACATAAGGTACTGTACACACCGGACTACTAACATTTCGACTAGTGCAATTCCAGATATGTCACGATAACCTACACATACAGCTAGACAATTCACTTTATTATTCTATGGTACAAAAATACAATCAGGGAAATAGTTCATGGCTATTGGTAAAGAAAAACGACTATAGTTTTGACAACCTAATAAGTCTGATTTGACAGCTATTCATCATCATCTTTCTGTCCTTGTCCCATATTACTTGGGGTCGGCGCAACACGTTTTCTTCTTCAATACCATCCTGTCCCCTGTCGCTATCACTGATTCCCTGTTGTTTCATATCACTCCTTCCTCTGCATCTCCATCCATCCGAATTTATCTTCATAACTCTTTTATTAACATGCGTTTCATCCCTCCTCATCACTTGACCATTCCAGGACAAACGGTTTCCTTTAAACTTTTCTGTTTCTGGCGCCACTTTCAAACTGCCTCTAATATACTGATTTCTCACTTAATCCAATCTCGTCACTCCACACACATCTCAACATTCTCATCTCTGCTACATGCAATCTGTTTTCATCCATCTTTTTCACAGCCCAACATTCTGATCCATACAGCACGACAGTCTAATCACGGACTTGTTGTTTTTCACCTTTAACTTGAGGGGCATCCGTGAGTCGCAAGTTATTAAAGTGACAAAAAAGTGCCTCCAAAAAAAAAGTTTAGGTGAATAAATCAATTCCATAACTAAAAAATACAAAGTTCACAAAAAATTAAGATGACAGTTACTATAACCTCAAAATACTAACACAAACTAAAGAATAATTTCCCTGATTATAAAAAAGCTACGGGTATTAAAATTCTACTAAATTATTGCTGATATAATAATCTAAATAACGATATTTACATATCAACAACCGAGTAAAAATACAGAGTCAAATTAAACTTGACAGCGAATCTCTGCAAACGTGATGGATTTATAACTATGTCATGGACCAAGTGACTAATACGGCTTATTCATAATGCCCAGACAATTTGATAACCGCCCAATATGAGTAGTAGTAGTAGGCAATATCCTAAAATCTATTGAAAAATTAAATTGACCGGGCTTTCTGAATAATGCCCATCACTTATTGGATCGGTTCAAAAAGACGCTTTTTTAAATTAGTGTTTTAATGTTGGCATTGTAATATAGAATGGATAAGTACGATTACTATTTAAGCAAAAAGTTCGATGGTGTCCCGCTGTGCGAGCTCCCTTTTTCTGTCTGCAGGTTCTAAAGTAACCTTACATGAAGGAGATGACGGCCGCTGAGTTCGCTTGCTTTGTTCGCTTGTTTCAGCTCCCTTTATCTCTCTCCTCCGAACCTAACCTATACGTGTCGGGATGAGCTCAGCTCGCTTCGCTAGCTCTTGGACTAATTCACTGAGCATAATTATCAAATTGCCCAACCGTTACGTGGCAATATTCATAATAACCAGACAATGTGATAAATATAGAAATTTAAATCATTACATTGCCCGTTTTGACGTGACTTGATTCACAATGGCGGGGCATTATGCATAGTGCACTGATTAATCATTTGGTACATGACATATTTAACCCCGATATACCCCTCAATCTGCCTAGCTAAACTATGTTGTGGTCGCTTCCAGTCGAACCTGATGCAGCCGAGTACCAGTTACATGGAGCGACTACTTATCTGATCTCCACAACCCAGTAACTGGGTAACACGATACTCCTTGGCAAGACTAGTGTCAGACTTTCGAGCTTTTGGCTACCCGTACGTAACGACTGCTAAAAATCTGCAAATGACAGCTTTGACAAACGGCTTAGCGACCTTTCCGAGGCACGGAGGAGTTTCGAAATGTAACAAATGTTCTATCATCCATGGACCGTCCTACGGAAAGTATGCGTTGTTTAACCTTATAGATCGACATGTCGCGCTTTTATTACTGACGATAAAACAAGAAGATCTAAACTGAACAAAGTAACAGCTGACTTATCTGTAGCCTCAACCAAATGTTAAATTTGCTAACCAATGGTATAAAATTTCGGTAAAATGCGTATTTTCATCCATTGTACACCTAAAATAAGTTGAAAAGTTAAAAATGAAATTAAAGCATTTTACCGAGATTTGAAATAATTGGTTAGCATTTAACTATTGGTTAACTACGGCTCATAAAACTGGCCCTAAGGCTCACTTGCACGAAAATCTTAACTCTAGAGTTAGTTGCTAACACGAGGTTAAATTGACAGTTGTTCATACAATATTCAATTTCAACCACGCCAGTCAATTTAAACCCGTGTTAGCAACTAACTCTTGAGTTAAGTTTGTCGTGCAAGTAAGCCTAAGGAGTCAACGAGTGCTGGCAGTGTAGAAAAATACGATTTCTTTTGTCTCACCCTTCACAATTTTTTCTTTCTTTCTTTCTCTGACTAGTTACTTATAGATACCCACCATAAATGCGGATTTCACAAGCCTTTTTAATTTGACCCCGTTTAAGCTTAAAATACATTTACACATTTCAAAACAGAACACTTAGCCATCCATTTCTTTGCAAATTAGGCACTTAACCATCAGCAATCAAGCAATCTGCGACCTTCTTATCCATTTAATTGTACAGTTAGCAACGAAAGTTTTTTCAGTTCTGTAAGTATAACTGAATTATGAAAATGACAAAAAAACACAAATCATAAGATTATCATGTGTAGTGAATCACATCACCATGTCAACACAAGATTCTCGCAAGTAGTGAATCACATCCTTTGTCGACACATAGATGGATGTGGTGTTAAAATAACATGGTGAACTTACTTTTATTGCTAACTGTACTTACAGAAAACATAATAATTAAACGCTTATGTACCTTAATAATATTTTATTTATAACATCATTGCAATGTATTATGTTCAAGTCAAATTTAAAAAAAGACTTCAGTTCAACTCCGAATATCCACTATAATTTGCTTTCGATCGATAATTATTCATTGTTCTATAGCCAAATTATTAAAAATAATATAAACCCTACAACTAGTACACTATGACCGATGGGTCGTGGCCCGTCTGAAATTAGTGCCAATGGTTGAGCAGTACTACGCCTTACGAACCAAATGGCTGATTTCTTCACGAGTGTAGGTGCATGCGCGAAAGTTCGCAAAGTCAATGTTCAGACGGGCCACGACTCATCGGTCGTACTCACAGACATAAATCTAACTAGATAACGCAAGTCCCTCCATCTGTATGAAAACCAAGCGTGCCGCTTTTTCACACACAATTTAAAAACAAATTTACTTACCAATGAAAGAAAAATTTCCATTGCCTCAGCCAACTTTTTCTGTACAGTTTTTATTTTTAGATTTCTGTGGATTTCCGGTGCCGATAATGCTAAATGAGAAGCTCAAAGTACGACCATTGATCGTAATTTTACTCAACTTTTTGACACGCGAAGCACATACAATCGCGTCATCTAGTTAGATTTATATCAGTGGTGGTACTGTATACAGGGAGTTTTTCAAGTGGGCGTGGATGGCCAAATCCGAAACTATGAGGATTAGCGGAAAACACTCTAGGAAACGAACCCGTTGATTATGGATAAAAAAAAAACACATTCCGTATTATAACACCATCCGTGTCGGTCGGTCAGTGTAGCTAATAAGGATAAACTTCTGGGAAGTAATAACATACGGCAAACTTATGTATGAGCCATTTGGCTCATTTTTAATAAAATACTTATTTTCCTACGTTTATTTTTATTAGACCCCGCATCTCGCATAATTCCAGCGGTCAGACGCAGACGCCTTGTCCTTAAACTTGGCGCGCTAGTCGAGCGCATACCTGTCGCGTAACACACGTCAGTACATGTGATGAAATGATAGCCATTATTTTCCATAAATACCCGGATTCGACAACACAAGCATTATACTACATCCAACACTACAATCATTTTGATTCAGTTTAGAATATTCTCCACAGATTATTTCATGTCATCAATTGCATGATACGAGTCTTCATAGATTTCCAACAAAAAAAAAGTATTTCGTTAAGAATGAGGTCTTTCCTCAAGTTTTCCGTATGACATTAATTCCTAGAGTTTCGTCCTTATTATCGACACTTTTGGATGGTGTAATGATGCAGTGTGTTTTTTTTTTCTCCAAAATCAAGGTGTTCGATTCCTGGCTAGGAATATTGATTTTTCAAAAATCCAATAATGCAGTTTTTGTTTCCATCAAAATCGGCCTCGTGACAACTTTGATTGTTTTTCGCTATTTCTCATAGTTTCGGATTTGGCCATCTACACCCATTTCAAAACTCAACCTGTATAAGGCTCAATTAAATATATACAGAATGACTTTTAATATATTTTACAATATTTTAGGAGGTGCAAATACTCATATAAATAACATTCACTAAAGGATCAACTCAGAAATATGATTCAAAGTCGGTAATTTAGCATTTTTTTGCTCTCTGAAATTGCCTGTAGCTTTAAAGTCAACTGTACCATAACGCCTACACCACTTCGTTACCAATTTAAATTCTAAAATTGAATCTGTAGTTCCTAATATTTTTCAATATATTCGTTACAGCCTAAAATCGCACCACTAAAATCTGCATGTAGGTACTTTTTTTATTTGATAAAATTTAATTTTCATGAATAGCTAGATTATTGCCAGGCAATTCCGTAGAGACCTATTCTCCTATTAAGGATAATTCATGAAAATCAAGTTTTATATAATATAAAAATAGATTTTAGTGGTGGGATCTGGACTTGGGAATTGGAAACTATAAATCGAGTATTTTATTAAAACCGCTTTTAAGTCCATTACGCCAGTTTTGAACCCTCTAAAAATTTGTAATAAGTCGTCGCAGACTTTGTTCAACTTTTTAGCAGGTTTTAATCCTTCTTATTTTTAGTTCAGCAACTTATGGTTAAACGCAAATAATAAAAATTATGGCCCTAATTTATAAAAAAATTTTAAACGTATAATTAAAAAATACTGATGATTAGCAGATTCTTAATTCAATTTCTACATAAAAATTTAAATTAAGAATCTGTGTTTCAATGTTTAATCATATGGTTAAAAAGTTTATATTAATAAGGCTGAATATTAATCCTCTTTTGAAAGAGACTTTAAAAAAAAATGTCTAGTGCAACAAAATGCAACAAGTGAAATAATAATAATAAAGTAAATACGAGTACCTTGGCTAAACTGCAAATTAAGGTTCATTTTCAAAAATAAAACTAATAAAAGTATTTAGTACGCCTCTTTTGAACCCTCTAAAAATTTGTAATAAGTCGTCGCAGACTTTGTACAACATTTTAGCAAGTGTTATTCCTTCTAATTTATTTTCAGCATCTTATGGTTAAACGCAAATAATAACAATTATGGCCCTAATTTATAAAAACTTTTTAAACATATAATTAAAAAAATACTGATGATTAACAGATTCTTAATTCAAATTCTACATAGAAATTTAAATTAAGAATCTGTGATTCAGTGTTTAATCAAATGGTTAAAAAGTGTATATTAATAAGGCTGAATATTATTCCTCTTTTGAAAGAGAACTTAAAAAAATGTCTAGTGCAACAAAATGCAACAAGTGAAATAATAATAATAAAGTAAATACGAGTACCTTGACTAATCTGCAAATTAAGGTTACATTTCAAAAATAAAAGCTAATAAAAGTATTTAGTATCACAGGGTGGTGGATTGACCAACATTTTTTTTTATAAATCCATACAATATGCTTTTAATTCACTAATCAAATATAAAATGGATACTAAAAAAATTTATAACACAAAACTTAATACTGACGACACAACCAAAAATAATTTTAAAAAGATCTAAAATAAAATAAAATATAATAGTTTTAATAATAAAGATTCGTCGTCGTTTAATATTTGTGTGAATTAGGCCCAGTTTTTGATCCGTATATCAATTCTCTTAATTATTTGGCCATTTGTGAGGCTAACTAAAAGGCATCTTACGGAAATTTGTAACCATGGGTTACCATATTTAACCATTGGTTGATTTAACTACGAATCAAAAACAGAGCACTATTAAATAAAACACAAGTTAAGGCCAACCCTGAGGAACTAGTAGGTATAGCGAAGAGGTATTTGACCACTATCAAAAATTTATAAATAATTAAAATTGGTGGGCAAATGTAGAAGTTAGATGCATTTGAAGTTTTTCTTCTATCCTTGTCACGCAAAACGTCATTTGTACTGAATGACGTAAAATCAATATGGCGTTTCTGTTTTGTGATGTCAGATGAAACTAGTGTTGTCTCTAGCACAGATCTTAAAATGATTATAACTTACCAGTCAAATACCCCATAAAAACACAAGTAAAATATTATTTTCCTGAAACTGCGACCTAAATAAAAAGCTTTAAACCTTAACATATCACCAAACAGTCATACATTAATAACATAATTCTAATAAAACACGAGAATAATCTAATAGTATTGTATGGCAAATTAAGATTAATAGTTAATTGTGATATATGGTAAAATTAATAGTTAATTGTGATATATCGTAAAATATTAAAATAAGTATTTGTTCTTTAATATTATTATTTTGCTGATAAATAGAAATGATTGACAAGGTTTGTAAATAACATTATTTTCAATCAAATTATCAACTTTTAATAAAGAAAACTGGGTCCGTACTGTGACGTGTCAATGTCGTCATGTTCCGGTGTGAAAAAGAGATATGCTATACTTCATGTATTGGTTCAAGATTGGTTCACTGCTAATAATTAAGTTTTAAATGGTAAAAAACTAAGTGCATAAAATTTGCTTTGCTGAATGTCAAAAGTACTGATTAAGACATTATATTAAACAAGGAGAAACTAGAATTCGACGATATAACGGATTTCCTGGAGATCACGTTAGACTCACGGTTACAATGGGGTCTTCAATTAATATCACTTGCAGGGCGGCTAAATTCGGCAGCTTATGCTGTTAGAAAATTCGTCAACTGATGTAGATACCGCGAGGCTGTTCTGTTTTAGTTACTTTTATAGTATAATCTTACGGCAACTTACTATGGGAAAGGGCTGCAGACATTGAGTCAATTTTTATTCTGCAAAAACGTGCCATCAGAGCGATATACAATCTTCGCCGGTGCGATTCTCTAACGGAACTGTTTAAGGACATTAAAATCATGACGGTTCCTTGTCAATATATTTATGAAAACATCATGTAGGTGAGAAAGTATTTACGTCTTTTTAGTAAAAACGGCGACAGACATAATTACGTTACTAGAAATAGGAACAAATTAGTATAACCAGCTGGCTAAAGTAGCCTCATCTTTCATGGGGTTGTTACAATAAAATACCTCCCCACATTCTAAAACTGAATGAGATGAAATTTAAAACTTATACTAAACCACACTGTGCATATTATAAGTTGGGGGATTACATCGCTGATAAAAACGTTTGGCACAATGCTAGTACTGCTCCACAACCACTTGGGTGCAAAAAAGTGATAAGCAGAACATTATTGTTTTGAAGTATTGTTGGACCTGCTGAACACTGTATGAACTCATTCATATATTTTTAATATACAAACTATTTTTCAACAAGAATGTGTAAGCAAATACTTGTAATTCAAACTGATGGAAAAGAGTGTCCGTGCAGTTTCATGCAAATTCTCATCCATTGAGACCTACTGACGCTTGCGAATTTGCAACTAGATTACTTTTTTTTTTGTTTGACAAGTCAAGAGTACCTCTAAGATTTATTTGAAATAAACTATTTGATTTGATTGCTTCATCTCTCTCTCACACTGGCAAATGATTGTTAAACGCGTCACAGTGCGGGCCCCGTAAATAAATTGTATAGAAAGGTGCAAAAATAATGATATTATTTTTAATCATAATAAATAATGATGAAGTTCCAGAAAACAATATTTATTTCATAGTTCATGAAAACAATAATTCTTTCATAGTTCAATAGGCTATTATTACAATATTATTGAAAATGTAATGCCCGAAATATACGGTTCGCTTTTGCTAAACTTTAGATGCAGCAACCAAGTTTATTACTAAAGTAAATATTTAAATCTTAGCCGTATCCTTAATTTCAACACCTTCAAACCAAAATAAATCATTTTAATAAAACCGTGTAAAATTATCTTAAAAAATTCGAGACTAGCCTACTCGTCACCATTTTAGCAACATTAAAAATGCACCTATGCAAACATCACAATAAACAGTGTGCAATAGAACCAGAACGACTTAAATTAATATTTTCCTGCACACGATTCTCAACCTTAAAATATCAACGATTGAGTTCAACACCGCTAACCTATTATGTACAACATTTACAGTAGAAAAGTATTAATACTTTCACTTAAGGTCTTCTTCTTCGTCTTCGACGTACAATAAATCTTCCATTTTCGTCATGAATTTGCTATTCAGCTCTTGTTCGACGGGTAGAGGTGAAGTCTGTGAATATTTAAAAGAATATTGTGTAAATTTGTGCCTAATACGCTATTTGGCTAGTATTCGAAGTTCAAATACTGGTAATACATGATATTATTAACCACACAATTATTTTGTTACCTGTTTAAAAAAATCCACCAATAGGTCACAGAAGTTGATGCAAAGGTTATTAAAAATTCTATGTATAGTATTGAGCAAAAGAACGATTGTAAGATTACTATAGCCAAATTTTAATTTAAAGTACAAAACTCTCTACAGCTGACTTACTCATTTTTAACCTCAAAAAAAGGAAGAGGTATTTTTTGGTTGTTACAGAACTAAGTAATTTTTTTTTTGTTTGTCAAACCTATTTAGGGCTCTATGGTTATGCTTATTCTGCGTCTTTTTTCAAAGTATGTAGTAGCTTTCACACACATACAGGCTGATCTGATCACTCCCATCGTTTAATAGGTGATTCTCTCTGACACAGGTTGTAACTAACATATTTAGGAAAAAAGTAAATAAAAAAGGACATGCTTTCCAATGAGTTTATTAAGCAACACATAGTGAGTACACAAACAATAGGCGGTGTTAACTGAAATTTTATATAAATGTATAAAATTTGACAATATGCCAATGAGGCATAGACAACTAGGCACAGCCTAAAAATAAGAATTTAAAAAATATACTGGGCAAATATTTTATGTAAAATATGAAAGTCCAATAACATTTATAAAATGCAAAAGTATTTTTCTAAGAGTCTACTGCATTAAACCTCGTTAAAGATAATTTATATTGTATAATCTATAATATTAGATGGCCCAATAGCAAAAAAAAATCTATGCGCCCTGGAATATAGTCAAAATGCCATAAATATAAGCAATGTTAAAAACAAATACATACACAATACACATGCGAAAATGAAGCATTTTTTACTCAAAGTAAAAATGAATTTAACACAGAAATGTTACGAACATCGTATACCTGAATATAGTAATAGATAATATCATGCAGGTACAGTACCAGTAAACATGACAAATCAAACTATAGAAAAAGACGTTCATACAGATTTCAGCATCAGAGCCAACGCTATATAAAAAAGATCCTTTTTAGTCCTAAAACTGGATGTGTCATATTTACGGATAGCTACTATTTAGTATATGTACTATTCCATGCGTTATAATATAATAGAAAAAACGTGCATAATTGACATGCAAAGAGATATCACTAAAAGTATATAGATTCTGGTAATATAAAAAGTTCGTAATAAAAATGGTAACAACAGGAGCAAACGACGACAAACACATCAAATCATGATTCAAAACACACAAAACCAAACAATTATAGAAAACGAACACACAAACCGTTAACGTTTAATTATAAAAAAATACAGCCAAGTCATGTCGACAAAGATGGCAACACTGAAAACGTGTTACCAGTTCACAAAAATAGTAATGCATGGTAGAAAATTCAGTGTTGCCATTTTCAACATATGAATCCAGAAAGTGTAATAACATGATAATTAAAAATGACTTTTAAATAAAAAATGGAGGCAAAACCAAGTACCTTTTGATAGAAATATAGCACATTGTGGCTAGACTAATTTTATTGTACTTTATCCTATGAAATATAGAACAAATTACAGACACACATACTGTATGAATTATTTTTCGTATTTCATTTCTTAAAAAATATGTAATTGACACTTTGTGGAGATTTAAAAATGAGTAGATTCATATTCACCACCATTTTACCTATATTTAGATAACAAGTTAGTAACTGTTTGACTTCAACATGCTATGAATTCCGTTGCGTGTACGCATCATTACGACGTACCAATACAGGGTGTATATACCCAGAAAAAAAAATGTTTTTAAATACATCATATACGATCAATATACTGGGCCAGTATTATTGAACACAGGGAACCCTAGAAGCATGGGAATTTATAAAAATCTAGCGCGTAAGGCTTCTAGGAAAACTGTTATCTATGATTTAAATTAATATATTTTATGTTCAAATAAAGTTTCATTTCTTTTTGTCAGTCCAAATCATTAACGCTTACATTTTTATAATGGTTTTTAATATGAAAAAGTGCGTACACACACTTGCATTACCGATTTGTCATCTCAATAAGGGTACCCCGCATGGTTAGCCACATAATTATAATAGTTAACTGTCTCGTTGTATATTCTCTTAGATGGCACACAACAGTCTAACAGGACATTAAAATTAACGTCTGCATAACATACTTAACAATTTAAATTCATAAAATCACAGAAACATTACGCAGATATTCTTTAGTTTTATAACTTGGTTGATTTTTTCAAGTATAAATAAAAAATTGTTTTACGTATTTAACTTTGAAATTCATACTAGAAACAAAATAAAATAAAGTTTTAATGTTTTTTTTTAAATATAATTCTAATGATAATTTTTTTTTTTATAAATAAAATTCTAATTAATTTTTTTAATATAGAAAAATTATTATGTGCCTATATCTAAAAATCACGAGATATTATTTTTTTTTTGAGAACTATCACGCCAATAAATTATTATAAAAACGTTTCTAATTCATTAAGAACAATTTAAATATTTCCAGGGACAAAATATAAAATCGTAAAATGTCAACTTATCACATCTGCGAAGCATTTTCCTTTTCTTTTCTTTGGCATAGATAATTATGCTAAACAAAACCCTATTTGTAGATCTTATATAATTTTCTCGCAAAATCTGCTTGAATAAAGAAAGGATTCAACATTTTTTTTTATAAAAATCAACCAAGTCACAAACTTACGGCCGAATACTCAAACGCAACTCAGCTTTAAGTCGTACTATGCTGTCTCTATCAAATCAAGGTCTTTTGTAGCGACAGAATCACTTTAAGCTTGTCTAAATTAGACGATTCAGCTGGAAAGACTAGAAGTTAAAACAATTCTTCACATTTCACACCGTTTTGTGCGCGATTCTGAAGTGTTAAAGCCATGTATTTGTATTATCTTTTTGAGAAAAGGAGATGAAGCTATCCCTTCTGTACAAACCCATCTCTTTCTCACACTGGAACGACCACGATATTACAATTTAATAATGCAACTTCAGGGAATGCACAAGCCATAATTGATCCGTTGCCAAAAAGAGATGACGCTTTCCATTCTGTATAATTCCATCTCTATTCCACACTGGATCAACCACTTTTGTAAAGCGTCATAACATGGCCTCCAACTATCCATGTTCCGTTGCGAAAAAGAGATGGTACCATCCGACCTGTAAAGCTTCATCTCTCTCTCAGACTGGAACAATCGAGCTTTGGATTTGTTAGGTCTAATTTCACGCACATAAAACGCCTTATTGAGACTAGCTTCTTTGAATCAAAATATTTCAAACCCAAGTATCGTTTGAGATTTCGGAGGTGGGAGACACAGATCACAGTAAGAGACACACTAGAAGTATTAAAGCTTGTGCAAAGGGGGGTGGGCAGTGTTTAGAGTTAAGAGAACCGCCGCGACGGGGTACTCGACCAGTACGTGTGCGGACGAGACGGATCGTGGCACTTGTAGGCCGACTGTGAAATAAATTTTATTGATTACTATGATCTTGTTTGTGAACATAGAATCTACAGATATACGACATAGTTTCCTTAAGGTTGCACCAGTCGACGGCACGAACTATTTTAGCGCGGGATTAAAATGCATGCTATCACATTCGACAACACGTGCGAAATAGATAGGTGCTGTGATGAGCAGTAAGAAGCTAGCTCGCGTATGAATTAGCACTTTTGCAAATTTGTAGCGAAATGGATGATGATTTAGGACGAAAACGAGCGCGCGAAATTTTATAAACAGATCTTTAAACGTATATTTTCAAAATAAGACTATTTGCATTGTTGAACTACTAATCTATCCCTGTATGGTGACTGTTTTGCAATTTTCTTTCTTCTTATGGTATTTATTGCCGCCTAAAGATGCGTTTAAATATGGAACTTTCGACGCTCATAACTTTCAAAAATCTTTTTTGTTTACTTTTTGTTTCCATACAGGGCTAGACATACTAGGCAGGAATGATGAGACAAATTCATATCATTTTTTATTCTGAACGTACATCGTCAAACAGTAGAGTAAACGCCATACTACGTTTATATGGAAGAATGATCGACTAGGGCAACCTTAAGTTTTGAAACCATAGGCAACGAAAGTCTTCAAGGGGTATACGACTTTGTTTTACAACTGTTAATTGTATTTTATTAGCACTGTGTGACTTAACCAATGATTTGATAAATTAAAATCATGTTGCCGGCTCTTTCCGCAGTAACATCACTATTATAGTAAGAACTAAACGTTTATGTTTGTAATTTTTACCCTCCAAAATTTTATCTTACCACGAGCTAAAAAAAAAACATGTAACATAAACAAACATGCAGGCATGCAGCATAAGATAATTATAGAGCAAAAATTAAGTGTTTTACTGTCTCCAAGGATTTTGCTGTTCCCCGAGATCTAGCATTTAGAAACTGGCATGCAACATATCAATCTCTTCTCAAAAATTACAGAACGAACATTTTCTTAACATCCCTCGGTAAACTTCGTGTTACGTCTGTCGTCGGATTTCTATCAGTTGCCCTTTGCACTTGGTGCAGACCGGACGCTCTCAATCAACTTGGAAGTACATAGAGTTGTCAATACTCTTTTAACATAACGTAATTTATTTTTAAAATGAGAGAAAAGCTGTTATTTTAACAGCTCTATACATTTCACACGGAAATCAAAACAAAACAACAATAAAATACTAGTTCTGAATTCAAATTATTATACTCGATAAATCTAATAATTGATGGTCATGGCAATTAGCATTCGGTTGCATTCGGGAATGCGATGATTGCCGAGGGAAATAAAGAAAAGTTGCACTGTACTTTGTTATATTTCGTAAAGGAATTTGGAATAATTATCTATCCACGTAAAATAATAATTTACTGTATTCTTAAGTATAATAAAACTACAGTGTTCTCATTTCTGTATCTTATTCTGTCGGAGCAAAACTGACATGTCTGTCCACTGTGAAAAAGAGACAGTGCTATTTGTCTTGCATAGCTCTGTCTCTCTCTCTCTCTCACACAGTGGCCCAGAAGTGGGAACACTGTAGTTTTTGAGACACAGAGCTTCTCGCTGTGAATGTAAACTTAATAATAGATAAGAAACCTCGTAATGTTCGTCTAGTTACCAAATGAATCAAGCAAAAAAAAATGTAAGCCACTCACCGCAGGATCAATACGCGGGAAAGGCGCCAGACAGATGATAAGCACAGTCATGTTGTCGCAGCCCAGCCCGCCCGTGGCGCAGTTGGGCGCCAGGCAGCGCTGCATGAGCGCCTCGCACACGCCCGCCGGCTCCCAGCCGCTCAGCAGACGCACGCGGCAGAACGACACCACCTCCTGCACCAAATGTGTTTGTATGTTCGTCCTTCACGTAACAACGGAGAGATGGATCGATGTGATTTTTTGCATAGGGATAGTCTATGAACCAGGGAAGAATAAAGGCTATTTATTATCCAGAAAAAAAGGACAGTTCCTGTGAAGAAAAACCACGGGATCGAAGACAGAACACGACACGAAAGTGGATGTATGTTCGTCCTTCACCCAACAAAGAAGCAACAGATCGACATGATTTTTCCAAAGTCATAGTCGACGAATCTAAGAAGTCGTCAAATAGAAAGCGAATCGATAACGTGGCGAAGCGTTTTTAATCTGCAGGCTATTTTGAATCCCGAAAAAGTGGAAAATTACTGTGAAAAAGACCACGAAATCAGAGACAGGCTCCCACCCGTTCAACGTTAACGTTACCACCTCCAGCACCCAGCAGGCAATTGTACAAGCAGAAACCTATGTGACCTCCACAACTCAACTTTACTGCCTGAAGGCCAGCAGCCGATAGAGACTGCAGAACGTAGGATTCTGGGTTTGATCCTCATATAAATATACCCAATAACAAGGAAGGTATATAGGTTTTTCTACAAACAATTCTTAGTAGGCTACTGACAAAATGCCTGTTGACATATGAGACTAATAACAGTCGGAATATATATAAAATAAAATTATTTATTAAGATTTTCTTTATTAAACTTGCTTTTTTCGTATTTCTACCCATATCATGGCAGTGCACAAAAAATAACTAGTCCGACATCTTGGGCCGTCCGCCATATTGGATTTAGAATGACGTCACTTAGATAACCATGTATTGTCATCCAAACTAAACGTGTATGCAAAATTTCATCTTAATCGGCGGTGGTTAACTGCTTTAAAATTAAATTGCAAGATTTGACCCGAACAAACTTACATTCATACATTGCAAGTTAAATAAAAGCTTGTAAAAACGACAGGTGTCGTGGGACACCTAGTTGGAAAGAAGTCGCTTTCGCGATATAGTTACAATCACAATGAAATATTAAAAAAAGAATATCAAAACTGATGGATGTTATTTTCATTAATTTTAATGTTGGTTAAGTGAACGAGAATATCGTTCAACTGCTGATTCAAATGTCGAATGCCTAGTGAGGCATCTTTAAAAGTAGCACTCAAACTATCAAATATCTAAACAAACCGAAATAAGGTACTATAGCAAAAGTGTCGATCGGACTCTTTCCCGTGTAGCTCCCACGATTCCATCTAGCAAACGCGCGATAGTGAAATTTAGTTCCTATATACCTCCCACATCGGAAAATGCAGGCGAGCGTTTTACAATGCGATTTTAAAAATTAATTGGTCACGTTACTTTTCAGCCTCTGATTAGCTAGTCCAAAAGTCAATCAATCCCAACAACGTTTACTAGAATAACGTCGAATTTACCTCGTTAGATAACACCTCCCAGATCCCGTCGCAGGCAATCACTATGAACTCCCAATCATCATTCAGCTGCCTCACTTGCACATCCGGAAAGGCTGAAAATGTAAAACAATCGTTTGGAAACTTTCACACCTACTTCAAAGGTAGTATACACGCCAAATATTTGTGTAAAGAATCAATCAAAAAAAATCAAAAAAATCAAAAATCAAAAACGTTTATTTCAAATAGACCAATTACAGGCACTTTTGAATTGTCAAATGTCGGTCAGTCAAACTAACAAGTGAAGCTAAGTTGCACATTCCAAGGAGTAGATCTCTATGGAGAAGAACGTGCAAGAAACTCCATGGACACTCTTTTAAATAATATGTGTTACATATAATGTTTGGTTACATAAGTACTTCTTGTTGCTTCTATTATGTGAGCACAATGTAGATAATAATAAAAAAAAAAAAAAAGATAGGAACTGAATTAAGCCACTGGCAGCTAAGAGATGACCAGTCTCATCTGACGGCACCCGTTCACGAGCATGACGCGTGCATCAACCCCACTCAGCTCAACCATTTTGAAGGGAACCGAATGACCCAATAACACGCTCCACCAACAGCGAGACATTTGAGTGAGCATGACAAACTCTCAACTGCCATGCTCGCAATGTCAAAATAAAAAAAAAAAAAAAGTTGTAACCTAATAAAAATGCTCCATGGTACTTCACATTCACAAATTTGAAAAATAAAAGTGCTTCTACATTATACAATGCTATTATTTCTAAATATAACATGTAAAGAATCCTAAGTCCTATTGAAATAAACAAATGAAATAAAAATAAAACACTGAAAACAACAATACGAAAAGGGCAGCAGCATCTCTTCCAATATAAACTAATTTGTAGCTACAAATGTATGTGGCTGTGGAGCAGGACCGGCATTTAGCCAAGCATTTTTATCAAGGAGATAATCTTCCAATTTATAATATGCTTGTCTACATAGTGTGCGTTTAATGCATGTTTTAAATTTTGACTCATTTAATTGGAGAATTTCTAGTGGAATTTCATTATAAAATTTTACACAGTACCCCATAAAAGAGCTAGCTACTTTAGCTACCCTGAATCGAGGTTGATCTAACTTGTCCTTATTTCTAGTATTAAAATTGTGCCTATCACTTATTTTAGTAAAAAGATGAATATTTTTCCGGACATACATTATATTTTCATAAATGTATTGACAAGGTACCGTCATGATGTTGATATCTTTAAATAATTCCCTAAGAGAATCGCGCCTGCGAAGATTGTATATGGCTCTGATAGCTCTTTTCTGCAGAATAAAAATAGACTCTATGTCTGCAGCCCGTCCCCATAGCAAAATACCGTAAGACATGATACTATGAAAGTAACTAAAATAGACCAGCCTCGCGGTATGTACATCAGTAAATTGACGGATTTTTCTGACAGCATATGCTGCTGAACTAAGCCGTCCTGCCAGAGATGTTAAATGAGGACCCCATTGTAGCCTCGAGTCGAGCGTGATTCCCAGGAAAACCGCGTTTTCGACGATTTCTAGTTTCTCCTTGTTCAATATTATTTCCAAGTTATTACTTTTAACATTCGGTAACGCAAATCTTATGCACTTCGTTTTTTTTCCATTTAATACTAAATTATTAACAGTAAACCAGTTTTGGACCTGCTGTAGAGCGTTGTTTACGTCATCAATACGTGTGGAACGTCTATTGATCTTAAATATTAAGGACGTATCGTCAGCAAACAATACTATATGTGGTTGTTTTTTCAATAAATGCGGTAGATCATTTATATACACCAGAAAGAGGAAAGGACCCAATATAGAGCCCTGTGGTACCCCCATTTTTATTTTTAAGCCCCGTGAATTTACACCATTTATCTGAACTTGCTGTTGCCTGTCATTTAAATAAGATTTCACTAGGCTTAGTGCAAGTTTACCTAATCCGTAATGTTCCAGCTTTAAAAGTAAGGTTTCATGATAAACACAATCAAAAGCCTTTGAGAGGTCACAGAAGATTCCAATAGCATCTTGGGCTTTTAATCATTGATATTATTTGCTTAGTAAATTATAACCTCTGCACATGAAGTTGTCGCATATAACATAATATTATTCTGATAATTTATTTATTTACTTAAAAGATGGTAGGTTACTTCTAGGCAAGCGTGCTTCACCGTCGACCACATCATCGCTTACCATCAGGTGAGATAGTGGTCAAGCGAGAGCCTATAACAAATTTAAAAAAAAAAAAATACGCCCACAAATATGAGGAAGGCGACCATAATGCAATAGACGCGCACTTAGTGCAAAGCGCTATACTCCATTTGCGATAACATTAGACGTTTAAATTAGCCCATTTTACAGCCCGTTCAACCAATTTTGACTTCTATTGCGTTGGCAATACGACAAATGGTAGCTGTAGTAAACAGTTGGTTTTGGTAAAAGGTTTATGCTTTTTATGTCATCCTTATGTTTACGGGATAGAACTCAAAATCGTGAACGGACTGTAAAAATATTTGGAAACATGTCTAATGTTATTTCAAATGGAGTTTAGGTGATTCGCGAAAGCGCCAAGGGTGCAGTCCGGCTTTTTTTTTTTATGTGTTATATTATTGTGTGTAGGCTCGCGCATGACCACTATGAACTTTTCAGAACGTTTGTGCTACTTTGCTGCTCACCAAGCCACTCGCTAGGCTCCAGGCGCTAAGCAAGCCGTCGCATCACTATCATCAACGTTTTAATGTCTCTACACCCCAATTTTTGGTTCTAGGACATGCTGGTTTTCGCGCGCCAGGTTGCCGTTGTCTCTGTTCAGCTGCACTAGCTCCATGGTCAAATCATTAGCTAGTTACTAAGCCAAACCTGTAACAATCTGCTCTTGTGGAGACAGTCTGTAGTTCCTCTTGAACACGTAGTTTCCTAGAGCCCTGGACAGCGCCAGGTTGCCGTTGACTCTGTTCAGCTGCACCAGCTCCATGGTCAAATCATCAGCTAGTTACTAAGCCAAACCTGTAACAATCTGCTCTTGTGGAGACAGTCTGTAGTTCCTCTTGAACACGTAGTCTCCTAGAGCCCTGGACAGCGCCAGGTTGCCGTTGACTCTGTTGAGCTGCACCCAACCGCCTCCAGCCGTGATCCTGCGCAGTTCTTCTTCGTTGTTGGGTTTGTGGTCGTATGACAGCACCTCTACCTGGAGAACGATATTTTAACACATTCTAATACTTTCTTTTGTAGTGTTACCTTTTTAAATCTTTTTAAGTCCTAAATCTAGACGCATCTAGACGCATCTTGCATGAACGCTTTAATCATTTTCTTAAAGACTAAAAAGCATTTATTAAACTAACATACATATTACATCTATCAAACGTAAATGTGGAACGCCCCCAGATAGATGAACCGACGACTTTAAACAGACTAGATCCGGAAGGAAGAGAACCAGGAGTTGTAGTTGTAGCAAAGCTTGAAAACCAGCAGTCCACTGCTGAACTTAGACCTCCAGCAGTGGACTGCGATGATAATGCTACTGAAGTACTACCGGCTATCTTCACATGGCTACTTCTGAGGATCACTCACCCCGCCTCTAACGCTGGCGACAGCACGGGAATCTCCAACATTGGCGCAGTACAGAGTGTTGTCTTTGATCAGCACCGCGACAGCCGTGCTGCCGGCTACCTTCTCTTGCAGCATGTCTTCTTCGAGCATTGCCTGGTCCAGGTCTAAGAAACCCTGAAGAAAAATTGATTTGTTATTAACATTTTTAAAGATCAGCTTTTTTCTTTGACTACCCTCAAAAAGTCGTGTAGTATCGACGAGGAAACCCTTGCAAACTTAAAAAATCCAAGGGACGGAAAATTATATTTATTCGAAGTTAGACCAAAATACCTATATTTCTTTCCAGAGCCTTTGGAAAGTTGGCTAATGAATTATGTCATCAGGATTTCAGCTGTTACTCTGCAGTAAATATGTCAAATTGCTGCCTTTATTAAATGTCGTGAAGGTGATAGTTATACGTAATGGCCTGAAGTATGTGGTCTAGAATTTTGCTGTAGAAATCAGCCACCAAATCACCATTTTACGAAGTCGTTAGCAAAATGAAGAATAGTTGACAAATATATAAAAATAGCAGATACAGTCCCGTTAAAACCAGTTGCGTATTACGTATCAAACACCGCACCTACAAAGATGACATAACTAAATATTTTGATATTAAATAAACACTGAAACACCTGCTAAGTTTTAGACGTCAAGAACTAGGGTTGACACGAAAAGAATTGAAATTATATATTCTCTTCTCGGTCGCGTTCTCCATTACTCTACATTACTCTACTCTACACTACTTTGATCGTAGCCAGGTCCCTACGCCTACGCACCGCGATCGCGCTTGAGAATTCGTGACCCTAAAAATAATTCCCTACAAAACGGCTTAGTATCATAGTAAGGTGGATAGTACCGCACCCTCCATTGAACAGGGAGGATATACCGACCAACGGCCTTACTCTGAATTGTCAAGATTATTATGATTCCATTGTGAGATACAGAAGGAGCTAAACAGAACGAAGAGCACTATGCCTTCTTCCCAGCGGAAACATAATGGCATTGACGCGTTATAGCAGCCCGTGATGAGAGTTATGTCTGGGCAGAAACTGCCCAATGGCTTGTCGAGCTGTTGTGTCTGTTCAAATCGCGCGGATAACTTTGATTGGAGTTTAAGATTAGTGTGACGTCATCATTTTTAACCAACATCAAAAAGGAGGTTGTCAATTCGAATGCATTTTTTTATGTGTATTACCTCAGAACTTTTTCTAGGTGAATCGATTTTGATGTTTTTTTTTTTATTTGATAGCTGGCTTCTAATGTGATCCAATTGATTTAAATTTGATCAAGATCTGCCGAATAGTTTTTATTTATCCTTAACTAGCTGACCCCCACGGCTTCGGTCCCGTCAACTGGCTATCTATTTGCCTACCACTACCTACCTACCTACACCACTACACAATACACTATACACAATATAACAAATGAACAAATTGGACTACCATAAAATAAGGTTATAGTGAGCCAATCTTAAAAGATAGACATATGCTGTCGCGGACTTTTTTTTAAACTTTAAATAGGAACAATTTCATCATAAATTTTTGATTTAGATGTTACACAGCCTATAACAGGGATGGCGAACCTTTATTAGAAAACGTGCCATTTAAATTATATATTTTTTTATGCAATTAAAAAAGTAGTTAAAAGTGCCACCAAAAAATTATGACTGTCTTAATTGACAAAAAGTAAAATTCTAAATGCTATGAATTAATCAATTCTTTATTTGCACCCAGAAATTCTTACAGCAATACTAATATTTATTTACAGTTTTATGTTGTTTTTAAATAAAAGTAGGAGTTAGTGTCATTTCTGCCGTTGCAAATTACCTAGATTCTAAATAATCTCATTTTAGCGTGCCCAAAATATTTTGTCGTGTGCCACCACAGGCACGCGTGCCATAGCTTCGCCATCCCTGGCCTATAACCTTCCTCGATAAATGGATTATCCAACAGAAATAATTTTTCAACTCCAACCAGTCGTTCCTGAGATAAGCGTATTCAAACAAACAAACATACTTACCATTTATAGGCTATATAACATCACGCTACGACCAATAGGTGCGGAGCATAAATGAAAAATGTTGCAAAAACGGGAAAAAAATATTTCTTTTTGAGAGCTTCCGTTGCGTGCGCTACGTAAGCGTTAAAGTTACGCAATAATCATGTATGTAGTTTAGGAAGGGTAGGGTAGGTAGGGTAAATGGGTGGGTAGGTAGTCAGTTGACGGGAGCGAAGCCGCGTGGGATAGCTAGTTTATAGTATGGGGTAAGTGCACTATGCGCGAACTTAACCCTACTACGCAAAAAACTTGCCAAGTGTCGTGCCGGGGTCTGTACAATACGTGCACTTCTACTTCGGTATGTTATGTTATATAAGTTACGTTACATACTAATATTTCCACCAGTACTGCAAAATGTTTCAATCTTTAAACTGACAACCCTAACTACATTTTCCACAACACGTGTAAGGTTTACGTAATGAGGTTTTTACACAAAATGAATCACAAACTAACATGTGATGATATAAATATGCAGCATGTTTTATAAGGTCACATTCAGGGTTTAGTGCTGAAAATACTGGGCAATAGTTACTAGGAAAGATTATATTAATTGTACTTTAGGTGATGGTGCATTTATGTAAATTTCCGGATGGTCATGCAATGTTTTTTTTTTTAATTACAGCACGAAATGTGGTCATCTGTAATGTGGCAAGTTTTTCCCTGCTTAAGGCAACTAACACCCAGAAAGGTCAACCAATATAATTTTGCAAACATTCAGTGAAGCTAAAGTAGATTAAATTAAGAGGCCCGTACTTATTTCTATTAAGACAACTGCCGATGAAAAATCTGATGATAATGATTCCTAAATAGTTACATGAAGATATTATAATTCCACCTCAGATAAATCATATCTTAATCACCAAAAAATAACAAAATAGGGACACATACAAGATGTTGTCACAGTTCATCAACACGAAACCACATCATGAAAGTTAAAAACAGGTTTTTCATCTTAATAGATTTTTAGAATTTTAGAATTCTATATTACGTCTATTAATCTATACTAATATTACAAAGAGGTTAAGTTAGTGACATTGTGAGTTTGTGACGTTTTAGCGGGTAATCTCTGGATCTAAAGAACCGATTTTGAAAATTCTTTCACCAATAGAAAGCTACATTATTCCTGAGTGTCATAGGCTATAATTTATTTTCAAACATATTAGAGATCCTTATGAAAATTGCAATAATGTAACCCAAAGAAGCAAAATTTCGCCTATAAAATTCATTCTTTGGCGTGCGATTCTAGACTGCACAATACTTTCCGGACCTCTTTAGTGTGCACAGCGATCTCCGGCATCGAAGAGTCACAATGAGGTACAGTAGGTGGTTGCTTGGAGCCAGCGTCCAGACGTGAATTGCTTGCAAAGAGTGATGCAAATAAATTTGTTTTCTCACTCGCAGATTGAGCCAGCGACACATCAGGTTTCAGCATTGGAGATAAAGTATATATTCTCTCGCAGACATTTTTGTAGGTATATTTGGACTTTAATTATGTAGTACATATTTTTTATGTATCATCAATAGTTTTCTCAGCGCACGCCAATAAATGAATTTTATAGGCAACATTTTGATACATTGGGTTCATTATTGCAATATTCATACGGATCTATAATTTTTTTGCAACTAAATTATAGCCTATGACACTAAGGAATAATGTAGTTTTCTACTGGTGAAAGAATTTTCAAAATCGGTTCAGTAGATCCACAGATTACCCCCTACAACATAACAAACTCACAAAATCACAAATTACACCTCTTTATAATATTTGTATATATGATATAGATGTATCAATAGAACAGCTACATACCTGTTTCAAAGCTTCTTCGATGTTCCCAAGGTGGTACTCCGGTCGCGCTGTTATAAACTTATGCAAGTGCTTTCCTGCGTACTCTGCTATGTTAGCGCCTGGAAACAAAGATAAGGATAAGGATACAGTGACGATATTTTAGGCATCATCATCATATCAGCCGAAAGACGTCCACTGCTGGACATAGGCCTCCCCCAAGCGTCGCCACATTGACCAGTCCCGTCATTATATTTTAAGCATATATTTAACTAATTATTTCGCTATAGTTTATTAAAATAAAATTCTAGATTTTGGGTCCGTTACTTTGTTGTATAAGAATCAGCGCGGATCTGACGAGGCGCAGTGCAGTGCGGTTTCCATTGCAAAAAAAATGGATTACAAAAAGTAAGATTTCATATATATTTATTGGACATCGAAAGTTATTTGTTAACAGTCCTAATCCAATACAGCCAATTATTTTCTGGGATAAGACTCTAAAACAAGAATAGCCACCATTATGACATAATTCCTTAAGCGTCAAAAATAGTAGGTAGGTTAATAAAATATGATCTGAGACAGGGTTTGGTCACACCAGCTTTCAAAAAGGAATTTTCATTATTTGTATAAGTCATCTATTCTGGTATCGCAGATCGCCATGGGCGGCGTTGGCCACTTGCCATCGCGAGAGCCGTCAACTTTTATTCTATCCAATCCTTATTATCATCATTTTAGCCCGCAATCACACATTGTTAAGCCCTCCCGTTTCTTCTGCCATACTTTTCAGTTCCGTATGTCCCTCATCCTGTTGCTACCCGCGACTTTGACGATATCGCCAACCCAACGCACTTTTACTACACCCTTTTCCTTTTTTTTGCGTGGATAAATGCTCATACATACTGCGCTACCACGGGGAGATAGCGCAGTTATGTGGGACTCCAACCCACTAAAACTCCACGGACAGTCCTCCTGTGCCGCTTATGGCAAGAACACGGACACGCGTTAGCATACAACCACGAACCCGCCGCGGCTGTCCGTCACCGGACCATCCTCCACATCACTTCACCGCGGGGATCTTCACCACGACTACTGAGCCCCCCTGCCTCGAAAACGCCGGCACCAACCGGGCCTGTTTGCCCTGGTCCAACTTAAACTCCCATTTAGTAAAAGCTATCCAATATCTTCCATTTTATAAAAAAAACTAGCTTACCACCATGCCCATCATAGACCGCAAAGTACGCAGTCCCTGGATCCTCAGGTAGGGAGAGTATGTGTGTGTGAGAATCATCCATGGACACCCTCCATCCTTGCATGCAAGAGGAGCCGACCAGGTAGCGGCAATCCTGCACTGTCGTTGACTGCTTCTCCGTCACCGGTTCTGATAGGGTTTGACCCATTACTCTGGAATGAAATTGAAATGGTTACATCATCAACATAGAAAGAAAAAGAGTTTATTAGCACCAGGTCTCCAGGTCGTCTGTCCGTTTGTTTGTTTATCGTACACATCTTAAAGGTTGAATGGATTCGGATGGAACCTGACACACGGGTAGACCATGTCCTAGAAACAATTAATACTTGCGCGTACTTCGATTATCGGAAGGCGTTCGACACCGTCGACAACGATGTGCTGTTGGCTAAGTTTACGGTATTTGGTTTTACGCCGCACCTTCTGAAATTCATGGCGAACTACCTTGGTGCTAGCCGGCAGTACGTCTAACATGGCGGATAAGTCGCCAATCTCCAAGCCACATTTCACGTTTTAGGGGGTGAGTCAGGGTACCAATATCGGTCCATTAGGCTTCACTCTGATGGTCTCCAACTCCCTGTAGGCGTAAGGGAGGTGAAGTGTTTGCTATTCGCAGACGACCTCAAGTTGTTCCTGTCTGTAGCAAATACTTCGGATTGTGAACGGCTTCAAAAGGATAAGGATAGCCACCCTATCCAGTGGAATGTAGATAATAAGTAAGGTTTTAACATTTCCAAATGCGGTATTGGCTACACTCGTGCGCAGGAACCTCTGCTACATATAGCAGCTTCCAACACATACTGTGTATGAGATGGAAGCTGCGGTCATGTCAAGAGTCACGCATGTGCGGGACCTGGGGGGTGGAGATGGTTCCGGAATTAACGTTTCGTGAGCACATCTTAGACATATGCGGCAAGACCTTCCGAAATCTGGGATTTATACTCAGACTGTGCAAAGACTTTCAGAATACGGCAGTGGTTAGAATCATATAGAATGCGCTGGTACAGAGCCGTCTTGAAAAGAGTGCTATCGTTTGAAAACCCCATAAGGCTAAATATAGTCAAATTCAAATTATTTATTTGTAAAAACATAGGTACATAGGTCATGGTGGAAAGAATCCAAAACAAATTCACACGTTTTTTTGTTTTTTAAGCTGTATGGTTTATATCACTTTTTCCTGCTCATTTACCCGAGTCTCTTCGTAATAGGGATCGTATGGTACAGCAGGCTGGCGATGCGGAGGGACATCGTTCTGTGTAGCTTCGTGTTTCGGGTGCTGCGCGGCTGGCTTCACCAACCTGATCTGTTAGCGGAGCTGGGGCTGCGCGCCGGCCCCATGCCAACGCTACTGGAGCCATCCTATAGGATTAACTTGAACAGGTTTGCCTCCTTGTCACGCGCTATCAGATTATTAAATATTATTTCAAATGACGTAGATATATTTCACTGCAGCCTGATGAACTTCACAGGAGTAGCACTGAAATGCATTGAAAATGTTGAGAATTGCGAAACTTAAATGGAAGTGGGCAGGGCACATTGCTCACAGAATGGATGGCCGACAGGGCCGAAAAGTTCTGGAATGGCGTCCGCGAACCGGAACCCGATGCGTTGGAAGGCCTCCCACTAGGTGGACCGATGACCTGGGATGCGAGACGCATACGATCGGTCAATATGGCGACGCCTGGGGGAGCCCTATGTCCAGCAGTGGACATCTTTCAAATCAGTGCAAGTCACTTTTACTTTGAAAAACGACAGCAGCCCAATTAACAACAGAGCCAGACCTTACAAAGACCATATAAAAGCTCATACCAAAACCCTAGCAACAGCATTATGTGAACCTATAAATGACAGAAGGCTAAAAAGTAAACATATATATTGGACTTTGTTCACTAAAAAATCCTTATTTAATGAGAGACACCATCCTCACTGGAGGAACAGTTCTTTCTATCTCAATATACTCAACTCAATACAACAAATCTGTTAAGGGCTTCCGATCGAAGGATGTTAAAAGAAAAAAAAATTGAACACACTAAAGCTAGACAAATAAGACAAATCTCAAACTTGTCATCAACAAACAAACCAAGCCAAGTAGGTAAAAATAGCAAGAGAAGAAACAGACTGACTGTAGATATAGTCAAACTTTACTTAAAACAACATACTGGGTATAAAAACGGAATGTGAAAGACCTGTTACAACGTCCTAAGACAACTATTGGTAACAACGACATTGTCAATGTCGTTTTAAATGGTTTTGACTGTATATAGAATAATAGTCAAGAAGAATCTCAATTAGTTAGGTAATTATTATAAAATCAAAAGTTATTTAGATTCAAATCAGGCTGAGAATCAATACTTTTTGAATGTTAAAATTTACATAAAGTCAGTCTTCTAAAACAACAGGCATTTTGGGGACCGTATGTAAACTTTGATGTCACTACTGGCTACTGTTTTGGTTGTCTTGTTATACTTTATAATATCATAGGAGGTGGAAGTTCAATGGAATTTGTATTACATTTTTTGAAGGTGAAGGATTGTGAAAAAACCCAGAATCATAGTAAATATAAGTCTGAAATTCCCAACCGGCATTGAACAAGCATGGTAATTAATATTTGTGCCTGCTCTGTATGAAAAGAGGCCTGACAGTGGGACAGTGGGACAGGCTGCACAAATTAATGTTCTCAAGGTGCTGTAATTGTGACAATTTAAAATATTTTATTTTTATATTTTTATAAACTATACTAATATTATAAAGCTGAAGAGTTTGTTTGTTTGAACGGGCTAATCTCAGGAACTATTGGTTCGAATTGAAAAATTAATTTTTGTATTGGATAGTCCATTTATCGAGGAAGGTTAAGGCTATATAACATCACGCTACGACAAATAGGAGAGGAGCATAAAGGAAAAATGTTGCAAAAATGGGATAAAAATATTTTGAGAGCTTCCGTTGCATGCGCTACATAAGCGGTTAAAGTTAAGCAACAATCATGTATGTAGTGTAGGCGAGGTATGGTAGGTAGGGTCGATGGGTAGGTATGTAGGCAGTTGACGGGAGCGAAGCCGCGTGGGACAGCTAGTGATTTTATAAACTAACTATACACTCATTACTATCAAAAGAATCTGTCAGTACCTTTTTGAATGCTTCCTCATGCATCTGCACTTTTTGATGTTGTTGTGAGTAAAATAATTTTTGTCCAAAATTTGATTTGGTTTTATACCACCACCATGATTTGATTTTTTATCCATGCTTTAAATTCACTGTTACTGACTTACTAATCCATGAAGATTATTTATGTCACCAAAATAAAAATAAATATTCCGGAAAAATAATTTGTCTAACCTTTGGTAAGACAAGGGCAAAATTGTTAAAACATTCTTAAAATGTGCTTTTAAAAACATTGATAAATTATAAAATGGAAATAGTGCCTTTGTCTTACTGAAGGTACGAAGTGATGAATGTACTGTTCATCACTGTACTATTGAAAAATTAAATGATCTACCAGGATCATGCTTCGTTGACTACTTACCCATAAAAGCAAAGGTTTCCTGTCCAAAAGAATAAACAAATCTCGGTAGTAAATACTATCTGTTATACAATTATAATTCAAGAAACCTTTCTTCAGAGTTTTTTTTTTCAAACAATTCCTATTGCACAATGACAATTCAAAGAATAGAAAACGATGCTATGAAAATGCATTGAACCATTAATATAAAAATACAGGAGAACGTCGTAAATCATAACAGCCACATCGGAAATCGTAAACTGAACGTCTTCAACCACCAGTATCGATAGAAGATTCAGATATGACTAACAACTGATGTCATTCACGTTTTTACGTAAATCACCTTTGACAAGACGTTTTCGTAGCAACTGTACAATATTAATGCATCCAACAAATACCTACATTGTTTGTAGAGCATATTTATCTCTCACGAAGCTCAGAATAAACTATAATTATCAAATTTAAAACAACAAAAAATGATAAGATAAAACCCTTACATATACTAAGCTGTTATTCATCACACACAGAACAAAACATAAAATTAAAGATACTCACGGTTATGTCGAACACTAGAAAAACGTTTATTGTTCACTATTGTTGTATTTTGTAACAAATCAAGGCTTATTTTTCAATAATTTCACGAAAATGCGTAGGTAAATAATATCCGAGACAATTGAGAAATGTCAAACTGACACACGATGCTTGAATTGCCAAGTTTTTGTTTCTTTATAAAATAGTAGAAATTCTCTCAAAACTCCCAAGAGGATCTGTTGCTTAAAAAACTACACCAAACGGTCGTTATAATATATCGATCTAAAGCAGTTGCCTCTCAATTATAATAATGTTCTACTAATCCATCATATTTCGTTTCAAAAATAAAAAACAAAAAAATATTGTTTGTAAATCATTTATTGTTACACATAATTGTAATTTTCACAGCGCTTAACTACTGTATTTAAATTAAATTTCCTGTTATACATCCACTAGTGCCTAGCAAAATTGTATAATAACCAACTTGCTTTTTAAACTGCATTCAATTAGAACTTTCTCAAAATCATTGAACTTACTATACCTAAGCTTACTAGGTACTTAGGGCCGATTTCATCAATGTTCTATAATCGCGATTAGTTCAACTAAACCCTGTGTAAAACCAGTGTTCTGATTGATTGAGACCGCTAAGAAACTACCAATCAGAAAGCTGTATTTGCATAAACTGAGTTTAGTTGAACTAATCGTGATTAGAGAACATTGGTGAAATCGGCCCTTAGGCCCTTAGATTGACAACATAATGCGTAAGCGGCGCCGGCGGCGCGTCGGGTCGGGATGACCAACTGCCACTTCATCTATACTAATATTATAAAGCTGAAGAGTTTGTTTGTTTGTTTGTTTGAAGGCGCTAATCTCAGGAACTACTCGTTGGAATTGAAAAATTCTTTTTGTGTTAGATAGCCCATTTATTGAGGAAGGTTATAGGCTATATAACATCACGCTACGACCAATAGGAGCGGAGCATAAATGAAAAATGTAGCAAAAACGGGATTTTTTTGTCCTTTTTGAGAGTTTCCGTTGCGTGCGCTGCGTAAACGGTTTAGATGGGTAGGTAGGTAGCCAGTTAACGGGAGCGAAGCCGCGTGGGAAAGCTAGTAACTAAATAAAATGTTAAATGTATGATGCATTGTTTATACATCAGGATATTATTTTATAACACGGTAGACTACAACAGTAATAGCAGAATAAACATTTCGCTCTGGCAGTGGCTAGAAAGTCCAAACAAAACTGATGTATTGTAAAAAAACACTTGCCTCATTATTTTTGATGCTCCGAACATCATTGATGTGAGTGCTTTTAAAACTGGTTTTAATTTACGAGTTAACAGTTAAAATAATACCGTGTGAATGGTAAACTAGGCACAAAATATAATTTTATTTAAAAAAAAACCTATGAAAATTGTAAACTGCAAATTAATATGCCACGTGAAAGTTACATCACAAATAATGACGGATGAACTGACATCGGTAATTTTTTTACCGCTTTATTATACCAAAAAGGTTTTTCCAAATATTCGCCTCTCCGTTATGGCCCAATCCTGTATGCTTTAAGGATGCACTTCATGCACTCTGCCTGACTTGACAGGAATGTAGAGATGGGGCCCTGTGATGGGGCCTTTGCCATAGACGAAAATAATATATCGGGTAGCCTTTGCATTCCTTTTCAAGGGAATATTGTACCAGCATGAACTGTAACCCAAGTAACTACCTACCAGACTATTATTTATTCTGCCCTACCGGCAGTGGCGGATAAATATGGGGGGCGTACGTGACGCAAATGGACGTCGCGATTCGCGATGGCAAAAGCAAAATTAAAATTCGTCGCTCAAGGTGTACGACGGCATGAGAGCTAATGCTGATAGCTTCTAGTTCGTATTGTTTAAGAGTCGATGGCAGTTATGAAAGAGTTAGACGTTGAGATGAGTGTTACTCGTCTTACAGGCAGACAAAGACAAAGGGAAAACTGCGATCATAATGATGATGCTATGACATATTGGCAAAGAACTGTTTTTATTCCAATACTGGTTCATACATGTTACGACTGACATGGGAGTTTGCTGAAGAAAATATTAAAGTATCATTTAAAATTCAACATATTTTTGCCCTCACAACTACTGAAACATGACGGCAATGATCTGGACATAAATTGAATCAGTGCTTAACTGGACGAACTTTCTTTGAAGAAGAATCACGCTTTGTGATTAAAAAGAGACTAAAGTCGTCACAATCTAAGAAGTCCGGTTTGACAGCTATAAAAATACGTTGTATAAATTTAAGTTGATGCTTACGAATGATACTCGTTGTTATAGTGTATAGGCAGCATAGTAATTAATTAGGATTATGAATTTGATTATTCGTAAACTTTCATACAAAGTTATCACGGCAAGTTAAATGAGAAACGTCATCGGACTTCTTAGATTGTGACACCTGTAATGGGCGAGATTCTTCAATACAAGCAAACGAGCATAAACGCCCTTAATGATCGTGATTCTGTAATGCAAGTGTTGTCTGTTTGTCCTAGATCTGACTATCCTACTTTGCACACGCTGTACAAAATATTTGCTTGTCTACCTGTATCTATTGCTTCAGTAGAAATAAGTTTCTCGGCGTACAAAGACATGGCTGAGGTCGACAATGAAGGAGGATCTACTTTAACGGCTTAGCTCTTGAATACTCACCTGACATTGATTATCCTATTGACCATGGTATAATAATATACTCCGTTTATACCATGCTATTGACGATTTATTTTATCAATTTGCCAGGAAGAATAGGAGCATAGAAATTAGAATTGAAAATTTAAGGACTAAAACCACAATTGTGTCTTTTTATATCATAAGATGGCTTTGTCTTATAAATTTTATATAAAACTTTCTTAAACTTTACATGTGACTTGATTATTTTTTATTACGATAAAAGTAAAGGTAACTTAAAATATCTTAAGTGGGGCACAAATGATATTTTGAGTTACCTTTACTTTCCTTGAGTTTTTTTCAGTATCCGCCATTCATTGCCTACCAGGCGTAATTCCTTGCCCTGGCGGGCAATGAAAACTGGGTATAGAAATACTATATAGAACGTAGTACGATAAGTAGGTACATAGAACGCACTCCGCCAAAGCCCATTGTAGAAGGAGATTGTACAGCAATAGGGATGTTTCCTAGATAGAAAAATTTAATTCTATTAAGTCTGTCAGTGAGATTATCAAAATAATATTGAACCCGTATTTTTGTTTATTATCAAATAAATGAACATTGACAAAGATAAAACGCATCAAAGTTCAGGAGTGGGGGCTTGTGACGTCACTTTGTCTGTATAAAGTGCAGCACACCGTGACGTCACACGATATTTTAACGTACCTACTCTATTGTCGTATTTTTTTGATTATGTGGCAAAGGAAAAAATATGTCTCCAATATTTTTAGGTTAACTAACTGACGGACTAAAGAGACAATATTTTTTGTCAACTATCCTATTTTACATTTCAGTTTAACCAAACATATTATCCGTTACACTGTATTAAAATGTTCCTGAAAAAAAAAATACGTTGTTAAAGCGTAAATAATGTCTTTCGTCACATGCTCATAGCGTGCGTAATCGCATATACGTAATCATAATATCAAATTAACTGATTCTAATAAACCAGTTGTGTCATCAGATTGTCGCTGAGGCAACTGCGGTGTGCTTTTGCGTAGACTTATACTACTAAGCAAATATTGGATAGGCAAGTCATATGTGGCTGGTATGTTCGTTTTTAGGGTTCTGTACCTCAAAAGGTAAAAAAAGAACCCTTATAAGATCACTCTCTTGCCCGTCTGTCTGTCCGTGTGTCACTACCGATTTTCTCAGGAACGGGTGGACCTAGCAAGTTGAAATATTCCAGATACTGAGGTCTATAGTACCTATTAAGTGTATAAAAATCAAGGAAATCCTGAATCAACACGATAAAAAAATATGGGCAAATTTAGATTTTCGCGAAAACTTGTAAGTATCAAAATATTATCTTAATTTTCTATTTTTTTTTTGTCGGAATTTCCCTTTACTTGTGCTGTAAGACTTTGCTTTTAACCGAAATTGACAATTCTAGGTCAACCGGAAGTACCCTAAAGGTTTTGGGTCGAAAACCCGTTCCCGTTGACATAGAATCAAAAATGATATCAATTTTATTATGGTGGTATGATGGGTAGGTACGGAACCCTCGGCACATGAGTTCGACTCGCACTTGACCGATTTTTTTATAGGGTGTAACGATTTAAATCGATAAGAAAGTTACAGAAAAAAGACAAACACTGAGATAAGATAGGATTCGAACTCTCAGGCCAAACAGACTCTTTATCATTTGAGTTAAAAAAAAATATCACCGTCGCAAGAACGATATGGCGAACAATATAACTTTTTGATATTATGTGAGGTCCTGGGTTCACTTCCCGGTGTCGGGCAAATTGTTATTGATTTTTATCAGCAGCAGTCCTGTGGTTGAATTTGTGCCTGGTTAAAATCCAACAGGCTCGTAGCTCGCTCCCTGGGGTGGTTGATGGCGTTAAAACATAACTAGCAAATTGTGGGTGTTAGGTATCTACTAATATGTGCAACCGGTGCTGTCCAACCCTTTAGAGAATACAGGCTGTTACGGTTTTTAACCGTCTTCCCAAAAAGGGAGGTTCTCAATTCGGATGTTTCAATTTTTTTTATGTATGTTCGGGCATAACTCCGTCATGTATAGACAGATTTGACTGGTGAAGAAGACCACAGGTGGCCACTGGAACTCCTTAATAAGTATGTCATGGGTATAAGATATCTCGAATAGTTAAGCGACTATGATGAAAGCAAATACATATAAATAAATGGTAGGTACTGATGAAAATATATGTACCTACATATCAAATACATATGTACCATCGAACTGATCTGATGATGAAGCCGACAGGTAGGCACTGGAACTCCGTAATAAAACCACAGACATAAATCTAACTAGATGACGCGACTGTATGTACTTCGCGTGCTAAAAAACGGAGTAAAGTTACGACAAATGATCGTAATCTGAGCTTTTCATTTAGCATTATCGGCACCAGAAATTCACCGAAATCTAGAAAAATGCCTTTTTATGCCATATTGAACTGTAAAGAATGTATAGAAAATGTCGGCCGATGCTTTTGAAATGTTTTATTTCATCGGTAAGTAAATTTGTTTTTAAATTGTTTGTGAAAAAGTGGCACGCTTGGTTTTCATACAGATGGAGGGACTTGCGTTATCTAGTTAGATGTATGTCTGTGAATAAAACAATGTATCGTACTCTGACTTTAAATGATTTTCATGCTAATACGAGGTTTCTACACTAAAAACAGTAAATTAAAAATCAAACAAAAAAAAAACAGTCGGTAGTGGAAAAATGAAAAACAATAAGCAGGTACCAAAGACACCGACTTCGGAAAACAAAGTTATTTTTTCGCTTTGAAGTGTTTTGCTTTAGAAGTCGGTTTAATTATTTTTAACCGACTTCCCAAAAAGGAGGAGGTTTCTCAATTCAGCCGTATGTATATATATATATATATTTTATGTGTGTTCGCGTATAACTTTGTCGTTTATGAACAGATTTTGATGATTTTTTTTTTGTTGGAAAGGAGATATTCTATGTTGGTACCATGATTAGGAAACCAGGATCTGATAATGGGATCCTAGAGAAATCGAGGGAACTCCTCAAATATTATAGGCATATATAGCGATTTTGGTATTTTCATCAATAATGCAATCATTTGCACTCAGAAAAAATCATTTGGTGAAGTGGAACTGATGAAGAAGACCACCATGGCCACTTGAACTCCGAAATAATACAATGTATCCTAGTTGTGTTTGGGCTGGAATCGTCATAAGATGAACTTTGGCTATAAATGATTTTCATGTTAATTGTAAGTACCTACCAAAACTAAAAAGAGAAAAATAAAAACATTTCAACAAAAAATCAAACCGACTTCCAAAGCCTTACAAAGCGAAAAATAACTTTCTTTACCGAATTCGGTGTCGAATAACGAAAAACAATGGGTACAAAAGCCACCGACTTCGGAAAAGAAAGTTATATTTCGCTTTGTAGTGTTTTGTTTTGGAAGTCGGTTTGATTTTTGTTAAAAAGTTTTTGTTAATGAGTAATACCGACTTCCAAATAAAAACACTACAAAGTGAAAAATAATATCAATTTCGGCAGTCGGTGTTCCTGTTTCGTTTCTTCGTTTTTTTGACACCGACATCCGAAATTGAAGTTATTTTTCACTTTGTAATGTTTTTATTTGGAAGGAGGTTTTATTTTTTTTGTAATTTTATTTTATTTTCACTTTTTATTGTTCCATAATGGACAAGTTCTAAAGTAAGGTACCTATAAAGCCTACAGTGCTGCCCGTGCTGCCAGAATAGATTACCCGAATAACAAGTAACTTGAGCAATCCGGTGGAATGAGAGTGTACCAGGGTGAACTGTACACATCTGGTTACCCGTTTAGAGCGTACCTACTGGCGTGATGGTATATTATGAAATGGTGTAATCAATAAATAGACATGCGATTGCAGCAATGCCCAGAGATTTGCCGTCATTTATTGAAGAGTTCTGTTGTATATCTCTGAATTTCTTCATCAGATCTTTACCAAATTTAAATGAGACCATTTCGGAATAAATTCCTCTCGAACAAAAAAAGAATTTTGCGTATCCGTCTATATGTGACGGAGTTATGCCCGAACATACTAGGTATGCCTAACTATCTATTACCCGACTTCGTTGAAACAAAACGAAGAGTTATGTTTTTGACATGTATTTTCTTTATTTCTTATCCACCCCAGCGTGCCTTAGCTAAAGTCTGTTTTTTTTCTCTTAGACAAAATTGACGCATGCAAATGTCTAATTAATACTTTTAGGCCTAATAAGGTCTTTATTAGGCCGAGGTATGATAAATATAACTTTTGTAGTCTCAAATACTGTAGTCTAAAAGGAGTGTTATATATAACATACCTCAGGTTGTGATGATAACTCTTCGTCGCTATCCCTAATAGGTCACATTCACTAATACGTCATTATGTACATGCATTCAGGTTCCCAACTCGTCTCAAGCCATATTTCGTCTTATTCCTAACTCGTCCGACGCATATATGTTCAATTTACAGTAAGGTACAAATTTATAAAGTGCATAGGTACCCGATGCATTTACGGGGTGCAAATAAAAGTAGATTTCAAATATTAACCACTGCACCAGAGCTCAGGATCATTTGCTCCAGAGCATGGCCGGTGGAGCATAGAGTGGTCGATTCACGTGGCAGTGGTCGCAATATTTCTTCCCCACCCGATGTAACTTGGTGGGAGACCTAGATAGTGTAGTGGCTACCATCAGCGGGACCCTTGTCGACGAGTTACGAGAACACGGCTGGATTGCCGTTGTGGATGGCATGGTCGAGACCTATACCCATGGTATACTTCTCACCCAAAAGAGTCTTGCCAACTCGAGAGTTACCTTGTTCAGTTAGGAGTCGTCATGGGCAAGTATCAACCTCACCCTTCGGTATAACTCGGGGATCTCAACGCCAAATTTGCGGCCCGGGGATGCTGCTTAAGCGCAGTGACAACTTAGGGAGATCTCGAGAAGGCGCTGTCACAAAGGCCTGGATCCGGGATTCGGCGACAGCCGAACCCTTCGCCATCGAAGAGAAGGCGCAGTGGTTCAACGAGGCGATGATGCAAATGTGCGATGCATCTATGCTCAGCGGCACATGGCGCCGTTTGTACTGCTGGTCAGCGGAGAATCAGAAGCTGCGCATCGCATGCATGACTGTTAGACGCCCGTTCACACGGAACGGGACCCGGGACGGGACCCTCAAGAGGAAACCGCGCTGTATGAGGTGTACCGCGTGGCCAAGAAGGCTGTGGCTGGCCATCAGCGAGTCGCAGACGCGATCCAGGGAAGAGCTGCTGGCGACCTTAGACGGGGATTTGCACAGTGACTACTTGCGGTATCGCCATCACAGCATGCCGTTCTTGGAACATGGGTACCACACCAGAACCCACCCTTCACGACACTTACTTCATGCCATATGTTCTCTTCTTAAATAATTATCATAAAATCAGATTAGTATTTTTTTATAAAATCATGTTATATATAAGTACTGAAAATGTTTAGATATTTAGTGTTTAACTGTAGCTTGAAACGAGTTTGGAAACTGACTATTAATGAATTTGGCCTATTACGGAGAGCGACTAAATAGGGGGGTGACCATAAGCTCTAAGAGTAAGATTACTTTGAGATCGCGTAAGTGGCAGATGTATACAAGTCATGTAAATCTGTCCCTTACACACACTCAATGTAACCTTACTCTAAGAGCTTATGGTCACCCATTTGGTAGTGTGACGACTCGTCATCACAACCAGACGTCACTTGCCCAAGTATAAAGGCCTTCTTCAAATCTATACAGCCAGCGATGCAGCTGTTCGTATAACAGTAGGTACCTATAACTGGAAAATGCCTAAGCGCTTTACAAGCCAGCTGACTTCCTGAACCAGTTACTGGCAGTCTATTTCGGGCATCTGGCAACTGACGACGGAACTCAACTTTCGGCATCTCACTAATTATTATTGTCACAAGCAGGAAGGAAGTACGTTTCACTGAACCATTTCCCACGTTAAAGTCGCCGACGCAGCGACACATCGGATTAAATTAGCCATCGGAAAATCGATATGAAATAGTTTTAAGTTACATTATCAGTAGCGAGTGACGAAATCGAATCCGATGTGCGCTCAGTATCGAATCGCAGCGCGCCGCGAAAGCGCGTCATTCTCGTGTGTTCTTATTTTAGTTTTGTGAGTGTAAAAAACAAACCTTCGCTTTTGAAAATGGCTTGCCCTATGAGGTAAGTTTTTGTTTTTATTACTTATATTACATGTGACATATACGTACGTACTTAATTAAAATCGACGTATTAGCTTTTTCTAGGTGCTCTTTTAAACTTTTATCTACTTCTTATTATTTTTTGGAGTTACCCTCAATCCTAATATTTATCAATATTTCAACAATGAATTATTATTATATATTATCATGGTTAATTAAACACGGTTCTAAGAACTTACGTAAGAAAATAATGTTGACACGTATCTTCAAAATATCTTATTTTATTTATTTTATTCAAACGCAGTTAGAGGCTGGGCTACCCGATTGAGTACATATTCAAAATAATTCACATTTTATCATCTTTTAACTGTAAAAAACCGTATAATTTAAGAATTAATAATTGGAACCGTTACCTATGAACAGTGAACCTCCATGACCTACCAATTCCCAGTATAATAGTAGTATTTCGAATTTTCGAATAAATTACCTTTTTTTAACCATTAATGTTGCCTAATTTAAATTTCATAACCCTACCGTTAATAAAAGTGAGCGCAGGAATGGCGCGATTATTTACTTCCATAAAGCTAACTTTGTTTTTTTATAGGTCATTGTATAAGTTATAAGTCGTAAAGTGGTTAAAAGTAATAATAGAACAATGGCTGCCTGGAATATTTATAAAAGTCAGAACCATTTAAATAGCAATAAAAGTGTTTTTAAAAGAGAAATAATTGGGCTGAAGGCGTACAATTAGAAATGAGTAAGGTTTGATTACATTTTACATTAATGTATAATAACCTTGTCTACATACGTAAAAAAAACTTAAGAATACCTTGTTATTATTATCTATACAAACCTAACTGAAAACACGCAATTATTGTGTAGTGTTTCATGATATTATGAACCTACAGGCAGATATTAAATAATTAATCGCTTCGTAAAATAAAAGCGTAAAAAAATAATGTTAGTCATTTGTTTGTGACAGTTAAAAACTTTTTCTTTCTTTCATGGTTCAAGTCAGTATTAAAGAGCGTCTGTCAGCAGTAGTAGTCTCGAATACTTACTGAAATTGTTTTGCCATGTCTCGAGGCGTAATAACGACTCCATTTAGCCGTAGCACCTGGTGGTGTAGGGCAGGAGGTCACCAGTGATGTGGACCGATCAAATTAAGTCTGCTATTGATGGTCCTGTAAATGAGTACGCCAAACTTTGATGTAACCGAGCCAAATGTAGAAAAATTGTTAGGCGAGTTACAACACCAGTGATTGCACAAAATTCATCGTGACCACGACCGCTCTATCAAGAGCGAAACGGAAACGAAGAACAAGAAGAAAATGTCATGGTTGGCAACTTGGCATTGTTTAGTTTTGTAGGTAGGTTAATAAATGTAGATAGGTATAAGAAACCATTCACGGTATAAGAAAAAGTAAAAAGTGTTTATTTGTCACAGAAAACGATCTTTGTAAAATAAGAGTCCTACCCTTATTACGACCAACTTTATCAGTGGGCTCTATTGGGCACCGATCTCATAAGTATGTGAATTTCAAATCAAATCAAATCAAAATGTTTATTTACCAGAAATACAAAGTTTTGGTTCGATTGTTTGGGCAGATGTTAAAGCCTAAAAGTGACTGTATTCTGCCTGCAAGCAAGCGTGCAAATTATTTATATAAAAAAGTAGCGTAAACGTCAATACAAATTGACGTTTACGCTAACGCGATTGAGCACGAGTATAATGGGCACATTGTGGTAGATTACAACGCACACACTTTCACAGAGAGGAGGCCTGTGTGTGTCCCAGCAGAGGAAAAAATTACCCTTATCATTGACCCTTTTATTTACAAAAAAATCTATTTATGCCCACTAAGCTCAACGTAGCGAGAGCTATAAAATATCTTAGTAATAAACGCATTAGTAGATATGAATTATGTAGTAATCATTTTGTTTATATTAACCCTGTATAAGTAGGCAATTTATAAACTAAGTGACTGCTTATCAAAATGGGAATATATCACTGAGAGACGTAATAAATTATAAGATTGCGATAATAATATAGGTATCTAATAGAATTTTCGCGGTTTCGCACCCGTAGCCCACAGGAACCGCGCATTTTACCGAAATAAAGATTCAGCTCACACCGAGACGTGAAGCTGCGCAGTCTTTTTAAATAGCCACACAATATAAAACAATATTACATAGGTACCTACGTACCTAGTGTGATAATCTGCTAATAAATTACATGTACAAAGGCGAGCTTAAGGGCTTACATCCGCTTTAGTGCCGTAAAACGGTAACTTTCTAAAGCATACTCATACCTTAGTAACGGCTCGGTTAACAGGTTTGAAAAAAAAATATTATTGTTTCCTGTACATTATTCTTAAAACATGTTTTTTTTATTACAAATAGTTATGCTATAAAAAATAATTAGCAATACGAATAATTAATAATTAGCAATCCTCCTCTTGAAGACCTCCAGAGAAGGACTGTCGCGTAGGAAATGTGGGGGAGAGTTCCAGAGGTGCACTGCAGTAGCAGAGAAAGAGCCTTCAAAGCGTGTCGCGGAGGACGAAGGAGAAGAGAAGTGGCAGTGCGACAGGGTTCCTCTATCTAAATGAACATGTCCGTGGGAATCAGAAGTTCGCTTCTATACTGTACCTAGGTCATTTGTGACGCCTTCACGCACTGAACAGTGCCCAGGCAAGTCCGTCCACTGCCCAGTAACTTCGCCACCAGGGTCCATCAGTGGATTAAACTACTCTTTAGTCCTGACCAACGAAGAGCTCATAAAAGGCCTGAACCAACGACCGTACAGCCTCTGAGCCTAGTAATTTGTCAAGGTAAAGTTTTCTATGTTCGCGATAGCGCAGAACACAATTGTTCAATACTAAATAACTACGCAATCATATACAGTGGTATGTTTGAAATTTACTTGGACTTGTGACGAATTGATAAGTTTCTCTACTCCAATAAAAATGCCATTTGTTTTTTATTTGTCAACACTATACATTAGTATTTGATTTTTTCATTGGATCTTTGATAACATTTCCGTTCCACTGCCAGATGAAGGGCAGTCTGGTTTATCTGCCCACATTTTCACGATTTTCCACACCGTCTTTCTTTGGCTTTTAAGGCGATATATACGACCCAATGTAAGCGCAGTGCTGGCCGCGCGCCCGCTCGATGCCAAAATATCAATATTGAATCTCCTTTTGAACAGTTTTGTTTACAAAATATTATTTGATTTACATATGCTATTTCAGTTATGAAGAAATTTCAGCCATCAATTTTTCTGTGTGAAAATATTTTTAAACATTCAAGTCGTTTTGGAGGAGTATCCAAAAGTTGCGAAAAAATATCGTGTTGCTAATTATTTTTATAAAGCAAAACTATGATCTACACGAAAAAACCTTGTTTTAAAAATAATGTAAATGAATCAATAATATAAATATATATTTTTTACAAACCTTTTATCCTAGCCGTTACTAAGGAGTGTACTTTAGAAAGTATACGTTTTACGGCACTAAAGCGGTGGAAGGCCCTTAATTACCGTCTCCCACAAATTCATAGCCTCTCAGATTAATTCAGACACAGAGCAAACGCACCTTTTGCTCTGAAGACTCGTTTGGCAGTTGCAACAATCAATCAACTTCCATAAAAGTTTACGGAGTATGTAGCCAACAAACAAGCTTTCGACATGCATTACATATTTTGGTACTGGACAAGTATTTCTGGTTCCACTGGTCTCAGATATTTCAATTATCTGTCAAACATCAAGAACCCCCGCTCTTGATGTCTGACCGGTTGTTACATACCTATCATTTTATTACGTAGAAAAAGTAGCCATGATTAAAACTGTATTAAAATCTCACTTGCTTATGTCGAAAGTTTAGAGGAAGTATGGGCAGAGATTTCCGACTCAATTTCCTAAGTAAAAAAGTCATAATTCGAGGTTTGGCTCTCGCCTATTTCCTCCAATATTGGACAAATTTATAAGATATTTCATAAACAGGCAAAGAAAGATATTATATTCTATGTCCCTATGTTTTTACTCGACTCTGGAAGGGTAATGTTTTTCGAGCGTGTGTATGTATGTATGTCCATTTCTATAGCACGCTCTACATCCCAAACTGCTTGACAGATTATGACATATGAGGTGTCGTTGGATTCGTCTCAATTGTGGGAGCGACATATGCACGGTAAAGATATCTAACAGTATTCTATCTTCATACAAACGGTCGGAACGCGAGTCATACCTACGCGTCTCGAATTCAGCCAACACTCGATACACTACAATCGCAAACAATCACGAACGGTGTGGTGGTTTTGTAAGCAGTAAGCGTGCAATTTGTGAATATTTGATTGAAATAAATACAAGTACTTACTTACTTAATATGGCAGAGAGTAATTATAGACTATATTGTACTGTTTTTGGGTGCTTGAATTCTTCTATAACTCACCCAGAGATAACATTTTTTAAATTACCTGGGACCTCCGCGAAAGCAAGACTATAAAAAAAATAGAACCTAACTTACTAGTATGTAAATTGTTTATTTTTTTAAATAATCCAGGTATTTATAATATAAATACCTGGATAATAAATAAATAAGTGGATAGGGTGATAAAGTGACACACGAGTGACCTACCTACGCTCGCGTTAAAAAGAACTAGTAGGTAGTTGCCTAGGCTAGGCTATATACTTACTTATGTACTTAGCTACTTACATATATTATTGAATTAGACGAATTAATATCATTATGAAATATATTAATATTTACCTCAGATTAGAGAAAAGAATCTGAGTTATTTACAATCACAAAATTAGAAAGAAACTCAAGTAGGTAGAGGCGGGCAGCCCTAACTCGTGTTTAGGTAACGCGAGCTTGTAGGCACCTATTTCAAGGACACGGCCGAGTCACAATACTATTAGATATCTTTACCGTGACATAGGCTATTTAACATTTAAAAATAGCGCCCCACCCTTCCTAATAAAAGGGGGTGATACAATTTCCTTTTTTTCGTTATTCTAACAATATGGGTATCAAATGAAAGCCACTAAATAGGATATTCCAAATATATTATATATTGAATCACTTTTATGTTCCTATTTTGGCACAAATTCAAGATAAGCATAACTTTGATAGCAAATTAAATAATCTTTTACCACATAACTTATTTATAGAACTCGTTCATTACAAAAACTAAAAAGGTCTGAAATAAAACAAATTATTATAAGAACAAAAAACCCGACTGCTAAAAATTAATTAACTGAAAAAAGGAAACAGAAGTACTAGATATAATTAACTACCTCATAATATTTTATGTATAAATTATATCTAGTACTTCTTTTTCCTTTTTTTAGCAGTCTGGTTTTTTGTTTTTATAATAATTTGTTTTTCTTTTATAGTTGTCAAATTTGTATACTAGGCCTCTGTTGACAGCGCAATTTTAAGCATTTTTTGAGAGTTCTAGTGCTTCTAACGATAATCTATTATCAAAAACCGGCCTAGTACGAGATTCGTCGGTTCGGATTCGCGCACGATGGGTTCCGTACCATTATCACAAAAACGGCATAAAAATCACGTTTGTTGTATGGTAGCCCCACTTAAATATTTATTTTATTCTGTTTTTAGAAATTGTTGTTATAGCGGCAACAGAAATACATCATCTGTGAAAAAAATTCAACTGTCTAGCTATCACGGTTCATGAGATACAGCCTGGTGGACAGACGGACTGTGGAGTCTTAGTAATAGGTAATAGGGGCCCGTTTTTACCCTTTGTGTACGGAACCCTAAAAAGGAAAACATAGGGCATAATATATATCTTTCTGTATCAGTTTATGGAATATCTTTTAAGTTAGTCCAATATTGGACGAGGAAATAAGCGAGAGCCAAACCTCGAATTACAACTTTTTACTTAGAATATTCAGTCGGAGCTCTCTGCCCACGTTTGCTTCATCTTCTGGCTCACATTACTGTGTTGTGTTTAAATTATCCCGTACCTCGGTAAGCGAGTTAGTCGTTGGTCATACGCCCGAACTCTCTCTGGTCGTGTTTGATTGCCGTCACATAGAACTTAACCATGAGTGTATCTGTGTTTACGCACACACTTATATGCTATAATATCTCCCGAGCCGAAAGCTAGTCTCTACTGAAATTTCGGTCTGATCATTATTGCGTGTTTAATTCTTCCTCAGAAGACTTCTTTGTCGCCTTTCTGAACAATAGCTGATCGATCCTTTAGCAGTGTCCCTCGGGAATTGGAGATCTCCACGAACGATGGTTAACAACATTTGGTTTATTTAAGTACATAACTGAGAGAGAGCATGGCAGTGGTGTCCCAGTGGTCACGGCCTCGACTTCCGAGTCGAAACTCATGGGTTTGATTGCACCCAAGTTGACCCATTACTTTGTGTTATCACTGCTCTCAAAACGGTGCAGTAAAACATCGTGAGGAAACCGGCATGTCCTAGAACTAAAAATCTATCAATTCGCGCTGTGCTCGCGTAGTGGATTAAGCCCCATTCCTTCTCTCACAGAGAGAAAGCCAGTGTCCCGATAGTGGGGACATTAAGAGGCTAATCCAGACTACATCACTCCAGACTCATCACCATCTTCCACAAACCGACTTCGCTCACTGACTGTCACAGATGTCTCTTTTTTGTGCCAATCTCCAAGTCGCTGTGACAATATCAACCTCGTACTAACCGCGATTCCAACAATGCCGTCAGCCCATCTTGCTGCCGGACGACCTATAATTCCTTGGATACTACTGCAGAATATAACCTGAGTAGAGATTGCGACTTCTAGACCAAAGTGGCAGTCAAAAATATTTACCAAGTTCAGATATTTGTCTATTTGTCATTTCCTGGTATATCAAATAAGTTTTGAACTTTACTCTGCTATAAATATAACATTTTACAGATTATGTAAATTACCTACAGCAGTCTAAAACAAAAGAAAATCAAAATGTTCGACCTTTAAAATTACGTCTTTGTTTTCGATGTCTTGGTTATGGAGATTTATTTTAATAAGTGCATGATGCATAAACAACATCAATAATTTTATTATAACATTATGTAATATTTAGGTATCACATCTAAAAACTAGTTGTAACCACTTTACTCAAGTAGACTGGATGTCTGTTTGGTCTAGCTTTGTTTTCCAACTTGATAAAAAATATGTTAGCTAGCTTCAAATATTAAAATATCCGCGGCTTCGCTTCTCTTATCCCGCAGAAAGGGATAGAGCAGTGGTGGGTGGCCCAATGGAAACGGCCGCGACTTAGAAGTTGTAGGTCGTGGGTTCGAACCCAGGCAGGCGCTTTACTTTGTGTCAATTATTTCATCACCACTGTTATCAAAACGGTGAAGGAAAAAATCGTTAGGAATCAAATGTCTTAGAACCAAAAATTCGAAGACCTGTGACATCCACAAACCCACACTGGGCCCGCTTGGTGGGTTACAGTCCATTGACTCTCACAGAGAAGAGGCCTGCACGCGCAACGGGCCAAATGAGAGTCTAAGTGTGGTAAAGGGATTCCATCTAATCCTATCCTATCCTAAGAGATTGGCTTCTTTGACGGAATAACAAGTAGCCTATAGCAACGATAGTGTAGCGATCGCGATATGAGGCGTTGGGTTGATAGTAAAAATTTGCTGTGACTTCGTTCCCGTGGAAATAAAAAAAAAGGCCAAGTGCGAGTCGGACTCGCGCACGAAGGTTTCCGTACACTTATCGCAAAAACGGCAAAAAAGCGTGTTTGTTGTATGGGATCCCCACTTAAATATTTACTTTATTCTGTTTTTAGTAATTGATGCTATAGCGGCAACAGAAATACATCATCTGTGAACATTTTAACTGTCTAGCTATCACGGTTCATGAGATACAGCCTGGTGACAGACTGACAGACAGACAGATAGACGAATCGTGGAGTCTTCGTTCAATCGTAATAGGGACCCGTTTTTACACTTTGGATACGGAACCCTAAAAACGGAATTATTTGTTGTATAGGAGCCCCACTTAAAAAAATATTTTATTCTGTTTTTAATATTTATTGTTAAAGCGGCATCAGAAATACATCATCTGTGAAAATTTCAACTGTCTTGCTATCACGGTTCATGAGATACAGCCTGGTAACAGACAGACAGACAGACGGACAGTGGAGTCTTAGAATAGGGCCCCCTTTTTAACCTTTGGGTACGGAACCCTAAAAAGTATGTGCTATTCCAGAATATCATCGATCTCTATGCCTAATTTCATCTAAATCCGTTATGGCGTCATTGAGTAACCATCATCCATCCATCCAAACTTCCGCATTTTAATAAGAAGTAAGATGATAAGTACAATAACACCTTTTCAGGCATTGCTTTGTTTCTGTTAGACATTCTAAACAGCACCTTATTTTTTTTCCCAGGTCTATGATGGACGAGAGCACAGCTCAAGACGGCGACTGCCTAGGCAATGAAGCCGGCATGCTGTATGGAGAATACCTGATGCTGGACAAGCTTCTATCAGCACAGAGGATGCTCAGCGCCGAGTCTTCTAAGCCGGTGCACGATGAGCATTTGTTTATTGTTACTCATCAAGGTAAGGGAAGATGAAAATCACAAATTAAATTAAATAACAACATTATTATAATTAATGTCTGTACGTATGCCTGTTATGCCTGAGCCTCATTCTTATTCCTCAAAAGAATAGGAAGGCATAACTTTAAACAAAAATAGTCCTCTAGAATTCCAGATCGAATTTCGGCCAATGCAGTTAATTACAACGGAGACTAACCATCGGCGAGAGATATAATCAATACATATAATAAATATGTAGAAAAGTCGTTTTTGTACATCGAAAATATTTCCAAAAAAAAACAAAGCAAGGGTGTTAAAGGATAACCAACGCCAGAACCCATTCCCAGCATTTTTGGCATTTTTGTCTGTTTGGTTGTACACGCATCACGTAAAACTAGTTGGGGTGCTTTTTAAGATAATTTCAAAATGATTTTACTTTTCCTAATTTCTGTCAATAAAATATCATAACAATTGACATCAAGCACCCACGCTCATTACAATATTTTTTTTTGTTTATCATACTGTCCTTAATTAAAATTATTTTCTAATTTTTATTTTGGTTTTCTATTAAAGCGTGTTTTTAGTTATTTTAAACTATTGTTTATTTTTAGTCGTATCACTAATCCTGAAGATCCTGGTAAGGATAATGGGACAAACTATTTAAATGATTGCATTTGTTATCGGTCCTTGATAAGTTGCAAAGTTTCAAATTGATCTGACGTGTTGAATGGGGTGAAAATCACGTTCAAAGATGCCGTTATATTGATACATAGATACATACATACCAAGCTAATAAAAGCGTGTTAAAATGGTAGCAAGGTAAGTAGGGTAGAGTTGACGGAAACGAAGCCGCGGAGGCGCGGGCACAGCTGGTATATTATATTTTATTTCACAAGTGTGTGCGTAAACACAGGTACACTCTCTGTTCCGTTCTTTATATTCGAATGGGACGGCAATCAGATAAGGCAGATTCATCATTATAATTTTAGCTGAAAGATGTCTAAAGCTGGACAAAGGAATACCGCAGCGTCATCAGAACCGCCTGATGAAGCTTTGTCTACCGGTACTCGGGTGCCTTTACATACCCTTTTGGGCAATTTGGCCTGCCCACAGCCACAAGTTTAGCTTTGATAACACTTCGAGCCATCTGAAGACTTTGGTTATCGTTAGGAACCCTTCGTTTCTGATCACGCAGGGAAACACGCATTGCCCTTTGGGTGACTGTTTTTCGATCTTTTTTCGCATCGTCTTTGCCGACTCCTATAGCCAAAAAGAGTAGGTGTAATTGAGTAGGACTCAATGTCAACATTGCAGACGCTTGCAAACAATGGCTCTCTCCATCCCCTGGCGGTTCGCGCGCGCGCCAACTTGCCTCAAGTCCTGGGCCAGAGCAAAGATGTGTCTTTGTTCTGGATCAAGGCCCACGCGGGCCTGCCGGGGAATGAGCGAGCGGACGAGTTGGCAAAGGAGGCAGCATTGTCGTCACGGAGGAAGCCAGACTACGACCAGTGTCCGGTTTCATTTATCAAGCGACAGATCCGTTTGGAATCGCTTGATGAATGGAATCGAAGATATGTGTCGGGCGAGACGGCCTCTGTGACGAAAATGTTTCTTCTGGACGCCATAGCGGCTTTCCGTATTGTACAGCAGGTGCGGCCAACGGGTGTTCTCACGCAGGTTCTAACGGGGCACGGCAGGTTCTCTGAATACTTGAATCACTTCAAGTGTAAGGAGAACCCAGCGTGCGTCTGTGACCCAAGCGTGGCAGAGACTGTCCAGCACATAATTGTAGAATGCCCGCTATTTATCAGGGAGCGCTACCAAATTGAATGTGAGGTGGACAGGAGACTGACGAGGGAGAGCCAAGAAGAAGAAGCAATAAGGGTTTTTTTTTGATGTACTGTGTAAATTTGGCCAACATGGTTATCTATAGAAATAAAAGTTGAAAAACACTGTACTTCATTAATATTATAAGAACATTTAATTAGAAGCACAGACAAACCAGAACAAAATTATCTAACAGCAGCAGATTAAAATAGTACCTAAGTTAATTGTATATGTAATAGATATGTGTAATACAAGAAAATTGTAAATAAAATAACAGCACCAATTTGTAATTATTGCCCAATCTGTAAATAAATAAATAATGCCCATAGAATAGATTAACCAAAGTGGGAGTCCTACCCACAGAATGTAAGATGATGAATGAAAGAAAGAACCAGTATGAAGAGTGAATGTACGACAGGCATAAAATAAGGAAGTAGAATGACTGTGTTTGCAGAGAATACACCGACTACGTTGGTGGGATTAGTTGAATATTACGAGGCAAAGAGAATAATATCGTCGTTGTTACGAGGTCACACTTGAAAATTTGATTGTAAGACTTAATACCAGTTCTTGGTTTAATGGCGACCAAGCCACAAAGTACGTAAGCGGCGGCGCGTAAATGCGTAATAACCTTAGTGATAGCGAACGTCATAGCGAGTGGAAATTCGTTCAAGAAAGTACCTACCACCTACTTAGATATCAAACACGTTTTGTTTTTAACCGACATCCCCAAAAGGAGGAGGTTCTTTTTTAGTTCCAAAGAAGTTTATTCCGAAATGGTCCCACTTAAATTTGGTAAAGATCTCATGAAGAGCTTCGGAGATATACAAGCAAACTCTTCAATAAATGACGGCAAATCTCTCGGGATTGCTGCAATCGCATGTCTGTTTATTGTTTACACCGCTTCATAACATACTTTCACGCCACTATGCTCTAAACGGGTACGCAGATGTGTACAGTTCACCCTGGTCCACCGGTTACGTTCAAGTTACATGTTATTCGGGTAATCTATTCTGGCATCACTGTGGGCGTTAAAGGTACCTTGCTATAGAACTTTCCACTATGTACCACTAAAAAGTGAAAAATAAAAAACTTGTTAACAAAAAAGTACAACCGAATAAATACCAAACAAAAACACTATAAAGTGAAAAATTACTTCAATTTCGGAAGGCGGTTTAAAAAAACGAAAAAACGAGAACAGAAACACCGACTTCCGAAATTGAAGTAATTTTTCATTTTATAATGTTTTTATTTGGAAGTCGGTTGTATTTTTTTGTAAAAACGTTTTGTAAGTAAGCATAAACATAATGTTGTGTGACCCAAAATCTAGAGTAGTTTATCTGTAAAATGAATACGCAGTCTGTACAACTGTACGACTACATTATCTCTAAGAAGGCTCCGGATGTCACCTCTTGCACTTGACCTAGCAGTCGTTTTTAAATTATTTCTTTGTTCTTAGAAAACATCGGCTTAGATAAGGTTAAAACTAAAAAAAATTACGGCAACAGACATGAGACCAAAAACATGACAGCAAAAATTAGGAACTGGGGTTTGGATGGAAAACCAGCTTTTATTCAAGATGGTTGACCGATGATTTGGGCGCACGGTTGGCGCAGTGGTTGAGCGATTGACTGCTGCGCTGCGCTGCGTGTCGATTCCCGCACTGAACAAATATTTGTATGACCTACAGATAGTTGTTCCGACTCTGGGTGTTTGTAAACGCAACCCACGATACAGGAAGAAATTCCTACGTTTTTATTTAAAGAAAAAAAAATGTTTGCGTCCGCTGGATGCAAGAAGTATAGGACAGGTCATCAATATGACGACACTGACTTGGTGGAGGCCTATGTCTAGCCGTGGATGTGTCGGATGAAATTATGATGATCCAAGATGGTAATAAAATCAGATTTTTATCATCTGATGCTGATGATAGATGATGGTTAGAGTAATAATTTTACATATTTTTAAATATTTTTCACATTCACACACCTTGGATCTTATCAAAGCTGTGCCCAATATCTTCTTCGATTGTAATCAAGTTTGTAGTAAGTTTGCACAGTAGATATGTGTAGGCAAATTAAATAGCTGGTAGGTAGGCACTTAAATAACTGTCATTGACGTCAAATTACGGATCGAATATCATAACACGAATGAAACTATGAGAACAAACATACCTAACGCTATGTAGCATTTCGCAGTTATGTAGGAAACTCAACTTCCTCAATAATAAAACAAATTTTATCATTCGTTTTGGCATTCCACAGTCTTCATAATCATTTAAGTTTAAGACCACCTTTCGTTCCTATCTTTCATGGAATTGGATTGGACAGATAATGAACATATTCCAAGCTTATCTCGTCTAGTATCGCTTTAGGCAAGTTCCCAACTTGCATAACCAGAACTCATTCGAGCAATCAGATAATTAGTATAAGCAATAATCAGCCAAACCAACTTCCCAATGCTAGGACGCACTTAAGCCTTCAAAAAATTGCTCCATTGTTTTGTTATAAGTTTAACGTGTGTTTCAGTCTATCTGTCTGTAACATCGTAGCTTCCAAACGGATGGACTGATTTTGATTTAGTTTTTTACTAGGTTTTCTTTTGTTTTTAGCCTACGAGCTATGGTTCAAGCAGATCATCTTCGAGGTGGACTCGGTGCGGACACTCCTGGACGTGGAAGGTCTAGATGAGAGCCACACCATGGAAATACTGAAGAGGCTCAACAGAATCGTACTGATATTAAAGGTAGGGAACATGCCTTTTCATCAAATACCAATACTTTTTTTTTGATCTCGCTGCTAAAAAATGCGTAACGCATACTCTCCCATTGGGGGAATGGAGGGCTATATGGGAGTCTCCGGGAAACCACCGTAAAAATTAGTGCCACGGCCTATAATACTTGTCATACAGGTTTACCAGTGTATCAACGGCTTCTATCAATTAATTGGCACTATATTCGTGGCGATTGGAGTGAGCCTTGAACCTTACAATATTGTGTGTGTAATTGACTATGCACCAGTGCTGTGCGACCATCCCGTCTCCTTTTACACTATGGAGAACTTATCCGCTCCTACAAGCATGTGACGTGATCCTATCAGACAAATATTAGTCTTGCGATCGCTTTTTTTTTACAGTGGGAACATTAAAAAAGGCTGATGAAGATGAGGATGATCGCTTTATCTTTCTCACATTTTTCTACCAGAGAACACTTCATCAACTGCTAAAAATAGGACTCCCTAAGTGTCGCCACATTGACCGGCCCCGTGCGTCTTGCATCCAGCTTATTCCCGCAACCTTACCGTGGCGTGGCGGACGTCTTTCGGCTGAAATGATGATGATGAAGATACACTTCATACCTGGGCCTGTACCATGAGCTCAGAGCAAGGTTATATCCAGCCAATGTGAGTAAGGGACAGATGTATCTTGTACTTATCTAGACTTGTATACACTGGATATAACATTGCTCTGAGCTGTAGGATCCTTGGATGCGAAACGCTATGCCTGTAGAGTAGAAGGGACTTTAGAAGATTTTCCTCGTACCTACTGACTGTGGTTCCGAGAAGAAACGGCAATATTTTAGTAATACGTCACTGTAATATGTTTATGTTACTATAAAATTACGCATAATAACTCCGATAGTGAGGAACCGTGACTTCTGACCTGTACCGACATCTACACGTAATTTTTATCGACAATCTGGCTCGCACCAGAGTGACGCGATATTATTGCGCCCTTCTTCTTCTCTTATGAAAATAGCGTCTCATGCTGAGGTATAAGAACATGTACCTTGGTAGTTAACAACAAGCATCGGATCAAACCAGTATGAATAAAATGGCGACAGATCACTGGCAAATCTACAAGTCCGTGATTAGGCCTGTCATATTGTATGGATGAAAAGAGATTGCATGTAACGTGGTGAGAATGGATAAATGAGAAATGAGTATACTAGAGGAAGTTTGAAAGTGCCGCCAGTGACAGAAAAGTTGAATGGAAACCGTTTGTCCTGGTATGGTCAAGTGATGAGGAGGGATGTAACGCATGTTAGTAAAAGAGTTTTGAATAGAAATGTGGATGGATGGAGAGGGAGGCCAAAAAGAAATTCGATGGACTGTGTGAGGAGTGATATGAAAGAAAAGGGAGTCAGTGATAGCGTGACAGGGGACAGGACGGTATGGAAGAAGAAAACATGTTGCGCTGAGTCCAAGTAACATGGGATAAGGACAGGAAGATGATTATTAAAGAAGAGCTGACTGCTGTCTAGTCTTCTCCCAACTATGTTGCGGTCGTCTTCCACTCTAAGCGGATCTCATCTGAATACAATTATTATATATTGAAAGACTGCATTCACAAACCAGAAGCTTGATGATAAAAAGATTGATAACACGATACCTCTTGGCAAGACTGATGCCAAATTTTCAAGCTTCTGTTTACCCCCAACGGCTGTCAAAGGTCTACAACTGACAGCTGGGACAGTGCTTTCGGAAACGGAAAAGTCTTGATAGAATGGCAGGTCACTCACACAGGGCCGATTTCTGCAAGCGACGATTAACCTTGTAGATTTGTAGATAGACCCGTGCAGCCATTATGGACTGGCGATGAGCCCACTCTTGCACCCAATTCTCGTCGAATAAAGCAAGGGTGGCTCACCGCTTTCGATTCGATCTAATTTGACAGTTAAAGATTAGGGCAAACCACATTCCGAAATTGGTATTACCTAGAACCGAATATTCGGAGACTTGTGACATTCCGTCGAGTTGGGAGGCCTGGTGACCTCTAACACAGGTTTTAATAATCTACCACAGGCACCAGCGATCCACAACCAATTTTGTAAATTACAATCTAACATAATATTCTTTTTTTGTACATGGTTTGTGGTGAGAAATAAACGATTTTATTATTTATTATTATTATTATTCACCAACGCGCACTGGGCCCGCGTGGTACGGCCCAATCATTTCAACAGAGAGAAGCCCTATGTCCCAGCTGTGTGAACGGTAAAAGCTAATTACTCTAATGCTTATGTTACAAGCCAAAAATCGTAAAACCTTACGACGGATATTTTCGTTTGAACAGATAACTAACTACCCAAGATTAGTTTTACATATGAACATAAACTAGTTAGTTTCGATCACTGGAGATGATCGTGTGATCGCGTGATATTCAAACTCATGCATAAAACATCGTTCGATCATATAATCTCAAGTTATTTTAAACTTTTAATTAAAACTCTTTAAAAACTTGCTAAGCAACAGTTTATTTGTTCTTATCGATAATAACCCGACTGCAAGGAAAGGGTTATGTTTTTCGCGTATATCTTGTATGTATGTAATATTCCTTATTACCTCACATCTTTCAAACCGCTAAACGGATTTATATGATTAAGAGATCTACATTTTTTTTATTGATTATAGGCTTGCGCTTGACCACTATCTCACATCGTTAGAATATACCGTCCAAGTGTTCTTAGAAAGGGAAACTTAAAAAAAAAACATGGTGGATTTTGGGCGCTATATTGTGCGGGACCCAATATTTTTTTCATCCAGGTCCATCAAGTGGGGTGTCATTTTGACACCAGGGTTTTAAGAGGAGGTTACAAAAATATAAACTACTTATTTATATGTTTAAAAATAATTCGAAAACAATACAACTAAAAAGTTGTAAATAACAAAAAAAAAGTTGGTGTTCCTGATTTCGTTTCTTGACGCGTTCCGCCTTCCGAAATTGAACTTTTTCACTTAGTAGTGCTTTTATTTGGTAGTCGGTTGTAATTTTTTTGTAAAAAAAATTTTATTTTCATTTTTTAGTGGTACATTATGGAAAAGTTGTTTAGTTATGTACCTATAATGCCCACAGAGATGACAGAATAGATTATACACACAGCACAGATTAATAAGGGTTTAAATAATAACATTTTAATTACCCTTTGTTTTATGTATCGGAAAGGTGTGTGTAAGCACATGTAGCTCCTACTAAGGTTGACGGAATACAGTACCGTGACCAGCTAGCATTTCAGTTTCAAGTGTTGACAAGGGCTCAAGTAATAAACTGTGTAATTAATGTTTAGAGAGAGAAGGCTAGTGTTGAATAGTATTGAATTATTTTTGATAAACTCCAACAAATTTTTCGTCAACCCATATTTTAAACTAGCTGTCCCATGCGGCTTCGCTCCCGTCAACTGGCTATCTACCTACCCTACCCTACCTACCCTGCATACAGGAATGTTGCGTAACTTTATCCGCTGTGCAGCGCACGCAATCGAAACTCTCAAAAAAGGAATCATTTTGCCCATTTTTGTAACATTTTTCATTTGTGCTCCGCTCCTATTGGTCGTACCGTGATGTTATATAGCCTATAACCTTCCTCGATAAATGAACTATCCAACACAAAAAGAATTTTTCAATTCCAACCAGTAATTCCTGAGATTAGCGCGTTCAAACAAACAAACAAACAAAACTCTTCAGCTTTATAAAATTAGTATAGATAGTATAGATTGGAAAACGTAATAGTACTTAAATCTAAATAATAATCATTCAAACAAAAAACATCAACACATAAATAATAACTATATAAATATTTGGGAGTCTAGATATCATGAAAAAACGACTAAATGTATATTTTCAAAATAAAATTATTTGCATTCTTGAACTACTTATTATGTATCCCTAACATCGTTCGATCATAATCTCAAGTTAATCCCTGTATGGTGGCCGTTTTGCAATTTTCCTTTTGCTTATGGTATTTAATTCCGCCCAAAGATGCGTTAAAATTAGTTTTGAAATATGGAACTTTCGACGCTCATAAATTCCAAATATTTTTTTTTTACTTTTTGTTTCCATGCAGGCCTAGACAAAATGATATAATTTTTTATTTGTAACATACATCGTCAAACAGTGGAGTAATTACTAGACTACGTTTGTATGAAATAATTTTCGACTAGTGTAATCGTAAGTTTGCGACACTGTTTTCAATCCCTAGGTGTTAAGCATTAGGTAGAATGTTAGCTCACTTCACGTTTTTCACGGTGATATTTTTACAGAATTTACTGTTTTGTCTCAAGTGTGTGCACTGCCCTGTTTGTATCTTTAGTGTAGACTGATCGAATCAAACGTTGTTATTATGCGAGCTCGCATAACTTAGCATTTCGTATGATGTAATAGTAACATATGATCCGTATTGATAATGCAGATATCAATAACTATGTTATTACATTATTATTGCTGTTAAGAATCAAAACAGCATGCTTTATTATTATTATCTACTTGTTTTCTGATTTCATAGTAGGTACTTATTTTGTGTATATTTTATATTTATTGCTAGGCACTATCACAGATAATATAATACTAGCATACAGATGCCTCATCCCATGCAAAGAAACTGTGCTGATGTAACTAGCGTTATTCGTCTGATTGAGATGATTATTTTTATATGTAGTCCGATCGCGTTCGGCTTCGTTCCACGGCTATAGATGGTGTTAGCAGTGACATACACTATTACTAGATTCGTGACTATTTATTTCTATAAATACTGTAACGATTTATTGTTTATTTTTCGCACGTTTTTACAGATCATTGTACCAAAATACAAATTTAAAAAATCGAGTTGCATTTATAACCGCGTTATCTTTTTCTTTGAAATTTGGATTAGGAGCCCAATGTTCCATAATTTTGTGCTTATGAGAGTTGATTAAAAAAGAATATACAAATTTTATGATCAATTCTAGAAAATGTTAATTTTACACACAATTCAATAACAAATCGGCGCATATCGCGCCATCTAGTGGCATTTATTTAAACCAAATTTTCTTTGTTACCGTTGGGACCCCGTGGCACTATAAAACCAATCAATCTGCCTAGCCTTTTCCCAAATGGGTAAGTTGGCGTCAGCTTGCAGTGTAACCAGATGCAGCTGAACCATACCAATACTGAGAGGGTAACCAACGTCCTACTCTGCATTTGCGGGGCGTCAGGTACCCATTGCTAGTTTACAATTGTCACCCCGCAATTACAGTAACTGGGTATCATGATACCCCTCGGCAAGACTAGTGCCAGATTTTCTGATTGCCCGTAACGACGTTCAAATATCTATAAATGTGACCCATGGGGCTCGGTACTGTCCGACCCACTGAGAGCAAACGTTGAAGATAGACCCGTGTGTCTATTTTGGTCACGAGCTCTTCCTCAGTAAGTTATAATTTCCTAAATAGATTGATTCTCATTGAATCTAGAATCAAGCTTGTCACGCATTTATCACGGTTTTTGCTCCCAAACTGTGATAAAAATGTGTTACTCAAGCTTGTAACAGTAGACCATGCTCGCCCCGCACGCCTGAGTTCCCGAAGCATTAGGCAGAGGAACACCCACATTATGCCAGTTATGTTTAAGTTCCATGTTCGATAGGTTTGATGCCAATTTTTAACCGACTTCAAAATGAAGGAGGTTCTCAACTCAGCACTTCACTAGGTGAACCGATTTTTATGATTTTTTTTTTGTTTGAAACCTGGTGTGCTCATGTAGCCCAAATTAAATTTGATCAAGATGTGACGAGTAGTTTTTGAGTTATCTTTAATAATGCGTATTTTCATGGTAATATAAGGCACCAAAAATAAAATAAAACCTATTAACAAAAAAATAATCAGACTTCCAAAACAAAACACTACAAAGCGAAAAATAACTACCTTTTCGGAAGTCGTTGTCAACAAGGAAAAAAAAATAGATACCATAGACACCGACTGCCAAAAAGAAAGTTATTTTTCGCTTTGTGAGTTTTTACTCAATTATATCAATTAAAATTTACATAGTATATAATATTTAATTAACAATTTCGCTTTGTACTGTTTTGTTTTGGAAGTAGTTATAACTTTTTGATAAAAAAAAATAGACAGGCCACTAGCATAACAGAACAAGTAAGTACACACCTATACGATATTAATATTAAGATTGCGGTTATAAAATTATCGTTCGATGTATCAAGTATAGACTTTCTCTGACACTTTCACATCATTCTCACGACAACATTAGCTACGTTATAACCTAGAAATAAATACATATACAAAAAGTGAGAAAAGCAGAGATGCAGGAGAGTGTTTATTTTATCGTCAAAGTCATGATTGAACGCATTGTCGAAAAAAGTACAATTTTAAAAAACCCCCGTCACATTTTTATTTCTTGCTATATAATTTATTTAGTAGTAGACACGCTTCAATCGACAATCTATTGAACACGTAATTATGACACGATATCTTACGAAAACACCCCGATTCAAACAGTAAAACGCCCATAACTTTTGAACGGCTGAACTAATTTTCATTAAACATAGCTAGGAACACTCCCGATAAAGTCACCTTTCAAACAAAGTAACTACATCAGAATCAGTTCATCCGTTTAGGAGCTATGATACAACAGACAGATACACAAACACCCAGGTAAACACGTCAAACTTACAAACACCCCTCTTTTTCTGTCGGGGTCATTCAGGTCATTCAAATGTGTCTGAATGCATTCAAAAGTATCTCTCAAGTCTCAAACACCTTGACACCATGATCTACAACCATGATGATGCTGTAGCTTTGGTAGAAAACAGGAAAATTGATCCTAAAACTAAATCATGTAAAGCAAAGAGAGTATTTACGTGAAAAAATCAAACCGACTTCCAAAACAAAATACTACAAAGCGAAAGATAACTTTCTTTCCGAAGTCGGTGTCTTTGATACCTATTAATTTCCGTTTTTCGGCACGGACTTCGGAAAAGAAAATTATTTTTCACTTTGTAGTGTTTTGTTTTGAAATAAATTATAAGGAGTGGCGAGAGGAGGCGAAATGCCGGGGCGAAACCCCGGTGCCGCGACAAATCGCGGCTCGGCGGACAGAGCTCCGGAGGATCACATGCCGACATGGAGAGGGCGACTGTCGCAACCCAGCGCTGGGCACGCCACAATTGCGGCGGTAAAGCCCATCTTTGAGGAGTGGCTTGAGAGACATCACGGCGTCCTCACCTTCCGCCTGACGCAGGTCCTCACCGGACACGGCTGTTTCGGGAGGTTCCTCTTCAGGATAAGGCAGGCAGGGAGGAAACGCCCGGGTGTCACCATTGTGTGGACCGCCCGGAGGACATGGTGGAGCATACGCTGGAGGTCTGCCCCGCTTGGGCGGAGCACCGCCGTGTCCTCGTGGAGGCGATCGGTGGTGGCAACCTCTCGCGTCCGGCCCTGGATCAGGCCATGGCACGAAGCGAGAGTCTGTCTCCTCCTTCTCTCATTCTTCGAGTCGACGGCGTAGTGTTCCACGCGCGCCTCAAAGAGATGTCAGCAAAAGTGACGGGGCCCGCTAGGGCCGATGCCTGTCTGGATCGCGGATACATTTGAAAGAGAGTTACCGCGGCCCTGCCACAAGCAACTGAAGGAACATGGGTGGGTTTTAGTCAGTAAAAGTCTGACCGCTCTGGGTGAAGCGGAGGGCTCCTGCTTCACCCAGAGCGGGAGAAGTCATTGGATGATTTCCTACCCCAAAAAAAAAACAAAAGGTTTTGTAGGTCCTACACAATCGTTTGCTAATCGCTTGCTGTTTGGAAAATGCATTTTATAAAAAAAAAAAACGCCAAATACTCTAAAACATCGGTATTGAAGAGCAATTATTACGCAAAATCGCTATCGTTTTGCTCTTGCAAAAGATACGTAATAAGGCTGCCGCCGATTAATTTTTGTTCATCAATCGCGTTCGGTTCCGTTCCACGGCGATAGATAGATGGTGTTAACAGCAACTTGCAAGTAAAAGGGTTTACTCGGTTCGTGAATATTTTTTTCTTTAACTACAGTGAAGGTTTGTTTTATAGTATTTTTTGCACGTTTTTCCAGTTTCTTTGCAATAAAATGCCTCAGAAATTTAAAACCGCGCCATCTATGGCATCCATTTTCAATAATAGTTCAAATAATTTTTGAAATATTAATTAAAAGCCCAATTTTCCATAATTTTGTGCTTAGGAGAGTTGATTAAACAAAAATATTTTTATTTTTGATCTTTTCGAGAAAATGTTAATTTTAGACACATTCAATAACAGATCGGTGCATATCGCGCCATCTAATGAGATTTATTTGAACCAAATTTTCTTTCTTAGCGCTGAGACCCCGTGCCTACAGACATACATCTAACTAGATAACGCAAGGCCTTCCATCTGTATGAAAACCAAGAGTGCCACTTTTTAGGATTTCGTACCCAAAGGGTAAAAACGGGGACCCTAATTACTACGACTCCGCTGTCCGTCTGTCTGTCTGTTTGTCACCAGGCATTATCTCATGAACCGTGATAGCTAGACAGATGAAATTTTCACCGATTATGTATTTCTGTTGCCGCTTTAACAACAAATACTAACAACAAGTGGGGATCCCGTACAATAAACGTGTTTTTTTTGCCGTTTTTACGATAATGGTATGGAACCCTTCGTGCGCAAGTCCGACTCGCACTTGGCCGTTTTTATTATACACAAAATTTAAAAAAAAAATTACTTACCAATGAAAGAAAACATTTCCAATGCCTCGGCCAACTATTTCTATACAGACTTTATAGCTCAATATGGCATAATTAGGCATTTTTCAAAATTTCGGTGGATTTCCGGTGCCGATAATCTATATATATAAAAATCAATTGCTATTCGTTAGTCTCGCTAAAACTCAAAAACGGCAGCACGCATTTGAATAATTCTTTTTATGTTTTGTTTGCCAGGATACAGGGAAGGTTTAAAAACAAAAAAAAAATGGGGTAGGTAGGTAGGTAGATAGGGTAGGGTAGGTAGGTAGGGTAGGATAGGTAGGTAGGGTAGGATAGTTAGGTAGGGTAGGGTAGGGTAGATAGAGTAGGTAGGATAAAAATACAATGTATTTAAAAAAAATATGTTTGGTGTTTTTATGGCAAAACAACGTTTGCCGGGTCAGCTAGTGCTAAATAAAAAGCTCAAATCACGATAATTGTTCGTAATTTTACTCAATTTTTTGACACGCGAAGTACATACAATCGCGTCATCTAGTTAATTCATATCTGTGCTGTTACCCTTGTTACTTTTAACTAATATGTCGATATTACGGTGATTGCGATGCAGGTGGTAGGTTCGAAAATTTGCAGTGCGATTTAAAAATTTCCGTCTTCGTAATCAAGCATACCTATTTCTTAGTACCCAATTATGAGCAATTACTCGTAGTGCGGTTCAATAACATACCAGCTGAGTCAGTTACTGTTCCACACTACAGAGCAAAGGCATTTTCTCATACAGAGATGACTTATGTGTTTTATCGAGTGTGGAATCCACATTTTGATCGGTAAATAATAAAAAAAATAACGTTAAACTTGAAGCACTTTCCCGGATTCTGACGGTACATCAACGGTTGACCATTAATTTAATGGTAATAGATACCTCCACTTATTAAAACTTGCACTGTTATCAAAGCAGAGACATAATTATTTAGGTAGTTTTTACCTATGGATTTAGTAAGTTTTCGCTAGTTTTCCATAATTAAAATGTGCGTGTCCAAACTATCATGGGTCCTCTGTAAGAAAGAGACGAATTTATACAGGGCGAACAGCACTATCCCTTTTTATAACGGCATCATGATTGCGTTGACACGTTAAAGTACGCCCAACTATTTTTGTTTTTCGTGTAAATATTCTCATACTTACTGCACTATCACGGGGAGATAGTGTAGTTATGAGGGACTCCAACCCACTAAAACCCCATGGTGTCCTACTGTGCCGCCTATTGACGGGAACACTGGCACGCGGTAACACTCACCGCGAACCCGCCGCGGCTGTCCATCACCGGACCTGTCGGTTCGGGCCGTCTAGATCACATTGTACGTCGTGATCACCCCCACTTCCCCCGCCGTGCCCCTGGACTAGAAAAGAGTGATATAGGCCTACACGAGCGCAAACTCCTTAGCTAAACTTATCACGTTTCCGTTTCCAGCTACTGGTGGACCAAGTGATGATCCTGGAGACGATGACTCCGCTGGACTTCATGGACTTCCGGCACTACCTGCGACCTGCCTCCGGCTTCCAGAGCTTACAGTTTCGTCTGCTTGAGAATAAGGTAATTTTGAAGTTATTATGTACTTAGGTCTTGTAGTATTGTGGCTGGCACAAAATCGTATATATTGGCATAAACAAAGAGAGGTATGGGTTAGGTTAGCCATCGTCGACCACGTCATCGTATGCCATCAGTCGTATTGCGTAAGTGAATACGGCAACGCATAGAGTTTGACCGCTATCCAATCGACAAAATCGACCAATCACATGACTGATGAATGACGTGATGTGGATTTCCGTGCTATGCTACAACGTCGACCACATCATCGCTTACCATCGGGTGAGATAGTAGTCAAACGCGAGCTTATCTATAATATAAAAAAAAAAACTAAAAGAAAGAACTTTCCGAGAATTTGTTTGTCTGGAGATTTTGTGTTTTGGCGTCTGGAGATTCTTTAAAATGTCGGGCGAATCCAGACGAATGCCGACCATCTGGCAACTCTAGAGGAAGGCCAAGAAAAATATGGATATATGAGGAATGATATGAAGGACATGGAAGTGAATGATAGGGTTGAAGAGGGAATGGAAGACGAAAGCGCGTTACGCCAACCTTATAGTATCATGACATAAGGGCAGAAAGATGTTAAGGTTGCCCTAGTCGACGGCACGAACTATTTTGTGCGCGGGTTTAAAATGCATGCTATCCCATCCGAAAACACGTTCGAAAGAGATAGATGCTGTCATGAGTATTAGTAAGAAGCTAGTTCGCGTACGAATGTAACACACTTTTGCAAATTTGTAGCGAAATGGATGATGATTTAGGACGAAAACGAGCGCATAAGGATATCATGAAAAAACTGCTAAATGTATCTGTATAAAATAAAATTATTTGCATTGTTTAACGACTAATCTATCCCTGTATGGTGATTGTTTTGCATTTTTCCTTCTTCTTATGGTATCCATTGGCGTCCAAAGATGCTTTAAAATTAGTGTTGAAATATGGAACTTTCGACGCTCATAACTTTTAAGTATATTTTTTTCTTACTTTTTTGTTTCAATACAGGGCTAGATGAAAATTATAAAAAAAAATAAAAAAAAATTATATTATTATGAGGAAAATTGATATTATTTGTTACACGTACACCGTCAAACAGTGGAGGAATCGCAAGACTACGTTTTGTATGGAAGATGATCGACTAGGGCAACCTTAAATGAAACTTTAAATATTAATTTTGACTGATTAATATTATTTGCGAAACAACTACTCGAGTATTTCCTTGTACAGCTGCCACTGTTGATTTTAGTGGCTGAACACTGTTGTAATGCCAACTGTTATGTTCGGGACCTTCAGCAGAATTATTGTTCTATTAGAAGATTACTTTGAAATACTGTATTTACCCACCTTTGAAAAATGTTTCATTCATCAATTCAGTGAAAGAGGGGTTCACAATGTCGTTCTAAGCGTGGTTTTAATTGCCTTTTGATTCTCAAAAGAAATTAAACGTTTCCGACGATCCTTTTTGTGAATTGTCAATGGATCCTAATTATTTATATTGATTACTTTAATAGGTATTCTTTGTGGTGTTCTCGTGACAACAACTTCATTAACACCAATTGCTTCACCTGAATTGATTTAAATCAATATGGCATTGGCTCTGACTTTTTTACCGGTAATATTAACTTATTAAAATGTTCCATTACGTAAGTTCCATTACATGTAAACCTCCTTGGTGCAAGTGGTTGCGTGTTCTGGGTTTGATCCCCAGTTTGCTATAAAGTTACTGGTTGGACTATAAGCCTATATGGAATTTCTCAGAAGGAGCTTACTTTTTTGCCCTTATTGGTGGTATTGGTGGTAGGTATTGTCCTCGCCTATATTACATACCCTCCTATTAGAATGGGACTTTAACATTGCTCAGTACATGGTCCCTCTGCTTACACCTTCGTAGATTGCAGGGGATGAAATGTCAATTTTGTGTTCGTTTTTGTTTCCAGCTGGGCCTGAAGCAGGCACTACGCGTCAAGTACAACCAGAGCTACCAAACGGTGTTCGGAGACGATCCTGAAGCTATGGATGCCCTACAAAAGTAAATATTTGAGCAAGTTTTATTTTGCACCTACATTTCTAGTAGCACTATCAGTTGTCTTATCATGGGACTGGGCCATTGGGACAGAACCACTTTGTCGAATATCGAGTTTCATCGCCCAAGATAAATTTTTATAACTGACTTTTTGCATGAAAAACATCTTTAAGGGACTAACTGCAAGGAGTTATCATATTTTCTCATTAGGATTTGCCAGTAGCAGTCCAACGTCGGTTTTAGTATTTGTTTCCATTTGATAACAATAATCCCTTAAAGGGATCGGCCCCTTTTTTGACATGCTACTTAAATCGTTGGAGAAAATCAATCATCACAATATTATGCCACTGGCATTGTAGATGTTCACTATGAACTTTTTGCTTTTAAGCTTGTGTATTGCGTAAAATCCATCCAATAAGTATTATCTTAAGATGCTAAAAAATCTATACTGACTATCTTTTCCAGGTCGGAACAGGAGCCAGCTCTCCTAGCCCTGATCGAGCGCTGGTTGGAGCGAACACCAGGTCTCACTACCCACGGCTTCAACTTCTGGGGCAAGTTCCAGGCTGCCGTCAACAAACTCATCAAGGAAGATATCGATGCTGCAGCGGTAAGCTTTAAATTTTTCATTTATTTTCGATTTGATATGAGATGTTCTTAACTGATACGAAAGACGGTGAAGATTTTAGTTTACCGACTAAAGCATAACTTTCATTAGGCTGAATGAGAGATTTTGAGAATCAAGTTCAATGGCTTGCGATTGGAAAAGCCTATGAATAGCAGTGCACTGCTAAATGACAAGGGCTGATCATGATGATCACTGCTAAACTGTGCCTAAAGACCTAACATACAAAGTATTTGATTAGATTTTTACCCATTTTCAGCTGGAAACCAATGAAACAGTCCGTCGTCACCGTCTGCAAGATGCCGAGAACCGTCGTGAGATCTACCGGTCTATCTTCGACCCAGCCGTCCACGACGCGCTCAGGTCCCGGGGAGAAAGGAGGTCTGTATCCACTTCATAGCAAGTATGGACCTTAGCACACAAGGAAACTGTTCTATTGTTACAGCATGAGATTTACTGCTCCATCTTCGACCCAGCTGTCCACGACGCGCTCAGGTCCCGGGGCGAATTAGGTCTGTACCCGCTATCATGGCATGTATGGACCTTAGCACACAAAGAAACTGTTCTATTGTCACTGTATGAGATCTACCGCTCTATCTTCGACCCAGCCGTCCACGACGCGCTCAGGTCCTGGGGAGAAAGGTTGTCTGCATCGACTATCATAGCATGTATGGACCTTAGCACACAAAGGCACAGTTCTATCGTCACAGCAGAGAGACTGCCGCTCCATCTTCGACCCAGCCGTCCACTACGCGCTCAGGTCCAGGGGCGAAAGGCGGTTTGTACCCGCTATCATAGTATATATGGGACCTTAGCACGCAAAGAAAAGTTCTATTGGTTCTATTCCACACCTTTGCTGTACGCATAATAAAAGTATTCCCTAACTTTACCTTTTTACTCCGCTGTCTGGAGACTCCGGGCTGCCGCAGAAATTTGTGCCCACTTTCGGATCTCTAATATTAACGTGATCCCTTTTATTACAGGTTGTCCCACAAGGCCCTGCAGGGCGCCATCATGATCACTTTCTACAGAGACGAGCCTCGGTTCTCGCAGCCGCACCAGCTGCTCACTCTACTCATGGACATAGACAGTCTCATCACCAAGTGGCGCTGTGAGTACCTGCATCATGCCTACAATGGAACAGGATACGTCGCCTAATTTTTGATCTCGCTTCGCTTGCTCTAGTTTCCTGCGTTCTCTTCATTCTCATCTCAAACTTTTCTGTGTTGCCAAAGTAACCGATATTAATGTCATCTCCATCACCAGCCTTGTAGCTGGGATTCAGGCTTCCTCTCTTTTAGAGGGAATGGGCCTTGATCGAAACATTGCAGGTTGGTGGATGTCACATGTCTTTGAATTTTGGGTTCTAAGACATGCTCGACTATGGGGACGTGTGCTACTTTGACTTGAGCTCGGTCTTACTGGTTAAACTAGATAGGGTCTTGAACAACTGTATTAGATTCATATTTAACCTCAGAAAGTATGACCATGTGTCGAACTACAGGTCTGAGCTAAAATGGTTGCCGATTCGCCAGAGAAGAAGTTTACGCGCTTTGACCACGCTTTTCGCCCTACTAAATTCTCCCACCACTCCTTCCTATATTATGTCAAAATTTCAATATTTATGTTCTTCACATGCTCGGAATCTGCGTTCTTCCAATAATCTCCTCTTGCTTCGTCCTTCTCATACTACTGATTTTGTTCACTCTTCCTTCAATATTCAGTCAATTCTGCTCTGGAACGCGATTCCGCCCGAGATCAGGACGGCTACAAGTCGGTTTGCATTCAAGCGGAAATTGCGGATCTATTTTCAACTCAACTAAGGAGAGTCATCTCACCTTCATCTTTTTATATTCAATATATATGTACGTTTATTTTACCTATCTTAGTATGTTAATAACAACTTTTTTTTTTTAATTGTTTAAGCAATGCACCTGCCATGTTATCTCTTCACCACCCATGGATGACTGGTAGAGAATGCCTAAGGCATTAAGTCCGCCTTTGTCCCTTTTGTGCATGAAGTCTAAATAAATAAACATGCCGGTTTCCTCATGATGTTTTCCTCCACCTTTTTAGAGCAATGGTGATGAAATAATTTACACAAAGTAATGTGCCTTTCTGGGTTCGAACCCACGACACGACACTTAATTCGGGGCTGTTATCACTGGGCCACCACGAGCAACAGTGTCTGATATTTATGTGCAACCGTTTAAAAGAAAAGATCTATTTATTTATTTATTTATGTACAGTCAAGGGTCAAAAGTGCAGTCATACTCTCCGAAAACTCAAATGGCTAGTTTTTGTAGAAGTTAAATTCTCCACAACTGATTTAATGTTTTGTATACAAATTAAAGTAAAGATTATTCCTACCAACCGCGAAAAATTTAAATTCTCACAAAATACTTAATTGCCCTAGTCGACGGCACGAACTATTTTGTGCGCGGGGTTAAAATGCATGCTACCCCATCCGACAACACGTGCGAGAGATAGATGCTGTGATGAGCAGTAAGAAGTTAGTTCGCGTACGAATTAGCACTTTTGCAAGTTTGTAGCGAAATGGATAATGATTTAGGACGAAAACGAACGCGCGAAATTTTATAAACAGACCTTTGGGAGTCTAGATATCATGAAAAACGACTAAGTGTATATTTTCAAATTAAAATTATTTGCATTGTTGAATTACTAATCTATCTCTGTATGGTCGCTGTTTTGCAATTGTCCTTCTTCTTATGGTATTTATTTCCGCCCAAAGATGCGTTAAAATTAGTGTTGAAATAAGGAACTTTCGACGCTCATAACTTTCAATTTTTTTTTCTCAAATTTCCTTGACGGGGACCTAGAATGTTGGGGCTCGCTTCGCTCGCTCTCTCATTTCATATTCTCTCAAATTTTTCTGCGTACTACGATGGGTACGAGCTAGGGCCTCTATTTTGTTTAACTGCCCCGGGCCCCCGACCTTGGCTTAGTCCACCTCATAAATACCTACTCTTTATCGATTTCCCTTACTTTTGTCACACCCTTTAAAATTACTGGGTACGTCAATGCTTACAAATAGAACACACCCACCTTAAAAAAAACAGAAATAAAGAGCGGACGAGGATTGTTTGAAACTAACGCCGCCTTTTGAATTACACAGTCCGAAGTCGATTGGTTGGTTCACGAAGAAAACTAACTCCTAGCATTTTTTTTTAGCAAAGTCCTAAACCACGTATTTGCTTTTTACCAAAAGCATGTTACTTTATTTGTGGAAGCCTTTTATAAGTATCTAGCTTTTCCAGCGGTTTCAACCGCGCGAAAATCGGTAATTATCCCAAGGTTACGAATTTCCTACCGGTATCAAATGTATCGATATCTTAATCCAGGTCATGGTTTAATGGTATTCCTGTCCGAATCTGTTCAGCTTGGTTTTTGATTGGGACAATCCCACCGCACTATTCCCAAACTACTGCAAATCCTGAAAGCCAGAATCAACAGTGGCGATCACCAGAAAAGCGCCGAGGCAAGGCCGAGGCGAGGCGGTGTTCAGCTTGGTTTGTTCAAATAAATACTACTTTTTTTAAATTTATTCTTGTTCCGCTAATTTTCCCAGTGTGTGTATATCATCTGCTTGCCCCTATCTCCAATTCCTTCCGGGTCAACGCAGCATGTTTTCTTATTCGCCGTCTTTTCGCCGCCATCTCAATAATCATCTCCTTTAGCACCTGACAAATATTGGAACAATGTATATTTTTCTCAGACAACCACGTGATCATGGTGCAGCGCATGATAGGATCGATGCAGCTCGGAACAGGCGGATCTTCAGGATACCAGTACCTCCGCTCTACACTAAGGTAACCAACTTCTTATTAGTGAGTATTGAGCTAATGAGCGCGGGGACCTTCCTGCCACCTAATTGGGTAAATGAATTCCGCAAGGCAAAGGGTTTGACCCCATGAAAGATTATGAACAATTGACCAAACACATGCGAAATGAAAGTATCGATGTGGATTTCCGTCTGTGTGATCTGTCGATTTGGTCGATTGGATAGCGGTCAAACTCTTTGCTTTGCCGTATTCACTTACGCAATACGGCTGCAGTTTCTAAAAATGTTTTGTTCTGACAGTGACTCTCTATTTTGGTGCAGGTTTTTGTCCACCAGGTTAACACCGTTAACCACCGACTCGGAGAAACGATAATATTATTAAAATAAACATTAAACCGAAATAAACATCACCATTTCCTTTTTCTAGTGACCGCTACAAAGTGTTCCTGGACCTCTTCAATCTATCAACATTCCTGCTGCCCCGTTCTCTGATTCCCCCATTGGATGATTGCATGAAGAAGAGCCTCAACCTGACTTGGGGGGACATGTCCAAAGAAAATGGGGACAACGCACAGAATGGGGACAGCAACCAAAATGCGAAGAACGGTATCGACTCATCTTTATAGGGTTGAATACATTTTTAGATTGTAATTTTTCAGTTTAAGACTTTTGAGTGTCTTTGACTTATTCTATCAGCGATAAAATGATTGTAAAGAAAATTAAATTTGGAAATCAAAAACCCGACGGCTTAAGGCGATACATACGCCCCAATGTAAACGCAGTAGGTACTGGCCGTCCGCCCGCCCGATGCCTAAATATCAATATTGAACCTCCTTTTGAACAGTTTTGTTCGCAAAATATTATTTGATTTACAAATGCTATGTCAGTTATGAAGAAATTCCAGCCATCAATTTTTCTGTGTAAAATATTTTTAAACATCCAAGTCGTTTTGGAGGAGTATCCAAAAGTTGCGTAAAATATCGTGTTGCTAATTATTTTTTTAAAGCAAAACTATTTGTTATACAAAAAAACATGTTTAAAAAATAATGTACATGAAACAATAATAAATATATATTTTTTCAAACCTTTTAACCTAGCCGTTACTAAGGAGTATGCTTTAGAATGTTACCGTTTTACGGCACTAAAGCGGATGTAGGCCCTTAAGAAGCGAACTAAAAGCTGTAAACAAGAAAAAAACATGCTGTTCAGTCGGAGGATACATATTTGCGAATCGGCTGACTCCCTGATCCTCCGACTGCACAGCATGACTTTTTTCTTGTTTACAGCTTTTTAGTTCGCTTCTTATGCAGTCGGGTTTTTTATTTTAAATTATTTCTTTTAATTACAACTTTTTAGTTATCATTTTTTTACCCCTTAATTTTGATACCCCACTCTATAGGTTTGGAAGAAAAAAAGTTGGGGCTCTCAATTAAATATGGCGCCCAAAATCAACCATGTTTGTTTTTTTTTGCACTTGGGCGGTCAGATAAATCAATCTAGCGGTTTAAAATATATGAGGTACCCTGGAGGCACCTAATAAAGAATATTACATACATACAAGATACCCGCGAAAAAACCTTTCCTTGCAGTCGGGTAAAAAGTGGGATTGAAACGCGCTACCGAAAGGATATATGCCCGAAACATTTTGGCATTTCAAAAATCGCTGTCGCCGATAGAATACAATGTTACTTTGTGTAGAGCTTGAGGTGCGTTGAAGTAGCGTTCTAAATACAGATATAGGGTACTAGCTGTTCCCCGCGGCTTTGCTCCCGTGGACCACCCCACAGAACTCGTTTTCGGGATTAAAAAATAGCCTATGTCACTCAGGAATAATGTAGCTTTCTAATGGTGAAAGAATTTTTTAAATCGGTTCAGTAGTTTCGGAGCATATTCGGTACAAACAAACAAACAAAAAAATCATTCCTCTTTATAGATATAGGGTGTCTCTTCTTCGCTTTTGATAGTTACTTAAAAAAAGACACCAGAATTAGTTCAAACTCGGTTTATTTTCTGTTAAATTAAAGAGCAGTTTTTCTATTTTGTTTATAAATTCGCACCCGCCACTGCCTGACACTCATTTAGACTGGAATTAAAGTTTTCATGATTTATTTTCTTTGCTTGCTTTAAAACATTCAGGTTAGTTGGCATCAGCAGTCGTTATATCTCTGGCTGTTTGGCCTGCCATAACACGTCAAGAAAATATCGGCACTTACATTTTTGCGTGTCATTGAAGATGCTAAAATCTTCAATGGATACAGGATAATTGATAGTCAGGAAGTGGAGGATACACATTTACTAAATATAGTTTTTAATAAACAAAACAGAAAAACTGCTCCTTTATTTAACAATAAATAGTTTAGTAGTATAGTGATCGCCAACTTCAGGGCAGCCCAGAAGTTTGGCGAGCACTATACTACAAATTGCGTGTCATTGAAGATTTTAGCTACAGGATAATTGATAGTCAGGAAGTGGAGGGTACACATTTACTATATATTGTTTTTAATAAATAAAATAGAAAAACAGCTCCTTTATTTAACAATAAATACTTTAATAGTATAGTGCTCGCCAACTACAGGGCAGCCCAGAAGTTTGGCGAGCACTATACTACAAATTGCGTGTCATTGAAGATTTTAGCTACAGGATAATTGATAGTCAGGAACTGGAGGGTACACATTTACTATATATTGTTTTTAATAAACAAAATAGAAAAACAGCTCCTTTATTTAACAATAAATACTTTAATAGTATAGTGCTCGCCAACTTCAGGGCAGCCCAGAAGTTTGGCGAGCACTATACTACAAATTGCGTGTCATTGAAGATTTTAGCTACAGGATCATTGATAGACAGGAAGTGGAGGGTACACATTTACTATATATTGTGTTTAATAAACAAAATAGAAAAACTATGCCCCTTAATTTAACAATTAATAGTATAGTAGTATAATGCTCGCCAAACTTCTGGGCCGCCCTGAAGTTGGCCTTCCGATGCGCAAGGAAGGAAACGGTGCTGTTTTTGTATGAAATTTACTACTGCGCAGCCATTGTAGCCAAATTCAGGGCGGCCAAGAAGTTTGGCGAGAATTAGTATTTTGGTAGTGATTTGAACTATTTCTAGTGTATTTTTTAAGTGTCAAGAACGAATAAAGTCTAAACGCAACGAGTTTTGGAGCCAATCAACTGCGAAAGGCGCCACGACACGCCACGACACGCCACGACACGCCACGCCACGTAAGTGTGGTTCCGTCTTAACATTTCGAGACACTTTTTGTCTAGTTATGTCGAATCGAATATATACTAAATACATTTTATTAATAAGTTCAATATTCTGCTTAAAAATGAAATGAATATATTTTTAACTTTTAATTAAAGATCTGGCTTTATTGACTTACTTTTCTATGATGAATCTTCGATCACTACTTTCTTTTTAAGCCCCGACGGAAAAAGAGGGGTGTTATAAGTTTGACGTGTGTTGCTGTGTATCTGTGTGTCTGTCTGTGGCATTATAGCTCCTACACGGATGAACCGATTTTGATTTAGTTTTTTTTTTTTTTGTTTGAATGGTGATTTTGTCGAGAGTGTTCTTAGCTATGTTTGAATAAAATCGGTTTAGCCGTTAAAAAGTTATCGGCGTTTTACTGTTTGAATCGGGTAGCTTTTTTGCAAGATATCGTGTCATAATTACGTGCTCAATAGATTGTCGATCGAAGCGTGTCTACTATGTACTAGATAAATTATGTAGCAAGAAATAAAAATGTGTCGGGGATTTTTTAAACTTTGAAATTTTACTTGTTGAAAGATCCCAGGAATGAATTTGAAACATACCATGTGCGCCGGCAGGACTATTTTCATTTTTTTGCCCATTCATTAAGAGATAAAACTAACTTTGTCGATGTATGCAGAAAAGTTGAGATCTTAAAAAGAATGAGAGCGAGCGAAGCGGCCTCGAAAATTTGTGCACCTCGCCTCGGATATGTTGCTGGTATTTGTGTATGTTTTTGTCTCGGATATGTTTTTGTATAGGTATCAAAAGCCGGGAGGGTGTAAGTGTGCATATCATTGCACCTCTACCGGCTACCATGAAAAATGCACTTATAAACACAATGCGTTATATAGGATTTGCTTCTTTTAATCATGACATTTTTATTTTTTAAATTAGCAACATTTCAAGCAAATGTCAATTAGATAAGGTAATTACTAAATATGTTTAAATTTTTTGACAATTTCTGCTGTCGTAACTTGCTGTTATTATTTTAAGAAAATAAAATAAAACAATGTTGAGATATCATGTAGTTTTATTCCAAAAGTCCAATAAATAAATAATGAATAAAATATCAGTATTTTTTTATAAAATATGGAAAGAAATGATTAAAATGGCAGATCACAAATTGGTCAGAGAAATTAATTGTTCTAGCACAAGTTTCTTGCGTACCATGTCAGTTGGCAAGTTATAAAATTAAAAAGCGTACTTTTCCATGTAATAGGTCGATAGTTTGAACTTTGAACCTTAAAATAGTGAAGTTTCAATCTACGTAATATTATCCCAAGAGCAATTGATTTTCCTGACTTTACAAGCACACTGGATTACTGTCAATCGTGATCAAACATTAATTACAGGTCGATTCAAACTTAATGACGTCACATGAATTTGCTACTGCACACCGACTCGCGAAGAGCTCCGAACTACCTGCATTAGATTTATTCTATCTGTATCTTTCATTTCAAAGGTTATGGGTACGGTAGTGTATGGTGTATCTGTGTATGTATTTGTGGATAGTATTTAAACGAGCGAAAATAAATTCAAATTAAAGGTGTAAAAAAATACTGAATATGGCTTACTGAAATACTAAGTGGGTGACAAACAGTGGGCGAATACAAATATTTAAAACAGTAACTTGAAAATAAAAGGGTCCTTTTTCTGTCCGCAGGGTCTAAAGTAACCTAACATGAAGGAGATGACGGGCGCTAAGTTTGCTCGCTTTGCGCGCTCACTTTAGCTCCCGTCATCCCCTTCGAATCTAACCTATCCTTGTCGGGGTTCTCTAAGCTCCCGAGCTCACTTCGCTCGCTCTTGGACTAATTCGTTGAAAACACGAATACATCCGAACTCCCGCGCTGCACAGCGATGTCGCCTCGATGGTTGTTCAGCTATTTTCAAAAGAATAATATGCTATTAATAGAAAAAATAGAACCCCAAATACAATTAAAGTAACAATATTATTGCCGCGCACAAAAACCTCCTTAAAGGTATTACTCAAACCGTATAAATAGTTACTTAGTCGCCCATTCAGTATATTTTTCGCCCGGTTAATAATTTCCCTCTTTATCACTTTCTACCATAAAATAACCCTTAATATCAATTGTCCCATAGGACTAGTGGGATATAATTTAAAAAATATGTTAGTATCAGTTGTCCCATCGGACTGGGTCAATGGGACTATTGGGGCAGACCTCACCTACTCCTACGTCCTACTTATATGCAATGAATATTTTGTCACGACTAGCAGTTCGCAGATTTAAAAAAAAAAGGTAATCCGCCATTTTTTTTTTCATTCTTCAAGAAAACACACCTTTCTAAGCCCACGTCACAGATGGCGCTTCAACAACTTTATCAGGGTTGTACACTCCAAACTTGTACACCACACGATGTAAATACTCCTCTCCTGGGACCAAAATCGAGGTGGGGAAGTTGGTATGATGTACAGCATCCGGGTAAGTCTGGGTTTCAAGACAGAAGGCTCCGTGGCGACGGTAACCAACACCCTTTTTCCCAACCAGAGCTGGTTCAGTAGGAGCTGGTAGGAAGTTGGCTGTGTAGAACTGAACTCCTGGCTGGTCAGTGTGAACTTCGAGGAAGCGACCTGATGGTGGATGGGTTACGGACGCGGCGAGAGTTAGGACCTGAAATAAAAAATGAAAGGATTTTTTTTTAAACAAAGGCAGGTTTTGAATTAGTAAAGTTAAAAGTTGGGGTGATATATCACACTTACAGGTTTCGTTCGATTTTTTTATATTCTCATAAGCTCGTCCCACAAATATGAGCCAAATTACTAAGAGGTTCATATTCATATAAGCAAATATGAACAAGTGTTTCACACGAATGCGAACAATGGGTCTTTACCAATAATGTAAGCAACAAGGCTTATGCGAGTATGAACATTATCGGTAGATATCAGAAATTGTATGGTGAATAGTTAGGTACTTCTACTTATAAAATGTTTTAATGTACGTTTCAACTAACACTAGGAAACACACAAATCTATACTTAATACGAGTATTATAAAGCTGAAGGGTTTGTTTGTTTGTTTGAACGCGCTAATCTCAGGAACTACTGGTTGGAATTAAAAAAATCTTTTTGTATTGGATAGTCCATTTATCGAGGAAGGCTATAGGCTATATAACATCACGCTACGACCAATAGGAGCGGAACATAAATAAAAAATGTTGCAAAAACGGGCAAAATTATTCATTTGTGAGAGCTTCCGTTGCGTGCGCGGCGTAAGCGGTTAAAGCTACGCAACAATCATTTTTGTATTGTAGGTAAGGTAGAAGATTAGGTAGGTAGCCAGTTGACGGGAGCGAAACCGCGTGGGACAGCTAGTAACAAGTATTATTGCACTGTTTGATTTTCAACTCTCGGTTCTAAGCCAAAAATCCAACAGTATGCTTTTATTAAGATATTCCTTCGATTGACACCAAGGGGCACCAAAACGGGCTATAATGTTTATCCTCAGCCTCACCTGTTTGCCAAGGGTCTCAATACAGTAGTTGTCATCAAAAAGATTGGCCCCAGCTGACATGGCATCGCCCAGCTTTTTCTGAATAGTGAAGTCGAATGGTGTGTTCTGTACAGCAACGAATCCACCAGTTGGTATCGAGGTGGAATCAGTTTTGGTGATTCTGAAAAAAAAACGACATCTTAATTTGTAGTTTTTTGTATGTAATAACTTAATTATGGCACACCTAGTAGTAAGACACTGTACACATGTATTTTGTGAGTGTGAAGCCATTCAAAAGACAAATTGTGAAAATTAATGGATCTTGCTTGGATGGCCTCTACTTCTACGAGTATACTTGTAGAAGTCTCTTGCTTGGACGACCTCTAGGTCGTCCAAGCAAGAACATCTTACTATGGTAGAATGGGTCAACCAACATACATAGGGAGGTCCAAAAGTTGGTCGAATATTCCACAAAAGCGCTTTATTCAGAAGCAAACAGTAACAACAAACAGAAATGCTGACTATACTGTGAATCGATAAGAAATATTCAATAATTTACCAAATTATCGTTATGACTTGGGGATTGCCCTATATTTAGAGGCGCTATTAAAATAATTTACACAAAGTAATGCGCCTGCGTGGGCTTAAACCCACGACCTACGACACGCAAATCGGGGCCCTTACCTCTGGACCACCACTGCTTAAATTGGAATAATTAATCAAGACTCTTACTATCGAACTTATGAAAGGAAACCTTCTTTTGTCTCTCAAGCGAAAATAAAAGACATGTGCATTCTACCCATTTTGTACTGTGCATCTCAGCTCAGACCTGAAGTCTTATTGCGTAATGATTTGGCAAGGCAAAGGGCAAAGACACGACAATCGACCAATCACATGGCGAGATGAAAGACGCGATGTGGATTTCCGTCTATATGATTGGTCGATTGTTCATACTCTTAGCCCATTGTCTTGCCGAATTTATTCCACAATAAGGCTGCAGGTCCCTTGACAAATACGAAAGTCCAAACAGAAAATTTTGGAGAGGACTTCGTCTAGCTCCGGTATTAGCAAACTTATAATAACAAGAGACTCACTTATCAGCATTGATGACCACACAGTGTTTATACAACTCATCCGCACCCCCATCATGCCCAGCCAGGTTGAAATACGAGTGGTTAGTCAGGTTGACCACCGTCTTCTTCGTAGTCGAGGCCTTGAAGTTCACAAGGAGTTTGTTGTCGTCGGTCACTTCGTAGGACACGGTGGTTACTAGGTCTCCAGGGTAACCTTCTTCCATGTCTTTGGATAAGTAGCTGAACACCACTTTGGTGCCTACTATTGTGTGATCCCAGACAACCTGAAAAGTAAAGGAAATGGTTTTGAATTTACTAACTAATATTATAAGAGGTCTTGTTAAATTTTTTGAAAAGGAAATCTCTGTACGTCCTGGGACAGTTACGAAATTTTTCACTGATATAAACCTACACTTTGCTGAGTGTCATAGGTGAAAGGGTAGTAGGTACTAGTACCTCATTATTATAATTTCAGTCGAAAGACGTCCACTGCTGGACATAGCCATTCCGCATGCGTCGCCACACTGATCAGTCCTAAGCTGCCCCGTGGTATAACAATCCGACATCTGGTTGATTTTAAACTTTTGATGCTATATTGATGAGAAACAAAAAATATCGATCGATCTGTGTATGCGAATTTTCAATACCTTGAATACTTATGGAAATTCGCATACACAGATCGATAGATATTTTTTTCTCATTAATATAGCCTCAAAAGTTAAAAATCGACGATGTTGGATAACGGCATTTAGTTAAGTTATACCACGGCAGTGGGTGTTTCGCATCCACCGGACGCCCGCGGTCTTGACCAGGTCGTCGTTCCACCTAGAGGGAGGCCTTCCAACGCTGCGTCTCTTCGCCATTTCAGAACTTTCCGGCCCGACGGCCATCCGTTCTGCGTGCAATGTGCACTGCTCACTGCCACTTAAGTTTGGCAATTCTTCGGGCTATGTCGGTAACCTTGGTTCTCTTGAAACTCCGAGAATAGCTCTCTCCATTGCCCTTTGGGTGACTTTAAGCCTTCTAAGGTACTTTAGTCCTATCTATTTATTTATTTATTTATTATCTTTTCTTGCTCTATTGATGGTTATCCAGGACTCCCGAGTTTCATTCCAGCTTCCCCTCACTCCTTTTATACGTCCTTGTACATTTCAATTTGTATACAAATTCTTTATTAGTCCATAATATTTTAGTTGAAGTTTTTTGTAAATAATAAAATAAAACTATTAAAAAAAAACTCAGTAAAGTGTGTGTACCAAACACTTCTGCCGAACCCTTACAAACACAGGCATGATGCTACATTACTACATCATCATCTCATTAGCCATTTAATGTTCCCTCTGCTGGGATACAGGCTTCCTCTCTGTGAGAGGGAATCCGTAAATCACCAGTGCGGGTGGATGTCACATGTCTTCGAATTTTTGGTTCTAGGAAATGCCGGTTTCCTCACGATGTTTTTCTTCACCTTTTTAAGAGCAGTGGTGCATGATGATGATATATTACTACATACGGTACCTTATCAAATCCAACAATGCCTCCATGCAGATGGTCCTTGCCAATATTCTTGGCAACGTTGTAGGTTTGGCCATCAATATCGAAGGTGGCGTTGCCAATACGATTGGCACATCTTCCGACGGTGGCACCAAGGTATGGAGTATTCCTGTTCACATAGCCATCCAGGTCATCAAAGCCGAGGACTAGATCTTCCTTGACACCTAGTCTGTCTGCGATCTGGAAGTGTGTTTTAACTTTGAATTATCAGTTAGCAATCTGTATTTGTGAGTAAGCACATCTCACATTAGAATATGAGACCTAAACAACGGGGTCCCAGCCCGAAGAAAGAAAAATTGGTTCAAAAAAATCCCACTAGATGGCGCGACATGCACCGAGTTGTTATTGAATTGTATGTAAAATTAACATTATCTGGCATTGAACATTAAAATTGTATGTTCTTGTTTAATCAACTTTCCTAAGCACAAAAGTATGGAATATTGGGTTTTTAATTCACATTTCAAAGATTATTTGAACGGATGATTTAAAATTGACGCCAATAGATGGCGCGGTAACTAACTAACTAACTTATCATCATCTGCCTACCTTTTCCCAACTGTGGGATCGGCTGCCAGTCTAACCACATGTAGTTAAATACCATAATTTACATGGAACGATTGCTTTTTATCTGACTTCCACCACACCACAGTTCCTTGGTAACTAAACATGATATCCGCCTCTGTCATTCCGCGCATAGGCATGACATAAGTGCCTACCGCTTCGAGCATCGCCGGCGATGCTAAGATCATTGGGTAATTGGTTGTCCATTGTCGCATGCCTTGGCTCGCGCACGTACACTACGCGGTAACGTGTCTTTCTATAGTCCTGCCAATCTTCTTGGCCGCCCTGAAGTTGGCTACAGACTGCGCAGTAGTAAATTTCATACAATAAAAATATCAAAAAACCCGACTGCTTAAAAAGCGAACTAAAAAGACGCAAACAAGAAGAAAATCATGTTGTGCAGTCGGAGGATACATATTCGCGAGCTGGCTGACTAAAACCAAATGTATCCGTATAGTCGGGTTTTTTGATATTTTTAAATTTTTTATTTTTTATTTATAACTTTTTAGTTATTTTCTTTTTAGAATTAGATACATTTAAACATGTAAGTATTGTATATATTTGAAATCACCTCTTAGAACCCTTTATTTTGATACCCCACACGAAGGGTTTGGAAGAAGAGAAACATTTGGGCCCCCACAATATGGCGCCCAAAATCCTCCATTTTTTTTTCAATTTTAATGTAGCCAGTGACACTCGCAGGGTTAAGACGAATCGATTGACGTAAGAACCATCAAAATCGGCCAACGCGTTTGGTCTCTAGAACGCCACATAGGAACATATACATACATAGACTGATAAACACATTACCTCCCTTCGGCAGTCGGGTGAAAAAAGCACCGAACCGTGCCTTGCGCATCGGAAAGCAAAATTCAGGGCGGCCCAGAAGTTTGGCGAGAACTATACATATTTTTCGTGTAAAATATAATTAATTTATAAATCTTAGTGATAATTCTGTGTATATATCTACTAAAAAAACTTTTTCGACCATCAGATTTAATAACCACGAATTAAGGGATGGGAAGACCTTTGTGAGGCCACCGCTAAGGCTATCGACGTAGCTGAATACTGGTCGTGGAAAATTTAGTGAAGGAATCATCGACACGAAGAAGAAGAAGGGATGGGAAAAATATTCGCCATTACATAAAAATTAAACATGTATAAGCCCTGTATATATGTATATAGGGTACGTGCTTATTATTTTAAAACATATTTAAGGAATGTTATTAACCTGACTTTTATTTATTTCTTACTAGCTTTTACCCGCGGCTTCGCTCGCAGTGAAGCCATTAATTTTTTATTTATTTTTTTAATAAAAAGTGTCTTACTTTTAATACCTCCAAGAATATATGTACAAAGTTTCATGATGATCGGTTCAGTAGTTTTTGCGTGAAAGCGTAACAAACAAACTTATATTCACATTTTTAATATTAAGTATAATATAGTATATAGTATGTTCGTAAGCAACCCTCATGTACGGTAAACTCATGAGTCCGCGGCCGGCAAAGAAATTCATACTGTCGCTGCGAGCATTTTAGACATATTTTCGTTCGTAGTGGACGCGGCGACGCTCTGTTAGTGATTATCGTGTTGGTTTTTTTGCGATTTCTGTTACGTAGTAACTATTAATAAATCTGCGATGATATCTACTACAGCTGAATACCAGTAGGTATTTTACAAAGAGCGACTGCCCATCTGATATCTACAACCCATTAACTGGTTAGCACGATACTTCTTGGTAAGATTGTTACACTTTCTGGGTTCTGACTTCCCGTAATGACTGTCAAAAACTACAAATTACCCTTTCTTTATCTTCTTTTGATTCCTATTCTGATAGTAATTAAGTCACAGATAAATAACTAACAAGCATCCGCCATCTTACCTTGATAGATTGAATAATAGCTCCGTAAGAAATTACGGATATTTCTGACCCGCCAGAAGTTTTCCAGGTAAACTTCTTGACAATCTTCTCCTTGCACACTCCGAAGTCTTCTACCACCAGAGTCACCATTTCTGAAAAACTAACATAAGAAAAAAATTAGAACATAGGAAATTAATTGTGTGGTATGTGTAGTATTGGGTATTTCCTCAAATATGTATATGTGTATTTGTATTTCCTTATACCTACACAGAGCACAGAGAAAACTGATTGTATTGACGTGACGTTAAAAATCAGTGTCAATTAATTCTCACAGTTTTGACAATCCTAAGTCTGTCCAATAAAAATACAAAATTGGGTGGTTCAAATCAGTGGAATTAAAATCAAATAAATTGAAATTTGATGAATGGATTAAAATTCGCTCGTAAAAAGACTCTAATAACATTGATACTAAAGCCAAACGATGTTAATAAACAAGGTTGTAATAAAACTTGTACTGATAAAAAGTAAATATCGATAATTCTTGCCAGATGAGAAGGAGTGAAAGGATTAAAGGTAGTCCCCCTACACTATGGGATCTAAACATAACTGGTGAAATGTGGATGTACTATAGTGTACTATGCCCCTGCCTAACCTTTCGGGGAACACAGGCGTGATATTATGTTTGATAAGTATTTATGTAACTGACGAAATGTGGTTGTACTATAATGTTGTGTACTAAGCCTCTATTTAACCCTTTGGGTAATATAGGCGTGATGTTAATTATTATAAGTCATATTTTAAAATGTATTGATGTGAACGATCTTGTAATGATCGGTAATTTAAATATGTTCTATGAATAGTTGTAAGATAAACTAAATGAATACTGTTATTATGGAAGACTTAAATGCGAGAAAAGGTTTTCTGGTAAACAAAGTTATTTTGTTTAGAATATGTGAACAGTCCTTAAGTAAATCAGTCAATATTTGAACCCAAGTAAACTAAATTACGAAGTATTAAATTCGTGAGAACTTACTAGTGCCTCTTTTTTTATTTTTTTTTATTTTTTATAGGCTCGCGTTTGACCACTATCTCGCCTCATGTTAAGTGATGATGTGGTCGAAGGTGAAGCACGCTTGCCTAGAAGTAACCTATTCACTCTTGACTTGAAGACCCCTAGGTTGTAGCTATCAGGAAACAAAGACGCCGGCAGGGAATTCCACTCCTTAGCTGTACGCACAATGAAAGTATTTTCGAAACGCTTTGTGCGTATGGGTGGGATATCAACCATGTACCGATGGCGCATTGCCGAACGTCTTGTAGTCCGATGATGGAAAGGGCTAGGCGGAATCAAATTGTGCAGTTCCATCGCACACTCCCCGAAATGTAACCGATAGAAAACCGACAGGCTGGCAACTCGTCGTCGGTGTTCAAGGCTCTGGAGCTTTGAGTCGACCAGCGCATCATTGCCGATAAGTCTCCTGGCCCGTCTGTCAATCGACTCAAGTGCGTCAAGTTGGTACCTGGCAGATCCGTCCCAGAGGTGAGAGCAGTACTCCACGCATGACCGAACTTGCGCTTTATACAAGTTGAGCAGCTGTTCAGGCGTGAAGTACCATCTCACCTTTGCAAGGATCCCCAACCTCTTGTAGAAATTTTGCTGTGTGCATGCTGTGCACCCGACCTGATCCAAGTTTTTTTTTTGGTAAACATTCTGAGGCAGTGTGCGAGAAAAAACAATAGTTTTTTATGGCCAGACTTCAAGGGTCTTAACAAATTTAAAAAAAGAACCATAAATCTAAAGTTGGTTTTCAAACGAAATTATTGGAAGAGGCTTTGTTCATTGTGAATGGGCTGTAACATTATAGATAGAAAAAGTACTACGAGTTACTTGTTTAACTTTAAAGTATTTGATCATTGCACAATGTGAATTTTATGCCACAAATGGGCAGTAAACTATGATAACAACATAGTACATAAAAGCAAAATAAGTAACTACATGGCTAAATGTGAAGCTGAAAAAGGCTTGGTTATAATTACAGGAATGATTACTTATTATGTTAATTATAATAGCTTGATTGTAATGTATGATAAGTAAATTATAAAAGGCTTAGTTATAATAAGTCACTATAATATTTCATTAATTATAATTGATAAAATGATTATTTGGTCCGATTAGGTTTTTCTGGGTTTCCCTAATCCTGCGCAATGAATGTTGGACCAAAATTATATTGTTTTCCCCAGAGAGAGTAAAAGGAAGGTGTGTGTTTTTATTATTGTATAAAGATATTATGAGATAGGTATTATTACGAGTATGTCGTAATTAAAGAGAAAGGGATTTATTTTTGAGGGGGCGTGTTGGAGTTTAACAAAAACAAATCTTCAATACCCTATGTCTGTCTCTGTCTAACCTTATATTATAGGGTTTGTCTCCGAACCCTTCGTCAGGTAGTTGACCGAAATCCTATCTGGTCACAACACACAATCGCGTCAGCCTTCCTAGGGAACATATGTATCACAAAATATTACTGAAACACACCTTCCAATTTAACAAGTAAAGGGTAATTAAACTGTATTATTGAAACCCTTATAAAACGGTCTTTAATTGGTGTCCACCTCTCCCCATAAACCCCAATAGTTACTAACGCTGCTATTTTGTAAACCTAGATTCTGTAAGAAATATAGCCATTTTTATTTTACTTATTTATTACCTCATTATTAACTTATTATTTACCTTAGGGATATATTTGCATGAAACTTCGTATGAATTGAGTACGGCAAAAATAATGAGTTACGTATTTCAGCGTTTTCCTAAATTCAACCCCTAAAATCAGTGATGTAAAATAGGTGATGAAAGTTTAATATAAACGCACAGTCCAAACCCTAAGCTAAGCTAGAAACTTAAAAAATTCGCACACGTATTCCTCTTATTCCTCATACACTAAGGAAGGATTTTTAAATTCATAGGGGATGTTAATTTATATGGAACTTTATATTCCGTTAGAAGGCTTATTTATATAAGAATTCTATATATTTTTTTTTAATTATACCTCAAGCGTTTTAATATGTTAAAATGGGTATTGTTCGAATATGTTTATAAGTGGGTATTTGCACTCGATCTGTTTTGCTGGGCAAAGAGGCAGTAACTTCAAGTCGTCAGTTAGTACCTGTTTCTTCTGACAAAATCTCGTGGCTCAAGATTCTTCCATCATCATCATCATCATTTCATTATTATATATATATATAAATGTATTTTTTGCGATAAATCGTAGACTAATATGGAAAGATGTCTCGAATGTGAAGGTTTACTAGGGCTACAATGGAATAATTGTGAGCTTTGTGGTTCATTGCTGAACCTCAGAATGCTGAATGTCCAAAGCCACCGGATATTTTTTGAGAATTTGTTATCATCTAAAGTGACTTATATCTCAACGAAAAAACGATGAGCGTCTCTGAGAGCGCCTCTGAGGTGAGCGTCAATAACGACACCAAAGAGACAGTAATACTGACGGAAGAGCAATCGAAAGAAAATCAGGAAAGATCAGACGCGGAAGAGGTTCGTTCGGAAGAAGTCACTCGAACATGAACATCAGCGCAACATTCGTGCAGTACTTCATCGTGACGTCATCATTACTTCCTCAAGCTTTCGAGCAGCGAGTCACACAGCCTGCCAGTACCCATGGCATCTACGGTGGTATCCTGACCACTGGCAAGCAGCGGACGCGCATTCCTGGTCATCACCCTCAGCTTCTATCATCACCGCTCCGACCCACTGGAGCCAGGATCACTATCCCGACCCACTGGAGCCAGCAACACTATCCCGACTCACTGGGATATCATCATCCCGACTCACTGGGGGACACAATTACGCATACAGTTCCGACTTACCGCGAACTTTGCGACTTCCGGTTCCGAAACGCGGCAACTAACCTTCCACTGGCCAGGCACGCATCACAAGATGTACGGACGACTCATCCTGCTATCGACCTCCGGTCTCCGAAGGGGAGTGATGTAGCGGCAACAACGCCGCCACTTACGAACTAATGACATGACGTCAAAAAATCCCGCATCGCGGAAGCAAAGTTTTCAGCGCCATTTAAACATATTCAACAGTCCGACAATAATCGTTGGGCAGTTGCCCGGACCAGACACAACACCCGTCTGGTCGAAAGATCCTGCCTTTTCTATGGAGGTTTGTGGTACTTTACACCATGTTCCGCATACCTCCAAACTAAATTGATATATCCATATTCCATATCCATCTATCTTTATATCCATCAAATATAAAGTATTATCCCACGTGAACATACCATTGAGATAAAAAGTCTTTGTTCTATTCCAAACTATAATCTCAAAATACGCGCTTGGTTGTGGAGTACCAGCCCGTTTTAACCTTTTAACCTAACCATAATCTATCTCTGTGCCAAATTTTATCCAGATCCGTTCAGCGATTCTGAAACATCCATCTATCCAAACTTTCGCATATAATAATATTATGTGGCGACGCTTGGGGGAGGTCTATGTCCAGCAGTGGACGTGTCTCGGCTGATATGATGATGATGATGAATAATAATATAAAGTGGTAAAGGTTGTAGGCGGTAATCTCTGGATCTACTAAACCGATTAAAATAAAATTTGGCATGGAGATAGTGTGATACCCTGGAAAAGACATAGGGTATTTGTATTTCCTTGGGATGATAAAATACTTTGTACGCGGGCGAAGCCGCGGGCAGAAGCTAGTTTATTTATATTATAAGTAAATATTATAACCTATTTTAGTATAATAACTACTTACTAGCTTTTTATTGTTAAACTATGCATCTGCCATGTTGTGTCTTCACCACCCTTGGTTGACATGTAGAGAATGCCTAAGGCATTAAGTCCACCTTTGTGCATGAAGACTAAATAAATAAATAAGTAGGTATACTTTACTATACACCATAAGTACATTAAAATAGAAGGTGGGTAGGTAGTTGATATTTAGTGGCTTTTTGGTCAATTTGCCTTGCCGAATTCATTTGAGCAATTTTTCTGCAGTTTGCCACATCTATACTCCATTTGCGATAACATTAGACGTTTAAATAAGCTCATTTTACAGCTCGTTCAACCGATTTTGACTTCTATTACGTTGGTGATACGACAAATGGTAGCTGTTGTAAATTGGTTTTGGTAACAGGTTTATGCTTTTCATGTCATCCTTATGGTTACGAATTAGAACTCAAAATCGGTTGAACGGAATGTAAAAAGATTTGGAAACATGTCTAGAGTTTAGAGCTCTATCTATCCCAATTTCGGTACCTACATGTAGCGTTTATATAATTATGTAAATCTAGTTTTTGCTTGCGGCTTCGCCCGCGTTAAAAATGTTTTATCATACCAAAGGGAATACTACCGTCTACCGGGATAAAATGACCTCCTTCCGTCTCAAACTAACTCCATTCCAAATGTCATGTAAATCAGTTCAGCCGTTTAATCGTGAAAAGGTAACAAACAAACTAACAGAGTTAATTTCGCATTTATAATAACAAGTCTTATTATGACGATGGATATTTAAACAGACATCATTAATTTATTTCATAAACAAGTTTAGTTAATGTAAAACGCTTATCAATAACAATCATACCAACAATAAAGTGGCATTAACAATCGAACACTCCATTTTCCAATTGAAAGACTTATCAGTTGCAATTGAAAAAACTTATCTTGGTTTATCATTCACAATAACCACAGAGAATGGTCGGATAGTTATCACATAAAATAATAAAGTTATTAAACAAAACGTACCGAGAGATAACAGGTTGATACGTCTACACTGCTCGGCGGCCGGTCTCCAACTGATATGTGAAGTTCTTTATTTGAATTTATATTGTTGCGAAGTTCGTACGGTTAAATTGGAGTGTGAGATAGGTTGGTTAACCGCACTGCAAGTATTGTTTACTTGGTAACAAAAGGAGCATTCAAGTACTTATATACAGTTGTCAAGGGATATTTAAACACCATTTTCTTAAACTGTGTAATTATTTATTAAATACAACACTACAGAAACGTCTCATTATGTTAACAATAACCTAGGAGTATTTTAAGGACACAATAAAATCACAAGATAATTGTATCATTGATTTAACAACTGTAAATTAAATAATAATATACTTTAATATGATTACTAATTACATACAGGTCTGAAAGATATTTAAATACAGAAACAATAATTATAAATGTAAAAAAGTGCAGACAGTAGAAAAGGTTGAATAAATATAATTAATAATACACACAGAACACAACACTCATTCAAACACACTCAACACAAGCATACAACACTCAACACTCGCTCAACACTCACTCTGTTTCTTGTTAAACCTTATTTTCCTTTAAAGTGATATAATATTATGCTAAACGAAACTAATGTTGTTCAAAATTTCTGTAAAGTAAACTGCGTCCTGAAATACAGGCTCGGCCTAGCTCAGGCGCAGTTGCTCATCTTTCATTCTTGTGCATATTCTTAATAGCTATAAAAAAATATTATATTGTTCAAACTGTACAATTTTATGGAGAAATGAAAAATATAAAAAAACAAAATATCTCCGAACGTAAACGTCTATCTTATTATGGACTTATATGCTTACTTACAACATATTGTTAGTTTAATTATCGATTTGCAGATTTTTAATTCAAATTCTCAATAGAAAAGGAGATAATCCAATGTGTTTGAAGCGTAGCACCAGGACCCTTAATGACTGACTAGTAATTCAAAGCATGCTAGTTTGTACCTTACAATCTCAAGATTACAGTGGACTAATCATTAATATCTTGTCTAACAGCAAAATAAAACTCCAGGCGATAAAATAATCATACCAGAGAGAGCGCCCCCGATTTCCAGCAGATTTCCCGAACATTTAATTGAAATCTGGCTTAGCAATTAACACAAAAGTTTTTTGGAGTGTATTTTGTATTTGAGAATGCCATATAAACACAGAAAAACAGAAATCTGTAATAATTTAATTTATTTTTAAAACAAACGTTTAATTTATTTATTTAATACTTCATGCAAACAAACGTGAAGAGGCGGACTTAATGCCTGGCATTTTCTACCAAATTTTCCTTTTTTACCCGACTGCCGAAGGAGGGTAATATGTTTATCAGTCTATCTATGTATGTATGTTTGTTCCTATGTGGCGCGTAGAGACCAAACGCGTTGGCCGATTTTGATGATTCTTACCTCAATCGATTCGTCTTAACACTGCGAGTGTCACTGACTACATTAAAATTGGAATATAGTAAAATGGCGGATTTTGGGCGCTTTAGTGTGGGGGCCGTGAGCACTCGGACCCCACAGGCCAAGTGTTTCAACCCCAAACGGCCTGAAAATATAACTTCCGATGAGGTTATTTTCCACCGCTTGAGGTTCTCTGCAGCTGCATTGGTAGCGCCAGCACAGCACGACGAGCTAGGAACGGCGCAAGAGTATCGATACAAGTAGCGTCCCACACTAAAGGCCTACCCATCTTCCATGGAAACAATGACATGCCATCTGGTCTTTTACCATCTTCGCGTGCCAGGCCATTGGGGTAATAATACGGCCGGACCGTTGACGGTGACAAGAGCATGTCGGATGATTTCGTTTATGTTCGACTGCCGCGCCATGCAACACGCTCTTCAGCTGCATGACAGGCCATGGTCCCGAGGCAACTGACACCTTCGCCACAGTGGCAACGATGAAAAGAACAACAGGGAGCGCCTAAACGTAGTGATAGTGAAGCAGCGAAGCGAAAAGTAGTGTCGTCAAACAAGGTGTACGATTACATAGCATTGCTGATCTTCGTTGATTGTTTGGCACCTCCACCTCAAAATGCTAGACTAAAAGTTATTTTTAGGGTTCCGTACCCAAAGGGTAAAAACGGAACTCTATTACTAAGACTCCACTATCCGTCTGTCTGTCACCAGGCTGTATCTTATGCACCGTGTTAGCTAGACGGTTGAAATTTTCACAGATGATGTATTTCTGATGCCGCTATAACAACAAACACTAAAAACAGAATAAAATAAATATTTAAGTTGGGCTCCCATACAACCAACGACGATATAACCACATACAACTAACGTGATTCCTCTCCCGTTTTTTGCTACTTTTTGAAATGACCTCCTCCTTTTTCGTCGGTTAAAAAGAGACACATAAAGTAATAGTTGATCGCTGGCTGTTCACACTACCAGTGAGAACTCTCTCACCACTAGTTTGTCGCAGCGACTAGAGCCATCAAAGATAATACTCGCTCAACGATACTAGCTCAGCGATGCTCGCTTGGCGTTCAAAACTCACGCCGATAGACCAACCAGCCGCCGCCGCCCCGAGCGAGTGATGCGAGTATTCGCCCGTTGCACAAGAACACTTGCTTATAGCCGAGCGACAAAACTATCGAAACTACACACTCGCTTCTCGCCAACTCGTATCTTGTTACTAGCCCTACTCACTTCTCGTTGATCGTCGGCGGTGGAACAAGTGCCTTATTAGGCCCTAAGAAATATGGACACATCGATAACCATATATGGCTTTACACCTCACTACTGTCAAGTATAAAAGCTAACATAGTTCACTTACAAATTACTATCAAGAAAACATAAATATTATATTTTTAAAACAAGCTTTTTGAACTGAACGATACTAAACGTAATTCTCGTATCTCTAGTCGAACGCAACCAATGAGTCCAAATAGGTTGGTGTTATCTTGTGTGAGTGAGGAGTTGCTATGGCCACCTTTCGGCTGTATCATGAGATCAACTCTATAAAACCATATTATTCCAATGTAAAAAAAAGCTTGAAAAAAGTGATCAAGAAAGAAAGAAAACATTTATTAGATACCTAACACTGTACATGTACTTAGGTTAGGGTTGCCATCTCTAAAGTCTAACAAACAGGACAAGAAGCGTGAAAACCCCGGATTTTGGAGCTTGCGACCCGGACGTTTGAACAGAGTGTTTTTTCTACGTTATCTACTCAGTAGAATAAGTATAGTTTTATTGGTTATGAATCCAATTTTATTTATTTTCATAAATTTTTAAACTAAATGTTTTTTTTTTAAATACATCCGATTTCCAATTAAATACACTACAAATTGAAAAATAATTTCAATTTCGGAAGTTAGTGTTTATTATTTCGTTTCTTATTTTTGTGTTTTAATTGTATATTGGTTGTATTTTTTTGAAAAAAGTTTTTATTTTCAGTTTTTTGTCGTGGCACCTAGTTAGTGGGCAACTTCTACAGTAATATTTTTTCTTACTAATGTTATAAATACGTAAGCTTGGATGTATGTTTGTTACTCAATCACGCCAACTGCTAAACAGATCTAGATGAAATTTAGCACACAGATTGATTATAGTCTGGAATAGCACATAGGCTATGTGCTCTTGGGATGATAAAACAATTTTCACGCGGGCGAATCCGCTGGCAATAAACAGACATGCAATCCCGGGTGATTTGCCATAATTTTTGAAGAGTTCCGTTGAATATCTCCGAGCTAACTTATCAGATCTACACCAAATTTAAATGGGACCAATTCAGGATCATACAATTCCAAACAAAAGATATTTTTTATTAAAATCGGTTACTAAATGACGGAGAAATCAGTGTAAAATTGCCGTTGGTGATTTCAAGACTTTAAAACCCGGACTACGAATAAAAACCCGCCCGGACGCTCCCCGGACGCCTTCTTAACTAGGACAAATCCGGGGAAACCCGGACGGATGGCAACCCTAACTCTGGCCAATCTTAATAGTTTCAAATACAGATGTGGCAATAAGAGTACATTCAGTGCGGCAAAAGGAGCGGGCCGATAAGTGTGCAATATAGCCACAACGCTGGTCAACGCTAATTTACTGCCCACACCCTCTCTCTCAACACTTAACTCAAAAATATAAATACCTTAAACTAACCTTAACACTACTTAAGATAAAACTCAAAAAGAAAAAGAAAAATACAAACAAAATTCCGAGATGGTGCTAGTTAGCCCTTTAAAGACAACTCCCTGGCCGATTTGGGTCGCAGACGTCAATTTCAGTGATCTGATCAGCGATGCCACATACGTCTTGGATTTGGTGGTCAAGGTCACCGTGCTTCATAGCAATCTTCACATAACCCTGTTCCCCCCAGTCTTCACCGAAGGAGTTCCTGACGATGTAGTAGGGTATGTCAATCTTAGTATCATTGTATCCTTCGTAGCCAACTATCTGGACCACGTGGTTCGAAACCCCGCGACTGTAAAAGGAAGAAGATTATGCTTTCATTGTATTCCGGACGGTATGGAAGTAGAAAGCGTATTGCGCCGACCCCAAGTAACAGGGACAAGGGCATGAAGATGATAAATATCGTTAGGTACTTTTGATGGTGAACATTACAAAGAAAAGAAAATTTCTCATAGCATACTCGAATTGCTCATACAATTTACCTTTCTATAGAGATGAATTTAACGTAGAAACTATCATAGCTTTTTTGGGTAAGTGTTAAAAGCTTGGGTCAATTTCCTACGCTTCCTGAGGTCGGTATATTGATGCATATTGTATTGGATTACCATCTAAGTATTACAGACCCCGGTATGTATTTGGCAAGGTTTTGGCCGTCAAAATTTTTAACACACGAGACACTGCATACGGTTTGTCGTCCGTTCGTTTATTGACTACACACGATTCTGCAACGACACTGCAGTTCATTTGTATTGTTTGTTTTTAAGAATCTGAGTAACGAACCAAGTGTGAGACGTGCGGTGCGGTGTGTAATGTCAACAAGCTCATACGGTTTTGTTCAGCCGCTAAATCGACACGGCAAATAAAAATGTGAAGATAAAGCGGCATCGACGACATTGCCGAAAAACCGTAAGAACAGTGTTGCGTGTAGAGCGGTGTCGTGCAATGAACAAACGGTCCATACAAATATATGGAGCTCTGAGTCGTGACCACATTTTGCGGTGTCGTGTGTCGCGTCGTGAACAAACGGCCTTAGGATAAAATAAATTTAATTCTGACTTGAAAGGAAAACTTGTTTAAAAAAAGGATAGGTAGTTTTTATGCTGACCGTACAACATAGGTACGTGGTTCCATAAGTATTTAAACAAAGGTTAATTATTTGATAAATGTTGCGGTTTTTTAGAGGATGTTGTGGTAGACCTGCATCAAAATAACTTCGTATCAGTTATGTTAAGATTGGCAACACTGATTGTGAAAATATTCACAGACTGTTTAAAAAGTACCTAACCATGGGGCTGCGTGGGGTGGGGATGGTATAGTGGGGTAGCCCCCCTGCCCCCCCCCCCCCTCTTGCCCAATCTCCCTCCCCGCCCCTTAAAACGATGGACATTTATTCTAACCTGAAAACTTTAACCATGGATATCTCTACAACCATGGAGCTCCAAGTGGTGGGGATGTTTCAGGGGGGTAGCCTAACCTACCCTCTTCCACCCTGTTGCTTAAACTGGCTGCTTCACCGTCCCGGCAGCTCAAGGTAAAACACTAACCAAAAATCAATGGCCATAATGGAAATTTTATCAGACTCCATGCGGGCCAATACCTGGTCGGGGGAGTGTGACGAAATGTGAAGCGTAGCTGCCGAACACCGTGTGGATATAGTCTGACAGACCCTTCCACTCACCCCGGGGCGGGAGATATCCGTGAGTATTTTCACACTTTAAAAAAAGGTAAGTAACTGACTAGAAGGCGACCCTTACTGTACCCTAACTGTGGGGTCTACATAAGAAAAATAGCCTAGGCAGATGTTGATATAACTTACTTGCAAGCCCTGGTGATGACGCCATTGATGTAATTGCGCCAGTTGGAAGAGTCGACGGCTGCGACCAGAGGACCGTGGTCAACAATTTGCTTCACCATTCGATCCTCATCCATGTAACTGAAACAAAACAAGAAAATATTTTGAACACCTTTTTTTATAAGCCGGCTTTGTGCAAGTTTTGATTGTTGTACTTTTTACTATTATTCTCTTTTACTGTAATTGTGCTGTTATATTGTGTCTATGTCGAATAAATGTTTTCTACTTCTACTTCTTTTACTCCTTCGCGTGTCTCTCTAAAAATGTACATAGCATATTGCTCCTATACATTCACGTAAAGAATCGAAATGACGCGGCTTTACTATCCCGGCCGCTCAAGGTAAAGCACCAACCCATCAAAAAACGACCTCGGTAAGTGTTGCTTAACCTGGCAGCTTCACCAGCCCAACCACTCAAGGTAAAACACTAAACCATCCAAAGCCGACCTTGGTAAGCGGGCGGCTCCACAACAATAGAACCTGTCCGTCGCGAATTCGCGTTGTGGTTGCATCAATTAGAGCTCAGAACTCGTCCTGGCTTTTCTGGTCTGCCAAAACGCGTTGTGGTCGAATATTATGAAAACTACAACAACAACAACGAATGTGGCTGTTTGAAAGAAGCCACAGCGAGTTCGAGCTATTTTTCGCTCAATGAGCGTTTTCGGTCTTTGAGCCTAAGATGTTACCAGAGGCTGAAAGACAAAGTCATCGATAACGATGATGAAATGACAAAATGTAAGGCATCAAGTGACCAATCACGTGACATTTTGATAGCGCTTGGGAATGACCATGGGCGGAATCATCCCCACCCATCAACAAAAATGAAATGTAGCTTAATTGATATATCTTGGCAAGATGATAATTTGTTACTATGGAGACGTTGCCCAAATGTATGGGGTTCTCATAGTATCTAATGTTTTTACAAATATTTCGTTTACGTATTATTGACGAGTAATTGTAAAATACCTACTCATTTTTCTATTCATTAGTGCAAAGAGGCGGCTCCATGCACGTAAATATAAGCGGTTACAAAATACCACGCCCCCCGACCCACGCTCCTGCGCTTGCGTCCTTATCTTATCAGCAGACAGTCGGTTAAGTTAAAGCTATGTTAAGTATCGGTTTTTACTTTACAACTACGATCTCTGCTTGTTTACTAGACTGATTGATAGCTTTTTGATTGACCCTGGCACGATAAAGGACTATGTGATAACTGGATTGGAGACTGTGTATTATGGAAACGAGACGGCGGTGTATAATGTGCCCGAGATCTGTTTTGCGACAAAATCTGGCACGTTTTGCAAGAGGCTTTAATTGAAAATGAACCTGAATAGAACTGATTTGTCAAGATGCAATATTATGATAAATGATGCTTGGCTGATAGGAGCGCGAATACAATCCAAACATGTGTAGCGGCACCAAAGCCGCCACTTACGAATCGAAATACGAATCTCGCAAATAAAGTTTTCGGCGCGATTTGAACATATACAACAGTCCGACAATAACCGTCGTCGGGCAGTTGCCCGGACCAGACACAACACCCGTCTGTTTGGAGGATCCTCCCTTTTCTATGGAGGTTTGTGGGACTTTACACCCTGTTCCACATACTCCAAACATGTAAGATCACGCATATATTATTCGTATGTACTAATTGATGGGAATATTAATAACAGATATGCTATTGCATTGCACACTATTACTGTACCTGCTTGACAGGCAGTTGCACTTAAGGAAGTTGTGCTCATGTCATACCAATTATATGGTACATGGGAATAAGTCGTCATACAGATTGTAATCTGCCAGCGCAGCTGCTAAACAATATTATAATAGACGAGCAATAACAATGCACTCGCTATTTTTATTTGTCTACTATGAGCACTGTAAGAATATTAAAGTTGAAATACATTTTATATATTTTGCACGATACGATATAACGATAATGTTAAAGTAAATGACTTAAATTTGAATGAAATGACTTATCAAGAGTTAACTCCAGAGGTGGATGATGTGAATCGTGTTTACTAATGGGGGGAGCAGAGGCGACAGAGAGGCTGGTATTCCCATCCACTAAAACGAGGTCCAAGGTATTATTATTAATATTACTGACAACATTCTTTTGAATGCAGCCAGTAATACTTAGAAAGTTTCTCAATGCTAACGATTTAGGGTCACTAACTCCTAGAAAGGGATCGTTACAATGCGCCCATCTGACATTAGGAAGGTTAAAGTCACCAATAATCAATGTAGTGTTATCTATAAAGTTTAAACAAATTTCCTCAGCTCGGGTCAAAAATTGTTCAAAGATATGGTTGGGCAAATAGGACGGTAAATAAACTACGCACAAGTTCATACAGACACTACCCGAACTTATACACAACCACACACATCTTCCACAGAAGTTTGCCAATCAGTTTTATGAACAAAGTCAAATTTATTACTTACAGCTACGAGAATTCCACCACCATAATTTTTTGAGTATAATTTCATAAACTGAGCACTACGATCGCGCCTTACAACAGTATATCTCTGATCAAAATATTCTGAGGATGATAACGAGTCATCTAACCAGGTTTCATCCAACAAATAATATCATAGTCTGAATTTAAAATTGACATAAGAATTTCATGTGACTTCGTTTTCATACCACACGCTATGATACACTGTGTGATATTTTTGATAGATGTGTACCGCGCAAAAAGGCTAAACTTGAAAATGCTCGATTTGTTTATCCCGAATGGTACACCGCAGATAATATAAGAGATAAAAAGAATAAAGTTAGACTTCATAAAACTTTCAAAAAAACAAAGCTGGATAGCGATTATTCAGAATTTTCAAAGTGCAGAGCTCGTATTAAAAAATCAATAGATATTGCACACAAAGAACACAAGTTTAAAATACAAAGTCAATTCTCAAAAGATCCAAAATCATTCTGGCAGTAGGTATATTAGGTCCAAAAGAAGTAGGTTAAACAGGCAAATTATCGTAAAGGATGGTCAATATCTTTCGGATGAGGAGGGTGCTCGACAATTTGCGTCATTTTTGAGTCGGTGTACAATAAGGAGAGGCCGCGGTTGGAGGAGCGGGCGGCGGCGGCGGAGGCGGAGGCGAACAGTGCGCGAGTGCACATTGAGACCCTCAGTCTTCAAGACGTAAAAACCAAACCAAACCCAAACCAAAACCTCAAACCAAAGCGCTCATATTGAATTCATTTCTGATCCGTGCGAGCAGAAGTTTTAATAAACTGGCTAGTGAACATGATTTGGACATTTTCAACACCATTGTTTCTCGGCTCAAGCACTTGTTAGTAAGAAACTTTTTTACACAAGTGATTTGTTTGTGTCTGAAAGTATTTTTAGTTTTTTTTTCTGTAGTTTTAGTTTATAGTTTTTAAGTTTCGTAACTTTTCTTTATAGGTATTTTGTACCTTTATCGTTTGTTGTTTTTTTTGTTAGTGCTTTTATCTGTGGAAACTTGTAAATGGCCTTCAAATCCGTATCGTTTCGGAATGTTGTTCTTACTAGCTGTAAGTTTCCCTAATAGCATAAAATAAAATAAATAAAATAAAATAAAATATGGCCCCGATGGCATACCAGCTTTTCTGTTCCGAGATTGTGGCAGGGTGCTGGCTGAACCCCTGCATCATATCTTTAATATTTGTTTAAAACAAGCAACGTTTCCGCCTAGGTAGAAAATCACACGAGTGATTCCGGTTCCTAAGGGTAAGTCATGTTCGGATGTCAGTGGCTACAGACCGGTGGCAGTGTTGTCGACACTTGCAAAAGTGTTTGAGTCTGCCGTTCATCGCTACGTGCAGGGTCAAGTGTGCGCACAGCTATCGGACGCGCAGCACGGGTTCCGTCCGGCGCACAGCACTGCCACTAAACTGCTTAACTTCATGGTGCGGGTGGTGCCGGCAATCGATGCTGCTGTGCAGGTAGACGCAGCTCATTTTGATTTTAGGAAAACGTTTGATACCGTCGACAATGATGTACTGGTAATGAAGCTGGTAAAAATGGCTGTACAAAGCACGTCTTACGGTTCTTCACCAGCTACTTGAAAGACCGACAGCAGTACGTTGACTACAATGGGTTCGAATCAGAGCCATACTAAACCAGATGTGGCGTGAGCCAGGGCAGCAATTTGGGTCCTCTCGAATTTATTTTAATGATAAATGACTTACCAGACATAGTCAATCATGGTTTATGTTTATTGTTTGCAGATGACCTCAAATTGCTGCTCGAGCTCAAGAGTTTGTTGGACTGTGAGCGATTGCAGGAAGACATAGATAGAGTGGTAGAGTGGAGCCATAAAAATAAACTCTATTTCGACACAGCGAAATGCTCAGTCATGTCATTTACGCGCGCGAAGACTGCATTAGACTACGAATACAAAGTAGAGGAAGCGCCATTGCAGCGAGTGTCTCAGTTGCGAGATCTAGGAGTTCTGCTTACCCCGGATCTCACTTTCCGGGATCAAATTATAGTTAAGATTTGCAAGAAAGCGTACAGAAACCTGGGTTTCGTACTGAGGCAGTCGCAAGGATTCACAAATATTACCTCGCTCAGGGTGCTGTATGACGCTTTGGTAAGGAGTCACTTGGAGCACAGTGCGGTGATTTGGGCTCCTCATGAAGCGAAATACAATGTCATGCTGGAGCGAGTACAAAATAAATTTACAAGACACTTGTATTTCAAACTTTATGGAGTTTACCCATTTTACCCGCTTATGTATCCTCCACTGTATGTACTGGGAATGGTGTGGTACAACGAACTCAGAGTTCGCTGGGAATTTACACTCGCAGCGTATGCACTAATGTTTCTGCGTGGAGTAGTACATAACCCGGGTGTGCTGCGCCACCTAAAGCTGTGCGTGCCAGTGGAGGCGGCGGCGGCCGCCACTGCCGGCCATGCCTGCTGCTAGAACCAATCTATTGGCGAAACCGCACCTCTCACCCGCACAATCTGTGTGCTCAACGAATTGCATGAGAGGCTAGACATATTTTCGTGCAATTTGAGTGAATTCGCAAGAGGTTTGTTGAATTTTGCTAGTTATAATTAAAATTTAGATAAGTAAAGTTTTATTTTATATTAGTTTAGAAGATCTCGATAGTGTGTTAAGTACGGATCCCTAATGGATATCGCCGACCTCGCACATTCCTACATGTTTACGCCAACTGCATGGAAACTGCAGCGACGACATCCGTCCAGCCACGAGCCGCCGACGCAGCAAGATTCAACAGTAGCATTTAATTAGTTTTAGGTAATTTTTAGACATTCCATATTCTGACATCGAATAGGTTTCACCATTGTAGTTATAGTAATTTCTTTTAATTAAATTAGTTTTAAAATCACTTTGGTTTTTTTTTCGATCCATCGTCTGCAGTCTACGTAATTGGCGCAGTCGGTAGGATACTCGCGGGCCGGTTCACGAATCGCGTTAGAATCATCTCATATCGGTAACCACGATCGCGAGTCACCCGGGCGGCTATCCAGTCACGTCGAGTATCCAGAATCTACGGTAAAGCTGCGGAGCCGCGTGGAGAATCCAGACATCGATTCACGGCGAAGAACCAGAGATGAAATATATGTGAGTACACTAGAATCTTTCTCGTGTTGCTTCCTCTCTATTCCTAGTTTCTTTTATGTCCAAGATTTTTCACCACGAAAGATCTAATCGTCAGGAACCTGTATCGCGACAGGCTCGCCGACATATACTCGTAGTAGATATTAACAGATATTTGGATAGTGAACTAGATTTCGATTTAAATAGTTTATTTGAACCCAAAATGCCTTACGACCCCGACGTAATTTTCAAGGCCTTACGCCTCGTGCCCGATTTTGACGGAAACCCAAATGTATTGACGAGGTTTATTAACACCTGTGACCGCATAGTATCTCAGTATGCAAGCGCAGAGCCAGGCAATGAGCTAGGGAACTTGTGTCTTTTAAATGGCATACTAAACAAGATCACAGGACCTGCCGCATCCAACATCAACTCAAATGGCATTCCTGAAACTTGGGCAGGTATTAGATCAGCTCTAATCAATAATTTCTCGGACCAGAGAGACGAAACGGCTTTGTACAATGACCTCTCATTGGCTACGCAAGGTAATAAGACCCCGCAGGAATTTTACGATCAATGTCAAACCTTGTTTAGTACCATAATGACTTACGTGACGTTACATGAGACCTTACAGACAACTATTGAAGCAAAACGAACACTTTATAAGAAAGTGACAATGCAAGCTTTTGTACGTGGACTAAAGGAACCTTTAGGCTCACGTATACGTTGTATGCGTCCGCAAACTATAGAAAAAGCTCTGGAATTCGTCCAGGAAGAATTAAATATTATATACCTGCAGCAACGTAATGATGCCCCAAAGGCTCAAACTGCTCAGAGCGCACCCAAAATTTTATATAAACCCCCTATAATGCCCACTGGGCCGTTTAACGCGTTAAATGTTCCGCGACCACCAGTACCTAACTGGCCTACTCCAGTAGGACAGCGTGGCTATCAACCACAGCCTCAGGCCTTTAAATTCAGTATGCCCAACCAACATCAAAACCGCATGCCTTTTTTTTTTTTTTAGCGTGGAGAAATGCTCACGCATACTGCGCTACCACGGGGAGATAGCGCGGTTATGTGGGACTCTAACCCACTAAAACTCCACGGTGTCCTCCTGTGCCGCTTATGGCGGGAACACGGGAACGCGTTAGCATACAACCGCGAACCCGCCGCGGCTGTCCGTCTCCGGACCCTCCTCTGGGGTTTACCCCCCATCACCGGCGCACCAGAACACACTGTACACCGTGACCACCCCAGGGACCAAACCAGCAAATGGGCGCCAGACGACCCCGTGTATGGCACCCTTGGTCCCCCTGTGACGGGTCAGGACAGTGGCCCCGCCACCTACCACTTTTCGGCCGCAGGGGATAGGGAGAGCGGCCAACGCTATACCGACACTCCTCCTCCCCTGCGGCCCCACCGCGTTCGCCATCAGACGGTGGCGACCCCGCGCAGGCCGTGGGTAGGGCGAGCGGCGCTTCGTAATACCGGCACTCCTCTCCCGCCGCGGCCTCCAACCCTCAGCCGCGATGCCTACTATGCCACATCGCGGCCCGCCTCAGTTGCGATGGCGCCCATACGCCACCGCAAACTACTTATTGTCCGCTACGTCGTCGGCTTGTCGGCAAAAGCCCTGACGAGCGGCCCCTCCTCGGGTTCCTCTTCGCTTCACCGTGGTTGTCCAAGCCACGGTTACTGAGTCCCCCCGCCTCGACAATGCGGGAACCCACTGGGGGGGGAAAACCGCATGCCTACTCGAACCCAACAAATGTTCCGTGCACCACTACCGAATTACAATCCTCAAAGTAATGTTTTCAGATTACAACCTAGGACTAATCCACCACAGAATTCGGGTCCGAAACCCATGAGCGGTGTTCATCATTTTGTTCCGAAACCATTACCTATGATGCCAGCGCGTGATTGGCAACGAAACGGGAACCCACCACCAAATACCTATTTTAAGTCACGTGAGTTAAACCTCAGTGAACTTGCTTTGCCTGATAGTTCTTATTATTCTGCTGACTATTACTATGAGCCAGTATACGACTACTACACGGACGGTAATGACTGTTACATTGTTTGCGACTTTGACTACAACACCAATATGACTGATCCCAATCTGACTACAGCTTTTTTTTTTTTTTTTATTGTAAATAGGCTCGCGCTTGACCACTATCTCACCTGATGGTAAGCGATGATGTGGTCGACGGTGAAGCACGCTTGCCTAGAAGTAACCTATTCACTCTTGACTTAAAGACCCCACGATTGTAGCTATCGGGAAACACAGACTCCGGCAGGGAATTCCACTCCTTAGCTGTACGCATAATAAAAGTGTCCCCAAAAAGTTTTGTGCGTATGGGTGGGATGTCCACCATGTACCGATGACGCATCGCCGTGCGTCTGGTTGTCCGATGATGGAACGGGCTGGGCGGAATTAAATCATGCAATTCCATCGCACACTCCCCGAAATGTAACCGATAAAAAACCGACAAGCTGGCAACTCGGCGACGATGTTCAAGGCTCTGGAGCTTTGATTTGACCAGTGCCTCATTGCCGATAAGTCTCTTGGCCCGCTTTTCGATCAACTCTAGTGCATCAAGCTGGTATTTGGCAGAACCGTCCCAGAGGTGAGAACAGTACTCCATGCACGATCGAACTTGCGCTTGATACAAGTTGAGCAGCTGTTCCGGCGTGAAGTACTTTCTCACCTTCGCAAGGATCCCCAACTTTTTGGAAGCCAGCTGAGCCTTAGCCTCAATGTAAGGCCCAAAATTGAGAGTCGATGTCAACGTAACGCCAAGAAACTCAAGATGGTCCATTATTGGCACGGTTACATCACGAAAAGTTGGAGCCGGGTGAAATTGGCTCTTTTTAGCGGAAAAAAGACACGCCTGGGTTTTAGTAGCATTAAACTTGACCAGATTGGCATCACCCCATTCGGAGACTGCCTGCAAGGACAAGTTCAAGCGCTCCACCATGGCTTCACGAAGAGACTGGATCTGTGGCCCGGTAGCCCGTGCGTTGGAGAAGTATCTCTCAGCAACAGTGCTGTCGTCTGCATACCCAAAGGTGCCGGGTTTAAGCAGATCGTTAATGTGCAACAAGAACAATGTTGCTGAGAGTACCGACCCCTGAGGGACCCCGGCATTAATATCCAATTGGTCCGACGAGCAGCCATCAATAACTACTCGAATGGACCGATCACTCAAGAAGTCTGCGATCCAATCACACAGAACACCGGGCAGACCGAATGAAGGAAGCTTACCGATAAGGCTTTCGTGCCAGACCCTATCGAAAGCCTTCGAGATGTCGAGGGAAACGGCAAGCGCTTCCCCGTGCCTCTCGATGGCCTCACTCCATATGTGAATGGCATACGCTAGAAGATCCCCAGTAGACCGATTTCGGCGGAAGCCGTACTGGTGGTCGCTAAGGATATCGTTACCTTCTAGGTATGCCAGGAGCTTAGTGTTTGGTACACGCTCCATACTCTTACAGAGTATGGACGTTACAGAGATGGGTCGGTAGTTAGCCGGGTCAGCTCGACTGCCCTTCTTGGGCACGGGCTGTACATTGGCTTGCTTCCAGGCATTCGGCACTTTTCCAGTCTCATATAAAAGGCGGAATAGGCGTGTCAAGATCGGAGACAGTTCAGGCGCACAGGTTCTAAGAACTATAGCTGGTATTCCGTCAGGGCCGCTAGCCTTGTTCACGTCGAGGTTGCGCAGCACCCTACGGACGTCCTTTTGGTGGATGCGAATGTCCGACATACTCGTCTCGCATCCAACAAAAGGAGGAGGGGGCCGCGAATCAGCAGAATTTAGACGCGAAGATTCCGCAAAAAGAGAGGCAAATAAATTTGCCTTCTCCTCAGCGGAGTGGGCCAGCGACCCATTTGGTTTCAGCAGTGGTGGTAGTGAGGGACGGCAGAAGTTCGATTCGACTGACTTAGCCAGGGACCAAAACGCTTTACTACCTGCTGGGTAAGAAGCAAGTTTGGTCCCTATTCGGCTAATGTGGTCAAACCGAGCCCTTCGCAACACCAACTTGCAGGACTTGGCAGCCCTGTTAAAGGCCCTCTTCTTTTGACCCACGTCACTCGCTTTGCGCGATCGCGCATCGACCCATGCCAGGCATGCGAAGAAAGATCGCATGCCATCCCAATCTGCTGACCTGTACCGCCAAACCCGCCGGGTGCCTCTTGGGCTGGGATCGGGCGGGGAGTAGACGGACACAGACTTCACCAGACAGTGGTCGGAACTACCCAAAGGTGAAGCTATCGACACAGAGTATCGGTCTGGATCTGTTGTCAGCAGAAGGTCCAAGCAATTGGCCGTGTGCGAGTCAACATCCGGTACCCTCGTTGCTCCCTGGACCAGCTGGGTAAGGTTGAGCGTAAGCGAAAGCTTTCGCATCTCCCTCCCAGCATGGTCAGTGCACTGGTATGGGAAGAGCCACTCACCAGCTTTCGATAATCAGCTGACAAGTGAAGCAGAGCCACACCCAAGCTCTAGCAGCGCGAACCAGAACCAGAATCAAAATTTTCAGTCGGACAAGACATCCAAAGAACCAAAATAGACCTTAACTTACAGACCCAAAGACAGTTACCCTACATAGAAATTTCTTGCCCACCTTTAAAATTTCTGATTGACACTGGCGCTAACCAGTCATTTATAAGCCCCGAGGCAGTACAAAAGTTTTTCCATGACTATACTCTCAACTATGACCCATTCGAAGTTACAAATGTACACGGCGTAAGCAGAAATGATTATTCCATAACGCTACCGTGTTTTAACGAATTCAATGAAACCGATAGTATAAAATTATTCGTTTACCGTTTTCACGATTACTTTGATGGCCTTATAGGACTAGATTTATTATCTAAATGGCTAAAATAGATTTAAAGGATTTTCAGTTAATAACGCGTACTGCTACGAATCAGATTAAAGTATACAATTCACGCAATGTCAACCTGTATGAGGATATTATCCCTGCTAATAGTACCAAATTAGTTAGAATACCTATAAATGCCCCGGATGGCGATGTTTTAGTAAATCACCAAATTTTATGCAATTGCATTATCCATGAGTGCCTCACCACAGTTACCAATAGCCGTGGATATGTAGAGTTAGAAAATCCAACACCTAATGACGTTATATTTTCGTTAGATCAACCATGCAGAAATGTTCAATGCTAAATGCACGCCAACGAAACAAATGAACCGCGTTGAAGACGTATTATCGCGTTTACGTACGGACCACCTCAATACTGAGGAAAAAGCTAATCTCTTAGCTCTTTGCTCTCGCTATGCGGATGTCTTTTACATTGATGGAGAACCATTGACATTCACCAACAAAATTAAACATCGTATAAGAACAACAGACGAAATTCCCGCATATACTAAGAGCTATCGATACCCATTCGTACATCGGGAAGAAGTTAGGGACCAAATCTCCAAAATGCTGCAACAAGGTATAATAATACCTTCCGATTCCGCATGGAGCTCGCCCATTTGGGTTGTGCCCAAAAAACTTGACTCTTCTGGAAAACAGAAATGGCGTCTCGTAGTTGATTTTCGTAAATTAAACGAAAAAACGATAGACGACAAATACCCCATACCAAACATCACTGACGTTCTTGACAAATTAGGCAAGTGCCAATATTTTACGACACTAGATTTAGCAAGTGGTTTTTATCAAGTAGAGATGGACCCTCAGGATACACCAAAAACAGCATTTAATGTGGAACACGGGCATTTCGAATTTCTTAGAATGCCCATGGGACTTAAAAACTCACCGTCCACCTTCCAACGAGTTACGGATAATCTTTAAGAGGCCTACAAAATAACATCTGCCTCGTATATCTTGACGATATAATAGTATATAGCACCTCTCTTCAAGAGCACATGTACAATTTAGAAAAGGTCCTCCAAAGACTTAGAGAGTCCAACTTCAAAATTCAGATGGACAAGTCCGAATTTCTGAAACTCGAAACTGCTTATCTAGGACACATCATAAGTAGAAATGGCATCAAGCCAAACCCTGACAAGATCTCTGCAATCCAAAAATATCCGATCCCAAAGACTCCTAAGGAAATTAAACAATTTTTAGGACTTCTAGGATACTATCGAAAATTTATACCTGACTTTGCTCGCATCACCAAACCTCTTACGATATGCCTAAAGAAAGGTAGCAAAATTACTCTTTGTCCCGAATATGTCAATGCCTTCGAAACCTGTAAAACTTTACTCACCAATGATATATCCTACAATACCCAGACTTCAAAAAGGAATTTAATCTCACAACAGACGCTTCGAATGTCGCTATTGGAGCAGTGTTATCCCAAGGACCTATAGGTTCTGACAAACCCGTCTGTTACGCTTCACGCACACTTAACGAAAGTGAGCTAAATTATAGTACCATTGAGAAGGAGTTGCTTGCCATTGTGTGGGCCACGAAATACTTTAGACCTTATCTTTTCGGTAGAAAATTTAAAGTACTGACTGACCACAAACCCTTGCAATGGATGATGAACCTGAGAGAACCCAATTCAAGACTGACCAGATGGCGACTCAGACTAAGTGAATATGACTTTACTGTAGTGTACAAAAAAGGAAAATTTAACACTAATGCTGACGCCCTTTCCCGTGTAGAAATCCATAAGGAGGAAACAGATGAGATCAGCTCATTGATCGGAAATATTAAAAATCTCAGATCAATGATAAATGACCCACCGGAGGCATCACCTCCACCAGTAAACTGCTCGACTAACACCGAATCAGTGACGGAAAGTACTAACGATCTCGGATCAATGGTCAATAACCCATCGGAGGCACCACGTCCCCCAACAAACTCTTCGACTGACACCGTGCATGCCAGTAATGAACACCCGATACTAGAAATCCCCATTACAGACGAACCTCTCAATAAATTTCACAGACAGATTAGCTTTACCATAGTAGGTGACATAAAACGCCGACCGACAGTAACTAAACCATTTGAAAACCATACTCGTATCAGTCCAAATTTCAGAATTCAACCTAGAGAGTGACATTATTAACGCTATCAAAGAATACGTTAATCCTAAAGTCAACACAGCTATCTTGATTAATCCACCTTTAGCCATGTACTCAATAATACTCGTCATACAAGACAAATTTAGAAGTTCCTCACTTAACCTAGTACTAGCTAAGACAGAACTCGAGAATGTTAAAGAATACCTCCGACAACAAGACATAATCCGACATTACCATGACGGTAAGACGAACCACCGCGGTATAAATGAATGTCATTTAGCTCTCACTCGGAAATATTACTGGCCAAAGATGAAAGACCAAATCACCAAGTTCATCAATGAGTGTACCATCTGTGGTCAAGCTAAATATGATAGAAATCCAATAAGACCTCAATTTAATATCGTGCCCCCAGCTACCAAACCACTTGAGGTTGTTCACATGGACCTCTTTACTGTGCAGAACGAAAAATATGTAACCTTTATGGATGTCTTCACAAAATATGCCCAAGCGTATCATCTGCGTGATGGTACCACTATTAGCATCATACAAGCACTATTACGGTTCTGTACCCATCATGGACTACCTATCACTATCATCACCGATAATGGCACTGAGTTTACGAACCAACTTTTCTCTGAATTTACACGTCTCCATAAGATAATTCACCTTAAAATTCTACCCCATAGTCCAAATGACAACGGCAATATTGAACGTTTTCACTCAACCTTATTGGAGCACATTAGAATTCTAAAACTGCAAAATAAAGACGAACCGATAGTTAATCTTATGCCATACGCCATCATAGCATACAATAGTTCTATCCACAGTTTCACAAAATGTAGACCGTTTGACCTATTGACCGGACATTTCGACCCCAGAGACCCAATCGACATAGACTTGACTGAGCACATCCTCCAACAATATGCGCAGAATCATAAACAACAGATGAAGCAAGTTTATGAAATCATTGACTGCTCATCTCTTGCAAATCGTACAGCTCTAATTAACAATAGGAATAAAACTCGCGAGCCCGAAGTAGAATATACCCCTCAGCAACAAGTTTTTATTAAAAATCCCTTCGCCAGTCGCCAGAAAGCTGCACCACGTTATACGCAGGATACAGTACTCGCTGATCTGCCTATACACATTTATACTTCTAAAAAACGTGGCCCTATAGCCAAAGCACGGCTGAAACGTGTCCCTAAAACCAGCAAATTGTTACAGGATCCTGATACTGCTGATAACCCATGCGACACATCCTCAAGAGATAAGACTTGAGACTTTAGCCGACGGACCAGGACTGTTACCATACAGACTAGGACCGACCAGACTAACTACGCATTACCACTCATTTATACAGTACATACAATTAACCGACATAGAAGATAAAATAAGCTCCGTACAGACGCAACTTAAGACTTTTAAAATTAAACTTACTAATGAGACTTATATGCTTTACGAATATCAGATCGACTATCTTACCAACAAACTTAGTAAGGTACTACAACAAGTAAAATCACTGGAACCTGTTAGAGTCAAAAGAGGTCTTGTAGATAGCCTTGGGTCAGTAATAAAAAGTGTTACGGGCAACTTAGATTATCTAGATGCCCTGAAATATGATGAGGCTATCAAGACTTTACAAAATAATGAAAATAAAATAGTATCAGAATTTAATAATCATATAAGCCTTAGTAAAGAATGGATGTCCCAACATGGTACCATCTTAGACCAAATAACAAAAAACCAGGAAAAGGTTAACGCAACTTTAGAACTACTTGTAGAGAAAAGTGCTTATAGGGATTACAGCTTAATTAAATTTGCAAAGTTTGCCCAAATATTAGGAATTATTACCAATAATGTAGAAGATTTAATGTTAGAAATAATTAGGTTAGAAAATATAATGGCTTTTATACGTGCGTCCAGCACCCATCATTCCATGATAGATATAGAAGTATTAAGGTCTATGATAGATAGGTTAAAATCAATATACAGTCAAGATCAAATCTTAAATCTAGAATTACGAGAATATTATAATCTTATAAAACCGGTTCCTACTTTATTGAGAAGAGAATAGTAATAGTATACAGTTTTCCTAAAGTCTCAAAAGACATTTACGATTTATATAGACTATCCATTGTCCCTAATAAGAAACAACTTGCCCTTATTCCTTCCTCTCCCTTTATAGCAACAAATGAGAAATCATTCGTGTACATAGAGGCTGAATGCCCGAAGTACAGTAGCATCCATCTCTGCGAAAGCAAGACAAGTCATCAGATCCGGACGAAGCCTGACTGTATCCAAGAACTCATCATCAACCAAGGTCTAGAAGACACCTGCCAATTCACCAAGATTTCACTCTCCAAACAAGCAGTAGAAAAACTGGACGATCAACACTACGTTTTATCCCTGCCCCAACCGACCAAAGTACAGTTAGCCTGCGGTAGACAAGACTTCAATATTCTTCAAGGAAGCTATCTCGTCACCATACCCTTGGACTGCTATCTGGAAACAACAGAGTTCACAATCATCAACGACAACAACGAGATAAAAGGACAGCCACTAAAGCTATCAAAAATCCCTTATAACGACATGAACCAGACAACTGATTCCACTCACATCATCGGCTTCAATTCAGTCAACCTGGAAGAACTTCACAGTATCCAGAACAAAGTACTGATGGAAAACCCTATTCAGATCGACAAGACTCAGCCGGTTGTGCTATACCATACAACCACACCATTCTACATCATTGTACTTTGCGCAACCATACTTACCATTTTGGTAATAAGCCGCAGATACAAATGCTGGAACCTTAGAGCAGGCGACAAAGAGAAGCAACATACTCCCAAGATTCATACGTATGAAGATGTGATCAGAAAACGAGATGAACTCCCAGCAACATTTTCTCTCAATATGAGCAAATAGTTGCTGTTCTTCGGGTGGAGGTGTTAAGTACGGATCCCTAATGGATATCGCCGACCTCGCACATTCCTACATGTTTACGCCAACTGCATGGAAACTGCAGCGACGACATCCGTCCAGCCACGAGCCGCCGACGCAGCAAGATTCAACAGTAGCATTTAATTAGTTTTAAGTAATTTTTAGGCATTCCATATTCTGACATCGAATAGGTTACACCATTGTAGTTATAGTAATTTCTTTTAATTAAATTAGTTTTAAAATCACTTTGGTTTTTTTTCGATCCACCGTCTGCAGTTTACGTAATTAGTGTTAGAAGTTTAGGTGTATATCATTATTATACATTTATGTAAAAACTGATTTAATGGATAAATAAATAATCTCTCAGGCTGGTTTTAGAGTCACGCTGCCCGTCGGCACTGTCGGTAGCCACGAGCTCGTCATTGATCGAGTCTGACCAGCCTCACGTATCAATAATGTTAAAGACTCACCAGGTATGGTCATATCGGTTAACTCTTATTCCTTCTCGATATCCGGATATAGTCGCAAGCTTACAAGTTTTATCCATGGATAATGTCATAGGGTATTCCTCTTCGGTCACGAATCGTAATTGTTCTGGACAAATGAATTGCATTGCGATTTTGACATTCCCATTGTAACAGCCGTTGTTGTATGGTGAACAGTCCAGCAGTTCCTGAGAGCAAGAAAGTGAAAAACAAGATGTTGTAGGCAGATGTATAATATTATGTTGTCTTGGGTTAATCAAACAGGTTTTCAAACTTATTCAAATTGATGTTTAATTTTTAATTTTAGTTATTGTCGTGACTTTACGTTTTGCGCTGAAAAATAATTGCTAAAACAGTATTTTTTTGTTATTCTTAGGTGGTACCTGTATGCTTCTACTCCTAGTATCATGTAGCTGAATAGCTGACATTGTCTCTATGACTCCAACGATGCTGAAGGCCCAGCATCCTTGACAAAGCTTCTGATCTATGACCGGCTTCACGAAACCCTCCCGCGTTCGCCTGTAACCGTTACAAACATCAAATTATTTATTGATTCGTTTATCCTCGCACTAGAACGCCTTATAGCAATTACACCAATCGAGCATAAACGCAATCTATAAAGTCCAGGTTTCCTCACGATGTTTTCCTTCAACGTTGTCAGCGACGTCCAAGATAAACTTAGAAAGTACTTGATAAAATACTTGTAATTTCGTTCATGTGTGTCCGTCTTTGCCATCATAGCTCCTGAACGGATGAACCGGTTTTGATTAAGTTTTTTGTTTGAATGGTGATTTTGTCGAGAGTGTTCTTAGCTATGTTTGAATTAAATCGGTTCAGCCGTTCAAAAGTTATGCGCGTTTCTCTGTTTGAATCGGGATGTTTTCGCAAGATATCATGTCATAATTACGTATTCAATAGATTGCCAATCGAAGCGGTTCTACTATGTACTAGATAAATTATGTAGCATGAAATAAAAATGTGTCGGGGGTTCTTTAAAGAACAATGGCAGGTGCCCATACATTGTTTTAGCTGAGATTAAATTCCTACGTCATTAAATTAAAAATATCTGGTTTAACTCAGAGTGATGTTCTGAATTAGTTTTTGCAAGAATTTTTGTTAGAGAATGTCGAGAATAAAAGATATTCAGTCAAAAACTTTTGTAGGTTATGTCTGGGTAACTTTTACTAATGTGTTTAATAGGTAATATTATTCAATTTCGTGGAAGTAAAAGGGCAATATCGCATTAGTATTTCCCTTACCTATTTATTTCAGCATGAAATGCTTAATATACTCTTTGGAAAGTGTATAGTTATTGAGATTTATTTAAATTAAGCGACTTTGACGTGTATCAAGAGGTCGTCGTCAACAACAAGCTATATTTTTTTTAGACTTCGATACTAGTCTTTTTGCCAATCATTAATTGAAAGTAATTCATTTATTTCTACTACACTACAATATTCGTATCTACCTGCAAGGAACATCTACACTTAGACATAAACTGTATTGCTAACTCATATACTGCAATAAACACAAAAATGATATTAATACTAAATAGAGTTACTAAATGTCACTCAGCAGATAAACTATATAATGGCAACACTAAGCTAAAGAAATTAACTAAACAATCAAATAACTTATTATTTATTATGAGCTTTTTTATCCGTTTTGAACCAGCCCAATTATACTTTAAAAATCTTAGACAATTATTAGAATTTCCTTCGTATATAACTCACTTTCAGACGCTCAAATTTAAGTCAGCTAAGATTTCGCCATTGTTCTTTGAAATTTTACTTGTAAATACCAAGAACAAAACGAGAGTAGATATGTAGAGTGGATTTTTGTTAAATATAGTAATTTGTCCGTCAGGTAGATTAATGCAAAATATTGGAAACGAATATTTACTTTTGTCACGAAAAGACGAAGTCACTAGTGACGTCAAAAGCCCCCACTCCTAACCTTTGATGCATTTTATCGTTGTCAATTTGTATTGATTTGTTATAGCAAAAAATACTTGTCCAACATTATTTGTTAATCTATATTATTTTATTTTTTTACCTAGGAATCACCCATAAAAAGGTGCAGTAGTAGAATGTTGGCTAGGCTGATTATGAAGAAGATATATACATATATTACTTACCAATCAAAAGATGGTGGAGGTGGTATGTCGTGCCTGCTTTTAATATTGCTTATTGGTTTATTTGGCTTATGTGAGTCGGAACAGGATGACGGATGGGCAGGTTCACACGGAGGATTACCCTTGGGTTTCAATAACATACGATCAGCGAATTCCTCTTTCGACATATCAGAGAACTTTGTCAAGCCAAATACTTTGTTGTTTTCTAGCTTATTCAAACTGGCAATTTCTTCTAAGGATGCCTGAAATTTGAAAATTACCTTGTCGTAGATAATATTTATAACATCACGCCAGTGCTTCATGAAGCAGAACAACGCTTGACAAGGTCGGTCCGTAATTGGGTGACCCATACCAAGATTCCTTCGTACCTCGGAAAGCAAGTTAAGCCGTTGGTCCCAACTGTCAGTTCAAGTACATCTTTAACATTCGTCACGGATTGTCAAAAGCCAGGAAATCTGACACCAGCCTTGCTAAAGGGGTGTCGTATTACCCAGTTACTGGGTTGTGGAGGTCAGATAGGCAGTCGCTCCATATAAAATACTGGTGCTAGCTGCATCCTGTTAGATTGGAAGCTAACCCCAAAATGGTTGGGAAAGGGCTAGGCAGATTGATAGTTCCCTGTAGACTCACCCGAAATGTGGGTGTAATACACCTCTGTGTATTACACCCACATTTTGGGTGATTTTCCAGCAGAGATATGCGAGGTTGATAGTCGCTGTACGAGGAAAAATCCACCATTAGGACCATTTCCTTTTTTTTTTGTTTGCCTTGAGTCATGCTGCATCCAACAAACTAAAACACCAAGGTGTCCTCCTGTGCCGCTTATGGAACACGGGCTCACGGATAAGTGCTAACGTGTAGCACTCATCCGTGAACCCGCCGCGGCTGTCCGTTACCGGATCCTCCTCTGGAGAGTACCCCCATCACCGGCGCACCAGAACACATTGCACTCCGTGACCACCCCAGGGACCAAACCAGCACATGGGCGCCAGACTACCCTGTTTGTGGCACCCTTGTTCCCCCTGTGGCCGGGTCACCTGACCCCAGGTCATTGGCCCCGCCACCTACCACTTTTCGGCTGCAGAGGTTAGGGAAAGCGGCCAAGGCAGTACCTTCACTCCTCCTACCCTGCGGCTCCACCGTGTCCGCCATCAGACGCTGGCGACCCCGTCCAGGCCGCAGAAGGTAGGGAGAGCGGGGCACTGCAATACCGGCACACCTCTCCCTCCGCGGTCTCCAGCCCTCAGCCGCGATGCCTCCCATGCGACATCTAGGCGCGCTCCAATTGTAATGTCGCCCAAGCGGCACCGCAACTTACTTGTTGGCCTCGGGTTCCTCCTTCGCTTCACCGTGGGTGACCAAGCCACGGCTACTGAGCGGGGACTCCTCGACAATGCAGAAAACCACCGGGGGTATCAATTCATTTTGATAGCCTGACTTAGCGTAGCTTGCCTCTGGTAGAAAGGGGCTAACGGAGCTATTGTTTTTATATACAAAAAAGCGAGAGGCGTGTGCGAGGGATGCTAGCGAGGAATACTCGTATATCAAATCATTTAGGCATTCTTTCACTACGGTGGAAACCATATTTTTCATAGCGCCGCTATACATTCTCGCGCCGCCTGCACATTACTGGTGGAAAAACACCCTTCAGCAGTAATATTCAACGAAATTTCTATCAGCAACACGAAGTCTGGGTCTGTACCCGGCCAATTATAAAATGCTATAACCACTATTAGGGAAGCAAGTATTATAAAGAAAAATAATACCTTAAAATTCTTGATCCTTCTCTTATATTCTTCCTTATTGTAAGCTTTATCAAAATCTCTCAAATAAATGTCGAATCTTATCTTGTCAAGGGATAGAACTTCTACATCAATTTCTGTTTTGGCCTGATTCGTCTTAAAATTTCTCATGTAACCGGAGTAACCTAACTCCTCTTTCGATATATCAGAGAACTTTGTCAAGCCAAATATTGTGTCTTTTTCCTGCTTTTTCAATTTGTCAATTTCCTCTAGGGTTGCCTGAAATTTGTGAATTACCTAGTCGTTTAAATATCTACTCGAATATAGGTAGTAAAATAGTACAATATCCAGTAGGTATTCCCCAACAGTGCTGTAGATTAACAACCCACATTTTTATGGTTCCGTAGCCAAATGGCAAAAAACGGAACCCTTATGGATTCCTCATGTCTGTCTGTCCGTCCGTATGTCACTGCCACTTTTTTCCGAGACTATAAGAACTATGCTGTTGAAACTTGGTAAGTAGATGTATTCGGTGAACCGCATTAAGATTTTCACAAAGATAGAAAAAAAAAACAATAAATTTTGGGGGTTCCCCATACTTATGAAACCCTGTATGGGTTTCATAACTATGGGGAACCCCCAAAATTCATAAGTGTGGGGTATCTATGGATAGGTCTGAGTCTCTAAATTATATTGAGATTTCTAATATAAGTTTTTTCTAAACTGAATAATTTGCGCGAGAGACACTTCCAAAGTGGTAAAATGGTAAAATGCCTCCCCCCCCCCCTGTAACTTCTAAAATAAGAGAATGATAAAACTAAAAAAAATATATTATATACATTACTGTGTAAACTTCCACCGAAAATTAGTTTGAACGAGATCTAGTAAGTACTTTATTTTTTAATACATCATAAATCGTAACCCGCAATTTACCAACCCTTATCACTTACTCCCCTTCCCCCCTACCCCCTCCCCCTTACTTCCTTACCCTTCGTGCGCGAGTCCGACTCGCCGGTTTTTCCATATATAAGCTTGTAAAATCTCAAGTAAGGTACGTATAACTTACTTGAGATTTTACAAGCTTTTGATTAACCTGCTTGGTTCGAAGGTGTGTCCGGTTACATGTAAGTGATACCTACTTATTTATCTTTGAAGACAATGCAATAATATGGTACTATGGAACTGGTCTAATGATGCATCTGGGTTGTGGCCAAATGATCTCCTCAACCAAACAAGATAGAACTGTCGTGCTTGGGCTCATTCGATAGTATTGACAAGTGATATTATACACTACTAGCTGACCCCCGGGGCTTTGCTCCCATCAATTGGCTACCTACCTACCCACCCTACTTACCATACCTACTTTGCCCACCTACCCTACCTACCATACCCTATCTTCCCTACCCTACCTACCATATCCTGTCTACCCTACCCTATCTACCCTACCCTACCTACCCTACCCTACCTACCCAACCCTATCTACCCTACCCTACCCATAACCCTGCATTATATTATTTAAAAGACGATAATTGATCAGTTATCGAGCGGGATGAAAAATGATTAAAATACTAAAATGGCTATTAAAAAATAGGGGGTTGGTGATAAAAGGGTAAAAATTTAGGGCTGTATGTATTTTTTAATGCCACATTATAGAAAAATAAAAACAAAAAAATTTGTCCAAAAATTTAAAAAAATAATTAAGGGTGAACAACCCTTATCACTTAGGGGTATGAAAAATAGATAGTAGCCGATTCTCAGACCTACTGAATATGCATATAAAATTTGGTAAAAATCAGTAAAGCCGTTTCGGAGGAGTAAGGTAACTAACATTGTGACACGAGAATTTTATATATAAGAATAAACACAACTAACTTATTTAACACTATTTTGTTTATTTTAGCTTGTTTTAACAAGATGAGGTGAGAAATTTGTGTTCGGCTCATTATAAAAATATATGAAACCACTAAAGAACGTCGTGAAGAAAAATCTTACCTTAAAATGCTTGAACCTCCTCTTATACTCTTCCCTATTGTAAGTTTTATCAAAATCTCTCAAGTAAATGTCGAATCTTAGCTTTTCGAGGTCTAGAACTTCTACATCTATGTCTGTTTTGGCCTTATTTGTCTTAAAATTTCTCAAATAACTGTCGAATCGGAACTCCTCTTTCGACATATCAGAGAACTTTGTCAAGCCATACACTGTGTTGTTTTCCAGTTTCATCAAATTCAATCTGGCAATTTCCTCTAGAGATACCTGAAATTAGTAATAAATAAAATATCTATATGGTAATTATGGGTTAAGCTCACCTTTGTATATAAGCTGTCCTATTGTAGGTATTCCGCTTGTTTTACGTACCTACAATAATGAATATAAACATCACCATCATCAGTTCAACCGAAAGACTGCTTGCTGATTTTACTAATCGCTAATTCGCTAATTTTACTTTGTTGACTCTTGTTTTTGTAAGATAATATTATTTATAATTGATTCTTCTGACATTTTAATCCTTATTTAATCCTTATTTTTTTCGTTCGTTTTTTTTTTTGTTATGATTTAATTATAATTTAAACAATATTTATTCTATAATGATAATTCGATTTATTTTTATATAATTTCGTTTTATTCCTTTTGGCATGCCTGTTTGGTTCTATCTTTGTCATTTGATTTTATTTACTTTTAAATATTGTAAGCGAACGTCGCATTAATTTTGTAAAATGTTTTTATATTCTGTGGAAAATGTCGCTGATTGCACATTTGTTTTTCTTTGTGTCCAAATTGTATGTATTGCTGCAGTGTGCAGTCGTTTGTTTTCCCAAATAAATAAAATAAAATAATAAATATAAATAATATACTATCCAGTAGCTATTCTCCGACAATGGTGTGTAACTATGCACCATTGTCGGGGCTATTGTTATGAGTGTTATTTATCCATGCTGTGTTTATCAGTCTATGTATGTATGCTTGTTTCTATATGGCGTTCTAGAGACCAAACGCGTTGGCCGATTTTGATGATTTTTACTTCAATCGATTCGTCTTAACCCTGCAGGTGTCACTGGCTACATTAAAATTGGAAAATACAAAAATGGCGGCTTTTGGGCGCCATATCGTGGGGGCCCAAATTTTGTTTTCTTCCAAACCCATCGTGTGGGGTATCAAAATAAAGGGTTTTAAGAGGTGATTACAAAAAATATAACACTTATATATACCTAATAAAAAAAAATAACTAAATATTTGTAAATAAGATTTAAAAATAACAAAAAACCCGAATGCTTAAAAAGCGAACTAAAAAGACGTAAACAAGAAGAAAATCATGCTGTGCAGTCGGAGGATACATCTGGGTTTGGTCAGCCAGCTCGCGCATATGTATCCTCCGACTGCACAGCATGATTATCTTCTTGTTAACGTCTTTTTAGTTCGCTTTTTAAGCAGTCGGGTTTTTTGTTATTTTTTTTATTATACACTTTGTTAGTATTATTGCTTGTATTATTAGGTTAAAACCAGTGTAACAATTATTATTTACTTCTTCTGGTTCTATCCAAACCCTAAACAGACTTGGGAAGCATAACAGATTAAGATTGATGTGGGTCCCAGGGCATAAAGGAATCTATGGTAACGAAATGGCAAGAGAGGGCTCAACAGATTATGTTGTAGGTCTTTCGGTAGACCATGTGTAGGCATTTCGACGTGCCACGTGAAAGCCACATTCAGGGAGTTTGCAGATTCATAGTCAGCAAACACACTGGCTGTTTAATATCGGTCTGGAACACTCTACGTTCAAAGCACGGGAATGCATTTGGAATATGAGCAGGGGGAAAATCTGCTACCTGCTTTGGGCCTTTACTGGCCACTTTAGAACCGACGACATGCTCTTGAAGATAGGTCTATCCACGACACCCATATGCAGGTTGTGCGGGGAACATACGGAATGCATGGAGCATCTTCTTTGCCTTGTGCAAAGAAGATGCTCCGTTGCACTGGCTACTAAGCGAATGAGTCTTCTAGGTGTAGGATATATCCAAGACCAGAAGATAATAGGCTCATATCTCTATATCTCGTTGTAAAATTCATTAATTCGAACGAGATTAGGGAGGAGTAACTTATCTAGGGGACCACAAAAGATCCCAATGGGTCGAAGTGTCCGAGTTCTTTCTCAGCCCCTTGATAAGATAAGATAGTATTTTTGCTTGCATTATTAGGTTAAAATCAAATCAATATTTTACTTTAACATAATGACACGGCGAAAGCCCTTATACATTTGTTAAAGAGGAAAAGTCCAATAAATAACCCTCATTTTCCCATTTATATTTAACAAAGTGCACCAGTTTTACTTGGATTTTTCATAAAAACTTAGAGCCTGTGTTTGTGCTCAGCACAATCAATGATACATGGCAGTGTGACAGCCAAGTTCGCGAAGCAAAAGGGCGACACACCGGTCATGGCGTGGATATTACACGGACCATTTTAGTCCGCTTTGCCACCTCCACATAACTAACAATATATCAGACCTTCCTGGAAAAGATTGTTTATTCATTGCACATTTTTTTAAAAGCTAGAAAGAGGAAGAAGATTTATTGCTACTCAATAATGCGATTTGGCAAGTTGAAATATATCCACTTAACTAAACTGTACTAAAACTGCACCGTCTTCTTCTTGTCAGTATGTTTATGTGTGTGTACATTAATGGTTACATAAAATAAATAAATAAAAACTCAAAGATAAAAATTGGTGGGTAAAGACTTAGGCCGAGTTTCTCACCTCTAAATTATTCTAGAATTAATGTGACAAATTGTCAAGTACGCGTTATCTGCTGTGATTGGCTGTTGAAAATTCATTCAACCTATCACAGCAGATAACGCGTGCTTGACAATTTGTCATATTAATTCTGCGATAATTTAGAGGTGAGAAACTCGGTCTTACCAAGTTGCACTATTGTCTGGTAAAGAACATTTTTTTTTAAATAACTGAATAACTTTATTCTTGTTCCGTATCGATGATTCAAAAATTACATATGTTCGACCGGGATTCAGCTGTGTCGACAGCGTTATCATTAGCCTCACAAAGGTCTGTCAGGGTGCAGATGTTGTTGCACAAAGAGCTCGACAGGTGGAGAGGCATTGTTTGGGACTTTGCTTCGCAATCATTGGGTAACCCCATCTAAGTAAGTTGAGCCTGCAGCGGCTCACCTGCCCTCTTACTTGGTTAAGAGACTTTCAGTTGGGCCATGGTTGAGCATGATAAGAGCAGTATGATTTATGGAACTTTGAAAGAACTCACTTCTTATATCAGCATAGCCGATAAAAAGAACTTGCCTTTCTTTCACATTTATGTTTTGGATTTAATTAAATAATATGTAAGTAACTACTACTATGAAAGCATGTATCAAGAAGATTAATCTTACCTTAAAATTCTTGAACCTTCTCTTATATTCTTCCTTGTTGTAAGTTTTATTAAAATCCCTCAAGTAATTGTCGAATCTTAGCTTGTCCAGGTCCAAAATTTCTAAATCTATTGCTCTTGTGATCCTTCTCGAATTATTGGCCGAATTTGTTTCATTCATGTGTTCGGCCTTATACTTAAATTTTTTGTATAATTCCAAAACCGCATACAATTGTATAGTAATGATCGTGATTATAAATATAATAATAAGTAAAGTTCCTAAACGCATTTTGTAATCTTTTTTATTTCAATAAATTAGGTAACAGGGGTGTTATACACTGATACAAAGGACACAAACGACTGTAAATTATTTTCCTGTAATTTATTCGCCTCTACATATTAAGTACGTAGTACGTAATGATTGGCGTAAACATTATTGATCATAATTTCCTCATGGTTTCATTATTTTAGGTAACTAACGTGGATATTCAGTTTAGCGATAAATAAGTACGTACCTACGTAATTTAATAATAATAATCCACTTAATCTTTTCCTCTTATATAAAAATAGAAAGTGACGGAAAATGAGAGAACGTAGACACTTTGGGATTTCATGCCAGTTGGTAAACTACTGGACAAAACCACCCCTTGTGCTATGTAATAAAGTTATTAAGTATTATAAGTGGTATTATATACGTAAGGTTGAGTTTGCATAATAAAGTTCTATGATAGGGCCACCCAGGACATTGTTTATGAATAAAAACAAATGTTGTATTGTTTGAACATAAATATATTATTAGATTACAATAAAACGTTGTTACCTACAGGGAAAAATAAGTTGGTTGGTTTAAATCCGGGGAAACCCGGACGGATGGCAACCCTAACTCTGGCCAATCTTAATAGTTTCAAATACAGATGTGGCAATAAGATTACATTCAGTGCGGTAAAAGGAGCGGGCTGATAAGTGTGCAACATAGCCACAACGCTGGTGAACGCTAATTTACTGCCCACACCCTCTCTCTCAACACTTAACTCAAAAATATAAATACCTTAAACTAACCTTAACACTACTAAAGATAAAACTTAAAAAGAAAATTAAAAATACAAACAAAATACCGAGATGGTGCTAGTTAGCCCTTTAAAGACAACTCCCTGGCCGATTTGGGTCGCAGACGTCAATTTCAGTGATCTGTTCAGCGATGCCACATACGTCGTGGATTTGGTGGTCAGGGTCACCGTGCTTCATAGCAATCTTCACATAACCCTGTTCCCCCCAGTCTTCACCGAAGGAGTTCCTGACGATGTAGTAGGGTATGTCAATCTTAGTATCATTGTATCCTTCGTAGCCAACTATCTGGACCACGTGGTTCGAAACCCCGCGACTGTAAAAGGAAGAAGATTATGCTTTCATTGTATTCCGGACGGTATGGAAGTAGAAAGCGTATTGCGCCGACCCCAAGTAACAGGGACAAGGGCATGAAGATGATAAATATCGTTAGGCACTTTTGATGGTGAACATTACACAGAAAATAAAATTTCTCATAGCATACTCGAATTGCTCATACAATTTCCCTTTCTATAGAGATGAATTTTACGTATAAACTATCATAGCTTTTTTGGGTAAGTGTTAAAAGCTTGGGTCAATTTCCTACGCTTCCTGAGGTCGGTATATTGATGCATATTGTATTGGATTACCATCTAAGTATTACAGACCCCGGTAAGTATTTTGCGAAGGTTTTGGCCGTCACAATTTTTAACGCACGACACACTGCATACGGTTTGTCGTCCGTTCGTTTGTTGACTAGACACGATTCTGCAACGAAACTGCAGTGCATTTGTATTGTTTGTTTTTAAGAATCTGAGTGACGAACCAAGCGTGAGCCGTGCGGTGCGGTGTGTACCGTCAACAAGCTCATACGGTTTTGTTCAGCCGCTAAATGGACACCGCAAATAAAAAAGCGAGGATAAAGCGGCATCGACGACATTGCCGAAAAACCGTAAGAAAACAGTGTCGCGTGTAGTGCGGTGTGGTGCAATGAACAAACGGTCCATACAAATATATGGAGCTCTGAATCGTGACCACATTTTGCGGTGTCGTGTGTCGCGTCGCGAACAAACGGCCTTAGGATAAAATAAATTTCATTCTGACTTGAAAGGAAAACTTGTTTAAAAAAAAGGATAGGTAGTTTTTATGCTGACCGTACAACACAGGTATGTGATTCCATAAGTATTTAAACAAATGTTAATTATTTGATAAATGTTGCGGTTTTTTAGAGGATGTTGTGGTAGACCTGCATCAAAATAACTTCGTATCAGTTATGTTAAGATTGGCAACACTGATTGTGAAAATATTCACAGACTGTTTAAAAATACCTTTGATAGTTAGATACCTATTTATTGTACAGATCTATATTTGCGAGGAAGTGATGGTCACCAAGGAGGCAGCAGAAAGGGAGCGAAAGGATACGGCCAACCTCCCCACCCTTAATAGGCATACCGGACGCCGGAAGATGCGTAACAATCTCCGGCCGCCATCGCCATAGTACGTGCCCTGTAGGTAACAAACTCCCCAAGTCTGTTACCTGAACTGTCAAAGGCCCGAGACGGCGGCGCCCCGGGTTAAAATTTCCATTGTGGACCGTTGATTTTTGGCGCGAGGATGGTGGGAGGGGGAGGAGGGGATGTTTGGCTACCCCCCAGTACCATCCCCATTACTCGGAGCCCCGTTGTGATGGGGATATCCATGGTTAAAGTTTTCAGGTAAGAATAAAAATTTCCGTAAATGTCCATCGTTTAAGGGGCGGGGAGGGAGGGAGGGAAAGAGATTTAGGGAGGCTATCCCACTGTACCATCCCCACCCCACGAAACCCCATGGTTATGGAGATATCCATGGTTAAAGTTATTATGATTACTATTACTCTCCTTCGAACCTATCCGTGTCGGTGTGCCCTAAGCTCCCGAGCTCGCTTTGCCCGCTCTTGGACTAATTCACATTTTTTTATCTCACTAATTATATTTAAGTGAAAAATATATCTAATATCTCAATAACCATGGGGCTCCGTGGGGTGGGGATGGTATAGAGGGGTAGCCCCCTGCCCCCCCCCCTTGCCCAATCTCCCTCCCCGCCCCTTAAAACGATGGACGTTTATTCTAACCTGAAAACTTTAACCATGGTTATCTCTATAACCATGGGGCTCCAACTGGTGGGGATGTTTCAGGGGGGTAGCCTAACCTACCCTCTTCCACCCCACACCTTCCCCGCGCCAAAAATCAACGGCCATAATGGAAATTTTATCCGACTCCATGCGGGCCAATATCTGGTCGGGGGAGTGTGACGAAATGTGAAGCGTAGCTGCCGAACACCGTGTGGTTATAGTCTGACAGACCCTTCCACTCACCCCGGGGCGGAAGACATCCGTAAGTATTTTCACACTTTAAAAAAAGGTAAGTAACTGACTAGAAGGCGACCCTTACTGTACCCTAACTGTGGGGTCTACACAAGAAAAATAGCCTAGGCAAATGTTGATATCACTTACTTGCAAGCCCTGGTGATGACGCCATTTTTGTAATTGCGCCAGTTGGAAGAGTCGACGGCTGCGACCAGAGGACCGTGGTCAACAATTTGCTTCACCATTCGATCCTCATCCATGTCACTGAAACAAAACAAGGAAATATTTTGAACACCTTTTTTTATAAGCCGGCTTTGTGCAAGTTTTGATTGTTGTACTTTTTACTATTATTCTCTTTTACTGTAATTGTGCTGTTATATTGTGTCTATGTCGAATAAATGTTTTCTACTTCTACTTCTTTTACTCCTTCGCGTGTCTCTCTAAAAATGTACATAGCATATTGCTCCTACATTCACGTAAAGAATCGAAATGACGCGGCTTTACCATCCCGGCCGCTCAAGGTAAAGCACCAACCCATCAAAAAATCGACCTCGGTAAGTGTTGCTTAACCTGGCAGCTTCACCAACCCAACCACACAAGGTAAAACACTAAACCATCCAAAGCCGACCTTGGTAAGCGGGCGGCTCCACAACAATAGTACCTGTCCGTCGCGAATTCGCGTTGTGGTTGCATCAATTAGAGCTCAGAACTCGTCCTGGCTTTTCTGGTCTGCCAAAACGCGTTGTGGTCGAATATTATGAAAACTACAACAAGAATTCGTTGTGGCTATTTGAAAGAAGCCACAGCGTATTCGAGCTATTCTTCGCTCAAAGAGCGTTTTCGGTCTTTGAGCCTAAGATGTTACCAGAGGCTGAAAGACAAAGTCATCGATAACGATGATGAAATGACAAGTGACCAATCACGTGACATTTTGATAGCGCTTGGGAATCCCATAAAGGACCATGGGCGGAATCATCCCCACCCATCAACAAAAATGAAATGTAGCTTAATTGATATATCTTGGCAAGATGATAATTTGTTACTATGGAGACGTTGCCCAAATGCATGGGGTTCTCATAGTATCTAATGTTTTTACAAATATTTCGTTTACGTATTATTGACGAGTAATTGTAAAATACCTACTCATTTTTCTATTCATTAGTGCAAAGAGGCGGCTCCATGCAAGTAAATATTAGCGGTTACAAAATACCACGACCCCCGACCCATGCTCCTGCGCTTGCGTCCTTATCTTATCAGCAGACAGTCGGTTAAGTTAACGCTGTGTTAAGTATCGGTTTTTACTTTACAACTACGACCTCTGCTTGATTACTAGACTGATTGATAGCTTTTTGATTGACCCTGGCACGATAAAGGACTATGTGATAACTGGATTGGAGACTGTGTATTATGGAAACGAGACGGTGGTGTATAATGTGCCCGAGATCTGTTTTGCGACAAAATTTGGCACGTTTTGCAAGAGGCGTTCATTGAAAATGAACCTGAATAGAACTGATTTGTCAAGATGCAATATTATGATAAATGATGCTTGGCTGATAGGAGCGCGAATACAATCCAAACATGTGTAGCGGCACCAAAGCCGCCACTTACGAATCGAAATATGAATCTCGCAAATAAAGTTTTTGGCGCGATTTGAACACATACAACAGTCCGACAATAACCGTCGGGCAGTTACCCGGACCAGACACAACACCCGTCTGTTTGGAGGATCCTCCCTTTTCTATGGAGTTTTGTGGGACTTTACACCCTGTTCCACATACTCCAAACATGTAAGATCACGCATATATTATTCGTATGTACTAATTGATGGGAATATTAATAACAGATATGCTATTGCACACTATTACTGTACCTGCTTGACAGGCAGTTGCACTTAAGGAAGTTGTGCTCATGTCATACCAATTATATGGTACATGGGAATAAGTCGTCATACAGATTGTAATCTGCCAGCGCAGCTGCTTAACAATATTATAATAGACGAGCAATAACAATGCACTCGCTATTTTTATTTGTCTACTATGAGAACTGTAAGAATATTAAAGTTGAAATACATTTTATATATTTTGCACGATACGATATAACGATAAAGTAAATGACTTAAATTTGAATGAAATGACTTATCAAGAGTTAACTCCAGAGGTGGATGATGTGAATCGTGTTTACTAATGGGGGGAGCAGAGGCGACAGAGAGGCTGGTATTCCCATCCACTAAAACGAGGTCCAAGGTATTATTATTAATATTACTGACAACATTCTTTTGAATGCAGCCAGTAATACTTAGAAAGTTTCTCAATGCTAACGATTTAGGGTCACTAACTCCTAGAAAGGGATCGTTACAATGCGCCCATCTGACATTAGGAAGGTTAAAGTCACCAATAATTAATCTATAAAGTTTAAACTAATTTCCTCAGCTCGGGTCAAAAATTGTTCAAAGATATGGTTGGGCAAATAGGACGGTAAATAAACTACGCACAAGTTCATACAGACACTACCCGAACTTATACACAACCACACACATCTTCCACAGAAGTTTGCCAATCAGTTTTATGAACAAAGTCAAATTTATTACTTACAGCTACGAGAATTCCACCACCATAATTTTTTGAGTATAATTTCATAAACTGAGCACTACGATCGCGCCTTACAACAGTATATCTCTGATCAAAATATTCTGAGGATGATAACGAGTCATCTAACCAGGTTTCAGTCAAACAAATAATATCATAGTCTGAATTTAAAATTGACATAAGAATTTCATGTGACTTCGTTTTCATACCACACGTTATGATACACTGTGTGATATTTTTGATAGATGTGTACCCCGCAAAAAGGCTAAACTTGAAAATTCTCGATTTGTTTATCCCGAATGCTACACCGCAGATAATATAAGAGATAAAAAGAATAAAGTTAGACTTCATAAAACTTTCAAAAAAACAAAGCTAGATAGCGATTATTCAGAATTTTCAAAGTGCAGAGCTCGTATTAAAAAATCAATAGATATTGCACACAAAGAACACAAGTTTAAAATACAAAGTCAATTCTCAAAAGATCCAAAATCATTCTGGCAGTATATTAGGTCCAAAAGGAGTAGGTTAAACAGGCAAATTATCGTAAAGGATGGTCAATATCTTTGGGATGAGGAGGGTGCTCGACAATTTGCGTAATTTTTTGAGTCGGTGTTCTATAAGGAGAGGCCGCGGTTGGAGGAGCGGGCGGCGGCGGCGGAGCCGTAGGCGAACAGTGCGCGAGTGCACATTGAGACCCTCAGTCTTCAAGACGTAAAAACCAAACCAAACCCAAACCAAAACCTCAAACCAAAGCGCTCATATGGCCCCGATGGCATACCAGCTTTTCTGTTCCGAGATTGTGGCAGGGTACTGGCTGAACCCCTGCATCATATCTTTAATATTTGTTTAAAACAAGCAACGTTTCCGCCTAGGTAGAAAATCACACGAGTGATTCCGGTTCCTAAGGGTAAGTCATGTTCGGATGTCAGTGGCTACAGACCGGTGGCAGTGTTGTCGACACTTGCAAAAGTGTTTGAGTCTGCCGTTCATCGCTACGTGCAGGGTCAAGTGTGCGCACAGCTATCGGACGCGCAGCACGGGTTCCGTCCGGCGCACAGCACTGCCACTAAACTGCTTAACTTCATGGTGCGGGTGGTGCTGGCAATCGATGCTGCTGTGTAGGTAGACGCAGCTCATTTTGATTTTAGGAAAACGTTTGATACCGTCGACAATGATGTACTGATAATGAAGCTGGTAAAAATGGCTGTACATAGCACGTCTTACGGTTCTTCACCAGCTACTTGAAAGACCGACAGCAGTACGTTGACTACAATGGGTTCGAATCAGAGCCATACTAAACCAGATGTGGCGTGAGCCAGGGCAGCAATTTGGGTCCTCTCGATTTTATTTTAATGATAAATGACTTACCAGACATAGTCAATCATGGTTTATGTTTATTGTTTGCAGATGACCTCAAATTGCTGCTCGAGCTCAAGAGGTTGTTGGACTGTGAGCGATTGCAGGAAGACATAGATAGAGTGGAGCCATGAAAATAAACTCTATTTCAACACAGCGAAATGCTCAGTCATGTCATTTACGCGCGCGAAGACTGCCTTAGACTACGAATACAAAGTAGAGGAAGCGCCATTGCAGCGAGTGTCTCAGTTGCGAGATCTAGGAGTTCTGCTTATCCCGGATCTCACTTTCCGGGATCAAATTATAGTTAAGATTTGCAAGAAAGCGTACAGAAACCTGGGTTTCGTACTGAGGCAGTCGCAAGGATTCACAAATATTACCTCGCTCAGGGTGCTGTATGACGCTTTGGTAAGGAGTCACTTGGAGCACAGTGCGGTGATTTGGGCTCCTCATGAAGCGAAATACAATGTCATGCTGGAGCGAGTACAAAATAAATTTACAAGACACTTGTATTTCAAACTTTATGGAGTTTACCCATTTTACCCGCTTATGTATCCTACACTGTATGTACTGGGAATGGTGGGGTACAACGAACTCAGAGTTCGCTGGGAATTTACACTCGCAGCGTATGCACTAAAGTTTCTGCGTGGAGTAGCACCTAAACCCGGGTGTGCTGCGCCACCTAAAGCTGTGCGTGCCAGTGGAGGCGGCGGCGGCCGCCACTGCCGGCCATGACTGCTGCTAGAACCAATCTATTGGCGAAAACACCTCTCACCCGCACAATCTGTGTGCTCAACGAATTGCATGAGAGGCTAGACATATTTTCGTGCAATTTGAGTGAATTCGCAAGAGGTTTGTTGAATTTTGCTAGTTATAATTAAAATTTAGATAAGTAAAGTTTTATTTTATATTAGTTTAGAAGATCTTAATAGTGTTAGAAGTTTAGGTGTATATCATTATTACACATTTATGTAAAAACTGATTTAATGGATAAATAAATAATCTCTCAGGCTGGTTTTAGAGTCACGCTGCCCGTCGGCACTGTCGGTAGCCACGAGCTCGTCATTGATCGAGTCGCTCGGTTCAGCGCTCAGCGTCAGACTCGACCAATGACCAGCCTCACGTATCAATAATGTTAAAGACTCACCAGGTATGGTCATATCGGTTAACTCTTATTCCTTCTCGATATCCGGATATAGTCGCAAGCTTACAAGTTTTATCCATGGATAATGTCATAGGGTATTCCTCTTCGGTCACGAATCGTAATTGTTCTGGACAAATGAATTGCATTGCGATTTTGACATTCCCATTGTAACAGCCGTTGTTGTATGGTGAACAGTCCAGCAGTTCCTGAGAGCAAGAAAGTGAAAAACAAGATGTTGTAGGCAGATGTATAATATTATGTTGTCTTGGGTTAATCAAACAGGTTTTCAAACTTATTCAAATTGATGTTTTATTTTTAATTTTAGTTATTGTCGTGACTTTACGTTTTGCGCTGAAAAATAATTGCTAAAACAGTATTTTTTTGTTATTCTTAGGTGGTACCTGTATGCTTCTACTCCTAGTATCATGTAGCTGAATAGCTGACATTGTCTCTATGACTCCAACGATGCTGAAGGCCCAGCATCCTTGACAAAGCTTCTGATCTATGACCGGCTTCACGAAACCCTCCCGCGTTCGCCTGTAACCGTTACAAACATCAAATTATTTATTGATTCGTTTATCCTCGCACTAGAACGCCTTATAGCAATTACACCAATCGAGCATAAACGCAATCTATAAAGTCCAGGTTTCCTCACGATGTTTTCCTTCAACGTTGTCAGCGACGTCCAAGATAAACTTAGAAAGTACTTGATAAAATACTTGTAATTTCGTTCATGTGTGTCCGTCTTTGCCATCATAGCTCCTGAACGGATGAACCGGTTTTGATTAAGTTTTTTGTTTGAATGGTGATTTTGTCGAGAGTGTTCTTAGCTATGTTTGAATTAAATCGGTTCAGCCGTTCAAAAGTTATGGGCGTTTTACTGTTTGAATCGGGATGTTTTCGCAAGATATCATGTCAAAATTACGTGTTCAATAGATAGCCAATCGAAGCGGTTCTACTATGTACTATAAAAATTATGTAGCATGAAATAAAAATGTGTCGGGGGTTCTTTAAAGAACAATGGCAGGTGCCCATACATTATTTTAGCTGAGATTAAATTCCTACGTCATTAAATGAAAAATATCTGGTTTAAGTCAGAGTGATGTTCTGAATTCGTTTTTGCAAGAATTTTTGTTAGAGAATGTCGAGAATAAAAGATATTCAGTCATAAACTTTTGTAGGTTATGTCCGGGTAACTTTTACTATGTGTTTAATAGGTAATATTATTCAATTTCGTGGAAGTAAAAGGGCAATATCGCATTAGTATTTCCCTTACCTATTTATTTCAGCATGAAATGCTTAATATACTCTTTGGAAAGTGTATAGTTATTGAGATTTATTTAAACTAAGCGACTTTGACGTGTATCAAGATGTCGTCGTCAACAACAAGCTATATTTCTTTTAGACTTCGATACTAGTCTTTTTGCCAATCATTAATTGAAAGTAATTCATTTATTTCTACTACACTACAATATTCTTACCTACCTGCAAGGAACATCTACACTTAGATATAAACTGTATTGCTAACTCATATACTGCAATAAACACAAACATGATATTAATACTAAATAGAGTTACTAAATGTCACTCAGCAGATAAACTATATAATGGCAACACTAAGCTAAAGAAATTAACTAAACAATCAATTAACTTATTATTTATTATGAGCTTTTTTTATCCGTTTTGAACCAGCCCAATTATACTTTAAAAATCTTAGACAATTATTAGAATTTCCTTCGTATATAACTCACTTTCAGACGCTCAAATTTAAGTCAGCTAAGATTTCGCCATTGTTCTTTGAAATTTTACTTGTAAATACCAAGAACAAAACGAGAGTAGATTATGTAGAGTGGATTTTTGTTAAATATAGTAATTTGTCCGTCAGGTAGATTAATGCAAAATATTGGAAACGAATATTTAGTTTTGTCACGAAAAGACGAAGTCACTAGTGACGTCAAAAGCCCCCACTCCTAACCTTTGATGCATTTTATCGTTGTCAATTTGTATTGATTTGTTATAGCAAAAAATACTTGTCCAACATTATTTGTTAATCTATATTATTTTATTTTTCTACCTAGGAATCACCCATAAAAAGGTGCAGTAGTAGAATGTTGGCTGGGCTGATTATTAAGAAGATATATACATATATTACTTACCAATCAAAAGATGGTGGAGGTGGTATGTCGTGCCTGCTTTTAATATTGCTTATTGGTTTATTTGGCTTATGTGAGTCGGAACAGGATGACGGATGGGCAGGTTCACATGTAGGTTTGCCCTTGGGTTTCAATAACATACGATCAGCGAATTCCTCTTTCGACATATCAGAGAACTTTGTCAAGCCAAATACTTTGTTGTTTTCTAGCTTATTCAAACTGGCAATTTCTTCTAAGGATGCCTGAAATTTGAAAATTACCTTGTTGTAGATAATATTTATAATATCACGCCAGTGTTTCATGAAGCAGAACAACGCTTGACAAGGTCGGTCCGTAATTGGGTGGATTTACATACCAAGATTCCTTCGTACCTCGGCAAGCAAGTTAAGCCGTTGGTCCCAACTGTCAGTTCAAGTACATCTTTAACATTCGTCACGGATTGTCAAAAGCCAGGAAATCTGACACCAGCCTTGCTAAAGGGGTGTCGTATTACCCAGTTACTGGGTTGTGGAGGTCAGATAGGCAGTCGCTTCATATAAAATACTGGTGCTAGCTGCATCCTGTTAGATTGGAAGCTAACCCCAAAATGGTTGGGAAAGGGCTAGGCAGATTGATAGTTCCCTGTAGACTCACCCGCTGGCGTATTTTCCAGCAGAGATATGCGAGGTTGATAGTCGCTGTACGAGGAAAAATCCACCATTAGGACATTGCCTTGAGTCATGCTGAATCCAACAAACTAAAACACCAAGGTGTAAGTCTGTGCCGATTATGGGGGGAACACGGGCACACGTTAGCACTCATCCGTGAACCCGCCGCGGCTGTCCGTTACCGGATCCTCCTCTGAAGAGTACCCCCATCACCGGCGCACCAAAATACATTGCACTCCGTGACCACCCCAGGGACCAAACCAACACATGGGCGCCAGACTACCCTGTTTGTGGCACCCTTGTTCCCCCTGTGGCCGGGTCACCTGACCCCAGGTCATTGGCCCCGCCACCTACCACTTTTCGGCAGCAGAGGTTAGGGAAAGCGGCCAAGGCAGTACCTTCACTCCTCCTACCCTACGGCTCCACCGTGTCCGCCATCAGACGCTGGCGACCCCGTCCAGGCCGCAGAAGGTAGGGAGAGCGGGGCACTGCAATACCGGCACACCTCTCCCTCCGCGGTCTCCAGCCCTCAGCCGCGATGCCTCCCATGCGACATCTAGGCGCGCTCCAATTGTAATGTCGCCCAAGCGGCACCGCAACTTACTTGTTGGCCTCGGGTTCCTCCTTCGCTTCACCGTGGGTGACCAAGCCACGGCTACTGAGCGAGGACTCCTCGACAATGCAGAAAACCACCGGGGGTATCAATTCATTTTGATAGCCTGACTTAGCGTAGCTTGCCTCTGGTGGAAAGGGGCTAACGGAGCTATTGTTTTTATATACAAAAAAGCGAGAGGCGTGTGCGAGGGATGCTAGCGAGGAATACTCGTATATCAAATCATTTAGGCATTCTTTCACTACGGTGGAAACCATAATTTTCATAGCGCCGCTATACATTCTCGCGCCGCCTGCACATTACTGGTGGAAAAACACCCTTCAGCAGTAATATTCAACGAAATTTCTATCAGCAACACGAAGTCTGGGTCTGTACCCGGCCCATTATAAAATGCTATAACCACTATTAGGGAAGCAAGTATTATAAAGAAAAATAATACCTTAAAATTCTTGATCCTTCTCTTATATTCTTCCTTATTATAAGCTTTATCAAAATCTCTCAAATAAATGTCGAATCTTATCTTGTCAAGGGATAGAACTTCTACATCAATTTCTGTTTTGGCCTGATTCGTCTTATAATTTCTCATGTAACTGGAGTATCCTAACTCCTCTTTCGATATATCAGAGAACTTTGTCAAGCCAAATATTGTGTCTTTTTCCTGCTTTTTCAATTTGTCAATTTCCTCTAGGGTTGCCTGAAATTTGTGAATTACCTAGTCGTTTAAATATCTACTCGAATATAGGTAGTAAAATAGTACAATATCCAGTAGGTATTCCCCAACAGTGCTGTAGATTAACAACCCACATTTTTATGGTTCCGTAGCCAAATGGCAAAAAACGGAACCCTTATGGATTCCTCATGTCTGTCTGTCCGTCCGTATGTCACAGCCACTTTTTTCCGAGACTATAAGAACTATGCTGTTGAAACTTGGTAAGTAGATGTATTCGGTGAACCGCATTAAGATTTTCACAAAGATAGAAAAAAAAAAACAATAAAACCCCACCCAAACCATAAACCCATAGTACCGTAAACCCATAGTTATGAAACCCTGTATGGGTTTCATAACTATGGGGAACCCCCAAAATTCATAAGTGTGGGGTATCTATGGATAGGTCTGAGTCTCTAAATTATATTGAGATTTCTAATATAACTTTTTTCTAAACTGAATAATTTGCGCGAGAGACACTTCCAAAGTGGTAAAATGTGCCCTCCCCCCCCCCCCTGTAACTTCTAAAATAAGAGAATGATAAAACTAAAAAAATATATTATATACATTACTGTGTAAACTTCCACCGAAAATTAGTTTGAACGAGATCTAGTAAGTACTTTATTTTTTAATACGTCATAAATCGTAACCCGCAATTTACCAACCCTTATCACTTACTCCCCTTTCCCCCTACCCCCTCCCCCTTACTTCCTTACCCTTCGTGCGCGAGTCCGACTCGCCGGTTTTTCCATATATTAAGCTTGTAAAATCTCAAGTAAGGTACGTATAACTTACTTGAGATTTTACAAGCTTTTGATTAACCTGCTTGGTTCGAAGGTGTGTCCGGTTACATATAAGTGATACCTACTTATTTATCTTTGAAGACAATGCAATAATATGGTACTATGGAACTGGTCTAATGATGCATCTGGGTTGTGGCCAAATGATCTCCTCAACCAAACAAGATAGAACTGTCGTGCTTGGGCTCATTCGATAGTATTGACAAGTGATATTATACACTACTAGCTGACCCCCGAGGCTTTGCTCTCGTCAATTGGCTACCTACCTACCCACCCTACTTACCATACCTACTTTGCCCACCTACCCTACCTACCATACCCTATCTTCCCTACCCTACCTACCATATCCTGTCTACCCTACCCTATCTACCCTACCCTACCTACCCTACCCTACCTACCCAACCCTATCTACCCTACCCTACCCATAACCCTGCATTATATTATTTAAAAGACGATAATTGATCAGTTATCGAGCGGGATGAAAAATGATTAAAATACTAAAATGGCTATTAAAAAATAGGGGTTGGTGATAAAAGGGTAAAAATTTAGGGTTGTATGTATTTTTTAATGCCACATTATAGAAAAATAAAAACAAAAAATTTTGTCCAAAAATTTAAAAAAATAATTAAGGGTGAACAACCCTTATCACTTAGGGGTATGAAAAATAGATAGTAGCCGATTCTCAGACCTACTGAATATGCATATAAAATTTGGTAAAAATCAGTAAAGCCGTTTCGGAGGAGTAAGGTAACTAACATTGTGACACGAGAATTTTATATATAAGAATAAACACAACTAACTTATTTAACACTATTTTGTTTATTTTAGCTTGTTTTAACAAGATGAGGTGAGATTTGTGTTCGGCTCATTATAAAAATCTATGAAACCACTAAAGAACGTCGTGAAGAAAAATCTTACCTTAAAATGCTTGAACCTCCTCTTATACTCTTCCCTATTGTAAGTTTTATCAAAATCTCTCAAGTAAATGTCGAATCTTAGCTTTTCGAGGTCTAGAACTTCTACATCTATGTCTGTTTTGGCCTTATTTGTCTTAAAATTTCTCAAATAACTGTCGAATCGGAACTCCTCTTTCGACATATCAGAGAACTTTGTCAAGCCATACACTGTGTTGTTTTCCAGTTTCATCAAATTCAATCTGGCAATTTCCTCTAGAGATACCTGAAATTAGTAATAAATAAAATATCTATATGGTAATTATGGGTTAAGCTCACCTTTGTATATAAGCTGTCCTATTGTAGGTATTCCGCTTGTTTTACGTACCTACAATAATGAATATAAACATCACCATCATCAGTTCAACCGAAAGACTGCTTGCTGATTTTACTAATCGCTAATTCGCTAATTTTACTTTGTTGACTCTTGTTTTTGTAAGATAATTATTTATAATTGATTCTTCTGACATTTTAATCCTTATTTAATCCTTATTTTTTTCGTTCGTTTTTTTTTTGTTTTGATTTAATTATAATTTAAACAATATTTATTCTATAATGATAATTCGATTTATTTTTATATAATTTCGTTTTATTCCTTTTGGCATGCCTGTTTGGTTCTATCTTTGTCACTTGATTTTATTTACTTTTAATTTAAATATTGTAAGCGCACGTCGCATTAATTTTGTAAAATGTTTTTATATTCTGTGGAAAATGTCGCTGATTGCACATTTGTTTTTCTTTGTGTCCAAATTGTATGTATTGCTGCAGTGTGCAGTCGTTTGTTTTCCCAAATAAATAAAATAAAATAATAAATATAAATAATATATTATCCAGTAGCTATTCTCCGACAATGGTGTGTAACTATGCACCATTGTCGGGGCTATTGTTATGAGTGTTATTTATCCATGCTGTGTTTATCAGTCTATGTATGTATGTTTGTTTCTATGTGGCATTCTAGGAGGCCAAACGCGTTGGCCGATTTTGATGATTTTTACTTCAATCGATTCGTCTTAACCCTGCGGGTGTCACTGGCTACATTAAAATTGGAAAATACTAAAATGGCGGCTTTTGGGCGCCATATCGTGGAGGCCCAAATTTTGTTTTCTTCCAAACCCCTCGTGTGGGGTATCAAAATAAAGGGTTTTAAGAGGTGATTACAAAAAATATAACACTTATATATACCTTAAATGGAAAAAATAACTAAATATTTGTAAATAAGATTTAAAAATAACAAAAAACCCGAATGCTTAAAAAGCGAACTAAAAAGACGTAAACAAGACAAAATTCATGCTGTGCAGTCGGAGGATACATCTGGGTTTGGTCAGCCAGCTCGCGCATATGTATCCTCCGACTGCACAGCATGATTATCTTCTTGTTAACGTCTTTTTAGTTCGCTTTTTAAGCAGTCGGGTTTTTTGTTATTTTTTTTTTATTATACACTTTTTTAGTATTATTGCTTGTATTATTAGGTTAAAACCAGTGTAACAATTATTATTTACTTCTTCTGGTGCTATCCAAACCCTAAACAGACTTGGGAAGCATAACAGATTAAGATTGATGTGGGTCCCAGGGCATAAAGGAATCCATGGTAACGAAATGGCAAGAGAGGGCTCAGCAGATAATGTTGTAGGTCTTTCGGTAGACCATGTGTAGGCATTTCGACGTGCCACGTGAAAGCCACATTTAGGGAGTTTGCAGATTCATAGTCAGCAAACACACTGGCTGTTTAATATCGATCTGGAACACTCTACGTTCAAAGCACGGGAATGCATTTGGAATATGAGCAGGGGGCAAATCTGCTACCTGCTTTGGGCCTGTACTGGCCACTTTAGAACCGACGACATGCTCTTGAAGATAGGTCTATCCACGACACCCATATGCAGGTTGTGCGGGGAACATACGGAATGCATGGAGCATCTTCTTTGCCCTGTGCAAAGAAGATGCTCCGTTGCACTGGCTACTAAGCGAATGAGTCTTCTAGGTGTAGGATATATCCAAGACCAGAAGATAATAGGCTCATATCTCTATATCTCGTTGTAAAATTCATTAATTCGAACGAGATTAGGGAGGAGTAACTTATCTAGGGGACCACAAAAGATCCCAATGGGTCGAAGTGTCGGAGTTCTTTATCGGCCCCTTGATAAGATAAGATAGTATTTTTGCTTGCATTATTAGGTTAAAATCAAATCAATATTTTACTTTAACATAATGACACGGCGAAAGCCCAACTACATTTGTTAAAGAGGAAAAGTCCAATAAATAACCCTCATTTTCCCATTTATATTTAACCAAGTGCACCAGTTTTACTTGTATTTTTCATAAAAACTTAGAGCCTGGGTTTGTGCTCAGCACAAACAATGGCAGTGTGACAGCCAAGTTCGCGAAGCAAAAGGGCGACACACCGGCCATGGCGTGGATATTACACGGACCATTTTAGTCCGCTTTGCCACCTCCACATAACTAACAATCTATCAGACCTACCTGGAAAAGATTGTTTATTCATTGCACATTTTTTTAAAAGCTAGAAAGAGGAAGAAGATTTATTGCTACTCAATAATGCGATTTGGCAAGTTGAAATATATCCACTTAACTAAACTGTACTAAAACTGCACCTATTTTCTGTACCGTCTTCTTCTTGTCAGTATGTTTATGTGTGTGTACATTAATGGTTACATAAAATAAATAAATAAAAACTCTAAATAAAAATTGGTGGGTAAAGACTTAGGCCGAGTTTCTCACCTCTAAATTATTCTAGAATTAATGTGACAAATTGTCAAGTACGCGTTATCTGCTGTGATTGGCTGTTGAAAATTCATTCAACCTATCACAGCAGATAACGCGTGCTTGACAATTTGTCATATTAATTCTGCGATAATTTAGAGGTGAGAAACTCGGTCTTACTAAGTTGCACTATTGTCTGGTAAAGAACATTTTTTTTTTAATAACTGAATAACTTTATTCTTGTTCCGTATCGATGATTCAAAAAATACATATGTTCGACCGGGATTCAGCTATGTCGACAGCGTTATCATTAGCCTCACAAAGGTCTGTCAGGGTGCAGATGTTGTTGCACAAAGAGCTCGACAGGTGGAGAGGCATTGTTTGGGACTTTGCTTCGCTATCATTGGGTAACCCCATCTAAGTAAGTTGAGCCTGCAGCGGCTCACCTGCCCTCTTACTTGTTTAAGAGATTTTCAGTTGAGCCATGGTTGAGCATGATAAGAGCAGTATGATTTATGGAACTTTGAAATAACTCACTTCTTTTATCAGCATAGCCGATAAAAAGAACTTGGCTTTCTTTCACATTTATGTTTAGGATTAAATTAAATAATATGTAAGTAACTACTACTATGAAAGCATGTATCAAGAAGATTAATCTTACCTTAAAATTCTTGAACCTTCTCTTATATTCTTCCTTGTTGTAAGTTTTATTAAAATCCCTCAAGTAATTGTCGAATCTTAGCTTGTCCAGGTCCAAAATTTCTAAATCTATTGCTCTTTTGATCCTTCCCGAATTATTGGCCGAATTTGTTTCATTCATGTGTTCGGCCTTATTCTTAATTTTTTTGTATAATTCCAAAACCGCATACAATTGTATAATAATGATCGTGATTATAAATATAATAATAAGTAAAGTTCCTAAACGCATTTTATAATCTTTTTTATTTCAATAAATTAGGTACCAGGGGTGTTATACACTGATACAAAGGACACAAACGACTGTAAATTATTTTCCTGTAGTTTATTCGCCTCTACATATTAAGTACGTTTTACGCAATGATTGGCGTAAACATTATTGATCATAATTTCCTCATGGTTTCATTATTTTAGGTAACTAACGTGGATATTCAGTTTAGCGATAAATAAGTACAATAAGTACGTACCTACGTAATTTAATAATAATAATCCACTAAATCTTTTCCTCTTATATAAAAATAGAAAGTGACGGAAAATGAGAGAACGTAGACACTTTGGGATTTCATGCCAGTTGGTAAACTGCTGGACAAAACCACCCCTTGTGCTATGTAATAAAGGTATTAAGTATTATAAGTGGTATTACATACGTAAGGTTGAGTTTGTATAATAAAGATCTATGATAGGGCCACCCAGTACATTGTTTATGAATAAAAACAAATGTTGTATTGTTTGAACATAAACATATTATTAGATTACAATAAAACGTTGTTACCTACAGGGAAAAAATAAGTTGGTTGTTTTAATTTATATTCCTGTTGTAACTTAAACAAATACAGATAAATTAATTAATATAAAAATACAGAACATAAAAAAAATACAGAAGTAATGAAGTAATTTACAAATAGTCACAGAATACTAAAGAAGAAAAATTTAAAAATAAAATATGTAGGCAGTTAACAGAATACGTATGGACCTTGTATGGACTAAGTAATGGATACGATATTAGAATTAATAATTCGAGATAATTACAATCCATCACCACCACTCAAGAACCTAGGTATCCACTTTAGAATAATTAATATACATTTTAAGTTAACTTTTAATTGACCATTTGTATTAAAAAGGCCTTAAAAGGTGTTCCTGTTTTCATATTTTCGGTTTTTGACCGATTTTCAAAATCGGTCCACAATTGAAAGAAGAAAAAAATGAAAAATGTATATGAAGCAAAGAATAAGAAGCATGAATTTAACTATGTAACTAACTGGTCCCGAGGCATAAGTGTATAAGCAATCGTCTGATAAATCAAAGGCCTTAGGATCGAATCTCACTAACGCGTTAACTTTTTGCATTATTTAAAATCATTTTCTTAAATTTGGTATTTTTTTTTTTTGTAATTTACCTTTTAAGTAATAACAATATTATTGGAGAAAAATATGTTGAAGTAAACATTAAACAATTTTTAAAAAGAAATCAACAATATGTATTGACTAGGTTTTTTTTTAAATTATAATTAAAAATTATAAGTTTTGAGACAATTAATATATTCCAACTCAAATATAAAGAAGACTAGCTTATAGTTTACCAATGAATTGAAGAAACAAATGTAAAATATTTTATTAAAACATACTTATAAAAACATTAGCCGTCGGATTCGATCTTACGGCGCTAGGGCGTAAGATATTATATACCGCATGCTCGACTAATGCGCCACGGAGACGATTGTTATATTAGCTAAATTTGTGCTTAATTTTCCCCGCAACATTAAAGTTACAAGAAGTTGCAAGTGTGTACGAGGACAACGAATTATTGTGAAGCAAACACTAATAAATAGACGAAGTAATACACCCGTTGATTTTAAGACAATACATCTATGTTGGTGTGCCCTGCAAACCTATCTGATTTGCTTTGTGAACATAATGATACACGCAACACAAACATACATGCAGTCGAACATAGGAACTCTTCCTTTTTGGAAAGATGGTTAAAAATAATATCCCTATTGTATAATCAATGTAATTACTGCATAAAAAGGGAACGCACATTCAAATTTTGAAATAACTACAATGGATCGATTTGATTGGTTGATCGCAACTACCCGCCATCTTGTCCCTCCCACTACCGTTTCCCTTCATTCATTACAAAATTAGGACAAAAAATCAACGCGTGTTCCAAAAACTCACAAAACAAAATATTAATTACAGTGGTTGTTGTGAATTGTTGTGATCCCCAGTTTCCAGATCCCGTTCCTCATCAGAATCGGTAAGTGGTTGTGTTTTTCTAATCAAATTTGAAAATTTGAATGTGCGTTCCCTTTTCATGCAGTAATTACATTGATAATACCTACACCTATTTCTTTACTCCATACCGTTTTTGTTGTATGCCCGTTATTTAAATAACATCCATTATTGTAACTTCCTCGGCAATACCGCATACGTTGTGGTCCATAGCAATCTTCACATAACCCTGGTCTCCCCAATCTTCACCCCAGGAGTTCCTTACGATGTAGTATCGTGTGGGGGTTTCAGCGTCTGACTCCACATATTCTTTGTAACCAACGATTTGGGCTACGTGGTCTCCCACACCGCCACTGCATAGAATAGGTACAATACTTTAGCTATACTCCATTTGTTTAGGTAGTTAACTAAAGGTAAACAATCTTGATATGTCTTTTTATATAAAATAAATCGTATAAAAGACCAACAAATATTATTTAAATTTAGTTACTTACCTAACATCGGTTTAAGTAAATACCTAATTGTAAACATTTTTAGATTCAATTTTTAGACATTTTTTTAGATAAAAGACATGTTAAGATTGTTTACATTTAGTTAACTACCTAAACAAATGGAGTATAGTAAAACGTTACGTAAGAATTTGGTACTGAGAGATAATTGTACTATGAGAGCAGTGGTGGCCCATTGGTAACGGCCCCGACACAGTACAAATATTCAAACAGTATGGAAACTAAGTCTATTTGATGAAATAATTACCTACGCTCCATTGAAGCAATAGGGTTGTAACTTTTAATGCTTTTGATATTGTTTTTTTTTTCAATTTTACTATAACCGTTTTGTACTGTAGTGATCAATCAATCGAATTGTAATAACTAGCTCACAAATACAATTTAAATAGATAATGTCATGGCTTCGGTTAATCTAAGCAAAAGACGACAGCTTAAAACCCAGAAAGCAGTTTAATATTAACAAACAACAACTTGTAGAACTATAGATCTTCAACTTTGTCATTACGGCGTAATCTTTTACAAGTTTTAGCGGGAGCGTACGTGAGCCGCGGTTGGACGAAAACGTTTCGTGCGCTCGTCAGAGCGGACACGCGGTATACGCGGAGATAAACTTATACGTGACCGCGGCACGCACTACTGACAGGACCGCGAACGCGGCTTAGGGGTCTCGCTCGTCGGTGCGCATGTTTGAGTGAGTGTGCCGTTTCGAGCGTTTGTAGGTAGTTTCCATACTGTTGGTATATTTATACTGTGGCACCGACTTACGTATCGTTCGACGGTCGTGGGATCGAACTTCGAACCCATTCAGGCGCTCTACTTTGTGTAATTTATTTCACCACCACTGCACTAAAAACTAAGAAGAAAAACATCGTGAGGAAACCGGCATGTCCTAGAACCAAATTTGAAGACTTAATACATCCACCAACCCGCACTGGGCCCGTGTGGTGGAATAAGACACACTTTGCCAGCAGTAGGCACATTATGAGGCTGTTGATGATGATGTAGGTACTATGTAAGCGAGAACGAGAATGTGACAAAGACTGGGGGGAATAAGAAGACGGCGGCGTGCGTGAAAACCACTCTATAAAAAGTATAAGTTCAAAAACTAAAACCCGACTTCTGAAAAATACCGTAAAAATACAATACATCATGCAAAGTGGCATACGACCACGGTTATCTTCTACTGAATAGTTTGTACATAATAATTTCGGGTCCGGGTTTATTTTTTAAACTTTTTTTTTCAATGTAGTAATGTAGCCAGTGACACTCGCAAGGTTAAGTCGAATCGATTGACGTAAGAACATTACAATCGGCCTACGCATTTGGTCTCTGAAACGCTACATAGGAACATACATAGAATGATAAACACATTACCCTCCTTTGCGTCGCCCAGTCGGGTAAAAAAATCGGTTGTCTGTAAAGTCGGTTTACTGACGATAGTTGAACGTGACAACGTCATAAGAAAATACTGATGGAATGGTTGCATTTTATCGCCGCAATTATTGTTGCTATAAACAATTGACAACACATTCACTTTACACTGCACTTCATACTAAACGAAAACATGTAAATGTATTATTGTATAGTAAGCAGCTGTCCACGTGGACGCATCGCTCACTCAAGTAGGAGAGAGACAGATCTCGAACGCAGCCGAACGCGGAGACCGATTGTGCCTCTTTGTCGCTCGTTCCGCGCTCTCGCTTGCACTTCAAGCCTTAAATGGAACGCCTCAGAGCGAGGTAACACCGCATGAGTCATGTTTTTTCGTGCGTGCAGCCGGCTCCATCGAATTATAAGACGTTGTCACGTCAAAAGAGGATCCTCCGACCAGATGTGTGTTATGTCTGGTCCGGGCATCTGCCCGACGGTTGTATATGTTCAAATAGCTCCGAAACTACTTGCACGATGCAGGATATTGGGTGACGTCAGGTCATTAGTTCATATTTAGTTTAGGATAACTGTTTCGCTAATAAAAGAGTAATATTTTCACAACTTACCTGCAAGCTCTTCTTATGATACCACCCATGTAGTTCTGCCAGTTTTTGGCGTTGACCGCAACGACTAATGGACCTTGCTCAAATATTGCTCGCACCATGTCAGCCTCACGCATGTTACTGTAACATTACAAAAGAAAACGAATGCTCATTTCGAGTGTAGGACTTGAAGTATCAATTAGCTTTTGCGTTTTTATCTGCGTAGCGTTAATATTTCGAATAGCCAATCTTTTTCTCCGACCTTACAATTGTAGGTAAATAGACTCGTCCACAATCACATGTGATTTAAACATAACTAGTGAAATGTGGGGGTACGTATTAGGCACAGCTGCTGCCCCCGATAAAAAAACCGGTCAAGAGCCAGTTGGACTCGCGCACCGAGGGTTCCGTACCATCATATATTTTTTGTTGATGATTTCAGAAAAAGTATGCTATTTAAAGACATCGTTTTATCTTTCCAGGAATCTTTACATAAACTTCTATCACAACATTGAGAATGTGCAAATACCGCTCTTTCATGTGGGGTATCATGCCCTAGTAGCCATTCTTCAAATTTTTAAGAACCGTTTTCAGTCTCTGTTGCAAAAAAAGAAATACATTTTCGGGTGCCGTACTCAAAGGATATAAACGGGACTATATTACTAAGAGTCAACTGTCCGACTGTCTGTCTGTCTGTCTGTCACCAGGCTGTATCTCATGAACCGTGATAGCTAGACAGTTGAAATTTTCACAGTGTGGTATTTCGCTATTCTAAACCACATATTTTAGTTATTTCACTGAGTGAGCTGGAGTGTTCTCACCTAATTCACACTTAGGTCTCATAATACTTACTTACTCACACTGTATTCATATTATTCCATGCCAAAACATTTTACATCGCATCGCATCTATTATACGTTCTGTTGGTTTGTGCATTACTATTCTGCGAATCGGTCTAAAACGATTCGTTTTCTTATAAAATATCTAAAATAAAATAAATAATTATCATATTTTTCAATGTTATGACACCTACGTCAGGTTGTCAAGCTGTCAATACTTTTCCTTTTAAATTTTCTGTCATAGAGTTTCTCACTAGCTTAGCCTATGAAGATTACTTTTGATTTATATAATTTAAATTCTTTTTATCAATATGTTAGCTCAAAATATATTGTATTTTATAAATTAATTTACACGCTCTCAGAATTCATCAAAGAGGTTTTGGATTGAATATTACTGGCTGTTTTGAATACTGGCAAGTTGCATTTTTGTATGACAACAAGATGTCACTAACTTAAATTCTAATAAAGAAGAAAAAGGACAGGCGGTGGATATAAAAGACGGAAAAGGCCGAGGGCTCAGAAGTCTTGAATCTGGTCTGAGACCGAAAAGTCGCATAATTGCTAAGCACTAAAATACAAGGTGCTCTAACTTACTATATTGTGCGTGTTATACTGTAACTGCATATCACTCCGTGTGCCTGCCTAATCGACCTGCTGCCTACACTGCTACCTACCTGCCCGACCTGTTCCCTGGTTGGCTGCCTACGAAGAGTTCCTGACAGTTGTGCTGCCTGCCTAATCGACCTGCTGCCTACACTGCTACCTACCTGCCCGTCCTGTTCCCTGGTTGGCTGCCTACGAAGAGTTCCTGACAGTTGTGCTGCCTGCCTAATCGACCTGCTGCCTACACTGCTACCTGCCTGCCCGACCTGTTCTCTGGTTGGCAGTCCACGTCGTGCGAAGCCGGACCTTGATTTTATACACATTTTTTAGTTTATAATTGCTTTTATTTGTATTAACGTGGCTTATGTGTGGCTCAGCCCATCTGAGCGACACGTAACGCTACAGTCTGGCGCCCAACGTAAAATCAGCTTTATCCTTTTCAAAATTCTAAAAAAAAAACTACCACTAGCATTTTCTTTTGGACTCTTATTTGGCTTAGTCTCTTCATATTCATTTATTTATTTACCTAATTCACTTTTTCTCTTCTTCTTCTTTCTTCTACTCAACACATCTTCATACCTACTTACACTACACCCCACACACATCCCTTTTACCCTCTGGTAATTGGCACCCATTCTTCACTTGGAAGTGTTCTTAAAACCATTCGTGGTCACTCACAAGCTGGGGTTTGGTTTACTCTACGACGCACTGTAGGAGAATATCCTATAGTCGTTACCATAACGTTCCATAACACATAACTCTCTAATACTCCACTACCCTACACACACCCCTTAAACACTCTAGGAAGTCCTCTTAAACATTCTAGCGAGTCCTCTTGAACACTCGAGTCCTCTCATTCTAGCGAGTCCTCTTGAACACTCGAGTCCTCTTGAACACTAGAGTCCTCTTGAACACTAGAGTCCTCTTAAACTTGAGTTTTCTGTAACTCTTGACCTCAACTCTAGACTCTTGAGTCGCCTTTAGCACTCATTCACCCTCACCCTCACCCTCATTTACCACCCTTTAACACATTTTTATCCTCTTCCATCTTTTAATCATGGATAGAATTATTTTATTTGAACTTTTAAACAAAGCAGAGCTTGAATATGAAATCAAAATAAGATTAGAGGAACCAAAAGATACAGTAATACAGCTTAAAAAACAAATTCTTCAACTCGCACCTCTTACTCCCTCTGAAGATATCTTAGACTCGATATTGGAAGTTAAAACTGATTTGGACGAACATACCACTACACTAAATTATATCGAATCAAAAATATTATCATTAGAACAGGGTAACCATAAACTCAAAGGTATATAATTATGTAAATAAATTCATTCTTCATATATTACTCATGACTCATCTCATCTTCTTTCTTTCTTCTAACTGTCGAGTTCTTTTCGACTTTCAGTCTTTATTTTCTCTGAATAAGGCTATAATGCATTATTCCTTTTTTTTGAGCGGTAGCAACTCATTAAATAAGCCCCTAATGCATTATCTTTTCTTACAGGTATTCTTAAAACCCTCTAAACCTTAAACTCAAGTTCCTCTTGAGCTCTCTTAAAACTCAAGTGTCTCTTAAACTAGGGGTTTTTCTTAAACTTTAAACTTTTCGAGCGGATAAGCAACTCGTTAAATAAGCCCTAATGCTCTCGAGCGGATAAGCAACTCGTTAAATAAGCCCTAATGCTCTCTTCCAAATTGGGTTTTGAAACAGGTGCGGGTTACGACACCTAATTAAAAAAAAAAGCCTTCGTAATTACAATATAAATATTTCTTTGTTGGAGTATGCGTCATTGAATGTGAACCATATCTCCTATGTGTGAATGAATGAATGTTTGATGGAAGCATGGAAGGATGTTGTGTGTTGGAACAAGGACTTATTTTAACCTTCAAAATTTTCAATGGAGTTGAAAATTTTCCGGGGTTGTTGGGGAAATGTGGTATTTCGCTATTCTAAACCACATATTTTAGTTATTTCACTGAGTGAGCTGGAGTGTTCTCACCTAATTCACACTTAGGTCTCATAATACTTACTTACTCACACTGTATTCATATTATTCCATGCCAAAACATTTTACATCGCATCGCATCTATTATACGTTCTGTTGGTTTGTGCATTACTATTCTGCGAATCGGTCTAAAACGATTCGTTTTCTTATAAAATATCTAAAATAAAATAAATAATTATCATATTTTTCAATGTTATGACACCTACGTCAGGTTGTCAAGCTGTCAATACTTTTCCTTTTAAATTTTCTGTCATAGAGTTTCTCACTAGCTTAGCCTATGAAGATTACTTTTGATTTATATAATTTAAATTCTTTTTATCAATATGTTAGCTCAAATATTGTATTTTATAAATTAATTTACACGCTCTCAGAATTCATCAAAGAGGTTTTGGATTGAATATTACTGGCTGTTTTGAATACTGGCAAGTTGCATTTTTGTATGACAACAAGATGTCACTAACTTAAATTCTAATAAAGAAGAAAAAGGACAGGCGGTGGATATAAAAGACAGAAAAGGCCGAGGGCTCAGAAGTCTTGAATCTGGTCTGAGACCGAAAAGTCGCATAATTGCTAAGCACTAAAATACAAGGTGCTCTAACTTACTATATTGTGCGTGTTATACTGTAACTGCATATCACTCCGTGTGCCTGCCTAATCGACCTGCTGCCTACACTGCTACCTACCTGCCCGACCTGTTCCCTGGTTGGCTGCCTACGAAGAGTTCCTGACAGTTGTGCTGCCTGCCTAATCGACCTGCTGCCTACACTGCTACCTACCTGCCCGACCTGTTCCCTGGTTGGCTGCCTACGAAGAGTTCCTGACAGTTGTGCTGCCTGCCTAATCGACCTGCTGCCTACACTGCTACCTGCCTGCCCGACCTGTTCCCTGGTTGGCAGTCCACGTCGTGCGAAGCCGGACCTTGATTTTATACACATTTTTTAGTTTATAATTGCTTTTATTTGTATTAACGTGGCTTATGTGTGGCTCAGCCCATCTGAGCGACACGTAACGCTACAGCAGATGATGTATTTTTGTTGCCGCTATAACAACAAATACTAAAACATGTTTTTCTTCTTAGTTTCAAGTGCAGTGGTGGTGAAATAAATTACACAAAGTAAAGCGCCTGACTGGGTTCGAAGTTCGATCCCACGACCTAAACACGTAAGACGAGGGCGTTATCACTGGACCACCACTACTCTGCAATCAATAGATGTATATGGTATTAATTGAATAGACGTAACAGCGAAGGTGCTAAGTATTAAAGTGGTAAATAATAAAATGCGCGTTTTATTCTTAAACTTAATTTTATGAAAATTGCTGTTGTAATTGGTGAATTGGTGAAAGGGCGCTTATGGTGTTTTTCGGCTTTTCTACTTAGTTGTAGATAATTTGCCGGATTTTTTTTTTTGCTAAAAGAATCTTTCTTTTGACAGTAAAAAATATTATCAATCTTAAAGTATACTAAATTAAGGTTACACTAGTCGATCATCCCTCCATACAAACGTAGTCTAGCGATTACTCCACTGTTTGACGATGTACGTTCAAAATAAAAATGATATCAATTTGTCTCATCATTATCTAGCCCTGTATGGAAACAAAAAAGTAAAAACAAAATGTATTTGAAAGTTATGAGCGTCGAAAGTTCCATATGTCAACACTAATTTTAACGCAACTTTGGGCGGAAATAAATACCATAAGAAGAAGGAAAATTGCAAAACGGCCTCCATACAGGGATTTATTTGTTTTACCCTCGCAGTGGAACGCCTTGCAGCAATTACACCAAAGGAGCACAAACTTACAAATACCAACTATAAGTCCAGGTTTCCTCACTATGTTTTCCTTCACCGTTGTCAGCGATGTCCAAGATAAACTTAGAAAGTACGTATGAATTGAAAAAGTCACATTGGTACTTGCCCGGATTTGAACCCGGCGAGGTCTTAGCCACTGGGCCACCACGACATGACGGATAGATTAGTAACTCAACAACGCCAATAAAGTTATTTTGGAAATATACATTAAGTCGTTTTTTCATGATATCTAGACTCCCAAAGGTCTGTTTATAAAAAATCGCGCGCTCGTTTTCGTCCTAAATCATCATCCATTTCGATACAAATATGCAAAAGAGCTAATTCATACGCGAACTAGCTTCTTACTGCTCATCATAGCATCTAACTCTTTTGCACGTGTTGTCGGATGACAAAGCATGCATTTTAACCTCCCGCACAATATAGTTCGTGCCGTCGACTAGAGGAACCTTAAGAGGAGATATGGCTCGAAAAGTGGTACATTCACAGAATTTTGATAAATGCAATAACTAAATCACAGCATGGGTTTGCCGATTTTTTCAACCTGAAACATATTTTTCCACTATTTATCTACCTTTTAGGGTTCCGTAAAGGGTAAAACGGGACCCTTTTACTAAGACTCCACGGTCCGTCCATGAACCGTGATAGCTAGACAAGTGAAATTTTCACAGATGATGTATTTCTGTTGCCGCTATAACAACAAATACTAAAAACAAAATAAAATAAATATTTAAGTGGGGCTCCTATACAACAAACATGTTTTTTTTGCCATTTTTTGCAATACTGGTACGGAATCCTGCGTAAGCGAGTCCGATTCACAATTAGCCGGCTTTTGTTAGATATGCACGTCTTTCTTACTATCGGGGGCAACAGTCCTAGTTCCCTTCGGCGAATACAGACATGATGTTGATGTTTGAGTCTACAACTAAGGAAATTAAGGAAACTAAGGAACTCACCATTCGTGCCTAAAGCGCTGCACTCTCCTTCCGCTATACCCAGTTTTTGGCAGCTTACAGCTCCGATCGATGTACAGTTTCAGGGGGTATTCCTCTTCGGTCACGAATTGTAATTTTTGTAAACAGATGTATTTCATTGCGATGCTGACGCTCCCATTGTAGCAACCGTAGGTGTCGTTAGAACAGTCTAGCAGTTCCTGGGAGGAAGATATTATAAGAACTAAGGTCACAAACAAAAAAAAAATCTATAATTTGTTGATTTTGAGGCGTCTAGAGTAAAAGAAGAGTTGGTACCTGTATGCTCCTACTGCTATTATCACTTCGCTGTATAGCGGACATTGACTCCAGCACTCCAATAATGCTAAAAGCCCAGCAACCCCGACATTTCTTCTGATCTAAGACTGGCTTCACTACACCATGCTTACGCCTGGAACCGTTACAGAAATTCTGCAGTAAAACTGATATAAGTAAGTTTATAGGAGCCTCAGTACTGGCTAGGCTGATCTTCTTTTCTTTTCGACTGTCCATTTAATTAAATTGTTTGGTCCCAGAATGTGACCACATTAATTGCAGCCAGAACACCTGTACAGGGTATAGAGGGTACAAGTAAATGGACAGTTGGGATACTCCAGCAAGTGGGACATAGACCGTACAGGGACACCACACTCACACCGGGTGTTCGATGAATTCATTATCCCTCATTTTGCTAAATTATATTTACAGCGACCTATTTGGGTACACAATCGAATCAAAGCTTTACATATAGGTCACTGCAATGACGGAGAGGCAAATGTTTATTGGGGTTAACGTAGTCACGAGGTAGAAGATAGTTCCCGTCCAACAACTTGTTCCTCTCTTTAATCGGCTTGTCTTCGATTGTTGTATGGTTCTAGGAAGCTCTTACAATTTTTTAATCGATGACGATGTTTGATTAATAACTTACGATTAATTAATTACTAATCGACAATTTGCGTGCCCTGAGGGCTGGCTCGTTCTTTGCCCAAAGAATAAGCATTACCATGCTGCTAGTCTTCTGGGCACGTTTCCGGATGACAGCGATGTGGAGGATTGCTTCGGCGCCCAAGTGTACCTTGTTTTTGTATAACTTACCAATCAAATGATCTAGGTGGGATTACCGCATGGTTTTTGTTGATCAACGGTTCGTCATGAGTATCAATGCCTTTACACTCCATCTCTAGACGATGGCAGGACAGATCAGATTTTAGTAACATACGATCGACGAATTCCTCTTTCGACATATCAGAGAATTTTGTCAAGCCAAAAACTGTGTTCCCTTCCAACTTATTTAATCTAGAAATTTCCTTTATAGATGCCTGAAATAAGTAAATTATCCTTAGGTTATTTGCGTAATTTTAGGTTGGGGAGAAAGTCTTTTCGCATTATAGTTTGTATGAACTTGTAATAAACTCTCTTTGGCTATACTATTTGTATCTGGCTGGTTTTGATATCATTTAAAGTTTAAATTTTAAAGAACATGAAAATCACACATTTTCCTAATTTGAATTTGGAATTCAATTTTAAATTAGCAAAATGTGTGATTTTCATTTGTTTTTCGTACTGTCAAGATGAGTGAATCTAATGAAGAAATTCGATTCATTTTAAAATTTTACTACAAAAAAGGTAAAAATGCAACGCAAGCCGCGAAAAAATTTGCGATGTATGGACCTAGTGCAGTGCCTGTGTGAGTAGCACAAATTTGGTTTAAGCGTTTTCAGTCTGGAAATTTTGATGTCAAAGATGCACGTCGCTCTGGCCCTATTACGGATAAAATGGATGCCATTTTTGAAAAAGTGGAGCAAAATCGGCATATCAGTATTACGACGTAGCTGAAGAACTGGGAATTGACCACAAAACAGTTTTGGTGCATTTGAAAAAAACTGGGTACACAAAAAAGTTCGATATTTGGATACCTCACGAGCTCACTGAAAGAAACCTAATGAACCGTGTACTCATTTGTGATTTTTTATTACGACGTAATTAAACCGAACCATTTTTGAAGAAGCTGATAACTGGTGATGAAAAGTGGATCACGTACGACAAGAACGTGCGAAAAAGGTCGTGGTCTAAGGCCAGTCAGGCTTCACAGACTGTGGCGAAACCCGGGTTAACTCGCAACAAGGTGATGCTGTGTGTGTGGTGGGATTGGAAGGGCATTATTCATTATGAGCTGTTACCACCAGGCAGGACCATCGATTCTGAACTATACTGCGAACAACGGATGAGATTAAAGCAAGAAGTTGAGAGAAAGCGGCCGGAATTAATCAACAGAAGGGGTGTGGTTTTTTATCATGATAACGCTAGACCTCACACATCTTTAGCCACTCAGCAAAAATTAAGAGGGTTTGGCTGGAAGGAGTTAATGCATCCGCCGTATAGTCCTGACCTTGCACCTTCAGATTTGGCAGTGTCAGGTTAACATCACGAGAGGACTGCCAAAACCACTTGTCGTGGTATTTTGATCAGAAGTCCCACAATTTCTATAGCAATGGGATCATGTCCCTACCTACAAGATGGCAAAAAGTTATCGAACAAAATGGTACCTACATACTTTAGTTAAATGTAAATAAGCTATAGATATTTTTTTTTTTGTTATAGGCTCGCGTTTGACCACTATATCTTATCTATTAAAAAATGTTTTGAATTTTCTTAAAAAATGCGAAGAAACTTTTACCCCTACCTATTACATCTTATCTTATCTTGTGGAGGGCACGAGAAATAACTCGGACACTTCGACCCATTGGGATCTATTGTGGTCCCCTAGATAACCTACTCCTCCCCAATCTCGTTGAAAACTCTTTTCATGAGTTTTACAAAGGGACTAGGAGATATGAGCCTATAGTCTTCTGGTTTTGGATATCCAAACTCTAGGAGACTCATTCGCTTACCAGCCAGTGCATCGCATGTGCACTGAAGGTGCTCCGTGCGTTCTGTATGTTCCCCACATGGGTGTCGCGGTTAGACCCATCTTCATGAGTATGTCGTTGGTTCCAAAGGGCCCTGTAAAGGCCCTAAGCAGGTAGCGGATTTGCCCCCTGCTCATATTCCAAATGAATCCCCGTGCTTTGAAAGTAGAGCCCAGAAATTTCTTCGAGTATTGAAGACCGGTATTAGACAACTAATGTGTTCGTTGAATGTGATCTGCAAACTCCCTAAGCGTGTATTCTACGAGACACGTCGAAATGCCTACACCTGGTTGTGGACCCACTAAATCATTTGCTGAGCCCTCTCTTGCCAGTTCATCGTCCACTTCGTTACCATGGATTCCTTTGTACATCAGTCTTACCCTGTTATGCTACCCAAGCCTGTTGAGGGTCTGGATAGCAACCAGAATAAGTCCACTTTGTAGGATGCCATGGCTTTGATTGCAGCCTGACTGTCACTAAGAATATATATGGCTTTACCTCTGGTTCCTCTATCTATATTCTCTTGAGCACAGGTTACTATGGCATATGTTTCTGCTTGGAATAAAGTTGCCATTTGCCCTAAGCTTTCGCTACGTTTGTAATCTTTTGCGTGTATATTCCCGCTCCTGCACCTGATTCCATTTTGGATCCATCAGTGTACCACACCAGGTTATCTTGTTCTGGTGGATCGAGTGCCTTCGTCCAGACCTCTATTGTTGGGATTTGGACCTTGAAAGACCTTTCAAATACAAACATAGTTTGAAATTTATCGGATATCATGCTTGTTACCCGATCCAGGTCTTCATTTCCATAGAATTTTGTATGGTTAGTCTTTGGCTTAGAGGCATCCCATAATCCAGCAACAGCAAGACGATTTAATGTCTTCCTTGCCTCGAGTACAACCCTCATATGCAGAGAAGGGATATTGAGGTATTTCTCAATTGCTGCCGTAGGTGTTGTCCTTAAAGCACATGTGATTACGAGACACACTGTTCTTTGTAACCTGGTGAGAGTGCTTTGCACGAGGTAAGTTTGTTTCTTGGCCACCACACTATGCTGCCGTATGTTATAATAGGTATTATCATTGTCCGGTACAGCCATCGTATCACTTTGGGCTTTAGCCCCCAAGTTTTACCGTAGGTGGAACGACACATGCCGAACACTCGTAGGGTCTTTGTCGTAGTATTTTCCACATGAGTTTACTTTATCAAGCGTTACACCCAGATATTTAACTTCGGTGGACCAGGACAGATATGTGCATATCGCGCCATCTAGTGAGATTTATTTGAACTAAATTTTCTTTCTTAGCGCTGAGACCCCGTGCCCAAGGTATCAAAATAAAAGCACAGTATAAAAGCTCGAAGAAATAATTCCAAAAGTTCCAGAAGCCATAAGTATGTACAAAAAAAATAAAGTTTATAAAAAACCAGAATTAAGTAATTTTGTGTGGCACTTTTAAGTTATTCATTATTTGGCAAAATAAAAAAATTACGATATCAAATAAGAATATTTTGCGTTCTATTAAATATCTCTTTGCAAGTTTGAAATAAATTTCGAACCTGACTGTCCTGAACCTGGCAATTATGAATTTTATGAAACCACTAGTTTTTATAAAAGTACATAAAGACCTTACCTTAAAATTCTCGAGCCTTCTCTTATACTCTCCATTGCTGTAAGTCTTATTAAAATCTCTCAAGTACCTGTCGAACCGTAACTTAAGTACGCCATTTCTTTTAACCGTATTCGTCAAATTGTTGTACTTGATCCTGTTTGCCAAACTTTCGTACAATTTGAAGACGGCCACTAATTCTATGGTTAAAATTGCGATGGCGAAAATATAAAAAATCAAGTTGGCCCAACGCATTTTAAATGGGCTCTTGTAAAAAAGTTAAGTACAGTGTTCTGCACTGGAAGGGCACAAAATACTGTGTGTGTTAATATTTTTTGGTTGTAATAATATTAATATAGTACAGGAGGATAGTAAGTGAAAATGATTCGAATTTCCGCTTGGTTCCAATATTTACCCGACTATGGCTCGGTCTCAGTGCTTAATTAAACAAATAATTATAAATGATTAATTTTGAAAATTTCCTTGTATAAATCACCAATGAGGAAGGACAAAAATTATTTAAAAGGCATGTTAAAATGTAGGTTATAGTTTATCCTAATTTTGTCATTACTATCGTAGTTAAGTACTACTTATACTATTTTTAACCATTTTATTTAAAGTTCATAATTTATAGGCACGTCGGTTTCTGTGAAAATAAATACATTTTCATTCTTTCTTTTTCGGGGAGTTCCACAATTTCACCTTGTCCTCTATATTTTTTTTAAATCATCTATTTCCTGGTAAAAAATTGAAAGGTAATGTGTTGGCACTTTGCAAAGGTTTTCCAAAAAAACATAACTTATTAAAACAGCCTTATAATGAATCCATTGAGATAGTAGTTAAGGCACTTTATTCAGAGCTGTACAGTACACTCACGTAAGATTAACAATCTTACTTTTGGCAAAATATACAAACATATCTATTACAAAATGGCACTAGCTTAATATTAACTATAAAAAATGCTCACACATCACATTAAAAAAATATGTAAAAAAGCTGCAACATGGAAAATAAGATTTTCTATCAATTACCCTGTTCTGAATTACATAATAAGCATAATTAAAATTTATATAATTATATACTTTTGTAACATAATTATGAACCCATCACCGCTAATGTCTCTTTTAATGTCTCGCGCGCACGAATGCCCCCGAAGATAGCCGACCGCGGGACGAATTCGGTCTATAATGACCAAATTTTGGCGTCAGAAAAACGTGGGGCCCTATCCTTATTACATAAGTCTATGGCATCACCTTATATTTTACGGAACAGGGTGTAAAGTAAGGTCCCGCAACCTCCATTGAAAAGGGAGGATCCGACCAGACGAGAACTGCCCGGTTGTTGTCGGACTGCTGTATACTTATATAATCGCGCTGATAACTTTGATTGCCCGATGTGGAATATGTGTGACGTCATGTCTTTTTGTAATTCGAATGTGGGGTTATAGATGTATTGAGTATTTTTGATTTCATAGCTACCTACTTATAAGTCTGTTCGAGTTTTGAACTAACACTAATATGGTCTTAATCACAGTTGCCGTAAGGGTATTTTGGCAACAATATTGCTTATTCGCTAATATACTTAAGGCACATAGTATAGTTATACATTATCTAGATATTCGAGTATTTTTTTTAACAATGAGGGTTTTCAAGAAAATTCACTCCACCAGTTGCCGCCGCTTTGGCAAGAGGTCCTCCGTTTTGAAACATAATTTCTGACATCAAAATGACGTTAACGCAATGACAGGTGCCTGGACCAGTGCTGCCACCTAGTGCACATGATTTCAGAAAACCCTCATTGAGATATTATCTAACTACTTTAGCTACTTTAAGGCCCCTTTGAATCACCAATTGTTTAGCTCTAAACGTACGTATGTATAATATAGTTCTGTTTTTATCAGCTGTTCGAAGATATCAGAGACAGAATGATGTTTCAAATATGTTTAGCACTAAACACATTTAGGGGCGATTTCACCAATGAAATTAATCGCGATTAGTTCAACTAAACTCAGTTTATGCAAATACAGCGTTCTGATTGGTTGAGACCGCTGTGAAACTACCAATCAGAACGTTATATTTGCATAAACTGAGTAAAGTTGAACTAATCGCAATTAGTTTCATTGGTGAAATCGGCCATTAGGCACTTGTAACTTAAGTGGACCCTAAATCCTTTACGTCAAAATACACATTTATTGTGTATTGTCTATGATATTTTCACTGTAACGATATAAAAAATCTTAATTAAATATTTCAAAACTATTGTACATAGACTACTATACTATATTGTAAACGAAAAACAAACAAACAAAAATTCTACTTATACATAAAAAAAACACAACAATACGTTATAAAATAAAATACAAAACAAACTAACATATTTTATAGCTATTTGAAAACTAAAGTAAAAACTAATTGGAATGTCCAAAGCTGCAAATCTTTTTAGGCATATTAATCGCCGTTTTCACGAACACACACTAGGCGGCACCCAAACGAATTCCTTAATAAAGCTCTGTTAGATTTACAACGCTCGGCTTACCGCCTTAAGAATAAAATCCAACAGTCCAATTATTAAGGCATTAATTTAAGTGATTCCTACTCACGGTTTCTCAACACTCGATTACCAAGCTGTTAACGTAATCGGCGAATAATCGCCGGTTATTTGTTGTGATTGGCCGTTGAAAATTCATTCAACCAATCACAGCAGATAACGCATGATTGACAATTTGTCACATTAATTCTGCTATAATTAAGCGGTGAGAAATCCGACCCTAGTGTTACAGAAAACGAGCATTACTGTTATACATAACCAAGGATAAAAAGGCACATCGAATATCATAAAAATAAAATAAAAGATACTATGTGTACATTGCCCTGTTTTATTACAGTATGGCTCTTATTAAAGTGTATAAAAACTTAAAATCATTTATTAAGATTACAGGCAAGATATAGTCATTTTTTCCTAAATATTTTTTAAAATCATCACTAAAATGATAACAAACTGGCGCCGATTCCCTTGGTCACAAACTAAACTTAAATTAGAGAATTGACATAACTGACAGACGGCTTGCTTTACCCCGAGCTTCTCAGCTCGCACGCGTTATCTGCTGTGACTGGCTGTTGAAAATTCATTCAACCAATCGAAGCAGATGACGCGTGCTTGACAATTTGTCACATTAATTCTGCGATAATTTTGAGCTGAGAAACTCGGGGTTAGTTCAGTGAATACAAAAAAATATATATATATATATATATATATATTTATTGTTATTTTAGTTGTAAGTTCCGAGAATGTGATGAAAATCTTAAGAAAGTACTCGATCGCGTTAACGTAAACGTTCCGTTTTGTCATTTTTTATACAAATAAGGGGCCTTCCCCTTACTGTCAACAGTCTGAGCTTGTCCAGCGTCAATACAAATTGACGTTTACGTTAAAGCGATCGAGTAAGAGTTAAACTTGTACTGAAACCACTTAGTTAATAAAGTTTGGTTAGTGAACAAGGGGATCGGCACCAATAGTCCTATTCTGTAAAAATCTCACCCACAGATATAAATCTAACTAGATAACGCAAGTCCCTCCATCTATATGAAAACCAAGCGTGCCACTTTTTCACACACAATTTACTTACCATGAAAGAAAACATTTCCAATGCCTCGGCCAACTTTTTCTATACATTCTTTACAACTCAATATGGCATAAAAAGGTGTTTTTCTAGATTTCGGTTTATTTCCGGTGCCGATAATGATAAATGAAAAGCTCAGATTACGATCATTTGTCGTAACTTTAGTCCGTTTTTTGGCACGCGAAGTACATACAATCGCGTCACCTAGTTAGATAGATGTCTGTGATCTCACCATAAAAACTTAGGTGAACTGAGGTATCAATTAATTCCTAGCATCAGGTGGAACAACAGTCTAGTTCAAGCTCACTTTACACAAGGAAACGTACCATACTAAGTGACCCGTTTAAAATAGTACGCTTGGCCACAGGCTCGGGGGGGCTTGGGTTTTCGTCACGTAGTCAATAACCTCTAGGGAAGGAATTTTGACAGGATTTTTTCGAGTAGAGTTCAGTGGCTGTTTTAATTATTCGCAAATTGATTCCTATACTCTGATTTTTAATTTCGTAGACTAAACTGACAGCTGCCAATGACCTTATTTTTTTTAATGTTGCAAGCGCGGAGCATAGTGTTGTAGGTAAGGCTCAATCATAAGTGATTCATCGAATCGATGAGACATCATTCCTCAATTTAATTTTACTTATTGGTTTAAATAATTGTTTTATGTATAATAATCGTAATATATTTAAATATAACAGTATTCATACACATAGTAAATACACTTTTATTATGTTATATATGAAATCAACAATATAATAAATGCGATCGATAAAATGAAGTCTGACATAAATTAGTAGAAATTAAATAAGGGCCAGTAGTTTCTTAACAAATGTAATTCTTTTGCCGTGAAATAGTTCCATTTTCGATCTACTTCGATCAACATTCGATCACTCGGGATAGTCAGGATACGACACTATTTTTATGTAATGATAAAGTGACAACCCCCCCAATGTCAGTTTAGTCTACGAAATTAAAAATCACAATATAGTTAACATTGTGATATAAAAATATACATTTCAACATACCGAGTTTCCTCCGTGCCTCGGAAAGCACGTTAAGCCGTTGGTCCCGGCTGTCATTTGAAGATATTTGGCAGTCGTTACGGGTATTCAGAAGCCTGAGATCTGATACCAGTCTTGCCAAGGGGTACCGTGTTACCCAGTTACTGGGTTGTGGAGGTCAGATAGGCAGTCGCTCCATGTAAAAACTGGTACTCAGCTGAATCCGGTAAGACTGGAAGCCGACCCCAATATAGTTGGGAAAAGGCTAGGCATATTGATTGTGATATAAAAATTGATGTAGTTTTATGTCTCTAGTGTTTATGCAACTGGAGAAAATTTGGAATCATTAAAACAGGCGCTATCTTGGTGGAGTTGAGAGTGTTATTTTAGTAAAGATACCTCAACAAAACTTGGCTATAAGACCGAATCGTTATACATATTTGCTGCCAAATATACCAAAACAACATTCGAATGTGTTACATCCGCATTCTAATGCGGTAACTATGTTTTTATTGGACTATTGAAATTGATTGAGAAATTGGACTATTTATATAATTAAAGAAACTAAACTTGACACTGGCTAAATGCACATCCGTGGAAAGCAAAAAAAATATCTCTAGGGAAATCTCGCGCTTTTTCGAGCTATGTTCAAATATGGCATTTTTATATACGGTTTTTTTCGTCTTGATAATATTTTTTCACTTGTAATAACTATAAGTATGCTTGAACTCTTGGCGTCACGCGGCAAGCAACGTATTAATGAAGACAAATATGAGACAAATTATTTATTTTATCTTTCTGTTTGCAAAATATGATTTAAAATCATATTTATGAATTACTAGGTGAAAACTAGAGGGGTAGGTCTTGGTATATACTACGAGTGGTCAGGGGAAGGGTTATAAATTGTAAAAAATGGGTCTCGAAGTATGCCTACGTTCATTAATGAGATTTTTACGAAATAGTATTATTCTGACCATTTACGGAATTGCGTTATTCGTAAATATTAACCGACAATATTCCGTAATTAATATTCTGACCATTTACGGAATAGTATTATACCGTAAGTGTTATTCTGACCATTTACGGAATAGTATTATTCCGTAAGTATTATTCTGATCATTTACGGAATGGCATTATTCCTTATGTATTATTCTGACCATTTACACTATAATTCGTCAATTAAAACATCTCCTAATCTCCATTCACTACTTGACATCCACAGTGGCCACTTCGTTTGCCAACCCGCAGATGTTGGTGCCAATAGCCAGGTTGAGGTAGCCGGCGTTACCGAAGTCTTTGCCCCACGAGTTCTTGGCGATGTAGTATGGTGGGTCGGCTGATAGGTCGTAGCCGACTAACTCTACTGCGTGGTTGAGTTCCATTGGGGAGCCACTGGAAAGGAATACAGAGAATGGTTAGTGAGATAAGAGTCTGCGCACACTGATCAGAAAATGGTCGAGAACTGAACAAGAGCTGAAAAAATACTTTTTCACAAAAAATGAAACAACTTCCAAAGCAAAACATTAAAAAGAGCAAAAATAACTTGCGTTTCGGAAGTTGGTGTCTTTGATATCGTTTAGTGACACCGACTTCCGAAACAGAAGTTGTTTTTATTTTTTTTAGTGTTTTGCTTTGGATGTCGGTTTATATATTTTTTTACTCCATCACTAAAAAGTGAGCAAGTTCTATAGTAAGGTACCTAAAGGATTGACAAAATACGCATAATAACTCAATTTACACATTCGTGCTGTTTATCGTTAAGGATTTCGATTGTATGTTCTATATCTTGAAAACTGCTGAACCAATTTTAATGAAACTTGGTTTGTCCCTAAGTTAAGAGATAACTAATTCAATACAAAAATAATGATCACGATCCGATTACTAGTTTCGGAGATATGGTATGTATGTTTGTTTGTACATATGTATGTATACGTGAACAAACATACATACACTTATGAAATTTGGCACACGTGTTTAGAAACTAACATATGTGAATTTTGTGCAATTCCAACAATATTACATGACATACGTGTAGAATTGATAAACTTCTTTTTTTTGTTGTCGGTAAAAATAATGTGAAAGGGATAAAATTAAGTTCGCGCTTAGGCGAGCGTCCATGTAACCTTTTCCCATTCTTTCCTACAACAACCAGTGTCTCCATCAGCAAAATTACGTAAGTGAATTCGGCAAGGCAAAGAGTCTGAATAATCGACCCATCACATGCGAGACGAAGGGTGCGGTGTGGATTTTCGTCCATGTGATTAGAAAATTTTTCATATTCTTTGTCTTGCCAAATTCTGTTACGCAATAAGGCTGCAAGTTATCTGACATTCATTTGGTACAATCCCACCGCACTATTCCCAAACCAATGCAACTCCAGAAAGCCAATATCAACAGTGGCGACTACCAGAAAAGCGCCGAGGCAATGAAGCTCGACGACTTCCCGGAGAGTGAATTTAACTGTCTTAGATCCCGCAACGAAATTAATCATAAAAGAATAACGGAGGAGTAGGATAAAATACAAATTTCCACTTCCCTCCATATCAAGCAAGAAGTTATCTGGCTGTCTTCAGTTGATGTGACCAAAGTTATTGAAGACTCCTTGTTAGCAGATCCTGGCGAGTCTGATTTTGATAATTTGCCGTTATTACCGAAAAAAAAAAGCTATTGTGTTTCGCGTGGATCCACGTTTTGGGCACTCAAGGGGTTAAGGTCCAGATTGATTGTTTTATCTTACCCGCAATGGAACTGTATGACTCCTCCGAGGTAATGTTGCCAGGTAAGCGCGTTCACTGCTACTGTGACTGGCCCATGTGTTGCCAGCGCAGATAAGATCTTATCCTCGGCACCCACGTAACTGAAAAAAGGAAAAATGTTTTTAAGCAGGTGATAAGTAATCAGTCATAAGCAACTTTAAAAAGGCAAGTTTCAACCGTTTTCTTACAAAAATAGAGCATAAAATCCTTTATTTCCACAGCCTCTGTTTCTGACTTCAGCGTAATCAATCTAATTTCTATCTTACATGGCTTGCAATAAGACTCAAACTTACTTGCCACAAGTGAAAGTCTTCACTTTGACTCCCACACTGTTCTTAACACGCTTTTATTGGCTATATGTATGTATCTATGAATCAATGTAACTGAATCTTTGAACGTGATTTTCACCGCCTTCAAAACATCGGATTAATTTGAAACTTTGCACACTTATCAAGGACGGATGACAATGCAATAATTTAAATAGTACCATTATCTTTACCAGGATCTTCAGGATTAGAGATAGGACTAAAAAGTAAAAAATAAATAATAGTTAAAAAAAACTAAAAAACACGCTTTAATAGAAAACCAAACTAAAAAGTAGAAAATCATTTTCTATAAATTTTATTAAAAACAGTAAGATAAACAAAAAAAAAATGTAAAAAAGCGTGGGGTGCTTGTGCAATTGTTATTATATTTTATTGACAGATATTGGTAAAAGTAGAGTCATTTTGAAAATATCTTAAAAAGCACCCCACGCTTTTTACAATATTTCTTTTTGTTTATTACACTGTTCTTAATTTAAATTTATTAAAAATTATTTTCTCCTTTTTAGTTTGGTTATCTATTAAAGCGTGTTTTTTATTTTTTTTTTAAACTATTATTTATTTTTCTCCTTAAAATCACAATCAGTGAGACCTAGAGAATATTACTTCCCTTCTCGATCATTGAGTCGGTCATATTCAATCAGTCTTAGAACTACGAAGTCATACTAGGTATCATACAACTTTCAACCTTGCATTGATTGTAATAATGCTCATTTATGTTAAAACATACGTCAATCTACTTTCTACCTTCTCCAATTAGCAATATGGTTCAAACTTACTAGCCACAAGTAAAATACCTTACTTTAACGCCTGTGCTACCTCCGCCGTCTCTGTCCCGACGACCTGTTTGGTCATTTTTAACTAGACTGAAACTAAGAAGCCTTACCCAGACTTCATACAACTTTAAGCCTTACTAAGATAGATATTGAGCTGAAAATCTCTTGTCATAGCATCCCTACCTGGCTTCACTACAATGTCAAAAAAATATACTTTAGACTGCTAGTAATAAGGTTCAAACTAACTCGTCACAAGTAAAACTCTTCACTTTAACTCCCGTGCTATTCTTCTTCGCCTTACAAGCGCCATCTGCGAGACGGAGAGGGTATTCCGTCTCTTTCTCGACCACTGAGTCTGTCATCGTCAGCCAATCGAGGAGAAGGCAGATGTCGCCACCGGCGCAGCCACTGTTGCCTAGTGCGGCGCAGTCTATTGCTTCCTGAAAGCATTAATAAAATTAATTTGAACAATGTCCTAACTACAGGAATTCGTACTAATAATTTAAATGTTATTAAATAAATAACTCTGGCCGTGTTTGTTTGTTTCTTTGTTATGTTTTCACGTATAAACTCCTAAACCAATTTTGATACTTATCATAGGACATTTCCTATCCCGCAAGTTCTCTTCATTGCGCAAAAGTTTGCGAATAGAGCTTACAAGCCATTGAGTCATTCGCTTGTTACCAGTGCTTAGAGAGAAAAGTTCTTGAATATTCATCTTCATATTGTGATATTTTTTGTTGCTTCTTACTCTGCTTCCAAGCACTGGTGAAAAGACAGTCGAAGGATCATCACCTCAGCCTCGCACAGGGTGGTCACTGCGCTTCATCATCATCAACACCCTCTTAATGTCCCCACTACCGGGACACAGGCCTCCGCTTTGCGAGGGAGAAAATGGGCCCTAATCCACCACGCGGGCCCAGTGCGGGTTGGTGGATGTCACAGTCTTCGAATGCTTTCGTTTTTTGTTGAGACCTAATATTATTTTGTACTTGATCTAACTATTTATATGAATAGATGAATATGATTTAGATGAATCAACATAGGCGTAAGGTTACAAAAGGTAACAATTTACGAGCTATAACAAGATAACCAAAGACTTCCGACAACGGCATTGAATTTGTCAACAGAAATTCTAATTTCGTTCTAGGAGAGAAGTGGGACTTTAAAAAAATTACGAATATTTGTAGAATTAAGACGAACGCGGGATCTAAGATACTTAACGACCCAATGCCCTGCTTTACACGCTTCCACCCAGTTTTCTAATTGCAATTAATTTATATCTTTATAATAACTTGCTTGTGAAGAAAACTTAGCCAAAGATCGCCAAAGACAGAAAGGTTTGGAAAGAGAAAGCGGAGGGCTTTGTCCAGCTGTGGGAGACAATGTAGGCTAAAAGAAAATTAGCTTTTCCCATGACTTCACTTCCGAGGGCTATCATAAAGGAACCGTGACTTTTTCCACTATAATAAGTATAAATTTAAAAAAAAAATACACCCGAGCCTTATTAACCCATGCTTTCTATACTACATAATTTATCTAGTAGTAGAAACGCGTCGATAGATCATAATAGATCCCAATGGGTCGAAGTGTCCGAGTTATTTCTCGGCCCCTCCACAAGATAAGATACGCGTCGATTGACAATCCATCGAAACACGTAATTATAACAAAAAAATACCCCGCTTCAAAGAGTAAAATGCGCACAACTTTCTACCCATATATAACGGCTGAACCGATTTTCAACAAACATAGCTAAGCAAACTCACGATCAAGTCAGCTTTCAAACAAAATGTAACTAAATCAGAATCGCTTCATCCGTTTAGGAGCTACAATGCCACAGACAGACACACGAACAGCAACACATGTCAAACTTATAACACCCCTTTTTTCCGTCGGGCGTTAAAAATAGGGACTCGGCAATCAGTAAATTAATTTCCGGAACCCGATCAAAGCTTCCAGACGTTACGTACCTACACTACCTACTACAAACACAAAATTTTACCCGTTCATATTATTAAGAAAACATACCTGCACACTAAGTTTCTCCAACTTGCCAGTCTTGATGGCTGCCATAGCTTCGATGGTGCCAACGGTGCTGAATGCCCAGCATGCTCCACAAATACCCTGGTCTTGGACAGGACTGATCACTCCTTGTGTCCTCCTGGAATGGCACAAAAGATATTTTAGCTTTAAAATTTGTCCGTAAACTAAAATATGAAAAATAATAATGAGCAGATACAAAGATGCATAGTAAATTATTCACTACGTTATTAAATTTCATCATCAGAAATACGTCTACTGCAGTAAACAAGCCTCTCCCAGGCTATGCCACTTCAACCGGTCCTGTGCTTCGCAATGCTGATGGACTGTAAATTATCTATCAACCAAGAAGTCTCCCGCGGCCCTCAATAGATCATCAAAGGGCCGGACAGATTGTTTTCACACTAATATTATAAAGGCGAAAGTTTGTGTGTTTGTTACTACTTCACTCCAGAATGGTCGAACGGATTTAGATGAAATTTGGCAAAGAGATAGATTGAAGTCAGGAATAGCACATAGGATTTTTATCACGGGAATATGTTCCCTCGGGATAATTTCGAGGATTTAAGGATTATTAGATTATTTTAAGGATTGCTGGCAGAAGCTAGTATTTCTCAAAACTTACACGCTAGCGCTACTATGGTTTTTATAACAAAGTGTTCAATGCCAGCTGATTTAACTTATAATGAATAATAAATACATAGCCCAAAAAAGATAAAAACAGTTCTTGGGTAGGCCTATTCTATTGGATAAGCTTAATTATATATGTATTTGTGATCTTAAGATCCAATGTTTCTTTGCCTATACAGTTCCATTTAAAAACTCTGTGCCAGTATGTCGTTGGCGCCCACGTGACTTAAAGATAAAACATATTTTGCCTTTTAAATACAGTTAATTGTAAATCAATATTTACTGTGTTATTTCTGAAATACATTTTACAATACTAGGTATAATGCATTGAATAAGAACATTCTCACCTGTGTGATTAGTGATTACATAATATTATTAAATATTAGCTCAGGAATGTATCTACCTCTGAACGTCAATTTCACACAAACTGGTTCTCTAATGTGTCTCAGTGTGGGCGATTGATTCATAATATCTTGTAAGCCCTTTGTGTTTTCATAATGACTTAACTGCTGCAGTATTTTTTTCTATATTTACAAAATTATGGGTTACTTAATTTTGGGTACCTTTTTTTAAAAAAAAAGTCATCTATATATAATAATAACAACATTACATTATTAAAATTATCTTTCAAAAATCATTTACTTTTATTCGAATTAAGCTTTAGGTACCAAACAACTTTTGTCTCTTATAATACCGTCTTCTAGTTTAAGAGACAAGGTTATTTTTTTTTTGTATCATAATCATTTTTCTTGTAGTCCAAATCTTGTGTGCACAAACTATATTTTTGTGCTTATCGTACCCTACCAGTTTGTTTTGAACTGTGTCTGTGTGTATTATTTGGATAAATAAACAATTTTTTTTTTATGTAATATCTTTGAGATTCTCGGGATCCTAGGGTCCCGGACCTTTGAAAGGCGTACCAGGGACCGAAACCAACTCACACAGGCCTTGTTAGACATGTAGGATGAATTGTGACACCAACCGGCAAATATCTCTGCAAGCACTAGTCACTAAGTAAGAGCACCGAAGGACAATCCCCGGCTGGTGCAGGACTACTGCAGAACCGTGTTCCGACAGTTGCTTGTGCCAGGGCCGCGGTAACTCTTTTTCAAATTCATCCGCAACCCAGAAAAGGTATATCTATGGTCTCAAAGTTACTTTAGTCCACAAAAATAACCTATCGCCAGCCATAACCCCGCACTGTCCCAGAAAATGATCAACAAATATAGCTAACTGACCATACAATATACCTATTCTGTTATGAAACCGGTTTGAAAGAGCATTTACGAGTTTGAGATTAACCTTCGTTGCTACGCCGATTGACGAAAACCATGATACAAAAAAGTTTTGTAACATTTATTATGTAGTTGTGTTTATTTATAATAATAACATGACATCACGCTTGTTATGCCCGAAGAGTAATCTAAATGTGTAGTTACCTAATACACCGTTAAATGTTGGTCGTTTGAAATATTAAAACAAGAAGTAGGTAAGTACCAAAGACACCGACTTCCAAAACCATTTCTTTTACACTTTTTAGTGTTTTCCTTTGGAAGTCGGTTTATTTTTACCCGGCTGCAAGAAAAGGAATATGTTTTTCGCGCGTATCTTGTATGTTTGTAATATTCTTTATCTGTCTGTCTGAGCTTCCTTCTTTCCTTTCGCTTTTATTTATATATATATATATGTTACGGCTAATACTCGAAGTGCGGCTACACCTAGTTTTAGCCGGTTAGAACTAGGTGTAGCCACGCAACATAGTCGACGGAACCCCGCTGCGCGGGGCTCCTATTTCCGTCCGCAGGGTCTAAAGTAACCCAACACGAACGAGATGACGGGAGCTGAGTTCGCTCGCTTTGCTCGCTCACTTCAGCTCCCGTCATCTCGTTCGAACCTAACCTGTCCGTGTCGGGGTGCCCTAAGCTCCAACCGGCTAATACTAGGTGTAGCCGCACTTCGGGTATTAGCCGTAACATATATATAAATAAAAGCGAAAGGTCACTCACTCACTCATCACAAGATATGGAAAACCACTTGACGTATAAAGATGAAATTTGGCAGGGAATTTCCTCAAGTGACGTAAATGCACACTAAGAAAGCATTTTTGAAAATTCCTCCCCCAAAGGGATTAAAAGGGGGGTAAGTGTGACACGTGAAGTTAAAGATTTACGCTTTTGGTTGATAAAAAGAGTTCATGTATTTATTGGTTTTTGAAAATTCTACCTAATTAATTAAATAAGGAGATGAAAAGATGGAAATTTGTCTTATATATTTGAAACTTGGCATAAATACTAACCTAAGTAAATAATAAAGGTATTCATTATTAGTTTTTCACAACTACTCCTAAAAGACGATTTAGAGGGTTTTAATGATTTTTGAACAATTTATTTGTACAGGACTTCTTTTTATGATGTGGGAGTACACTAAGAAGGGATTTTTGGAAATCAACGTTTAAGAGGGTGAACTCAAAAGTCATCTGTAGGATAAAATATGGATCACGAGAACGAAGTCGCGGGCGAAGTGCTAGTTACCTCATATCTTTCAAACCACTTGACGGATTTTCATAATTAAGACATCGTTAGATAGGTCTGGACAGCCCATGTGTTCTGAGATAAGTGCCGTTAAAAAAGGAACATGACGGATTTTGGGCGCCATATTGTGGCGGTTGCAATTTCTTTTTCTTCCAAACCCATCGAGTGGGGTATCAAACGAAGTTTTAGAGTTGATTACAAAAATATATACCACTTCTGTTTAAAACCTTTTTTTGTGTCTTTTTTACTATTTATAACCGACTTCAAAAAAGGAGGTTTCTCAATTCGACCGTACATATATATATACGATTAATGCGCAAAGAGTTTAAAGTCTATTCAACCGACCAAATCGGCCAATCACACAAAACGGAAATCCACATCGCGTCATTCATCTCGCATGTGATTGGTCGATTTGGTCGGTTGGATAGAGTTTAAACCCTTTGCTCACTTACGCAATACGGCTGCAGAACTCCTCTCCCGCCGCGGCCTCGTACCCTCAGCCGCCATACGACATCGCGGCCCGTCTCAGTTGCGATGGCGCCCAAGTGGTAGCGCAACCTACTTTTGGCAGCTACGTCGTCGGCTTAATCGGAAAAGCCCTGACGAGCGGCCCCTCCTCGGGTTCCATCCACTTCGCTTCACCGTGGCCCGTGGATGATCGAGCCACAACTACTGAGCCCCCGACAATGCGGAACCCACCGGAGTGTCTGATATAATCTGGGAAGCATTTGGCCAACTGATAGCCAAATGATTTGCATTTTTTATTGCTTTGAATTGCAAAGGCTTAATGCTCCATTGATACCAATAAATGTATAGAAAGGACATCTAAATAAAAAAGGTCAAAATATTGACGCAAAGAGAAGCAAAGAATATACGACAAAAATTATTGAAAATTCATTACGAATAAATCATTTGTTCAATGTCGCATTTCCGCTTACGACAGATCCATTCAATTTAATCTAAAATTAGACGATTTGCTCGAAATAAATGATCCAAAGACGCAAGCATCGAATACGCTATAATTATAATGTATTATTTTAAGTTCAATTAACATTAATAGCATATTTAAATTTGTAATTTTGAAATATTGTTATTTTAGCATCCAATAAATTAAAGTGTTGATTGACTTGTAACTTTTAGAGGAAGGCGCCGGTGTCTGTAACACAGATTAGGCTATATTCGTCGTTCAATATATCTTTAAAAAATCCTTTTTATTTTAGTGTTTTGATTAGGATAGATTTATGGTACCCATTTTTTAAGAATAATTTTATTATTTTATAAACTAAGATAAAAAAAACTGACCAAATGCGAGTCGGACTCGCGCACGAAGGGTTCCGTACTATTATAGCAAAAAACGGCAAAAAAATCACGTTTGTCGTATAGGAACCTCCGCTTAAATATTTATTTTATTCTGTTTTTAGTATTTGTTGTTATAGCGGCAACAGAAATACATCATCTGTGAAAGTCTAGCTATAACGATTCATGAGATACAGCCTGGTGACAGACGGACAGACAGACACACAGACGGATCGTGGTCAGAGGGTCCCGTTTTTACCCTTTGGGTACGGAACCATAAATGATAAAATAATGACGTAGGTTTAAGAAACTGACGTCATTCAAACCAGTTAATTAGTCTATTATAAAATTAGCTGCAACGTTTATGAATGAACCGGTATTCTAATTAAGTACTAATGTGACAATTTCTATTTTAAGTTCTTACGCAGAGCGTATTAATAACGATAATATCATGTCTAAATTAATAATGGTTTTATATTTTAATAATGTCTTTGACTTTCGATGCAATGACAAGCATGGCTCCGGTGGATTAGCGGTGGCAAGCGAGAGTTGAATTGTGGTGAGATTCTAGGTTCGATTTGAATTTGGTGTAGGTTCGATTCCCCGTGTGATGGGTATTGACATTTTGTTAGTTTATTGACATTGGCCTATAAGGAACATCATGGGGTTTGGATTTTTTTGCATTTTGGCGTAGGTGTCGCATTCCTTGCGATCGCTGCACACAGAGTTATTTACTATACTATAAGGATCTTTTGGAAACTAGAGAAAATTTCGGTGCGTTCACGCATTTTTGCCATAACTATTATTGGAATCAAATATTTTCATCCGTGGTGCTAGGCAACTGGGCTTATCCCAGTTGTAAACGATTATTTGTGCCTATTGGCCTTATTTGTTTTGTCTCCTGCTTGATATCGAGGGCAGTGAAAATTATGTTTTTGTTTTCCTACACCCACTTTATTCTTTTCTGATTAATTTCGTTGCGGGATCCAAGACAGTTAAATTCATTCTGCGGGAATTCGTCGGGCTTCATTGCTTAGGCGCTTTTCTGGTGATCGCTACTGTTGCTTCTGGCTTTCAGGAGTTGCAGGCCTTGCGATATGTGGATGTATAGAAGTAGAATAGAATACTCTTTATTATGGACACAATATAAGTTACAGAAAGTATAGAAGAAGAAACATTACACTGGGTGATACAATGGGCGGCCTTATCGCTAAAAGCGATCTTTTCAAGACAACCTTTGGATGGATTTTAAAAATGACAGGAAAAACAGTACTATATGTGATCCACCACTGCTTATCCTTTCAGGGAATACAGGCATGATTTTATGTAACCAATTAAATTAAACTGATTAATCAAGTATACACCAACCCAATTTCTCGAACAAAAATTGTCAAACTTGCATTTATGCTGTGATTATAATTGAATGAATTTATATCAGTCAATCGCATTACATGTATAAGCTAAGCCGTTGGTACTGGCTGTCATTAGAAGATATTTGACAGTCGTTACGGGTAGTCAGAAGCTTGAGATCTGACACCAATCTTGCAAAGGGGTGTTACCCAGTTACTGGGTTGTGGAGGTCAGATAGGCAGTCGCTCCATGTAAAACACTAGTAATCAGTTGAATCCGGTAAGACTGGAAGCCTACCCCAATATAGTTGGGAAAAGGCTAAGCAGATTGATTGAATCGCATTACATGTATAACCTGTGTTTAATTTGTAACGGGTCGATAATTCCTAACGAGAAACTACTCCAGCCTTATTGCGTAAGTGAATTCGGCAAGGCAAAGGGTTTTGACGCTATCAATAGACCAATCACATGAGAGATGAAAGGAGATTTTCTATGTGATGATGTCGATATGTCGATTGATGGCGGTCAAACCCTTAACCTTGCCGAATTCACTTAAGCAATCAGACTGCAGCGTTTACTCACTTAATAAAGAAAGTTAATTCCAAAAAATCAAAAAACCCGACTGCTTAAAAAGCGAACTAAAAAGACGTAAACAAGAAGGAAATCATGCTATGCAGTCGAAGGATACATATTCGCGAGCTGGCTGACCAAAACCAGATGATGATGATGATATTGTTGAAATCACCTCATAAAACCCTTTATTTTAATACCCCACAATTTTTTTTCTTCCATGCCTATCGTAGGCTTGGAAGAAAAATTTGGTACTCCACAATATGAGGCCCAAAATCCGCCATTTTCCAATTTTAATGTAACCAGTGATTCTCGCAAGGTTAAGACGAATCGATTGACGTAAGAATTATCAATATCGGCCAACGCGTTTGGTCTCTGGAACGCCATATAGGAAAACATACTTACATAGACTGATAAACACATTACCCTCCTTCGGCAGTTGGGTAAAAAACGCAAAACGCAGGTCGATGACAACTTATCTCGAATATGGTAGGTATAATAGGTACCTACTAGTACTATTCGATTATGCATTTGCCGGTTTATTGACACGATGCAATCAAGGGTAAATAATGAGATTTATTAATAATAATATGACTAGGCACCACTACGACTTAGTCAAGCGAAAATATCCATTACGTATTGTTCTGATCTAACACAGTACTTTTTCCGGCGAAGTAGGTATTTAACGCGTTACTGTTACCGCCACAGTCTTAAATCTAACTAAACAACGCAAGTCCCTCCATCTGTCTCAAAAACAAATTTAATCACTAACGAAAAAAAACATTTCCAATGCCTCGGCCAACTTTTTCTATACATTCTTTACAGCACGATATATATAGGATCTGTGAGTAGCCTATATTTCTCTTTATAACATCAGCTATCTACCAGTGAAAGTCCCGTCAAAATCGGTCTAGTCGTTTCGTAGATTACCCGGAACAAACAGACAGGCAGACAGACAAAAATTGTAAAAAATGTTATTTTGGCGTATGTACCGTATATTATATTCATATACATATAGTAAAAAACGGTTGTTTTAATATTACAAACAGACACTCAAATTTTATTTATATGTATAGATAGGTTTGCTCTTGACTCAAGTCTAGGTCAGAGGTGATAGAGACAAAGTCTACGATGGAGTGACCTTACCCAGAAGGAGCTTGTTAACTAGTTCACAGTCCCATGACGCACATTATGATTGTTTTAACTACTGTTTTTGCTATGTGGACAGTGAACCTATTAACTCCAACTTTGAGGAGATTTGGGTTGAATGCGTTCGGTAACACATACGCAGGCAGTGAGTTCCACTGCTTCGCTGTGCGAAATAACATCAGTGATGATCAGTGTATAAATAGTCCTATTGCTGGGACACAGGCTTCCTCTCTGATCTGATCGTCCGATTTATTATGAGACCACAGTGTAAGAAAATCAGTAGGTTAGGAAAGATTTTTCTTGACTTCAAAGAAGACCGAAATATTCGCCATGGGTGTATTTTATTTTGTATTTTTTTGGGATATTAGTTAAAATTAAAATAATAAATGCGAATATTAGTCAAAATAAAAATTCAAAATGGCGCCGACCGAAATTTTTTATATTTTTATCAAGGGTAGTCATTTTCATGGTTTTTGGGGTCGCTAGATGCTAATATGGGGTCAAAATTAAAATACAAGATGGCGCGGACCGAAATTCCTGAAATTTTCGTCATAGGTTTTGGGGTCGCTAGATACGAATTTGGGACTAAATGAAATCCAAGATGGCGCCGAAATCAATTTTTTACACCTATTCGTATCTAGTGACAGTAGCGACAACAAAAATTAAAATTTTAGAAATTTCGGCCAGCGCCATCTTGTATTTTCATTTCGGCCCCATATTAGCACTAAGCGACCTCAAAAACCATAAAATTCCACCCATGACGAAAGTTTCAAAAATCTCGGTCGGCGCCATCTTGGAATTTCACTTTGTCTTTATCACCTCTGACCTAGACTAGAGTCAAGAGCAAACCTATCTTTACATATAAATAAAATTGGAGTGTCTGTTTTTAATATTGAAATAACCGTTTTTTACTACATGTATATGAATATTTATGGTACATATGGTACATACACCAAAATATTTTTTTTTACAATTTTTGTCTTTCTGTTTGTTCCGGGTAATCTCTGAAATGGCTGGACCGATTTTGACGGGACTTTTATTGGCAGATAGCTGATGTTATAAGGAATAACTTAGGCTACGTTTATTTTAGAAAGTTTTTTTTTTTAGAATTTTGTTAGGCGGTACGAAGTTCGCCGGGTCAGCTAGTAAAAAATAAAAATAAAAACAAATTAATTTCTTGTAAGAAACAATAACAGACTTACCAATCAACCTGCAACGGCAACACAGCCCTCTTCTGCCTGATTATAACATAAATATTATCATGGGGTTCATTGGCACAGTTTCCCTTGTCTCCATCGTTAGTATTCCTCGCTGTCCGGTTCCTTCTACCGTAAGTGTCTGTAGGCTTCGGAAGCCGTTCATCAGAAAGGTGTAACTCCTTGAACTCAGTCTTGGACATGTCTGAGAGCCTTGTAAGACCGTATTTGGCCTTGCTTTGGTCTGGTCCTCGTGATCCAGCGTTTAGCTGTTCTATTTCTCGTACTGATGCCTGGAACAGAGGTATTTTAATGAGGTGCTGGTGGATTACTGAGGGATGGTGTACAAGGAACAGGAAAAACTCGGTCACTTTCTATTGCATTCATATGTTTGTTTTACTTTAGACGATTTTAACGTGTACGTCTTTTTACATTCTCATCTAATATTATATTCAGTTTTTTTTTACTGTAATTAAATACTTTGTAATAATTATTATTTACCGATTGCTAAGAGTGTCTGTCGGGTTTATTTCATGTTCTTCTCCATAAAGATCTATCTATGCTTGCGTATGTGCAACTAGGGTTATGTATCCGAGAATGTCCGGACATTTATCGCCCCGTCTGGACATTCACCGCCCTTGTAATTTGTCCCTTGTAATTTGTACCAAAGGACGTTGTACGACCGACGCTGGTGTCACCTTATTAAAACACACCTTTGATGCGTGGGAAGAGGCACAAGATGCTATAGGTGTTTTCTGCGACCTGTCGAAAGCGTTTGATTGCGTTAATCATGTAACATTACTTATGAAACTTGAGCATTACGGGCTAGGCCAATCAGCGTTGAGTTTAGTAAAATCTTATTTAAATGATAGACAGCAATTAGTTCAAATAAACGGTGTCAATTCGTCCGGGTTAACCGTGAAAATGGGGGTACCCCAGGGTTCAATTTTGGGTCCTTTCTTATTCCTAGTCTACATTAACGATTTACCCCATCTATTGAATAACAATTTAAACATGGTGTTATTTGCTGATGACACTTCGTTGATTTTTAAGATAAATAGACGTACGAGTAACGTTGACGACGTAAATGACGTCTTGCGACAGGTTCAAAATTGGTTCACGGCTAATAATTTAGTTTTAAATGCTAAAAAGACTAAGTGCGTAAAATTTGCCTTGCCGAATGTCAAAAGTACTGATTGTGACATTATCTTGGGTAGGGAGAAGCTAGAATTTGTCGATAAAACGGTATTCCTGGGGATCACGCTAGACTCAGGGTTGCAATGGGGTCCTCATTTAATAGCACTTGCAGGGCGGCTAAGTTCGGCAGCTTATGCTGTTAGAAAAATTCGTCAGTTTACTGATGTAGATACCGCGAGGCTAGTCTATTTTAGCTACTTTCATAGTATAATGTCTTACGGTATCTTACTATGGGGAAGGGCTGCAGACATTGAGTCAATTTTTATTCTGCAAAAACGAGCCATCAGAGCGATATACAATCTTCGCCGGCGCGATTCTCTAAGGGAACTGTTTAAGGACATTAACATCATGACGGTACCTTGTCAATATATTTATGAAAACATCATGTACGTTAGAAAAAATTTACATCTTTTCAGTAAAAACGGCGACAGACATAATTATGTTACTAGAAATAGGAACCAGTTAATCCAGCCAGGTTTCAGGCTGGCTAAAGTAGCATCATCTTTTATGGGGTACTGTATAAAATGTTACAATAAAATACCTCCCCACATTCTAGAACTGAATGAGACGAAATTTAAAACTTGTATAAAACGCACACTATGCAGGCAAGCATATTATAAGTTAGGGGATTACATCGCTGATAAAAATGCTTGGCTAAATGCTGGTCCCGCTCCGCAGCCATTAGGGCGCAAAAACAATTAGTGATGGGCAGAAAAGTGTTGCAGTATTGTTGGAGCTGCTGAAGACTGTATGAATATATTTGTATTGTATAAACTCAATTTCTTTTAGTATTATATAACTGCACAGCACATGTGTGAGTACTATGTTCCGACTGTAAATCTACCTATGTGTCGTTGGTTGACTTCTGTGTGCCCTGGCATTTGAGTGTGTCATGCTCTCTCTAATTTCTCTCTGATGGTGGCACATGTGTTGGATCATTCGGTTCCCTCCATAATGGTTGAGCTGAGTGGTGCCGATCCATGCGTCATGTTCGTGAACGGGCGCCATCAGTTGGGATTGGTCATAACTTAGCTGCCTCGGCCTGTCATTGCATTTTTATGTTGAAATTGTTTGTTACTCTAGACGCTTTTACGTGCACGTCTTTTTGCATCGTTCTCACATATAGGTATTTTTTTTTTTTTTTTTAACAAGAATGATGTAACCAAAAACTTGTAATTGAAACTGATGGAAAAGAGTGTCCGTGGAGTTTCTTGCAAATTCTTCTCCATTGAGATCTACTGACGTTTGCGAATTTGCAACTAGAGTCATATTTTTTTGTTGTTTGACAATTCAAAAGTACCTTTAAGGTTTATTTGAAATAAACTATTTTGATTGATTTTGATTGATTGTCCGGCTTTTTGGATTAAATGGCAACTTAAAAAAAATAAAATTACTTTTCAAACAACACACAACAAATGTCCGGACTTTTTATTAAAGGTTTGTTTCCTTTTTGTCTCAAGGCACTGTTCAGTTTTCGAAATGGTGAGACCAGCTTGATGTTTTGCTTGGTAATTTTAGCACGGGCACCCAACGCGAAGAAAGAAAATTTAGTACAAATACATTGCACTAGATGGCGTGATAAGTTTTGATTTGTTATTGAGTTTTGTGAAATATTAAGATTTTCTAGAGACGAACATAAAAAAAAAATGACAAGTGCGAGTCGGACTCGCGCACGAAGGGTTCCATATTATTATCGCAAAAAACGGCAAAAAATCACGTTTGTTGTTCGGGGGCCCCACTTAACTATTTATTTTATTCTGTTTTTAGTATTTGTTAGTTTAAAGACCCCAAGGTTGTAGCTATCAGGAAACAAAGACTCCGGAAGGAAGTTCCACTCCTTAGCTGAGCGCACAATGAAAGTATTAGCAAAACGCTTTGTGCGTATGGGAGGGATGTCTACCATATATGAGACCTGTATGACACTGAGCGAATATCTCGAGGATATTCTAAGTATACGGTACGCCACCCTGGTCGACACACTCTCGATCTTCACCACGTTATTAACAAGGGACTTGTGGACGATAAACCCGACACCACCCTGGGACTGCCGGTCACCCTCTCAAAAATAGAGCAAGTTACCGGATTCGAGGATTATCGAGTCCTCCCCCTCTCTTCGGACTTCAAATCAATCACTTCGGACATCTTCGAGTTCGGTGACGGACCATCTCGAACTTCTTGGTGTTAAGTTGACATTGACCCTCAACTTCGGTCCGTTCATTGAGGCGACAGCTCAGTTAGATGCAAAAAAGTTGGGGATTCTTGCAAAGGTGAGACGGTACTTCACGCCTGAACGCCTGCTCAAATTGTATAAAGTGCAAGTTCGGTCATGCATGGAATACTGCTCTCACCTCTGAGACGGATCTGTCAAATACCAGCTTGATGCACTTGAGTTGATTGACAGACGGGCAAAGAGGCTTATTGGCAACGATGCACTGGTCGCGTCAAAGCTCCAGAGCCTCGAACATCGACGACAAGTTCCCTGCCTGTCGGTTTTTTATCGATTTTCATCAGGGAGTGTGCGACGGAACTGCACAATTTGATTCCGTCTAGCCCTTTCCATCATCGGAATACAAACGTACGGCTGTGCGCTATCGGTACATAGTGGACATCCCACCCATACGCACAAAGCGTTTTGCTTATTGTGCGCACAGCTAAGGAGTGGAATTCCCTGCCGGACTCTTTGTTATCTGATAGCTACAACCTTGGGGTCTTTAAGTCAAGAGTGAATAGGTTACTTCTAGACAAGCGTGCTTCACCTTACGGTGACATGATGGTACCACATCATCGCTTACAATCAGGCGAGATAGTGGTCAAATGCGAGACTATAATTATAAAAAAACTACTTGCAAGTCGCTGCTAACACCATCTATATCCGTGGAACGGAACCGAACGCGATCGATGTTCTTAGAAAACTAATCATCTTAATCAGACGAAAAACGCTAGTTACGTCGGCAAGATTTATTTGTATGGGATGAGGCATCTGTGTGCTAGTATTATATTATCTGTGGTTATTCAAAAGTACCTTTAAATGGTTTAATTGAAATAAATGATTGAAGTTTGACTTTTGATATCCAATTGAATGTGCGGAGTTTAATAAATTTCAATGTTATTAGAACAGTTGCACGTGTATGTTCAAGGTAATCGCCTCTTGTAGCATTTAAAATAACTTTTCTCAGTTTATTAAAATAACACAAATGTAATCTACATTCTATTATTCATTCATGCATATTATTTCAATTCACTATATATTTTTATTTATTGTTTAATGAGCAAGGCTATTATTTTATTTGTTCCCAAGCAAGAAAAAGGCTAAAGGACTTTCCTGAAGGCAGGAAACAATTAAAACTGGGTTGATAGCCGATATTGTACAAGTGTTTTCTATGAAAATCTATACATATAAATAAAATTGGAGTGTCTGTTTCTAATATTGAAATAACCGTTTTTTACTACATGTATATGAATATATATACGGTACATACACCAAAATAACATTTTTTACAATTTTTGTCTGTCTGTCTATCTGTCTTTATGTTCCGGCTAATCTCTGAAATTGCTGGACCGATTTTGACAGGACTTTTATTGGCAGGTAGCTGATGTAATTAGGCTACGTTTATTTTAGAAAAAATCTTTCATTTTAGAATTTTTTTAGGCGGAACGAAGTTCGCCGGGTCAGCTAAGTTACAAATAAAATTGGTTGAATTGCATCACTTTGCATCCATGGAGACGGACTTGCAATTTCACTTGATAATAATCGCTCATAGATGTGATTTCAATTAAATCGCATTGCGCCATCACAAAGATCACTAATTATAATGTAAAATTAGAAATCAGTTAGAAAGTTGGCAGAATAAAAGCTGCTGCCCAAAATATTGTCTCTCAGACAGAAGACATTACAACTACATACAGAACTACAGAACCAACATCTCAAAATAGTTCACAACTAATGGTTAGTTTAATGGCTAAACATTACTATAGCAACTAAGTTCCAGAACAAGGAAGATCCTTCATCTGTCATAAATCAATTTAAAATTATTCATCATCTTCCTGCCCTTGCCCCATATTACTTGAGGTCGGTGCAACACGTTTCCTTTTTACCCGACTGCCGATGGCGGTAATGTTTTATTAGTCTATGGAATGTATGTATGTTTGTTCCTATGTGGCGTTATACGCGTTAAACGCGTTTGCCGATTTTGATAATTCTTACGTCCATCGATTCGTCTGAACCTTGCTACATCAAATGTAAAAATAGAAAATGGCAGATTTTTTGCGGCATACTGTGGGGAACGAATAAAAAAAAATTCCATACCCATCGTGTGGGGTATCAAAATAAAGGGTTTTAAGAGGTGATTTCAAAAATATATAACACTTATATGTTTAAATGTACCTAATGTAGTTCATTCAAAAAATCAAAAACCCAACTGCATAAGAAGCAAATTAAAAAGACGTCGACAAGGAGAAAATCATGCTGTGCAATCGGAGGATACATCTAGTTTTGGTCAGCCAGTATCACTCTTCACACTATCCATCCATCTTTACATTGGCCTTCCCTTCTTCTCCAATTTAAAAATAAAAATTATTAAAGATTAAAATTTATTATACGATGCTTGAAATAGAAGTACAGAACAACTCTTATTGATTATATTATCTCATTTACTTTAATTAGGTAAGTGCTTCTGATGTTTATTCATGAATGCTACCACTGTACACTGCTAGGTACCAAAAATGTCAATAGAAGTATATTATCTCCAATCTCCATATAGGTAGGTATATAAATTGAATAAAAAAGATATATGTTGTGCTTCTATGCTTTTCTTTTTTAGGGTTACGTAGTCAACAAGAAACCCTTATAGTTTCGACATGTCCGTCTGTCCGTCCGTCCGCAGCTTAGCTCAGAGACTTGTGTTGTGCTAGAAAACTATAATTTGGCATGGATATACATATTAATCACGCCGATAAAGTGGTAAAATTAAACCAGGATTTTTTTATGTTTCCTCCTGTACCTACACGTAAAGTGGGGTTTTTTTTTTCGTCTATCCCATGTTGTGGGGTAGGTATCGTTGGATAGGTCATTCAAAAATATTACGGGTCTGTAAAAGCCGTGTTTCAATTCAGGGATCCGTTCCCGTAAAATTAAGCTGCAAATTTTTGTTACAGTGAAGTGTCCCCCTGCCAGCTAATTTGCTTTTGGCTATGTGAAAAAATTCATGGCAGTAGTATACATGTTAAGAAACAAGTGATTAATATGGCATTATTCATAATGCCCGGGCAATTTGAAAATTGCCCAATACGAGTAGGCAATATTATAGAAACTATTGAAATTATTAAATTGACCGGGCTTTCTGAATAATGCCTATAACTTATTGGGCTGGGTAATAAAAGGATGTGTTTTTTTAATTGTTTTAATGTTGACATTGGTTTTAATATAAAAAAGATAACTACGATTACTATTTAAGCAACAAAGTCGACGGAGACCCCGCGCAGCTGTCTTCAGTCCGGCTATTTCTGTCTGCATGGTCTAATCTAAAGTAACCTAACATAAGGGGATAACGGGAGCGAAGTTAGCTCGCTTTGCTCGCTCTCTTCAGCTCCCGTCATCTCCTTCGAACCTATCCATGTCAGGGTGCCCTAAGCTCCCGAACTCGCTTCGTGCGCTCTTGGACATTGATCACAATTATCGAATTGCCGAACCGTGACGTAGCAGTATTCAAAATGACCAGTCAATGTTATAAATAAAAGTGTGAATCGGTATTCATTACATTGCCCAATTTGACTTGACTAGATTCATAATGCCCGGGCATTATACATAGTGCCCAGATAAATGACTTGGTCCATGACATAATACATAACGAAATTAAAAGGAACACTATCACAGCTAAGTAGGCTTTACAAGTTTATGAGTAGTAGTCAACCAACTTATAAAATGTACCTGCATGTAGATGTAAAAATTTTGTATATTGATGTATGGGGACAACAGTTTTTGAATGACAAAGTTAATTTTGACCATTAATTAGAGCAATATTCAGTGCTTTCATTGTTTATGAACGTTAGTAATGTAAGCTATTTATTTTGGTGAATGTAGCTGTTTATACGGAACCCTCTGAGTGCGAATCAGACTCGTACTTGGCCAGTTTTTATTTATAGTTGTCAAATGTTGACAGCACAATTTTGAGCATTTTTCGAAGGTTCTATACTAGTGCTTTTAAAGTTAATGTATCATAAAAAGGAAACCATAGGAGTACACTATATGTCTTTCATTTTCAGTTTGTGGAGTTTCTTTTAAATTGGTCCAATATTGGAGGAGGAAATAGGCAAGAGCCAAACCTCAAATTATGAATTTATACTTAGAATATTTAGTTGGATGTCTGCAACCGCATTTCATCTTAATAATTAAATTTGTTTTTAATTTATCTTTTAATTAATTTTTAATTAATTTTTCAATTCCAACCATTAGTTCCTGAGATTAGAGCATTCAAACAAACAAACAAACTCTTCAGCTTTATAATATTAGTATAGATTTGGGCACATTTGGGTAAATTAAACATGTTACTAGTATAATACCCATTTAATACTAATTGATGTTGAAAAATCCACTTATTTTTTTTAATAGTATGGTAATTTAGTGAGAGGCATACTTTTGTGATATTTTAATTATTACTACATTTACTAATTAAAGTTGTGTAACTAATGTGGTTTGCAATAAAGTATAATTGTTCTATTCTAATATGTAGTAATAGTTAAAAAATATGAACTTAATACTCTTACTAGTGACATGAATGAAATCTTATTCACAGGTAACTTTTGATAGATTTTTTTTTTGATGAAATTGTTTAATAGTTGATCAACATATTTTTATCTCAATATAAAATTTTATTATTTGTTCTATAAATATCCTGTCGCAGTGAATCATTCAGACTTGCCCTTGTTTTGCATTGAGATAAATGCATGCAGCCCTATTGATATTGTACAAAACAAACAAAAAAATAAAGTCATAATGGAAAAGTTTTCTAGGAAATGCAAACTTTGATGTCGACTGCTACAAGCCAAAGCTTATTTAAAAAAAAAATATTCAATATAAGAACTCACCACAAAATGTTGAAATCTTGCCGTGTATTCGTCGGGATTTGGATAACTTTTATTGAACTTTGCGATGTAATCATCGAACATTGGTTTCAATTCTTCCACAGATTTTTCCCGAGTTAGCGTTAAAGGTATAGCGACAAATAATAAACAGAATAACGCGAACGCAAGTATCCAATTCCACCATTTCGTCATTTTAACTGAATAATATTTTCGTAAACACAGATAACAGCCACTCCACAACAACAATCTCGGCAAACTATTGATTGAAACTATTTTTGACAAATGATATGAGCAGTGTTGTCAGTGGCCAAATATGACATGAGACATTAAAAAAGTTACATTTTCATGAGAAAAGTTACATTACGTTATTTTATGTGGAAAATGACACTATACGCTCACTCTCTCGCCGGAATAAGCGGGATGGATGATTTAGAAATACACGTGAGTGAGTGAGTGAATATGCAATACGTCAATTTGTGTGTCACAAAACCTGATGCGACAACACGACGAACGAAAACTTTCTTGATTTGTATACGTATCCATTTCACGATTATTTTTTGTTTGCTGGAAAATATTTCGATATTTTTTATTTAGTCTTTAAAGTTACATTTTGAGTCGTGTAACGTGTTACATGAAGGTTACATGAGAAGGTAAAAAGTAACGTAAAATGTAAAACAAGTTACATTCTGGTAACACTGGAAATTAGTGAAATGACAGCTTTTTTTTTTTTTTTTTTTTTGAATGTTATGGCCTGGTTGCTAAGACCTTTAAGCCAAATCTTTTAGATGGGTAACACTTTAACACAATAGAGTATGTACTGCACTGTATATGTTAAATTTTTTGAATTGTACTTTTAACATATTTGTAAAGCGGCATAAAACAGTTCAAATCTTTTAATAAATTGTTAAGCGGCGGCGGGCGGGAAGAACTATCACTTAAGTTTAGCACATCACTAAGATCACTGGCTAACATTAGCCTGTAGAGATGGGTCGTACTAGGCAAATCTTGGACTAGGTGCACCTAGTCCAAGTCCGTACAAATACTCGATCCAAATACCTGTTCCACCTAGTCCATGAAATACGCATACTTTATAGATGCTTAGTCTTTGCGTAACAACGATACGTGTAGTACGTATTACGTACGCAGTAATGAATTGTAATCTTCCCTTCATACTTTACACAGGCTTAGGACTGTCAACGTATAGATTTATCTACATTGAAGATTGTTGGCGTATTTAAAAGATTTCAATTCTTTTTTCAGAGTACTTCATATTTTTTTTTTTTGTTTGAATCATAATTTACAATAATTGCTTTTTGTTTTGTTTTTTTTTTTTAAAATCACGTAACTATATACAATCATTGCTTTTGTTTTTTTTTTAAATCACATAACTATTTACAATCATTGTTATACACTACATACAATAATTGCTTTATTGTTGTTTTTTTTTAAATCACGTAACTATATACAATCATTGCTTTTGTTTTTGTTTAAATCGCATAACTATTTACAATCATTGTTTTATTTAATTACGTAACTATTTACAATCATTGTTTATTATTTTTTAAATCACGTAACTGTTTACAATCATTGTTTTTTAAGATACACGTAGAAAATCAGAAAATCGAGATCACATTCGCACGAGTCCGTACTTGATACTCGACTGCATCATATAGTCTTCATTCGCATCGAGTATTGTCAAAGTATCTATTCTACCTATTCTTAAAGTCTGCCTAGTGCCTAGTCCCGACTAGTCTCGATCTCGAGTATTGACAGAAAAGGATGGAAAGACTGCGGAATAGTGTAGTTAAAAAAGGACAGAATATATTCTTCTACAACACGGTGCGCGTCGCGTAACTTTTATGCCATTGAGATATGGTTCAAATTCAAACGACTGGCACACGTATGATCTATGTAAATACGAGTGCGCATCGCGTTACTTTTATGCCTTTTGAATTAAGGTTCAAATTTAAGTGACTGACTCACGAATGATTTTGGCAAACATGGATGAGCTAGGACTATGCTGCTATCTCGCTTCACCGCGTCGTCGGGACGCGGTGAAGCGAGATAGCAGCATAGTCCAGTACAGTCGGTACTTCGATTCGCGCGGGCCGTGGGTGCCGTGCACTGCGTAGGCACAGTGAGACTAGGTGGATCAAGTATTTTAAAAGTTAGAATAGGTGCAGCCTAGTCTCGTTAAATACCTAATCCCTGGATCTATTCTAGTATATACGCTTCATCTCTATTAGCCTGTCAATCAAAAATTTCTGACAACTGAAGAAAAGATGTTCCATGTTTGCGTCTTTTTCTTCACAATATGTACAAGTACTGGTTTGAATTATGCCAAGTCTTGCAAGGTGTGATGGCACAGTGTTGTGGCCAAAACGCAGTCTATTAATTGTGGTTATAAAGTCACGGCTGGCATCTTTAAGTCGATCGTACCAAGGTCTAACTGGTAAGCTCTCTTGAATGCTTCCATACCATCTTCCTTTTGTCTCCTGGTCTTTCTTCCACATCTCTATCCACAGATTCTTAATATTTTCATTTATAGAATACAGATAATCAGTCATAGGCACATATATTGTATTTGTAAGGTCAAGAGCATTGACACCCTCAAATGCAGCTCTATCAGCTATTTCATTGCCAGCAATACCTTTATGAGATGGCACCCACATAAAAGAAATTTCTATGCCCCTGAGCGAATGTCGATGAATTTGTTCTTTTATAATGTACAAAATAAAATTAGATTTGAAATTTATTTTGAGGTTAGATAAACCTTTAACCAAACTTAAAGAGTCAGTGACAATTAAAAAGTATTTACAATTATTTACACTTTCAATTCGCCTCAGAGCTTGAAAAACTGCATAAGCCTCTGCAGTGAATATCGAACACACATTGTGCAGAACAAAACTCCGAGTAAACTTGATCTGTGAATCATACACAGCACAGCGCACATAACCATCTCCTTTACTGCCATCAGTGTAAAATGTATAAAATTCATTATTTGCCGAAAGAAAGTTTAGCATGTCAAAATTATTGTCAACTGTACTATATATAACTGTAATGGGATGTATAATGCTTTGATATGAAAAAGTATAACAGGGCCAAGGGCACTGCTTTTTAATCTTAGAACAACTATTCTCAATTTCCAAGAAAATATTGAGCAGGATTGGGGAGTGACCGATAAGGTGAGAATTACCAGTAGCTAAAGGTCCAGAAGTACTAATTCTATGAGGTATAATTTTGTTGATAATTTGTGTGTTATTTGAGTATAGCAATTTCAAACAATATCTCTCCGTAAGAAGGAGACGTCTCAAAATCAAAGGCATAATTTTAGTTTCAACTTCCATGGCCCTAATGGGAGTTGAGCACATAGCACCAGAAATGATTCTCAGAGCTCTAATCTGCAAAATGTCTAATTTATGGGCATGAGCACTGTTTATATAAGCTATGGCACTATAGTCAAAATGGCTCCTTACAATTGCTTTATATAAAATAGATAATGTTTTGGGGTCTGCTCCCCAGGAAACTCCAGCAAGGCATCTAATTATATTCAATCCTTTTAAAGCATTTTTTGAAATATGTTTAATATGCTCTTCAAAAGTAATTTTTTGATCAATCCCAAAAATTTCTTTGAACAAACTCTACTAATTGCTTCTCCACCATACACAATATCGCATGTTGGATAATCTTTGCCAAAAATCATAAAACTACTTTTGGATGCATTAATTTTAAGATGTAATTTACCATTATAATAGTTAGATAATTGATTTAAAGCACTATTAACTTTATCAATGGCTATTTGCAAATTTTGGTTACTGCTATATAAAACTATGTCATCAGCAAATTGCAAGATATTAACATTACTTGTATCTACATATTTACATATTTCGCTTGTATACAAATTGTACAATAAAGGCGACAATGTAGCGCCTTGCATGGTGCCTTTTGATGCTATTATTGGCCCATGTAGTATATTATTATGCTTAACATAAACAGTTCTGTTACTTAAAAACTCATAAATCCATTTACATAAATGACCAGGAATATTTATATCAGATAAAATTTCAACCAGTATTCTGGGATCAACATTATCAAAAGCACCTTGTACATCTAAAAATACACATGCAGTGTTTGAAAGTAAATTATTTGCCCTTTTCAGGTCCGAGATCAAAGATACAAAGCTGTCAACGCAACTACGCCCACGACGAAAGCCATACTGCACATGAGGGATTATACCATTCGCCTCCACATACCAATCCAACCGTGCCTTAACCATGTTTTCAAATATTTTGCCAAGACATGATGATAGAGATATTGGTCTATAAGAATTTACATTATCTGGTGATTTATCAGGTTTGAGTATAGGAATAACACACTGTGTTTTCCAAGAGTCTGGTATCAACTTTTTATTCCAAAGAGAATTGAGAATATTTAAAAAAACTTTTTGAACAGACTCATGCAAATTTTTTATCACAACATACGGAAAGTCATCTAGGCCTGGGCTTGTATTACGTCTGGACTGTAGACTTAAAATGTATTCTGTCCATGAGAAAGGTTCCAATAAAAATTTTGAATTTTGATTATTGTTATTTTTTCCAAAATAAGTGTTTAAATTATTAGATTCTATTAGGTTACTGTTATCTGAAAGTTTATCTAAAAATGAAGGTATAAACTCATCTCTGTATGATTTATTTACAGTTCTAATTCCCTTAAACCTTTTAATAAGATTCCAAATTTTACTGATAGGAGTAGTCCTATTAAAATTATCACATAAATTATTCCAGCCTATCTTCTTCTGCTCCGAAATTGTCCTTTTCTTTAAGGCATCTAGCCTTTTATATTTGATGTAATTATCAATATTAGGGTCACTTCTGTACAGTTTTAGGGCATTATATGATGCAACTACAGCCTGCTCACAAATTTCATTCCACCAAGGTGTTGGAGGTCTACTTTTAAAATTATTATGTTTAGTAAACTTCGGAATTACCATCAACTTCAGGGCAGCAAGACGATTACAGAATTCTACATATGAAGACATAGGATCTGCCTCATCTATAAACATGTCTGCAAATATTGTTTCTGATAATTCATGATATTTAATCCAATCAGCTTTACCATACAAAAACTTATCGACAGGAGGATTAACTTGATATTTGTCAACAGCCAAAGATATTTCCGTTATTGTAGGATAATGATAACTTCCCATAGCATCATCATGCACAGACCACTCGCAAAATGGTGCAATACTCGGACTAGTGAAGCTGACATCAATAGCAGATGGATTACGTGTGGGATTATTAATTGTAGTAAAACTGCCATCATTTAAAATGCACAATTCAGAATCATCTATAACATCATACAAATCCCGACCACGACTCTTAGTCGACAAACAGCCAAACGCAATATGATGAGCGTTAAAATCTCCACTCATAAAAATTGGCTTAGGTAAATCTCTTAATATATTACGCAGCCTATTCATTCTGATGTGCCCGCAAATAGGAGGGCAATATACACAAAGTATTGAGAGCTTACCCTTTTCAGTGGATAATGATAAAGCAACTGTTTGAATATCTTCATAAAATCTAGTATTTACAATATTATACTTAAAATATGGCCTAATCAATATGGCTACTCCATTATGTTCATTCTTTGAGTTTCTTTTATAAATATTATATCCAGGTATTTTAAAGTTACTATTGTCTTTAAACCAAGTTTCATTTAGCAAACATACATCAATATTTTGTTCTTACAAGAACTTAATTAGTAAGGGCTTTTTACTATTAGCACTTTGAATGTTAAACTGCGCAATACGTAATCGAGACGATCTAGGAGGACTTAAATCCATTATTTGGATAGATTTTTAAGTAATATATCTCTTATTGTTAGTGTATTGATGGGTGTAGAGTCACCCTTATTGCCCAATTCCACCAATGTCTGTACCAGGGCCATTAGTACATCATTGTTGGACATTATTTGAGACTTGATGTCTACTGAAGGTATGACATCATTGCTGGCAGCCTGGGAAACAGGCTTGCTATGTACAGATTTATTTACATTACTATTTACAATTTTATATACAGGTTTAATATTTACAGGTTTATTTACATTTTGAATTGGGTGCTTTGGCATCGGCAGTGGAGGAAATTCAGTATTTTCTGATATCTTAGTCAAGGCAACACTTGCATAAGTAATTTTAGATTTCTTTTCAGTAATTTTTTTAATCTTTATTGGACATATTTTTGCTATTGCTAAATGAGGACCGCTACAATTGATGCAGCAGATCTCGTTTGGCTTATCACAATCTTTATACAAATGCTCCCCTGAGCAGATCGAACATCGTTGCTTGCCATTACAAATTTTAGCCGAATGGTTAAATTTAAAGCATTTGAAGCATTGCTGCAATGGTGGGATATAATCAAAGACTCTATACGAAAACAAGTCATATTGCACATTAAATGGTAATACATTTGATAAAAAAGTAATGCTAACTGTTTGTAGTGGTACTCGCTCTTGACCCACTTTTTTAGTGAATCTTCTGATAGCAATGATTTCATAAATAGAAGATAGCTTTGTGTAGAGTTCCTTGTTCGAAATATTACCTGGTACAAATCTGATTATGCCTGTTTTTTCTATTTGTGCCGCAGGAATATATGCTTTTATTTCATATTTCTCCATAAAAGTTGTATTGTTAATAAAATTGTTTGCCGTATTATATTGTTTGAATGTAACTGCAATTTTATTAGCATTTACACGCTGAATTGCCACCACACCCTTTACTTCATTGTTGAAAATATGGTTTAAATAAATGGGACTTTTATTGCCCAATCTGTCCTTTGCATTTTTACTTTCCACAAACACTTTAAATTCAGTATTGGAGGAGTTCTCCGGGTAGAGTCTTTTGTAGTTAGGTTTTAAATATGGTAAATACATAGAGTCAATACGCTCACCGCCGCCGCTACCAGAGTCCAAGCCGCTGGAGGAGCCTCCGTCCTCAGGCCGAGGACGTTTGTTTGAGAAGGGCGGGTTATCCCCGCCCCCCTCGTTACCATCCATTTTCCTGGGTAAACTTATACTACCAATGTAGTTTAAGTGTTCTTTTGGCAACTTTAACTAAAGAAAACTAGGAAAAAAACTTTTATAAAAAATTTGAAACCCGCTCTTTTTCAAGTTCCCGCCAAGAATCCGAAATGACAGCTAAGATAATATCGGTGTTGCCATGCCGAATTTTGTATGTTTATGTTCTGAATCTGAAGTTTATTAATTATTACTAGCTGCTTCCCGCTTGCTACTTCGCTCCCGTGGACCACCCCACAGGACCCGTTTTCGTTTCGAGATTAAAAAATAGCATGTCACTAAGGAATAATGTAGCTTTCTATTGGTGAAAGAATGTTTTAAATCGGTCCAGTAGTTTCGGAGCGCATTCGGTACAAACAAACAAAAAAATCAAGGTCGCTAACAAGGTTGTAAATTGTTAAGATTTATTTCTACTGTTTATATTTTTCCAGCTAAATTATTAGACAGATTTATAACGAATAAAATTAAATCTCGTCCTTGATGCCCTAATACACATGAGATTTCTATGAAGCTCTGTTTCTGACTTTGACTCTGGGCTACTATGACTTAATAGGAGTAACGTTTGATCATTTTTAGGATTCCTTCCTGTCCTCTGTCTGTCTGTCTGTCACCAGTGTATCTCATGAACCGTGATAGCTGGACAGTTGAAATTTTCAACCCGCTATAACAACAACAAACTAAAAACAAAATATCGACAAACGTGATTTTTTTGCCGTTTTATTGCGATAATGGTACGGAACCCCTCGTGCGCGAGGGTCGACTCGACTCGCACTTGGCCGGTTTTTGTTTTCTTCAATAGCATGAACATAGTTTTGTTTTCTTTTTAATCAGCGACAGTGCTGACGGAAAAATAAAACACGAATCCCAGGAAACACTCAACTTATTTATTCCTCAAAAAATCTTAAATCTACGAATCAGACATGATTACTCCAACTTCATACCATCAAAAATGACAAAACACCACTTATTCTCAATACGAGCGCCCACACCAGTTGTCTTACGATGAAACACATCATTGTACTTCTTCAGAACCTCAAGAACTGAGGATTGGGTGACATTAGGTGCCAAAGACTTGACATAGGAAACTAAGTAGTCCAGCGTGGCCCCAAGTGGGTGCACCATCAGGAAAGCTGATAGTAGACTGATGAGCTTGGCTTCGGAAGCTTTGATTTCTATTCCTGAGGACGATACGTCTTCTGGGGGTGGCGGTGGCTTCACGGACTTTCTGCTGTCGTCCAGAAGATTTGGCATCGGTGGGGGTGGTAGTGGTGGGTAGACCTGGATAACAAGGTTGTATGGTAATTTATGAAGAACAACTTTTATAAAAACTCGAAGCCAGCATAATTAAAAATGGTCTAGCAGTCACAAACGAAACAGGGTGTTTGAGATCTCGGGTTAAGTTCCGTGTCTAGCAAAGCTTTTTTTTTTTTTCACTACCGTCTTAAAATCAGCCGTGAGGTAATTTGTGCTATACTGTGATTTTTAATTTCGTAGACTAAACTGACAGCTGCCAATGACTTAATTTTTTTTTAATGTTGCAAGCGTGGAGCATAGTGTTGTGGGTAAGGCTCAATCACAAGTGATTCATCGAAACGATGTGACATGACACCTCAATTTAATTTTACTAATTGGTGTAAATAAATGTTTTATGAATATAAACGTAATAAATTTAAATATAACAATATTAATATTAATACACATAGTACATAAACTTTTATTTTAATAAATAAGAAATCAACAATAAAATAAATGCGGTCGGTAGAATGAAGTTACAGTTAGTTTCTTAACAAATGTATTAGGTTTTGCCTAAATAGTTTCATTTTTCGATCAACATTCGATCACTCAGGATACGACACTATTTTTAAGTAACGATAATGTGACAACCCCCCAAATGTCAGGTTTTTAGGAGTCTGTGTTTCCCGATAGCTACAATCTGGGGTCTTTAAGTCAAAAGTGAATAGTTTACTTCTGGGCAAGCGTGCTTCACCGTCGACCACATCATCGCTTACCATCAGGTGAGATAGTGGTCAAGCGCGAGCCTATTGATAATAATAAAAAAAATATGAAATTAAAAATCAGAGTATAGCCTTTATTATCCCACTGCATCAAAATGAAGGCGTGTCTCTCCCTTTTCAACACATTTTTGTTTTCCCTGATAAGCGGGCTAGTCCTGTTTATGACAGTCAATCTCATTCCGCAGTCTTTGCCCAGGCAGTGGTGTCTCATCCCATATAAAGAAACACAGATACAGATATTTGTGCCGGCTCTGGGTGTTTGTGTATGTGAGTTTATATTTTTGTAAACGCACCCACGATACAAGAAGACATTCCTAGTGTGGGCCAACGCTTTTTTTTTAACACACAGTAAACCGTGCCGACGTACTGTACTGATTATTTTTGTACTTCGATAGCGTTCGGTTGCCTTCCACGGATATAGATGGTGTTCTATCTATCGTTTTATAAAAATAATCGGTATAATCATATGAAAAACGCTAGTTACGTTGGCACGGTTTCTTTGTATGGGATGAGGCATCTGTATGCTAGTATAACATTATCTGTGGCCCAGGTCTGATGTAGTGTTGACTACCATTCAATTGGATCCACGTTCCCATTGCTGGGATACAGGACTCTCTGTGATAAGGAATGACCCTCAATCAACCAAGCAGGCCCGGTTGAATGTTACATGTTTTTGAATTTTTATTTCTAGGATATGCCGGTTTCCTCACGATATTTTCCTTCACTGTTTTTAGAGCATGGGAACTGTGATCCATGAATATTATGAACATTAAATAATTACCTGTTTTTTGCCTTGCAAAGCCTGTTGAGCGATGAAATGGGCCTTGAACGTCTCGAATTTTCTCTCAGCCTCATCTTTAGCCAAATGAGCTTCGTTCTTGTAACCCTCCAACTCATATTGCAGGGTCTCGTTTTCAGCCTAAAGGAAAAGAGAATAAGTGTTATTTTTTGTTTAAAATGCATCAAGGTGTTTTTTTACATTAAATGCGTAATTTGGTTATAGGAACGAAGGATTATAATTTTATAAAAAATCATTGCAAAAAATATAAAAATAAACTGTGGTATTATTACCAATATTATAGCTAGGTCATAGAATAAATAATAGTACAAATACAGAAGAGTCACTTCGGGCAACGATTCATTGAAATAGAGACATCTAGGTAAGTAAAGTACCTACCTACTTTCCTACACTTAAGTTTTTGTAAACCACGAAACTAAATAGTATCTGTGCTATTAGGTACTGTTTTAGAATAACCTACTTATTGCAGTTTATCATTGTTCTTTGCTTCATTTAAACGCCCGTAAACACAACAATATCTTTTAAAGGATTCATTAGAAGATCGTTTAGAAGTCATCGTTCTTTGCTGCAAAAATCATAGAATTAATAACGTGGCTAACGTGCGAGCCGAGCGGTAAGCGGCAACGTAATGCGTTACTCCGTCCCGGGAGGAGCGCCGGCCGATCGTACCTAAACTGCGGAGTGAGACCCCCCTGGCTAGGTTGAATTAAAATTGCGAACAAGTGCAATATGCATATTGTTTAAATTTCACCATAAAGTTTCTCTTGTTTTTTTTTTAAGTAGTCAAAACAGTAGTTACCTTCTTTGTACATATCATATTCAACACAGTCCATCAACCGTTTCTTTGTTTTGCCCCTACTCTACTATAATCAAGTCTCTCGTAAGACTACTGGGCTTAATTTTAATTTAAAAGATAATTTAAAAAACTACTCACTCTCAGTTGTTCATATTTCTCCAAAGGCACCGAAGGTTTGCCTATACCCTTTTCAATTTCTTCTTCATCAAATATAGCATTGAACTCATCCTTGATGTTGTCCAATTCCTGTAAATTTTAAATTATTAGCACGTTGTTATTCAACCATTCAAGAAAATATTTTTCTATTTCACGCAGAAAGGCATTATTTCGCTGTTTTTTTTTATCCAAACATGAGCGGCTACGCCAATCCACCTTCATCTTGAATGTTGTATCTTCGCCGCCCAAAAAGGAAAATAAAAAAAATCGCAAGCTGCCAAAGTATTGCTAAGGTATAATAAACATCCATTGAAAAGCTTAAGTTTAAAAATCAATGACGGTTTCATGATACAGGTCTAATTTCGATGATGCACGGAGCTCATGAAATCATGACCCGTGTGTAGTTCAGCAATCATGATGGTGGAAGAGAAGTCTCGTAGATAGCAGTGAAGACTCGTAGAAAGCTCGGAAGCACCGAAGATTCTAGCGAATTGGCTTCCCATAACATGAACTCATCACAATATACAATACTTCGACAGATTGGAAATATATACTATACCTGATAATGAAGATGAAGGAGAAACTAATGGGGAAGCTTCTTTGTAGTTGGGATGCCCATGGAACTCCATTTAATCTGCTCACTCACCATTACTCACCTTGGATATAGAATACGGGTTTCACCAGATGCAGATGTGGAGTTAAGGTTGTCGCACAGATATCAACTCAGCAACAGATCACCACCGTATCAACTCGGCCGTTTGGTATATTGGTATGAAATTCCCAACTGCAACGCACACTTATTAGCATCATCACGGCATCGCATCACCTCAGAACAAGCTTGAGAACCTCTAGCGTTGCGTAGTCAACTTGCGTTCCCCACGCTTACGACCAGTCGTCACCGTATCTACGCCTCACCATCCCCGCGATTAGGTCTCGCCGTCCCTGTGATTACGTCTCGCCATCACCGCGTTCACGCCGTCCCCGCACTTAAGCTCGCTTGCCCCTCCTAATACGTACTTTTGAAAGTCTCAGTTACGGCGCGACGCCTAGTAGTAAGCGCGGCGTTGCCTATCCGTAGCCAAGTCAATGTGCCGGAGGTGTTGATCTGATCCGGTTACATGCGTGAGGTTGACGCCTGGTTGACGGTGAGATGATTGGCTAGGCTGTTACGATCTGTTTCCGAAATGATAAGTTTGCGGCAACCTTTAAAACGTCTGTAGGCCTCTTACTATTACCTATTTCTTTATCACTCATTACCGTTCGCAGAGTTAACGAGTTCCTGAGTTCTTGAAGATGCTTGCAACGCGATGATGCCAATTTAAAGTTTTGAAGGATGCTTATGTAGATGACGTATTGGGAAACCAGAGAAGCATCTCGACTTACCTCAGGGTATTGAATTGAATTCGATTGTTACGATTATTAGGAAAATGTGAATTTCTTATTTTTAGTGAGAAATGTACTGAGGCTAGCGAATATTAGATAAAGCCACACTTAGGGCAAAAAGCCCTCCGGATTTTGGCCTTTCTACTACTCCGGACTTTACCGTATCGATTGAGGAACGAATTTTATAGACAACTAAAAAGTTTAAAGATAATTACGAATGTTTTTTTTCAAATAACTTTATACGGGCACAGCCTGTCTAAATACGCACTAGCCTTCAGACGTTAAAAGGTATTTCCTTGAAAATACAAATACTACACGGTCAATTTAACTGTGCACCTCGCTGGAATACGACCCCACTCCCGCCCATCCGCGCTGCGCCCCGCGTTCTCCTTGTGTGCCAATATCGAGAGTCGAACGTCAGAGTGACGCGCCAGGTGCCCAGTTAAGTTGTCTGTGTTATATTTTCAAAGACCTCGATGAAAAGTTACGTACCTCGGTCATTTTGAGCCACATCTCGATGTTCCGACGCTGCTGCTTCGAGAAATGGTCTGAAACCCGCTGAAGTTTGGCAGCCGTGAGAATTTTCGCTACCTGCTCGACTGGTGTTGACAAATATTTTATGTGTTAAAAATAAAATCGACATTTTATATTTTGTCTTGTAACTATCTATCAGCTTAAAATGCAGTAAAAATCCCTGAAAGTTCTCAGGATTAATCGTTACAGTACTTTTTTTTATATCGAGTTCGCCGGTAGTTTAACAAAATATAAAATGTCTTGTAAATAATTTCTCTATAATAAAATTATTAAACAGTTGGCAACGTAGCAATCTTATTTGTTTCCTCCGCTACACTGCATTGATTTGAAACATCAAGGGAATATTTGGTGTCTCCCTTCAGAATTCCTGTAAGCCATGTTCTAATGATGACACGGTCTTAATGTACACACAGATGCGTGTTGCAAAAGCACAATTGCAGTTATTGCTTCGAAATTAAGTGGCCCTTCCACCCAGTATAACTTTTTCCTTTGAGCCGATGACCTGGTGAAAATCCCCGCTAGGTGCGAGAAGTGTAATACCAGCCGTTGTGGCGGTGCTTGGCTTATGTCCAGTAGCTGGATGTCTTTCGGTTGAATGATGAATATGATGATGATCCTCTTCATTTAACCACCAGTACCACCACTCTCTTGCACCTCTATTTTAACCTGGTTGGATTATACTCACTTAGGATGAATGCAATATAGAATGAAATAGAGCTCTTTGTTAAGAGCTCGTTCGGGCAAATACCTACTTATTCTTTCTTACGTGTCGTTTCTAATCAAAGTTTCTCCGACCAGAATGTGGCCTCCTGGACACCTCTTTCGTTACCTCCTACCACCATAGGTTTTTCTGCCGTTAAAAAGCCATGCTGAGGTCCACGTTGAAGAATGTGGGTGCCGGTGTAATCGGAGACAAATGAGACAGTTCAGCAGTGTCAACGCCTTTGCGACTGCGATTTCCAGATGTCCATAGGCGGCGGTGACCCAATATTAGCTGGCCTTTGAAGTTTTATTTCAGCATCCTAACTGCGAACCTTATTGAATGATCAAAGCACGCACGCTTTCATTTTGGCAGTTCAACAGTATTCATCGCGTGTTTCACGCTGCCGAGTACCCGGATATTTTAACAAATGAATCAATTAATGATATTATGTTGTGCTTTTAAGCTTTCGATAAAGTTACGCCATCATGGTGCTGATCTCATGTTAAATAATTCCTAGTTCTTAAAGCCGAATAAATTACCTGCTATTAACCGAGACAGAAAAGAAAGATTGCCTGTCTTTGACGAAATCCCCAGGATCCCAGCTTGAGTACAAATCTAAATTTAAATATCAATCCTTCTGCACTGAAGTTGCTATGTGAAGTTGTTATTATGTATAGTTGTGTTGATACTCCAGTACTGAAGCATTAAACTTGTTGAAGCCCTCAAACACACACACAGAGCTGCCTTTATGATGTAATCATCAGCATGAAGTCTTCGCATTGTATCTCCTTCTTCTGACATTTCAATAAACCTCACTGTCAGTGTCTGAAATTGCACCACCTTCCGCTTAAACCTATCCTTACGTAATATCATCAGCCTACCTATACTATCACTCATCATCACTATCACTAACCTATCTCTTCAAAATTAGAGTGAACAGGTTTCTTCTGGGTAAGCTCACTTCATCGTCGACTATTTTTCTGTCACATCTGACCCAGACTAGAGTCGAGCAAGCCCATCTCAAATAAAAAAATTGCAATCCAATGCTGGAAATAGGCCTCTCCAATCGCCCGCCATTTGTCTCGATTTTCGGCAGCTCTGATCCAACTGCTACCAGCCACCCTGCGAAGATTGTCGTCGCTCCACCTAACCTAAAGGTGTCTCACATTACGTTTACCCATTCGAGGTCTCCACTCAAGAAGACGTCATCAATATAGAAGCAGCTTTATGCCTGGCATTGCCGGGTGCAACAATGTGGCATCTACCGCAGGGAAGCACAGAACGCGTCACCATTGTGGCAATTCTTGGATGCGACCTATGTCCAGCTGTTGACTTTTAGCTGAGCGTCCAAAACGTCGGTTTTCGACCTTTGGCTGAGTGTCGTCCCGTTTTTTTTAGGCTCCTAGCTAGCGAGGTCTGGTGGTCTTCTACCTTCAGCTGTTCATTTACCTCTTACCACAGTATACTTAAATGACACATAGAACCCGTCCGGCTTAACTGTGCACCTCGCTGGAATGATCCCTCTCCGCTTCCCAGCGCGGCACCCCGCGTTCGTGGAACGTGGAACTCCTGACTGATATTCTCCAACAAAGCTGCCATTAGACTTGTGGCGACCTATAAAGTACTTCAGACTACTCACATACTGCACTGCCCCTGATGGAAGGCATCACCAATCTGTATGCTGTTGCTCCATGAAAATACTGTTATCTGCATTCGGTAAGATTGGAAGCTGACACCAGCATATTTGGGAAAAAGCTATGATGTTCACAAAAAATACTTCAGTCTACTTACATTGCAGGATGATATGTCCGAACTTGTCTCTGATGGTGGACCTCAAGTTCTGGTATTCATCATCAATCTGCATCTTCTCGTTGAAGAGTCTTCGGAGCTGGTTGTTGGTTGCTTGGATTAAAGCGTAGAAAGTGTTGGAGTTCTTCTTGTTACACTCGCCGCGTTCTAGCCATGCTGCAAGGGTCTGAAATGCAGGCATTTTACAGTTTGAGAGAAAAAGTACTAATGAGATATATGATACAATTTTCGGATGCAGTTGCTATATGTACACATTTTATTTAAGATGAACGTGCACCTATCCGCGTCGCAGGAGCTGCACGCACCGCAGTCATCGCATTTTTTCAAAGCCCTGCGCAATCCGCGCCGCACGCATCGTATCCACTTCTGTACATCTTGTACAATATTTTCTATGCGGATACGGATGACGTCTCCGCGCCGCCAGCATCGCACTCGCCGCAAGCATCGAACGCGCCGAATCCGATGAAGTCATCCGCACGCGCTGGTGGAATCCGTATACCTACAGCATTTTGCTGAAATGCGGGTAGTGCGGCGCGGATAGGTGCGCGAGGCTGCATACGATTACATATAAACATAGAAATATAAAATACAGGAGAAATGGCAAGGGGGCGTGTCGGTGTCCGCGCGACGTGGTCTGACTGTGCATGTACTAGACAAATGGCCGTCTCCGCGAACTAGTGCGCTTTCGACCGTGATCGTGAAAAATTAAAAGAATGCCGTGTTGTTCAGTGGTTTCTTGTAAAAACCGAAGCCTAAACAAAAACTTTAAAAATCATGGAATCACTTACCATATGTAAGTACAAATATTTTTCTATATTTGTCTTTAAATTCATGAAAAACAACATATCGTAAAATATTTCTTGGTTCTACTATGTTATTTTGTTTTCAAATATCACAACGACTGTACTTTTTTGTGTTAAATACATTGCTTCTTAAACACTACCTAAGTTTGTCGCTAAGTGACTGGACAAGCAATGTAAAAATCACAAAACGATACTTTATTAAGCGAACGCATTGCGTAGTACGGCCGCTGCTTCTTGCGACGAGTTAGTGATGTGCTTGTGCTGATCCACTAACTTAGGCTATCGACAACAATGTCGATTATCGAATGATATATTGCTATTATAATTTATTTTTAAAATTGTTAACCGTTTTAACCCGGTTGGAAGATCGATGTGAAATAATGTTTATTACTTATTTTGATTATTTTAAAGCGTAGTAGAGAAATGCGTAACCAACTTTTTGACAAAAAATGCAACCCCAATAATATCAGTGTCAAGTGCTGCATAAATACCTCCACTTTACAGGTCAATGATTAAACACCATAGCACTAGCAGGGTTCAACAATACCTCCTGTTTCAAGCTATGAAAGCCTAAACCAAAGTAACCGGATTTTTGATTGCTTGAATTTTTTGATTTACTTAATAATTTATATTTTTAGCTGCATATTTGTTTTAACTATAACATTTTCTGGACATACCGTTTTTTATTTATTTTCAAGTACCCAAAAAAAATTGTACAATAATAAATGGGCGAATCGATAACTTTCCGATTTAGTCAATCACTAGCGTATGTAAAATAAATTGCTTTTGCATAGCACAACGATAGCGCCGATGTTTTTGTGTGCGTAATTTGTACGGTGATTGGTATATACACGCTGTGCTTGAAGGGATAAGGTTTATAATTTATTGTGTAGTACGTTCTGATTTAAGAAATGCGGGTGTGTGCGCGACTGCGTATCTATTGCCTTTACTGAACTGCATGTGTAGTAGTTGCCGTGTGGTAGGGGCAAACTGGAGACACTGGTTTCCGATATATTTTCGTCTACCGGGCATATCTCCTTGTTTATTATATCTATGCATATAAAGGTTTATGAAATGCGACGACTGTGGCGCGTGCGGCTACTGCGATGCGTTAATCGCGCGCTTGGAACGGCGCTAAACGTTCCTCGCGTCCCGCTTGGTCACCAAAGAGACCTAAAAAACGACTTGTGCGCATCTAACGACTATTTACAAGTTACGTGCCGACAACTGTTCTCTGAGAAGAAACATCGAAACAAACTCCGAGAATCACAAAAAACTCAGAATTTTAAGTAGTTAGAATTTAATTTCTCAGTATATCCAGATTGTGTTAGAAGAAGAACGTGGATGGATTCGTTTCCAACTGGACTCGAAGGACAAACTAATAATATAGGAAGGTCTTTAGCTAGAAGTGGTACAATAATACATCATATGAGAAAAAAGAAACCAGGCTTTAGGTACTATAAAAACGCCCGTTTCTTCTAACAAAAGATTAAAAAATTACAAACAACAGTGGTGTAAATAATTATTTTTTCTAGACTTATTTGTGTCCCGCAGCTAGGCAAAAGCTTCTTTCTTTTCTTCTTCCAAAGCTCTATGTCTTACGCGATCTCTGGCCAAGTTCGATCCGCGTACTCAATACCTACGTTTGCGTAATGGAATTATTGAAAAAAAAAACTGGCTGTATAAGAAACTCTTTCATTAGAAAATTGCGTAAAAAAAATAAAAATAATGCTTACCGGCGCAGCCTCAGCGAATTCATTATCACTCTTGATCTTTTCCCCAACGGTTACAAGTGTAGTAGCACTGAACTTTTCTACACGGGGCGGTGTCGGTGAACGCTTGCGTTTGCTCTTCTCAAACTCGTTCTGGTCTTCACGATTCTTTTTGAAGATAATCGAAGTGTTATTAACATGGTCATATTTAATCCGACTTGTACCTTACGTAACTTGAAAACATTTTTTACGTAACTTGATGATTTTTTGTTACCGAGTACTAAAAAAGGAGGTTATCAATTCGACACGTATGTATGTAATATTGTTGGAAATTCACAATATTCACTTATGTTACTCTATATAAGCTTCGAAACACGTGTGCCAAATTTCATAAGTGTATGTATCTATGTTTGTTTGTATGTATGTATGTTTGCCATCGCATAACTCCGAAACTAGTAATCGCATCGTGATCATTCCTTTTGTATTGGATTAGGTATCTTTTAACCAATGGAACAATACAAATATCATCAAAATCGTTTCAGCAGTTTTCACTAAACAAATTTCCCATTAGAAAATGGAAAATGGACTATTTTTCTATTGGTAGAAAAATCATGTAAAAAGGAACATAAAAAGTTGTTCAGAAAAAAATACTTCAATCAGGATATCCAGTCATCAGATTTTACTAAATAATACTTTACTAATAATACTTACACTTACCAAGGCATAATCAACGAAAAGAGTTGTTGCCTCACTCTCTAATTGATCATGAAATTTGATACGATGACCGGACACAAAGAACGATTGCTCCACACTTTCCGGCTTCTCATACCGTACGTGACAAACTCCTTGTTTATGCACCTTTACTTCATCAATTGGACCGAATCGTTGAAATATCTCTTTGATATTATCTTCAGTGACTCCATTGGGGAGACCTCCAACGAAGATAGTTCGGCAACCGGGTGGCGATTCCCTGCGTTGTGGTGTTGTTGTACCAGGTAGGGCCGGTAGGATAATACCGTTGCTGAAGTAAATATTCATATTGGGCATCTGCATTTGTTGGTTCATCATCATCATGTTATTGGGCATCATGTTCATGCCAGGCATCATATTGTGATGCTGCATGGCCATGTTTGACATGTCCATCTGTTGATTCATCATAGGGTTTTGCATGTTATGGTGCATCATGTTGCCGTATTGCATCATATTTGGTTGTTGCCCTGAAAACAAGAGTTTATAGTGTATTGTGTTATTAACAGTTAACAGACAATTCACGAAAAAACAGCCAAGTGCGAGTTTGACTCACACACGAAGGGTTCCGTACCATTATAGCAAAAAAAAACAAGTTTGTTGTATGGGAGCCCCACTTAAATATTTATTTTTTTCTGTTTTTAGTATTTGTTGTTACAGCGGCAACAGAAATACATCATCTGTGAAAATTTCAACTGTCTAGCTATCACGGTTCATGAGAGACAGCCTGGTGACAGACAGACCGACAGACAGACAGGCGGATCATGGAGTCTTAGTAATAGCCGCTTTTACCCTTTGGGTACGAAAGCGGAAAAAAAAAATACAGGAACGGAACCCTAAAAATGAAGACAAAAGCTAAATGAGTTTAGACCTTTTAATGCTTAGCTTTGCCTTATTCAGGTTTAATTGAATTATACCTATCCTATATCATAGGTTTTATACCAGCCCAGCCTATACCTGCTCTACCGCAGGGCATATGCCTCCCCTCATACAGAAAGGTTACAAGAATGAATACCTCTTGCTCAAGACATATTGACAATTCTAGACAAAAGTCTGAAACCTTGACTTATCTATAGACAATATACATCAGGTACAGTTGGGTAAGCCTTCAAAATGCTTTCGTTCACAACATCAAGCATGAGAGGTAAGGCCCTATCAACTGATTCATCACAACATAAATTATAATTATACCTGTAGTGAAAGGTTTAGTTAGATTCTATGAACATAGCCATGCAAAACTTTAAAGAAAGAAAGAAAAATGAGTTTATTGGCATTAAAAACAAAAACACCTTAAAATTAAACAAAATATTTTTTTAAACTATTAATGCCAAAAGGGCCTCAGCTCAGCATAATGCCAAATGGAAATACAGGATATACCACCTGACGCTGATTTTCAGCTGCAGCCCACAAGTGCCATATGCTCGAAAACACAAACAACTATTCTCTCAGACTCTTAATTATAACACAACAAAAATAAAAGTTCTATGTCCCCATTAACAAAAGAGAACAAATAAAAAAAGTATTGTATTACGTCATTAAAACGGGGATAAGTCGCTGGACTAAAATAAATTAAAAGACAATAATAAAAGCAAAAATGATAAAATCGATTATTGTATAAAATCAATGCAAATTGTTTATAATTACTAAATTAAAATATAAACAATATTAAAAAGCAATAATGATAAAAAGTATAAAATTAACCTTTTCACCGCCACGCCATATCGGTATTCCTATGCCCTGTACGCCAAGCCCGAAAATCTTAATTAAATACCTACAAAAAAATAGGGATTTCAACATTATATCGATACCCATTATTATTATTTTTTTTATCAATACTTGCCAGATAAATGGTCGATCATTAATATGTTAAAAAGAACATTCCAATATTAAATATTTTACAACGTTCCACTCAAGTAGTTCCGAAGTTGTTAATAACATAAAAACAATGATTAAGACACACAACAGTTAAAATGAAAATAACTCTAGGTACAGCACTATTCTCAGTACTGATGTACCTCACTGTCGGGAATAGCCGACATTGGCGCCGTCGACGAGTCTTTTATAAGACATCGTTGCATGTACATTAGAGTTGTACCATAGTGTCATACAGTTTATCGATGTTAGTATCTAATTAAATTCAAAGGCCACAGTAGTTTGTTTTTATTATTCTTGAAATTTACACTTATTGCAACAATTTGGGTTGTTAATGGATTGAATGCAAATAAAACTATTTATTTACCAATCATTTAGTTTAATTATTGAGTTATATTATTAATAATTACTTTGAGATCATATTACTTACATGTCACTTATGAATAATATTATCACGTGATATTATTACATAGCAACAATTTTTATAACAGGAACTTTCTAATATTCTCACTAATGTTTCAGTTTTTAATATAGTAAAACTACTTTTTTCTCAGTGCTTACAATCGTTTATATTTTGTTAGAACAATAAAAACTGTAATGACAAATATTACAATACCTTAAGTTACCTAAATTAATTTAAGAATATAATATACGTCAACATGATACTACATCACTAGCAGTCGGCTCTGCACGACATTGGCGTCATGGGACTTACTTTTTTAACCATAAATTATTTTACTTTTTATCATCAAATATTTAAATGAGGAATATGCATTTTTGTTTACTGTATGCAACTAAATAATGTTTAGACATTCAGCTTTCAAGGTGTATCAATAAAATACATAAAAGTAATGATTTAATAGGTTTATTTTGTATTTTTCTGCGACCTGTTTTTTGTCGAGTATAGCCGTCGTTGGCGCACAGGGCACGCTTGCTCATGTCGGCTATAGCCGACATTGGCGTTCAAAAGGTTAATAACATTGGTAAAATTGAAAGACATACTAACATTTTAAAATGTGTAAAGTTGATTGATAACAATGCCAAAATTGAGAAATGCATAGGGTACAATGATAACAAAAAAAAAAATGGCTGATGTGTCATCATGAACATCTTTAAACTCATTTTGATGATTTAATAAAAACAACTTTAATTTAAATTTTTTAGAGATAAGCTTATAAAAAAAATTACATTGTGGTCATACCTGGCATCATCAAAGCATTGTGGGGCTGCAGATGTTCTTGCTGATTATGAATCATCACTTTATCATTTATATCCCACTTGGACTGTCTGTCGCGGTAACTACTGCGGTTGTGGTCACCTCGGTTGTTCCTGTCCCTGTTGTGGCTGTCCCGGTCACGGTTACGGGACCTAGACCGGCGGCGTGCTCTCTCTAAAACAGTATTACTGTTTGGTGCTATGTAGATTTGTGAACAACAAGATAATGGTTACTTTATTTGTTAACTACATTATTTGTATTATTTACAAATTGAAATTAATTAATTATGACAGATTTTTTTTTTTTTTAAATATTTGACATACAATAACTACAGTATTTGTATTATTTAATGTACTTATATTTCTAATTAGCTACAAAAGCAACTCGGAACTGAGTTTTCTATCAACAACTTAACAATAATATTTAATCAATAATTTGACAGTAAGTACTGTAGTTACATATTATTTTTATTGTAATTTCTGTGTAAAATAAGTATGTCAATAAATACTTGAACCTACAACTTAACTTTTTTTTATTTCAAGACAGAATTACTTAAATTCCAAATCATATATGGCAATTCTCCAGTAATTTCAAAATAAAGGTCTCTAAATAATATCTACATGAGCATCTACAAAAAAAAAAAAAGAGAAAATAGAACACAGAATGCAGTCACTCAAGCAACAAATAATATCACATACCAACACCTTAGCCATAGCCCTAAGTGAATCAATTGCCATTAAAAGGCTCAATCACCCCCAAATATGGGACTTTATTAAATAAAAACTATTTAGAGAAGCAGATTCTTTGCTGGAAGAATGGAGCTCAGCAGTCAATATCACAAAAAAATCTACAACTGACTGACTGGTTTACAACTGATTGCAAGATAAACCAGAAAAAAAAGAACTATATTCAACATACAATCAAATTAAGAAGATGCACATCCTACTGATATTATGTGAATGTTTGTTAATTTATCCTGCTTCAATGGATAATTGGATTTGGTGATTTGACCTGGATTTGTATATTAGATACTTTCTATCACAGTCGTGAGTAGTGTTTCCATAGGATAATTTTCGATTTTCTCACTGACAAAGTCGCTGGTAGAAGCTAAAATATAAAGGTTATATTTTCTGATCCTCAGAAAGCATGTTAAGCCTTTGGTCCCGGCTGTCGTTTGAAGATCTTTGACAGTTGCTACGGGTAGTCAGAAGCCTGAGATCTGACACCAGTCTAACCAATAGGTATTGTGTTGGACAGTCCTCTGTGCAGGGGGTGGATGGATGCTGAGGAAAACATCGTGCACATGCTCTTTGAATACACAGGTGTTACCCAAAAAGAATAAAAACCCTCTGGTCACCCAGATCCTACACAGATGTTCTGAGAAGACCAGGAGCCCTAATTTACTTTTGGAGGGAGGTGGGCTTATTGGAGTAACCACCAAACGGCCACCATGGCCCACACACAATGGTCCACTTTGAGTGCGGAAACCAAACCCCCTAACATAGAACTTAGGTATTGTGTTACCCCGTGACTGGATTTTGGGGGTCAGATATAGAGATGGGTCGTACTAGGCAAATCTTGGACTAGGTGCACCTAGTCCAAGTCCGTACAAATACTCGATCCAAATACCTGTTCCACCTAGTCCATGAAATACGCATACTTTATAGATGCTTAGTCTTTGCGTAACAACGATACGTGTAGTACGTAGTACGTACGCAGTAATGAATTGTAATCTTCCCTTTATACTTTACACAGGGCTTAGGACTGTCAACGTATAGATTTATCTACATTGAGGATTGTTGGCGTATTTAAAAGATTTCAATTCATTTTTCAGAGTACTTCATATTTTTTTTTTTTTTTTGAATCATAATTTACAATAATTGCTTTTTGTTTTGTTTTTTTTTTTTTAAATCACGTAACTATATACAATCATTGCTTTTGTTTTTTTTTTAAATCACATAACTATTTACAATCATTGTTATACACTACATACAATAATTGCTTTATTGTTGTTTTTTTTTAAATCACGTAACTTTACACAATCATTGCTTTTGTTTTTGTTTAAATCGCATAACTATTTACAATCATTGTTTTATTTAATTACGTAACTATTTACAATCATTGTTTGTTATTTTTTAAATCACGTAACTGTTTACAATCATTGTTTTTTAAGATACACGTAGAAAATTAGAAAATCGAGATCACATTCGCACGAGTCCGTACTTGATACTCGACTGCATCTTAAAGTCTTCATTCGCATCGAGTATTGTCAAAGTATCTATTCTACCTATTCTTAAAGTCTGCCTAGTGCCTAGTCCCGACTAGTCTCGATCTCGAGTATTGACAGAAAAGGATGGAAAGACTGCGGAATAGTGTAGTTAAAAAAGGACAGAATATATTCTTCTACAACACGGTGCGCGTCGCGTAACTTTTATGCCATTGAGATATGGTTCAAATTCAAACGACTGGCACACGTATGATCTATGTAAATACGAGTGCGCATCGCGTTACTTTTATGCCTTTTGAATTAAGGTTCAAATTTAAGTGACTGACTCACGAATGATTTTGGCAAACATGGATGAGCTAGGACTATGCTGCTATCTCGCTTCACCGCGTCCCGACGACGCGGTGAAGCGAGATAGCAGCATAGTCCAGTACAGTCGGACCAGTCGGTACTTCGATTCGCGCGGGCCGCGGGTGCCGTGCACTGCGTAGGCACAGTGAGACTAGGTGGATCAAGTATTTTAAAAGTTAGAATAGGTACAGCCTAGTCTCGTTAAATACCTAATCCCTGGATCTATTCTAGTATATACGCTTCATCTCTAGTCAGATAGGCAATCGCTCCATGTAAAAAAAAAAACTAAAATGAAAACCAACCTCGTTCTCGCTCTCTGTCACGGCGCTCATTCCTGTCTCGACTCTGTCGTTTTTCTTGCGTATGTTCTTGATCTTTGCTTTTTTCATCTTTTTCACCGTTTTCAGGTAAAGTAATATCCTGGTCACCCATACCCACGTTTTCCGGTATCACAGGCCCTATGAACGGGCCAGTTGGCTGCGGAGGATTCACGTGTGTTACATGTTGCATTGGCTGCATCGGCATTTGATTCATTTCCCCCATAATAGCAAAGGGTGGCACGAGCGGTGGTGCTAGCATATTAGGCATCATATTAGACATCCCTTGCATCATGTTTTGCATGGCAAATTGGTCAGTGCCCCACGAATTCATGATGAATTGACACACGAATTAGAATTACAAAACACGTCACTATTTAGCTTACAAGTTTACAACGATGATATTGCTGATGAATAAACAATCACAGAAAAAAGAAAACAATTAAATTCATAATAAATAAATTGGTTTTTAATTTTGTAGACTAAACTGACAGCTGCCAATGACCTTATTTTTTTAAATGTTGCAAGCAATGCAAGCGCGGAGCATAGTGTTGTAGATAAGGCTCAATCATTAGTGATTCATTGAATCGATGAGACATGATTCCTCAATTAAATTTTACTAATTGGTGTAGATAAATGTTTTATAAATAATAATCGTAATATATTTAAATATAACTGTATTCATACACTTTTATTGTGTTAAATATGAAATCAACAATTTAATAAATGCGATCGATAAAATTTAATGACATAAATTAGTAGTTAATAAGTATTAGCTTAATAAAGGGTTCGTGGGTAAATAACAGTCACACCGGTTATTCAATCAAAACCTCAGTCATGAGGCTTTATAATAAGATCCATAGCGAGTACAATTTTAAATACCCATGTAGCACCCATTCTCAAGAAAATCGGTGACTTTACAGAAGGTATTCATCGAATCCGACTCGGAAACACGGCAGGGAAACTGTGGTAACCGACATAGCCCAAAGAATTACCAAACTTTGGTTGCATTAAGCAGACCAGATTGTTCGCTGAACAGATGGCCTATGGGTGCCGGAGTGGCGAGGTCGTTACTGGAAGATTCATATTGCAAGGCCTCGCTGAATCCGAAGCGTAGAAGACTTGTCGCGATTTTTGAGTCACATAATATCGGGTGGAGCAAAAACTACTTTTGTATGAAAACGAGTGCTGCGTAAATTACGCGACACTAAAACTTCACTCATAAAATAACCTACGTTTGTTAGGCCTTACAATTTTTGTTTTGTGTTTATTTATTTGGCCTGAGAAAAACGATCCAGTTCGGTAGTTCCAAATCGAGGTGGAGGTCGTCTTAGTGCCGTAAGATTCTTCAAAAAACCGTTGACACCCTTAGATCATCTTCTGAGGTTAATTCTGAATTTTGAAAACTAATGATGCCCACAATTTCTATAGCAATGGGATCATGTCCCTACCTACAAGATGGCAAAAAGTTATCAAACAAAATGGTACCTACATACTTTAGTTAAATGTAAATAAACTATATTAAAAAATGGTTGCCTGTAAAGTCGGTTTTACGGGCGAAGATTTTACGTGACAACGTCTTTTTCTCGGTAGAATATTTATTGATATGAATATAATTAAATTGCAAATACAAATACATAATGAATTGCAAAATTATGTAAAATTATATTCATTTAATCGTCCGTTCACTCTCTCTCGTTCGGTGACTCATCGTAACGTTACCGAGCGTTACACTTTTTCATAAGTGCCTCCCAGCCACAACCTAATTTAAGACGTTGTCACGTCAAAAATATTTTGAATTTTCTTAAAAAATGCGAAGAAACTTTTTCCCCAACCTATTACATAGACTGATAAACACATTACCTTCCTTTGCGTCGCGCAGTCAAGTAGAAACGAATCTATTTTTAACTTTTCAGATCTTGAATGTTCAACCAGGCTACTTATTTTGATTCAACTGCCAGCAAAAATTATAATATTTCTTTAAAACGTGTTGATCATCTTGTTTCAGATTCAACTTTCTGCAGAATTCGAATGCCGCCAGGTGTATTCGAATTCTCTTAGGTACCGAAATGTTTACCTTTATGTTAATTCTATTTTAGAATCGTTATTTATAAAATACTTACAGCTTTGCGGTGTGTTCTTACACTTAAAAATGAGTAGAACTGCAGAATAATTAGACGACATTTTTTTAAAACTTAAAGAACAATGTTGCAAAGCCAAAATTTGCTTATCGATCGTGTCAATAATTTCTAGCGTTCAATATCTGTCAAAACGGGAAAATAAATAGTTTTGTTGTGTGAAATTTTTGTTTTGCTTGTTCTATCTATTGCAAATGCAATTGCATGGAAATTGTACTCATTCTCAAATACTGGATACTAAAATTATTAACTTGATTTCACGATGTGGTAAGTCATTGTAAACCAAGTAATGAACGTACTTTGATACGTTTCAAATTATTAGTTATTAAATATCAGTTTCTCCTCTTTAGCTCGGAATCAGTGCCGAAGGATTTTGAAAAGACGACAGAGGTTTTGCCTTTTACTAATTATGGATTATCATCGATGGAAGAGTTTCGGAAAGCTGAAGAAGACGTTCATCATCAGGAATGGTTGAAGAAAGCAGGTCTTACTAGTGAAGAAATAAAACTGTACCAAGAGAATGAGGCAGGACTACTGGACCAACGCAAGAAGATCGAATCCGGGATATTAAAAAATAAATTAGAAGAAATATACAATAAAATTAGCAACATGCACAATATAAATAAAAGGTAAAGAACATTGTGTAGCTTGTTGATATATTTCTTATTATTTTCCTTTTATTACGAATTAATAAATGATCTAAAATTCTACATGATATTAAAGTCATTGAACATTAATTAATAGATCTATAAACTTAATAAATTAATTGAATTGAATGTTTTCTTCATACTTCTAATGTTTGTACCCATAGAAAGATTTATAATTAAAAAATTATTTCAGTACACAAAAAGATGAACAGCCTAGCACATCATCTGCTGCTTCGCCCGAAAATCTCATAGAGCGACTGCAGCAGAGGCCAATTACATTCTACCCCGAAGGCCATCCAATGAATGAGCTTAAAGAACTAGAAGAGAATCTATTTGGCAACATCAAAACAGACATGATACCACTAACGAAAAGACGTAAACTAATGCGACGTTTACAGCGAAAGAAGGAGAAGCTCCTTGAAGATAACCCTTTTAACATTGCTACCATACCAAGTACGTCAAGAGTAGATCGACCCGGAAGCCTCTGGGATATGAGGGAAATGCCTCGGTTGATTCCTCACACCATCACAAGTCGAGATCAAGAAGACAATACAATGGGTCCTCATTTACGGACAATGTATACAGTCAGAGACAACAAAATTGTGCGGTTAGAACCGGTTCAGGCTGAGCAAGAGGAGTATAGGGCTGTGGATCTTGTGATGCCAATCAACGAAGCAGAATCACAGCTTTTGGAAGGAACCAAGATGTGTGTGGATGATATCAAGAAGATTGACAGATTCAAGGATTATGAGCCCGGAATACCTTCAAAGGTTTGTTTACAAAAACAGTATTTAATTTGATTGTTTTCAAAATTTGTTTTGATTATGCTCGCTCTGTAATTTTCATAAGTTAAGTAGTAGTCATTATCATCATTTCAGCCGAAAGACGTCCGCTGCTGGACATAGGCCTCCCCAAGTGTCGCCACATTATTGATATACAGTGGATTCCCACAATCTTCACCAGATCATCGGTCCACCTGGGGAGAGGCCTTCAAAGCAACGTCTTCCGGTTCGCGGATGCCACTCTAGAACTTTTCTTTTCTGCCCCTTCAGCCATCTGTTCTGCGAGCAATGTGCCCTGCCCACTGACATAGTCGTCCACAACTACGAGTGTAGAGTTTCCGATATTGATAGGAGTGGGTGTAACATGGGCATTCAACATCACCTTGGATTTGGTTCATTTTAAGAACCACTCTTTTAGAAGCTTTACTGAGGTCATCAAGCATTGTACTGAGGTCCTTCATGGTCGCAGCCATGACCACTATATCGTCGGCAAACCGAAGGTGAGCGATGTACTTGCCATTGACGTTGATGCCTAGCCCTCTCCAGTCCAGAACCTTAAAGACATCCGTCAGTGTAGCAAACCGTTTCGGAGATATGACCTCCCTGTCTCACACCTAGGTTCCGAGGTCTGATCCTGAAGACATGGTGGCGTTTTTGTACAAACACTTCGATTTACCGATAGTCGATTTGGCACCGTTGGAGAGATTGCAGTACAGCCCAATTCTCAATCGAATCGAAGGTTTTCTCGTAGTCCACAAACGCTAAGCAGAGAAGCAGGTTGTACTCTTCAGTCTTCTGTATAACCTGCCGTAGCGTATGTATGTGATCTACAGTGTGGAAGCCTTTGCGGATTCATGCTTGTTCGGGAGGCTGGAAATCGTCAAACCTGCGCGCGAGACGATTCGAGATGACTCTTGAAGAGAGTAGTAGTAATTTTCAGAAAGACTGCCCGGGACCGAAGCTGTGAGATAAAAGCTAATCTCTTATAATAATACGAGTCTTCATTATAGGTTCTCTATCTGAAGAACATAGCTCCGGGAGTCACCCAGGAGCAGCTGTCGGTGCTCTTCAACCAATTCGTGCTGGCCAATGGTGGGCCAGTGGATCTGCGACTCATGACCGGCCGCATGAGGGGACAGGCTTTTGTGGGTTTCCGGAGTAAGTTCGTGTCTTTGTTTTGTCTTGAATAACTGTGTGTTAGTATAAGATTGAAATTGCCAACCCGCATTGAGCAAGCACAGTGATTAATGCATTTACTTCTTTGTATGAGAAGAGGACTTTGCTCTCCAGGTTTGCAGTGGGACACTACAAGCTAGTATTATTATAACTGTGTGGTCTTGCAGCAATTTTTTCCTTATTCTTTATTGTACAACAAGACATTACATTTAAACAAATTGATAACAAAGTTCATGTACAAATTTTGTGCTTTTGCAAATTTTTTATGTATGCTTGCTATGCGCAATTGTTATGTATCTTCATCTGTGATGAAATTGTAAAAATATAAATACCGTGGAGCTGCCAAATAAACCTTAGCCTTAAATAAATAAATAAAATCAGTGATGAACTTGCTTGCGTTAAATAATAACCAAATGTTTTGCCTAAAGTAACTTGCGAATATTATTTATCAGACTTATTATAACTCTTTAGTACCAACTACTGCTCACAAAACGGTGAAGATCTACATTGGGCCCGCGTGGTCTATTAAGGGCCACTCCCTCTCGCAGACAGGAGGCTTGTGTCCCACCAGTGAGAATGTTAAAATTTACGCCTTGCTGTTATGCTGGAAGTGGAAGTTTAAAGCATCTATGATTCTGTGATAAAATTCAACTTGTCTGTGCAATTAAATAAAAATTATAACCAGGTAATTCATGCAAGCTTTTTCTTGATCAGGTGAGGAGCTGGCTATTCAGGCTCTTGAGGAGATCAACGGCACCATTCTGACTGGGAGGCCTATCATTGCTGTGTTCGGCAGGAATACCAACAGGATCCAGGATGATGACGACAGATAAATTGTTGTCTTCAACATCAAACATAATCCACAACAACAAAAACATTAACTAACTCAACTGCAACATCTAATTTATTGATGTATATTTTGTTCTGACCGAGAAGATAATACACAATGTGTGTCATGGTGTGACATATCGAGCTATGGAAAATGTTTTGTTGTGTCGATTTTGACACTTATCAGCTGTGTGACAGTGTCTTCTAAAGGTAGACTTTCGAGCAGTTGGTTTGGCTAGAGCCTCAGTGCGTGTCAGTCAAATTCGCAGAACGGAGGTCCGAAGCGCCGTATTAATACGTGTCAAACCAACGACCGAGACTGTCGCCGCGATCGAATAGACGCTGGAACCACTTTGCTTGGAAGTCTAGCTTAAGTCTCAGCTCACACCGAGACGAGACGCTGCTTTTTGAAATACCGGTAGAATATGGAACGTTATTAGCATCACTGAGGGAATTCAAAAACACCTATCGGAATTTAAAATTCGAAAAAGTACTTACACATTTCCGTGAGAGAATGCGTATATGATCGCGCCTGGGTGTGAGCTGACCCTAAAGCTCGATGTGGCATAAAAACTCCAGGGCACTTGATGTACACGATTTGTAGTGTATAGGTACAAGATTGGACATCGATTTCAAGGAAGTCTATGCTGGTTTCCTGTCAAATATCTGAATATATAAAAAAAATGTCAGGTGCGTAGTACTTGCGACTGGAGCGCAAGTGTGACAAAAAGTTTCAGTGCGCCTACTCTCAAGGCAAAGGCATTAATTTATGTATGTTTGTATATGTAATATACTATGCTGGTTGGTAAGATATAATCAAGTGTATAAGAATGGGTGTATTATGTATTATGAAGTAAGGGGTGTATGAATTATTGTAGTACTCAGAAATATGCATGATGCATTTTTATTAGTGCAATGCAAGCTCGTGGCTATAATACATTATGTAGTAAAAAGGTCACATTAGGATTAAATCCTAAAGCGTATACAGCCAATAATGCACATTTTCATTTTATCTGTTTTCAATGTAAGAATATTAGAGCATCAGTACATGAGGCTATTTTAATCTTTTAGCAAATGAATTTTAAGGCTGGATCATCTTCAATACAAACTCTTGATGTTATCGAAATTGTAATTATTATCTACAGTGAGAATGAAGATCTTTGACAGTCGTTACGGGTAGTCAGAAGCTTGAGATCTGACACCAGTCTTGCCAAAGGGTACCGTGTTACCCAGTTACTGGGTTGTGGAGGTCAGATAGGCAGTTGCTCCATGTAAAACACTAGTGCTCAGCTGAATCCGGTAAGACTGGAAGCCGACCCCAATATAGTTGGGCAAAGGCTAGGCAAGAGAGAGAGATCTACAGTGAGAATGAATTTTGGAGATTTTGAGCTACAAAATATTACACTTCTTTTTGGGCTGCGCTATCGTCGAGAAATCTTCTTTTTTGAGTTGATGGTTACATTTTTATGTACTTAGTTTTGTCCCACTCGTGGATGTAATGTATGTTAGTTATTGAACTAAGTTTTCACACTCAATGGGGATAAAACTCGGCGTTTTTGTAAGTGCATTGTCACCAATTTCAGAATGTATAATCCAGACTTAAAAAAAAATTGTACTCGATTTAGATTTCAAATGATGTACAAAAAGAGAAAAGAAATGAGGCGATGATTGTATTAATTTGTGTCTATGAGCGTACCACCAGATTATTATAACATGATAGTATTCTTATTGCATAAACTATAGTCAGTATTTAAAATAATAGTACAGTACAACCATTTTCCTAATGTCCCTCGGTAATCATCGCATTTCCGAATACAAACGAATTCTAATTTCCATGTCAATCAATTATTAGATTTAACTTGTATAATAATTTGAATTCAGAACTAAGTACTATAATGTTGTTTTGATTTCTGTGTGAAATATATAGTTGTAAAAATCAAAGACCTTATACTTCTTACTACTAGACTGTGCACTATGGCGCAAAAACTGGTCCGCGTGAGAGGGCTCCCGCTGGTAGTGTGTCTCTTTCTAAAGATGTGACCATGACCAAACAGAACACGGGACAAATTGATTGTAAAAACGATAGTGTAAGTATCCCGACATATTTAACCTAAACCTACCTAATTTATTGTAAATAAAAAAAATAGTATGTATATTTTTTGGAATCTACAACATTTACCGTATGATGTCAGGCGTAAATAATTTCACCATCCCATGTTTTCCCGTGGGTGTCGTAAGAGGCGAGTAAGGGACAAACCAGAGAATGGGCAGCAACGTTCTCTGTGCATTTGTAACAACCATACTGCGATCGCCAACCCGCCTGCAAAGCACTCCCCATGAATAGCACAAATAAAACATAGCATAATATAGTGCCCGGCAGCCTGCCTACCCTCGACTACGGTAGCGGTCGAGTTTACGGTATGGCAAGGGGTGCTAAGAATCCCGGACGAGATCCGGCTACCCCAACAAATACCGACAACTGGACCTGGCAACGTACAACACGCGCACACTCCGGTCCGACGAAAAGATCACCAAACTCGAAGAGGAATTGAGCATTATAGATCTGAAGTTCGAAGAGAGGGGAAGGACTCGATAACCCTCAAATCCCAAGTCTCCTCAAGTCTCGTTCTTCAAGACACATCGTATAGATAGGAACAAAAAGCTCTCTGATCCTACTCTCAAGCTCATGAAGGAGAGGCGTGAGATGATCCTGCAGTCTTCAGACGATGCTTTGAAATACCGGCAGTTAAATATACCTCAAAGGATCTCAATGATTTCACATATTGTCCAGTTACGTCGACAGTTGAGAAACAAAACTACGCCAATTTTATTCCTCTAGGAATCAATTTGCAAATAATATTAACAGCCGCTGAATTTCACTCGAACAAAGCCTGCCAAAAACTCCGCAAACCACCATCTTACATTTAGTATTACCAGGCCCAAATATTTAAAAGTACTACTCTTACTAAGTATTAATGAATTATTTTTGAAATACGACGAATTGATTAATTATAGGAACTTTAGAAATATTTAAATACGTTTCAAAGTCTATGAATCGTTTGTTTTGGTATAAAATAAAAAAGAAAAATTTTAAATTTTCTACCATTTCTAACAAACCCAATGATTATTTGAGCTTGCAAGAAGTCAGACAAGGACACACTACCAGCGGAAACCCTCTCGCCAGGACCGCTTTTGATTAGCTACCACTTATAAGGAAATAGCTAACCTAGGTGTATGATAATAGATTTCATTTTAGCTAAACAAAAATTTTTGGTACACAGTCTAGTAGTAAGAAATACGTATAAGGTCTTTGGTAAAAATAGCAGCTTTCCTCCCATTTTGACGTATGTTAAATGTGACAGTATGTTAAAAGAGTATTAAAAATTCTATATACTTCCAAGTTGATTGAGAGCGTCTGGTCTGCACCAAGTGCAAAGGGCCACTGATAGAAATCCGACGACTGACGTAACACGAAGTTTGCCGGTACATTAAGAAAATGTTTGTACCGTACTCAATTAACCCCAATGTAGTTATTGTTCTTGTCCCAGACAAAGGATTGGATGTGTATTACATTTGTGTAGCAACAAGTATTTATTGATCCCCCTGCTTAGTGATAAATTAATTTAGTAATTTCGTCTATATTATACTCTTAAGAAAATATATCTTGATTATAATACATTGTGTACCTAATCTATATATAAGTTTTAGGTACTTGTCTATTTACCTACACTATTGCACTGTATACATGAAATTCATCATAAAAATATATTGAGGCTATACGATTCATCCTTACTTAGTATAAAACGCAAATCTGCCTGTATTTCCTTCATCATTATCCTTTTAATGTTCCCACTGCTGGGACACAGGCGTCCTCTCTGTGAGAGAGGGAATGGGCCTTAATCCACCACGCGGGCCCAGTGCGGGTTGCTGGTTGTCACATGTCTTCGAATTTTTGGTTCTTTGACATGCCGGTTTCCTAACCATGTTCTCCTTCACCGTTTTGAGAGCAGTGGTGATGAAATAATTTACACAAAGTAAAGCGCCTGTCTGGTTTCGAACCCACGACCTATAACTTGTAAGTCGCGGCCTTTACCACAGGACCACCACTGCTCCTCCTTAGGTCCTTAGTGCTCATACGAGTATAATAGCCGATTTTTCATCTTAAACAGAGGCTATTCGAATTGTAAGTTATCCGATCTGCGGAACTACTACCTCCTAAAGAATGCATCGTCTATTGCATTCATGGAATCGATAGCAAATTCTTTCATTTTGACAATTCAACAGTATTCATTGCGTGCTTAACGCTGTCGAATAAACGGATTTTTAAACACTGTGATTAATTTGGAATTATTGATACGACGAAGAAGTTAGGTGACAATCACACCTACGGATAAGCAATGAAAGTTGCGTTTTAAATTATGTAACGGCATAATTATAAGTATGTATTTTGATACGAATTAGCTGCATCTCGATTTAGTGTTATGTCAAACATAACGTTTAGGTATTAATTGTCTTTCTTCGTATTATTATGATACTCGATTAGGTTCAAGCGGCTACGGTGACCGACAATTCCTGGATATGATAAATCATTATCACCATTGGTAGGCCAACTTTCCTGGTCACGGTCATGAAATGCGGAAGCATATCAACACGAAATTTTGTAAGGTTCATCATCATCATTTGAGCCGAAAGATGTGCACTGTTGGACATAGGACTGCCTAACTAAATATTTACCGCATAACTTTAAGTTTTATGATTACCAAGAGTGTTGGGATTTAGTAAAAGTTTTAGAAGTGAATACTTCTTTAGCTCTGTACAGTAGTCATATTGTATCTTTGTGTCATTGAAGTTGGCTGCAAGTCCCTGCGCAGTTGCTATTTTTGTGTCAATATTGAAATAGAAGATAGCATTGTTTAACTGCCTCTTTCACTTGCTTACGTTTGTCGCATCGTCCTATCTCGCTTACTACATGAAGTATCACTGAGCTGTGTGTATAGATAAACACATCTATAGGATTTTTTATGTGCGAGAGAATGAGATAGAATATAATTTGAAGATTTCACACGCGGTAGGTTTTATATATGTATAGTTCTCGCCAAACTTCTTGGCCGCCTTGAAGTTGGTTTTCCGATGCGCATGGCACGGATTGGTGCTGTTTTTGTAGGACATTTACTGCTTCTATGCCATTGTAGCTAACTTCAGGGCGACCAAAAAGTTTGGCGAGAACTATACTTAGTGTTTTCTGTGAAAAAAAATAAAAAATCTTTGAATGAGAGCCTTTCTAGCTAGTTTGGCGTACATACGCCCTGTATGTTCAAATCTTGCCAAGTCGAAGGCCTACTTTTTAAGATTTCTACCGCGTCAGTTGTATCCAGAATAAGCTGCAGGCGGCTTACTGACGAAACCGTAGCCGCAACAATGTGTTTTTAGCTTTAGATATAGGTTCTTGTAGTCATCCTGTGCAATACCGTGTATTAGTGTTCTCAATTAGGTAAGCGTGAGGCCTCATTAGTCGTTACAGCGTCGTTTTACTTGCCACATTATGCGTTGTGCCGTCGCACACGACGTTTCAACTGATCGACGGACGAGAGACGAAGCGGGGGGAGAGGGTGATGCGCTGCGCTGTCGGAGTTGCGGTACGACGACGGACAGTGTTTGTTCCAGTCACAGACATAAATCTAAATAGATAACGCAAGTCCCTCCATCTGTATGAAAACCGTGTGAAAAGCGTGCCACTTTTTCACAAATAATTTAAAAACAAATTTAGCTACTTACCAATGAAAGAAAACATTTCCGATGCTTCGGCCAACTTTTTCTATACATTCTTTACAGCTCAATATGGCATAAAAAGGCATTATTCTAGATTTCGGTGGATTTCCGGTGCCGATAATACTAAATGAAAAGTTCATATTACGATCATTTATCGTAACTTTAGTTCGTTTTTTTGTCAGATTTATGTCTGTGGTTCCAATCCATTGTCGAATGTGAAATCCACGCTCTGAAGACGTGATCGCCCTCTTGCGTTGCGACGTCGCAACGCATGTGTGGCATACAATGCCTTGAACCGTTGCGACGACGCAACGCATAATGAGGCCTCAGCCTTATGTAATAGAAGGTAGTTTGAAATAAACATATACAACCAGATTCAGCATTTCCTGTCAGGCTGTCAAGAGAAAAATATCAGATAAGTGACGAGAGTCAGGGTAGATGTCTTTTTCTAGAATTCTGATTGGTGCGCGTCACAGGCTGTCATTGTCACCTTCGTCACTACTAAGACCTTAGCGATCGATTGTCCTAGTCAGTCATTCTTCGCGATTACTCCACTGTTTGACGGTGTACGCTCAAAATAAAAAATGATATCAATTTGTCTCATCATTATCTAGCCCTGTATGGAAACAAAAAAATAAAAAAAACGTGTATTTGAAGTTATAAGCGATCGTCGAAAGTTCCATAATTCAACAAAGCAAAAAAAAATATAAATATTTTTTTTTTAATGCGTTTTTGTGCGAAGTAAATACCATAAAAAGAAGGAAAATTGCACCAGGGTTAGTGGTGAAAAATGCAAATCATTATATTTAAAAAAAATACATTCAGTAGTTTTTTCATGATACTCATACTCCCAAAGGTCTGTTTATAACATTTCGCGAGCTTCTTTTCGTACTAAATCATCATGCATTTATTTTTTCTTTCAACTACGCAGTAATGTTATCATTAATCACTACAAAACCGAACACAAAATACGTCTTTTTTGCTTAGAACCAAAACCAAATTTTTCATGATTGCACTGTTTTTTTTATTTAGTTATAAATTTACCATAGAGGTTTAATGTCTCCTATTAAGTTCAATATAAAATGTATGCATTAGATCAAAAAGATACTGGCTGAAAATAAAAATCGGCTGAATAAAAATAATTATCCTGCGACTTTTGCGGCAAATGGTTATTAATAATTTAATTTGCAGCTGTTTTTATACTTTCTGGAGTTGAATTCATGTCTGTCTTGTTTCCATTTTTTTAAACTTTTCTTGTTAAATAAGAAGTATCACAGTTTTACAATGTTAAAAAATCAAATCGATTTTCATGAAGTTGAGTTTTTATTTTGTGAAGGTATATTTATTTATAATCACGGTAGGGAGATTGGTAGTTGAAAGAAAAGTAAATTACGCACCTCGCTAAAGTAAGTAATTAATGCACTCGTGAACTCACTTTGCGCTCGATGCAAAAATCTACTATTATACCATGAGTGTGTATTCGTACGCGCACTAGCTTCTTACTGCTAATCACAGCGTCTATCCCTTTCGTAAGTGTTGTCTGATGAGATAGCATGCATTTTAACCCCGCGCACAAAATAGTTCGTGCCTCCGACTAGGGCAACCTTAAGAAAAGAAACAGATATTAGCCGCATAGTCGCTTTCTCTTTCATCAAACAAGATCATGGATGGGCCTAAAATTCCACGTATGAGTTCCTGTTCCGATCCTGTTTCTGTCGCAAAGGCCTCTTGCCTTTGCGACAGAAACAGGATAGTATTATTATTGTGACGGTAATGCACATTCTTGTTCTATATGTCTATTTAAGTAAATCACTGAAACCATGTAGTTATGTTTAGTGACCAAACAGGCACTTATTTAATACATTTCTTGACAAATTACATTACATTTAAGACTATAACCATCAAACTGATATTTAATTAAATAAAAATAAAATCTTACTAGATGTCTAAAAGTATGTTTTATTTTCGAGTAAGCAATACACCACAATCTGCTAATCTGAAGCAAGTGTTTCCGCTACTTATAAATCTATGTAGAAAAAAATTATTTCCACGACTTTTTATTATCGCACATTCAATGTGTACATGGGATATTACTCTAGACGCGTTACACCGGAGCGTGACAATCATGGTAATTTAAACCTTAGGTCAATGTTGTAAAAGCCACAATCGCGCGTTATTTTATTTACAAAGGCTATACCAATATTTAAAGAATTATATTTTTACATCTTACTTGTATAACAATCTGATTGGTAGGTTGGAATATAATATTGTAGGTATTAGAATATTACAAATCATACAAATTCTAAAATTCATAATATATTATTCATATTAATCAGCTAAAGATACCAGTTCCGATAATGTCCCAGTACTCAGGGGTCCGTCAACTTACATATTTATTTACTAAAAATATCAATACAAATTATTCCATTCGAAAAGGTGCAGGCTGCCTTCATTTTGTGGGACCTTTTAAGACCGAATTTTATAAAAACCAGTCCTTAGCAGATGTTTAATTCATCTATACAAAATTTGGAGTCTTTTTAATCAATTATACCATCGAGATTTTTATATTATAAGGGTGTAATGTGTCAAATTTCTGAATTATCTATCAAGAGTAACTAGTAATAAGCAGTCTACGATTATCATTTATTTAAAACCATAGAACTTAATTTACAATTACACAGTATTTAAGAGAATCATTGCTGAAGTTTTTGAACAGGACTGAATACTGAGCAATGATCTTTAAAATTTGAAAAACCCGATGACTCTGCCTGCACATAGAAACAGCCATCATAATCATAACATACTTCTACAATACAATTAATTCTTACACATGTAAATTTTATAAGCAGTCAAGTTTTCTGCACTTTCACTCATCACTTAACGAAGAACGACTTCCGAAAGTTTAAGTTTTCACTTAGTAGTCTAGCTGGCCGTATTATGGAGTTTAATCCTCCATTGTTCAGTTGCCAGAAAGAGATGGTGCTATCCATACTGTTGAGCAACATCTCTCTCTCTGATATAGCCTTAATTGCATCTCATTCTCACATTGACTATCATAGGTTTAAACCGTCATAATACGGGGCCAGTTGTTCAGAGTCCAATTCAGCGTACGTAGCGTAAACGTCGCGTTAACACAGCGTTTACTGGGCGTCTTTGTTATTGGACTTGCGCCGTCGTTTGACGACGCGTTTTGGTGACGATCATTCGTTCTCTTTCTTCGGTTGTGGCTCCTCCTCTGAAATAGGAAGAAAAATACGTTAGATTTAAGCTTAAGGTTACACTAGTCGATCATTCTTCCATACAAACGTAGTCTGGCGATTAATCCACTGTTTGACGATGTACGTTCAAAATAAAAAATTCTCTAGCCCTGTATGGAAACAAAAAAGTAAAAAAATATATATATTTGAAAGTTATGAGCGTCGAAAGTTCCATATTTCAACACTAATTTTAACGCATCTTTGGGCGGAAATAAATACCATAAGAAGAAGGAAAATTGCAAAACGGCCTCCATACAGGGATATATTAGTAATTCAACAATGCAAATCATTTTATAATGGAAATATACATTAAGTCGTTTTTTCATGATATCTAGACTCCCAAAGGTCTGTTTATAAAATTTCGCGCGCTCGTTTTCTTCCTAAATCATCATCCATTTCGAAATTTGCAAAAGTGCTAATTTGTACGCGAACTAGCTTCTTACAGAATCTTTCTCTTTCGCACGTGTCGTAGGATGAGATAGCATGCATTTTAACCTCGCGCGCAAAATAGTTCATGCTTTCGACTAGGGGAACCTTAAAGCTTTTTTACAGTAGAATAAGATTTTTTCCCTAGAAGGGTTGTTTTGTCGTAAACGCTAATGAGCTTGTTGACGACACGACACAGCGCACCGCACGGCTCACGCGTGGTCCGTCACTCACGCGCTTATAGAACAATACAAGTGCACTGCAGTGTCGTTGCAGAATCGTGTCTAGTAAACAAACAAACGAACGGACAACAGACATACGGTCTAGTGTGTTCAAAATCGTGACTGCAATTAATCGTGTCGTGTGATGCCTCGTGAACAAACGACCTTAAGCTGAGCATAAGTGGTCAACGTCACTGCCGCTTTTAGAATAACCGAATCGTCAAGAGTGCGTTGTTACGTGGGGGTTTTGAACTGAAATTTTGATGATGACGTCTCTGTAACGTCCGGTAGGTACTTTTATCTCCACTCACGTTTCCCCTCATGCTGCTGGTGATGTGGCTGCTGCTGCTGGTGGTGGTGCATCTGATGGTGCGGCGCGTGCGCGTAGTGTTCAGGCGCGGGCGGGCCGGCTGGCGGCGCGGCGCCGGCGTAGTACGCAGCGTGTTGGTACGCCGCCGGGAACGCGCCCGCGTAGCCGCCGTAGTAACGCCCGCCGTATGCGCCGCCGTACGCACCTAAGGATCATAGTTAATTCTGATGTAAGAGGCCAGTTCGTCATTTACTGCGTTTTTATTTCACAAGCATTAAGAACTATTTTTATAATTAAAGTTTCTTGCGGTTGGCTGTTTAATGGGGATTATATTTTTCTGTAATAATTTATATGGCGCTTGCTAAACATCCTGAAGGTCTTGGACTCATACCTCAAATCGGGCAAATTGTTGATAAATTATTTAACTAGAATCTTCTCTGGAGCATTTAGCAACCTAGATCTCTATCCGGTTTATAGGAATATACTCGTTCCCTAGTTCGTGGGTCTTTAACGGCGATGTGCGGAAAAAGTGTACGTAGTTACCTGGGGGTGGTGGCGGGCCAGCGTGTGGTGGTCCCGGGTGAGCGGGAGCGTTGGGGTTCGGCGGCATCATCATTGCTGGAAATACATCAAAGCAAACATGTTAAACTACCCTTTTGTAATAACATTAAAGGCAAGTCTGAAAATTACAATAAAAGGTTATTCAGAAAAAAAAAGTATGGGGTCAGAAAGTATGAACAGTTTTAACAGTAAAACACAGAAAATGTAAATCGTAGGTACCTGTACTAATGAAAAACATTGTATCCTAGGCACCTAATTGTCATCTAGAGTGAACTTTTATTTATGGTCAATTATTCAGACACCTAGTGTTAGTAAAAACGGGCATCGAGTCTTTTATCAGTGGTATTTTATAAGTCTAGAGCAAGTTGCAGCGCTTAACGACGTAACGCAAATTTTCACAAATGAGCGGTAGCCTTTATACAATTACTCGAATGACGTTAGACGATCCGACGACATAAAAAAAGAAAACTAGTAGCTTGAAAGTGCGTTCATGGTTATTACTATGGGTCATATAAAAGTAAGTTGTAATCAATATGTAACTCACGGTGATGCGGCGGCGAGGTCATGTGCTGCGGCGGGTGCTGGGGCGGCGCGCCGGCCGGAGCGCCTGGAGCACCCAGTGCGCCGGGAGCGCCCTGTGCACCGGGAGCGCCCAGTGCGCCAGGACCGCCTAGTGCGCCAGGAGCGCCCAGAGTACCAGGAGCGCCCAGAGCGCCAGAAGTACCCAGAGCGCTAGGAGCACCCAGAGCGCCTGGGGGCAAGCCCTCCTTCATCTCCGACTTGGGGAGAGGCTTCTCTTCTTTACGCTCACCTGAGGGACATAGATAGAAGATAGAGACGTTAAGAATATGTTGTGTATTTTAATATTTGCATGCCAATTTTTTTTTTTATGTCATTGTCTTAAAAAAAATTATATTATGGACCAAGTGATTAACCTTTTAAGCGCCACGGTCTTCTATAGAAGACAATTGTTGCCGTGCCCTCCACGCCACGTCTTTATTAGAAGAAAGTATATAATCATGACAACATTAAAAAACATGAACAAATGCTTTGCGCGTATTTTTACTATTGCCTAAAATCCTAAACTTAATTATTTATTTCAGTAGGGGTTTATATTAAAAACAGAAAAATAATGCTACCTAAATTTTTTATAGTAGGCGCCGTTGTCTTTAAAGGAAGACTTCTAGTGCTGAGGTTACTTGATTAAGTTTCTAATGTGTCGATATACAAAAAAGTAAAAAAAAAACACACTTTTATTTCGAATCGATATGATGAGTTTTGGAAAAATGCGATCCTTAAAAGGAATGCACGTAATTTTACTAGCCCTTACACATTGTATTTACTGGAATCTTTTAATACATACGAAGTGTCGATCTTTGGATAATACTGATATCGATAGCTAAAAATCCCGTCATTACGAAACTTATAGATATCGGTGCCTCGTGCGCCACAGACATTAATAGGAGACACCCTGTGACGTCATAGACGTAAGTGCATTAAGGTCAGTGTGAGATAGTGCAGCACTGTTGTGGATTGTTATTGTTATAAAACCGGCCAATTGCGAGTCGGACTCGTGCACGAAGGGTTCCGTACCATTATCGCAAAAACGGCAAAAAAAAATATGTTTATACCATTCCCCCTCTAAAAAGCTTGTGTGTGCTATTCACTGAAAACAGTGAATAAAAAGCACTTTTAATCACTGTTTTGGTGTTTGAATATACAGGGTGTTTGGAAGGGAGCTGTACATACGCCTAGGGTAGAAACTAGGGATAGTCTGCTACCTACCCCCGCCCATTATATTGACCTTGGCCTCAAGGTTTTTTTTTAATTTATTATTATTTTTTATTTGACTTTTTTATGATTTTTTGACTAAAACTACCTGTAGCTCAAAATCTATCCATGGGAACGGTCGGCTAATGGTCTTGTTTTAATCGTTAGAGTCTTAGGGTCCTGCAAAAAATTATTTTACACCAGAAAATTGTGGAGAAGAAAAGTTATGGGGCCTGAAGTACCGTAGTAAGGTAAAGAAATAATTTTAAGGGCAACTTTCTATGGGGTTTAAAAAAAAACTAACAGGGTTGGAGTTCTTCTGATTTTTTTAAAACATCCTCAGTCCATGCCCTTTCTAACGATATGCTAAAAGTGTAATTATCACTTTTAGTTTTAAAGTTATTAATTAATTTCCGCAACTAGGGCACTTCAAGCAAAAATTTCAACTAATGAAAATTAAATGTGTTCGATCGTAAAAGGATGGCAAATGAAACAAAAAATTTGGTAATGACTAATGTCATTAAATTACAAATTTTAATTAATTACTAATTTTAATTAATTACAAATTTTGTTCAAATTGATGACCATTGACCTGTAAACATGCTCGGCACCTCTTCCTCATCTCCACGGTCACCGTTCTAAGCAGCAGTTCCTCGCGCATTGTATCGAATGCGGCGTGGATCCTGTTAATTAGAACCTCCCTTGTTGGTACTTCTTCTGCGTACACCAACTCTTTCGCCCTTCCCCAGACGTAGAAGTCGAGTGGGGTAAGGTCAGGCGACCTTGGGGGCCAGGGAATTGGCCCACCCCGACCAATCCAAGATTATTAATGTTAATGTTCCCCGATCAATCTCCATCACTGGGCACCCAGAGATCAAAACCCGAGAGTCAAGAGGCACAGAGGTTTTCAACGAAGGTTCTCCGTGAACGTATGGGCAGGCGTCATCGGTAATCGGTTGATAGGGCCGCACTTTTTGCCAGACAACCTAAACGGGCAAAACTACTTAGATTTCCTCGAAAACGATTTGCCTGATTTAGCGGAAGAAGTGTTTGACGAAGATCGGCCCATAGTCTTCCAGCACGACGGCTGTCCTGCTCATTGGAGCCTAGCAGTGAGGGAGCTTCTGGACAACTGCTTTCCTAATTCTTGGATTGGTCGGGGTGGGCCAATTCCCTGGCCCCCAAGGTCGCCTGACCTTACCCCACTCGACTTCTACGTCTGGGGAAGGGCGAAAGAGTTGGTGTACGCAGAAGAAGTACCAACAAGGGAGGTTCTAATTAACAGGATCCACGCCGCATTCGATACAATGCGCGAGGAACTGCTGCTTAGAACGGTGACCGTGGAGATGAGGAAGAGGTGCCGAGCATGTTTACAGGTCAATGGTCATCAATTTGAACAAAATTTGTAATTAATTAAAATTAGTAATTAATTAAAATTTGTAATTTAATGACATTAGTCATTACCAAATTTTTTGTTTCATTTGCCATCCTTTTACGATCGAACATATTTAATTTTCATTAGTTGAAATTTTTGCTTGAAGTGCCCTAGTTGCGGAAATTAATTAATAACTTTAAAACTAAAAGTGATAATTACTCTTTTAGCATATCGTTAGAAAGGGCATGGACTGAGGATGTTTTAAAAAAATCAGAAGAACTCCAACCCTGTTAGTTTTTTTTTAAACCCCATAGAAAGTTGCCCTTAAAATTATTTCTTTACCTTACTACGGTACTTCAGGCCCCATAACTTTTCTTCTCCACAATTTTCTGGTGTAAAATAATTTTTTGCAGGACCCTAAGACTCTAACGATTAAAACAAGACCATTAGCCGACCGGTCCCATGGATAGATTTTGAGCTACAGGTAGTTTTAGTCAAAAAATCATAAAAAAGTCAAATAAAAAATAATAATAAATTTAAAAAAAACCTTGAGGCCAAGGTCAATATAATGGGCGGGGGTAGGTAGCAGACTATCCCTAGTTTCTACCCTAGGCGTATGTACAGCTCCCTTCCAAACACCCTGTAGAACACACCAATATATATTTGACCTCCATCTCAATGCAATGCAACCTACTTGCGCATAAAATATTCGATACAAACTTCTTGTCCAAAGAATATTCGAATTTCAAACTCCTTCGTCGATTTAATTTTGAGTTTGTTTATATTTAGGATTTTGATAATGATTTTAATTTTGGTCTAAGATGTTTAGTGAATACTTATTTGGATTGTAATTCTAATATTAATTGCATTAGTGTTTAATTAATTATAAATATGTAACGTAACGGAGGTGGTCACTGGCCCATGAAACACAGGTGCTGTTACCTAGCTCAGCTTCAATTTACAAAAAATATGAAGCCCTGAGGTTTCTCATTTTTTGTAAATTTTGAAGGTAATAAACCATTTATTTATTTATTATTATTCCTTGTGCTTTGGGCTTAAATCCTTCTTTTTCTCGTAGTCATGGTATAAAATATAGTATGCAACTCTTGAATAAAACGGATTTATATCGAGGGCCATGAATCACTCGCGTCGCTCAGGATTCTAACACTTGAATCACTCGCTATGCTCGTGATTCAATCATCGTGAATCACTCCCTACGGTCGTGATTCAGTTATTAGAATCCTTCACTTGTTCGTGGTTCATCTATGGCCCTCGCTTTAAAACCGTCCTTTATTCACTAGTTGCATAATATACTATTGTACCATTCCCCCTCTAAAAAGCTTATTTTATTCACTGAAAACAGTGAATGAAAAGCATTTTTAATCACCGTTTTGGTGTTTGAATTTAGAATACACCAATATATATTTGACCTCCATCTCAATGCTATACAACCTCCTTGCGCATAAAATAATCAATACTTTTTTTGCAAAGAATATTCGACTCTCAAACTCCTTCGTCAATTTAATTGTGAGTTTTTTTATATTTAGGATTTTAATAATGATTTTGATTTTGGTCTCGGATGTTTAGTGAATACTTATTTCGATTGTTATTCTAATACTAATTGCATGGGTGTTTAATTAATTATTATTATGTAACGTAACGGCGGTGTTCACTGGCCCCTGAAACACTCAGTCACCCCCAACACACAGACAAACACAGTCCCGTGCGCAACGCGTAAGTTATACCAGAGCCATTGGCGAGTGTACACGTGTGGTCATTTAGTGCGTGTACAAGCCTGTGAATTGCACCACAATAGAATCGGTCACTACAGACTGACATTAAGCCTTTGTTTTTAATTTGTTTTGTGGAAAAGGAAGAGAGAAGCCATTGCCTAACCTTGGGATAATGCAAATCGGTTAGATTAGATGTATCCCAATCTGTTTCTAAACATAGTGGTCTTCACAGTCTTTCAGATTTTCATCAACAACTGTTCTTTCGCTTACCACCAGTTACGATATAAGAAAGATGCAAGCTAATCAACAAAATTAAGCTCTGATCATACTGAGACAAATCCCGCGCGGAATGCGAAGCCTATTAGCTTGCGTTGATTGTGTCAACTAACTTTCATGGCGTTGGACTTTGGAGTTGTTCAAACCGGTGTCTTCATCATTAAAATTACAGTCACTCTGTTTTAACAGCCCGTAAAAACTTCAAAAACGTACCCTCATTCTCTGGTCCATTACTAGCAGCTTCATCAGGCTCCTTCTTATCTTCAGGCTCCGTCTTCAGCTCAGTAGTAACTCCGTCAGCCTTGACCTCCGTAGTTGACACCTTGTCAACTTGTGTGGGCAAGTTGGGCCCGTTCGTTTCTGCCTTTATTTGAGACTGGTCTTGCTCCATTGGCTGTAAAGGATAGAATGATAGGTATGAGCATAGATAATAATAATACTATCATACGAAGGCCTCATCCCATACAAAGAAACCGTGCCGTCGTAACTAACGTTTTTCGTCTGATTAAGATGATTATTTTTATAAGTACCTCGATCGCGTTCGGTCTCGTTCCACGGCTATAGATGGGGTTAGCAGCGGCTTGCAAGTAAAAGGGTTTTCTCGGCTCGTGACTATTTTTATCTTTAAATACAGTGACGATTTGTTTTAGTCTTTTTTGCAAGTTTTTACAGTTTCATTGTAATAAAATGTGTAAGTTTAACAATACAAATTTAAAAAATCGAGTGGCATGCCTCAGAAATCTTAGCTGACTTAAATTTGAGCGTCTGAAAGTGAGTTACATACGAAAAAAATCTATTAATTGTCTACGTTTTTTAAAGTATAATTGGGCTTGTTCAAAACGGATAAAAAGTTATTTGATTTTTCTGTTAATTTCTTTAGCTTAGTGTTGCCATTATATATTTTATCTGCTAAGTGACAAGTAGTAACTATATTAAGTAATAATATCATTATTGTATTTATTGAAGTAAATGAGTCAGCAAAACAGTTTATGTCTAAGTGTAGATGTTCTTTGCAGGTAGGTAAGAATATTGTAGTGTAGTAGAAATAAATGAATTACTTTCAATTAATGATTGGCAAAAAGACTAGTATCAAAGTCTAAAAAAAATATAGCTTGGTTGTTGCCGACGACCTTTTGATACACGTCAAAGTCGCCTGTCGCTTAGTTTAAATAAATATACTCTTTTCAAAGACTATATTATACATTTCATGCTGAAATAACTAGGTAACGGAAATACTAATGCGATATTGGCCTTTTACTGCAACGAAATTGAATAATATTACCCATAAACACATTATTAAAAGTTACTCAGACAAAAGTTTATGACTAATAAAAAAGTGAATATCTATTATTCTCGACATTCTTAAACAAAAATTCTTGCACAAAATAATTCAGAATATCACTCTGAGTTTAACCAGATATTTTTCATTTAATGACATAGGAATTTAATCTCAGCTAAAACAATGTATGGGCACCTGCCATTTTTCTTTAAAACCGCACCATCTATTGGAATCAATTCCAATCTTTGAAATGCGAATTAAGAGCCCAACATTCCATAATTTTGTGCTTAGGGAAGTTGATTAAAAAAGAACATGCTATTTTTATGATTAATTCTAGAAAATGTTAATTTTACACACAATTAAATAACGAATTGATGCATATCGCGCCAATGACATTCATTTGAGACAAATTTTCTTTGTTAGCGTTGGAACCCCGTAGTATGAGAATAAAAATTGTTACTCATACACATCCGAACCAGAAAATTGAGTGCCTGCCAGGAAGAAAAATACTCCATTTTTAAAGGTAATAATGTCAGCTTAGGACTAGCGTCATTCGATTGCAGCTATGGCGATGGTCGAAATGCCAAAATTTAAGGGATTGATCACGAGATATTTCGATAGCGCTCTCCGATCGCTTTCGCAACGGTTTTTTTGCTAGAATGCTACTTGTATAGAGCCTCGGCCGGTAATAATAGCTATTTTCTGGCTGGTACTAACTCTTTTGAGTACAATACAAAATCACGGTTTAGCCCGAGTTTCCCAGCTCAGCTGTGAACAACAAAAACAACAAAATCCATTCAACCAATCACAGCAGATAACGCGTGCTTGACAATTTGTCACATTAATTCTGCGATAATTTTGAGTTGGGAAACTCGGGGCTAATATTGTGTTCGGCACAGATTTAGTAACAGGCATACGGATCAATCGATCAAGGTTAAGCAACGCTTGCCGCGGTCAGTCCGCGGATGGGTATCTACATGTGTGCTAGAGCTACCTCGTCCTTCCTGTCGACGATGAGCGGCTGCGTGTTGGACGTGACGTGACGCCGCGTCGCATCTGCTATCTATCTACACGTGTGCTAGAGCTACCTCGTCCTTCCTGTCGACACTGAGCGGCTGCGTGTTGGACGTGACGTGACGCCGCGTCGCATCTGCTATCTATCTACACGTGTGCTAGAGCTACCTCGTCCTTCCTGTCGACACTGAGCGGCTGCGTGTTGGACGTGACGTGACGCCGCGTCGCATCTGCTATCTATCTACACGTGTGCTAGAGCTACCTCGTCCTTCCTGTCGACACTGAGCGGCTGCGTGTTGGACGTGACGTGACGCCGCGTCGCATCTGCTATCTATCTACACGTGTGCTAGAGCTACCTCGTCCTTCCTGCCGACACTGAGCGGCTGCGTGTTGGACGTGACGTGACGCCGCGTCGCATCTGCTATCTATCTACACGTGTGCTAGAGCTACCTCGTCCTTCCTGCCGTCAATGAGCGACTGCGTGTTGGACGTGACGTGACGCCGCGTCGCATCTGCTATCTATCTACACGTGTGCTAGAGCTACCTCGTCCTTCCTGCCGACACTGAGCGGCTGCGTGTTGGACGTGACGTGACGCCGCGTCGCATCTGCTATCTATCTACACGTGTGCTAGAGCTACCTCGTCCTTCCTGCCGACACTGAGCGGCTGCGTGTTGGACGTGACGTGACGCCGCGTCGCATCTGCTATCTATCTACACGTGTGCTAGAGCTACCTCGTCCTTCCTGCCGACACTGAGCGGCTGCGTGTTGGACGTGACGTGACGCCGCGTCGCATCTGCTATCTATCTACACGTGTGCTAGAGCTACCTCGTCCTTCCTGCCGACACTGAGCGGCTGCGTGTTGGACGTGACGTGACGCCGCGTCGCATCTGCTATCTATCTACACGTGTGCTAGAGCTACCTCGTCCTTCCTGCCGACACTGAGCGGCTGCGTGTTGGACGTGACGTGACGCCGCGTCGCATCTGCTATCTATCTACACGTGTGCTAGAGCTACCTCGTCCTTCCTGCCGACACTGAGCGGCTGCGTGTTGGACGTGACGTGACGCCGCGTCGCATCTGCTATCTATCTTTACGTGTGCTAGAGCTACCTCGTCCTTCCTGTCGACACTGAGCGGCTGCGTGTTGGACGTGACGCCGCGTCGCATCTGCTCCTGCGCCCTCTCTACCATGCGCGCGAATGTTTCCTCGTCCACAGCTGGTTTGCAGTGCTGGAATAACATAAAATAAACGCTTAATAATCATCATCACCTTCCTGCCCTAGTCCAATGTTACTTGGGGTTTGCACAACACGTTTTCTTCTTCCATATCTTTTCTTTCATATCACTCTCCTCACACACTCCATCCATCTTTTCTTTGGCCGTCCCCTCCCTCTCCATCCATTCACACTTATATTCATAACTCTCAACTATTCATCACATGACCATACCAGGACAAACGGTTTCCTTTCAACTTTTCTGTCACTGGCGCCACTTTAAAACTTACTCTAATGTACTCATTTTTCACTTTATTCAATCTCATCACTCCGCACATCCATCTCAATATTCTCATTTCTGCTACATGTAATCTCTTACATCCATCTTTTTCACAGCCCAACACATAATAATCAAAAAGTAATAAGTACAACGTTTTTTCACCACCAAATAAATTAAAACTTTCAAAATAACTTATAAACCATCCAAGAGGTTATTGGTTTTTTGACAGATGGAACTAGTTTTCCAAGATCCCAGAGCCACTAGCAGTTTCTGATTCTTTCTACACAAATTGAGCAACTGGCACCAGTAAGTTGGCCGTCGCCGCGTCGGCCCGAGTTATCAAGTATATATAAAATACGTTAGGAATCCTGTACCTTCTTCAATTCTTCCTGGAAAGCTTCGCTGCTCTCGATAAACTTGCGCTTCTTGGCTTCGAACTTCTCTTCGATCTGTTGCAGCTCATCTTCCAGTTTCTTCTGATGCATCGTCAGGGACTGCACTTGTTTCTTTAAGATCTACAAATGTAAATGTGAGAAATGGTTAATAAATAAATGAAAAAAGAGAACATAGTAAAGATGTTTATTGGCACGGACACCCAACGCGAAAAAAGAAAATTTGGTTCAAATAAATAGCACTAGATGGCGTTATAAGCTTCGATTTGTTATTGAGCTTTGTGAAATGTTAAGATTTTCTAGCGAAGATCATAAAAAAAATTATGTTCTTGTTTAATTAATTCTCCTCAGCACAAAATTAAGGAATTTCGGGCTCTTAATTAACATTTCAAAGATTATTTGAATGGATCATTTGAAATCGATTTCAATAGATGGCGCGGTTTTATATTTCTGAGGCATCCACTCGGTTTTTTTTATTTGTTTTGTAACAAATTTTGGTACAATGAAACTGTAAAAACGTGCAAAAAATACTATTAAGCAAATCGTCGCTGTATTCCCGAACCGAGTAAACTCTTTTACTTGCAAGTCGGGCTAAAACCATCTATGTCTGTGGAACGCACCGCCGATCTATGTTCTTAGAAAAATTATCAGTTTAATCAGACGAAAAACGCTAATTACGTCGGCACGGTTTCTTTGTATGGGATGAGGCATCTGCTATGTCTAACATTGAGACGCAAGTACTTTTCCTGTAAAAAAATAATATATGTAACGAAGAGTGCATCTAATAGGTTTCCTAGACATTTCTTAAATAAATATTTTTGTCACACGAATGATTCTTCAAACATAGGTCAAAACTCTACACTTCCAAATTGAAACCATCCATATCGCCTTTTACAAAATGTTAATCGTATCGCAAGATTTAGGAAATTTCCCTAAATCCATTCATTAAGAAGATATTGTAAATCTACCAGTGTTACGACAGAGGGCAGATAACGCCGCCCTTTTAGCCACCCTAAATGGGTCCAGAGACGATGAATTCAGGGACATATGGCTCTCCCTACCAATCAGGACCCGAGGTGGCGGCGCGTAGTGTTCCACGCGCGCCTCTCTTAGATGTAAAGTGGAAGGTAACACCTCAAGCTCCCGTTGTTATGTCCACTTTGATAATAACTGATTTTCTTTCCTACCTGCATTCTAGCTGTAGTGACGACAGAGCGCACATCAGGAACAACAGTGTCGGAGAATATCTCGTTGATCAGACGATGGTTGCGCAGGTATCTGGCGTAGGCAACGTGCTTTACGGAAAGGCCTTCGTCTGTATCTGAAAATTGTGTAAAAAGAGATTAAGTAAAACTATAATTTGCTGGGTATGTATGGTATGTAAGATCAAAGGCCAATGTACTGGCATAATATGAGCAGATTTATCACAATATATCTTGCATTTTTTTAAAGATATGCTATAGAAAGATGCATATTCTGATTTTGGGATTTCACATATCAGATCTTATGAAATGGATTTTTAAATTTTGTAAGATGTTTTAGACCGCCTGTGTCTTCCTACTCGGAGTTGTTGGTAGCAAAGCTTCTGGGCCGCCCTTAAGTTGGCTTTCCGCTGCGCAAGGCACGAAATGGTGCTGTTTTTGTATCAAATTTATTACTGCGCAGCCATTGTAGCCAACTTCAGGGCGGCCAAGAAGTTTGGCGAGAGCCTCATAATACTGCCTCCCTTTTCTTGCACCTAACTTCCGATACCTACTTATAGTATATCACCATAATTTTGCTCTGTATCATGCTTAGAGGAGTATTTGAAGAAGATTTTAACCTTATTTGTATCAATACTATGTTAATCAGAACTATCAACTTACCTTCTTCATCCTCTGCAGGTTGTATATCAATTCTTCTGTCTTGTTGCTGTTGTTCCTTCTGAGAGCTGCCCTTCTTGCTGGAGCTCTCTTCTTCAAGATTACCTACTGCTGACATAAATTATGTATTAGGGACTGAGCCAAATGGGCCGACAACCATCAAAGCGATGCAGTCTCGTCTAATAGCCTTGCGTTAGGCCAAAATGTACCATAATACCAACATGATAAGGCCGATTAATATTAAGGCCCACTTGCACGAAAAACTTAACTCAGAGATAGTTGCTAACATGAAGTTAAATTGACAGTTTGTCAAACAATATTGTCAATTTAACCATGTGTTCCACCAAAAAAGTAGTATAAAAAAGTTGCTTATTGTGCTGTGTTTTTGCTGGATTTACGAAAACTGAATATTTAGATAATATTCAAAGCTGCATGGGGTCAATTATTGTGTATTGGCACATTTTGGCACACCTAGAACCATTATAAACATTCGCTTTGATGTGTGTCGACAATAATATGACAGAAAATAGATATGAAGCGACATGGATGCGTGAAAGATGCGTTTGAGAACTGACAATCGTTTCCTATGATGCAATTTATGTAATATATTGTATATAAAGGCATTCTCATATGTAAGCTATTTGAAGCTACATATAAAGACAATGCAATACATTTATACAGTTCTGCTCTTTGATTCATTTTATAGTGCAAAGACACTTTTACTGGAGACGTTTTTTTTTAATTATACTCGAACAAAAAGTAAGCTTTACTTTATCATTGCCAATAAAAAACACAGAAAAGCGCCCACACTAAATTTAACTGTGCAAAAACAACAAAATATTACATGGCAACACCAATAAAAAAAAGGTTGCCAACAAAAAATACTACACAGATCATGCACTCGTTTTCCCTTACCTACTGCTTTATTTTTCGCCGCTATATAGGCTAAATACGCGGGCGAGTTGTGGTAGGCCTTCAAACTTTTTTCATACTCCAACTGTGGTCAGATGAGTCCCGTGCGTGCAATATATGAGGTGGCGTGCATGTGAAGGACAAAATAGCGTTACTTGATGTGTGCGGGTTAGTCACGGTTTGGATTTGGAAGAGAGTGGACGTGTTACGGTTAAAATGTCGCTCTGTACTGTACTATACTTACAGCATTTTTTTTTTTTACATACATAAATATGACGTGCATCGTCACCGAGGCAGGCCTAAGAAAAGCTGGCGTGACAATTTGGACTAGCGTCTTGCGGATTGGCCAGAGAAGGCAACACACAAAGAAGGGGCGACCTTTGTCCAGCAGTGGGATAATTATACTGGTTTACTTATTAAAAATCTGATAGCCAGTCACTTTATTGGCCATCAATTACTTGCCAATCGAGCGTGAACTATAGCATAAATTAAGGCTTACAAACATGTTTAGATTGACCATGAAAGACAATTTTATTTCATAAACCAGATTATATTAATATGGTATTTTAAAGTTACAACAGCTCCACTAACTTCAAATTCCGGAACAAATAAACTATTAACACAGTTCTCCCACCAGGGAAGGGAATGGACCATAGTTCTTTTAGCAATTGGCATAATGGCTGTACCCAAGTGCGGAAATATACAGTGGCTTCGATGGTACCTAGCAGTGGTACATGATAGTTGATGTGTTCACACAATGGTAACCGATGGTCATGTATGATGCTTTTGCTGTTTTTGTGCATTCTTAGGGATTTTAATTCATGGCCTTTAGAGGGTATCATTCAAGGGATTGATATATACAAAAATTTTACTTAATATTGAACTTATTGAGGAATATATTATATTTTTTAAGTTTGAAGAAAATAGTGCAGAAAGACCAATCATAGAAATGTGATTCTAAATCATTATCAATGATTTAATTATTTGAAAAATGATACATAAGATGCAGTTGGTTAAATAGATACAAACAAAATAGATCCTCTATTTAGTTTGTATCTATTTACCATATTTTGAAAATCTTGGATCTTTTTCAGGGTGAATTAATCACAAATAATAATCAATTAAATACTAATAAACACAAAATAGCAAGAGCTAAACCTGAAGACCCTGTGTTAAGAACAAGCACTGTTGTGATGGGTGTGGATAATGCACAAAAAACCCTATTCATAGGGTGTAAGGTTTATTATTGTACCTCTGGTCTTGTGAGCCAGCCATTGTACATAGGCGGGCGACGCTTGGTAAGCTTTCAACATTTCTGTGTACTGCGCCTGGATGAGAGAGGTTTGTCAAGTATTGTGACCCTCTTAGGGTCAATGCTTAGGATTTATATAAACTAGCTCTGAGACCAAGTAGCAAATACCATAGGAGCACATATTATAATGCTTCGACAGGGTCATTTATATATACTAAAAGTCAAGCAGTGGTTAAATTTTTTTCACATTAAACATGGTTTGATTTTGATTCTCTTTTATCATTAGCCCAATTGATTGGTTATTTGAGTTCTTTTACTTAAACTTCTAGTAAGTGGTTATAATCTGATAGAATTTTCAGTGATTCTGTGCTGTGCCATGGCATTAAGAAAACTAATTGTACAACAAGAACATGGTTTTAGCACAAAATCAGCCTGTCAAGTGCTGTGCACATAGACAAAAGTTCCCAGTTGATTACTTTTCAAGCTCATTACTAACTTAGTAATAATGACCCTGCACAAGGGCGAAAATTGATCGACCGGGAACTTTCGCGGCAGTACATCATAGGTAGGTCCATAATATTATTATCAAATAGAAAGAAAGAAATCCATACCTTCTCAGCCTCATACTCATCAACATATCCTGCCTTCTCTGTCTCAGGCAGGTCTCTCCACATGCCCCCAATAATTCTGCCTATTTCCCATAGCTTTAGGTCTGGGTGGGCAGCTTTTACAGTGTCCCATACTCGGCGGGAGTATCTCATGTATGGCATCAAGGGCTTTTCTGGCGGCTTCGGGGGCTTGGGTAGTCCCGCGCCCTGGAATATATGAAATGGGTTAGTTTTTGCTAGTGGTTGTGGGTACAAAATACCTGAAAGAAAAAGTTTTTAGTGTAGCTTTTATTTCTATTAAAAGACATAAAATTTGATACAGTATAGACTAAAGATAACACTAAAACTACAGCACAACAAACCGGTTATCAATAACAAAGATCTACCAAGAAAACACACAAAATATTACCCAATATACTCGACTCACCGCGCCGGCACCCTTGCCGATCTTCTGCGGCTGAAATCCAGGATGTGAATGTACCGTAGATACAAATGGACTGGTCTTATCATCCTTAGCGGCTGCAGTGGTGGCCCCCACCGCGGCCCCGGCGGCGCGCCGCGCGGCCTCTGCACCGAAACGCTGTTGCTGGGGAGTATGCGGCCAGCCGCTGTACCCCCCCGGGTGGCCCATCGAGGGACCACCTTGGTATTGCGGGTGGTGGTACTGGTATTGGTTATGGTGCGGCGGCGGTGCATTCATACCGCCTTCAAGCCAAGCAGCGGGGCGGCAATACAATGAAAGAAAAAAACAAAAAGCATAAGGGAATGGGACAGGAGGGGGTGGGGCAAACAAAAGATAATCAAATGCAACAACATCTAAATAATATCAAATCAAAATGTTAAGTGGAAGTTATTAGTGTGAGCGAGCAGTACTAGCGTAGTATTTAGTAGGCTTAATTAGCATAAAGAATCAAGAATAAGAACAGACTGGTGTGAGACGATGAGTCGTGATGCGAAAACGAGAAAAATTTTTGGTGCAATTACAATTTTAAATCCCCACAGAGTACCTATTTCCAAAACAGATGAGGGTGTGAGAACAATTTTGAAAATAAAAGTAAATCAGATTGTAGCATTACCTTTCATCATACCGAAACTCATGGGGGGCCCCGCAATCATGTAGTCTGTTTCAACATAACAAAACATGAAACAAAACCAACATAAGAGTAAAATGTAGACTAATGCGTAAGAACAAATTAAGAGAAAATAAAAAGTATGTTACTAATGCGTATACTTTGAAATAAACAAGCATAGAATTGGAGTCATGCTGCCGAGGGTCATAACAGCAGTTAGGTACCAGCAATACCAACAACGGTTCTCAGCCCTGCTAAGCTTGCAAAGGCATCGAAATCAGGTATACATGTTAAGTTAGTATCTAACAACATTCTAGAAACAATATTAATCAAACATTCAAAGAGAACAGTTTCAAATGCTGTAAGTGTTCGGCCAAACTGTTATCTATGCTTTGCGAGTTTTTTTTTTACATTCTAAATATAAATATATGTGCATGGAATACAAACGCGGATTGCTTTGGGGGCTTGGCATCGACATCGATGTGTTTTGTTTGTAACTGTTTGGTGCAGCCATGGCACAGTGTCCCTCTGAAAAAGATACAATAATGTCTTAGACCACCAACTAAATTGAAACCTTATTCAAGAATTCCATATGTAAGTCATAGTATTTTTTTATTGCTGCAGGACTTGTAAACTTCTTTGGTTTTGCCATATTAAAACTGGGAACAGTTTGAAAACATCAGAAATGTCAGGTCAACTAAATGAGCCTTTAAACTTGTACTCGTAAACTTCAACTATCTTTAACTCTTGTTTTTATCTAAATAGATCATAGAAAACAGTAAAAGACAAATTCATCATTTCGAATAATCTAATCTAATAAATCTGACAAGAAGTTAATTTCAATTAGGACGAATACCGGTCATCAAGAATTACCGTGATTCCTGGCTAAATGGTAATGTTTTAAAAACTGCTGCACGTCTTACCTGGTGCTACCTATAGTTCAAGGAGTTTATAAGCTCCAATAACCTGAAATTAGTAAAATAATTCAATTTAACCACAACACACAAGCGTCACTTTCCTTCCAGTTATCAAGACGCCATGTTTACGTCAGCCATTTTGAAACCATTGACACTATTTTTTAACATTTAAATTAAGTTTTTAGTCGATTCTGTGCAGTGTTAAATCTTATGAAGTGCGTTGCAGTTGCGCGATTTTTAGTTACACGATTTAAGTAACATTGTTGGAATGAGGTTTGGTTTATCAAACTCATTTAAGTCCTGGCTGAACAAAATATATCATGTTAGTTCTTTATTTTCAATCAATGGCACATGTCTTGTCAAATTCAAATAGGTGCTGACTGATTGTGTCATAAGTGTCATTATTGTCAATTGTCATTGTCTTCAGATCAAATCGAGTGTTCACCTTCAGAGCTACTGGTTATATTTTATAATAAGTTTATTTTGTGAGATTACCATGCTGTCTCTTGTTACATAAATATATATCTGCCACATCCCACCTTGGTTTATATAATAAATACATTAATGCAAGCGCTTGCAAGGCAAAATGTATGCGTCAAAACTAGACTTCGATGTAGGTTAACCGGACTCCACAGACATAAATCTAAACAGATAACGCAAGTCCCTCCATCTGTATAAAAACCAAGCGTGCCACTTTTTCACAAACAATTTAAAAACAAATATAATTACCAATGAAAGAAAAAATGTCCAATGCCTCGGCCAACTTTTTCTATACAGTCAGTCAATATGACATAAAAAGGCATTTTTATAGATTTCAGTGGATTTCCGGTGTCGATAATACTAAATGATAAGCTCAAATTACGATCATTGAACATAATTATACTACGTTTTTTGGCACGCGAAGTACATACAATCGCGTCATCGTTAGATTTATATCTGTGCCTGACTCATTCAGGCAGCAGGCTGCAAAAATCCTGCGGGCATTTAGACATCTTTAGGATGCAGCTCCGCCGCCGCGCTGCCCGCCCCGGTTCATGCAGATTTTTGTGACTTTGTCTATGACTCGTTTGTAATATTGGATGTCTAGCTTTAGACGTGATAATCGACTAACAACTAAACTATTGCTATAGAAAATAATTCAGTGAGTGTGCAGAAAGAGCGCGGAATTAGAAAAAAAAACATTACGTTTCTGAACTTTTTATTTTCTTAAAACGTAGTTTATCGTCTGTAAATAAAGCTACAATAAACAATTAAGTTAGCCTGTAAGTATTTTCCGTCGACTGAGCATTCGAAACTCGAGAACTTCTCTAATTAGAGCAGAATACAAACAATTATACGCCCTACTATTCAAATTGCACAGCAATTGCACCGATTTGTCAAGTCAACACTCGACACAAAAATACGGAAGTTGGCACGTGAATAATCTACAATTTGTAGTCCGTAGCCAAATAAACCAGCTGAGCGCGTTGTGCCAGTTACCTACCAGCAAATGTCGATCTATAATTTGATTGTGCCTGACCAGGTGACATTTGGCGTATTTAATTTGTATGTGTACAATTCATGAGATTTATTATCAATTTTTATTGATGTATTTTGTTCTTTTAAAATGTTGTAAAAGGAAACTTGTTGGTCTTTTACATTCTCTAGCTTCATTCATGTTAAATTTTTTCTCAATCTTCTCAACATACGTTTTCTGAATTTTTTTTACTTCGAAAGCTTTTTTTAATGTGTTTATTACATGTAGAAGATTTTAATTATTTATTTAAAACTTCATGCAACATACAAGTTCATAGGCGGACTTAATGCCTGAGGCATTCTCTACCAGTCTACAAAGGGTGGTGGAGAGATAACATGGCAGGTGCATACAAATTGAAATAATTATTGAAGTACATTGAATAACAATATATTTATTGTAGCTAAAATAAAAATTCACATATATTTACTATAATAAATACCTTTGTTATAAATATATGTAGATATATATATATATATATATATATATATATACATATAATTAATGAAGTAAATTATTACATACTTTGCCCTCTTTATCACTCTATCCTTTGGGGTCTTTCAAACAAAATTCACTCTTTTAAATCTCCATGTAAAAAGGCGGTATTTACATCAAACTGCTTCATTTTTAATTTCTTACTTGCGACAGTTGAAAGTAATATTCTTAATGAATGCGTGTTCACAACAAGACTATGTTTCATCATGCAACCCCTTGCAACTAATCTTGCCTTATATCTTCCATTTGATTTTACCGTAAAAATCCACTTGCTCGTTACTAATTTTGTACCGTCAGCTTCTTTCTTGTCTACAAAAGACCACGTATCTCTCTTCTAAAGATTTAATTTCTTCTTCTTTTGCTTTCTACCATTTATCTTTTTCTCTCGATTCTACTAGTTCTTCATATGTTAACATAGATACTTCAGTATCATAATCCATTACATAATCCTTATAACGTTATGGTAGACTTCACTTTCTTGCAGGTTGAATCCTTATATTAATATTATTTTCCACGGCACGATCTTCATTTTTCTCCACGACGTGATTTTCAATATTCTCCACGGCTTGACTATCATTTTCCTCAATTTCTTCAAAATCCAAAATTCTTCATTTCCTTCATCTGTTTGTATGTTATCAAAACTAAAACGCCTTCTAAAATTATCATTATCATTTTCAATATTTATTCTTTCTTCATTTATTCTTCCAACTTCACTTGTTTTTTTCATTTCATCTTCATTTCTTACACCATCGTTTGTTTCATAACTAAATCTGACACAATTTTCTCCTTCTCGATTGCTATCCACATTGATGCTTCTTCTTATATTTTCACCTGCTCGACATTCTTCATTGCCACGCGTTTCTCTTATTTCATCTATTCGTACTTCTGGTTCATCCGTCTGCCACAGCCCATTTATTCTTACTATGTTTTCTCTACCATCAATATAAATGCCTTGTTCTTCTTCATATATTCTCACATCCCTTGCTCTTATAATCTTCCTCTCTTCTTCTACCCAAATTTTATAGCCATTTCATTGCATCTTTTATAGCCATTTTCATTGCATCTTTCGTCAAATTTGCGTAAACCGGAATTAATTTTGTAAAAAGCTGTAGATTCAAATATTCTGATGTTTGATAGGTTAGGTTTTATGTTAAACCACATTTCAGTTGGTGTATTGTCTTTTCCTACCGTAGGACTTCTGTTAACCAGGAAGTTAGCTGTTAATAAGGCTTCACCCCGTATGTAATTCGGAACACAATCGTCGAATATCAAGGCGTTTGTCCTTTCCATGAAGGTTCTGTTCAATCTCTCGGATTTTCCATTTGATTGAGGTACCCTATACATATTCCCAGATCTAAGACTATTCCTTTTAAGTCACACCATGAAAGCAGGTTATTGTTTGAAATATCACATTTTATTCACTTTACTTCTGAAATGGTTTTCTGCCAAAAATACAACTTGTTTTATTTTATCAAAGGCTTTACTTTTGAAGGTAATCGCAACACAGAAATGTGTAAAATCGTCTAAAAAAGTAATAAAATATTTTTTGTTGTCCCAAGTGGGCAAATCAATAGGGCCGCAAATGTCTGTATGGATAGTTACCCAAATGAAGAGGATATTTAGCTTTAACTCTATTATTTCCAAAAGGCTTTCTAGTCATTTTTGATTTAATACAAATTTCACAAATTTTATCCAAACGTTCCCTCCCAATTTCAATTCCATTAATCAATTTTGCTAGACGCGGTACGTCGGATACGTGACCTACCCTTTTTTTTTACGTGGTCTTGCCTACGATGCCAGATATTGACGCTCTCAGTAAGTAAAGCTTCGCGAGTAAAATTGGCCGAAAAATCCGTTTCATAAAGGTCATTTTTAGTTTTGTATCCTATTAATATACATTATTTTTAATTCTACTGATAAATACATTGTCTCCAGAGAAGGGGACCGAACCACTCTTGTCCGTGATTGAACTCACTGAGATCAGGATTCTCGAAACTCCCGGCACATTCAGCACATCCTTTGGGTGAGGTTTTCTGCATTCGCATACTTTATGTCAATATTTATTTTTTCTGCTAAATTTATTATATTTTTATTATTAAACATACGGGAAGAAGGTCTTGAATCATTTACAGCTTTTATTGGAATCTCCATGTTTAACTTTGTACGTACCGGACTGTGATTTCGGCAATACTTTTGCATATGGCCTTTTTTATTGCAATTTTTACAATTTTTTATTGTAAAACAATTTTTAGACTCATAATCTGTTTTATTACAATTTCTGCATTTTTCATTCTTACAGAACCTGGCAATGTGGCCTGGTTTACCACAGTTAAAGCATATTTTTTCTGCTGATTTCAAAACTTCATTATATAAATCGATGCTCCCGGCTCATCTAAATTATATGTTTGAAGTCTCTGAATGTGAAAAGTGTGTACATTTTTATCTTCTTTAGGTGTTATTGCTCATATGTTTAAACAGTTTCATGTTAATGAGGCAATATTGTAAAAATCTTGTGCATTCAATTTACTTCTGTTCACTTATTTTATTGTACACAAATTTAATTTACTTATTTTATTTTGTGTGCAATTTATCTCTGCACAGAAGTTTTGTAAAAAACTAATGTCTTCAAATATATTGCCAGTATGGCTATAGCTATAAAATCTTATGATTTTAAGATGATTATCTTCTTTAATATTATGTCTAAAAACTAAATCCAGTTTATCAAAAGTATCTTTCGTAGTTTTACAATTAATTAAATAATGTAATAATATATTATTATTTCATTATTTTATTAATAATTATTATCTTAGGATAAAAATCATTATATTAAATAATGATTTTTATCCTAAGATGAAAATATTTAATAATAACAGCCGCATGGGCCGATCTTCAAGGTTAAGCAACGCTTGACGAGGTCGGTCCGTGGATGGGTGTGTCTCCGTGTCTCGGAAAGCACGTTAAGCCGTTGGTCCCGGCTGTCATTTGAAGATCTTTGACAGTCGTTACGGGTAGTCAGAAGTCTGATATCTGACACCAGTCTTGCCAAGGGGTATCGTGTTACCCAGTTACTGGGTTGTGGAGGACAGATAGGCAGTCGCTCCATGTAAAAACTGGTACTCAGCTGAATCCGGTAAGACTGGAAGCCGACCCCAACAATAATTGGAAAAAAGGCTAGGCAGATGATGATGAAAATATTCGCCAGTTAGCAAGCCTAAGGTGTGCTTTTAGGTATCAATATAACTACTCGTGGAGGCGTTTAACTTTAATCAAGCTCAGAAAATCTATGTCCCAGTTTGGACTTTGTTGAGACTGTAGACCGGAGTCACAAAATATTTCACTTGTTGCTCACTTAGATTATAATAATTGTCGTTGGTCTATTAAATTCAAAGTCGTTGTATTGTTAACTAAGCTTTATGTAATGGTGAACGTGTTAAACGGGTCCTTAGATTTTATTCAATGAAGAGTTATGCAACACAGCAATGGTAATATTTTATTGATTGATATAATATTCAAAATCAAATCAAAAATCAAAATAGTTTATTTCAAATAAATCTTAAAGGTACTTTTGAATTGCCAAACAAAAAAAAAAATATGACTCTAGTTGCAAATTCGCAAACGTCAGTAGATCTCAATGGAGAAGAATTTGCAAGAAACTCCACGGACACTCTTTTCCATCAGTTTCAATACAAGTTTTTGGTTACATCATTCTTGTTAAAAAAATAAATACATATATGTGAGAACGATGCAAAAAGACGTGCACGTAAAAGCGTCTAGAGTAACAAACAATTTCAACATAAAAATGCAATAACAGGCCGAGGCAGCTAAGTTATGACCAATCCTAACTGATGGCGCCCGTTCACGAACATGACGCATGGATCGGCACCACTCAGCTCAATCATCATGAAGGGAACCGAGTGATCCAACACATGTGCCACCATCAGAGAGAAATTATAGAGAGCATGACACACTCAAATGCCAGGGCACACAGAAGTCAACGAACGACACATTGGTAGATTTACAGTCGGAACATAGTACTCACATATGTGCTGTGCAGTTATATAATACTAAAAGAAATTGAGTTTATACAATACAAATATATTCATACAGTCTTCAGCAGCTCCAACAATACTTCAAAACTTTTCTGCCCATCACTAATTGTTCTTGCGCCCTAATGGCTGCGGAGCGGGACCAGCATTTAGCCAAGCATTTTTTATTATATTTGAAATTATAAGTTCACTTTCGTTTCAAGTATCTTATCAACGTAGACCGACCAGTAAGTAATTGTTATTGTTCTTGTCGGAGTTTGGTTGCCAAAGCACTTATTCCTATTAGTAAGAACTCTTGGCTAAGTGATCACAGCCGTTGATCTTCAAGGTTAAGTTACCGAGGTCAGGCCGTAGATGCCTGACCATCTACTGCATACAGAGAACGAGGCCCTTTACGGGTAATCAGAAGCCGAAATTTTAGACGTCAGTCTTGACAAGGGGTATTGGGTTTTCCAGTTACTTGGGTTGTGGAGAATATACTCGTAATATAGAACTGCATTGTACACCTATAAAGTTACACATTTATTTTATTTGTTTACCCACGCACTGGAACGCCTTGCAGCAATAACACCAATGGACCACAAACTTACAAATCTATACATATAAATAAAATTGGAGTGTCTGTTTGTAATATTGAAATAACCGTTTTTTACTAATTGTACTTATATGAATATGTATACGGTACATACACCAAAATAACATTTTTTTCAATTTTTGTCTGTCTGTCTGTTTGTTCCGGCTAATCTCTGAAATGGCTGGACCGATTTTGACGGGAATTTTATTGGCAGGTAGCTGATGTAATAAGGAGTAACATAGGCTACGTTAATTTTAGAAAAAATCTTTTATTTTAGGAATTTGTTAGGCGGAACGAAGTTCGCCGGGTCAGCTAGTACTAACTATAATTCCCAGGCTTCCTCACGATAGTCACGATGTTTTCCTTCACTCTTGCCAGCGATGTCCAAGGTAAACCCACACACACATTTCTTTTACTAAATGTACTTACTATAGATACAATGGCGGTCTGATAGACGGTCGCTCCAATTAAAATATTGGGAAAAGACTAGGCAGGTTGATCGGACACCTATTACAAGGAAACTACTTTTAGTTTATGTTTACCAGGGTGCCTATGGAAGTTTAAAGCAACTAGGCAACCCTGGTGACTAAGACCAGGGTTAAATTGAACTTCGTAACTGTATTATTATATTTTGGCATCAATAATATAGGTCAGGGTATGTTTAAAGCCCTTGGCCTGGTACCCACGGCCGAACGATTAAGATAACGGGTGGTGCCATATCTAGGGGTTGGTGCCTACTGCTTTTCAGTTTCACATTCTCAAAATGCGTTGTTTTATAACTGGTACGAAGTTCATGTTCCTACAGGCTGCTGTAAACCGAATTTAAAAGTAAGAAAATATTTTTTTTTATTTTTATTTAGTAGCTACTAGTTAGCACTTTGCTTTCTACATCATTTTAGAAGGCTTTGATAATGTTGTACGAGTATGATAAAATGGTCGATTGGCTTAGTTAAATCCTTCTTTGTGAACTTACTTACTGGGATCGGTGGCTCTTCGAGCGCCTGTTAGTTATCGATCAGCAACGGGTTGTAACTAGGTTAAACATAAAAGTGGTATTCATTGCGCTCGAAGGCGCAACTTTTATAGATAAAGCAGTGCATTTTAGGGCGATGTTTTATCTTTAGCTTCTAGAACATACATACACAATTTCTACTAGAGTCGTCTCCCATGTTTGATAACTTGTTTGATAGAATGAATTCACTTTTTTAATTTATCTCAAAGTAATCAATAATTCATACAAGTTTTCAGCGTACTATAACAGTGTTGCCCCTGTAAGATTTTTTAATGTGCTGCCTTCATGGGAGACGATTCGCTTGACAGAATCTAAAATTAAACCTTTAAATTGTGAACTAGGTAGGCATATAAACCTGTAAATTATCAGCGTCCAAAATTAAAAGGTAAAGTTCTTTCACCATTTTTTTTGTCACAGTACTGTACTACTGTACGCAGGTACTTTTAGCCATTGTATTCCTGTAAAATGAAACGAGCAGAACAAGATATTTTTGAAAAGTTTTAAAAGAACACGTTTTGTCGTGTATTCTCGCCAGAATTCAGTTTGTTATGATTCGCATGGTTTTTGTGTTTGTTCACAAAACTGTGTCAGATTCGTATTTGATATTTCCGTGTGTGGCTGAATACGGTGGAATGACATTACTCCCAGGCTTTGATACTGGGCTTAAATATCAGTGGCCTTAGAGCCGGTCCACACGGCGCGTTGCGGTTATTTTTTTTTTGCTTTGGGCTCGCGTTTGACCACTATCTCGCCTGATTGTAAGCGATGTCGACGGTGAAGCACGTTTGCCTAGAAGTAATTTATTTACTCTTGACTTAAAGACCCCAAGGTTGTAATTATCAGGCAACAAAGACTCCTGCAGGGAATGCCATTCCTTAGCTATATGCACAATGAAAGTATTTGCAAAACGCTTTGTGCGTATGGGTGGGATGTCCACCATATACCGATGGCGTGTTGCCGTACGTCGTGTAGTCCAATAATGGAAAGGCTTAGGCGGAATCATATTGTGCAGTTCCATCGCACACTCCCCGAAATGTAACCGATAAAAAACCGACAGGCTGGCAACTCGGCGTCAATGTGTGAGGTTCAAGAGCATTGACGCGACCAGTGCATCGTTGCCAATAAGCCACTTGGCCCGTTTGTCAATCGACTCAAGTGCATCAAGCTGGTATTTGGCAGATCCGACCCAGAGGTACTCCATGCACGCAGTACTGCAGTTTATATAATTTGAGCAGCTGTTCAGGCGTGACTTACCGTCTCAACTTTGCAAGGATCCCCAACTGTTTTGCCACCAACTGAGCTTTTGACTCAATGAATGGATCAAATTGAGGATCGATGTCAACGTTACACCAAGAAGTTCGAGATGGTCCGTTAACGGCACGGTTACACCACGGCAAGATGGAGCCGGGTGGAATTGGCTCTTTGGAAAAAGACTAGGTCTTAGCAGCATTGAAACTGACCAGTTTGGCATCGCCATATTCGGAGGCTTCCTTCAAGGACAGGTTCAAGCATTTAACCATGGCCTTCCGGAGAGAGACTGTATCTGAGGCCTAGTAGCCCGCCGGACACCATCTCACCATCTCTTAGCAACAGTGCTGGCAGACCGAGGAAGGAAGCTTAGTTATAAGGCTTTCGTGCCAGCAGACCCGTCGAAAGCCGAGACGTCATGTCGAGGGAGACGGCTAGCGTTTGCCCGTGTGTCTCGATGGCCGGTGGCCTCGATGGCAGCATTTGCGTTGCGATGACGCAGCTATGCAACGCAACGCGCCGTGTGGACTGGCTCTTACTCTGACGTGTCAAAACCATTTTGGTTCCACTGCGAGAGAGAGACGGAGATCTACACGACAAAGAGCAATATCCCTTTTCCGCAGCGGAATCACGATGGTGTTGATACGTATAGTACAGTACGGCTCTTCCTGTTTTAGGTACTCCAATATCAATTAAATTACCCACAAACTTAACATTTCAATATGTTCTATGTTCAGGCGCAGGCGGACTCCAAATGAAAAAATCGGTAGATACCTTCGTGGCCTTGAAGTAATTTAAAATGATCAGCCTCCTGAAGACTAGTAAAATTAAATATTCAGCATAACAACAACATAAGCATAGTCAGCTTTTTAACGTTCCTACTGTTGGGATACAGACCTCCTCTGCAAGAGTAGGCCTTAGTCCACCATGCACCTGTGCGGGTTGATGGATGTCACATGTTTTGTACATTTTGGTGCTAGGAATGCCTCACGATGTTTTCCTTCACGGTTTTGAGAGTAGTGGTGATAAAATAATTTACACAAAGTGCCTGAAAAACATAAGCCAGTAGGTATCAACCAACCAAACATGACGAAATACGATTTATTGTGCCGATTGTTGCAAAACATCCTACTTGCATTACTTATCTTGCCGTGATAAGAACAAAAACAATATTTTTAAACATGGAACCGACATCTGGATGATTCACAAAGTAAATCCCGACACAAGCCTGAATATAATAAAAAAGTATAAATATAGAAACAATACAGAATATCCTGTATTACGGTATCATAATATCACAAATAAGATAAAAAATAATAAAAGCGTGTGATACCCGAAATGATGTGCATGCTGTAGTCGCGTGCCTGAAAACCGAGGCAATGACCAGCAGATTGTAACCATTCATAAATTATGATAATGGTAGACAGCGTATAACGGAATATTTTTTGTAAAACTGCGCTTCCCAGGTAGAAAAACAATTATATAAAATGTTTGGTCAAATAACATGTTTGTTTAATTACAATCAAGGATTGGGCACGACATGAGGAGGAATGAAGAAAAGACGCAAATAAAATTCTGAATATAAAATTGTGGACAGTAGCGAACAAGGGGTGACAAGGGTGTTTGTTATGAATAGAAAGGGACTAGGTAGAGCTGACAACTAAAAAAAATAAGGTAGAATTAAAATATTCATTAAATAAACTTTTTTTAAAACAAGCCTTTTTCGTATTCTTCTTAGCAAACCCTTTCATTTGATACCCATATCATGGCAGTGCACAAAAAATAACTAGTCCGCCATCTTGGGCCATCCGCCATATTGGATTTAGAATGACGTCACTTAGCTAACCATGCATTGTCATCCAAACTAAACGTGTACGCAAAATTTCATCTTAATAGGTAACGGGTAACTGCTTTAAAATTCAGTTGCAAGATTTGACTCGAACACACTTACATAAATACATTGCAAGTTAAATAAAAACTTGTAAAAAGGTACCTGTTGCACCACACCCAAATAAATTGAATTGGGTTCGAATCCACGACCTACGACACGTAAGTCGCGGCCGTTACCACTGGGAAAACACTGCTCTCTTCACCATTGAAGGGTTTAGTGAAAAAAATAATATTATTTGACTAATAGTAATAAGCATGAGTAGTACTCGTACTGAATATTGAGATGACGGACGAAAGAGATGCGCCAACCCCATATCATCTTCATCATTTCAAACGTAGGTAAGACCACGCTGGACATAGACCTCCCCAAGCGTCACATCTCGATCGGCCCTGAGGCTCTAGCTAGACAGTAATTCTGCCAGCGATGGCAATGCTCGAATTGCCAAAACATAAGGGATTGATCACAAGACATTTCGATAGCAAATGACACTTTGATGGAGCTCTCATGGAGGCTAATTAAATAAGAGTTTCTCGCTAAAATAGCCCAATTCTCGATTGAAATCATCATTCTCTTGTTGCGCCGATTCCAATTTATTTGGATTTGGTGCAACAGCTACCTTTTCTACTTTATTTAATTTTAGTCGTCAGCTCATTACCTAGTCCCTTTCTAGTCATATCAAACATTCCAACCATTCATTTCTGTATTATGCCCCTTGTTCGCTATTCTCACCCATAATTTTAAACTCAGAACTATCTTTGCGTCTTTTCTTCATTGCTCCTCATGTCGTTCCCTTTTCTCCAATCCAAGCCTTTGAGCTTCACGCATTCAGCGGCCTACCTGCGCCCTCAGCAAAACACAGCATGGTTTCGATCTAGCTGCGGTAGGCCTTCCATCGATGGGTTTAACTGGTACACGGACGCTAATAAAATGGTATAAAAGCAGGAGGCTGATGGATAAAATTGCTGTTACTTAGAAAGTTATAATCTTATGTTTGAGCCTAGGATATCGGGTGGCATTGTTGCAAACTTATTAATAGGTACCTTATCCACAAATAAAACAATTGATGGTCGTGGAAATGTATCTTACCTGCACCTTTTGTGATTTCTGAAGGCCGTGAAAGGTAGATAAATTAGTATAAATAAATATGTCAGTAGGTAGAGTCGTAAAAGAGATATGCCAGTAGAATCGTAAAAACGGATAGTAAACTATTTACGATAGGTTACTAGTAGTAAGTTGTTGTAGAGCACTAAATATCAAGGAGTTCGAGTTTGAATTACTAATTCTACATTGAGAGAACTTAACATTGAGGTCAGCTCGCCTTTGTACAAGATCTTTATGAGCACCGTATTGAATATTGTTTTTGTGTACAAGCAACAAAATATAATTTTAAAATTATAATATAGATAATGGATGTCTGAACTTCATAATCTAATGTCGCTGATTTTAGCCGGTAAATGGCAATAGCTTGGCCTTCTATTTCATGCAACTTAAAGATAAAAATCATACTAATATTTTAAATGTGAATGTAAGTTTGTTTGTTACGCTTTCACTCAAAAACTACTGAACCGATCATCATGAAACTTTGTACATATATTCTTGAAAGAAGTAACGTAGGATACTTTTTATTAAAAAAAAATAAAAAAAATAATCATTGATCATAAGCCGCGGGTAAAAGCTAGTACTTCAAATAAAAGATAGCTTGATCTCTGCGACAGATGTCAGTATCAATACAGTAACAATAGCGCTTGACAGGCTAACAATAATGTCACAATAACGTGTACGTCAGTTTGACATATGTCGCACAGATAAAGCTATATTTTATGAAGTATAACGAAATTTAAAAACTCCATTCTACAGAGTGACTCTTAATCCACTGACAATTTTTCAGGGGGAGAAAGTACTCCTGAAGTCCTGATTATGGACTACTTTTACTTTGAAGCAAAACAGAAATCGCGAAAAAATAAAATCAGCTGTACATATGCCCTATACTTTGTCGAGTAATGAAAACCAACTGAAAATATGAGTTTTCTTTTCATATGTCAAAGATGAGGCATCAGAAATTACCGACATAGCCCGAAGAATAGCGAAACATAAGTGGCAGTGGGCAGGGCACTTTGCACGCAGAACGGATGGCCGATGGGGCCGAAAAGATCTGGAATGGCGACCGCGAACCGGACGACGATGCGTTGGTAGACCTCCCACTAGGTGGACCGATGACCTGGTTAAGGTTGAGTGTGGATTTAGCGACGCCTGGGGGAGGCCTATGTCCAGCAGTGGACGTCTTTCAGCTGAAATTATGATGATGATATATGAGATGACCCCATAGTGAAAGCTGTTTGTACTTATTCATGAGTTGGACAGTCTAAAAGATTGACAATGAATTGAAAGCTATTCTGTGTCTATATGTACGAGTATGCAGGTATTCATCTGCAACTTTCGGTGCATTACAGAGGTGATGTCATTACAGCCATCATGCAGTCAGAAGCAAGCGTCACACTTGTTTACAAAAGAATCTCTCATTAATTTCGCGAAAACCAATGACTAAGTCATTAATGAGTCCGACCTTGTTTTGTTAAAACTCTACTGATCCACAAAAATGTTGAACTATCCTGTTAGATCCAGTTAGGGCCCCTTTTTATTGTTGCTTGTGCTAAATGCTAGCTGGTAGGAAGTTTTTTTTTTATTCATGTTTAAAAAAAAAAGAAAACGCTGGCCCACACTAGGAATTTCTTCCTGTATCGTGGGTACATTACACAAACATATAAGTTCACATATACAACACCCAGAGCCGGAACAACTATCTGTAGGTCATACAAATATTAGTTCCGTGCGGGAATCGAACCCGCGACACGTAGCGCAGCAGTCAATCGCTTAACCACTGCGCCAACCGTGCGCCCAAAGTAGGGGCAATGATGTTTATTAAGTAACGTATGACCACGTATCTACTTATGGTCTCTAATATCTAATATATTTTAACTCGCATATATCTTTAAACCGAAGATATATTGCATACATTGAGCATATTGTCACGGCCATTGCCTCCATCTTCCGATTCTACACAGTTTTCATTTTTGCTGTAGCGGCGAGCCATTTCGGTAGGAGTAGAACTCTTCCTGCCATCTTAGCCTTGGTCTGCAAGTATGAAGTGAAAACCATTCGGTTAATGAAAATTCTGGCTCTTTTGAAATAATTATTTTCAGGCTTTATTGCCAGTTACACCCCTTTGGAATCAAATACTTAATTTTTCAGAAAATCAGTTGCCCTTTTTTTATTTTTTTATCTAAAGGCTCGCGTTTGACCACTATCTCACCTGATGGTAAGCGATGATGTGGTCGACGATGGAGCACGCTTGCCTTGAAGTAACCTATTCACTCTTGACTTAAAGCCTTTATTAAAATAATTCCTGAAAATGTTTCTGAACATGTGTTGTTTTCGTTAATTTGCGTAATAAACCATTCATTCTTATCGGTTCTATGTTTAGATTTCAAAAGTAGAATAAGGTCATTTCCAAATAATCAGGTCAACTGCGTAAATATAACGTAACAGAAAATATGCTGAAAACATTTGTTTGAAATGGTAAACAAGTTGCAACTGGCTGGAATATATTGTATTGGCAACTAACGAATAGATGACAATTATAGTATACATGTTTATTTGAACATGTTTTTGTATTGGATAATATTTTTGTGTTCACCAAAAATCTAAAGTTATATTTATGTATGCATTTCTAAAATATTGATCTTAAACCCGTTTAATTGTTTTACTATAATTAAACTACTCGGCCAACAAAATATGTTACATCAAACAAATTCCAAATTAACACCAAGATATAACACTTTTTTATTGTAGTGCGCTGCAAATATTCTATTGTAACAATAACTATTTTATTCTTCCCCGAAAAATACTGATCGTGCACCAAATATTCCTGCTCGGGAGCTTAGGGCACCCCGACACGGACAGGTTAGGTTCGAACGAGATGACGTGAGCTGAAGTGAGCGAGCAAAGCGAGCGAACTCAGCTCCCGTCATCTCGTTCGTGTTAGGTTACTTTAGACCCTGCGGACGGAAATAGGAGCCCCGCTCAGCGGGGATCCGTCGACTATGTTGCCAAAGTACTATACATTTTGCAGTGCATTATCTGAAGTAAAACTAAAAAAATAAATGCTTGTTTTTAAAATTAGGTGTATTACTATTTTTACAAATTTGCAACAGTTGTTAAATAGATGCTCGTTATGACATATTTTAATGAACATATTTTGGTGCACATTTAGTATATCTGGTGGAACACGGGCAAAATTAGGTAAATGAAATGGGAATAAATTGAAGTACTTTTAAATACTTACCATCCTTTTGTATTGATGAATTTTATTATAAAATTATTTATTGATGAATTATCATACTAAATAAATTTCAATTTCTGTTTGAATATTGGAATAAGTAATTTTGTGAAAATTAAAAACTAATCCTACTGAAGCAAACCACAAATTACGTGACTGAATTTTTTTTAAAGAGGTAACGTTACAACTGCAAGATCACTCTTTAGTTTACCCGTCATTCTGTAAATTAATATACAAACAAAAGAGAGTCAATGCCCTTCAGTTATTCAATGATACATTCTTATTAGATTAATCGATCTGTCGTTAGCGTTATTTAGCGGCTGATAAATTAAATAGTTGGAAGCTCCTGTGACAGCTAAATTACCTTGAGTTCATTCAAGTTCACGACTCAATGAAACGGTGTAAACAATACTGAAGGAATCCGATTCAGCATCAAACAATAATTCAATTATGCAATCGAGATAATACGCTGAAGTCCGCTGACCGGTTGAAGTAGGCCAGTAATACACTCAAGTACCTCAAAACGCGTAATATCACAATCAACGCACATTAATCCCTATTCATAATAGTTCATTTGGCATGTTCTATTATTTACGACCGTCTATCGACAACCTCATTAAATGCATGCGCCAAACTTGTTCGTCTAAAAATAAAATTCGAAGCTATCACTTGCACCGCTCGCTCTCAGACTCTCAGCTCAGTCATAAAGTCGCTTTCGAGCTGGACGCCTGTGTGTTACGTTACGTATCAAACAAATAAATACAATGTTAGTGAAACTCGCATTCCCTACGTTATCGTCTGAATACCCAGACGTCGACATGTTGAGGTGCAAGGAAGTCAATAATTTTGCCACCGAGTGCATTTTGCCCCGTCGACCTAAAAGGAGTTTGGCGCCTTTGCCAGAGGACAAAGAATGCAGCAACACCGAGTTGAAAAAGACCTGCAAGATGGTGCATAGGAGGCGAAAGCACCGAAAACAGTGCCTCAAATTGCCAGCGTTGCCGGAATACGATGAGTGTTGAAATTTTTTTTTTGAATTTGGAAGGATTCCGAATTTTACTGCCTTTGCCTGCCGCGTGCAGTTGCCACGCCAACATGGCACTTAGAAATACCAAATGCATAGAATAAGTACAAGATATTAAGTTTATTTCTTAGTGCATTCGTCAGTTTGTATCTTAGTAATGGTTGCTGTGGAGAGATGTCCGAGTTGCCTGTCTGCAAGCTAGTGAAAGTAGCTGTATCGTCAGAAAGCGATGGAAGTGATTTGTGATTAATTGTTAAATAAACTAGTCAAACAATAGACACAGATAAATTGTTATCTAATTACTATTAGGTGAGTAATTTAATGTTCCATTTGTTTGATAAACATGACGATTATTCAATTAAAACAATTTGTTTTTGCTTAGGAATGGTGGTAATTTGTATTTCAAGGATTAAGTACTTTCTAATTAAACTTATTTAATGTTTAACTTTAACTCTATATTTCTGTTGAAATTAATTGTATAAATGTATAGATCTGGTTATAATCTACATTATTTGTTAGCATTACCGAACCAAAACTTTTTAGAAACCAATTTCGCTGTATGTCAATGTTATCGTGCCCAAAAAAAGTTGATTAGTAAAATGGCGGATTTCCCGCCATTACCAAAATATTGCACCATGTTTATTTTGTGCAGCAAAATTGTGCCATTGTGGAAATGTACTAATGCGATTCATGTTTGACCGAATGTAATTATGATTGATGATATTGTTATTGACACAACATGGCCAGGCCACGTCAACAAGTTCGAAGGTAATTTGCCTACGTAGATAATGATCGTAGTTATGTATGCAATTATATTAATAATTTAAATATACGATAGGTATTATGTAAGATGTAACTTTTGTATGTAGTTTTTCACGCGGAGCTAATATTTTGATGATATGGCCAGCATCCGATAACCTAGATAAGTATGTATTATGTTTAGATTTCATTGTAATGTGTCACGATTAAATGAAAGCAATTGAACTAGTTTACATTATCGGAAAATTGTATCGATTGTCTCCATTGAAGTATTTTGATTTGTCTCGTAAGATTGTTGTATGATTTTGTGAAAAAAATACAGACAAGGTTTAACATTTAGATGTTTTGTATCGGAAAGATGGCTTAAAGAATTTTGCAAAAGTTAAACAATGTTATCAATAAATTTACAGTAAAGACCTTTGAGGTCAATATTGGTACCTACAGGTGTCTCAAGTTTGGACATATTTTTGGATTGAAACTTTGGTACTTCAATAACTTACCCAAATCAACCTTCGATGTTTCTTATATCTATTTGTACTTAGGTAGGTAGGGTAGGGTAGGTAGCTACATTGTAGTTTATTGTAAATTATGTTGCCTGCCCACAATGTATGTAGTGGAACTTTTTTCACTCTCGTCAAATGTAACAAACTCAGATAAACCATCAATGTTTGTTTACTAATTGATAAGTTACGAGTGGCCTTATAGTGTCGGGGAGATTCTGCTAAAACTATTTTAGGATTTTTTTTACCTACTTCATTAGGTAAATAATTCATGATTAAGAAACTAAAGGAGTTTTTCTGGTAGCTTTTTTTGTATGATGTAGCTATGTAAAAGTATTCGTAGTTTTGTTCGGTAGGTTTATATATTTAACTACATACGTGCGTATTTATTTACCTAGATGTAGATAACAGTTAGTTTTTTCGATCTGTGATATGTAAATAAATGTCTTATCTCTAAGTTATTTACTAAGTTCTCTTTTTTCATTAAATGTAATTAAAATTTTCAGTATCAGTTTTTTTATTCTGCATTCCTTCATACCTCTACATTTAAACCCATACACTATCAAAATTCTTTGTTAAATTTATCTCAATCTACAATTATTTTTCTTTGCTCAAATTTGAAAAGAAACAATCTACAGACTAGTTTGTTTTTTTTAAACCATAGTGCAGCTAAGCTACCATCAGACTTTCCTGCCCTGTCAAACAGTCCTTTGTCTATGCCTCATTAAATTATTAATTTTGAGTTGCAATTTATTGCTGCACATAATTATTGAGAAATAAATGATAATAACATTATTATTGTATAATAACATGAGTTGTTTACTTCGAAACAACGGCCAGTTATCTGACATGATTGATTTCTTTACTATTGAGTGCTATTGACCATTAATTTATTGGAAAGAATAACTGGCTGGTTTGACCATTGTGAACTTTTGGCCTCAATATTTATTTTTATTTTAGGCTGTTGTAGGAAGTTATGTAATCTTTAAACAAGTCTTTATGTAGGTTGATTTGATAATCCGTAATTACCGACAGGTAAAATAATTATACCTAATACTTTATGAATATAACATTACGCGTATAGGTAGGTATTCTCTGTAAGGAGAACCGGTGCAGTTACACTTATCATCAGTTATGTTGAAGGCCTTTAAAAAAAGGCCCATTTGGTAAAGTTCTATACCCAGGCGAAAATGGTGCGACGGGCTTGACTGCGTCATCAGAAATTGAGCCACAACTGCAAACAGCCGTGAGAAGTGGAAAGAGTGAAGATAGGCCTTTGCCCAGTAGTTGGTCTGCATCCGTATGAGCTGATATACGCAATAATGATAATACAAACGAAGCGAGGCTACGGGTTGCTATGGTACCTACTGATAAATTCCTCAAGGGAAACCCAGTAACATTGTAACCGAATATGTAAGCAAAACCAGAATCCCAATCTACTTTCTACCTACTGATAACGACTCATCAGTTCATCACATTCAGTACTATTTGATATGGACTGGATAAACCATTTTTCCAATGGACACACATTATTTGCATGACCGACATTCCCGTTTCGGTCAATAGCCATGTTGCACGCGTGTCCAAATAGTGTATTGAACTGTAAATTGTAGGCGATATTGTACCCACATTAGTGTAGCCATATGTCATTCATGACTATGCGTGGCTGGGCTACATAATAACAACAGCAAGGGTCCTTCTTCGCGAGGTCGGTCCGTGAGTCCGTGGATGAGTAGACCGCACCACAGATAATATAATACTAGCATACAGATGCCTCATTCCATACAAAGAAACCGTGACGACGTAACGGCGTTTTTCGTCCGATTAAACTGATTATTTTTCTAAGAACATCGATCACGTTCGGTTTCGTACCACGGATATAGATAGTGTTAGCAGCGACTTTCAAGTAAAAGGGTTTACTCGGTTTGTGGTATTTTATAGTATTTTTTTTGCATTTTTTTACAATTTCATTGTACAAAAATGTGTTACGAAACAAATTTAGAAAATCGAGTGGATATCTCAGACATTTAAAACCGCGCCATCTATTGCAATCAATTTTAAATGATCCATTCAAATAATCTTTGATATGAGAATTAAGAGCCCTATATACCCTAGTTTTGTGCTGAGGAGAGGTAATTAAACAAGAACATATTTTTTTATGAACATCTCTAGAAAATCTTAATATTACAGAAAGCTCTATAACAAATCGAAGCTTATTACGCTATCTAGTGCATATTTTTTTCACCAAATTTTCTTTCTTCGCGTTGGGTGCTCGTGACGATACCTACGTAATACGTATAAATATCGAGAAACCAGAAATCCTCCGTGCCTCTGAAAACGCGTCAAGACGTTGGTCCCGGCTGCCATTTGTAAATCTCTGACAGTCATTGCGGATATTCACAATCTAGAATATCTAACACCGTTCTAGCCGAAGGGTACTGTTAGGTACTCGGATACTGGGATTTGTAGATCAGATATAGACAGTCGTTCCATGATGGAAAATACTGGTACTCATCTAAATCCGCTTAAACTGGAAGCCGAACCTTGGTCTCTGGGCAAATGCTAGGAAGATTGATAAGTATAGAAATTATGTCACCATGAATAACTAAGACCCACTCACACTTAGGTGTAGTCTAAGTATTATGGATTCAGAACAAAAGATCTTATCCGATCAATAGGAAGCCTTGAAACAGTTGCTTACTTAAGAAGTAGAAGACATACACAGGCACACAAAGTATTATGTAACTAAATACGAATTACAATCTTCTATTGAATTTTGTATGTTCCCCAATCCAATAGGTACTGTAATGATTTCTGAATTAAAATTCCGATATTTGAATATTATTAGTACTTGTCAAGCACCTGAAAACCTCTCAAACGTTGGTATTAAAAAAGAAATAAAAGTACGCAATAAGTATATCTATTATGACAAGGTATCTTGGTTTGCTCATCTCATGTCATAAATAAATCTTTATGATTAGTTTAGTTATAAATTGCAGAATGCACGAGTCATGTTCTGAGTGTGTTCTACTGTGGCTCTATACTAATTTTACGACCGTGTTGGTATAAGATATCGTATTATAGAATTACACCTGTAAAGTCACGTAACCGAAGAATTTTAATGTCAATTTTTATGCATGATGTTGGACTAGAAGAACTATCAGAGTTACTTATCTGAAAATAGTAGTTTAAGCAATGGTCATATAATAGGGGTTTTTAAGACACGAGCGTGAGTTTGATAACAATATCTCGCGAGTTCTAATTATATGTCGTTGCATACACTACTTTATCTTCACTCATACAGTTGAAATAAAACAAAAGTGGACACGGAAATAAATATCTGGTATGGCGGGCAATTTAGATTCTCATTGCGCATGACTGCGCATCCATAGACAATGACACTACTTTTCTACATTAAGTCAATGAGCCCATATGCGCCAGTAAATTAAAAAGTAAAAGTGTGCTATAAAAATTGAAAAGTTATTTTATGATGCAGTTGTTTGAAAATCGAAGGAAAATGTTGCACTTTAATATTTTTTTTTAAGAATTCATACTTGAACATTTCGTTGGGAGTGTAGATAAAATCTTTTAAAATACCTAAGCCTATATTCCCAGTCAGTTTAATTATAGGGCCTTCACTCGATGCAGTCACCATGAAAGCAAAAAAACACTCGATTAATGACAGTAAAAAATATAACTAGCTGTGACAATTCAATGATTTGAAGTGGAGTCGAGTTGGAGGATATCACTTTAAATCAACATTGTGCGTACAGCTGGAGTGGAATTCTCTGCCGACGTCTTTGTTTCCTGATAGCTACAAGTACAACCCAGGGGTATTAAATTCAAGAGTGAATAGGTTACTTCTAGCCAAACGTGCTTCACCGTCGACCACATCATCGCTTACCATCAGGTGTGATAGTGTTCAAACGCGAACCAATCGTAAAAATAAGGAGCGAAGTTATTTTTCACTTTGTAGTGTTTTTGTTTGGTTCGCTGAAGAAGCGAACAAAAAATTACAACCAACTTTGTAATTTTTTGTTCGCTTCTTCAGCAGTCCAGTTTATTGATTTTTAAATTAACTATTTTTATTTATAACTTTTTAGATAACATTATTTTTTCGAATTAGGTACGCTTAAACATAAAAGTGTTATATATTTTTGAAATCACCTCTTAAACCCCTTTATTTTAATACCCCACACATGGGTATAGAAGAAAAAATAATTGGGCCCTCACAATATGGCGCCCAAAATCCGAAAGTTTTCTATTTTCCAATCTTAATGTAGCCAGTGACACTCACAAGGTTAAGACGAATCGATTGACGTAAGAATCATCAAAATCAGTCAACGCGTTTGGACTCTAGAACTCCACATACATAGATACATAGACTGATAAACACATTAGCCACCTTCGGCAGTCGGGTAATAAATATGGGCCTTAAATCTATGACTAAAAACTGAATGGAATTCACTAAAGCAACGTATTTAAGTAGTAACGTAATGGGATACCATTTTAGTAATTGTTACCATTAATGTTTTTAACATGAATGGGAAATATGTAGTTTACCATAGTGTATGGGTATAATTAGCGGCCCTGACCAGATTCGTTACTGTATTGTTTAGGTCAAGGTTTAAGGGCTAGGTAGAGCGTACTGCGTAGTAGATGAACTTGTAGGTAAATCGTGACTATACATAAATACCGACCTATGTATATATAAGAATGAATACGCAGTTCACGTAGGTAGCACTTATAGCTGCTAGAGGTTTTGCCCGTGTGAAAATTATGCCAAAAGAACATCCTAACGGTATAAAAATATGTCCTAAACCGGGACATGTTCTACCCGTGTGCCAAGTTTCATCCAGATCTATTCATCTGTTATGACGTGACAATGTAACAAACAAACAGACACAATTACATTTGTATTAATAATATTGGACATTGGTTTGGTTACTATGAATTTAAAAATCATACGATGAAGGAAAAACATCATGAGGAAACAATATAAATCTGAAATAACCAGCCGGACTTGGGCAAAAGAAGCGATTAATGCTCGTGCATTCGTTTTGGAGTCTCTGTCTGTCCCACTGCTAGTCAAACCCCTCTTGGGTTTGACTAGCAGTAGGACAGATAAAGTTGGTATTATCATGAAGTTTATAAATAAAAGTACCTACTTGTCTGTCTAGATTCGTGTTCTGGATCATTCGCAAACAGATAAGATTCATTCGGGGTCCGTTTCTTAAAAATAATGTGACCGTCGCGATCCCCCCCTCCTTTACATCCTCACGTATATACAATGTAATCAGCAGAGAATTAAATACCTACAATAATTTTTACAAATATTTATGTGTAAAATGACATCTTTCGCCTTGAACTATGCGTCCGATTAAAAGTTGGTACAGGCTATAAGCATAAAATCTTGGACATGTTCCTCAGTAACTCTACTCCCGCCCGTCCCCACCACGACGACTGTCGCTGACGATCTCGTGCACCGCACTGGCCCGTTAGCAAATGGACGGCAATCAAGGCAAAGCGCGGGATAAACGATTAAATTACTTACCAAGTGACACAAGTTAATTATATTGTACTGTTTCAAAGCTCCACACAAAATAGGTCGGCGGTCCGGATCCGCCGGACCGTGGTCCACCATTTGGTGACCTCTGTGGAAGAGTATGATGGCCAAAGGGGAAATGTGGGTTTGCTTATCACTACTCTGTTCGGGGAATACTAACCGTGCTGTTATGTTATGAGACTGGCGATACCTTCTAATACTGATCTGCGTAGTTAAAAACATCATAAAATCTGTTTACCTTGTTTTAATGCATTTCTTTGGAAACAACAATTTTCTTCACCTCTGCCAAACGCTTCTGGGAAATGCTAGATTATATTTCGTAATACTAGATTAAATTGTTGTTGTTGTAGAAGTTAGTTGGTTATAATGTTAATTAAATACATACCTATTGATAACAAGGCGATTATAAGGTGCGGTTAAAGCAATACATAATGAGGATTTCACCTCATAATTTGTAGAAGTTACATGGGACTTAAACAAAACTGGCGAAATGTGGGTGTAATGTAAGTGCAATCTGTGCCCAACCCTTCGGGGTATACAGGCGTTATGTTATGTTAAGTTACTTTCACAATTCTCAGAGCGCGTGCTAGAATAAATGGAAAAATAGCGTTCTTGTTTTCCTCAACAGCATATTCCCTTGGGTATTACATTACATTTTCATTTCACATGAAAATAAACAACTAATTATGTTGTAATGGATAATCCACGTTCAGATATTTAACAAGAATTAAGCATAAACGCCCACTCTTATTTGGTTTCGTGGAACAGGAGCGTCACGTCATGTCATAAAATAGAGCGCATTCCCGCGTATTTTGTTTTGTTAATCTGTGGTATCAGCCAATGTGGTGTTTTTACCTAATTGAACTTGAAGGCCATGGGTCTATATGCTAATGCGTGATGACGGGCATTTTGCTGCTAATTTTGTAATTTTATGGATTAATTATTGTGTAAAAGTTCCAAAACACCATTTTTGCTTTCTTTTTGTAATCTGCCACATACCAAAAAGATAATTATCTAGTCCCTGATGTCTCTTTATGGTTAACAAGTGACTAAGGATAATGTCTAAGCATTTTTTTAATCAATTTTGGCCAGTTTTCCTGCAAGTTCTGTCAGATTACGATCAAAAATCTTTTAACTCAACCACGCAGTGCAATAACACTAATTTCAATGAGTAATTGTTAAAATCCTTTCTGAGAATGAACAGCATGACGCAAACAAGTATTTATTGCAATGTTGTCAGATACAGCAAATAATAAAGTTATTATTGAAGCACCGATGAGTAAAAGTTGGCGCCATTTTAGATAAGCGTACACGGCTATCGGCGGGCAATAACTTTATCTGCGCATCCATCTTGATTTGTACGAATTGTGAGTGGTTTTAAGATTCGGCTTGTGATGTGGACTTTCTTTTCAGAATAAAAATAGATAGGTTTGTGTGTCAATGTGTCATGCAAACAGGAACTAAAGGAATTAAAAATACCTACTCAAATTGGAAGGAAGAGGAAAGAAATAAGGAATGTGCGAAAATGTTCCAGTTAAATATCATGTTTCGCTGTAGGGTGTAACTTTGAATGCAGGCTTTTTTTAAACATTGGCTGTATGTTGAAAATGCCTTGGACAAAGGTTTCTTTAACCTGAAGTAAGCTGATTTTAAATCATTGTCTGCGCCATATTAAAATTATAAATTAAATATTATAAACATTTACTCACGCACTCAAATTATTAAAATAGCAACACTTACATTCATTTTACATCATTCAATCAAATACGCGAGGACCAATCCTTAACTCCCGCGCACACCCCTTCCTACTTCCTATTTCCGGTCATCCGGTCATTCCGCTCTTCAGTTGTCAAAAAGTCGCAACTCCGGAAACGCGTGTGCGCTCCCGTTTTCTCCCGCTCTCAAAGAAAACTCAAGTATAAGACAAGTGTTCTGTGTGAAAAACAGACTCTGTGGGTGGCTTACCAGCATTCAACTATAGTGAAAACTCCACTGCTAAAACTATCGAAGGACATTATTATTCAAAGCTCCAATTCCGCACCCGTAAGTACCTACCTACTGCCTTTTTCCGCTGCGCCCACAATCATTCTTGTTAAATTGTACACAGATTATGTGGAAATTTCAGGGAAAAAAAATAAAGGTATGTAATATAATGTAATAATATATAATAATATCTATGGTTTAATTTAGGACCCAATTTACCGAGGTGTGCGTGCACCGATGTAAGTGTACAGTTTTGAGTTCAATTTTATATTGACTATTTGGTTGATATTCCAAGCAAATCCTACTTTTATCTACCGTTCCCCACCTTCAAAATAAGGCATGTTTGGGTTTATGGGGAAAATTCCGGGGAGTATTGGATTATAATCTCACTAAAACCACTCCTTTTTTGTATGGAGGAATGCTCATGCATACTGCACTACCCCGGGGAGATAGTGCAGTTATGTGGGACTCCAACCCACAGAAATTCCACGGCGTCCTCCTGTGCCGCTTATGGCGGGAACACGGGCACGCATTAGTGCGAACCTGACGGGGCTGTCCGTCACCAGACCCTCCTCTGGGGTACCGGCGCCCCAGAACACATTGTACGCCGTGACCCACTGAGATCACCTTCAAGTACATGGATGGACCTGATAAAGTATCTTCCCTGAGCCTCGATGTGCACGGCAGCACGGGATCATTGTGCCACCATTTTTCCTGGGGTAACTTGGTAGACAGACAGAGTATTACTACAGGTGTTCCCAAACACGCAGGTAGCGAATGATTATGAAGTCATTATAAATATATTCCGTCTATAATAATTATCATTACCTATCTAATCATTTTAATAGTGTCTAATAATATTACACGAATATCGAGTCATATCGCCTGTCAATACCCATTAATAGGTAACTACATTTTCCTTGAATAACCTCAATAACTTTCAAGTGTTTTGTTAACTAAGCAAGCAAAAAGTACCGGGTTTTTTGTGCTTGCCTTACTGCCAACTTAAGTTCTAAGAAATCTTTTACAAATAAATCTTGAGTCATTTCAAGTTAAATTGTAGAAAAGTAAATATTTAGCAGGTAATGACGAGAGTTAACCGATTAGATAGAGTTATTATTAGTTATTTTTAAAACGGGGAATAGCTAATGAAATTGCTTTTTAAGTTTGCCCTGGTCGATCATTCATCCATACAAACGTAGTCTGGCGATTACTCCACTGTTTGAAAAAAAATGTTATCAATTTGTCTCATCATTATCTAGCCCTGTAAGAAAACAAAAAAGTAAAAAAATATATATATTTCAAAGTTATGAGCGTCGAAAGTTTCATATTGCAACACTGATTTTAACGCATCTTTGGGCACAAATAAATACCATAAGAAGAAGTAAAATTGCACAACAGCTTCTGTTTTTTATTACAGCGATAGATTAATAGTTCAACAATGCAAATAATTTTATTTTGAAAGGAACAACAACAACATTCTGTAGTTTTTTTCATGATATCCATACTCCCAAAGGTCTGTTTATAAAATTTTGCGCGGCCGTTTTCGTCCTAAATCATCATTGTTTACGATACGAATTTGCAAAAGTGTGTATTCGTACACGAACTAGCTTCTTACTGCTCATCACAGCATCTATCTCTTTCGCACATGTTGTCGGATGAGATAGCGTGCAGTTTAAACCCGCGCACAAAATAGTTCGTGCCGACGAATAGGGCAACCTTAATATTAAACACAAAGGTTAGGAAAAGGAAAAGGATAATCAATCTATAACGTTCACACTGCTGGGACACGGACCTCCTCTCTGTGATAGGGAATGGGCCTTCAACCACCACGCGGGCCCAGTGCGTGTTGGTGGATGTTACATGTCTTCGAATTTTTGGTTCTAGAAGATGATGTTTTCCTCATTGTGTTTTGCTTCACATACATTGCGTCTGTCTGGGTTATAACACACGACATACGAATTGCAAGAGGCGTCTTTTAATACTGGGCCACCACTGCTCTTAGGTTAGGCCAAGTTTTAACTATAATCTGTACTAGTAGAACTGTTTGTAGGATTTAATCTCTGAAAGTAACTTTAAATCCGATTCGGTACGAAAACTGTTTTACTTATATAAAACTACACTATCACTGGGTGTCATAGGCTAGATACTTTCGTCCCGGAGTTTTTGCGAGAAAGGCCACGGGATCGCAGTCACGGGAAAAACCTAGTATCTATATATTATTTACAAGGCAATTTTCATTCCCATGTCTGTCGAATGTCTAAGGCATGTATATTGCAAGACTGGACCCTGATACAGCTAGAGGTCGCGGCATACCGAGGAAAAGATGACGGGCAGTCTTGGATGGCCTTCTCGAGAGGTGGCGAGATGAAGCACAACACCGAGAGAAATAGAACGAATGGGGGGCGGCCTTTGCCCAGGAGAGGATAATACAGGCTAACAAAAAAAATCTTTTTTAAAACAAGCTTTTTTTGTATTCTTCTCAGGAAACCCTTTAATTTGACACCCATATCATGGCAGTGCACAAAAAATAACTAGTCCGCCATATTGAATTTAGAATGACTTCACTTAGCTAACCATGCATTGTCATCCAAACTAAACGTGTATGCAAAATTTCATCTTAATCGTTGGAGGATTGCTTTAAGATTTGACCCGAACACACTTACATACACATACATTGCAAGTTAAATAAAAGCTTGCAAGAAGGCAATTTTATTCACGGTATCGGGTTTCAGACGACTCTAAAGTGTAGTGGCGCTGAATAAGTCTAATCTACAAAACTTTATGTATTTTGTGTCGCTGTTAGATAACAACAAAGCCGCTTAATGTAATTAAATCGATAGATTTTCATGATTTATAGTCGTTCACATAATCAGCTGTTGTTTATCAAGACATCCGGAATTTGCGTATGAGTATATAAATATTAATAAATAATGATATCATTGCAAGTGTGTTAATTGTAGCATTCGAACAAAGGTTGGCCCTTAAAATACTAGGGTTAATCTTTGGGTTTGGGTTACTATGATGACTACTGCTGATTTTTCTGACATTTCTGCCAAATAATAGAAAAAATGAGGAAGCTGGGAACTGAGGCCAAATTAACTGAGGAAGCGGAGGTCACGAAAGCTGGAAGGAGTCGCTATTGCCCAGGAGTGGGGCTGAACCGGGTCTTAAAAAAATATTATCGGTAGGTCTGATCGTAATTCCCCCCGGTGGGTTCCCGCATTGTGCCTCAACAGGGGGGTTCAGTAGCCGTGGCTTGTTCACCCACAGTGAAGCGAAGAGGATCCCAAGGATCCGCAGCCGTATTGCGTAACACGAAACGGAAATCTACATCGCGTCATATATCTCGCATGTGATTGGTCGATTAGGTCGGTTGGATAGAGTTTGAATTCTTTGCGCACTTACGCAATACGGCTGACGCTCGTTAGCGCTTTTGCCGATAAGCCCACGACGTAGCGGCCACGGTGCCACTTGGCAACAGAGGCGGGCCGCGATGTCGTATGGGAGGCATCGCGGCTGAGGGTAAGTAGGCCGCGGCGGCAGAGGAGTGCTGGTGTTGTGGTGCGCCGCTCTCCCTATCTTCCGTGGCCTGGACGGGGTCGCCACCGTCCGAACGCCGACGCGGTGGGGTTGCAGGGGAGGAGGAGTGTCGGTATAGCGTTGGTGTTAGGTGGCGGGGCCACTGACCTGACCCGTCATAGGGGGACCAAGGATACACGGTGGTCACGGCGTACAATGTATTCTGGGGCGCCAGTGATGGAGGGTACTCCGCAGAGGAGGGTCCGGTAACGGACAGCCGCGGCGGGTTCGTGGTGAGTGCTAAAGCGTGCCCGTGTTCCCGCCATAAGTGGCACAGGAGGAGTTTTCACTATCTCCTCGTGGTAGCGTAGTATGCATGAGCATATATAATAAATGCAAAAAAAAATTCCGATCATAATACTGAATTGACACTTTTATATTTAGCTGACAGTGTTGATCAAATCAAATAACTAATCATATGACACTAGGTCAAGTAGATGAGATGTACCCTCTCCCTGTTCTCTTGTCTCTCTGTACTATCTGAAGGCATACATTCAGCACAAAATTACGCGTTTAAGCGTCAATATCGTAAAATAAGGGTCGAATGAATTGTTCGGCGAAACATTAGCTGGATAACGATCTTTGACAGTCGTTACGGGGAGTCAAGCCCGAAAGTAATTTGACAACAGTCTTGCAAAGAGTTATCGTGAAATTCAGTAACTGGATTATGGAAGTTATTTAAGCTTAAAGTCTTAAGACGTTCTATTTAAAATACTGCAAGATTTAGGTCGTTCTTTCAGTGAAAAAAGGCAGCTATAGCCTTTTTACTAACCCTAGGATATGATGAAAACGAAAAACTTATTGTTGTCCCATCTTAGTTTTATTTTCACCTCCAATCCACATGATAACGACCTCCACACCACACCATTACTCCACAACTCATAAAAATTAATTTTATTTACTGTATGTTTTTTTTTTTGATAACTTATTAAGAATGAATCTTTAAACCCCCGACGGAAAAGAGGGGTATTATAAGTTTGACCTGTGTACTTGTATTTGCGTATATATATATTTGTGTATCTATCTGTGGCACATAGCTCCTAAACGGTTGAACCGAATTTGTTTGAAATGTGACTTTATTGAGAGTATTTTTAGCTATGTTTGATGAAAATCTGTTCAGCCGTTATAAAGTTATGAGGGTTTTAATGTTTGAATGAGGTGTTTTCGTAAGATATCATGTCATAATTACGTGTTCAATAGATAGTCGATCGAAGCGTGTCTACTACTTGATAAATTATGTAGCATGAAATAAAAATGTGTCTTTTTAAATTTTACTTGTCTTAACTATGTTGGGAAAAGAACATAATTATTTGAGCATCATTGCTCATGAGCTAAAAAAAGCGAGGAGCTCGTGGCTAAATAACAAAAAGCTGCACTGGTCGATAATCAAGGTTAAGCAACGCTTGACAAGGTCGGTCCATGGATGGGTGACCATTTCAACATACCGAGTTTCCTCCGTGCCTCGGAAAGCACGTTAAGCCGTTGGTCCCGGCTGTCATTTGAAGATCTTTGACAGTCGTTACGGGTAGTCAGAAGCTTGAGATCTGACACCAGTCTTGCCAAGTGGTACAGTGTCACCCAGTTACTGGGTTGTGGAGGTCTGATAGGCAGTCGCTCCATGTAAAACACTAGTACTCAGCTGAATCCGGTATGAATGGAAGCCGACCCCAATATAGTTGGGATAAGGTAGGCAGATTGACTTGTCTTAACTATGTTGGAAAAAGAACATCAATATTTGAGCAAATGCTAGCCTTTGGTTCGCTCATGAGCTAAATAGCTGTCATATTTATGTTAGTCCAAAGTTGAAAACAATGCCACAACGACCCAAATTGACACAAAACGTTACCAAATCTGTTTGGCACTAATTGCGAGCTTGCTAAACTTCCAACTGAAAATCGATACCGCCTTCTCATCGTCGAGTGTCTTGCCAAGTACGCAATACGCATGTGCAACAATATAACGAGCCCTATGCACCATGAGAACAGGCAGACAATAGTATAGAGTGTCCTATACCGATTGTAATCAATACCTAGAACAGAACACGGAATGTAGAGACGCAATTAAAATAGTAGAAAAAACCGACACAAAAATCACGTTTGTTGTATGGGAGCCCTACTTAAATAATTATTTTATCCTGTTTTTAGTATTTTTTGTTATAGTGGTAACAGAAATATATCATCTGTGAAAATTTCAACTGTCTAGCTATCACGGTTCATGATATACCTACAGCCTTGTGCCAGATGGACAGACAGTCAGTGGAGTCTTAGTAATAGGGTCCCGTTTTTACCCTTTGGGCAAAGAACCCTAAAAAGAAAAACAAATTATTATAAAAACAAAAAAAAAACCGATGGTTATAAATTAATTAAAAGAAAAGAGAAAAACGGTCAGCGATGGTAAACGAAGTTTCAGTAGATTTTTCTATAATTTTTGTTTGTCTCTGCCTGCAGCACCTCATAATACTTATTTTAATGTCTATTTTAGTACTTACTAGTTTTTCTCTTTTCAGTCAATTTTTTTTTAGCAGTCGAGTTTTTTTGTTTTTATATTAATTTGTGTCATTTAAAACTTTTTAGTTTTATTAATGAACAAGATCTCAAAATAAGTTATGTGGTAACAGATATTATGAATACTTCATAATAAAGCTTTAGTGAGTGAAAAATGTATTTGACTGATTTAATTATTCAACATCATACAAATCAAAGTCTCACTCACAATCACTTATCTTGAATTTTTGCCTAAATAGTAACATAAAAGTGTTACGATATATACATTTTTGGAATGGCCTGTTTAGTAGCTTTCATTTGATACTCATATTGTAACGAAACTGAAAAAAAAAATTATCACCCGCTTTTTTGGGAGAGAGAGGCGCCATATTTCAAAACTATATAGCCTATGATGTCACTCCCATAGTTGAGATAAATCCAACGACACCTCATATGTCATAATCCGTGAAGCCATTTGGGCGGTAAAGCGTTCCATAGAAATAGACATACATACATACGCTCGAAAAACATTACCCTCCCGCAGCCGGGTAGAAAGAGTTTTTTTTCCGCCAAGTATGATACAAACCATAAAATTAAAATTATTCAGTAAATATATTTTTCAAAACAAACTCTTTTCGTATTCTTCTCAGCAAACCCTTGATACGTATAACATGACATGCATAAAAAATAACTAGTCCGCCATCTTGGACCATCCACCATATTGGATTTACAATGACGTCACTTAGCTGACAGGGGTTGTCTTGTTCTAGAAGCCTGATTGAGCCACGTCATAGGCTTGCAACCTTCGTCATTAGGACCTACAGAAAAGAAACAGGTGCTAATTGGCTGCTTAATTGCTTTGTCTATTTCTACAAAGTAGTCAATTTTGTGACAGGGCCCTTTGTTTATGGTTTGTTTGGCGTTTTGAAAATGCTGACTATAGCAGTTTCCTCTTAGACAGTTGGGGCCTGTGTCCCAGCAGTGGGAACATAGGCTGATTATGCTATGTTTTGTTAGTAGTGGTCGTTACAGGCGTCTCGGTGCTCTGTGGATTTAACATCGTTTGCCATAACAGCCAGTTGTTCACATAACAAAGACTCGATTCGCTTCGGTAATCACAGGATCTGACATTGTTTGTTGAATCGTTTCGATCGAAACGAATTGTTCCACATCGTTTCTTATTACCGTCGCGATTCTATAGGTTTGTAGTCAAGGGGCTCTAGATTAAGAGACATTCCTCCAGCGAGAACGATTAAGCGCAACACTGACGCTATAATGGATAAAAGGACACAGGGTATCACAAGTAAATTTTCCAGCTGAAGATCTGGCACGATAATCTTCGGGCCCTAACCTATTGTGCCAATTTCCTTCAATCAGCTACGCCGGATGCAATGGAAACATATCCATACACACGCAGAGGAATTCGGACCTCTGCACTAGACTACATACAGTCCAAGAGGGCCATATCCTGGTAAAAAGTTAACGAGATACCTTCTGAGACTGGACAGAGACAGCCTGCCCCTGGTGACGGGGAATCTCACTGCACACTTAAATCAAACTTTTATGCAATAGGCATAACGGACTGTCTTCTGTGCAGGGCATTTATGGTATCAGAGGAAACGGTCGTCCACGCGCTCCTCGAGTGACACAGGCAAATATGGACACAAATCCTTGGATCAGAGAGTTCTCTTTTAGGTACCCTGAACAAATGGGGAGGCCTTCGAGTAACGGACTCAAGTAGAATATTTCACACTAAGATCTAAGAAGTAACAAAGCCTGATGGATAGACAGACAGATACGCACTTTTTAGGTTTCCGTACCCAAAGGTTAAAAACGGGACCGTATTACTAAGACTCCACTGTCCGTCTGTCTGTCTGTCTGTCACCAGGCTGTATCTCACGAATCGCGATAGCTATGATGTATTTCTGTTGCCGCTATAACAAAAATACTAAAAACAGAATAAAATAAATATTTAAGTGGGGTTCCCATACAACAAACGTGTTTTTTTTGATAATATTACGAAACCTGTAGAGCGCGAGTCCGACTCGCACTTGGCCGGTTTTTCTAGTTTCTTATAAGATTGGGTGAAAGGAATAATCCATTATTTATATATATCAGTTACACGTTTCTAAATTATCAGTATTTTTATTTTAAATGGTACTTTACCGTAGAGAACTTATAGAACAATGCTATTTAGTTTTGTATGCTCAATAAATAGACCATGACTATTGTTACAGTTCTCATGACGGTTACCTAGGACTTTTAATAGTAGAATAAGTATTGTGGTTTAAACAGGTTTAATATCCGAATGTTGCTGCCCACACCTCCTAGAAAGAAATAATTATCATATTTTTTTAACTTTTCTTGTACCAATCCCCACGTTCATAATTATGTCAGCCTCACAGCGGATCTTTGTGTCTCTGAAGTTGGATCTGCGAACCATTGCGCAAGAAACCGTTTGTCTTTGAGTATACTGCATGAGTAAGCGAGATAGGATGATGCGACAAACGTAAGTGAATGAAAGAGCAGAGTGTGTTATACAATGCTATCTTCACATTCAACATTGACTCAAAAAAGCAACTGCGCAGGGTCTTGCAGCCAACTTCAGAGACACAAAGATCCGCTGTGAGAATACTGACCCGCAATATGGTAACATCTATGGCTAATAATTTTTATGATACCCATAGGAATACGATGGCTTTTATGGGTAAGACTAGCTGACCCGTCGATTCTTATTTTTTTTTTATTATGATACCTACTTACTTTCATTTTATTTTTACTTATTCCATATTAAGTTTTATTTTTATTGACAATGAGCTGCGCGCGTTACTGGACATTGCAACATTACTTTATTTTTCTAAAATAAAAGATTTTTTCTAAAATAAATGTAGCCTAAGTTACTCCTTATTACATCAGCTACCTGCCAATAAATTGACAAAAATTGTAAAAAAAAATATTTTGGTGTATGTACCGTATATATATTCATATCCACGTAGTAAAAAACGGTCATTTCAATATTACAAACAGACACTCCAATTTTATTTATATGTATGGATGTATAGATGTAACGATATATCTCACGGAGGTGTGTAAAAGTATTTATTATAAATGTGAAGATCTGTATGTTTGGATGTTTATTTATCAATAAGTATAGATCTATATCTGGTCAGGCTAAACGGATTTGGACGTGGCGCACATTTCAGTAGTACGTGCCCCTGAGATAATTTTCGACATAACACGGGCGAATGCGAAAATAAAAAGCTCCTTCAAAGAGCCGTACGATAAACTTACGTCTAGACTGAAATAGGGGTACCTACATATTTAATGTCTCCTCTATGAGGTCGACAACCTCTCCTTTCTCGGGATAAACCGAGCAAGGTTTATTATTCAGCTAGTGCCCAACAGTATATAAAGTTTTGGGTTTACCCGGGTCAAATAGGTGCTTTTGTACCTTTTGTATTGTTTTTGTAAAATAACTTTTATATTTGATAATATGAAAATTTTATTTTTAATAATAATTGCATAACCAAAATTCTTCGTCAACCCATATTTTAAACTAGCTGTCCCACGCGGCTTCGCTCCCGTCATCTGGCTACCTACCTGCCCATTTACCCTAACTACACTACTTACATGATTGTTGCGTAACTTTAACCGCTTACGCAGCGCACGCAATGGAAGCTCTCAAAAAGGAATAATTTTGCCCGTTTTTGCATCATTTTTCATTTGTGCTCCGCTCCTATTGGTCGTAGCGTGATGTTATATAGTTTATAACCTTCCTCGATAAATGGGCTATCCAACACAAAAAGAATTTTTCAATTCCAACCAGTAGTTCCTGAGATTAGCGCGTTCAAACAAACAAACTCTTCAGCTTTATAATATTGGTATAAATTAAGTATAGATTTATGTGGGGTCGTTTATTCAACGATTTTCTTTTGTCGTATTACCTTAGGAGGAGTTAAGATTACTTTTGTATTTACTGTCTTTTTTTTCGCTCAATGATTCTTTAATCGTCAATTGTAACAATTATATCGGTTGTTCGACGATCATATCCTGCGGGGTAATTGCGCAACATAGATATAATTTCACGCAATCGATCGCAAACTATTTTATTATTTCAAATTTATTCATTTGTAAGACATAATATGGTGATACATAGTGTTAGGTAGTTTTACAAAAATTCAACGGTTCTACAGTATTCGTTCAGTGATTTACGCTGTCTAGTAGACAGACTTTTAAACATATTATTATGAAGTAATGGATTTGGAAATCCTTTCGATTGAGATAGAGAGAAACTGTGATTTAATCTATACCTTAAGGTGAATACAGACTATATGAGAAAGCATGTTATTAAACATAGTTAAGTTTACAACATATTTATTAGTGTAGACGTGTTATTTATTGTACGCTTAAGTGCCGTAAAACGGTAACTTCGCTTTAAAAAAATAATTAGCAACACGATATTTTCCGCAACTTTTGGATACTCCTCCAAAATGACTTGGATGTTTAAAAATATTTTACACAGATGACAGAAATTGATGGCTGGAATTTCTTCATAACTGAAATAGCATATGTAAATCAAACAATAGTTTGCAAACAAAACTTTTCAAAAGGAGCTTTAATATTGATATTTTGGCTCCGAGCGGGCGCTTTGTCTGTTTGTATGTTTATCTGTTCTTCAGTTTATTTGTGCACGTATCACGTAAAATGTACAAAACCAATGTAGATAACATTTTTAACATAAAAATTATGCGTATCTTGACGTATTACTTAGTTTTTGTTTCATCGCAATCGGTTCACTCTATCAAAAGTTAGATGCATTTAAAGTGTTCAATAAGTAAAATATCACAACACCCGCAATTCAGATACTCGGACAGTTGAACTCCATATTCGATAGATGGCGTTGTGCATTCAACGTCATTTTCTGAATGGCAGTGTTAAGATTCTCCGTGGAAGAATGACACTAGAAAAAATAAAGGTAGGTAAGTAGGGTAGGTATCAAGTCAGGTGGGGTAAGCCGGTATAGTTATTGTCAAAATTCTGAGTCGCCCTAAAGTTAGCTTTCTGATTCGCTTGGCGCGAAACGATGCTGTTTTTGTATGAGATTTATTACTGCAGCCATTGTTGAATCAACGACTTACCTTCAAAGGCTATTTCAGGTGAGGCTAGAGTACAAATAATAATTAGGGACCTAATGTACAAGACAAAAAAAAATACGTTTTATGAGTTTTTAGATATCTAATCATTCTACTAATGTCAATGATGACGATGACGTGTGTGCAATGTGTTTCGTTAATTTGGCACTGCTACTGCCCGTCTGGATAGCCTAGTAATAAACGCGGTGGCCTACTACACCCAAGGTTCCGGCTTCGAGTCCCAGCTATGGATAGGTGTTTTTGTTTTCGTTTCGGTGTGGTGTTCTGGAGTGCTACGAGATGGGGTGCAGTATAAAATCGATATTCTTCTCGCTAGAGTAAATAATATTCTGTGCAGGTAGGTAAGTTGGGTGGGTATGTAGGTAAGTAGGGTAGGGTAGGCAGATGACGGAAGCGAAGCCGCGGGTTAATAATAAATAACAATAGTATAATACTGCTGTCCGAGAGAACTAAACTGATTGCAGTACTAAATATAGTCCGTCCTTTAAAAGCCCTTTGGGCCAGTGGAGCAGTTATCGATAACAATGCACATTGTACCGAGAATTGTTTTTCTACAATTATCAGTATTTTGATAACGCATTGGTACTAGAACAATCTATACGGGGAAATTAATAAAAAACACCGTTAAACCGTTGCTTCCGTTTACTATAGGTACCTGCGGACGAATTTCAACGAAATGGAAACCGACTTTGCAAGAATGCAGTTTGGAAGAAAAAAAGAAGACAGACAGCATTTTTAGGGGATTGCGAAAGAAGTGATTGGTTGATTTTTCATACTCTGCTTCTTGCATTGCCGAATTCACTTACGCAATAAGACTGCTGGTCAAGGCTGCAGGAGTCCGATGGATGCGAATCGCACAGGACCGATCAATGTGGCGATGCTTGGGGGAGGTCTATGTCCAGCAGTGGACGTCTTTTAGCTGAAATGATGATGACGATGGCGATCCTTTGATAATAGAATTCCATTGATGGATTCAATATTAAATGAAAGCGAAAACGACCCAAGGCTTTGTTTTTCTAATGTTTTTATTTTTTTATAAATTTGTGTTGCCTCACAGTGTGCAAATTTTTCTCGATATTTCCACTCTTTCTGGTGAGACCTTTTCTGACCAATTGTCATAAATGCCTGTAAGCGCCATTTTAATGTTAAATTAAAATTAATAATTTTCTCAATACAAATATTAAGGTTAGTTAAGTGGTAAGTAAATGTTACCAATAGTGTAAGTGAAAGTTCAGTAGACACCCATAAATTATCCGGTTTTCTTTGTGTTGTCTGTGGGAAAACTAGCAGGCTGTTACGAGAGAATAGACAATCTTCGGGCTTTTTCTTATGCCACGGAAAATACTCCACGGATATTAAATAAATCTTAGATCTTTTGTAAGTGTTCTTTTGGGATTCTTTTCATCTGTGTTCCTTTTCGCTTTTCTTTCTTAGAAATGGGTTTTCTTGAAGCAAGGATTAATTGAAATGGTCGTCCGTAACTTGGGATTTATTGTAAGCGATTTTCTGCCCGTGAAAAAAGGTTTTCAGGACGAAAACCTTTGCTAATCGGGACTACCGCATATGAATTCGCCGCTAGAGGCACTGGTGTAGCTTAAGGTCGCCAACTCACAATACAAACAGTGGTGTTAAACTCCACTGTTTGTATTGTGTTTGGACGGGTTTTTACCCGACTGCAAGGAAAGGGTTATGTTTTTCGCGCGTATGTAGTATGTATGTTTGTTTGTATTTACGTAATATTCCTTTTTTTTCTCATATCTTTCAAACCGCTAGAGGGAATTCTATAATTAAGACATTGTTAGAGACGTCTTGACCGATCAAGTGTTCTTAGATAGGTGAAGTTAAAAATAACAAACATCTTTTGGGCGCCTTATTGTGTGGGTCCTAGTTATTTTTCTTTCAAACCCTTCGAAATAGGTATCAAAGTGAAAAGTTTTAAGAGATGATTACAAATAAAGATATACCACTTATATGTTTAAAAGTAATTTAAAAATAAAATGCTAACTAAAAAGTTGTACTGCTAATTTCTATTGATAATTTAAAATAAAAAAAAAACCCGACTGCTTAAGAAGCGAACTAAAAAGCTGTAAACAAGAAAAAATCATGGTGTTCAGTCTGAGGGTACATATTCGCGAGCTGGCTGACCACTGATCATCAGTCGGGTATTTTTTTATTTTAAATTATCAATTTTTTAAATTATTATTATTATTGTTGTGAATATTTTGCGAAATCTTTGATTAGTTATGACAAATATGACTTACGGGTCAATAAATGTCTTTGGGTATTAAAAATGATTTGAATGTAAACTAGGTTTACACGCCAGTACGTAACAAACTTTGACAGCTAGTCAACGTCCCAAGTTTAAACTGACATTAATTAGTTCATCCGCATTTTGCTTGAGCTTAGTTGTTTGTTACAGCTTCAAATAATTAGATTGTTATAGTTGAGAATTATGTTAGTCCCTTCGCTGAATTTTGAGACGTTTTTGAAGAACGAGGAAGGATAAGTCGCGAAGAGGTGTTTCTCGCGGATACATTTTAGAGCAATAGCAATTGGAAAAATGTCATAACGTTTAGGGTGAAACCAGGATAGTTGCCCCAGGGATATAGTTGACCCGAATGTAATTACCCTAATTTCACGGATGAATCGCTTGCTATTTTTAACCGACTTCCCAAAAAGGAGGAGGTTATCAATTCGATTGGTATTTTGTTTTTTTTATGTATGTACACCGATTACTTAAAGACGCCTGAACCGATTTGAAAACACTCTTCTTTTGTTTGAAAGGGTAAGTATACTTCCCACTTGTTCCCATAGTCATCAGGTCAGGATCTGATGATGGTATCTTGGAGAAATCGAGGGAACTCTTCGAATATTATAGGCATACATATAGCGATTTTGCCATTTTCATCAAAAAAGCAATCATTTACACTCCGAAAGTAACATTTGGTGAAGTGAAACTTGTGAAGAAGACCACAGATGGCCAATGGAACTCCTTAATGCTATTATGTCACGGGTCTACGATATCTCGAATAGATTACGACTTTGATGAAGCAAATACTTATAAATAAATAGTACTGATGAAAATGGTACCATCGAACTGATCTGACTATGAAGCTGGCAGGTAGGCACTGGAACTCCGTAATAAAACAATATATCCTGGTCGTGTTGGGCTTATTGGAATCGTCATGAGATGTACTTTGGCTATACATTTTTATGGCAATTGGAGGTACCTATCAAAACTAAAAACAAGCCGACTTCCAAAAAAACACACTACAAAGTGAAAAATAACTTTCTTTTACGAAGTCGAAAACAATATAATGTACCAACGACCACCGACACGAAGATATTTTTCACTTTGTAGTGTGTTTTTTTGAAAGTCGGTTTGTTTATTTTTTTGTTAAAAAGCTTTTTTTATCAATCTTTCGAAAGATTCTCCAACTACCACTAAATTTACCGTGTCTCATGTCTCTATGCGATTGAATGGGAAGGCAAAATGCGATGAAAGTTTTTGCGGTAAAGATGTTCTGTTTCTCGGTGGGACATCTATTGTAAACGTATTTTACATCGATTAGGCAACTATCTCCTATAGAGGATAGATGCCCCAAAATATAGAGTTCCGCAAGAATCGTTAATACCCTGGAAATAAAGTTATTCACTTTTCATAGATTTGTAGATAAAAAACCAAAGTAGGTACCGGCTAGATTTACAAATAAAGTATTTTGCTTGTTGTACTGAGAGATACAGAGGGATTTCAAAAAGTGTGGCAACTATTCGACTTTTATCTTATGTGATTGCCAAGCGCTAACGAAATGATGATGTACTAAGGGCTGATTGTTACTGTTGAGAGTGGCCGGTTTTGCTTTGGGACGCGTGAGTACCTACGTCCCGGCGTCCAAAAGGGCTGCTAGTGTGCTGGTCTTTGGTGTCTATTCTATTCTATTCTATCTGTTTAGCTGGGGCAGACCGTTCAGCTTGGGTTATCTGTTCGGCTAAGGTAGACTATCTGCCAGGCTGAGGCTGTCTGCCTGAGACAGAGCTTCGAGGTATGGAGTTGGCTGGCTGGCCTGTGCCTCTACTGAGCGACTGCCATTCCATTTTCATTATTTTGTTCTTCATCGTTACATGGGCGAAATGCCCCAAAATGTAAGAGATTGCCCTTACATTTTGGAGCATTTTGAGCATCGTCATCGCTGATAGAATGCTTTTATTCATTAGTTTATCCTCGCACTGGAACGCCTTGCAGCAATTACACCAATGGAGCACAATCTTTTTTTTGTTTTTTTTATTTGTTATAGGCTCGCGTTTGACCACTATCTCGCCTGATGTTAAGCGATGATGTGGTCGAAGTTGAAACACGCTTGCCTAGAAGTAACCTATTCACTCTTGACTTGAAGACCCCTAGGTTGTAGCTATCAGGAAACAAAGACGCCGGCAGGGAATTCCACTCCTTAGCTGTACGCACAATGAAAGTATTTTCGAAACGCTTTGTGCGTATGGGTGGGATATCAACCATGTAACGATGGCGCATTGCCGTAAGTCTTGTAGTCCGATGATGGAAAGGGCTAGGCGGAATCAAATTGTGCAGTTCCATCGCACACTCTCCGAAATGTAACCGATAGAAAACCGACAGGCTGGCAACTCGTCGTCGGTGTTCAAGGCTCTGGAGCTTTGAGTCGACCAGCGCATCATTGCCGATAAGTCTCCTGGCCCGTCTGTCAATCGACTCAAGTGCGTCAAGTTGGCACCTGGCAGATCCGTCCCAGAGGTGAGAGCAGTACTCCATGCATGACCGAACTTGCGCTTTATACAAGTTGAGCAGCTGTTCAGGCGTGAAGTACCATCTCACCTTCGCAAGGATCCCCAACTTTTTTGCAGCTAATTGAGCTTTTGCCTCAATGAAAGGACCAAAATTGAGGGTCGATTTCAACGTAACACCAAGAAGGTCGAGATGGTCCGTTATCGGCACGGTTACAACACGGAAGGATGGAGCCGGGTGGAATTGGCTCTTTTTTGCGGAAAAAAGACACGCCTGGGTCTTAGCAGCGTTGAATCTGACTAGATTGGCATTGCCCCATTCGGAGACTGCCTCCAAAGACAGGTTCAAGCGCTCAACCATGGCCTCCCGAAGAGACCGGACTTGAGGCCCAGTAGCCCGTGCGCCAGACACGTATCTCTCAGCAACAGTGCTGTCGTCTGCATACCCAAAGGTTCCGGGTTTTAGCAGGTCATTAATGTGCAGCAAGAACAATGTTGCCGAGAGCACTGACCCCTGAGGGACTCCGGCGTTAATACCTAACTGACCGGACGAGCAGCCATAGATAACCACTCGGATGGACCGATCCCTCAGGAAGTCTGCAATCCAGTCACACAGACCACTAGGCAGACCGAAGGAAGGAAGCTTACCAATAAGGCTCTCGTGCCAGACCCTGTCAAAGGCCTTCGATATGTCAAGGGAGACAGCAAGCGCCTCCCCATGGTTCTCGATGGCCTCACTCCAGATGTGAATGGCATACGCTAGAAGATCCCCAGTTGACCGGTTTCGGCGGAAGCCGTATTGGCGGTCACTAAGAAGGTCGTTGTCTTCTAGGTATGCCAGGAGCTTATTATTCAGTACACGTTCCATACTCTTACAGAGGATGGACGTTACTGATATGGGTCTGTAGTTGGACAGGTCAGCTCGACTACCCTTCTTGGACACGGGCTGAACGTTAGCTTGCTTCCAAGCCTTCGGCACTTTTCCAGTCACCATTGAAAGGCGATATAGGCGTGTCAAGATTGGAGACAATTCAGGCGCACAAGTTTTAAGTACAATTGCCGGGATCCCGTCCGGGCCATTAGCCTTGTTCACGTCACGGTTACGCAGCACCCTACAGACCTCCCTCTGATGGGTGCGAAAGCCAGGGACCAAAACGCCTTGCTACCTGTGGTGTGCGAAGCAAGTTTGTCCCCGATTCTGCTAATATGGTCAAACCGTGCCCTTCGCATCGCCTTTTTGCAGGACTTGGCAGCCCTGTTGAAGGCTCTCTTCTTCTGACTCACGTCATTTGCCTTGCGCACACGAGCGTCGACCCATGCTAGGTACGCCTTGTGTTTAACCGCGTTTGCGCGGTCACACTCGGCACCAAACCATGGACAGCCAACGCTGGACACCGTTACGTCAGAGAACGGAATGTAGTACTCCATCCCCCGACGCAACACAACTGTCACTGCGTCAGCGCATGACGATGGGTCATCCGAAGAGAAGCAAGTGGGCCGCCAAGGATAGCATGCGAAGAAAGAACGCATACCATCCCAATCTGCTGACTTGTACCGCCAAACCCGCCGGGTGCCTCTTGTGCTGGGATCGGGCGGGGAGTAGACGGATACAGACTTCACCAGAGAGTGGTCGGAACTACCCAAAGGTGATGAAATCGACACTGAGTATCGGTCTGGATCAGTTGTCAGCAGAAGGTCCAAGCAATTGGCTGTATGTGAATCAACATCCGGCACCCTAGTAGCCCCTTGGACCAGCTGGGTGAGATTTAGCGCAATCGAAAGATTTCGCATCTCTCGTCCAGCATGGTCAGTGCACTGGTATGGGAAAAGCCACTCCTGGTGGTGGGCATTAAAGTCCCCCAGTAACACTAGTTGGGCGGAGGGATACCGTAGTTGAATCTTATAATAAACTAACTGTTAGAGTCCAGGTTTCCTCACAATTTTTTCCTTCACCGTTGTCAGCAATGTCCAAGATAAACTTGGAAGTACATATGAATTGAAAAAGTCACATTGGTACTTGACCGGATTCGAACCCACGACCTCAAGCACAAGAGGCGAGGTCTCAGCCACTGGGCCACCACGACATCGTGATATTTGAATAGAGCCCTGAGTCTTGCAATGCTTTGTAAAATACGTGCATATTAAGCAAATAGCTGTCCCACGCGGCTTCGCTCCCGTCAACTGGCTACCTATCTACACTACATACATAATTGTTGAGTAACTTTAATCGCTTACGCAGCCACGCAACGAAATCTCTCAAAAAGGAAAAAAAAAATCCCGTTTTTGCAACATTTTTCATTTATGCTCCGCTCCTATTGGTCGTAGCGTGATGTTATATAGCGTACAACTTTCCTCGATACATGGAGTATCCAACACAAAAAGAATTATTCAATTCCAACCAGTAGTTCCTGAGATTAGCGCGTTCAAACAAACAAACTCTTCAGCTTTATAATATTAGTATACATAGATGTAATAATTATTTTAATCATCTGACTGTTGTCGTTGTCTCTGTTATTCTCTTCCTTATTTAATTTACCCCTTTGTCTCTTGTTTAAACTTTGTATTTAAGTACATACTCGTACATCATATGGTGCTTATCAATTCTATCACTATGCCCTACCACAGTCGCATTTAACAAATAAACATACACCGATGAATCATGTCTGTCTGTATTGCATCAATGATAAGTGCAGTCACACGTCGCTGTTTGCAACATTGGCTATTAATTTTATTATACAATTAAATGTTACCCGCAACTTCGTTCGCGTGAAATTAGATTTGATAAAAAACCAACTGTGAATTTTCCAGGATAAAAAGTAGCCTATGTTACTAGTAAAAGTGTCGTCAAAATCGGTCCAGCCGTTTCGAAGATTACCCGGAACAAACAGAGAATCAAAAATCTTTAAAAAAAACGTATTTGTTATTAGTACCGTGCATTCAATAAAACGTTGTTATTTTGACATTACATATAGGCACTTCAATTTTATTTATTTGTATGTATAGAATATACGTTGCTATAGACAGTGTAATAAACGGCATAAAGGTTTAGCAGGTGTTCACATAACAAAACATCACGCCTGTGATCCACAAAAGGTGGGGCAGAGGTGCACCTACAGTACACTTACAGTACACCTACAGTACACATACAGTACACAAACATTTTGCCAGTTATTTTTAAGTCCCCATGCAGTAGGGGACCATGGTCTTTATAGCTGCAAACAATGGATGACTTTATCACACGAGTCGTAGGAAAAAAATGTGAAGTCAAAAGCCACCATCGCGACCTCTGCAAGCGTATTGCGTAAGTGCGCAAAGAGTTCAAACTCTATCCAACCGACCAAATCAACCAATCACATGCGAGATGAATGACGCGATGTGGATTTCCGTTTTGTGTGATTGGCCGATTTGATCGGTTGGATAGAGTTTAAACTCTTTGCGCACTTGCGCAATACGGCTGATCTCTGGAGGAGGCCTTTTACTCTCGAGACGAGAGGTTCATGCATCCCATCATAATATTAACAGGTTTTTAATAGTTTTAAGTGTACAGTCTTCGTTATTTTATTTTTATATTACGCAATCAATCTATTTCATTTAAATTTATTTACCAATGATATTTTATTAATCAACAAAAATAATTTATTATTTTTAATCAATTCATTAATTCAATTAAATTTTATGCTTAAATAATAATCAACTAATTCAATTAAATAATAAAATCTATGTATCGATCGATCAACTTGGTTTACACTCTTTATTAAAAAAAAAAAAAAATCTTTTGATACTGATTGGAATTTATTTAATACACAATTAACATATTTTTTGCAAGTTTTAAATCTTTATAATTTAAAAATTAATGTATGTTTTTTTCATTACGCCCATTTTTTTTTAAATTTAGATTTGTCTCGCGCTTGACCACTTTCTCACCTGATGGTAAGCGATGATGTGGTCGACGATGAAGCATGCTTGCCTAGAAGTAGCCTATTCACTATTTCTGAATTTTAATGCATGAAATAAAAGGCTTCTTATTTTTATTTATTTGTAATAAACACGAGCCTATTGTCATCAACGGGGCACAAGTCCAGACTCTGGACTGCTACTGATAAATTCTATATGGAAAAACACAATAACACTTTCCCCGATCCGTAATTGGGTAATTGACAAAAAATATCTAAATAGTCCATCAGTTAGATAACCTGAAAATATTGGACACGTATTTTTTTCTTTTGCCACGAAAACAACAAATTAAGATTATACAGTGCGTTGAAATATCGTCGGACGTCAGGGTGTGCTACACTCTATACTGAAAAAGTGACGTCACAAGCCCTCACTTCTGAACTTCGATGCGCTTTGTCGTTGTCAATTTTCATTTATACGGGTCCTTTATTAAGCAAAAAATACGGGTCCTTTATTATTTGATAATCTCACTGACGGACTAGAATTATCATTTTTCTACCTAGGAAACATCCCTATTGGAACCCAGGACCTCATGCTGAGCAGTAGCGTTTGCAAATATTAGACCAACGAGGCGACCGATGTAACATGTCTGCGTGCGTAGCATCTATGACGAGTGCAGCCACACGTTGTAACATGCAATATTATTTATTTAATGATCATATAAATGTATTAAACGTTGCTATATACAAGGTAGTAAAAAGCATATGTTTAGCACGTGTTACTTGGAGTTTTATGATTTGTCATGAAGGAGATTTATGTACTACATAGGTACTTTATGATTTCATCATCACCGCATGTTACATCGTATGTTTTAGTCATAGACTACGGTGATGGCATAGATACTTCTGCCATCTATTTCAGTATTCTTGATGGAGCTTTGTTAAAGAAGACCATACCCCGGGGTCACAGTGCTAACAAAGAAAATTTGGTTCAAATAAATGTCACTAGATGGCGCGATATGCATTGATTCGTTATTTAATTGTGTAAATTAACATTTTCTAGAATTGATCATAAAAATTTCTTATGAATATTGGGCTCTTAATTCATATTTCAACCATTATTTGAAGGGATTAGTTCTGTCTTTGATACACTTGCGCAGGGTAAGTTTACTATGGATTATTTGCCTTAAAACGATCAAGATTCCGGTATGAGAGAGAGACGGATTTATGCAAGACTAACTTATCACCATCCCTTTGTCAAAATAGAATGGTGATGGCATTAGCACTTCGTAGTACAACCCTAGGTCAGTACCTGCATATGTTTGCCACACAGTTATTTATATTTAAAAAAATATATCACAAAAATCTAAATTTAGCTCAAAAGCAAAACACTAAAAAGTGCAAAATAACTCTCTTTTCGGCAGTTGGTGTTTTTGGTACCTCTTGTTTTGATCATTTTTCGACACCGACTTACGAATCGAAAGTTATTTTGAACTTTTTAGTGTTTTGCTTTTGAAGTCGGTTATTTTTTTGTGAAAAAGTTTTTATTCCTGTATTTTTAGTTGTAGTACACCATCACAAAAAATAACAATTTCTATAGTACGGTACTTATAGGATTGACAAAATACCCGTAATAACCCAATTTACACATCCGTGCTGTTTGTCGCTAAGGAGTTCGCTTGTATGCTCCTGAAAACTGCTTAACCGATTTTGATGAAACTTGCACTATTCCCTAAGTTGAGAGATGTTTAATCCAACACAAAAAGAATGATCACGATTTGATAAGTAGTTTCGGAGAAATGCGTGGAGAAACATACATACAAACATACACTTAAGAAATTTGGCACACGTGTTTAGAACCCCTCATAGAATAACTTGAATGTGAATATTGTGCAGTTCCAACAATATTACAGTGTAGAAGTGAAGTCTGTAAAAAAACATTAACATGTTTTCCTTAACAAAAGTAACTAAGTGTATAAACCACATTATTCTAACGCCATGGCAACAATACTTATCAGTACGATTTATTATGATTTATTTATTTAGCCCATTGTTTTAGCAACTAATTGGACACGGCACGCAGTGTTCATGGTTCTTACCAATTAATTTCAGATTTTAATGTACCAGTGGAAAGTTTTGGGAAAAGTTACCGACACTATTGCTGATTTGGAGTAATTAGTGCAGAATTATGGTATAGACCAGGAGTCACCAATTATTTTCATTCGCGGTCCGTTTTTTAAAATAATATGACCGTCGCGGTCGTGAGGTTTAAAGCCTCCTACTCCACGTGTATTTACATTGTTAAATTTGAATTAATAAACTTAAATATTTCAATATAGATACAATATCAATGAAGATTTTGATTAAGTAATTCAAACAAATAACACACGTAAATTGGATTGTACTGTTTAGGTACTTGAGGTCCACATAGAATACGTCGGCGGCGGCGGTCCGAATCCGGACCGCGGTCCGCCATTTGGTGACCCCTGGAATAGATTAATTAATTATCGCAAGTTATAGTGAAAAGTACTATTTATTTTTGGAATTATTTTGAGTGTGGCGCGCGTGTATGACCAGTTGTATGAATGTGAACGAAGCAAAGGGAACCAAATCAATCAAATACGTTTATTGTATAAAAAGTAAATTTAAAATAAATCCCCTACACATATTATTTCATGCTACATAATCTATCTAGACATGCTTCGATCGACAATCTATTGAACACGTAATTATGACACGATATCTTGCGAAAACCGATCCAAACAGTAAAATACCCATCACTTTTGAACGGCTGAACTGATTCTCATCAAACATAGAATACACTCTCGATAAAGTCACCTTTCAAACAAAAACTTTATCAAAATCGGTTCATCCGTTTAGGAGCTATGATGCCACAGACAGATACACAAATATACAAGTACACAAGTTTTACTAATAACACCCGTCTTGTTCCGTCGGGGGTTAAAATACATCTATCTGAACTCCATAACCCAGTAACTGGGTATCACAATAAAACCTCGTTTTTTTTTTGGGATTTGTAATCATCCACTGATTACTTCCGCTCTAAGTGTAGCGGAAGGCCGTGTCAGACTTTTACTGATCAAAACCCACCCGTGTTCTTTCAGTTGCTTGTGCCAGGGCCGCGGTAACTCTCTTTCAAATTTATCCGCGACTCAGACATCGGCCCTAGCGGACCCCGTCAGTCTTTGCTGAAACCTCTTTGAGGCGCGCGTGGAACACTACGCACCGCCAACTCGGGCCTGGTTCTTATCGGACGGCGAGCTACAAATTACTCGCCGGCCGCAAGCCCGCGCCTACGGTTGCCGGGAATCGGCTTGCGAATCCCGACGCCCAGGGCGTCTCCTGCGGAGGCTAGGGGCGTGAGGACGAAGTCGCGTTACGCCTCCTCCTACGCGAGCATTACTGCTTCGCAGAAGGAGGTGACATCTTCCGTACCATGGCCTGAACCAGGGCCGGACGCGATTTCTCGTCACCGCTGATCCCCTGGATGAGGTCACGACGGTGCTCCGCCCAAGGTCTTGACCTCCATAGCCCAGTAACTGGGTATCACAACGACTGTCATAGATCTTCAAATGTCAGCTGGGACCAACAGCTTAACATGCTTTCTGATGCACGGAAGCGCCGAGGTATGTATTGAATACCCTAATAACCGACCTTGCAGGCTTGGGGCCCCCATACAACAAACGTGCTTTTTTACCGTTTTTTGCGATAATGGTACGGAACTCTTCGTGTGCGAGTCCGACTCGCACTTGGCCGGTTTTTTATCAGAATTTTATAAAACTGCAACTGAATGCCGGGAACCCTTTCTGCTTGGACTCCCACATTATGATAATGGCGATATGACAGGCAATATATTTAGCCCAAATGAATATGATGAGTAAATCCTATAAAATCTTCTACAAACACAACTTATCATTCGTCAAAAGGGATTTTTTTGTTCAATTGACATACATATCAAATGCGTCATACCCTGGGATGTCCCTATGAAAAACCATAAAATTTAAACCATTTACAACTAAATCTGTGGTATAAAAGTAATCTGTGTGTGTTTATGGGGTATGACGTCATAGTTCATAATTCGTTGCATCAGTAATATATGTGACATTCTACTATCGAAAGCGTGACGATGGCGATGCGAACATGTTATTTATTTATTATTAAAACTTCATGCAACATACGGTTACATAGGCGGACTTAATGCCTGAGGCATACTCTACCAGGGTTGTGGAGAGATAACATGGCAAGTGCATAAAAAAAAAGAAATAATTATTAAAGTAAAATTGAAGAATATATATATATAGTTAAAATAAACATACATATATACCTATTTGCTATGATAAATACTTATATATATACAAAGTAATAGAAAGGTGATTGAGACGACTTTGCTATTGGTATAAAAATTTATGACTCAGCTTTAGTTCCATAAAACGGTTACTATCTAAAGCACACCAAGAAGGGGTACCAAATGGCGGACCGTCGCGGTCCGGTTCCGGACCGACGACCTATTTTACGTGGACCATTTATGTAAACTGCAGTACCTACAATATAATTTTGCGTGTGTTACTTGAGTAGGTAATTAAATATTTTGTCCCGCGCTCTGTATTTACGGACGAAACATATCATCAAAATCTTCATTGATATTGTATCAACATTTACATAGTTTTTAAACCTATCGCACCATGACAGTCACATTATTTAAAACAACGGACTCCAAATGAAAGTAATAAGTGAGCCCTGATCTAAAGCATACTCCTTAGTAACGGCTAGGATAAAAGGTTTGAAAACAATATGTTATTGATTCATGTACATTATTTGAGAAACATTATTTTTTCGTAAGATAAGATAAGATTTATTTATTTGCATAGAACGTAGGTAATGAATACATTTAGGTGTTACAATATTTTTAGATCCTTGTACATTCTGCCTCATGGCATGCAAAATTTTATTAACCTATACAATATTAATTTTTAATTTACTACAATACATTATTAACTATTTTAATTATTCCATTTATTTAAAGCTATTGAATTACTTAATATATGAACATACATTAAAAAGACTTATCATTTAAAAAATCTGCTAATGAGTAATAACATTTTTTTACTAATAATATTTTTAAGTATTTTTTAAATTTACTTAGAGGTTGCACTTTAATATTTTTAGGTATATGATTATAAACCAGAGGAGCCATACACATAACACTTTTCCTCAATAAAGCAGTTTTATATTTACCTAAGCATAACTTATCTTCGTATTGAGTTCTTAAACTTGTAGTCCTGTTTCTAGTACTTTTCAAAGTCGGGAATAAGTGATCATTTGTTTTGACAAAAATGGCTATTTAATTTTATATATATAGGCATGTAAAAGTTAAGAGATTATATTTTTTTTAAATAGGTACACAGCTGTCAGTTACTTTAATATCAAAAATACATCTAATACAGCGTTTTTGCGCCTTAAAAATATTTTCTCTTTCACTGCAGTTGCCCCAGAATATTATACCAAACCTCAATACAGAAACAACTAGACTGTGATATGCTATCAATACTGTCTGTAAATTTACTTTTTTTGATAAATTATACAATGCGTAAGCAGCTGAACTTAGTTTTTTGCATACGTCATCTGCTTGAGTTTTCCAAGTCAGTTGGCTATCAATTGATATTCCAAGAAATTTTGTGACATTCACCTTATCTATTGTTTTTCCATTATAATTTATATTCATATTTATGTCTGATATTCTCTGATAGAAATGCATTACTTTTGTTTTGTCTAAATTTATAATTAAGTTATTTTCATCCAGCCAGTTAACGAATGTTTTAAGCGTGCTATTGATATTAGCTTCATAACTATCTTTATCTTTACATTTAATTATTAAAGTGCTGTCATCAGCAAAAAGGACCATTGGGTTTGGTATTTGGCTTGGAAGATCATTTACATACAGTAAAAATAATAAGGGGCCGAGAACGCTGCCCTGTGGGACACCAAATTTAATATTTCTTCTGGAAGAAGAGTACTTTTCTTCTTTTTTTGTTTTTACGCAAACTCTAGAAATTTCTGTAAATTGTTTGCGTCCTTTTAAATAAGTTTCAATAAGATTATGCACATTTCCTCGTATACCGTATGCATGAATTTTATTTAAAATTATGTCATAATTTACGAAAAAAATAAAAAAAATGATTTGATTTGATTTGATAAATCCGTGAATAAGGCACATATAGGTATTTTTTTATCAATACTTGGCATTATGAGATTTAAAAAGTCGAAAATAGCCATGTTAATATTAGTGTTTTTTTCTAAAACCTTTCTGCTCGTTACATAAGATATTAAATTTTGTCAAAAATGCGTATAATGAACTATAAATTGCCTTTTCTATTATTTTGGAAAAAATTGAAATTAAGGAAATTGGTCTATAGTTTGTGATTTCATCTCTGGCATTCTTTTTATAAATAGGCTTCACCTTGACGATTTTCAGTTGTTCTGGAAATTTACCAGCTGTTATGCATGCATTAATTACATGAGCTAGAGGTGCAGCTATACAACTATCGACATATATAATTTCCTTTGTGGAGACACCATCATAGCCAAAGCTTTTTTTGTCTTTCAAAGATTTAATGATGCGTATGATGTCTTGAGGAATTACTGGATGTATAAAAATTGAATGTGGATTTTCCTTTATAACATTTTTAAACTCACTTTGTGATAATGCAGCAACTTGATCTACAAAAAAATTATTAAAAGTTTCTGCTAACACATAAGGATCAGTTAAAATGTATTATTATGTTTTATTTGAGAGATAGGTTCACTTATACTTTTATTTTTATTTATTATTTGCCAGACTGTTTTAGGTTTATTTTTCGATTGGTTAATTAAGTAATTATTTTGCGATTGCTGAGTCAATTTAATAATTTTCTTAAATGTACGCGAATAATTAATGTATAATATCTTATTTTCTTTTGATGGTTTTAATCTCTGTTGCCAAAGTAGATGTCGTTTTTCCACGTATGACTAATACTTACTATTGCTTTAAAAAAATAATTAACAAGACGATATTTTTGGCTTTTTTCGCATACTCCTCCAAAAAGACATGGATGTTTAAAATTAATTACACACAAATATTTATGGTTAGGATTTCTTCTTAAACTACATAGTGTTACGAGCTGGGTTTCACGGAAGATGTTTCTGGAACGTTCCATACGGTTCTATATAATTCGAGAATCTTCCAGAACAATCGAAATTCGAACTCACTGTTCCCGAAGCGACTAGAAACTTTGAGAAGATTAGTTCCGCTATTCGATACTAGATGGCGCCACTAGTAACTACTGAGTACTTCCTCTCGTCACTAGATAGCGTTGCCTTATCTTGTAACAATAGGATATGCAAGCAAAAAATTTTAGGTAAACAAAACTGTCCAAAAGGAGGTCCTATATTGATATTCTGGCACCGAGCGGCCGCCAATCTAGTACCGCGTTAACATTGGGGTATATATACGTCTTAAAAATGTATGGTAATGTCAAATGCTCTCGAAATACGACGCGTTTTTTTTTATTTGCGGTGGATTTGCTCTTGACTCCAGTCTAGGTCAGAGGTGACAGAGACAGAGTCGACGATGGAGTGAGCTTACCCAGAAGAAGCCTGTTCACTCTAACTTTGAACGTTCGGAAACACAGACGCAGGTAGTGAGTTCCACTCATTCGCTGTGCGGTTAATCTCTTACTTTTTGGCATTTAGACCATCGGACTCGTTGATCTTCTGGTCATTAGTAGGGCTCCGGTAGGGCACATAAATTTCTCTCTTTGTGATACATAGCTTACGAGATAAACTCGAAGAGGTATAGTAAAAAGATTAACTTGTTTAATTACTTGACAAGGGAAAAGATCCTTTTCAAATGACTCCAATTTTTTCTTTTTTCCTATTTTTTTTTTAAAGACTGTGCCCCACACAAGGAATTTCTTCCTGTATCGTGGGTGCGTTTACAAACATATAAACTCACATACACAACACCCAGAACCGGAACAACTAATTGTATGTCATACAAATATTTGTTCCGTGCGGGAATCGAACCCGCGACACGCAGCGCAGCAGTCAATCGCTCAACCACTGCGCTAACCGTGCGCCCAAATGGTTAATCGTTTGATACTAGGATTATTCTACCTTTGTTAGAGAGTAAATGGATATTCAAGGCCCGTTGGATAATCCGAATGATCAAAAAAAGCGATCTCTGGACGTCCTTCTAAAAAAATCCGTTTGTAAAATTCCTCTTTTCTGTTTATTTTCTTCTCCATACATAATGATCATCTTCTTTGTAGACAAAATACCTCTGCACCCTTACATTTCTTCCACTCGGTTTCTGAATTAAAAATCTAAAGTTAAAAACTTGTTACAACCTACCTTAATGTTATATTCCGGGTATGTCAAAGTTTTGTCAAATTCAGTTGGTAAAGCATCTTGACCAGTTCTTGACCTTGGAAATTTCAAATTTCGTATTCAGGAACCGGATATCAAAAATTCAAAACTGTTGCAAAACAAAATGAAAGTCACAAAACAAAGGAACTCTTTAATTTATTAACAAATTCGTGAACACTTTCCGCAGTCTGTACACTAACTACGTCATCACACTTGGTACAATTTTAGCTCTTCGGCTATTTATATCCACTATTGTCTCAAAAGCTCGTGTTTGTAAACACAGCTGCTAAAACGTATTTACAAGAACATCATGTTGTTTTGATGTAATTTTCATGTTTTACTCGATATTAGTAGGCGTTTCCTGAAATTTCATAATGGTAATAGGGAATCACGCTTGTAGATTGGGTAAAACCAGGTGGCCATGCTGGAGATTTCATCATTTGTTTTTCAGCTGAAAGAATAACTAGCTTTCATCAACAGTGGGCCCTATCAGAATATCAGCGCAGCGTTATTGCTTTTTATTATCGTTGCACATGCTGAGATAGGAGCCTTTTTGGTCTCGCACGGGGTTTATTATTTTTATTTTTTATTATTGTTTGTGTTTTGCTTATCTCGCGTTGCCTGTGCGGGTCACAAATAAATAATTTTTCTTTTTTTCTTTCTCCGCCCGCAGCTTCGCCTGCGTAGACTACACGATTTTGGCTGCTTCGTTTTTTTGCAGTTCTTGCGGGCTATTGCAAATTATTATCCGAACATAGCTTTCCGCCCGCGTCTTTGTTCGCGTAGACTACAAAATTAGCTGATTTATTATTTTATCGAATAATAAGAATTACATGTAAATTGACATAAAATTCACACAGCTTCGTTTTTTGCAGTTCTTGCGGGCTATTGCAAATTATTATCCAAACATAGCTTTCCGCCCGCGTCTTTGTTCGCGTAGACTACAAAATTAGCTGATTTATTATTTTATCGAATAATAAGAATTACATGTAAATTGACATAAAATGAGCATAAACTGAACTGGCGTCGTGTTCTAATAGCTAGAGCGTTGGACTTTCATTCTAGAGGTCACGTGGGATTGATTTCCACGAGAAGGTACAAATAGTGAAAGATCACTTTGCTTTCAATTTCTGAATCCTACTACCGACACAATAAAAATCAATACAGGTTGGCGCAAAAGTTATCACCCGATGTTGTTTAGCTGTATTTTTTTATGAATATTTGATGTCTTAATTTATCGTTTCCCAACTACGTCGATAAATGTATCGTTTACAAAAGAAAAGATGTATGTTTAAGTAGTTATGGCTTCATATTAATATGAGCTGTTGCGTGCTTTACCTGTTGTAGACATAACAATCTTTGTTGTTCTAATAAATCATCGTTTTTTATGAAACTCGTAAAATATTACGAGCTGCTTTGTTTTATGTTATGGAATGGAGATTGTCTGCGAAAACGAGGATTCTAAAATCAAATCACATCGGTGTATTTACTAATTACTAAATATATTTTTGAAATGACAGTAAGGAATATTTTATGCCATTTAGATTGTACTATTTTCACTATTATTAACTGTTACGTTATGTTTTTTTTTTAATTTTACTTTTAAACATTTCCCCACACTAGGAATTTCACCGTTTCGTGGATGCATTTACAAACTTATAATCTCACATATACAAACAAACACAGCCGGAACAACTATCTGTAGGTCATACAAATATTTATTTGAATCGTGCGGGAATCGGACCCGCGACACGCAGCACAGCAGTCAATCACTAAACCACTTCGACAACCGTGCACCCATATTGATTATTGCTGTTGTGTTGTGCAGTGACTGGTAAAGGAACACTACCTGTCACTGTGATCTTATTCTTGTTGGAGCTGTATTGTTTTCTTGCCTGTATATTTATATGTATGTATGTATTTATGTATATATTTTAGTATTTTATATTTTGTGCTACCTATGTTTTTAAATTATTATTTAATTTTAAAATTGCACCAAGTGCAACCCCATATCATGTCCAGGCTATCTCTTTCCATTCTGGGTTGCCTGGAAGAGATCGCAGAACGCGATAAGGCCGCCTGTTGTACGTTTGTGTCTATTTTAAGGTTTCTGTATGTATTGTTTTTATTATCTTGGTGTACAATAAAGTATATATATAAATAAATAAATAAATGTGTCGAATAAAGCCTTTCAATTCTAATCTATTCTAAAATAATTATTTAACCTAAAATTATGAAGAGGTAATTGATTGTTTGTAGGAGGTAATCTGTCGGGTTAAGAACTGATTCGATGACGAACACTCTTTCATTGATAGAAATCTAAAGTCACCGCCAAGTAACAAAAAAATAAAAGTCGATAACACTTGTCTACCAATGCATTCCATTATTTCAAAACGATATGAAACAATTGTAATGACAGTGTCGCTAACACGATCAAAACAAACGTACCGCGGTAAGGGGCGTCCATGACCCATTCACTTGGCATTCAGTAATGAGTTAATATCTCATAAACGCGTGGACCGATCTACAGGATAAAACGGTTCTACGCCTACACCTTTCATTTGACACCAAAGTTATCAAAATATCTCAATAAACTAAAAATCATGTTTTCAAGTTACGTAATTACCCATCAAAAACATAAATGTGAAAAAGGAAGCCAAGTTCAATACTAAGAATATGCGTGGTTTTTGACTACGCCGACAAAAGAATTGAGATCTACGGGTGCCAATTAATTCTGTATCCTGAAATTTATTTACAAGAACATAAAACAATTCTAAAATAAATTTAAAAACACAATTTCTTGCTTTTTCTGCAACAAAAATTTTTGCTATTTTAAAATATAAGTTAATTTGAAAATCGAATTATTTATATTATAAAGCAGATAACTTAGGATAAATTGTAGCTCAAGATTGGATGGACTTTCGTCTGAAATAAAGATAAATTAATTAATTATTTTTAATAAAATTAACACCAAATGGTTTTTGTTAATATACTGTATTTTCCTACCTTTACGGGATTTATTTGTCTTTTTTTGTGTTATTTTCTTTATTTTCTTGTACCTTTGAAATGTTCGAGTGAATTACCCATTTAGTATCCGGATTTGTTTTTACGCGTTTTCTGTTTATACTTAATTTGGCCAAGTCGGGGCGGTATAATCTGCGCATGCAGGCGGTTATACTCTACAATAGAGTTCTCCTGTGCCTTGATTTGACTTGCATCTAAGTTGATAAGTTGTACTCCATCTAAGGCTTTAACGCTGGCGAGTCCAACGTGAGCCTGTTCTTTACTAAATATAGAGGAGCCTGTCGAGGCTAAGGCCTTGTGATTTGTGGACAGTAATGGCATATGCTAAGCAAATAGGGAATTGTTCCTGTGAACATATACATTCCCTCATATCTGAAACTTGGTCTTTACTCGTTCTAGAATTAAGGGTGGTATTCCACTCGTTATAATTATATTCACGTGAAGACTTTAAATTCCACATAAAGACCGAGTGTCATCAATTTTGATTGCTGATTCTTACATTACAGGCACTATAAGTAAGGATTTATAAAGAATAAATTAATTGAAAAATTATAATAAAATGTTAAAAAATTACCTATCTGGATGCCAAATTTGAACTATATAGGTCATCTGGAACTGGGATAGACTTTTGATCTATAAGTCAGCCAGTGACAAAAATGACGATTTTTGGACGTTAATATCTAAATAACCATTTGAGCTATATTTATGAAATTTTGGTTTATAGTTCATCTTAGGGATTTTAATACATAAACCAAATTTCATGTGTTTATGATAAATAGATTTTGAGTTATTAAGATTGCAAAAGTGGCTTCGTGTTATATTACATACTGCTGCTGCGTCGCCTTTTTTGCTTGAACTTGGCTTGACACGCTGCCGCGTGTCTAGATAGTTTTTGGTACAAGTCGGACTTTTATTTTTTTGTCATCTGGCGTAGACTTTAAACTATTTCTACGTGCAAGCTACGAAAAAAAGTAGTGTTTTATAAACAGGAAAGCATTAGCTGCACAAATTTTGTAAATATTTTCGTAGACACACTATCTCGATGTTATTGCACTAAACGCCTCCACGCCTTAGTTTTAAATTACAAATGTTTATGTTTGTTTTCCCATGTAGTTTGTCTACTAGGTAATTTTCTGATATTGGTGAATTTCAAAGGAACTTTAAAAAAACACGTCTTCGTACATGTTAGAAAACGTGTTTTTATTAGTAAACCATCTAATTTAAATGTTTGTGGCATGCCACTCACGTGGTTCCTTATTTCACTGGAATAAACAGGGATAAACCCACAGGGGATTTAATGATTAGCTATATCTAATTTTATCCATCCAGGAACCACCTTTTCTAATCAGCTTTTACCGAAGAATCGAACATGACCGTGATCCATATTTCTGTAAATATACATTTTTAACCGACTTACCAAAAAAGTGGAGGTACTATGTTCGACTTCAAGTTTTTTTTTTTTTCTTTATTTGCCGATATCTCCGTCAATTGTGGACTGATTTTGAAAATTATTTTTTTTGTTAGAAAGAGTACCCATCAGTAGTAGAGAGTACAGTAAAGAGTATCAATCGAAATTGGTCCCATTTTAATTTTGTGAAGAACTTCGAAGATATACAACACAACTTCAAAGCCACAAATATCCGCTGAATACTATACGTGTAGTCAGAAGGCCGAAAGTCTGAAGACCAAGGAGTATCGTGGTTACAGCAACTGGGTGTGGGTTGTTGAGATCAGATAGCCAGGCGCTCTATGTTAAACAAGTAAAATTTAACATACCCCCGACACATTTTTATTTCATGCTACATCGCTTCGATCGAAAATCAATTGAAAAGTAATTATGACACGATATCTTGCGAAAACACCCTGATTCATACAGTACAGCCTATAAATTTTGAACAGCTGAACAGATTTTCATCAAACATAGCTAAAAACACTCTCGATACCTAAAGTCACCTTTCAAACAAAAAACAACAGCATCAAAATTGGTTCATCCGTTTAGGAGTTATTATGCCATAGACACATACACAAAAACACATGTTCACACGTTAAACTTATCTTAAACTAAACTTATCTCTTTTTCCGTCGGGTCTCAGTAGCTTTCGGATAGTTTGGCACCCAACACGTAAAATATTTAAGGGTCTACATCCGCTTTAGTGCCGTAAAACGGTAACTTTCTAAAGCATACTCCTTAGTAACGGCTAGGTTAAATGGTTTAAAAAAAAAAAAAAATGTTTTATGTACATTATTTTTTAAACATGTTTTTTTTTGTATAGCAAATAGTTTTTCTTTAGAAAAATAATTAGCAACACGATATTTTTCGCAACTTTTGGAATTCCAAAACTTTCATTCCATTCTTCATAACTGAAATAGCATATGTAAATCAAACAATATTTTGCAAACAAAACTGTTCAAAAGGAGGTTCAATATTGATATTTTGGCTCCGAGCGGGCACACAGCCAGTACTGCGTTAACATTGGGGCGTATATGTCGGGTTTAGTCAATAGTACGGACGTCAAAACAAATCACGAGCACGCCACCTGTCGGCAAATCAAGAACAACTACGCTGTGGCGCGCTTTCTCTAACGACCTGTGTGGTGGGCACACAGAATATAAGAGTTGAGTACTGACCGCCCTAGAGCTAAGACGTTGTAGAATCGGTATCGATCAGTAATATTAGTGAGCAAGATTGTAACTGTAAACTATTTAAATAAACCCAGTGTATCGAATAATTTATGTTATTTCATTTGCACGACTGTACCCACCGACCTGCCCATACACGATGTCTTAACCTAAGGGAATACATCCTGACTTCCCGATGGTTTGCATCTATCGGCCAGCCTTGATGCGACATATATATTGCCTTAAGTGACAGCAGTGTCAAGTGATGGCAAAATTAGATTTTTCTGTAGTTTGTGCCAAAACAGCTGGTCTTTCGTCTACATTCATTGGTCTCTAAATGAGAGCCTCAATAGGGATGTTTCCCACGTAGAAAAATGATAATTCTATTTAATCCGTCATTGAGGTTATCAAATAATGTTGGACCCGTATTTTTTATTTTATCAAATAAATAAAAATTGACAAAGATAAAGCGCATCAAAGTTCAGGAGTGCTTTTAATGTCAATTTATCAGTATGAAGCACATCGGACGGCACACTATATTTCAACGTACCCTCTAACCCTCGAACTCCAATCAAAAGTCCAGAAAGACATTACTTCAAAGTCTGAAACGATTATTTTATGAAACAGTGATCTCATAAAATAATATTTAACACTAACACCTAACAGATTACCTCTCGACGTTCAGCATAAACAAATTTGAAGTTCGTTTTCTGAAAATCACGAATATTCCACTCCGATGCGTGTTTAGCAGATTTTCTAGGAAACCCGTCTGCGTAAGTACATTTTCTTGTTCAACCTGTTGGCAAGAATCCATAATATACCTAATTTAGTTCAGCTATTCGGAAACGGTTCATAGAATTTTTAATTTTCCATGTCGTGGGGTTTTCCCAAATTAGGGTCGTTTCTCAAAAATATAAATCACACTAATATTACAAAGGCGAAAGTTTGTGAGTGTGTGTGTTTGTATATTTGTTACTTCTTCACGCCCAAACGGCTGGATGGATCTGGATAAAATTTGGCACAGAGATAGATTATAGTTTGGAATAGCACATGATGATACTTTTTATCCCGCAAATATGCTTCCTTGGAACAGTTTTCAACAGGCACGCGGGCGAAGCCGCTGGCAAAAGGCTAAGCCCTCGCGTCGCTTGAGGTCGTATTATGCCAGTGGCCTTAATGCAATTTTTACTCATACTGGATCGCATTAAAGTAAACGTCAATTTATAAATTTAACGAATACGTTAAAAAACACGCGTTAAGCTCGAAGATACGCTTAAGGTGTGTCATGTCCATCGCCCGAGCAGACACATGTTCTAGACAGGGCGTTGAGCTTTCATGAAGGACAGTGCGACCGTAGGTTAATGCCCACAGAGGGTGAAGGGTCTGGCTGCATATCTGACGGGCCAATGCCTGTGGAATGCGGAAAAAAAATACTTTTCCTTTTTTAAATCTTGGCCTATAGCTTGGGAGCCGACTTCAGAACGCTTTTAAAGATGTCAGTATCGTAAGAATTTTGCCAAGCACAGGAAATAATTTATGCGTAATTATTACATAGTATAGTGAACCCAAGTATGGCCTTATAAGTAATGTTTATTTATGCCACAGTACTACTTCATTGAAGAAAAGTGTTTTGAAAACGGATCTTTGCCTATAGATTTTTTTACTGTAGGTTTTACTGGTAAAATCTAAGATTAACAGTAGTTCGGGCTTCTACAGTACGTAACATTATACATTTTCAAAATAAGTTACAATAACACTTAATATCTAACTTCAAACAAGTTTTTCAGTGTTACCAAGAAAAGTTTATTTCGGATTTCCAATCATAGGGATCACAAACAGTTTCTAGATTTCTAGAATTCTAGACCACTTAGAAATCTTCGATAGCTGGGTAGTGGGTTTACATACGCACACAAAATCACTCGGCACAAATGTAAATCTCAATAGTATAAATATTTGTGTTCCAATTTTGCTGCCTAGTTATTAAAATGCATCTGCTGATCATAGTCCAAGTCCGATTCCCTCCCTGGTCGGCTTTTCTTTTAATTAAGAATTCGTGGCAACGCTAACCAAGGCTACCAGAGGTCGGTTCATTTATTTATTTTATAAAAAACAAGTTGTCATTAGGATTACACAAAGCACGCCATTGGACCCCTGGAGTCTGTCTTAGCATGCCATGGTCTGGAATTTGATCATAAGTAAATTAAGGTGTAATCAGGTCGATGTAGTTTTGTTTCAGCTTGCGCTTCACATTTTTACTGCTCATTGAGTCTCGAATGTCTAAGGGTATTTGGTTTAATAAATTAGGTATTATGTCAGATGCTGTGCGTCTACCATAAAAATTATTTTTGCGAGACACTTGAAAAGATTTTGTTTTTGCTTGCTTTTGTTTCATGGATTGGTGATACCGAGAATTCTCCGTGCCTTTGAAAGCACGTAAAGCTGTTGGTCCCGGCAGTCATTAGTGGATTTTTAAAAGTTGTTAAAGGTAGTCAGAAGCCAGAAAATATGACACTAGTCTTATCAAAGGGTATCGTGCTACCCAGTAACTGGGTTGTGGAGGACAGATAGGCAGTCGTTCCATGTAAAGAAGAAGAAAGAAAAATTATTTAAAAAACAATGAAGAACAATGAAGTATGTAAAATACAGCTATTCAGTTTCATCCTGATATTTTTTTTTATTGGGACAATCCCACCGCACTATTCCAAAAACACTGCAACTCCTGAAAGCCAGAATCAACAGTGGCGACCACCAGAAAAACACCGAGGCAATGAAGCTCGACGAAGTCCAGGAGAATGAATTTAACTGTCTTGGATCCCGCAACGAAATTAATCAGAAAAGAATAAAGTAGGTGTAGGAAAAAATAAAAATTTCCACCTCCCTCCATTTATCAAGCAGGAGACAGAACAAAAAAAAATAGGCACGGAGTGTCGTTTACAACTGGGATAAGCCCAGTTGCCTAACACCACGGATTAATAATAGCATTAATATTAATGGGTCCTAACATTGTGAGCTGCTACATTTGTTTCCAATAGTAGGTATGGCAAAAACGCTTGAACTTCGGCAATTTATTTCCACAAGGTCCGTATAGTAAACAACTCTTGATGCAGCCTGTACATTATTCAACATAATATTACGTTCATTCTGCCAAATAATACACTCCCATAAGATAAGATGTGCAGTTTATACATATTTGCAGTCAGATGTAGAACACTGACATAAAGGCGAGGCAACGAGATTAAAGGAAAATAATTTACTTTGAAAAAGAAATTGGGCAACACAGTGATCCACCTCCTGCCACGTCCTGGCCAGCCGCACGCGAACGGATGGAAAGAATTGGTGGAGGTGTCGGCCCTTGATGGAATTATCCCACCTACATTGCCATTCATCCCGATAGACTGGAAGCCTGGGAATTAAACACAGCCAGGGGTAGTGAACAGAATAAACGCAATATTTTGTTGGATAATATACAGGCTGCATCCGGAGTTAAATTATTAGTAAACGGACCTTGTGGAAACTAGAATAAATTTCCGTGCGTTCAAGCATTTTTGACATACCTGTTATTGGAATCAAATACAACAGTTCTTAATGTAAGGACCCATTAAAATTAATGAGATTTTTTTATCCGTGGTGGCAACTGGGCGGGATAAGCTAAGTTGTTAACGACCCTTTGTGCCTTTTGGCCTTGTTTGTTCTGTCTTGTGTTTGATACGAAGGGAAGTGGGCATTAAGTTTTTTTTTGTTCTACTTCTCCGTTATTCTTTTCTGATTAATTTCGTTGTGGGATCCAAGACAGTTAAATTCATTTGACAGTTTCATTGCCTCGGCGCTTTTTTGGTGACCGCCACGGCTGATCCTTATTAGCGATACTATCGAATGGTGTTATAATACAGCATGTGTTCTTTTTTTTCAAAATCAACGGTTTCGATTCCTGGCTAGGATTATTGATTTAAAAAAAATCCAATGATGCAGTTTTAGTTTACATCAAAATCAGCCTCATAGCTCCTTAGAGTGTTTTCCGCTATTCCTCATTAGTTTCGGCTTCGGCCATCCACGGCCACTTAAAAACCTCACTCTGTATATTGGACTATGGGTTTGGTAGGTTTAATGGATCATTTGCCTAAAACTATAGAATGACTATTGGATCCTGCCCTGACCACTGATGAACTATACGGCCATAAAATGGCAGGGCTTGACTTGCACACTCAATTAATTTATTGAAGTCATCACAATCTAAGAAGTCCGTTGACGTTTCTCATTTTACATGCCGCGATAACTTTCTACGTAAGAAATTAAAAAATCAAATTCATAATCCTAATTAATTACTATATTACCCATACACTATAACAACGAGTATCATTCGCAAGCATTAAGTTTAATAATTATTAAGTATTTTTATAATTGTCAAAACGGGCCTTTTATTTTTTGACAACTTTAGTTGTTATTATTATTTGTTAGTCCATAATTTTAAGTGAAGTTCTTTTCAAAGCAAGAAATATTGGTGTACCTACTAATACTTTTTTATAGAGACATATTTCATACACCCATAAAACTGACAGTTTCAGACGTGTTATAAACCGGTACAGTCACCCGAAGTGTTTATTTAGATACAACTGCACTTTCATAAGCTTTAAATAAACATTGTTTCATGACTGTAAACTGAATATTCTCAGCGATCATTTCATAGCTTATTTTTGTATGTAACCTCTCGTATTTCTATATAATATCTAGTATTCACACTGGGAAACCGGATATGAGACGCTAGCAATGTTTAACGACAGGGCGACAATTAGCATGACCATACGCAGCACAGATATAAATCTAACTAGATAACGCAAGTCCCTCTATATGTATGAAAACCAAGCGTGCCACTTTTTCATATACAATTTAAAAACAAATTTACTTATCAAATATACCAATGAAAGAAAATATTTCCAATGCCTCGGCCAACTTTTTCTATACATTCTTTACAGCTCAATATGGCATAAAAAGGCATTTTTCTAGATTTCGGTGGATTTCTGATGCCGATAATGCTAAATGAAAAGCTCAGATTACGATCATTCATCGTAACTTTACTCCGATTTTTGGCACGCGAAGTACATACAATCGCGTCATCTATTTAGATTTATATCTTTGTTAAGCAGTCTATAATGTTCTCACTCCTGGAATACAAGGAGCTCTTTGTGCTCTCACAGAAAGGAATTTGTGTTCCAGCAGTGGGCAATGAGCCATTATCTACCACGCAGGCATTATACTAAGAAAATTGGTCTAGGGAACGGATCTAGGAGGTAACGTTCATCACAAGGGCTCCCAAGAGAGTGACCATAACAGCCGTGATCCCCGTTTCCCTTACCTCATTCTTGTAATGCTAGCTGAAAAGTTTGAAGCAACTTTTTAAGATAGAAGCTGGATCCGCGATATTTAAATGCATACCAGGGTTTTTTGCTTGTTGTTAATTATCAAACGTGAGCTTTGCCTTATAGTATTTTTTTTTGCTACGCCAGCAAAAACATTGAATCTGCTTTTAGCATTGCCTAGCCTTGAGATGAGACAGGTCAGCCGTCATAACATGGCCAAATTCTAAATATGTCTCAGTACCTGAATCAGTAATGATGATATCATACGTCATTTGATTACTTGGCCTTATGTGCGAGATTACATCAGCTCTATGTATATTTGTTTGTATAAAGAGGGCTTGCCTATATCTGAATAATCATGGGATTTCGGGCATTACTGGATCGATACTGTTTCGTTGTTGTTGAATTATGTAATTTAAATATGTTTGTAATATTTGTAATTATGTGAGAACCATGTTCCTATTATATGAATTAATTTACCTGTTAGAGCTTGCCTATACGTAGTAGTTGTTAGTCTGGGTGCATCGTCCCCACTCTACACACGTGTGGAGTTTCTTGTTCGTTCTTCTCCATAACTTTATTTTTTTTAATGGACGGTGGAATCAATTATTATTACTTTTAAATTTAATTTTTTAACGTTCGAAAGTTGACTTAGATAGCAATAAGTTTTCATTCATCGCTAATCTATCTACGGTACCTACCTACATTTTATCATATAATAGTTTTCTACTGTTCTTGTTCTTGTAATGTATTAATGTTTGTATATCGATTGGTGGCAATTAAATCCTGGTTTTCTTTATTTTTTCTTTCCTTCTACTTCATCGTGTCGATTATTCCATGTTCAATGGTTAATTAATTGTATTGTACTTCAACCAGAACTTAGCGTTGACAGCCTTAGCGCTGGCCTTGCAAAGGTTTCTCATGGTGCAGGCGTTTGTGTACAAGGAGCAGGAAAGGAGATGGGGCATCTTATATGGTTTGGTTCCACAGTCACATTGTGGCTGATCGGAGTACCCCTATGTGACCAGGTTACAGCGACCCACTTGGATTCGAAATATAGTATGTCATCTGTATTTTGGTCAGCCTGTTTGACTTTGGTAATCCTGTAGTGACATTTTGTAATAAACTTGCGGGGCAGATCTGTCGACCTACTTTTTCGAGACTGATCCAGTCAAATACAGGCATTGACAACATAAGCTTCATTATTTTGACCTTCCCTGTCACCACGACAAAGTAAATCTATTGATTCAATAATTGGCCGTAAGTTTTTCGCAAGAAAAGCCGTGGGATTAACTATGTTTTTAATCGACTGCCGAAGGAGAGTAATCTGTTTATCAGTCTATGTATGTATGTATGTTTGTTCATATGTGGCGTTCTAGAGACCAAACGCGTTGGCTGATTTTGATGATTCTTACGTCAATCGATTCGTCTTAACCTTGCGATTGTCACTGGCTACATTAAAATTGGAAAATAGAAAATGCCGGATTTTGGGCGCCATATTGTGGGGGCCCAAATTTTGCATTCTTCCAAACCCATCGTGTGGGGTATCAAAATTGGAGGTGATTCTAAAAATATGTTACAATTATATGTTTAAATGCACTTAGGTACCTAAATCTAAAAAAATATGTTTACTAAAAAGTAATAAATAAAAAATCTTAAGGCGGCACATTCGCGAGCTGGCTGTCAAAAATCAGATGTATCCTCCGACTGCACAGCATGATTTTCTTCTTGTTGACGTCTTTTTAGTTCGCCTCTTAAGCAGTCGGGTTTTTTGATTTTTATATTAACTTTTTTTTACAAGCTTGCTTGCCTTGTATTCGTATGTGTGTACGGCAACTAGTTATCCATTTTTATGCACTTTCTGGCATCCAATTAAGTGGAAACTTGGCTTAATTATGTAATTTTGAAAACACTGAAATACTATGGTTCTATGGAGCTAGTCCTATGATGGAATTGGAAGGTGGCCTAAGCTACTCCTCAACCACACAATACAGCACCATCGGTTTTGGGCTATTTCGATGTGTATTGACAGGTGATATTACTTTTAGTAACTTATAGAACACTAGCTGTCCCACGCGGCTTCGCTCCCGTCAACTGGCTACCCACCTACCCATTTACCCTACCTACCCTAACGTACCTACACTGCATACATGATTGTTGCGTAACTTTAACTGCTTACGCTGCGCACGTAACGGAAGCTAAGTATTATAACATAAGTATTATTACAAAAAGTATTAATTCTTCCCGTTTTTGCAACATGTTTCATTTATGCTCCGCTCCTATTGGTCATAGCGTGATGTTATATGGCCTATAACATTCCTCGATAAATGGACTATTCAACACAAAAATATTTTTTCAATTCCAACCTAGTAGTTCCTGAGATTAGCGCGTTCAAAAAAACAAACAAACGAACAAAACTCTTCAGCTTTATAGTATTAGTATAAAGGTGGTTTAAAAACAAATTGCTTAGTACTTAACGTATAATCAAGTCCCTGACATCATTAGCGGGTGTTAACGCCTGAATCCCGTTGAAATAAATATTTACGGATCCGCGTAATACGATCTAAAGCTAGACTTTGAACACAAATATTGTTATACATTAGTCCATTTATCTAAGTATCCGGCGGATAATGTAAATAAGTGTGTATAGAATCTACGCTCGAATCTGTTAGATTCGCACGTACGCCAAATGGTTCATGAGAAAAACGTGATGTTTTTCGACTGTTAATTTAACATTTGAAGTTTTTGTAGACTGAAGATTGGGTGTGGGTCTTTTCATTGCTAAATTCACAGATTCAAACGATTTGATCCCTTTTTAGAGTTCCGTACCCAAAGGGTAAAAACGGGACCCTATTACTAAGACTCCACTTTTCGTCTGTCTGTCTGTCTGTCTGTCACCAGGCTGTATCTCATGAACCGTGATAGCTAGACAGTTGAAACTTTCACATATGATGTATTTCTGTTGCCATTATAACAAAAAATACTAAAATCAGAATGAAATAAATATTTAAGTGGGGCTCCCATACAACAAACGTGATTATTTTGCGTCTTTTGCGACATTGGCACGGAACCCTTCGTGCGCGAGTCCGACTCGCATTGGCCTGTTTTTATTTTAGATTAGATTTACCAGTTGAAAACTTTGTCATGTTTACGTAGCAAAGCTTTTAAAAAAATCTTCTGCCGATTCCTTCGACAAAGAATAGACATTCGAATGAGAAACACGATGAATAACAACTATTAATTTACCTAGAATCCTAAAATAATACAAAAGTATTGCTGTGAACCAGTAACTTACCTATTTCGATTGCCGAACAATATCAAAATAAATCTAGTTTTTGCACTTAAAGAAAGTTTTTACAGTCCATTTTTTTTATAGAACTGCAATGAGATAAATCTGAAAACCGTAAACAAACATTCATTCAATTGTTATTCTTTTTACATTTTTTAAAATTCGCAGGTACCATAGAGTAAGGAACTTTCCCTCTACTACCCTACCGTTTCGACTAGAAACGCCATCTTTTCCATCTCTAAATAGTAAAAAACAAAGTCGCTGTCTGCCTTTGTCTGTTTACTCCTTCTCAACCACTCAACGGATTATGATACCGTGATACGGCTTTCACTAATTGTAAGATCTCTAAACGAGGCAAGTCAGAGGCCCTCTTTAAAAGATTAGGTATTGCTAAAAATTATTGGACTCTTCTTCACCAATGAAAGAGCCCAATATTTTTTGGTAATACCTATATATTTAAAGATAATTTGTCATACTTTTTAATGGATTCAAGCCCTTTGCCTTGCCGAAATTATTCACGCAATTAGTATTTAATTATTTCGCTAGTTACTAATAAAAATTCCTGCCGCGCAAAGTCTACTAACCACAAGTTTCAAATGATCAAGCCCTAGTCAGAATAGTATATTTAATTAATTACAACGGTTAGGAACCAAATAAAGTAACTAAACTTAAAAAGAAGGAAACAATATAAAACATACTAAAGTGTACAAAACAAATGAAAACATAAAAAAGTTTAACCAAAAAATTTTCATAAATCTCTCTCACAGTAGTTCTGGCATGCTAATAAAATCTTCTTATTTTGAAGTTGAAGTCAGGTTGTTTGTTGGATTATTAAATCCATCAGAGAACAAAGACTACTCGAACCGACTTATCACGAGCAACGGTGCGATACGGACGCATGGCAAACAGACTGTCCTTTTTACAACGGCAGTAATTGTAAAGGTAACACTCCGATATACGCTGGCTAGGTCTGCGTAGAAAGTTTTGACAATGCCGTCTCTAGCAGTGGCCAGCTTGCCGTTTCGGTGGTCTGTGGCTGTTCTCATTTGTACTTTGACCAATGTTTTGATAATTTCGAAAAAGTAAAACGGATTATGTTTGGTAAACTCGACCTAGTAATGGTCTAATTTTACGAATAGCTAAAACAATTTGTTTGAATCGATGCTGGGAACGTGACTAGGTTTATTTTTGTTTCTAGAATTGGTGTTTGGGTTACCGTTTGATGAACGAGATGTTGAGTCTTTGTGTTCGCAAGTTACTGCGTTTTAGAGATCGTCTTCATTATTCAGACGAATGACGTCTTTTACTGGACATTGGCCTCTCCCAAGCATCGTCACAAGTACCGGTCCTTTGTCTGCCGTATCCAACAGATTCGCTTGAAGTTTTCCAGTACTTCTAGATTCTAATTCCTGAAACGATGGTCATGGTAGAAATGGCAAAATGTAAGGCATTGATCACGTGGAATTACAATAGCGCTTGACATTCTCATACATTTTTGACTTTTTCCATTGATGATTTCGTTCACTCTTTTCACTCACACTCGGTTCACTCTTTTCGGGGCTAAGTGCATATTTCTCCTGCTCTTATCCTAATTTATCTGCGGTCTGCGCAGCATCTTTCATACTTGCTGTCGTATCAATAGTATACTGCACGCTTATAAGTGATTATTATTATTTATTTGATTGGAGACTGCTCTGTGATCTTATCCTTTTCGCGTGTTGATAAAAAAAACGTCAGCAGTAAGATTAGAAGCCGTTCTTTTGTTCACAAGAACTAATGTTCCTCACAGGAATTCTGGGAAAACTGATTTTTTCATTTTTAAATTCCTTTTAATCTCGCAGTTGTAATAGAATGTTTTAGTAATAGTTTACATGTAAGCACTAATTATACAATTATTGTTTTATAAATTGTACTACTGCAACTTTTAAATAAATTAATCTTATTATTTGTTTTCATATATTGTTGTGTTATAACCAAGGAAGGTAGGCCTCTCACAACGTTTACTGATGACCTGGTGAATGTCGTGGAAACCTGCTGGATGGTTGCAACACAGGACCGGTCGATATAGTGACTCTATGGGGAGGCCTAAGCCCAGCAGCAGCTATCTTTCGGCTGTAATAACGTGACCCAAATTAAGAACTTAAAATGATCTAACATCCGGAAACAATCAGCCAATCACATCTCTTGGCAATCTAAGCGGGTTAGTGGCGCGTGCGCAAGATTTGTTTTGACAGAGATGCATAGCGCCGGTGTGGTCACGTGACTTATTAATATCCGTGTGGATAGTCTATTTGAGTTTCTATTGGTTATTTTGAAGCTTCGATTTATTGTGTCTAGTAGAAATAATTTAATAAGGTCCCTGAATTTGAACAGAACTGATGTAGACATGTTACATATAATCCCAACCAAATGATGACGATGCGAAGGGTTTGTTCAAATTCATGGCCCACGTGTTGTGAATGTACAATTGTTTAGGATACGATGGGAATGACATACGCTATGCGTAAAAAACCCTATAAATAAAAAAGAAAAAAAAATGTGATTGAGTTTCCAATTCGACCCTGTTCTTTTAGTTAATTTTTTACCTTATAAAAACGAAATGTATCCTTTTTTTTTGGCTCGCGCTTCATCACTATCTCACCTGATGGTAAGCGATGATGTGTTCGACGATGAAGCCCGCTTGTATTTAATATTATTTGAATATTTCCTAACATTCTGAATATTTATTTCTATTCTATAATATTGCCAAATCAAAGATCACTAAATTGCGAGACCCTGAAAACATCTCTGTATTAATTCAACGACCATACCAAAGTTTTAGTTTTTGAAGTCAACCATTCCACAGCTTGTAATTTAATTTATCTTGCAATAATAATTTTGACACCTACACAACGTTGCAATTTTTAATAAATGTTGTGTTGTGTTTTTACATTATTTAACGTCATCGTGATGCATTACGCTAAGTAACATAACAGCACAATATAACATTACCTTCCGAGTTCCGACACCACACGCGAGGTCATAACTCATTATTAAGAATTATTTCCTTTTTTATGACAATTTGATTAATTTTACTCGTGTCCTCCATTACATAACAAGAACCCTCTGTGCATCGGAAATAACATTAAACCATAGATCCCGGCTACCATTTCTAGATCACTGACAGTTGTAATGGTGCTCCCACACTGCTTTTAAAAATGTTTACGAACATTTTCTAACACTAATACATTTACTAACATATGTTAGGAATTGTTACATTCTGTTAGGAATTGTTAGATATTTTCAGACCTCCTGATGGAAAATGTTTACTAAAGATAAAGCTGTCTAACTGGATGCAAGCACTTGTTACAATTTGCTAACTAGAATTTTGTGTTTATTAACATTACTTAACATGAAAACATTTTCATAAAATTGTGATCAAATGTTTGTTTAGAAAATGTTTACTGATGTTTGTAAATATTTTAAACAGCAGTGTGGGTAGTCAGAAGCTCGAAAGTCTGGCACCAGTCTCCATGGTCTGATCTAGCAATTTCGTCGCGCCGGGCCTAGTCAATATTTGCCGCCCTTGGCGCCCTTTGAAATGGCGGTAAAAAAAATGCGTTTTTTAACCGTCAGCGTCGGATCGGATAAAGCCATTTTTTTGACAACTTCGAGCGAAGTGAAAACGAAAATTTCACCTAAGAATTTTCGCAACATTATGAATATTAGGTTATTCAACGGTGGGTTTATAACAAGAACCAATAACATTCGAAAGCAGAACGATCTTGAAAATTTGAGCACCACACCACGAATATGTTACGATTTCTGATGAAATGAAAAGGGTTGTTAGTTTAGTTTGGCCGACCCTCATTTATGCCGCTCTGGGCATTTGCTCGACTGCCTCCCTCTCCCTCTTCCCCCCCCGCCCTTTGATCTAGCCCTGTCAGTCTCACCAAGAGATAAAGTGTAACAGTTGACTGGATTATGGGATTCAAACAAGCAGTCGCTCCAACTCAAATACTAATATGGTATCAGCTACATCCCGTGAGACTGGTAGCCGACCCCAAATTAGTTGGGAGAAGGCTTGATAAATTGTATGATAGGCTTAGGATCTCGATAACCATCACCATACGTGATGGTTAAATCATACATATCCATACACATTTGCATACCAAAGATACGCTAACTGATTTAATTTAACCACAGACATAAATCTAACATTTAACCCTGTACTAGACCTAATGAAGACTGTATAAATATATTTGTATTGTATAAACTGAAGGTAGCAACTGTAAATCTACCATTTACTGTACCTATGTGTCGTTCGTTGACTTTTGTGAGTCCTGGCAGTTGTGAGTGTGTCATGCTCTCTCTAATGGTGGCACATGTGTTGGATCATTCGGTTTCCTTCATGATGGTTGAGCTGAGTGGTGCCAATTCACGCGTCATGTTCGTGAACGGGCGCCATCATAATCATAACTTAACTAATTCGGACTGTTTTTAATTACGTACTTATTTTATTATTTGAATTGTTTGTTGAACTCTAGACGCTTTTACGTGCACCTTTTTTACACCGTTCTAAAATATGTGTTTTTCTAACAAGAAGGATGTAATCAAATAATTGTAATTAAAACTGTTGGGAAAGATTGTCCGTGGAGTTTCTTGCATGTTCTTCTCCATAGAGACCTACTGACGCTTGCGAATGTGCAACTTGTTTCATATTTTGTGGTTTAGTTGAAATAAAATATTTTTGATTGATTTTTGATTCATTCATAAACGTAAGCCAGACCTGTAAGATTCTAATCTTGAATGAACCGTACCATACGCCGAGAGATACATTCGTTTTCAGCTACAACTAATACTGTGCTACTGATCTTAAAGTTTATAAATCTAAACTAATATATTATTATAAAGAGTTAAAGTAGGTAGTCAATTTATTTATTTGTTTGTATAGGAAAAAAAACTAGTTAGTACTAGTGGTAGGTAAGTTATTTGTTTGCTAAAGTGGAATAGTTTTTATAACACTTTCTGTATCTGCTGTACACTAGAACTACTTCACTGCCGGTCTGACCTCCACGTTCAGATTCTAACCTTGACAGAACCGCAGAGTAAGCCGAAAGATAAATCAGTTTTCAGATAACTCGTAGACACGAATAGTTTGTGAATTATTAATATTTTAGCTAGATTTATTATTATTGCGATACTTAGTTTTGTTGAAGATAATGCAGCTGGCAACGCCAGTAGATAAATATCATCGAAGAATGCTCAGCATATTATGACAATTTTATGCGACTTATGGCCCAGGTTTTTGATCAGTTGTTAACTCAAACAATGGTTGAATAACTAACCAATGTTTTAAATTTCGGTAATAAACGTTTTCTTATCAATTGTTAACCTCGCAAATGTTAAAATAATTAACTCTCCAACTAATTTGACCATTAGCGTATGGGCATTTGGTAGTGTACGCTTTCAACTAGCGAAATTATTTTTTAGTCGTGGGCCTTTTTTCGTGTCCACTTTTTTGGAAATCGTTATATTTGTTATCCGGACTTAAAGATGACTACATTGCCATCAAAATGGGGCTGTTGTGCTCTCGAACACATTGATAAAAGCTTTATTCTATGAAAAGTATGCGAAAAGGTGTTTCATCATGAGTGCATTGGCTTAGAATCGGCATGTGACCTGACATCGTGGTCCTGTTCTCTATGCACCATAAAAGCTTCTGAAGCAAGAAACGTCGATATTACGCCTGTACGGTTTAATCCAAATATAACTATGCGCAGAAACAAGAGGTAAGAGTTGCAATCCCCACCAAATCCAGCAACTGCCCCCGTCACGGAACAGGGTGTTCGTGCCGTTGTTGAAAGAGTGATGGAATCAAAGATGAATTCTTTTTTGGCAAAATTAACGTTAACCATGAGCAACTTGCTGAACAAGGAACTATACGAGATACGTGAAGAAGTTACCAGCCTTAGGGGTTAGAATTCCTTAGCAATCAATATGACGACATGCTGAAGGAAAGAAAACAGTGTGAAGAAAAAATAAAAGATCTGCTAAATGAGAAATTATCATCCACAATTAAAGACATGTCAAGTCGTATGAATATCTTGGAACAACACGCTCGTGCAAGTAATATTGAGATTCAATGTGTACCCCAGAAGAAAACTGAAAACCTTCTCAATATTGTAACTCAGCTGGGAAAAATCATAGGTTGCAACATAATAGAGGAAAGCATTAGTAATTGTTATTTCTGCACTATTATTTATGATTAAACGAACTTACCCTAAGTGAAGTTCTATCATAATTATACAAAGTGCCTTGTCCGAAGAGATTAGTACCTGTAATTAATATTGATTAAGTATTTACAATGTAGTAACGCGTAGACGTGGCTACTCGATTCACTATGTTTAAGAGATTTTTTTTTTTTTTTTTTTTCCTTGCAACTATTTATTTGGCCACTTGTCATTTAGTTTAGAGTTACTGATGTTTTATAGATATTTCCAGAACGCTTCTGGGTTATACCTTAGGGTTGGGAGGGTGTTACTAATCTCTTCGGACAAGGCACTTTGTACAATTATGATAGAACTTCACTTAGGGTAAGTTCGTTTAATCATAAATTATACTTCGTGCCTTGTCCTCGAGATTAGTACCTGTAATTAATATTGATTAAGTATTTACAATTTGTAGACTTTGAGAGTTAAGTTCTGGAATTATCACATAAACTATAATGAATTTTTGAAGTAAGAACTTTCTTTAAAATTCTTAATTATATTTTTATAGGCTAACCAGCATGGTTTTCCATAGGTTTTACACATAGGTTCTTAATCAGTTTATTAAGATATGTTCTTAATTATCTGTTTTGACAAATTTATTATTTACATTCTTATTCTCATTGTTATAATGTTTATAGATTAACAATCACAGTTGTCATTAGGTAAAAAAGGTTCATATTCAGTCATTTTCTTAATTATTATTCTTATCTTAATTATCTTTATTAACAAAGTATATTTGCGTATTTATTGTCATTAAGTATTAAAGTTTTTTATAGACTAATAATCACAGTAGCTTTTAAGTAATATAGGTTCTTAACCAAAATGTTCATATATATTCTTAATTATCTTTTTAACAGAATATTTATTGCTCACTTAATATCAATATTAAAGTTTGTTTAAAGAATAACAATCATAGGTGTCATTGGAAAACTAAAGTTCTTAATTAACCATTCAAATAATATAATAAATAAATCTGTTTTAACAAAATACAGTTTTGCATTCTTATTACTATTGTTAGTTTCCTTATCAATACATTTATACTCATACTCCTTCCTTATAAGTTAAATAAGATATCTTTAATCACAGCTAAAGATTTATCCTGCTCAATCATTTTGATCCTTTACACTAAAGGTCTGTTATAAAGTTTACCATATGTACTTGAGTTGTAACTCCAGCCTGCTGTTTTTAGTATCTGATAAATTGTCACACCTGGCTTTAGAAGTAGCAGCGTGGCGGGTGCTGTGAGCTAAATTTACGTGTACATCAATACTGCTAGTCTTTAAAGTACACTTAATCCAACGACTGATAGTCTGTTTGGACACTTCTGTGGTATGGTTTCTTGGTGCCTAAAATAATTCTTTTATGTTTATGGTTAGAGGTTTTATTAATGTAGGCTATAAGGGTGTCAGCTAGACATATTTCTGTTCTTTGTCTGAAGTATCGATTGATTATTTAGTTCATATATAAGAGATTTTTTGAGATCTGAAATTTTGATGGTTATATGCATTGATTGTATTTCTATACTTTGATTTTATTTATGACAGTTGTTCTAGAGACAGCATCTCATTTGGGTATCAAATTCCTAATACTTCCAGTATCTGAGATGTTTCCCAGGTGACACAGTATTTTTATTATATCTATCATCAGATGACATTCTAATATTTATTATAGTATTAGCAGTGATAATGCCGATTTGTGACAGTCAAGCATTTTTTACTGGAATTAGAAAGATCTGTTAAGAAATTTTGTTACTGTTGGTGTTCAAGATGTTAATATTATATTTTCTAAAAAGTTAAACCAGTTTATTAAACATGTGTCAATTGTTTGAGAAGTTTTCTGATAGAGATGCTATCAACATTTCTATTGATCATCAATTGGTAGTGTGCTTCGTCACAATAGACTTCACTACCTACACATTAGACTCCGACAGCTAGAGTAAGGTTGGTATGGTTTTTTCCCTTGCTGTGAGATACTATAATATTTTCATTAGGTTTGAGTATGATCATCTCTGAAATATGGGAAGTTCCTTAAGTAAAGGGAATCAGGGCAGAGTTGGCCATGGTGACCACTATGATGCCCTTAGCTTTATCCATTATGGTTTTTCATAGATCTTTTAATATGTTTGAGAATGGTGAAAACACATAAAAGAAAATTGGTTACCAGTATACTGTAAATGGGTCAATTGTAAAGGCATTTGGGTTGTTATGTATTTGTCATATTTTTTGTTAATGTGACTTACAAATAGGTAAATTTCAGAATTCCAAATTTATCTTTCAATAATTGTTCATATGAATTTTCTTTTAGTTCCCAGTCTACATCGGGATGTGACATCTGCAATACAGTATCAGCTACTTGATTTTCAGTCCACCTAATGTAAGGAGCGAAAATGAAAATATAATGGTTTTCACACCAATGCCGCTATGCAGCCTTTTTTGCTGTTTATAATAATAATAAATTGTCTATGTCTATAATAATAATAATAATTATTATTGAAAAGTTTACCAATTTTTTTTTTTTTTTTTAAAACAATGAATGATGTTAATAAATCCAATTAAAATTCATTAAATATTCACATTCCTTGTCTGACCACTGGCCTCTAGCAATCTCATCCTCACAGACAGTCCCCCCCCTTGGTTGAGGCGTCAGAAAAGATTTCGGTTACATAATTAGGTTTGATTTTGTTTACTAAATTTTGAATGGGATATGGCTACCATTTAGGCAATTATTGTAGGGATATCTATGTATTTTTCATAATTTACTTGACCTTCGAGGTTTAGGATTTTATAACATTCTAGTAGGGTGCATGCTGAGTGCAGTCCTACAAAACATGTAAATTGTAAGGTTTCATAATTGATATGTTTTTTCTTATCTGTAGGTAATGTTACATGACAGTTATAAGTCTTTTTGTCAATAATATATCCCAATAATTTACCAGTATTAGTGGGTGTAAGTTTGTTATTTACTAATTGTGATTAACTTCTTAGTATTTTGAATGTTTTCAGTTAACAATCAATAGCCACAGTATCTTAGTAATTTGTTGGCAGATTTCATGACTTTAGTGAAAATGTATCCTCCTACAATTTTCCAAGAGGGAATTCTAGTTATTTGCTAGAATTTTTGTGATATTTCATAAGAAGCTATGCATCTTTAATGTATGTTATGTAAAGTAACGCTTGCCGAAATCGGACCGTGGATGAGTGAACATCTTAAGATAGCGTGCCTCCTCCCTGCCTCGAAAAGCATATTAAGCCTTCAGTTGTTACAGATAACCAGCTCGACCACAACGTGGTTGGTAAAAGGTTAGGCGGATTGATTGATTCACTGTTTAATTTCCTCCCAAAATTCAGTAGTGTTTTGTATTCCTTTATTTATTGGCCTATATACAATTGTTACACTGTTTATTCTAATAATACAAGCAATATGAGCATAGTATACAATATGATGCGAGTGTGAAACGAGTGCGCGTTCTGTTCCCTCAAGGTCGTTGGTGACTGTCGTCGTCTTAAAACCGGTTTTTTTTATTACAAGAACCCCATAAATTTCATACGTTAGCGATAACAACAATATTATACTTGCATTTGTTTGTATATGCTATCAATAACCTACGTCTTTGATCTCAAGCGTGAGATGAAGCGATAATGGTTTGCTTATATTGTGACGTTAGCACGTTTTTTCAGCTTTCTTACTTAAAATGCGATTATGGCTTTAAAGATTCAAGTAAACATTAACCCTCTTATTAATAAACTCGGAGTAAAGCAACACCATGGATCATCTAAGTATTAAGCAAACATTTGTCGGGGTTTAAGAAGATATACGATATACAAATGTAAACGCTCAATATTAATATTAAAAATATAAATATTAAACCTCCTTTTGAACAGTTTTGTTTGCAACATATTATTTGATTTACATATTCTATGTCAGTTATTAAAAATATTGCAGCCATCAATTTTCCTGTGTAAAATATTTTTAGACATCCAAGTAGCTTTGGAGGAGTATCCAAAAGTTAGCGAAAAATATCGTGTTGCTAATTATTTTTTTTAATGCAAAACTATTTGACATACGAAAATACCATGCTTAAAAAATAATGTACATGAAAACATTTTTTTTTTTTTCAAATCTTTTAACCTAGCCATTACTAAGGAGTATGCTTTAGAAAGTTACCGTTTTACGGCACTAAAGCGCATGTAGGCCCTTAAGTTTGGCGTAACTTTACTCCGTGTTGAATAAATAAGGGGTTAAAAGACGCACAAAATCAATATTTTTTCCATAGCCCTGTTTTAGTTTATTAAATCTTGTTTGGATAAGCGATCAATTACGTATTTTGATGGCGAGCGTGAGATGAGGCAAATGTCGTGTACTTGAATTACGTATGACATTTGACGTCAAGTCTAATGCTCAAGTTAAGGCGGAAACATACTTACGTGTCGTGGCATGACTTGACGCCTTATGACGCATTTGAGTGGCTACAAGACTCGTTGTGATATCACTTAGGCTTGAACATATTCGTATGATTGGTGTATCCTGTGCCACGACACGACACAGTAACGTGTAGGCTGCTTCAAGCTATGTTCATAAGGCAATGTAATGTACGTTATTTGCAGTAGGTACAGGGTTAGATTCATACTTTTGAGGTTCATCACCATCATCATTTCAGCCGAAATCCGTCTACTGCTGAACATAGGTCTCCCAAAAACGTCGCTACATTGAACGTTCCCGTCTCGCGTCCAGCGGACTCCAGCCACTTTCATCAGGTCATCTGTCCACCTAGTGGGAGGCCTTCCAACACAGCGTTTTCCGGTTCGCGGTCGCCACTCCAGAACTTTTCGGCCATCGACCATGTTCTGCGAGCAATGTCCCCGCCCACTCACTACCATTTAAGGTTTCGCATTTCTTCGGGCTCTGTCGGTAACTTTCGTCCTCCTGCGGATATCCTCATATCTGATTCGATCACGCAATAAGGCTGAGTTCATGTGGCTTTATATACTTACTCTCTACATTATTAAGTTTAGCAATGATTACAAATATAAAGGATCCTGATTTACGAAAATCACCTCTAAAGACTGGCATTAGGTAACCATTCAAGATTCAAATCGAATGCTTTATTCTTAATTTTCTTCACTTGGTGATATCAGTCAGATTTTGAGTAAGTTACAGGGACGAAACTTGCATACGCTCAGATCTGTCAATCTCAGAGCATTTTGGCAGGTTTTAAACAATAGATTTATTAGTAACAATGGATCGTGTGAAGATGAGATTCACAGGCGCATTGGAATGGCAAAGACTGCCATGCCACAACACGAAAGAGTATGGGAGGACCGCAATATTACGAACAAGACAAAACTGTCACTTGTCAGCTCCCTGGTGTTCTTCATATACGGAGCAGAGACGTGGACTCTAATAGCCGCTGACCGCAAACGCATCAAGGCTTTTGAAAGGCGATGTTACTGAAAGATGCTGCGTATCTTGTGGATGGCACACAGGACGAACATCTCGATATTGCAGGACCTCGAAATTGAAAAAAGGCCAAGGTTGTCGAATTTGTGCCTCCTCAAGATATTTGACTTCTATGGCCTTATTGCCCGTAAACCAGGTGACAACTTACTAAAGGCAAACTCGCAAAGTCGAGGGTAAACGGACTAAAGGCGATTTATATGCTGGTCAGACCAAATCCGAACCTCGAGAATATCAAAGCTTCAGAAGCCGCGCATGTTGCTGAGATTAGGAGCAAATGGAGAAACATCGTCAAAGAGAAAGTTTTGAAACCATGATGTGGTCACGACCCCCAACATTGGGGAATCGTCGCAAAGAGGACGAGACCTTGGAAGTTCTTTCTTGATCTTACAAAGAAAAATAACTTGGTATATATAAAAAAAATAGGTAGCTGTAAAGAAGCATACTAACTGTTAGTAACTGTTTAGTAAAATTTAGGCCATTTAGAGTGAAGCAAATAATGTATGCTAAATAGGCAAAATGTGCTGAGAATTCGTGTCTACCTATTTTTCAGACTACGTGCAGTGGTAATGCAAGGTTGGCAAAATATTTACTTGGAATATTACTTATTATGAACGATGCCAATAATTGCACGAACATTCGATTTGAAAAAAATCAAGCAACAAAATATCCTAAATGATTTCATGCATTTTCATATTCCCTGATTTCCGTTATAAACTACTGCATAATTACCTACTACCTGTAAATAAAACAAATGTGCAACTTGATCGTCATCATCATTACAACCAAAAGACGTCTAATTTTGGATAAAGGCTTCCTTCCCCAAGTATCGGCACATCGACAAACCCTACAAAAGTTTTCAACATATCAATCATTGTTCTACGTCTACCTTGATTTTGTACTATTTTCGGCCCAAAATCAATGTTAACACGATTAGATGTGAACACTCATGACCATACCAATGACCTTCCCATTAGGCCGATGACACACAAATATTTGGTCATTAAGTCACTGCAAACGAGTACTAACTGACTCGCGCCACACAAAGTTTCAGGATACATCAATCTTCATTGTTGTCTAGTTCATTCTTCAATTAATTTAGTTGAGAGAGAATCCCCTCTGGATCAACTTTGACTGGTGGTTTCTGGTTTTTTATCGCCTTTATTATTAGGGCACCAAAACCATAATTATGTTTTGTTGAAGACGTTCATTGTGTTCGCGTGATCATTCGTTTATTAGTTTTTTTTTGTAATTAGTAATAATACCAGCCTGCTACTGTCGGAAAATGCCTCTTCTCATCAAAGAAGGCAAGGAAGGAGGGCAGGTTGACTTTTTGTTGTCATCATCATCAACCTTTTAATGTTCCCACTGCTGGGACACCGGCCTCCTCTCTGTGAGAGAGAATGTGCCGTAATCCACCACGCGGGCCCCGTGCGCGTTGGTGGATGTCACAAATATTCGATTTTTTGGTTCTAGGACAACAATTATGATTTATGCTCCGCTCCTATTGGTCGTAGCGTGATGTTATATAGCCTATAACCTTCCTCGATAAATGGATTATCTAACACAAAAAGATTTTTTCAATTTCAAACAAACAAACAAACTCTTCAGCTTTATAATACTATTAGAGATATAGATTATTAAGTAGTTTGACCTGGAACTCTCTCGTTCCCCGCTAGTATGTATGTGTTCAGAAAGCTATTTTATCCGCTACGCAGTTAATTCAGTGACTGTACCTACACAAGGATTTTTAACTTTGTCTCAGGTAGACAAGAGCTTCAAGAGCATTAACGCCATTGCAAAGCCTCGGGTATTACAGGTTTCTATATAGATAGTACAGTTGTTCCATCTTACGAAGGCGGGTTGGTCTTAGTCGTGAGTGTGATGCACATTTATATTGTTTCTATGTGCGTAAGCTCGAGAGCACGCAGTATCGCCTACACACACATCTACACACACGCCGTCGTGAGAAAGAAAAACTGTACAATGTTATTTGTATTTTTCTTTTATAAGTATCCACAGGCATCGATGACGAATAACTGGTAAGATTTTACCGAATTACGGAACCAATAACGATTCATGGAACTCACATTTCACTTGTACAACATTCCAACAATCTCCCTAATGAATCCAGATAGAATGAAAAAACCCAACAAAATCAACGTACACCGGTACTCACTAGTTCACATAGTTGCTCCACTGATGGCCCAATGACAGCGTCATCGTCATCAAACGATTAATTCCCTGTCATTAGACCACTTGTAACTTCAGTCGTTTGACGGTCGCGCATTCATTTCATGGTCGTATTATGTTTACTGTACTTATTCATCTTCAGCCTATTAATTTTTCCACTGCTGGGACACAGGCCTCCTCTCTGTGAGTGGGATTGGGCATAATAAGTGGGAATGGTAGGTGGATGTCACATGTCTTCGAATTTTTGTTTCTAAAACATGCCGGTTTCCTCACGTTGTTTTCCTTCACCGTTTTGAGAGCAGTGGTGATGAAATAATTTACACAAAGTACAGCGTCTGCCTGGGTTCCCGCATCTTGTAAGTTGCGGCCGATACCACTGGGCCACCACTGCTCTCCCTATACTTATTACACAAAAAGAATTAAACTGAGATTTTTTTAAACCATAACCTAAATTGCTTCCATTGCTCTCGCTCGTGGCTATACCTATGCTGCAAAGTTAAGCAACGCTTGCCGAAATCGGGCCGTGGATGAGTGAACATCTTAAGATAGCGAGCCTCCTCCCTGCCTCGAAAAGCATATTAAGCCTTCAGTTGTTACAGATAACCAGCTCGACCACAACGTGGTTGGTAAAAGGTTAGGCGGATTGATTGATTCACTGTTTACCTGTATAAGGATGATCAGTCTATACTCTAAAAGTCACCGACAGATAGCAAAAAAAATTAAAAGTCGTTAACACCTGTCTACCAATATATCAAATCCAATATATCAAAATATTGGATTTTAAAACATCAAGATCTGATGAAGAACTTCGAAGATATACACCAGAAATCTTCAATAAACGACAGCAAATCACTCGGGATTGCTGCAGCCGCAGGTCTGTTTATTGTTTACACCATTTCATAACATAACATCACACTGGTACGCTCTATAAGGTACGCAGGTATACAGATCACCATGGTATACTTTTATTCCACCGGTTTTGTTCAAGTTTCATGTTATTGGGTTAATCTAATCTGGCATGAGTTTGCATTGTACGTACCTAACTATAGAACTGATTCATTATGTACCACAACTAAAGATTGAAAAATATAAGCAGTTTTACAAAAAAAATACAACCGACTTCCAGCTAAAAACACTACAAAGTGAAAAATAACTTCATATTCGGAAGTCGGTGTCAAAAACGATGAAACGGAAACAGGAACACCGACTTCCGAAATTGGAGTTATTTTTCACTTAGCAGTGTTTTTATTTGGAAGTCGGTTGTAGTTTTTTGTTATCGGGCAGAGACTTTAGCCATACGTGAGATCATTTCAGTGATTCGACGGTCGTGAATTAATTTTCATGGTCTTGTTCTGATAATGTTGACTGTACCAATTGGCGGGTCCAATTTAATAGAGTACTCGGAATTTCAGTGGGATTTCAACTAGTGTGAGAAGAATGTGAAATGAATCATGGATGATGTGTCCGGTTCTATTTATCGAGACTTGTTGGGATTCTGAAAAACATGTGTTCGTCAGTATTTATCTGATGACAAGATGCGTTTACGCAACAATTCTCAGATAAGATTTTCTTTACAAAACAAAACTAGTTTTTTTTGTGTTGTTGGGTAGTGAACATTAATGGTAAATAAACACCCTGTGGTGCCTGTGATGGTACATTAGCAGTTTTTTGTCGTTTTGGTAAATGGTTACCAAATCCACCACCTATTGACCACCTATTGACAGAAATATACAACTGATATGACTGCAGACTTGTAATCTCAGAGACGAACGACGACACTTTTACCCTTCAAACCATTCCACGCTTCTTGACATTAGAAGTAGGCAAAGATTTTCCTCGGATGAGTTACTCAAAACTCTAGAACTGTTTATCATTTTTGAATCACGAATTAATTCATCTCATTCCATCCGTAGCCCGACTTACTTTTTTATTATTTTTGATAGGCTCGCGTTTGACCAACTGATGGTAAGCGATGATGTGGTCGACGGTGAAGCAAGCTTGCCCAGCTGAGCAGATAAAGTCTTGTAAAAAAACAATAGAACAACGATATTCTTTTTCCTCTCCAATTTAGTGACAAAGCTCTGAGTAAAAATTTAAAACGCAGATGTCTCCTCACGTGTCGGACGATGTGATTTGGCACGCGTGGTGCCTACTGCTACCGCGATCAATTGATAACGACTTGTAAACTATTTGTTGCCATGCCTATGTATATCAGCTTTGTTTCAGAAAAGTTTGTTTTTTGTTTAGAAAAGTGGGTCATTTCGTACTGATCTGATTGGTGTGCATATTTCATAACATAACATCGAAAAACCTCAAATTAAGCATTCGTATGCGTTCCACATTCTTCTTCTACAAATATTTCACGGACTTTGTGGAATGCATTACCTATTGAGGTAAGGCGTGCGCAAACATTACCTACATTAAAAAAAAATGGTGATGGAGCATTTTCTTTCTCTGTAACTATATTTCTCCTTTCTCTGTTCTATATTTCATATTTATTAGTATATTATTTTATTTGTATGTATGTATTTTATGTTATATCTAAGTAATGTTATTTAAGATAGTTTTTGTACACTGACAGCGGCCCTATGTCTATCTCCTCTCGTTCAGTCCATCCAAAGGTTGTCTGTAAGAGATTGCCCTGCGTGATAATACCGCCCATTGTACACTTATCCTGTAATTATTTTAGTGGTGTACAATAATAGTTATTTAAGCAACTGTTACGTTATGGACGGCCTTTTAATACGAGTGCCATTTTTCGGTACAAGCGTAGCGCGTACAATAATGTTAACTTCGTTTAATTTATTTTTTTATTTAGTCTTTATTAGGTATAAGGCAAAGATCTTGTAGCCGCAACAGCCAAATAGTATACGATACTTTTGTTCTAAACTTGCTCCATTTTAAAAAACATAATTTACATTGTCTCGATTTCGAAGTAATATTACCTATAGATACCTGGCTGTATGTTCAAAATGTCTTTGCTTGTGTTTTAGAATTTATGACGATTCGCATAATGCAATCCGATGTCGTTATGGGTATCATAATGAAACCGCTGTCAATTTTGTAATTCGAATACAACGAAACCGAAGTAGATAAAATATATAATAATAATAATAACGTCACGCCTTTATTCGCCGAAGTTCTGCAGAGATGTTTCTGTGGTGCACCCACATTTCACCAGGTAGGTATATTTAAGTCCTATGTAGCAGCGGGCGAGCCCGTTGCCATTAAAAGGACACAATTCTATGCTCCGGGCTGCTATTACGAATTTCCAGATGGAAAGACCCAATACCATTATGCCCGAATCTGGCATTGAAGCAATGACCCCATGTTCAGCAGTAGCCCTTACGATCACTAGTCTAGAAATATTCGTAGCACCATAGCAACAGTACCTAACTGTATTTGGAGTAAATGCTGATGGATCCCTTCGTCTGCGGAGATTGGAGACCCATAGATTTAGTATGTTTTCGCTACGCAAAACATCTATGCTCCTTTTTATCGCGGAGACATGCTCATGCATACAGCGCTATCACTGGGAGATAGCGCAGATATGTGGGACCCCACAAAAACCACACGGTGTCCTCCTGTGCCGCTTATGGCTGGAAGATGGCCACACGTTAGCACTGACCGCGAACCCGCCGCGGCTGTCCGTCACCGGTCCCTCCTCTGGGGAGTATCCCCATCACCGGCTCACCAGAACACATTGTACGACGTGACGACCCCAGGGACCAAACCGTCACCGACCAAAGCACATGGGCGCCAGAAGACCCCGCGTATGGCACCCTTGATCCCCCTGTGACGGGTCAAGGTCAATGGCCCCGCCACCTACCATTTTTCGGCCGCAGGGGATCGATGCTCCTACCTACCGACTCAAACACTCCATGGTGGTCTACCTGCTACCATGAGTCGAAAAAGCAGGATAAAGAGAGCTATCCATTGTAACTTTGTTTTTAATCTGTTGTCGATTTCTCTTGCGCCCATTCGCCCTAGATGGAGGGTATCCTCCATCTAGGGCGAATGGGGCGTTACGATGCTCGATGATCAAACAACTTAAAGTAACGTATTTAGTATATTATTTTGAATATATATGGTATGATTATATTGTATTTATAGTTAATATATATATTTAAATAAGCCACATAACTTTCATTATTGGACCTACCACTGTTTATCTCTCCATCACCCAAAGGTCGATTGGTAGAAAATGCCTACGACATTAAGTCCGCCTCTGTACTTGTGTGCATGAAGTATTAAATAAATAAATATCAATCGCTCAACCACTGCGCCAACCGTGCGCCAAACCATGTTATCCACAACATATGACGCGTCTTTACCTACGTAAGAACCATATTTACAAAATATTCAACTAAAAGTCGAATAACAAACACAGCTCTGTGTTACCATGTCTACAGACCGTTTATCAAGTTTTGCTGTTTATGGTAATAATAACGTTAACTGTGGATATTTAGTATTATCGGTATGTTACTGGTTAATACAGATTGGGTTGATGTTTTTTTTGGTTGAAGATTGCGAACGCTTGTCTTGTCTGTTTGGATTTAATCGAATATTTTTTGTATTGAAACATTGTATAGTGTTTGTTATCAGGTTTTTTCTTTGTATAATTGGCCACTTTATCTCAGGCATTCAAAAATTCACGGACACGGATCGGATGTAGTGCGTAACCGGAAGGTCTTCCGCGGATGTGTGACCATTTCTTACATACCGAGAGTTCTCTGTATCTCAGAAATCACACTAGGCCATTTGTCTCGACTGCAATTAGAACTTTGACAGTCGTTACGGGTAGTTAGATGTCCAAAAGAGCGTCAACCAGTGTTACAGGCTCTAGACAAGTGGTATTTAATGTCAGCGAAGGCGATAGTCGAAATATCAAAATGTTAGGGATTGATCACGTGATTTTTCGATATCGCTTGTCAATCCCATACAATTTTGTCTTTTTGACAATTGCTATCGCCACGCTTTCGATGATAGAATGCCACTTATCTATTAACTGAGTTGTGGAGGCAGTTTCTCCGAGTAAAATACTAGTAAGTATTCAGTTGCTTACGGTTACAAGAGACCTGCAAAGTTGGGCAAAGGTTATGTAGATGTTTCATGACCATTTGTTTTGTGTAATTTGTTTTTATGCCAAATAAATTATATATTTAAAAAATATTATAATTATTCATTTAAAAAAATATTATTATTATTTTAAATAAAACAGTGGTATTATTATTTATTAAAAATATATTATTATTATCTTAAATAAAAAATATTATTATTTAAATTAAAAAATATATTAATATTATTTAAATTAAATTATGTTGTTGAGTTGCTCCAAGTGCTAATAAAAACTGCTCTACCCTTCTTTTATACTTTTCAGTTTTATCCAGTTAAAACACTTTACATTCATAGTTTACTTTTGCAGCTAAATCAAGCAAAATATTGTCCTGCTGTTTATTTATTTTTTGCCTCCTACGGAAAAAAGGGCTGTTATAAATTTTACGTAATTGTGTGTCTGTCCGTGGCATAATAGCTCCTAAACGGATGAACCGATTTTGATTTAGTTCGTTTTTGTTTGTAAGGTGACTATATCGAGGGTCTTCTTAGCAATATTTTATGGAATCTGGTTACGCCAGTTTTATCAAAACCATTACTTGCTTTTATTTTGAAATTGTAATAAATACTCATAGTTGTTTATGTCAAAATTACTCTGGTTTGGATGCTTGTATGTTACGCGGGTTAATGTGACCCTTGCTCGCCATTGGCCCGTTTGGATTCCGAACCCCGAACTGTCATACATCATCAACCAATAAGAAAAAAAGGGGGTATGTCGGCGCGCGCGAGCTAACGCATCTTCCGGGAGCTCCCGTTTTTCGGTTGATTTTTTCTGAAGATTCTACGTTAAAAGACTGTGTGTGATATCAAACCTGTGCGCCTGTGGTTCATGAAGTGCTGGCAGGAGCATTCGCCTTCGGGATATGCAGGTACGTCCAAGCCTAGGTACAATTGAATGTACAACTACGAGGCAGTCAATCAGCACCTATCAAAAAATACAGTCCACAATCTAGGGATTTCTATCATCCCCTTGTTATTTACGCACCAGAATCGGTTCAGCCGTTCATAAGCTATGGGCGTTTTACTGCTTAAATCGGGGTATTTTCGCCAGATATCGTGTCATAATTTCGTGTTCGATAGATTGTCGATTGAAGCGAGTCTACTACTAGATAAATTATATAGTTTAAAAAGCATAAAATTAAAAAGTGTCGGTGTTTTTTTTAATATTTAAATTTTACTTGTTTCAATTTGGCATGTACCTAACTAGAATTATTTATCTACCCATATACGTAACGGTCTTTAACACTTATAGAACTAGTTTTTCGATTATTGTAACAAAGTGATCGATCACGAAGAGTTCATCAAGGCTTCTTTTCAGACTGTACAAATATGACGTGTACTCAGTATCATGATATGACCGCCTGACTTTCGTGGTAATTTTTACATCAAATATAGTTATGTGCTTAATACGTTTATTTAGAAAGAAGTACATTAAGTGTATGCATTTTCTGAGTGGGTACTTAATTTATTGACAAAACAAATCTAAAAACTCAAATTGATTTAGATACTAGAAAATCGTCTTACATGAAACACAAGTAGGTACAAGAATTTCTTGGCTCATTATTGGGGAAGCAAAAACTGTTTAACCTCAAATTGAAGGCAGGAGACAGAAGAAAACTTGGGCCTAGTGTAGGGAATACTATTTTTTTACTGTTTCATGGTTTGTCCTGTAGTAAAAGTTGTTATAGTTGTTGTTGTTTAAGTTTCAAAGTGAGAGTGAACAGGCTACTTCTGGGTAAGCTCACTCCATCGTCGGCTTTGTCTCTGTTAGCTCTGACCTGGACTTAGAGTCAAGAGCAAACACGTCTCAAATAAAAATAAATATAAAATATTTTCACAAAAAAAATAAACCGACTTCAAAAGTAAAACACTAAAAAGTCATCAAATAGCTTTCGTATCGGAAGTTTTATTTTTGGGTGTCTTTGGTACCTCTTGTTTTTATCATTTTTCGACACCGACTTCCGAAACAAAAGTTATTTTGCATAATTTAGGATTTGTTTTTGAAGTCGGTTATATGCTCTATGCTATTACCATATCTTGAATACTGCTCGACCGATTTTGACAAAACCTGCACTATTGCCTAAGTAGAGAGATACTCAATCCAACAAAAAAAGAATCACGATCCGATTAGTAGATTAGTTATTCACGCGATTTTTTTTGCCATCCATTCTGCGACCTATGGAATTGTATGAAGCTGCACGCATTGCGGTAAAGAAATCGCGCGGAAATAATACCGCAAGAAATCCATGTTTTGCCACAGGATCCAACGCACCTCGGCGCGGATTAAAAACGCGCGAACATTTTGAGCTCAGTACAGTAATGACAAAATTCGCGCAAAATTTTATCCGCAGTGCGTGTTAGTTATATTCAGTACGCGGACAAAAATTGGCGCGAATAAATCCGCGCCGGTATTGGCTGGCTCGCTACAATTCGCGACGAGACAACGTTATTAAATCAAAATTCCTCGTTGCCGTATATCACTCTGAGCAACATGTTGTGGATCAAATGTTTCCTAGTGAACATTTGATTCGAGCCTTAAAGAAAGATATAATTAGCCGATAAAACGTAACAGAACATGAATAATAACCAAATTACCAGAAATACTATCAATATTATGTGGTAAAACACACGTGTCTTCACAATCACGTTTTGTGAAACATAGTTTATAAGCAAAATACTATAATATTGTGATAAACAGATGACATACCCTGTATTATGCTGTTCCTACGATGGAACAATTGGTGTTGATAAACTTCAGAACTTAGGTCAATGATGTTATATATAAACTGAGGTAGATACGTTTTACCGACGTCTGCGCGGCAATACAAACACAAGCTAATCAGCTTGAGTGAACAGTCCGTCTTGCGTCTGGCCGCGACACGGACGTACGTTTGAACAGTATGTTTATCCCTTTCAGACAATGGGGTCCTATTTATATCTCTGTAATCATTTAAAATACTCAGTGATAGAAATAAAGTTCACAAATGCCATAGGTCCTATGTAGGTAGCTATAGTAAAATTTCGCCATGTTTTTATTTCTTTATAATGAGTATGACGTCTCTATTGGTAAAAGCTCATTGACTTAGGTATTCTGTATCGTTGGTTTGAACTCGTCGACCACATCTTACAGCTTACCATCAGGTGAGATAGTGTCCAAGCGCGCGCCTATCAATCTTCTTCGGGCATCCTTTTTTGATGTGCCGCTGCAACGTGGATAAGTTTATACCGTACTTCTTAGCCGCACCTTTCACTGAGGTTTTGCTAGCTTCTTCCATAGCAAGTTTCATAACTGCCTCGTCCCAAGATGCATTAGAGGTTTTTCTTTTATATTTGTTAACCATCTAGAATAAAACAAACCAAAAATCTTAATTAAAACCTCATTTCAACCACCCAAACTACTTACATGACCATACTAGGGCAAATCGGGTACATACCCGTTTTACCCCTACCCGTTATGCCCAAACGCATGTTTTTATTTTTAACCGCCATAACCTCAAAACCAAATGCAGGAATGCCACAAGTTTTTTTTAATTTAGATGCATAATTCCTTACAAAATCACAACACAAAACTTAAGTAAACATAATCCATACAATATTTGAGTATTCACTGTTACCAAAAGTCATTTTTTTTTAGTAAAACCATCAAAAATATTGTTTTCAATCTTACCTTGCAAGCGCTTGCGTCACAGCGGAGAGCCGACTGCCTGTGATTGGCCGACTGTCACGCCACCTCGCTGCACTTGTACATTCTCACTAATAGACGTAACACGCACACAAACAAGCATACCCGATTTAGGCGGGGTACCCGATTTAGGCTTATCTCCCCTAATACTGAAAACTGTCTAACTTTGGCATTAAAGATTAACTCCAGATACACAGAAACCGGCCCATAGGTAACCCCCCAAGATGGGGGCTTAGTTCTGATTGCCAAAAATGTGGTCACATATAGCATATTTCGAAAAAGGGGGTCAGCAAATCAGTACCATTTCTGATTGTGTATTTCTTGTATGTTGTGTGTGTCTTAAAGGATAAGTTAAAGATTCTATATGGTCAATTATACTTCATAAAAGATAGCTTGATCTCTGCGACATATGTCAAACTGACGTATACGATATTGTTAGCCTGTCAAGCGCTATTGATACTGTTTTGATACTGACAGCTGTCGCAGAGATCAAGCTATAGCTATAGCTATAAGCTGGCAGATTCTTCTGAATCATGAAATATAGGATCAATATAGTTGTAGGTTACTGTTTAATGAGACAGAAAAAAATCTTTAGGAGTTTGTTATGACATACTGCGAGAAAAAAAAGATGAAATCGTTGACGAGAATAAAGACGGAACAGATCATGGCAACTAATTATTTTCACCAGCGCAGCGCTTTTCCGTTCCAATTTTCTCATCAACGAAACCAAGCTCGATTAAGGCTAGGAACAATAACACCGGAACTTATTCATAATTAACTAGCAACCTCAATCCACCACTAGGCACGCCATTGTTTTATGCTATTCATAATGTCATTTCTGAACGCTTGGCTGCGTATTAAGAAACGCTAGTTTAGTAGCTTTCCATGGAGAAAGATGACATGTTAAAGTAATTATTTGCAGTTATTGGACTTCAGTTTACATTGCGTATGACATACGATTTGAAAGCAGCAATGAAGATGAATTAATGAGCTTAACAAGGATATCTCTTGATTATTTACCTTGGTTATTGTGATCTAAAGAAGTATAATAGTTTAGGTATATGTTTGTAAAAGGTAAAATAGGCAGTACTACATTCGGCATTCCAAAAATTCTTTCACTGATACTAAGCCACAATGATACAGACTTTTATCTCGTAGATTTGGCAGTTCTAGTGGACGAAGTTGCGGGGAAAACTACCGAAAACATTATACCGCTCTGTTTACAACTTTGGGTAATGCTGCCTATATTTTGTGTACCTATTGGATTGGATTTGCTGTTGATTCGAGCGTTGTATCTTGACATTGACTATAACCATAGTGAACATTACTTTAGACAAGAACTGTAAATAATACCCTACTGGATCAACATGGATTAAAGAAGAATATAAAATGATACGCTTAATGCATCGGTGATATCAGATAGGATTTCCGGTTTCACCGCTCTTCCAATGAGGATGTGGCAGTAGGGTTTCTAAACGCGTATATGGTCACGGGTCATCGGGTCCTTGATAACTATCGATCTGCCCTACATAGCTCGTATTACGTTTTAATACATGTGGTATAAGCCATTGGAAGACTTGTCAAGGACTGCTTAATTTTGTACGTTAATGGAGTTGACCTAGTTTTCTCGAAAAATCTTGAACTTTGTTGATTATGTGGATTGTTAAGGCGTATATATTCCCCAATGTTAACGCAGTACTGGCCGTGCGCCCGCTTGGCGCCAGAATATCAATATTTAACCTCCCTTTGGACAGTTTCGTTTGCAAAATATTCTTTGATTTACATAATTTCTTGTTTATGCTATTTCAGTTATGAAGAAATTATAGCCATCAATTTTTCTGTGTAAGAATATTTTTAAACATCCATGTCGTTTTGGAGGAGTAACCACAAGCCTTAAAAAAATATAATGTGGTTTAAAGCAAAACTATTATTTACACGTAAAAAACATATTTCACAAAGAATGTACATGAAATATATATTTATTTCAAACCTTTTAACCTGCCGTTACTTTATGAGTATGTAACCGTTTTACGGAACTATCCCCTAGTTTCTTAACACTCGATGATCGGGCTGTTAACGTAATCGACGAAAATTCGCCGGTTATCTACTGTGATTGGCTGTTGAAAATTAATTTAACCAATCACAGCAGATATCGCGTGCTTGACAATGTATCACATTAATTCTGCGATAATTTAGCGGTGAGAAACCAGGCTGGGTCACCGCTAAATCAACAAAAAACTGTGGACGGCCCTTAATGCCCGTAGACACATACTACGGATTATTCGTAGTTTGTGTTAGACATAAATTGTAAAAGATTTCAAGCGTGAGTTATCCATCAATATTGAACCTCCTTTTGAACAGTTTTTTTTGCAAAAGATTATTTGATTTACATATGCTATGTCAGTTATGAAGACATTCCAGCCATCAATTTTTCTGTGTAAAAATATTTTTATACATCCAAGTCGTTTTGGAGGAGTATCCAAAAGTTGCGAAAAATATCGTGTTGTTAATTATTTTTTTAAAGAAAAACTATTTGTTATACGAAAAAACCGTGTTTAAAAAATAATGTACTTGAAACTATAATAAATGTATATTTTTATGGCGCGAGATAAATATGAACACGTATCAACTTACAATGGTGTGGTATTGATCTTTCTGACATTATCGTCATTATCAAAGTTATCTGATAAAGGCCTACCTCTCTAGGTGAAGTTATCTGATCTTAGATCTACAACTGCATATCTCCACGTGAGATTTCAAAACAAATCACACGCCTTTGTATCATGATAAAGATAAATAATAAGTTCATTGGACTAGTCATTCCTCTTTAGTGCCTCCACGAGCAAAGGTATAAAGCGTTGGCCAGGTGCCCCCTGGCCTGTCGGCTTCCTACCTGCCGGGCGAGCACGGCCTCCGTGATAGTCTGTCTATCGAAAAGGCAACATTATGTGTGTTACCTCAAAAAAAGAGTTTGCTGAAAAGAATATGAAAAAAGTATGTATTAAAAAAAAAGAATAATTTTATTTTATTTGAAAGCTTCTCATATTTAAATTTGATGAGTCGTTTTTTAGTTATCCTTAATAATGCGTGTTTTCATGGTCATAAAGAAGCTTCCAAAACTTAAAAGAGAAAAATAAATAAAAAGAATTCAACCGACTTTTAAAACAAAACACTAAAAATCGAAAACTAACTTCCTTTTCGGAAGTCTGCGTCAAAAACGAAATAAAAATAGGTACCAAAGACAAATACGAATTCAGAACCTTCTCCTCTTTGAACTCGATTAAAAAGAAGATTCGGCAGGCTAGATCGTAGTAAGAAATACGTATAAGGTCTTTGGCTAGATCAATCATCTGCCTAAGGTTTTGTCAACAATGTTGATTTCAGTGACGTAACGTAAACATATAATGCATTGAAATATCGTGAAACGTCACGCTGCTAAAGTCGTCACAATCTAAGAAGTCCGATGTAATGTATTATTACTGTATTTTGATGTAGAGATAAATAAAGAAAGAACTTTTTTATTTTTGTAGCTGTCAAACCGGACTTCTTAGAATGTGTCGAGTTTAGTACACTGTATACTGCCTTAGTGACGTCACAAGCCCCCACTCCTGAACATTGATGCGCTTTAACTTTGTAAATTTTTATTGATATGGTAAAGCAAAACATATGTGTCCAATATTATTTGAAAATCTCACTGACGGAATTAATAGAATTATCCTTTTTCTACCAAGGAAACATCCCTATTCATAATTCAGAACACATGGTAAGAAAAATGTACATCAGTTTGTCTCTTTCTAACGTCATAGCAGTTCAGGACTAAGGTAATTATAACCGTGGTCAATAGACTGCATTTACACCTTCACTGACAGTGCAGTCTTTCAGGTTACATTAGTCGATCAGTCTTCCATACAATCGTAGGCTGGCGATTACTCCACTGTTTGACGATATACGTTCAAAAAAAAAAAAAAATTGTCTCATCAGCATCTAGCCCTTTATGGAAACAAAAGAAGAAAAAAAGTTGGGAGTTATGAGCGTCGAAAGTTCCATATTTCAACATTAATTTTAACGCATCTTTGGGCGGTAATAAATACCATAAGAAGAAAGATAATGCAAAACGGCCTCCATACAGGGATAGATTAGTAATTCAACAATGCAAATAATTTTACATTGAAAAATTTAATTTTTTCATCATATCTAGACTCCCAAAGGTCTGTTTATAAAATTTCGCGCGCTGGTTTTCGTCCTAAATCATAATCCATTTCCATACAAATTTGCAAAAGTGCTAATTCGTACGCGAACTAGCTTCTTACTGCTCATCACAGCATCTATCTCTTTCGCACGTGTTGTCGGATGAGATAGCATGCATTTTAACCTCGAGCACAAAATAGTTCGTGCCGTCGACTAGGGCAAACTTAACGCTGTGTGCTGTGGTTCTGTAAACACCACCTAGCCAGGACATGCGAATCAGTGTCCAAAAGCGATTCTTTATCATATGAGTTCCACACGATACTGTCACATGCAACACGGATGGCACAATCACTGTATCAAATCAAAACCGAATAAATAAGATCAATTCCGATCGATCAACGATGATAGTATTGAACTCAGAGCACTTTGCAGCGTGACTACTTTTATTTTAAGTCATATGATGACTACAAAATTGAAAGTCACGGTGTTCATTGGTGCCGATAGAATCCAGTTCAATTTCGTCATGGGTCAATTGATATTGTGTTGTGGCCAGATGTGACCGTGTAGGACACGTGAGAAGTCATTAGTCAAGCTTCGGTGTGGAGTTAATGGTGTAATGTCTTCTGAATTTATTTCATGTCATTCTCGTCTGTAGACATGGGCTTTTGTAGCTTTGCAAATAGGAGACTAATCCCCATTTTTACCAACCTTTTGGGCACAACCAAAAATAAATAAAATCAAATATGTATATCATCTCTTTTTTAACCGACTTTCCAAAAAAGAGGAAGACTCCGTCATTCATAGACGGATTTGCAATATTCTATGTTTGATTGAAAGAGTATACTCTCGAGGTCCACCAATTCAGAATTTGATGATGGGATCTCATAGAAATCGAGGGAACTCTTCAAATATTCTAGGCAGACTTGTAGCGATTTTGGTATTTACAATAACATGACAAGCATTTGAACTCAGTAAGTACCAATTGATGAAGTGGAATTGATGAAGAAGACCACAGATGGCCTCTGGATCTCCCTTATAAGTCCTATGTCATGGGTATAAGATATCTCGAATAGTTAAGCGACTATGATGAAGCAATACATTATAAATAAATGGTACCTACTGATGAAAATGCTACCATCAAACTAATCTGACGATGAACCCGGAAGGTAGGCACTTCATTTCGTAATAAAACAACGTCTTATCCTAGTCTTGTTTGAGCTTATTGTAATTGAAATGAGATGTGCTCTGGTTATAAATGATTTTCATGGTAATATGAGGTACCAACACTAAAAAGAGTAAATAAAAACTTTTTAACAAAAAATTAAACCGCCTTCTAAATCAAAACACTACAAAGCGAAAAATAACTTTATTTTCTGAAGTCGGCGTCGAAAAACGAAAATAGTAGATTGTTGCATGGAGCGCAAAGTGAGTTATAAATGCATGAGTGTTTTGTTACTAAATTAACACTAGTGCATTAATTACTTACTTTAGCGAGGTGCGTAATCTACTTTTCTTTCAACTACCAATCTACCTATCGTGATAAAATATACCTACTGAAAATAAAAACTCAAGTTAATTAAAAATATTTATCCTGCGACTTTTGCGGAAAAAGGTTTGGGTTTAAGGCAATAATTTGCAGCTGTATTTATACTATCTGGAGTTGAATTCATATCGCTATCGCTGTCAATTTTTTTTTTTTTTTAACTTTTCTTGCTAAATATGAAGTATCAAAGTTCTACAATGGTACAAAATGCGCGCCATTTGTGTTTATTTTTGTCATCAATTCGATTTTATTCAGCCGATTTTAATTTTCAGCCAGTATCTTTTTGATCTAATGTATACATTTTATATTAAACTTAATGGGATACCTTAAATATCTGCGGTAAATTTATATCAAAATAAAAACAGTGCATTAATGAAAAACTGTGCAACTATGAGTTTTCATATAAAATTTCTGCACTGTTTTGGTTCTAAACAAAAAATACGTCCTTTATGATCGGTTTTATAGTGATTAATAACTACATAGTTGAAAGAAAACAATATTAATTGCTTTGTTATCATCTTGTACGAATAATTTATAGTCCTTTCTTCTTTCTCAAAATAGTGATCTTGTAGGCGTTTCAGACATTCTCTGACACTGCTGTAAGATTATTGAAAGCAATTATTTTCAAATCACCTGCATACTTCAATGTGTGTCAGTCCATCTCGAAATTTTATCGCGATTTTTTATGGTAAAGAATTAGTATTGTCATTGTTCTACTATTTGTCATTAGCGTGAATAGTGCGTGATGCTTGAATGCCTGTTGGACATACTTTTCACTCCGTTAGGAATGTTAACTAAAAATTAGTTTTTTGTCCGTCAGGTAGAAAAATATTGGACACGTGTTTTTTCTTTTGACATTTAAACATAAAGTGACGACGATATAATGCGTTGTAATATCGTGTGACGTCACGCCGTTAGTACACTTTATACTGACATAGTGACGTCACAAGCCGTCCTCAACTTTGATGCGCTTTATCTATGTCAATTTTTCTTGACTTGATAAAGCAAAAAATACGTGTCCAATATTATTTGATAATCTCACTGACGGATTAAATAGAGTTATCATTTATCTACCCAGGCAACATCTTTATTATCAGTATCTGCTTTTATTGTTCGAATGCCTGAAACCAGGCTTACCAAGGCTGATCGTGCTACTAAGTTACAAGGTAGGTAATTACAGGCAATCGCTCCATAATTTGAATCTTAATCGAACCGGCCTACACTATACAAACTCACCAACTGCGCAGCAAACCCCTTGTTTACTTCAGAGCCATCGTATACTGGTATCGGTGTTATTGAGACCACCACTAACTGGCACATAGAACTTTATGACACACACCTAGCTATTAAAAGTATAGTAATGTATGTTTTACGTGAAATTACTAGTTTGTTTACACGCTTTTGTTTTTGATCAATGGAACATTTGGAGCATGTGTTTGTAACTCTGAAACATTTAATTAAGAAAAGCTTTGAGCGACCTCGTACCGTATAATACACCTTTTATGCTACAACATTCTTCAACTTTAATTAAAATTTAGGTAAGACACGCGTACAGTATACCTCCTGTATTCTCCCCATTTCAGGTGCCTTACTCTGACGTGTCAAAACTAAGACGGTTCCACTGTGAGCGAGACTTGGAAAATACAAATAGAATAGCACTATCTCTTTTTCACAGCGGAATCACGATAAGTTGGACACCTTAGACACGTAAACGGGCGAGATTTTACCAAGGTTTGGGTGTGATGATGCAATACTTCGGTAGTGTTGTTCAAACGTTTACACCATCCCTATCACGATGTATTAGAAAGTCTGTCATTGGGGATCCCAATGAAAAATATAAAACATGCCAAATGCCTTATGATAAATGATTTTATTTCTGTAAGTTCGTTTGTACAAACACTTTTACATGTAGATCATATTTTTTAAAACTAGATGAGTTCGGCGTTTCCTATCTGACTACTCTGAGAAGAAAGGCCGAAACAAACTCAGAGGTCACAGTCTCTTTTAAAGTCCAGACAAAATATTGGTTAGATCATGTAAAAACCATGTAGAGTGATGTCTGAAATGGTCTTTTGAGGAAAGAACCAACCAGATTGATTGGACCTGTCCAGTCAGTGCACGCATTTGTCAATAACCGTGCACCTCACCATCATTATCATTTAGAAAGACGTCAACTTCTGCAAATAGTCCCCCAAGTTGTGACATCTTGTGGTTCTCGCATCTAGCGGATTCCTGCAACTTCATCCATGTCACCGGTCCTTGTGGGAAGCCTTTCAACGCAGCGTCTTCCGGTGCGCGGTCTTCATTCCAGAACTTTTCAGCCACATCGACCATCCGTTCTGCGAGCAACGTATTCTGCCCATTGCCATTTAAATTTATTTGGTGATAATTGTAAGGCAGAGTGCATAGGATTGAATTGTTTTCTTTCATGAAACACCGCTTTCTCCATTAACATCTAAGTATTACTTACAGGCGGTACAGCATACACAGATTGGTAAAATAGATCATGTGTGTGCGCACGCACGTACAAGCTTCTGACGTCATCGGAAAGAGGGCTTTACTCTCGGGATGTAATGGTGGGTGTAGACTTGCCGGATTTAGGCAGTTGTGATTTAATATAGTAATATATTTTTTATTTATGTATAAGAGATGTGTAACTTCATTTTTTGGAGTACAATAAAGTATATTCTATTCTATTCTATTCTATTCACCGCAAAAAAAACAAAATGTTTTGAAGAGTATTCTTCAAAACTTTATTTTTTTTTTATTTTTTTTTATTTGCTTATTTTACCGCGGACATAGTCGTCCGCTCCCTTTTTTACTGTGTTAATTTGTTTGATAATTTTTCATAAAATATTATGGTTGTAAGTCAAACTCTATAGTTCGATCATTGAAAACACAGGCAAGGTAAGTTAAAAATCTATGTGTACATACAATTAAAAACTTTATTACTGTAAAGTTTCATCAAAATCCGTTCTGTAGTTTTTGAGTGAAAGAGTAACTAACGTTCATCCATCCATCCATTCTTACTTATTATCACATTTATAATATAAGGTCCTAAATCAAAATTGGGACAGCAAAAAGCATGATATCTTTAACAACAATAACAACTTCTCCCGTAGGCGCCACCAATAAAATAAAACTGCTTCTCCCAGATTCGTTTCCTTCTCCACAACAAAACAATCTATTACAGACCCATCAACATATAGTATTCCGTGAAATAAACAATATAAAGTTTACAGTAGCTGCAAATAATGTTGTTTTACTACGGCTATTCAGTTTGTTTGGCAATATATTAGTAACGCCCGTCAGTGGCGGCCTTAGGAGGTACTAGCCGGGCAATAACCCGGGGCCTCGCGCGGCAACCCAAAAAGCTTACTATTGAAACTTTTTATTTTATCCTTAGCTAAAAGTTCATCATCATCATCATCAGACTTTTAATGTGCCCGCTGCTGGGACACAACCTTCTCTCTGTGAGAGAGGGAATGGGTAATTTTCACATCTTCTATCTTCCCTTGCCGTTTTTAGAGCAGTGGTGATTAAATAACTTACACGAAGTAAAGCACCTGCCTGAGTTCGAATCTACGACCTACACCACGTATGTCGGAGCGTTACAGCTGCTCTCTAGCGAAGTTTTAATCGTAACAATATAATAAAGTTGGTTATATATTTCATAGGAAAGTATTAATTAATAATAATAAGTGCCAAGTTTTGCAATTCTCGTCTAGCATCACTTCATCAAATACATTTCTAAAAGGACAAGAGGCTCTAAGAAATGTGACATTTCACATTGGACATTCTCATATATTTGTCCCCTTTTCAACCGCTATCACCACGTTTTCGGTAATAGAAAGTCACTTATACTGTGTAGGGCCTCGCAAATGTAACCCCGGCCCCCCTCTCCCGGAGTCTCACAGCTATTAAGGCCGCCCCTGATGTTCATCCATTTATTGTAAGTACTCCTACATTTCGGAGAAATAGTACATGGTTCTATGAGATTCTTCCATTCGCATTCGTATCGACTTTTCCTTATTGCTTGTGGTTTAAAAACAGTTTGATGTATTTGTTATTTTTCTTACTATCTTGATTTGGTGGTATCGTTTGTTTCTATTGCTTCCTAAATAAATGTGAGGAGCTGGAATTGGGCTCATGGGTATTTTTGAACGGAGTGTGTTTTCTGTTAATTGAACTGAGTTTTGTGTGTAGGAATGCAACTTAGGTCAGCCTCAGATAACTTTGCCCAACTTTCGTAGTTAGAAGTTAATTTTTAGTCATCATTGGAGTTGTCTAATGACTCACGCTGATATTTTTATCAACTTCTTCTATAGATTCATCAGCCGTCTTGGTGCTGTTAAGTCAATCCTGTTCCTCTTCCATAGTAGTTTACAGATTTTCTAGTCATTGATCTATAATTGCTTTGAATTAATTTTTTATCAACAGTCATTCATAAACTGAATATGAATTATAGCAATCGATGTATATCACTTAAATTCTTATTAAAATTTTCAAATATCCCATTTGCCGCAAACCAGTGGGCACGGTCCTCACCGCGGATACCAAAATACCCTTTACTCTTGCATCCTTGAACAACTGCTGGTTCATTCGCCTCGACTGCTCTAGTCTCAATACAAACTAGATCACTGACGTAATGTGCGTAACTCCTCGTTTCTGATATAGCTGATGGGTTCTGGACGTGGTTTATTTTATTGGCGAAGTTTTTTTGGATAGTATGTTTGATGATCTTTTTTTTATCTTACCTGGTGGTAAGCGATGATGTGGTCGACGGTGAAGTACGCTTGCCTAGAAGAAACATATTGAGTCTTGACTTAAAGACTACTAGATTGTAGCTATCGGGAAACACAGACTCCGGCGGAGAATGACACTCCTTAGCTGTACGCATAATAAAAGTATTCACAAAACGTTTAGTGCGTATGGGTGGTATGTCCACCATGTATCGATGGTGCATCGCCGTACGTCTGGTAGAACGATGATGAAACATGCTGGGCGGAATTAGATCATGCAATTCCATCGCACTCTCCCCAAAATGCAACCAATAAAACAAAATACTTAAAAGCGAATTTTTTTTTAGTATTTTGTTTTGGAAGTCGGTTCGTTTTTTTTTTGTTAAAAAGTTTTTTATTTATCTCTTTTTAGTTTTGGTAGGTACCTCTAATTACCATGAAAACCATTTGTTGCCAAAGTACACCTCATGACGATTCATTGTTTTATTACGGAGTTCCAGTGCCTACCTTCTAGCTTCTTCATCAGATCAGGTCCATGATACCATTTTCATCAGAACCATTTATTTCTAGGTTTTTGCTTGCATGATATTCAGTTAACTATTCAAGATATTATCTTATACCCGTAACGTACTTAGCATTAAGGAGTTCCAGTGGCTATCTGTGGGTTATCTTCATCAGTTTCACTTCACCAAATGACACATTCTGATTGCAAATGATTGCGTTATTGATAAAAATACCAAAATCGCTATATGTTTGCCTATAATATTTGGGGAGTTCCCTCTTTTTTTCCTATATCCCATCATCAGATCCTGACCTAATGACAATGGGACTACCTGGGAAGTTTATCCTTTCTAACATAAGAAGAATTTTTGAAAACGGTCCGGGCGTCTTTGAGTAATCAGGTAAAATAAATAAAGAAAAAAATAAGGATTCCCAAGAATTGAGAACCTCCTCCTTTTTATGAAGTCGGTTAAAAATACCGATAAGCTGGTAACTCGGCGACGATGTTCAAGGCTCTGGAGGAGCCCAAAAATCTGACCACCCTCCTCCCCTGGTGGTCAGATTTTTACGTGTCCCGGAGTTGTATTTTGCATTTGGATTGTAGAGGTCAGAGACACAGTAATCTCAAACGTAAATTACTGGTACTCAGCTGCATCGGATTCGACCACTAAACACCCTCAAAGTAGTTTGGAAAAGACTAGACAGGTGACGATCGTCAAGCAATTTGAAAACATATGTTCATCACTTCAAATCGTTGTACAAACTTATCAAAAATTATTTAAAAATAACAAAAGACCCGACTGCTTAAAAAGCGAACTAAAAAGACGTAAACAAGAAGTAAATCATGCTGTGCAGTCGGAGGATACATATGCGCGAGCTGGCTGACCAAAACCAGATGTATCCTCCGAATGCACAGCATTTTCTTTTTAGTTCGCTTTTTAAGCAGTCGGGCTTTAGGTTTTTTTTTAATTTATAACTTTTAAGTATTTTTTTTACAATTTTTTGCAATCACCTCTTTAAACCATTTATTTTGATACTCCACACAAAGGGTTTGGAAGAAAAAAAAATTTGGGCCCCCACAATAGGGCGCCTTAAATCCGCCATTTCTCTATTTTCCAATTTTAATGTAGCCAATGACACTCGCAGGGTTAAGACGAATCGAATGACGTAAGAATCATCAAAATCCGCCAAAGCGTTTGGTCTCTAGAACGCCACATAGGAACAACATACATACCATACTGATAAACACATTACCCTCCTTCGGCAGTCGGGTAAAAATCCAGAAATAGATAGGTACTAGAATATAAATAAAGAATACATCAATAATATATTTTAAAATTAAACACATCAAACTCTTCCAATATTGCAATACTTTCAAACAGCTGTAAAAAATATTTCTATAGAAATATCTCAACGGCTACATTTTTAACACTTCATGACTAGTAAGCATCTTCCCAGAATCCCCAAAGTTCGACAACCCTTGTTAGTACTTATAATGTCGTAAATGTATTTATACTGTGGTCGATATAAGCTCTTATGATTTTAAGGCTCCGAAAACGGGACTCACGTCACTGTGAGGTTACTAAACTTAGAATGTATGCCGCCTGCATGCGATACTGAATTGGTGTTGCTGCTAGATAAGATGGACTGACTGACTGATAAGTAAGATTGAAGATGATATGAATAGCCGGAAAATAACCGTCAACCACATCATCGCTTACCATCAGGTGAGATAGTGGTCAACAATAATAAAAAAGAACAAATTCAAAAAGCCCCCGATACTTTATTTTCATGCTACATTATCATTATTTAATGTTTTTTCAATAAACTTAATTTAATTTGATTTTTAATAGTCTAAATAATAATTCTATGTTTTAATTTGTGTTTTCGTTTCTGTTTCTCAATGTTTGATTTTGTGTTTCTTTTTAATGACCGTGTATGGTTAGGATATCAGAAATAAATGTATTAATTATGTATCTAGTAGTAGACACGCTTCGATCGACAATCTTTTGAACACGTAATTATGACACGATATCTTGCGAAAACACCCCGATTCAAACAGTATAACGCTCATAACTTAAAAACGGCTGAACCGATTTTCATCAAACATTGCTAAGAACACTCAATAAAGTCACCAACCAAACCAAAAAAAAATGAGATCAAAATCGGTTCATACATTTAGGAGCTATGATGCCACAGACAGATACACAAATAACACCCCTCTTTTTCTGTCAGGGGTTAAAATACATATACTCTAGTAATTGACTGCTAGGCTGAGGATGAACCGCAATTTAAGAATATTCTTTTGTTTCCTGCGCCTAATCTCACTCCGGTCGTGTCGGATTGCCTTCCCAACGGTCTATGAGATTAACATGTTCGCTGACAGTGAACACTTACCCTTACACCACATAACGGCAGTAGAATTGACAAACGTTTCACGACTTAATGTCATGTTGGTCATATGTTTGCCTGCCGAAATTCGATACTACATCGATCTATGACGTTGATGGTCGTGAACGTTTCTCGACGTTGTCTTAATTCTTTATTGTAACCTAAAAACAACAGTACATACATGTGATAATAAAGTACATGTAAAAAGGAGAGCTTAAATAAAAAAAATCTATCTAAAAACGTCTCGTCTAATATTTCTTCTGATGATCTAGAGGCGCCAGCTTCTTCTTTAAACTGTGGTTCATATTTCATATCAGAGCCATAATCTCCGTCATTGTCCTCGAAAGGATCCTGAAGCTTCCCGATAACAATATGAAATTACCCACAAAATACACTCACAATATGACAGTGGATACTGCTCTTCATAATACTTATATGCAAAATTATCGTCGGATGACATACTGTTAATACTCTTAATAATAAGTGTGTGACGTACTGTCGTAACGCACTATTTTAATTTCCCGCCTAACGCCGTATTGTCAGCGAACGTGTTAAGGGAAGAGAAAATGCAACTGTGTTTCAGAACACTCTTGCGCGTTATAATGTTTTCCTCGTCGGTCGCTGACTAGCAAAACTTCCTCTGAGGTTGGCTGCCATGACCAAAATTCGGTCAGGACGACTTTTTATTTATTATTCTTCTGGTACCACAGATAGGTGGTGTGCTGGTGGTGTTTCAGCTCACTTGTATAAGTTAACCTAAAGAGGTAGGAGTTCTTTTATTTCATCATCAATATTACCACGCAAATTACTTAACCAAACTTGAAGAGTTTGAAGTATTTTACTCTATAATGATTCAGCTTTTAATAGGCTATCCCCTCATAAAAGGGGAATTAAATAGAACCAGCGAATTGGGATAGTACTACAGGGTCTGTCTTTCAAGGAATACAGGCGAGATGTTATCGTATTCCGTACATTTTTAAGTATAAAGCTGATATACTTAAAACCCCGACTAGCTAGTACAACACCGACGTTAAGCCATTCAAAGTCCCGCAAAGTCATAAGTTAGCTTAAAGGCCTACATCCGCTTTAGTGCCGTAATACGGTAACTTTCTAAAGCATACTCCTTAGTAACGGCTAGGTTAAAAGGTTTCAAAAAAAAATATTATTGTTTCATGTACATTATTTCTTGAACATGGTTTTTTCGTATAACAAATAGTTTTGCTTTAAAAAATAATTACCAACACGATAGTTTTCGCAACTTTTGGATACTCCGCCAAAACGACTTGGATGTTTAAAAAATTTTTTACACAGAAAAATTGATGACGGGAATTTCTTCATAACTGAAATAGTATACGTAAATCAAATAATATTTTGCAAAAAAAACTTTAAAAAAAGGATTCAATACTGATATTTTGGCTCCGAGCGGGCGCACGGCCAGTACTGCGTTAACATTGGGGCGTATATATCGCCTTAACTAGAAAACACTAAATTTAGAACTAAATCGTTAACTATCACGTGAGTGTTTACCCGGATAACCCGGGTAAACAATCTCTATGACGCTTCGTTTACAGCTGATTCGCGCGCAAGTCGCAAACGCCGCCTGCGAGCATGTCGGAACATGTTTTGTTTATTTCGCATTGTTTCATGATTTTAGCGTTTGCACGGGTTAGAGTGGTATTTTCGTGTAAAAAAATATAAACAATGCTGTTATTGCTATTATTAAAGTGAAATTAAAATTTAAGCATGTCATTAAGAAAGTCTCGTGTTTGGATTTTTATCCTGTATACATTTTATTGAGAAATACATACAAAGTATGAAGCCGGATAGTCGGCGCTCTTTGCCGGATAGTCGGCGCTCTTTGTCGTATAGTCGCCGCCTAATCGCCGACTACGAAAGTGGCCGGATAATCGGATTTACCGACTAGTCGGAACATCCCTAGTAACAATGTAAGGTTTGAAGACTCGTTACGATCTTTATATGGCTCTACTAAACTCATTTGGGAGATAAAGGAATGGTACGGAACTGAGTTGGTACATCTGGTGTACTTGACGATTAAAATAAATCTTTTCTTTGTTTTTATTTTCTCCATAAATGCATTACATTATTTTGATCTAAAAATGGCTGAAGCTAATGTTCCAGAGTGGAAAACACTAATATCTAAACTAGGTTTATGTACCAGTATCTTAAAAGCCAGTGTCCCTTCAAAGTAATGTGCTTAAAGAAAATAGGACACACTTTATATAAAAAAATCCATTAGGGCAAATTCAAGAGAGAAAAAAAACAATTAAAGAAAGTTTAGTGTATTTGTCTGGAGTTATATGTGTGTGGGTGTGTATATGTTTGAGAAAGAGTGTGCTGACACTGAATGTTGAGGTATTTCAGTTCGGTATGGTACATAATCAACGAATCGATTGCTGATACTTAGGCGACAGAGAGCATTTGTGGCCCCAGTGGTAACAGCCCCACTTACAAGTTGTAGGTCTTGGGTTCGAACCCAAGCAGGCGCTTTACTCTATGTAAATTAGTCCATCACCACTGCTCCCAAAAACGGTGAAGGAAAACATTGTGAGGAAACCGGCAAGTCTTACAACAAAACATTCGAAGACGTATCACTTCCACCAACGCGCACTGGGTCCGTCCATGGTGGATTACGGCCCATTCCCTCTCACAGAGGCCTGCACGCACAGCGGACCAAATGGGAGTCTATCCATCAATCCTATCCTATTCTACTTAAGGGTTTCCGGGGTATTCTTTTGAGAGGTATCTGGGTCCCTTTTATGTGCTGATGTCGATCACCGAGGTGGATTTAGTGAGGTAAAAGTCCCACACGCCCTGGTCTTTTACCCAAAAGCTTTTGAAGGTCTGCCCCAGATAACAAAAAAAAGGTACCGAATGAAAGTGAAGTTGCGAATTTCTATAAACTATGAAGCAAGTCGACCATATAAAGCATAAAAAGTATTATTGTAATGATGTGAACATTGTTTGAGAAAAGTCAAAACATACTGAAGTACCCAGAAAATTACATAAGATTCATCGCACAAAAAAGCTTTCCAGTCTCGCAATCAGCGGGCACAGCCATAATCCCACATAATGATATAACTGCCCAGTTAACCCCACTTCCTTCTGACGTCATAGGAGCTGTATATAGCTCACATATCTGGGTTACCGGACCCAACTGGGTTATAGCATTGTTTTCACCCATTTTCGCGCGAAATGGTTTTATGTAACCCCCTTTTTTACAGAGTCATAAAACCAGTGTGGTGTTACATCAGGTTGATGTAATCTTTCAGGATTTTGTAACACTTGAAATGGGGCTTTTCGGCTTTTTACCTTCGTGTTTTGATGTGGAACTAAAATTATTAAGATAAGATATATATTTTGCAAATATGGGTACAAAAAATAAAACTTGGTGACATAGACAATACAATTAGGAACAGCCATATTTAACCAGAAGGCATGCAAAAGTTCAAAATATAGTAGAGATGCTAAGTACACAATAATAAAGATAAAGAATGTCAATATAACGATTAATTAACTATAATTACAATTTAATTATTAAGTATTTCAGTAGTCATTTATATAATACACAATTCTTCTGCAGTCAACTTATTTCGTATTGGAGTTAAATAAAATGTTAATCAAGATATAAGTACCTTCAGGCACCGATACTGCTAAAAGATGATGAAAGGCATGGTGTTCGATTCTTATTATCGAATTGAGGGTAGTTGGTAAATCATCACTAAACTCGCCCTCGACCTACGTCGCGGTTCTATATATCCGTGGCGTGCAGTACGAATTAGAGCCCTGAGCTGGCTGAACGTTTTTTCCTCTCTTGTTGTGATCGTGTCACAAGCTAAACGTTTTAGCATCTTTAGTGTTTGTGGACTCACTACCGTGTGGTGTGCGATCTTCAAGACCTTTGAACCCAGAGTACGTCTAGACTGCCTATCTGTGAAGTGCCGTGCACGCCGCAGGTCTTCTGCTGACCCGGGAGTTGAGACGAGGTAGGTGGTGTTCAATTGCCTTCTTGGAGATAGTAGGAACGAACGATTTCCACCCACAATTAATACTTTACATACACATTCTTAGGTTCATAAGCCGCCAGCAAATATTTTCTTAAAAAAGGTTGGTCAAAAACCGAACACATGGTATACTGTTACTTGTAGACGTTTTTAACTCTGTTCAGGATTCGTAATTGTTACTCGTTTTGTGATCTATCCTAAGATTTTTATGAAGACTATGGACTACCTAAACTGCCTAAGACATCAAAATAAACACTGCAGACTTCTAAACGAAGTCCATTATTAAACATGTCCTTGAAAGTCCGATTGTCCTACTTTTAACTTCCATATATATTTTTGTGTGTTCCACTTTTATTTGTAACTCTTTCGATAACACCAAACATCTGTAGCAATACAATTGGGATTTAATTATCGAATTTCGACATTAATGCATGCGTAAATCCGTTTCATGATTTCTTGAGTTGTCATTAACAGGTCGAAAAAACTTGTTTTTGTTTAGTCTGGCAATTTAATGACCTACATCAATCTACATAGGGAATTTTCTCTCGTCTATTGTACGAATACAGATGTCAAAGTTGATAAATTTTGTTTCGCTGTTTCTTCTTTCCAACAAAATCACTAGGAAGTAATTTTGATGCTGAAAAGGTCCGGATTTATTTTTATTACATTTTTGAGTAATTATTTATCTGTTTTTTTTTGACAAACCAGTAATGAGTTACATAAGGAAAGCTGTTTGGTAGGTATGGAATAAGAAAATACAATTATTTGCCTCAAATTTAAAGCCACACATCATGTTTTGAAATAGCGAGAAAAATTACCCCCTCGACAGATGCAGGCCTCTTAATCCCCTGCCTTTAACTTAGAAAAAACTGCAACCATTGTTTTCATAGAACACATTTATCTTTGCTGGAGAGATTCCATTTATCCATTTCACATGCCCGATCCTTACACAATGCCGAGATGTCAGTGGAAGGCGATCGATCAAAATCTACGGCGCATACGTCAGGTTCACTATCGTGTGTTTGATACACGAAAATGAGTCTTAAATAAGAGCTAACATGGATCATTATCGGGCTATTTACTAATCTCAATGTTGCCAATATTATCGGTATTGTTAAGTAAGGTTCAGTGCAATGTCATTAAGACAGACGCAAAAATTTACACTAAACATCTTAAAAAAAGTGTAGATTGACTACAGATGAAGGTTATACTTAATTATGATTTATATAAGATTATTGTTTGTGCCCGTATATCGCAAGACTAAAACAGACTAGGATACTCTATATTATGTACACCATATAAGTTACAGAAAGTATAGAAGAAGTAAATATTACACTGGGTGACACAATGGGCGGTCTTATCGCTAAAAGCTATCTTTTCAAGACAACCTTTGAATGGATTTTAAAATGAGAGGAAAGACAGTACTGTAGGTAGTCTTTGGTGTACTATTTATATATAAAATAAATACATGTACCATCATTTTAAAATACCTGTTCAATGATACCATACATGATGGGGTGGGTCAATTTATTTTTTCTTGACTTCGGGCCCCCTAAAGAGCGCAATATTCAATCTAATGTGACTTCGCATAGCCTACAACCAGCGGACAAACAACCCGCTTCCAAAATCACCTCATTTTTCAAATTATAATAAGTAATTTAGATGTTGTGAGGGAACAGATGAACATACATCATACATACCCACCCACATACCGGTCAAAAACATAACATAACCCTCTATTTTGCTTCGCCTTAATCGGGTAAAAATTGCTTATAATGGCAATTTGGACCACTTTCAAGACGAAGCACCGACTGGCTTCTTCGGATAATGTCTAAGGAAAGATACAGTTGCCCACGACAGAAGAGCGCAAAGCTGACTGAGTAGGTATGATTTTTTCTTGAGCACAGCACTGGTCGATTTGGCGATGCTTGGGGAAGGCCTGTGTCCAGCGGTGAACGAATTGCCGCTGAAAATGATGACGATTGTACCGAGGGAATCGGTAGCGTATTCACCATATCTGGGGAGTTTTTTTGCGTCACTCTTCCTTGCTAAAACACTAGGAAGTGCTGACGAGCATACGTTTTGGGGACTATCTTTTTTTCGAACTTTAGTGTAAGCTCTCAGCTTAATTTGAATAAACGACTTTTGAACTGACATTCTTAAGCACACTTGCGCCACCATCGAGATATAAGTACTAACGTACTTAGTACTTATTATCTCGATGTGCGCCACACATTTTTTTTTTTTCGTAAGTACTCATGCATACTGCACTACCACGGGGAGATATTGCAGAAATGTAGGACTCCAACTCACTAAAACTCCACCGTGTCCTCCTGTGCTGCTTATGGCAGGAACACGGGCACGCGTTAGCACTCATCGCGAACCCAACGCGGCTATCCGTCACCGGACCCTCCTCTGGGAAGTACCCCCCATCACCGGCGCACCAGAACACACTGTACACCGTGACGACCCCAGGGATCAAACCAGCTCCAGACAACCTCATGTATTGCCCTTGCGCCACCCTGCGTTTAGTTTATGTCACTCGTGCAAGTGGGTATTAGTCAGATTTCTAACCTCTCCGTAATAACCTCTTTACAAGTTTACAACATCGAGAAACTCCAGATCTATAAATACCTTATCAAAATATGTTCCACTTTTGATTTCAAACTAATTGCTAGTTTTATCAATTCCACTATTCGTATCTATCTTTATCAAGTTTACGTCGCAATGCTGTCCAGCGATATCCAGATATTAATTTACAATCCTGTTGAAATCCACTCCAAACCGGTTCGAACTGGTGATATTAAACTATCATAAAGTATGTAATTATTTGATAGAAGTCGTTGAATATTGGTTATATAAACGAGTACGAAAGAGCGTGGTTGATGGTGATTGAAATAAATGTGGTGTGGTGTGAACAATTTCTGTTACAATATTAACAGTAGGTATCTCTACTATTTTACTGACTGACATAGCTTACATAGTAGGACAAAATCTTTTTTTAGGGTTCCGTTCCTCAAAAGGAAAAAGAGGTACCTATATAGTATCACTTCGTTGTCTGTCAGTCTGTCAAGACCTTTTTCTTAGAAATGCGTGGAGGCATCAAGTTGAAATTAATATCATATACAAACCTGCAACCTCTTGGAGCTGTGAAAAAATCAAATATCTATATCAATGTAATCAATTGATAATGCCGTTTATGTCGCAAATTTGAAGAAAAGCGATGGAAACAAAACCTATTATTTTCCGTTGACCTAGAGTTATGAAATTTGGCAAGAAGTTAAAATATGTAGGTGATTAAAAAAGTTAATTGTGTTCAATACAAAAAGTTAATCAACCCAATACAAAAAGTTATTTTTTTCGTTAGATCAATGTGTGGTGCTTTCATTGTTTATGAACTTCAGTAAAGATATTTAATTATTTTGGTGAGCGTAGCTGTTTGTATGGTACCGTCGCGAGTCCGACTCGCACTTGACAGGTTTTTTTTTGTTATCGGGGGTAAACCTTCAAAAGGCGCGTGACTTTGACGAAAACTCCAGAGAGTGTAGGATTGTCACCTCACTTAAACCAACCTGGTGATCACTTTTTTGTAAGACCACCTCGAAACCTCCCCTGCAATGCCTGTTAGGGCACATCCCTGTGGAGACTGAAGAAGTGTGTCTACTGAGCCTCGCTGTGCACGTGATCAGTATGGGTGGATAATATCTAGCTGATTTTCTACATTGTCCTTGTACTATACTTTTATTGGGGTTCCGTAACCAAAGGGTAAAAACGGGACCCTATTACTAAGACTCCACTGTCCGTCTGTTTTTATCTCATGTGTCGTGATAGCCAGACAGATGATGTATTTCTGTTGCTGCTATAACAACAAATACTAAAAACAGAATATAATAAATATTTAATTGGGGCTCCCATACAACAAATATGATTTCTTACCGTATTTTTTTTTGCGATAATGGTACGGAATCATTCGTGCGCGAGTCTGACTCGCACTTGGCCGGTTTTAATTTTTTTTTACTGCGGGATAGACTTTATTTCGCTTGAGATACGGTTGAGCTTTACAAAAATCGGTCAGGAAAACTAAACACGCGTCTTTGGATAGATTTAACCCAATTGTTTAGATTAATAATGAAATAAAAAGGGCAGGGAAAGGGGCTCATTGCGCATCAACAAATTCGTCTTCATCGATTATAAAATAAGAATAAAAAATCGGGTATAATCTAGTTCTATATTCTAGAGCGGTGCCTGCGTCTTCGCCGCTGTCACACAAACAGCGCGTCGCTGGAAAAAAACATAATTTTTCCGATATTTAAATTTCTGTCCTGTCTCAAAATTTTCGTCACTTCCTTAAAAGATTAAAAAAAAAAAACAGACATCTCAACATAATTATTATCAACACACTTTCTCATGACGTAGACACAGAGAAGGCACGTCTCTCGCCTGCGGTCAACGGAGTCGTTTCCCAGATGAAAGTGAAAGGTAACGCAATAGATATTATTAGTTACCTATCTACCTACTGGTAACCTTGTAGTCAAGACTCCGGCGCCCGTGGCGATGTGGCGACGTAGAACTGAATCACGTCATGGTAAATACGCAATTGAATTTGTAAGTAAATGTGTTTTTTAGTTGACATTGGATTAGTGTTGGGTCCGCTTGGTTTATCCAGAATTATGCTTCTGTTTTTTGTTGTACTGTACTGCATTACACAACAGTACATAATATCACGTCAGGATTTCTCGGAAGTTTAGGTAAAGGAAATGTACTTGTTGTACACTAATATTTCGCCAGTTGTATTATTTATTTAACTCTATATGCATAATATAATGCCAGTGATCACCTATGGGACCGAGACGTGGTCGCTCACAATGGGCCTTATCAGAAAGCTTAAAGTCACCCAAAGGGAAATGAAGAGGGCTATGCTCGGAATTTCCTTGTGAGATCACGTCAGAAATGATGATATCCGCAGGAAAACCAAAGTTACCAACATAGCCCGCAGAATTGCCAAACTTAAGTGGCAGTGGGCAGGGCACATTGCTCGCAGAACGGATGGCCGATGGGGCCGAAAAGTTCTGGAATGGCGACCGCGAACCGGAAGATGATAGGTACGTTGGAAGGCCTCCCACTAGGTGGACCGATGACCTGGTTTAGGTTGCGGGAAGGCGCTGGATGCGAGACGCATGGGATCGGTCAATGTGGCGACGCCTGGGGGAGGCCTATGTCCAGCAGTGGACGTCTTTTGGCTGAAATGGTGATGATGATGATGATATGCATCCAACTGAACAGCCCTTAATGTCATATGCATTTTCTACCAGCCAACCTTTGGATGACGCCGAGAGAAAAACTATTTTTCTTTTATTTTATTTGTATTTATCCTATTTCCAGAACTAGTTCGGTCAAGTTTGGCCAAAAATATTGAAGGTTAACGATAATTCGCATAGAGTTGAAAATTGGTAGGAATGTTCGGAACACCAATATAAAAGAACGCGAACACATTCGCAAGAAGTTTGCAGAATCATCACAGATTTAATTTGTTGGATTCGATTTCTTAATAACATATTTTTTATGTATGTATGTATCTAAGTATGTTTTTATAGATATATATATATTAAATTGAGGTATTTATTTTTCTTTACTCTATTTTTTTTTTCCATTAATTTGCACCTGCCATATTTCATCTCTGCACCACCCTAAGGTCGACTGGTAGAAAATGCCTAAGGCATTAAGTCCGCCTTTGTACTTGTGCATAAAGTTTAATAAATAAATAAAAGAAATGTAAAAAGTCCCAATCGATGCCACACTTGCAAAAAAAATATTCAAGGTCAAAGTTCGTTAATATGGGATTTTGCGTTTTTAAGCCGAAAGGTAAATTTTATGATAAAAATAGATCAGACAAAAACGCAGAAAGTCATTTGAGGAACCCCTAAAGCCGAGCTGTAGGCCAAAATAATCTGATGTGGTTAACAAATTAGTCTTCATAAACTTTTATGATAGGTCAACAGTGAAAGTTGCACGGTTTCCAGGAATATGGTCCTGGAGAAACCTGTAAGAACAGTCAGACGTCAAATAAACAAATGGGCATTGAAGTCCTGAGTTGATTGTGCATTATAGTTGAATACACTACTTTCTCGAATCACCGACACTGCCATTCTAGGAAGTTTGCCAAAGTTCATTGATTCATAGAGTATCAGAACTATTTGGTAGTAAGACTTTTAAATGGGCTTCATCTCCGGCCCTCCTACATTCAGTGGTGAGTAAAGATGAGATGACGACGTAGTAAAGGCAGAGATCACAAACCTTTTAACATAACGTTACTACTTCGTATTAATGATGTAGCAATGAGATAATATGTAAAAAAAATGTGAATACTAATAGATACATATTGTACATGAAAACTTATAAGAAATGCACTAGGTGAATCAGTATACATAGGCAGAGATAATATAATATTAGCATACATAGGTTACTGATTTACTTAGGGTGTTACCTAGTGACGAACCTAAATCCGAAAAGAATTAGCTAATTATCATTATGTTCCGTATGGTGTCGGACGTTAAGAATTTCACCATCCCATATCTTCCCGGGGGTATCGTAAGAGGCGACTAAAGTACATACCAGAGAATGGGCAGCTGCGTTCTCCGTGCACTTCACAACAAACTGCGATCGCCAACCCACTTGCCAAGCATGGCGATTACGGCAAACCCCCCAAACCGATGAATAGCGCAACCAAGAAATGGCCCCTAGTGCCCGGCAGCCCGTATACCCTAGAAAACGGAAGCGGTTGAGGCGATGGCGTGGCAAGGGGTGCGAAGAATCCCTGGAGTGGACCCGGCTACCCCAATAAAAACTAACGACTGTACTTGGCAACATATAACACGCGAACACTCCGGACCGACGAGAAGATAGCCGAACTCGAAGAAGAGTTGAACAGGTTACGATGGAGTATCATAGGGTTATCTGAAGTCCGAAGAGAGGGGGAGGGCTCGATAATCCATAAATCCGGTAACCTGCTCTACTTCTTAGAAGGCGACCGGCAGTCCCAGCGTGGTGTCGGATTTGTCATCCACAGGTCCCTTGTGGGCATTGAATGAGGATCGAGAGAGAGGCACATTGAACTTAATATTAAGCTGGAAAGATCTCGACTGATGAAGTCTACGCTCCGTCCGGCACAAATTCAGATTCAAACATCAAAAGTTTTAAGCTAGAACTCCAGAATCGTTTCGAGTGCCTAGAGGAGCTCCGTGTACGTTTACAACGATTGGTTCGTGGAAACTGTCCATACGGTCGGGTCTAAGTTTTTCAAGACCCGTCGTGAAATTAAGAACAAGAAACTATCTGATCTAACTCTCAAGCTAAGTAAGGAGAGGCGTGAAGTGATCCTGCAGTCTTCAGACTATGCGTTGAACTACCGGCGGCTCAATAGATAGATCTCGAAGTCCATGAAAAGCGACATCCGCCGTTTAAAATTATCCGCCGTATTAAAGATGCGATTGAGCGGAATAAGGGCTCCAAAGTCTTTGCAAGAGAGCTGGCTATTGGGTAGAGCCAGCTCATGAAACTGAAAACCGACGATGGCAGGATAGTATCCGCTAAACTGGAGCTTCTGAGGGAGATCGAGGGGTTCTTTGGGCAGTTGTACACGTTAATCAGCAAAACTGTTGCGAGCCTAGCAAACGACCCAAACGAGCTAGATTGACCCGATACTATACCGAAGACATCCCGGATGTCAGCCTCTACAAGATTTGAATGGATCTGAAACAACTTAAGAACAACAAGGTGGCGGGTGATGATGGAATTACGGCCGAACTGCTAAAGGCAGGTGGAAAACCGGTACTTAAAGCCCTTCAGAAGCTATTTGACTCCGTCATACTCGAAGGGAAAACTCCATAGGCATGGTGCAGGGGTGTGGTCGTATTCTTCTCCAAGAAGGGCGACAATACCCGATTGAAGAATTATAGGCACATCTCACTACTTACCATGTCTACAAGTTGTTTTCAAGATTCATCACGAATCGTCTCGAGCGCTGGTTTAACGGTTTCCAGCCTCCCGAAAAAGCCGGTTGCCGAAAAGGCTTTAGCACGTAGTCTACATACATACGCTACGGCAGGTTAAACAGAAGATCGAAAAGTAAAACCTGCCTCCTTGTTAGCGTTTGTGGACTACGAGAAAGCCTTCGATTCGATCGAGACTTGGGCTATACTGCAGTCTGCGGGCTAGAGAGATCCAACGGTGCCAAATCGACTACCGGTACATCGAGGTGTTGAAGTGTTTGTATAAAAACGCCACCATGTCGCCATCTGCGTTTGCCAAATAAACGTGTTTTCTTTCTTTACTTTATTTCTTCCTTTACTTTATTTCTTTCTTTACTTGATTTCTTTCTTTACTTTATTTCTTTCTTTATTTCAGTCTGACTTCAGGATCAGACTTTGGAACCTATCCTTCTGCAGCGAGGTGTGCAGTCACAGCAAGATTTTCATCTTGTTTACGTCTTTTTAGTTCGCTTTTTAAGCAGTCGGGTTTTTAGATTTTATGAATTAACTTTTTTTATTTACAACTTTTTAGTTTTTTTTTAGAATTAGGTCCATTTAAACATATAAGTGTAATATATTTTTGAAATCACCTCTTAAAACCCCACACGAAGGATTTGGATGAAATAAAAAATTGGTCCCCCACAATATGGCGCCCAAAATCCATCATTTTTCTACTATCCAATCTTTATGCAACCAGTGACACTCGCAGGGTTAAGACAAATCGATTGACGTAAGAATCATCAAAATCGGCCAACACGTTTAGTCTCTAGAACGCCACATAGGAACAAACATACATACGTACATACATAGACTGATAAACACATTACCCTCCTTCGGCAGTCGGGTAAAAATAGGTTTAAGCAATAATGTGAAGACAGACGAAATAGGTGTCTCATCATCATCATCATCAGCAGTCTACTGCTAGACTAAGACCTCTCTAATCGGACGCCATTTGCTCGATTTTCGGCAGCTTTCATCCAGCTGCTACCAGCCACCCTGTGAAGATCGTCGTCACTCCACTTAACCTGTGGGCGACCTACCTTTTTTTTTTTTTTTTTTTTTTTTTTTTTCCGAGGTGGAAAATCCTCATTGGATGTCCTCCGCCCTGGGGGAGGCGGAGGGGTCTGTCAGACTCGTACTGACCAAAAACCACCCCGGTGTTCCATCTCACACCTACGCCGGGGGTCGCCGGAACATACGATACTTCCGTAACCCCCGGCTGGTGCCGGCCCGCCTCTGCGGGCCTCGATCTCGGGTTTGGGGGGGAGTGAGGTGTTTGGCTCCCCCCGCATCGTCTAAGAGGGGCGCGCGTGGAACACTACGCGTCACCACCTCAGGTCCTGATGTGTTGGGGGCGACGGACGTCCCCGAGTCCGTCGCCCCTGGACCCATTTAGGGGGGCCGGAAGAGGGCGTTGTCCGCCCTCCGCCGACGCCCGGCTCGTCTGCTGCGGATCGGGTGAGTGGATGAAATCTCCCTCTCCCTCTCCGCAGCCTCCTTCTGCGAGACGACTGTTTCACAGAAGGATACCACCGCGTCCCAGGACTCCTCGCTGCCGACCATAGACTCGACTACGGCCGGCAGCGACAGGTCACTGCCTACTTCTGAGATGAGGGCACGGCGCGGCTCCTCCCAAGCGGCACACTCTGCCAGCGTATGCCGCGCCGTGTCCTCCCGGCAGTCGACGCAGTGGTGACACCGGGCGTCTGGCTCCCTGTTTATGCGGCACAGGTACTTCCCGAAGCAACCATGCCCCGAGAGCACCTGCGTCACCCGAAACGACAGGGAGCCGTGCCTCCTCCCGAGCCAGCGCTCGAGCACTGGCCGGATCGCCTCGATGGTGACGAGGCCGGCGGTAGGGCGTGAAAGCCTGTCCTGCCATTCCGCCACTAGGACCTCGCGGAGTTGAGACCGACGCAAGTCCATATGGCGCTGCATCGGCCCTTCGCCCCGCGCCCGCGCTTCCTCGCGCCACCGATACAGTGACGCGAGTACTTTCGCCTCCAGGTCCCAGGGCGGGGATCCGGCCAGTACGCAAGCCGCCACGTAGGAGATCGTGCGATACCCCCTGATGACTCTGACGGCCATCGCTCTCTGCGGCTTTCGCAGAACAGCGATGCTGCCGGCCGTCAGGTCAGCCGCCCAGATCGGGGCCCCATACAGGGCCATCGATCGCACGATCCCCACGTAGAGCCGCCTACAGGTAGAGCTCGGGCCCTCCAAATTAGGAAGCAGCGTTGACAGCGCCCCAGCCGCACCCAACAACTTGGGCGCCAGCCGCCGGAAGTGGGGGCCGAATTCCCACCGGCTGTCGAGCACCAATCCCAGGTACTTCATGGTTGACTCGACAGCGATTCGAGGTGGGCGACCTACCTAACGTAGGTGCGTATCATCATTCAATCATATACGCTTCTCTATCTTTCGCAGTATTTTAGTAAAATTTTAGCATTCTCTACGCCTGGGTTCTGGGTTGACAAACCCTGCCATAGTATGTTGTAATTTAGAAACGATCCGCGTGATCCCACCACGTGGTCTTCAGTAAAAATACCACAAATCAGTAGCGAAGAAAAACCGTCGTCACGTGTGAATCTGAAAACGCAAACGCATTAGTGAAGTTTTTCTTTATTACGAGTACAATGATTTCCTGTATTGCCAGTATGTTTTACTTTTATTTTAGTTTTAATGGTATCTTGTAGACTGTGTATATGCCAGTATGTTTTGACAGGTGGTAGAGTATATTATAAGTAAGTGTAGGTAGTGAAATCGATATTGTTGATTCGATTCCTTTGCTTTTATAAGTATTGTAGTCATGAGCTGCCAAAGTGGATATTGGATAGCCATAGTTTTTTATGTTTTGTGGGCTGGATTTAAAAAATCCGCCGACTCTGTCCCTTTGAATGAAGCCACGCAAAGGCGTTGATGGTGGTACCAATTCGACTTCTCGAATGACTGGGCCGCATTAACAGATCAGACTTTCGTGGAAAAGAGAGAGAGGTTCCTCCTGCAGAGGGGCAATATATTCTTGTTAGAAAAATTTGATAGCTTTTTAGTCGTTTATTTTTCTTTTCAATCATAAATACTGTTAGGTATCTATAAACTCTATTGTTCAGTTATGTACCTAAATAAATCAAGTTTCATAAGACCTGATAAGCATTACAAAAAGCTTCGATTTCCAAACAAAAGCAACCATTTTTGGCCCTCTATCTTAGCATAAATCATCAAATGATAATTAAGGAACTGAAAGACACCTTCAATAAGTTGTTATTCAATCTAATTGTCACTCGCAGCACGTTTTGACATAATTGCTAATGTATGTACATCCTTGTCATTAGGATATGAGTAACAATAGGAAGAATGTTTAATATCTTTACACTTTGTATGTTTAAGTCATAAAGCGAACCGATATCCGGATGCAGACTGTTAGGAGGCGGACACACTCTGTTTATTTAACCAAAATGTAAAAAGTTAATGTTTTAGTCTCTTTAAAATTAGGCCTTTTAGTCACATAACATAAAACAAAGCCTGTTTCCTGAAAGGATAGGCAGATCGTTTATATAGTTTAAAAATTAGGGTGATAAGGGAAGGATAGACACTTTCAGTGAATGGTCAGTCCGCTTTGCCTTACAAGAGGGATTTTAAGTACTCGTACTTCAAAACCATGCCTCTGACATATATAAGTTTAAGTAGATAATAGAAAATTAATAAAATATATTGTGACCCAAAGTGATTGATTAGAAACTCAAGGTAAAGAAGAAAATACTCGTACAAATGGCTGGCTTGTTCTTGAATTTCAGTCTGCTAAGAGAAAATAAATAAGTTCATTGCAAATCGAACGTGTACATTGTGTCCAAGCCTTTAGTTAAGGAAATGTTGTATAAATGTTCAACAGAATGCGCTCGGAATAGTTTATCTTTCGTGTGTCCTCGGCTTATGATAATTGTTTGGTATTTAGAACAACATACAGGAACGAACTTTAGTTGCTTAGCAAATTAAATATATTTTTGCGGGTGTTATTGTTGCCGGACCTTCTCTGCGTAGTACCTTTACCTACACCTGGGTCTACGCTGCGTAGCCACAAACCTACGCCGTATCTTCTCTGCGTAGATCCCTGCCTACACAGTATAGTTGCATAGCACCTTGCCAACGTTGGGTCTACGCTGCGTAGACGCTCACCTACAATGGACCTACACTGCTTAGTATTTTGCCTATACCTGGGTCTACGCTGCAGAGCCACTCGCTTACCGCTTACGATCTTCTCTGCGTAGTCCCTTGCCTACACCTGGGTCTACGCTGCGTAGCCACAAACCTACGCCGGACCTTCTCTGCGTCGATCCCTGTCTACACAGGTTCTACGTTGCGTAGCACCTTGCGACGTTGTGTCTACGCTACGTAGCCTATGTCGAGGTGACTATGAAAGGTGACTATGTCGAGAGTGTTCTTAACTATGTTTGATGAAAATAGGTCCAGCAGTTCCAAAGATATGCGCATTTTACTCTTTGAATCGGGGTATTTTTGCAAGATATCTTGTTAGAATTACGTGTTTCAATGGGTTGTGGATTGAAGCGTGTTTACTTGTCGAAAAATTATGTAGTTTAAAAGAGCATTTGTGAACAATTTTAAAGTTTTACTTATTCTTGATTTTACTTGGAGGCGACGGAAAAACAGTAAATTCACATTTGCTTCTTTTATCAATGTATCTTGAAGGTTTGGCAGTTATTTACCTACATATATCGGACTGAATCTCAGATTTTATTATTCTGAATAAATAACAACCAAATTAAAATACATGTTTAAGTCACCCAAAGCCGTCTCTGGATTCATACATGACAATAGTGTTCTAAATATGAAATACAGTTTAAAAATAGATGTCATTGGCTGATAGCACGTGCTAGCCAAAACAGATGATCTCAATAACATCCTGCATTTGTTACGGGGAAATACAACTGCATACATTGTATGTAAGATCTTTGAGCATTTCAAATGAAGCAAAAAGAATAAAGTGAGCTTGTTCAAATATAGTATTTTTTTCAACACAAAATTAATGCAATGGTAGGCACTATGAAGGTTATTTGCAATCTGCCAGAAAAATAGTCTTGGCTGGATTTGAACACTTGTTCGAATTTAGAATCGGTTTAAAATAATAGAAAGTGCCAATAGTGAGTGCGGTGCGATGTTTAAGGTATTTAAAGATGGAATTTATTAAATACAATTTTTTTGTATTCGAAGACATGTGACATCCACCAATCCGCACTGGGCCCGCATGGTGGATTAAGGCCTTTTCACTCTCTATCAGAGAGCAGGTCTATGTCCCAGCCATGGGAACATTTAAAGGCTGATGGTTGAGATGAGTTTTTTCCCGCGAGTCTGTTCCAGCACAGTAAGTAGACTAGCTAGACCAACGCCCGCTATGCGTTGGTCTAGCGTTCTATCGGTAAAAGATGTTTCAAAATCGTGTAAATACTTCCAGAAAGTTTAAAAATAAATCAAAGAAAACCTATAAAAATACGCCTGGGTTAAAAGAAAAATCGTCAGAAGGCAGACATTGACCGTCATTCAATTTGATAAATGATTTCCTGTGAATGTAGGTGAATGTAATGCAATATTATTTATACCGATAATTGTAAAAGATATTGACGACAAAAATAACGCCATTGTATTAATAACAGCTGTAAATAATTGAAACATTAATAATAATTTCGACGTGATATTATAAAAACAGTTATAATATCGTGAATGGCGTGGTTTTGTGAGTCAGCGAGGTACAGCCGGAAAATCCTATATCACATGACCCAAAGATAATTTGTTTCAACCACAGATAACATAAGAAACAGTCATGTTATTACGAATTTATAACACTGATGATAATACAAATCTATTGATAACTAATGATTAAATAAATATATTTTATCGATACGTGTCGATATAAAACGATGAAACGAAAGATTTTGCATTAAAACGTATAAGGAAATTAAATAATTAATCATGCTTTATTTGTTTAAAAATTATCAGACAGACATTAGATTCTATCAACGAAAGCGTCGCCATAGCGATTAGAAAAAAAATGTAATTAAATACTTTTTTGCAAAAATAAATAACCGACTTCTAAAGCAAAACAGTCAATGAATAATTAGCAATTGACGATATGAACAGCTAATTGCTTGGCTACTTCATGATATGGTCAAACATTAGTGATCATATCGTAAAATAATTAACGTTTGACGATATGAACAGCTAAATGCTTGGCTACTTCATGATATGGTCAAACATCAGTGATCATATCGTAAAATAATTAGCGATTGACCATATGAACAGCTAATTGCTTGGCTACTTCATTATATGGTTAAACATTAGTGATCATATCGTAAAATAATTAGCGATTGACGATATGAACAGCTAAATGCTTGGTTACTTCATGATATGGTCAAACTTTAGTGATCATATCGTAAAATAATTAGCGTTTGACGATATGAACAGCTAAATGCTTGGCTACTTCATAATATGGTCAAACTTTAGTAATCATATCGTAAAATAATGTTATGTTTGACGATATGAACAGCTAATTGCTTGACTACTTCATGATATGGTTAAACATTAGTGATCATATCGTAAAATAATTAGCGATTGGCGATATGAACGGCTACTTCATAATATGGTCCAACATTAGCGTTTGACGAAGTGAACAGCTAAACGCACGGCTACTTCATGATCCACCCCCCCCCCTCCTCCTCTCTCCTTTCTTCTTGATTCTCCAATTTTGGCCATATCGTTCATGTGCCGAACTCCAAGGATTTTCGTTGCGCTCGTTTTTTGAGTGTCTTTCGTAAAGTTCAAGTAATTTTATGTCGTAACGACATTTCACTTCATTTTAATCTTCAATTGGCGCAATTAGCTTTTTTATCGGAAAAATTATCCTCCGCCATGATGAATCACAAAAACAAAACATTTTCAGCGCCTCTAACGGTGGATAATGTTACTATTTTATGATATGATCATTCGTGTTTGAACATATCACGAAGTAGCCATACCTTTAGCTGTCCATATCGTCAAACGCTAATTATTAATTGACCTGCAGCCGAATTGCGCAAGTGAATTGCACAAGCGGATATATTCCATTTATTAACGAAATACAACCATTTCATGAAATGGTCGGCCACATCATAAAGTGATCAATTCTAAGATCTAGCCACGACATAGCCATACACGTTCATTCTCGAAACTATCCTGGACGTGTACCTCTTTCCTCTGTACTATATCATTATCGTCATCATCAACCTTTTTAGGGTTCCGTACCCAAAGCGTAAAAACTTGACCCTATTACTAAGACTCCACGATCCGTCTGTCTGTCTGTCTGTCCATCTGTCACCAGGCTGTATCTCAAGAACCGTGATAGCTAGACAGTTGAAATTTTCACAGATGATGTATTTCTGTTGCCGCTATAACAACAAATACTAAAAACAGGAAAAAATATTTTATTGCCGTTTGTTGCGATAATGGTATGGAACCCTTCGTACGCGAGTCTGACTCGCACTTGGCCGGTTTTTAATGTTCCCACTGCTGGGATACAGGCCTCCTCTCTGTTCCTGTATCATAATAATATAATTCTGTTTATTTAATCACCGATGGAGGTTGTCGAAATGTAAGGAATTGTGGCGTTTTTGCAACATTTTTCATTTATGCTCCGTTCCTATTGGTCGTAGCGTGATTTTATATAGCCTATAACCTTCCTCGATAAATAGACTATCCAACACAAAAAGAATTTTTCAATTCCAACTAGTAGTTCCTGAGATTAACGCGTTAAAACAAACAAACAAACTCTTCAGCTTTATAATATTATATATATATATATATATATATGTATATATAAATATTTATTTATATATATATATTATAAGTATAGATTAAATTTTTTGACAATCTCGGGGCCCAAGGGCATTGCCCCGTTTGTGGCAGGACTATTGCAAAATATAGTGAACAATCTATTGGGCTATGGGTTTGGTTGGTTTACTGGACCGATTGCCTAAAACTATAGGAGGACTACTGGCCCCTGCCTGACCACTATTGAACTACACGGCTATAAAATGCCAGGGGGTGACTTTCACAAAATCAAAATCAAAATAGTTTATTTCAAATAAACCTTAAAGGTACTTTTGTGTAGGTAAAAAATAGTACATTGTTCACCGAGAGGAGAAAGTGACCGATTACCGTCGAGGGTGTCGTTTGAAGCCCGAGCCGTAGGCGAGGGCTTTAAAACACCCGAGATCGGGAATCGCACTTTCTCTCGAGTGATACATAGTGCTTTATACTACACCTACGAGGAAAATAAAAAACTAAATCTTTACTAATTGAAATTTATATTGAAATTGTTGCAGTTAGTGAAGCTTAATGTAACACTTTTTCCATTAATGTTTGTTTGAGATGTTTGCGACAATGTAGGAGGAATAACTGGCTGTGCTGTTGGCACTGCGCTCGTAGAAGGCTGTGGTGCCAAAGGGGCAACTGGCTGCTGAGGGGCATCTGGCATCGCCGCGCTCGTTGATGGTTGAGGAGATGAGTCTTGATGCACATTAATCGATCCCGATATTTGGTTATTTATTCGTGTTTTGTTTTCTACGGAATTCTCTATGTAGCTTTCTGCAACAGCGGACGATTTCCAACCACCGTGACGTTTTATTGTGGTTAAATCAGCACCAGTATCGGCAAGAATAGTCGCTGAAGTTCTGCGAAAGCAGTGGCCAGTGTTTTCTAGTGGATTGAGTAAATTAAGGTAGGAAGCTATTTCTCATGGCACAGTACTTATTTTGTTTTTCCCAATTACTTGTTTCGTACATTTTTTGTTTTTATATTGTAGTAAAAACCGATTGGTTTTGGGGTCACTGGGGCGAATTTCGTTATATTTCTTCACTATCTCATAAAATAAGCCCGATATAACAAATGATCGCTGAATTTTGGTTTTTGTTTTAGGAATATTGACGATTATTCCATTTTCGAGGATTTCGATATCGTCTGTTGTCATATCCACAAGTTCTTGCGAACGACAGGCCCCATTTACTCCTAAAATCAAAATAACCTGTAAACAAAAATATCAAACATGAAAACCTAGTAGATTTCTACTCATAAATAGGTACGTAATAAATCATAAACCAGTGCATTTTGTTCATAAACTTACCTTCATCAACAAATATTTGTCATCTGGAGCATTCTGCAAAAAGGAATAAACATCCTTTGTAGTAAGCACTTTTGATTTCTTACTACGGAATCCCTCCGACTTTCTTTTCAGAAATGCTGTAAGTTTTTTGTATTCTTGAATATTTATGTCGTTTCTTGTCAATATAGTACTTTTCAACATTGAGTACATAGACCATAACGTACTTGGTTTGTATTTTTGCCCTTTTAACTGAAATAAGCTAGCAAAACAGTTTCAGAAAAAGATGCCGCATTTTTTTCACTTTTCCATTGCAAAAAATCGTCATAAGTTTTATTATATTTTTTAATTGATTTCTTTGGTAAAAGGTTATCAATCAGTATTTTTGCTGTTTCCTTCAACTGCGGCGGAGTTAAAAAATCTTCATCATCACTATCACTACTTATCATTTTGATAGTTTTATTTTACTTTTCTACGAAAACTGAATCCTCAAACAACACACAAATTGAAAATGGCGCCAATGGCGTCTGCAATTTTCACATGTTCTTTTTTCAAATTGTTTGACACCATCCAACACACAGCTAGTGGCCAGTGTCATTTTGCGAACTTGGAGATAAAAACTCACTGTAAAAACTTTTTGGCTTTTGATATTTAGGTTACCAGCGCATAGTCTTACCCAAAATTAAAAAAGAAAAACCATCGTAAGAAATGGATTTTCATACACTTTTCTCTCCCGCTCGGATGCGTTTTCTCGCCGCATATTTGTTCGATATGCAATGACGTACTTTCTACCGTAAATTTGATAAAGTATCAAGGTACTTTCCGAGCAGGTGTAGTATAAAATATATTACTTTAGTTGCAAATTCGCAAGCGTCAGTAGATCCCAATGGAGAAGAAATTGCAAGAAACTCCACGGACACTTTTCAATCAGTTTCAATTACAAGTTTTTGATTACATCATTCTTGTTGAAAAAAAATACATATATGTGAGAACGATGCAAAAAGAAGTGCACGTAAAAGCGTCCAGAGTAACAAACAATTTTAACATAAAATGCAATAACAGGCCGAGGCAGCTAAGTTATGACCAATCCCAACTGATGGCGCCCGTTCACGAACATGACGCATGGATCGTCACCACTCAGCTCAACCATCATGAAGGGAACCGAATGATCCAACACATGTGCCACCATCAGAGAGAAATTAGAGAGAGCATGACACACTCAACTGCCAGGGCACACAGAAGTCAACGAACGACACATAGGTACAGTGAATGGTAGATTTACAGTCGGAACATAGTACTCACACATGCGCTGTGCAGTTATATAATGCTAAAAGAAATTGAGTTTATACACACTCAATTAATGGGCCCCCATAAAGTGTCGCTAGCACTTTAGTGTCGTAGCGCCAAGGGGGCAACATATCCGGAGGTGCTTGAGGAGTGGATAGGTATACCACAGCTATCAGGACAGTATCGGAAGTACAGTCACGATCCCTACCAGCATCTTACTGGTTTAACTTCCTTCCTCCGAGCACGCTTGCTCTTGCGATTCTCCAATGAAGCCAGCCAATTAAGGCAAGCCAGAGATGAGAAACAAGACTTCTCCCTAGAGATCAGGTCCGTGGGGTCTTCACTGCCCATCAGTTCGCCACAAAGCTGCCCTGCCGATATAATTATTAGTATTAGTAAAGATTATTATTATAATGTAGACATTAGTGTAGATGTATGTTTTGTGTACAATAAAGAATATGAATATGATGAAGTGACACTTCGAAAGCGGTTGGCAATCACATACATTTTCAACATATTACCAATCGCTATTGCGACGCTTTCGTTGAAGGAATGCCACTGCTGCTTCGAGTTTATTAATTTGTAATAGTAACATTCGTAATATTTTTTAAAAGCCAGTGATAAAAACTTTTTTCATTTTCATTGACGCAAAAGTTTGGAGTTTCTTTCTGGTTGCGTTGTTTTAAAATGAATTTCCTTTATGAATGTTTTTGGTTTTTATTATTGTTTCCATGGCTTTGATGGCTTTATTAATTTTCAACTCAAAGTAGAATTATTGCTTTTAATTTTCAACTAAAGTTCAGTTTTTAATGAAAATTGTTGTTTCCATGCTCAAATTATTGAGGTCTTGTGTTGCTACTAGCTAGGTATTATAAAATTATTCTTTGTAGTTACAGTTTAACGTTAACTGAATTGCGTAAAATAGGTCGTTTAGAAAATATTTTGCACATTTTGTTTAGCTTATTAAAGGTTTCATGTCTATTTTACTGCTTCAGGAATAATATTACCTTATTATAAGGTCATTGACCACAATTTGTACAGAAGTTATTCTAGACTATGGAACCTTTATTGCTAACGAATAGAGCGAAAACTCTTTCGTAATTAATAATGAATTATAAGTCACACAACATTTTCCAAGTGATCTTTCATCGATAATATTGTTGGTAGCTTAAGGGCCTACATACGCTTTAGTGCCGTAAAACGGTAACTTTCTAAAGCATACTCCTTAGTAACGGCTAGGTTAAAAGGTTTGAAAAAATATATATATTTATTATTGTTTCATGTACATTATTTTTTAAACATGGTTTTTTCGTATAACAAATAGTTTTTCTTTAAAAAAATAATTAGCAACACGATATTTTTCGCAACTTTTGGATACTCCTCCAAAACGACTTGGATGTTTTAAAATATTTTTAGACAGAAAAATTAATGGCTGGAATTTCTTCATAACTGACATAGCATATGTAAATCAAATAATATTTTGCAAACAAAACTGTTCAAAAGTAGGTTCAATATTGATATTTTGGCATCGAGCGGGCGCACGGTCAGTATTCCGTTTACATTGAGGCGTATATATCGCCTTAACTATAGTTTTACCACACAGGAATACGGTTGATATTAAAATCATTGATTCTAATTAAACTGAGAATCAGCACAAAAGATAGTCCTTCGAAGCGTCCGCCCGTCAACATTGCCTACTATTCAGCTAGAAAGAAGTGAGCCAACAAATTCCGCAGCTACAGTAGTCACAGCGGATCTTTGTGTCTCTGAAGTTAGGCTCTGTGAACCATTTTGCGAGAAACGGTCATCAGTCATTGTCATCGAGTATACTGCATACAGAAAGCGAATTTGAAAGAATAGAAGATCTTGAATCCATACAATTGTTCCGATGCGCAAGGCACAGCGCGGAGCTGTTTTTATAAGACATTTACAACTGCGCAGCCATTGTAGCCAACTTCAGGGCGGCGAAGAAGTTTGGCGAATAGGTACTGTTTAATTCGACATTACTTAAAGTACTTATACTTTATTACTAAACTATTTAATTCAGACAGTGACATAACCACACCGCACCTTATTTCTAACAAACAAACTCATTCATTAGAAAACCGAATATTCTTTGAATTTGTTTACACAGCGGTCCCTTAGCATTCATTACCTTCATTTCTGAGTAAAGAACTAACTAATGAATGATATGAATGAATTGTTCCACCCATCAATTAGTGAATGAATAATATTCAGCGTAACTACGTATATTTCGGTAGACATGTCTATTATTTTGCCTTGACCTAGTTAGATAAGGAACTATTACGCGTAGACACAATCATGAAATTTATCGAACTTTGAAATTCTATTAGTTTTTTGTTTGTTTTTGTTTCTTGGTAGGTTAGGCGGTTGGACACGTGTGATTTAGTATTCGGTATGGACAATGTAATATGTATGTATCTACGTAAGGCAGGGTGTTTTAGGCCTTGGATGATAAAATTACCAGTTATTTGTTGCGTAGATTGCTCTATACTTCACCTATGTTATGTATCCAAAAATACTCGTAGCAAAATAATGAAAAGCTCTGGTTTAGTCGCCAATTAAACAGATTTATATAAATATAGCTGTCCCACGCGGCTTCGTTCCCGTTAACTGGCTACCTACCTACCCATTTACCCTACCTACCCTACCCTACCAATACTACATACATGATTATTGCGTAACTTTAACCGCTTACGTAGCGCACGCAACGGAAGCACTCAAAAGGGAATAATTTTGCCCGTTTTTGCAACATCCGCTCCTATTGGTCGTAGCGTGATGTGCTATAGCCTATAACCTTTTTCGATAAATAGGCTATCCAAAACAAAATGAATTTTTCAATTCCATCTAGTAGTTCCTGAGATTAGCGCGTTCAAACAAACAAACTCTTCAGCTTTATAATATTAGTATAGATAATATAAATGTCGTAGGCCAATCGTTGAACTGAGTCGATCGACATCTGCCTGGGCACACCACAATACGCATTTTTGGTACACCAAATTAGTTACACAACTCTTTTATTTTTTTCTATAGGGATAATGGCACTGTTGTTGTGTGCAAAGGCCTAGGAAGGGGAATCGGCCGGAGAAGGCAAAATGCTGAGAAGGATCGAAAGCTCTGGAGAAGAACTTCTAAAAGCTGTGGGACAATAAAGATGATAAAAAAACAGTTCTGTTGTGATTGCGTTTTACTAAGTAGTTATTATATCTTGATGTAGATTACCTACATCGCAATGATGAACCAGAAAGATTGTTAGTCGCAATCGTAGTGACTTATAAAATGTTTTCATGCCGAAAGAGACCTTCAAGATTACACTCCCAGACAGACTTTCCTAATATTCGCTAGTAAATTAAATCGCAATTAAATTGCATTAACATTAAGTACAGTAATCCACAATCGTTTTGGCTCACTGTGCTTTTTCACACAGGGAGACAGACCGAAAGAAAAATCTGTCCCCCTGTTAGTTTTATAGAAGCTACATTATTCCTGAGTGACATAGCCTGTTTTTTACCCGAATACGGGTCTTTTGGGGTGGGCCACGCGATCGAAGCCGCGGGTAAAAGCTTTCGTAAAATAATCTTACTAATCTTACATATACACCGTGAAATTTAAATGGTTGTTTTCCCGCAGCGAAATGGTTTTGTCTATGTAATACAATCGTTTCGTAGTTATATAAAATATTAGAAACAAAAACTAGCATATTTAACATTGTGAAAAACTAAACTCGAAAGCGATCACGAACCAATAGTATACCTCCCGATATCTACGGCCGAACAGTAGGGTACCGGCCGACAGCAGGCCGTTGACCCGGGTGCTAGGTCACCGTCGAAAGGATTAGGTTCGAAGGCGGCTCCGTTTGATCATGTTACGCGCGGGCTAGATTATGCCGTATCACTACACGAGAGAGCTAATTTTACTTTAAACATTTCTAAATCGGTCTTTTCTTTGTCGGTATCGCGGTGATTTTTTGTATTGTTCCGTGCAAACATTTTATGCCTTATCACTACGTGCGAGAGTTTATTTTGGTTTGACATTATTTTGTGCATCGGTTTTCTTTGTAGGTGGTGACACGAGTAGTACCTAGTACCTACAAGTTACGTCTAGAGTTACTATTGTTACTCACTTTTTCGAGTTGATGAATATTTTTTTAATTATTTTAAAACAGAAACATCGTTATTTATTTACTTTAACTCTATACTTCGAAAGTACTCCTTAAGGCAAGTCGTTCTGCCGCGGGAAAACAACCAATTAAATTTCAGGGTGTATAATATCACTAGCTGCCCCGCCAAACTTTGTTTTGCCATTAAAATACCCTACCCTACCTACCCTACCTACCCTACCTACCCTACCTACCCTACCTACCCTACCTACCCTACCTACCCTACCTACCCTACCTACCCTACCTACCCTACCTACCCTACCTACCCTACCTACCCTACCTACCCTACCTACCCTACCTACCCTACATACCCTACATACCCTACCTACCCTACCTACCCTACCTACCCTACCTACCCTACCTACCCTACCTACCCTACCTACCCTACCTACCCTACCTACCCTACCTCTTGAATCGCTTCAAGTGTAAGGAGAGCCCATCGTGCGTCTGCGATCCAGGCGTGGCAGAGACTGTCCAGCACATACTTGTAGATTGCCCGTTATTTATCAGGGAACGCTACCAACTCGAATGTGAGCTGGACAGGAGACTGACGAAGGAGAGCCTGCATGGGCTCATGAGTAAGCAACACAGGGAAAAGTTCCTGGTGTACTGTGTTAATGTGGCTTCCACCGTCATTGCACGAAACCGAAGTTGAAGCGGCACTATGCTTCACTAGTATTATAAGAATATTTGTAAGAAGCATAGAATACCACGCACAAAACTGCAATGACGAACGGTGCACTGGGGTAGTACCTAGCAACAACAGATTGTCTGTATGATGAAAAGCCCTGTTGTGCTTCTCATCCCTAGGTGTAAGGCACTATTTATATAAATTTGATCTTTTTCCCTGTGATATATAATATTTTGTCCGTGATAAATAGCACTTTTGCATATTGTATTTATTAACAGCACTTCCAGCACATTTGTAATTTTATGAAAACATTGTATATTAGCACTTTTTGTCTTTTGGCCCAATTTGAAATAAATAAACCTGCCTTTTACATAATTAAAGAAAGTGGGATTCCCACCCACCGTATACAAGAGATGTAAGCAAGAAGAACAATTAGTATGAAGAATGAAAGTACGAGAGGCATGAAAGAGGAATGGAATGAAAGAATTTGCACAGAATAGGCGCCAACTTTGTTGAGCGGGATTAGTATTAAGAAAAAAAAAAAAAAAAAAAAAAAAAAAAATACCTACCCTACCTACCCTACCTACCCTACCTACCCTACCTACCCTACCTACCCTACCTACCCTACCTACCCTACCTACCCTACCTACCCTACCTACCCTACCTACCCTACCTACCCTACCTACCCTACCTACCCTACCTACCCTACCTACCCTACCTACCCTACCTACCCTACCTACCCTACCTACCCTACCTACCCTACCTACCCTACCTACCCTACCTACCCTACCTACCCTACCTACCCTACCTACCCTACCTACCCTACCTACCCTACCTACCCTACCTACCCTACCTACCCTACCTACCCTACCTACCCTACCTACCCTACCTACCCTACCTACCCTACCTACCCTACCTACCCTACCTACCCTACCTACCCTACCTACCCTACCTACCCTACCTACCCTACCTACCCTACCTACCCTACCTACCCTACCTACCCTACCTACCCTACCTACCCTACCTACCCTACCTACCCTACCTACCCTACCTACCCTACCTACCCTACCTACCCTACCTACCCTACCTACCCTACCTACCCTACCTACCCTACCTACCCTACCTACCCTACCTACCCTACCTACCCTACCTACCCTACCTACTCAACCTACCCTACTTACCCTACCTACCCTTCCTACCCTACCTACCCTACCAACCCTACCCTACCTAGTCTCTCGCGATCCCCCTCGCGAAAAATGTTTAAATTACTAAAATGGCTATTAAAAAATAAGGGTTGATCGTAGAAGGGTGAAAAGTGAGGATTGTATGTATTTTTGTATGTTGTATGATAAAAAAATAGAAATTAAAAATTTTGTCTAAAAAAAAAAAAAAAATATTAGGGGTGGACTACCCCTAACATTTAGGGGGATGTAAAATAGATGTTGGTCGATTCTCATAGATACCGGATAAGCACAAAAAATTTCATCAAAATCGGTCAAGCCGTTTCGGAGGAGTATGGCAACGAAAACTGTGACACGAGAATTTTATATATTAGATAAATGCGAAAGTTTGGGTAGATGGTGGGTGTATGTACGGATCTGGATGAAATTTGGCACAGAGATAGATTGTAGTCTAGATAAGCACATAGGCTACATTTCATACCGGGATAATGCTCCTCAATTTTTCTTTCTTTTTTCTTTTCTTTGGGTTGACAAAACAATTTTCTCGCGGGCAAAGCAGCTGGCAGAAACTAGTGGTTGATAAATTCAATCAAATTAATATTAATCGTGGAAGATAATATTAAAATGTGGGTGTGAAGTTTGATTAACAAAACAGTTTTTTCTGAAACAGGTGGTGTGTTTGTGTTTAGTCTGTCGTTCAGTATCAGTTTTATATTCTCTTATAAAAGTTAGACGAAGAAGATTTAACAATTTAATTATGTAAGCGACCTTCCCTGACGCTCGACGCGATTCGATTTACATCACACCGAAAGCGATTTGTACTAATCTGTCGTTGTGTGCGTTATTGGAAGTCAAATTGTATAGCATTGTGTCCATGTGAAGTGATGCAATACGTTAACTACGGATCAAAAAACTGAGCCAAGAAAATACTTGCAAGTCCGACGCAATTAAAATTGCGTCGCGCCATATCAGTAAGGTCCCGAAGACGAAGATGTTGCAATTTATTAAAGAAACAATTTTTTTATGTTCAAATAAATAAACAAAAGATTCTCTTACAAAATCTAACGATGTTAATGTCGTTGGTGTGACTGAAATAATTCGTTTACTGTATGATAATGTAAAAATTGTGAACGGTTTGTTACATTTTTTTTGTTTTTCCTGTATTATTTTGTATGTTTATGAACACTTTTGATAAAGGATGTGATCTAATCTGATAGTCTTTGGTCACTTTATGAATGCCTCAAAAATAATGGAGTGAGACTGAACTGAGAGATTTCTATGTTTTTGTTTGGCAATGAGCTTTACCTAAATAGAGTTGTTGGCGACAAGCAACAAACCTTTTTTGTTTCCTTTTTATTTTATTCTTTTTTTGTTTTTACAAAGAAAAAATGTGGTTTGTCAGTTGTGCAAAAAAAGAGTCGTCATAAACCTTTCTGTGATCAATAAAAACGTGTTTTCATCTACAAGCCCTTCCTCATCTTCAACAAGAGTATTATTGGTAGTATTTTTTTAAGGTTAAAACTTCGTTTAATTACTCACTCACCCGACGTTTTTGGGAAAAGGCTCACCAGGCTCTAGACAAGTGGTATTCGATGTCAGCTAAGGCGATAGGCGAAATATCAAAATGAAAGGGATTAATCACGTGGTTTTTCGATATCGCTTGTAAAACCCATACAATTTTGCCATTTCAACCGACTTACCAAAAAGGAGGAGGTTCTATGCTCGACTTCTTGGTGAAGATCTGATGAAGACCTCCTAAGATATACGACAGAACTCTTCAATAAATAACAGAAAAGCTCTCGGGATTGCTGCAATCGCATGTCTGATTATTGTTTATACCATTTCATAACATAAAATCACGCCAGTACGGTCGTAAGGGGTACGCAGATCTCTCATTTCACCGGTTATGTTCAATTTTCATGATATTCGGGTTATCTATTCTGGCGTTAAGGTAACTTACTAAACAGCTTGCCTATTAGGTAGGTACAACTAAAAAGTGAAAAATAAAAAACTTTTTTACAGAAAAATACTACCGACTTCCAAATAAGAAAACTACAAAGTGAAAAATAACTTTATTTTTGGAAGTCGGTGTCCATAGCGCAAAAAAATGGTATCTAAGAAAGACACCGACTTCCAAAAGTAAAGTTATTTTTCACTTTGTAGTTCTCTTATTTGGAAGTCGGTAGTATTTTTTTGTAAAAAAGTTTTTGACAATCGCTATCACCACGCTTTCGATGATAGAATGTCACTTGTCTAGGGCCTCAGCTTAGCCTGCTGAGCAGCGTCCTGTCGAACTGAATAATATAGATGAATGTCAGTACTGGGTCAGAATGGCTGTCGTTTTTCTGGTTTCTGTCTACTCATGATGATTGTCGAAGATTTACAAATCCCAATTTTGTTGCACACACTCGGCTAACCTCATCGGGGTAACATGGTAGATGGAAGTAACCTCACGCAATTACGCTCAATTTCATCAAGTGTGCACATTTGGCGCGATCACCAGACATCGTAGTTTATTTACCGGAAAGTTGTTAATACGGAGGCGTTTACCTTCAGCTCGAGGGTTGGCAGACTGCCAGCTGCTTCTCAGAAGTGTGTGATGACGGAATGGTCGGCTTAGGGGTGGCTGATGTGAAAAACTGGATTCATATTTGTAGGATTTTCATCGTGTAGACATTTTTTTTTTGCCATGTTTTAATATCACCATTTCAGCTGAAAGACACTCTGATATAGGCCTCCCCCAAGCGTTACCACTTGCCACATAGACAGGTCCTGTGCTTCTAGCATTTAACGAAGTCCCATGGCCAATGACAACATGCATGCCTGGTATATAAGTAAGTACTTAATTTGGATTATTACAAAAGTGATTACTGATTTCGATTCCCAGATCCGCTTTGAGCGACTATTGAGCGGATATTGAGTTTTCGATCTAGAATTTTATAGGAGCAGCCCAGGGTTAGCAGATTTGTGCCGTTTCAGTCCGGTTGATGGCAATATGATTTGCCTTTTAGCCTTTTTAAGCCCTGACGGAAAAAGAGGGGTGTTATAAGTTTGACGTATGTTTCTGTGTGTCTCTCTGTGGCATCATAGCTCCTAAACGGATGAACCGGTTTTGGTTTTTTTTGTTTAAAAGGTGACTTTGTCGAGAGTGTTCTTAGCTATGATTGATTGAAACCATTTCAATCGTTCAAAAGTAATTCGCATTTTACTCTTTGAATCTGTGTTTTTTTCGCAAGATATCATGTTATTATTACGTGTTTCGATAGATTGTCGATTGAAGCGTGTCAACTACTAGGTATATTACATATAATTTAAAAAGCATGAAATAAAAAATAAATTAAAATTTAAAAACCCTCGATTTAAAAACCTCTAAAAAGCAAAAAATAAGCCTCGTATTCCCATCGGGGAACCGCTAAGTAAATAAAATAAACTGCTGTAAACGTTGTCGGTTCCCCGACGCGAGTACGAGGCTTATTATTTGCTTTTTAGAGGTTTTTAAATCGGGGGTTTTTAAATTTTAATATCATTTTATATTACAAGGGATTACGACGTAATTGTACAAATATGGGTGTAACCGCTGCCTTCAGGGAATACAGACGTCATAGTTTTCAAAGGTAAGTATGAATTATTCAAAGAAAATTCTTAATAAATATTTATTACTCATCAATTCGTCACCCATAAGCGTACCTTTTGCTAGAAAGTACCGATGCCTTTTTAAATTGGACATTATTGAGCTCGATCTTTGTTCACTATCATCAGCAACTTGGGGCAGATTGTCGGTATATCCCAATTAAAAAATCCACCACATGAACATGATTTGACTGAGAATTCCAATCCTACTAATTTACAACGGTGAAAGCCTGTATGTTCGAACCCTTGTTAACCAAACTGTTCTCAACGTTTAATTGAATTTGGATGACACAATGGCCAAGCTTATGATATAGGATACTCTTGGTCCCGGTAGCATTCCCGTTGAGTAATTGCCGACCTTCATGATAAGTCCACACTACACACACTTAGCACAGACTTTCATCAACTTCTATAGAATGTTGTCTGTAGAACACAGTATTACAGACAAATGTCGGTATCAAATGTACGTCAAGTCTGTGCAAAGTCTGTGAAGTTTGGACCCACCATTATGCGGGCTCCAATGTCAAAAGCGAGCAATACATTACATACCGCTACATTTTCAATAAGACCTTTTTAATTCCAGAGCAAAAACACAAATCAATCAATTGCAATTAACTCCCCATAAAAACACCAAAAAAGGACAGGAACACTTTTTCTCTTCAATTGCAGTCGACAACCCTGAAGCAACACTTTCGACAACAACTTTTTTTTGCTCTCTTTTTTACTCATTCGCAACTTTGCCAATCAGAGAGGGACAGAAGATAGGACGAATTGGTTACTATGTCGTATTAATAGAGAAGTGAGGGCGTGTCGTCTTTATTGATGTAGTTGTCTATATGTCGTAGAAATGTCGTAGATTTGGCACGGCACTGTGTTTCGTCACTGACTGGAATGTGTACTAACAGATCCAGATTGGGCTTTTAATCGATAGAGGAGAAAGTGCTGGAAAATATCTTAGTTACGAGTCTGTGTGTATTTTGAAGATTAAGAGATTCTGTTGAATGCGACAATTCAACATCGATGCTTCTTGGTTGGAATTCAAAATCTTTAATGAGTGGAGGGGAATGTGAGAGAAGGCTATGCTCGCAGCAACACTCGACGCAATCGCATTATACAGCAGCGTTCAGAGGCAGCTTTCAAAGTTTCCACCACCGATCAGAACAGCCAACACAATGGACACATTTAGGAGACGTTTGCGGCTGTATCTGGTGGAAGCGCAACGTAAGCTGGCTATGGTCGCACTGAATGCATCAATAATATGGCGCATTATAACCTACCTACCCACACCTCATTTATTGTCACACCTACCTTATTTATTCATATGTAGTGAACATGTATTTTTTTATTGTTTGTACTATACGCATACTACACATCTATTTTTATATTTTACTAGCTGACCCGACAAACGTTGCTTTTTTTAAACACATTGTATTTTTATCCTACCTAGCCTACTTACCCTATCTATCCTACCTACCCTACTTTACCTAACCTGCCCTACCTACCCTACCCTACCTAACTACCCAACCTTACCTACCTAACCTACCCTACCTACCTACCCTACTTTACCTAACCTGCCCTACCTACCCTACCCTACCTAACTACCCAACCTTACCTACCTTTCCTACCCTACCTAAGTACCTACCTACCCTACCTACCCGACCCTAAATATCTAACCTACCCTACCTACCCGACCCAACCTACCCTACCCTACCTACCTACCCATTTTTTTTTTGTTTTTAAACCTTCCCTGTATTCTGGCGAACAAAACAAAAAAAGAATTATTCAAATCGGTGCTGCCGTTTTTTTGAGTTTTAGCGAGACTAACGAACAGCAATTGATTTTTATATGATAGATAGATATAAGTAAGCACTTGTTTCGCATACACATTTAGTTACTTTAAAACTGCTTTACGTCCGTCACGTCGTCGGTAACAGGTCCAGTTGAAAAGCAGCGTCGGGCACTAGTTGCCCGACATTTTGCTGAACTGGTTCTATTTGACGCAGCCGTGTGACACACAATGTTACTCTTATATTGTGTCTCTCTTTTTTTATGTTTTCTTTTTTTATGTTTATGTTGTGTGCTCTGGCTTGTGACAGATAAATTTGTTTTCTTTCTTTTCTTTCTTCTTTCTTTTCTTTCTTCTCTTTCTTCTTTCTTTTCTTTCTTTATTAATAGTAGTAGAACAATTTCAATGAAAAATGGTCGTCGCATTGGTGACACATTGTGACACTGTCTAGGCGAGTCTTAAAAGCGTAAGGCGAGTCTTAGTAGCGAGCCTGGGTAAGGCTCGCTATGGATTATTTTGAGATTATCTAGGTACAGGGTTTGGTTTATTTCGTAATCGCTACAATCGTCAGAACGTCCACTTAGCAACAGTGTAGCTCCACCAGTGAACAATTTTCTCAATCTGATCAGTAATTCTAGACATTACCTACTACAAACCAACCATTTTACCTCTTTATTATATTACTAGCTGACCCGGCGAACTTCGTTCCGCCTAACAAATTTCTAAAATAAAAGATTTTTTCTAAAATAAACATAGCCTAAGTTACTCCTTATTACATCAGCTACCTGCCAATAAAAGTCCCATCAAAATCGGTCCAGCCATTTCAGAGATTAGCCGGAACAAACAGACAGACAGGCAGATAAGAATTGTAAAAAAAATGTTATTTTGGTGTATGTACCGTATATATATTCATATACATGTAGTAAAAAACGGTTATTTCAATATTAAAAACAGACACTCCAATTTTATTTATATGTGTATGTATAGATGCGTTTGAGTTTCGATCAGCAAGCTGATGTTCGTGCTTCAATTGCGGTTTTCTGTCCAAAACATTGCTCATGTTTTTGTGTGCGTAGTAAGGATGTCCGTGAACTAAAGGTCAGCTCATACCGAGACTCCGCTTGCGCGTTAAAAGGGATATATGGTACTTAAAACAATTGTTTTTCTATTGTGTCTGCTAATTAGCACTAAAGCGGTCCGAGACGCAACGTGACATAACGAATACACCTCACGGCATTCAACATTCGAATGTTAAGAATTCTCTTACTGAAATGTGTACCTTTTCATAAGCTTTTATTTAACTTGCAATGTAGGTATATATATATTATGTATGTTAGTGTGTTCGGGTCAAATCATATAAATGAATTTTAAAGCAGTTATCCTCCACCGATTAAGATAAAATTTTCCATACACGTTTAGTTTCAATGAAAATGCATGGTTAGCTAAGTGATGTCATTTTAAATCCAATATGGCGGACGGCCCAAGATGGCGGACTAGTATTTTTTTCTGCACTGCCATTATATGATAAAAGAGTTTGTTGAGAAGAATAAGAAAAAAACTTGATTTAAAAAAGATTTTAAATAACAATTTATTTATATGAACTATTTTTTTTATTTAGTAAATAAATTGTTAGTAAAAATCTTTTTTTTAAATGTTAATATAGTTCTATATTGCATCGCTAACTCGGTCTGCGGATGGGTGACCATTCTTGACATACCAAGACTAAAAGAGGAACCAGAGGAAAGCACGTTAAGCCGTTCCCGGCTGTTAATTATAGATCTTTGAGATACGTTACCGGAAGTCAGTAGCCTGTCTATGTACGAGCTGACCCTAACGTCATGTTGGCACGACAAACTGACAGTTGGTTACATCTCATTGTTATTTAGTACTTGCTCTCTGATTGGCGAGGTGTCATTGTGTTGCATCCACAATGCACTTTGCTTAAGGTCATGCTATGCAGATATGCATGTGAAGTAACTGGTTTTGAATAGAATAGAACTTACTTTGTTGTACACCATAAAAGTTACACATCTCTTTAAGTAACGTGTTTGTGATGCCTTTTTAATTTATTTGATGATAAATATAATCAGTATTTTGCAATCATTTTTTAGGATTCCGTACCCAAAGGGTCAAAACGGGACCCTATTACTAAGACTCCACTGTCCGTCTGTCTGCATGTCTGTCTGTCTGTCACCAGACTGTATCTTATGAACCGTGATAGCTGGACTGTTGAAATTTGCCCAGATGATGTATTTCTGTTGCCGCTATAACAACAAATACTAAAAACAGAATATACTATATATTTAACTGGGGCTCCCATACAAACAACAAACGTGACATATATTCCGTTTTTTGCGATAATGGTACAGAACCCTTCGTGTGCGAGTCCGATTATGAAAAAATCACTGTAAAACTACTTATATCTGATTAAAAGCCGAAAAAATGACTGGATAGTCATCTGTAGACCGTAAATCACGAGATCTATACCTACTTTATCTGCTCAACCTTATCCCAACTCTTTTTACGTCGGATTCCTGTCTAATTGGATGCATCTGAGTAGGTACCAATATTTTACACTACATGACCTTCAATATCTATCAATTGGGTAACACTATACCCTTGGCAAAACTGGAATCATATTTTCTGGTTTCTGACAAAATGAAATTAAATCTGTAGTACGAGTATGTTTTAAATATCTGTAAAGGGACCCATGCGTCAGATATTATCATTAATTACGTAGATATTAAAAGTCACTATAATAGCAACAAACTGTCAGAATCCATCGCTCACAAAAAATATTTACTATCTAAACGTTCGCCAGAGCATATTTTTTACCAATCTAACGATCGTTCAAGGAAATTAAAGTTTTTCCTTATTTACAAAACATTGATGACCTTCCCTCACTTTTATACGATGTTTCGTCTAAACACTTCTTGAAAAAGATTTAAAGCATGCTATGAAAGTATTTAGAAAATAAACAAAAACTCATGTGGGTGATGCTTAGCACGTGGCACTTTTAACTGCAGTCTGGTCCCGAAGGAGTGATTTTTAAATTATTACGTAACTGATACACATATTTGTTTTCTACAAGACATAACAGACGATTCTTTTAAACAAGAAGAAAGCTGGAGGAACAATAAACAAACACAACAACTGGACAACAACAATAACAACAGATAGACAACAACAAAAACTAGAAAACAACTACAACGACTGGTCAAAAACAAATAGAGTAAATAAGGGTTGCGTAACATGAAGTAGGCAATATTCATATCACCAGCTTGGCGGATGAAAAAGCCTCGATAGTTAGAAGTGTAGGTAGGTGCTGATGCTCATGCAGTTACTCTAAACTATAATTTGTTAAAATGGAACTGAGAAATAATACTTAACCAATTTCAAAGATGAAAATTGGCTACCTTCTAGCCCTTCGTCGAATGCGATAGAAATTGTTTATAAATTTAACGTGCTTCAATCTTGGCTCGAATTAATATTCTCGTATAGCTCGTGCATGAAATAAAGAAAGAAAACCTTACTTGTATCTTAGGGTACAGACAAATTTGATATTCTCAGCTACTACGCTTTCTGTTTCTTCCTTCATACGTCGTAGTACATTCCTGTAGTAAACAGTATTATTGTTTGTGTTTACATTTCACAGTTCATCTGCTATATATGATGAATATCTCTCTTTTATAAATAGACTGTTTTGTTTTCAAATTGTTATGAAGTTCTTTCAACTGTTATGTGTCTACATAATGCTATGTTACAACAATACGGTATATTGTCTCAGCACTGATGTGAAGCTATTTTTCAACTATGTTGGTGTTGGATTTCAGTCTTTGTTGAATTTTATCGTTGTCTTTGTTGAATATTCACTCCAGCGAGATTCAGTCAAATGTAGGCATTTTGTCATAAGAGTTGTCACCGTGTTACTTGGGGTCAAAACAAAGTTTCTTCTTCGATTCTTCCGGGTCAATCTGCCTATTTTGATCTAAAAATTAAAAATATAATTTGGGATATGAATCTATTTGCTACTTGCCTTTTACATATTTCACATTAATAAATATTGTTACATTCGATACAACAATTATTTTGTTACAGTATCATGAGTAATAAGTTTGTAACATCCTTCATCATCCATCTCCTTTCTGAGTTACGCTTGAGTCTATAACATTACGTCGTTCCAGGCTCTTCGATTCTCATAACTTCTTTCATAGACAGATGACAATGACATGGGTAAAAGAATCTCGAAGAAGTCTTACATTCAAAACATTTATATAATCCGGACACAGAAATAACAGAATTTGCCAATATACTCGTACCTACATTTCTTCAAATCAAGGTCAGACCAGTCAGTGACAGTGATAAGAAACCGACGAAAACACAAGAAGAGATAATAACAGGCGCCAAACCTGTTATTTACAACAACGATAAACACATAGCAACTGAATTTTATTGTTTAGCAACCATTTTTATGAAGATAGGAATAAATAAAGTAACAGACGGTGACGTGACAGATGTTTGTTATTTTGATAATATAAGCGGTCAAAATAAATTAAATAAATAGCATGATGTATCGTATGACACTGAGAGAATTCAAACACCGATATGGGTGATGATTTTTCGACCTTTTCTCAACTTATATGATTTGGTGTTGCATATCTTCTTCTTCTGTTGCCAGTAGTCATCTCAGTATTCTCACCTTTCAAGCAATATAATATTTCCCGTCATCCATCTGTTACTTTGGTTCCCCTTACTCGTATAGCTATATTTATTACTAACTACTCATCGCACAGGAACCATGCATTTCGTCGGGCTTAAAGTAGACTATATCACATAACGATAGTGAAGCTTTCTTTCAGCGCTAGAATTTTCGTAATTGGCGTTTGATTGTAGTTACTACAAGTGAATAAAATAATACAATGTTACCTTAACACCGTAAAATTTTTGGTCGTTTAAATCCCGTGGACGGTCGATCAGGTGCGTGAAACAGTATTGATATGTAAACATAAAATTCAATTAAACACAAAAATGTAAAAAAGCAAAACATTGTAAAGTGCAAAAATAACTTTCGTTTTGGAAGTTGATGTCTTTGGTATCTCTTGTTGTTTTATCATTTTGCAACACTGACTTCCGAAACAAAAGTAATTTTTGCATTTTGCTTTTGAAGTCGGTTTATTTTTTGTTTTTAATTTTTTCTTTACGAATCGATACTGTTTCATGTACTGAATCGACCATCAACAGGATTTAAGCGGCCGAAATTTAACGGTGTATATGTCCAACGGTGTATACTAAGTGATTAATCAGGGCACAAGGTATAGTGACCGGGCATTTTGAATTTATTCAAGTCAAATCAGGGCTCTGTTGACTTTTTCGCTTACCAATTCTATATTAAAACCAATGTTAATCTCTTCAAAGTTAGAGTTAATGGCTTTTTCTGGGTAAGCTCACTCCATCGTCGACTTTGTCACTGTCACCTCTGACATAGACTAGAGTCAAGAGCAAACCCATAATATATATAAAAAAAAAATGTCAAAATATAAACATTTTTTTATTACCCGGCCAAATAAGTGATTGGTATTATTCAGAAAGCACGGTCAATTTAATTATTTTAATAGTTTTATCATATTGCTTACTTATATTGGGCATTTTTCAAATGCCAGGGCATTATGAATAATGCCGTATTAAGCACTTGGTCTATAACTTATATAGTTTAGATTTCATAATCTTTAATTGTTACCATTAAACAGTACACTTATAATTGAGGTCGTATTACATAAAATATTTAGTTCCTTTACAAAAGTAAATCGAATAAACACAATACAAACAATAAACCTTAACAATAAAGGAGAGGCAATCAAATGGTCTTTGAATAAGATTTATCCTTTCTTGCGTTGAATAGCACCCTCTCAGCTGGAATAGTGTCGATCATTGTTTTCTATTTGTTTGCATCGAACCCTTACAGCGGCGTTTATGTAAGTTCTTCTAGTTATGTCACCCCTTTTGTTGAGTGTTTGTTCACTCCTACTGTTATGTTAACTGTTAGTTCATTCAATAGCATGTTATGATTGAAATACCTTGTCTTTGAAAGTTCTATATCACCTTTCTGGCTATCGGCGTAGGTGTAACCTTGCGGGACTGCTGATAAGTAACGTAATTTGATTACTTCGTTTGCTTTTTCTACTTTATCATCATCATCCTAGCCTTGTCCTATGTTACTTGGGGTAGGCCCCAAACGTTTTTTTCTTCCATTTCGTTCTTCTACCATAGCACTATCATTGACTCTCTTTCTTTTTGACATGGACCTTTACAAACACAGTTTTCAAGTGCGACCGTGGAGTATTTGTTTCTATTATAGTTCTACCAAACAACAACAGATTATTTTTTGTTTCCAGGTTTCTTAGATTTGTTGCTTAAAAATCTAGAAAAACGATCTAACCTGAAATAATTAACTACCGGTACCTACCACCACGATGGTCTTCAAAAGTTGCGGAATTTACTCACAGATCTGAAATGAATAAAACTTCTAGAATTACTCGTCTGTTTAGCATTCTACACGCGTCAATGTCGATTGAGGAAAAGGGTCATGATTGTACTTAAAGATTAGCTAACGGATTGTAATCTCCTAGTTAATGCAATTATTGACCTTAATCCATTAGTGATTAATGGTTTTGCGCAAGAATTTGTGATTGTAGGACTACTCAACATACAGTTTTGGATCATCTCTAGATAATACGAGTATATGAGTGATATTAATATGAAGAAAAAAGAAATACGTTTATTTGCGCCAGGCACGACGCATACCGTAAAAAAACAAATGGAAAACTCAAATACAAATACAGAGTAGGTGTCACCACGAAAAACGGTCATCGCTCAGCATAATGCTGGTACTCGTGTGGGAGACGGAGCCAGTTTTCAGCGATAATCGGTGTCCACTGGGTGACGTCGAACCAATGAAAAAGAGCAAGTGAATGATCGAACATGAAAAATAGATTCGCCATTTATGTAGTCTATGTTATGTCACCATAAACGTCTTACAGTCAAAGTTCTCCCAACAGATGACCGTTACTTTTATTATGCTGCAAAAGCTTTTCCGCAGAAAATCCACCTCCTTCGATTCAGGTCTAAAGTAGACCGCTGGTCCTTTGTTTTGTTAAGTTCGTCGTTATTTTGAAGTTACTCACAGAAAATCCCTTCATCCTTCACCGTTATATTAGTCAACTTTGTTTATTTTCTCTAAGACTTTTTCTGATCACAAATCTATCAAAAACTATTAATTTTATTGGTTTATTACCTGTCTATTGATGCAAATCGGATATTTTTTCGCAAATTTTAGATACAGGTAAATATTATGCAGTCTTGACCTCTATAATTGAGACAAAAACAACATATTTATGCAACAGTATTTCCCGCTAGACTAAATAACACCGTATCTCGTCGACGCGGACACAAACAATGACTCAGATACTTCATATTCAAAGTCACTTGAAACCGGCTGCGGCTGCTAAAATAGATAAGTGTTGAATATTGATTGTGTCCTGTTATGTAAGGATACATAATGTAATTTGCAGAAGGGCTATGGAGAGCAGAAGGTTTACTTGGAATAGAGGCAAGGAACGTGAACGGGAAAACCGAAAAGTTACGACTCATTTTAACGGGCGGTTCCCAGATAATTTAATTTTCAAGCTTATGGTATAGTGAATACATGAGTGTGGTTTGAAATGAACTGAGTGTGGTTTGGAATTAACTTTTCACACCACCTGCTCGACATTGTCCAATTACACATCATGCAATCTCTATATAAAGTACAGCATTACTAAAGTTGCATGAAACTCCCGAGGGCGTAAAGTAAATTGAATTTGAATAATCAAATTCGTGTGGAAACTCGTGGAAAACCTAGTAAAAAATGCCCGTATAAGCATATGGCATTGTAAAGAGGTTTGTTCGCAAATCGAATTGGCCACCATAAGCAGAACTATAAATAAAAAAACTTTTTTACAAAAAAATACTACCGACTTCCAAATTAGAAAACTACAAAGTGAAAAATAACTTTATTTATGAAAGTCGGTGTCTTTCGTAGGTACAATTATTTTGCGTTACGAACACCGACTTCGGAAGGAAGTCGATAGTATTTTTTGGTAAAAAAGTTTTTTATTTTTCACTTTTTAGTTGTACCTACCTAATAGGCAAGTTGTTTAGTAAGTTACCTTAACGCCAGAATAGATTAGCCGAATATCATGAAACTTGAACATAAAGGGTGAAATGAGAGATCTGCGTACCCCTCAAAAGCGTACTGGCTTGATGTTATTTTATGAAATGGTATAAACAATAAACAGACATGCGATTGCAGCAATCTGCTTTATCCCCTTGGTGCATAATCTACTATTAAAGTAAAATGAAAAGAGATGAAAATTCTCCCATGAAGAGGCAACTCTCTAATATTGTTTATCTGGCCTCTGTTAGATGAATATTGTCGGTCTGATATATTTGCAGAATCCTTGTCAAATTATTCATAAATATTGTGTATCATCATTGATAACGCAATCTAACAAGTAAAAATTTTAAATTCTATAACACCAGACTTTTTTTTGTCTTAGTTTTTAAACTTCTTCTGACACGATATCCTGCAAAAATACCCCGAATCAAACGGTAAAACACCCATTACTTTTGAACGGCTGAACCGATTTTCATTAAAAATGGCTAAGAACACTCCCAATAATTGTACCTTTCAAACAAAAAAAAACTAAATCAAAATTGGTCCATCCGTTTAGGAGCTATAATGCCACAGACAGATACACAAATGCACATATACACAAACACACAGGTACACACGCCAAACTTAGAATACCCCTCTTTTTTCCGTCGGGGTTTAAAAATAATTTGTAAAGGATCGTCTTTGTCGCACATGGAATTCAAGCTATTTAGCAAGTATTGTACTAGCTCATGTAGCCGTGTAAGTATTGGTACAGCTTCAGAGCCTTAATTTTTTTTCATACTGACGTATACAGTACGAACAAACCTTCTGTCTTCATTTCGTCATATCCCATTGTGTGGTAGGTCAAGTCAACAGGGAAAACTCAATCCCTCAAGTAGTTGCATACTTGGCATATTTTACTAGCATTTTGCTCAAACCAAGTTCCTTCCTTAAGAGTTGTTTAATTCTAAGACGTGTTTTCTTGTTTATTAATGAAGCTGCTGGAAGTTTCCGCTCTTGGGAGGAAGGAAAAAGCCTGGCTTCGTTTGTTAGTGCATGTTTTAAGGATATTCGACGCAAAATAATTGTTGTTGTGATATGCAATTGTTATTGAGTTATTATTGGGATCAAGTATGCTATTATTGTGTCATTCTGAATGATTTACCTTCTTCAATTGGGTTAAATATAGGTACATCGATTATAGCACGTGGTGTTATGTAGTTTCCACCAATTCCCGAGGGGAAAAAGCACAAGCCGCATCTACTATATAGGTAGGTACTACTATAATTTTATTTATACCAAATAAACAGATACTCATCGTCGCATTAGTAACATAAGTGTAGATTTCTATCACTCAACTTTTACTACATCATGATACAATAAACAATAAACTCTACTTAACACACTTTCTTTAAAAACTTTCCACGCAAACAGACAACATATCCAAAATAAAAGTAAGCACTTACGATAACACACATATCTTTCGATGTCCGATGCATCTTGTCATGTACAAGCGATTAACTATCAGAAAACATTCGTATCAGTCAAGGAAATTTTAATCACTACAAAAACACAAATGTTGTATGTCGTAATCTGGTCGTAATTTGGAACAAAAGAACCATTTGTGACTGATTGATTGCATCACTGTAAACATGATTTGTCAATTTGGAGAAGGATAATATGCTCTTTAAAATTAAGAACAATCGATACATAGTATGTGAGTTTACCCACGGATTCGGGGGACCTGTTAGCATAACATATCATAATGAGACATTTAAGTTCCCACTGATGGGATACAGGCCTCCTGTCTATGTGAGCGAATGGGCCATAATCTAACACGCGGGCCCAAAGTGGGTTGGTAGGTTTCACAAATGTCTACAAATTTTTAGTTCTAAGACACGACATTCACTTTCGGTGTTTTCCTTTACTGCTGTATTCTGCAGTTAGTCTTATTTTCTTCATTCGTTCGTATTCCTATATATCCTTTTTTTTGCGTGGATAAGTGCTCATGCATACTGCGATACCACGGGGAGATAGTGCAGTTATGTGACTCCAACCTACTAAAACCCGGACACCGTGGGGTCCTGTGCCACTTATGGCGGGAACGCGGGCAAACGTAAGCAATCTTCCGCGAACCCGCCGCGGTTGTCCGTCACTGGACCCTCCTCTGGGAAGTAGTAGGATAGATTCCTATCTATCCTTAATACGGGTTTGCATAGTCAAGGCTTATGTCATTAAGCCTTCAAATAACATATTTGTCAGGCCATTGCTGGATTTATTCTCCTATCAATTAATACAATGACCAGAAGGCTGGCATTTTCTTCGACCAAACAATCAGCATTCCTATTCTCTGTGGCAATGCTGCCAGCGTTCTGGTCAATTTTATCGTTAAAACCGATAAGGATGAATTTTCTGATGCCGAATCAGTTACGTATTCTCCTTTCCGTTTAAACGTGCTTGTACATGTATTTAGTTTGTAAGTACTTTGGAATGAAATTATGTAAAACTCAATCAACTTAGTCAGTCTCACTGTTGCCTGAATATCCAGATAAACGCAGAGGACAGCAAAGAGTGAAGCATTTTTTTTATATGTTTTTTTTTTTATAAGTTTGGATGGATAGGTATATGGAAGTGTATATGTATGTTTGTTATTCAATCACGCTGAACGGCTGAACGGATCTGGATCAAATTTGGCACAGACTTAGATTATAGTCTGGAATAGCATATATGCAACTTTTCATCCCGGTATAATGTTCCCTTGGGATAAAAAACACTTTTCACGTGGGCTAAGCCGAAGCTGGCAGAAGCTAGTAGCTCCTAATGTTCCACACTGCTGGAACACAGGCCTTCTCTCTGAGAGAGCGAGTGGGCTGCTATGGCCATGACCTTCTATATACTAAGTCAATGAACCGTCCATTTGAGCGAATATGAGTCATTCGCTGTAGGTTGGACCTCTTCTACCACAAAGTTTTGCATGCTACATAAGTCGTATCCAAGTTTTTGTTGTGTACTTATGTAAGCAGTCTTCATTTGCCAATCTCTCTATGGCACTGAGGATTGCTGTCAATGAATCCACTTAGGTCCACTTGTTGCTATCACACAAAATAATTATGTCTAAAATAATGGGTTGTGGTTCTAAGAATTCATTCAAATTGACAGTAATAAGTAGTTTGGTAATAATTGACATTAATCGAGTTCTTTTTTCCGTTGTCAACGCGACTAAAGCATTTGAAATAGAAGTAGTTTCCTTCGATAGAACTTAAAATATCAGGCAATCAAAATCAATCAAAATTAATTAGAAAACCAATCCCAAAACTCTTACAAAACAGACGCGCATTCGTATCTCCTACTATCACACAGGAAATAACGCTTAAACATTTCAATGTTCATGCGCAGTTTTTTGACAGAACGTAAATCAGCTCGTCAAAGATCAAAGCTACCCTTGACTGGTAGATTTATTGCCCCTGCTGGCTTTGGGCTGTTTCTGGCAGGGAGCCAGGAGTGGATGTACTGTAGACATCGTGGCTACACGGTGATGTCAGGATTTGATGGTATAAATAGGGTTATAGGTTTTCTTTGGTACGTGTGGTTTAAGATTGAGAGTGATCTAAATGTAATTAAATCTTTTGAATTATATCTAAAGTTATGTTGGATAGCCCATTTATCGATCACGCTACGACCAATAGGAGCGGAGCATCAATGAAAAACGGGCAAATTTATTCCTTTTGAGTGCTTCCGTTGCGTACGCTGCGTAAACGCGCACGGAACAAATATTCGTATGGCCTACAGATAATTGTTCGGATCTGGGTTTGTTGTGTATGTGAGTTAAATGTTTGTAAACGCATCCACGATACAGGAAGAAATTCCTAGTGTGGGACAGGGATTAAAAAAAAGAACTGTTAAAGTTACGCAACAATAATAATGTAGGATAGGGTAGGTAGATAGGAGGGCGAGTTGACGGGAGTGAAGTCGCGGGGGACAGCTAGTATAATATTATAAAGGTGAAAGTTTGTGAGTGTGTGTGTTTGTTACTATTTGACGCAAACAATACTGAACGGATCTGAATACAATCTGGCATAGATTAGCTAGTAATAAATAAAGTTGTGTTTAGTGTCTTTTTCATCGTCATTATTAGCCTAGCCTTTTAATTATAACTTAATACAGTTTTAATACAACCCAATATCAGCTTTTTATATGGAGCAACTGTCTATGTATTAAATATACGTACTCCTTGGTTATCCAGAATTGTCCTTCTATTGGACTTAAAGTTCTATTTACTAAGCAAATTCGAACTCGAAATAGTATATTGTTATGGGGTGACTAAAAGCTGCACCTTTAAATCGATTTGATGATTTAGTATGCAACATTAATAAGTGTATGCCAAAACATCTGGAGGATCGTTAAAAATATGACGTAAAACAACTAAAAGCGAAACCAAGCCTGTGAATCACCGAGTTTGTATATTTTAAGGAAAAAGAAATGCAATAGGTATAATTATGAATGAAGAATGATAATAAAATGATACCTTCTGCTAATTTTCTTGTAATTGGCATGTATTTTTTTATCAATTTTCCCTAAACTTACAGAAATGTCAGTTCTTTTAATAGTTCAATATCATACAGATAGAAATCGAATGTTTAAACTGCATTAATTAAAAAACATGTTCGCGAGCTGGCTGACCAGATGTATCCACCGACTACACAGCATGATTTTCTTCTTGTTTATGTCTTTTTAGTTCGCTTTTTAAGCAGTCGGGTTTTTTGATTTTTTAATTAACTTTTTTAGTTATAACTTTTTAGTATTTTTTTTTCAAATAAGGTACATTTAAACATATAAGTGTTATATTTTTGGGAATAAACTCTTTATTTTAATTCTTAATTCTTTATTGTACACCAAAAAAAAACAAAATTACATACGTGATAATAAAGTACTCGTACATGTACAAAGGCGAGCTTAACTCAATGCTGAGTTCTCTTTCAGCAAACCCTAGAGTGACAGAGATAGTTGACAATTATAGAGGACAGGCATCCAGTGTACAATTAAAATAACCTATGACGAATTAAATTAAAAAATAAATATATTTACATAAATACATATATGTACATACTAATATTATGTCATTGTGCAAGGAAATGATCCTTAATCTTGCTCTTGAAGACCTCCAGAGAAGGGCTGTCGCGTAGGGAGTGTGGGAGAGAGTTCCAGAGACGTACTGCTGTAGCAGAAAAAGAGCCATCATAGCGGCTGGAAGTATGTCGCGGAGGACGAAGGAGAAGAGAAGTGGCAGTGCGACAGGTTTTACCTCTCGGCACGAGGTATTCAAAGCGTTCACGAAGGTATTGAGGAGAATTTGGATTTTGCAGGATAATATAGAGAAGGGATAGGATATGGGTATCTCGACGACGCCGAATCGGCAGCCACTTCAATCGGTTCCGAAACTCCGAAACATGATCGTATTTGCGGAGGCCAAATATAAAGCGGATCCACAAGTTCTACAGTCGCTCGAGTTTATTGAAGAGTACCTCCGTTGCATCTAGAAAACAGACATACCCCACACGATGGGATTGGAAGAAAAAAAATTTGGTCCCCCTCAACATGGCGCTCAAAATCCGCCATTTTACTATTTTCCATTTTTAATGTAGCCAGGGTTAAGACAAATCGATTGACGTAAGTATCATTATAATCGGCCAACGCGTTTGGTCTCTAGAACGCCACAAAGGAACAAACATACATACATCCATAAATACATACATACATAGACTGCTGAACACATTACCCACCTTCGGCAGTCGTGTAAAAACCAGAAAATGTGACAGACTAGTCTTGTCAAAGAGTATCAGGTTTCCCACTTAGAAGATTGTCTGATAGGTATAGTCGGTGTAACATACTGGTACTCAGTTGCATCTGCTTAGAATGGAAGCAGTCCATAACATAAACGGAGAAAGGCTTGGCAGACTGACTGTCAGTCCAGTATCAAATTATTATGAAAATCCAGTAATCACTTGTGTATTTATAACCCCCGACAGAAAAAACAGGGTGTTATACTGGCGTTATTAGTTTGACGGGTGTACCTGTGTGTTTGTGTATCTGTATTTGGCATCATAGCTCCTAAACGGATGAACCGATTTTGATTTCGTATTTTTTTTGTTTGAAAAGCTTCTTTATCAGGAGTGTTCTAAGCTGTTTTATGAAAATCGGTTCAGCCGTTCAAAAGTTATGGGCGTTTTACTGTTTGAATCGAGGTGTTTTCGCCAGGTACGTGTTAAAATAGATTGTCGATCGAAGCCTATCTACTAGATAAATTATGTAGCATGAAATAAAAATGTGTCGGTTATTTTTAAATATTACTTGTTAAAAAAAGGAGCGCCTATGATTAATATTGTAAATATTTAAGATACAGTCATTCAAGTGTCGATGGCATTTGATAGTGTATCATGTACAATATCTGTCTTTTAGGTATGCTAAGTATGTTTGGGCTGCAGGACGGTAGTTATGTGACGTTTTCGTAACTATAGTTAAATGTGACTTGTTGTTTACTCTAACTTTATCTTGGTTGGATGTAAGAGGATTTGGGGCTAGTGCAATGTTTTCTTTGTGTTTGTAACCATGAATATTGATTTCTATTTTAAGAAATGTTGGTCATCAAGAATAAGCCTTTCAAAGCAATCTCTTTCGGATGTACTCTGAAAGATGAGTTGCCGATTTTCAGGATTCAATTCTGTCAACATATTTCTATCTATAATCAACAGTGTGGCATAGATCTTCAGCAAAGACTGCGTCCGTACGGTCATTGTCAACTACACCTTGAAAAAATGTCCATTCAGATAATTGAGTACGGAAATTAGCAAAATAAGTTGGCCCCTGGTGTTGGTTAGCACAAAATCTATCAATAACCCCGCTTCCTGTATTGAAAATTCGAAGTTGGGAACTTGTCAAACTCTAACATGAAAACTTGTCAAATTTTAGCATTAATGTTAAGCTTGTTCAGTTCTCAACTGAGAATTGTTCATTCTAACCGGGGCGAAGTGGTAGGTTTGTGATTATTTATATCAAATCAAGTTTAAACGAGATTCATGTTACTGAAAACAGGTCGAACAAAACCTTGTTTTGACCACATGCACTTACTGCATGATCCACACACCATAATATTTACCATTTTCGACATTGAAACCAAGAAACCCACTCGAGTTTTATCATATTTATCGCAATATTTGTAGCAATAGTCTGGTCACCAGTTGACAAGATAAGCTTTTCATTACAATATCGAAACATACTTACCTACTCTGAAAATCAGGTTTTTCCAGAGCTTCAAATGATTTTTTCGCTTTATTATGAAAGAAATATTTGTTAAAAACTATTCATAATTAAATGTTTTGGAAAAGGGTGTATATCGTTAAATATAATAACAAAAGTTCTAATGATCATATTATGACCTAATTTCATTTAATTTACTTTTTTCAATATAACGATTAAATGATATAGGTAATGAATTATTGATATAATTTCATTTTACCTAATTTTATATGGCATAATATATAATAAGCCAAGCCGAAGCTGCAGAGGTGAGCATAGGTGACTATCCTTTGTTACTAAAGGGCGAAGGGGTTGCTCTTGCGAATTCGTAATGTGTACTTTCTAATTTTATTGTGTACTTTTTAATTTGGACATCACAGGCAACGGTGAAGGATAACATCGTTACGAACTTTTAAGCTATTGGACGTCTGAAATAGCCAAGTCAGAGGCTTGTGGGGTTCCCAGATCCGGCTTCTTCAACTCTGACACCAGAGTTGGCCAAATCCTCACACGAAAAAGAAAGAAAGGGATGACGATAGTCAAAATGCCAAAATGAAAGGGGTCAGTCACGTGACTTTTCGGTAGCGCTGGTTAATACCATTTTTTTAATATTTTGGTCATTTTTCCAGAGCCTCTTGTCAAACTCTGCAAAGTTGTCATGAGCACTTTTCAAACTTTAGAAGTAAAGTAAGTTTTATTAAAAAGATCCTTCAGAAAAGTTCGCGCGAACATGCGACCGCGTCGTGTTTATTTGCATGGCAAACACGAACGCGTCGTCGTACCGACAGGGGGCGCTTTTCAAAAGCGCCTAAGTGTCGTCCATAAAAAAACTATGCCGAACAAAATTTTCCGTCAGTCGAAATGATAAAATTTACCGCGTGCCAAATAAATATTGCGTGCAATCTAGACTTTTTTCTTGTTTACGTTCAGTCTTAAATCTTAGCTGCAGTGAACGTCCTAATTAAACACCTTGGATTTTGTCCTCATTATAAATAAAAATAATTGACAGTAGCGGAAAGACGTTTTGCCGTCCTTAAGCTAAAATGTCACTAACTGTCAATTGTCCGATATTTGGTTTTTGATGCCATCGTAATCAACAAATACCGTAATAGGCAGTATTGTTATTCCCAACCAATGGTTAAATATGCTACTAACACTACATAGGCTGAGTTAACTACGGATAAAAAAATAGACCTAAGTCTTTGAAGTATACTAACATTGGGTCTATTCGAAAGTGCGCAAATATATAGTTCATAAATGATCTGCTATTGTCCGCGAATTCATTCACGTAAAGAATTTTACAAAAATCGGCCCAGTGCGAGTCTGATTCCCGCACAGATGGTTCTGTATAAACAGCTATATTCACCGAAATAAATAGGTAACATTACTAACGTTCCTAAACAATGAAAGCACCGAACATTGCTTTAAAGAAGGGACAAAATTAACTTTGCCATACATTAATATACATTTTTTTTTTACTTTTCCAAGTAAATTTTATAAGTTTGTCGACTATTACTCGTAAACTTGTAAATCCTCCTTTGCTGTGATAGTTTTCCTATTAATTTTGTTGTTTATACTACTGCCATGATTTTTTTTCACTTATCCAACCATTAAGCTGGCAGGGGGAACACACTTGACTCTAACAAATATTAGCAATTTAACCATTTATGCTTTAGAAAATTACCGTTTTACGATACTAACCCCCGTTTTTCCACGTTTCGATTAGTATAAACGTGATAGTCGAAACGTGGGAAACCGGGGGTTAAGCGCATGTAGGCCCTTAATTTTACGCAAGCAGCAAGATCCCTAAATCGAAAAAAGGTTTTCACAGACCCGTAATATTTTTGAATGGCTTATCCAACGATACCCCACACCATGATGAGACCACCAGTCACCAGATAGATGAGAAAAAAAACATCCCCACTTTACGTGCACAAAAAAAAAACATTTTTCATTTGTTACATTTTACTACTTTGTCGGCGTGATTAGTATGGATATCCATGCCAAATTATAGCTTTCTAGTACTGAGAGTCTCTGAGCTAAGCTACGGACGGACAGACGGACGTACATGGCAAAACTATAAGGGTTCGTTGATGACTACGGAATTCTAAAAAGTCTATATGCTATTCCAGACTACAATCCATCTCTTTGCTAAATTTCATCCAGATCTGTATAACCGTTATGGCTTGATTGAGTAACAAACACCCATCCAACTGAAATTTTGTATTTATTTATTTAGTAAGAAGTAAGATAAACAGCTTGGAATTTTAAATTATTTTACCAGATAGCTACATTATAGCTTGAGTACGGTACCGTATTTTCAAAATGGCTGACATCATTACTAATGTCACTTCGCGCCATTTCACACTTCGAAGGGTGTAGCATCCAACATCTGAAAAGGTGCTAAAATACTCGTATATATGTTGTTAAGTTTACTTAATTAATGCTTTGATCTGTTAAAAGGTTAGTGAAGATTAAAGAAACGATGTTTTTAAGGATCTGACAGAAAGATTGGGCAGCGCATCGGTATCATCGCGTGATTTTACTGTGTTATTGCTAAAATTAGCATGTACTGGCGCTTTTAAAATTTCTTGGTATTGCAAAAGAGAAGTTTGGTGTTTTATGCCTGTATTAAATATGACGCGAGCCTCCTTTAGAACTGTGCAGAAGGTTGCGTGGGGACAGTGCAATACAGAAACTGTTTTTCGGTCATATTACCTACCCAAAAAATAATTTCTTTGTAAAATGATTGTCGACCCATTGTCGCAATATCGCGTCACACCTGTCCGCGAGACCCTTTCTACATTATAAATGCTTGCATCGTTTGATTTATCTACCTACTTCAAAAAATTACTCTTTGTACCCACACGAAAATGTATAAAAGCTGCCAAGGTCAAACGTATAGTTTGTCACTTATTATTTCATCTAGAATAGTGTCAACTAATTAACACGTCAGCTGTTGCAATAGGCCGGAAAAACGACCAAATGAAAAAGATTAATGGTACTTACTGACGTAGATCCATTAGCAAAAAGATTTTAAGTAAGGTCTCAGGAAAATCTTAGTTCAAGGAAGTAGTGCTCATCGGCGATGAGACACTGGTTAAGTCAAAGCTCCAGAACCTTGAACACCGTCGCCGAGTTGCCAGCTTGTCGGTTTTTTATCGGTTAAATTTCGGGGAGTGTGCGATGGAACTGCATGATCTAGTTCCGCCCAGCCCGTTTCATCATCGGACTACCAGACGTACGGCGATGCGCCATCGGTACATGGTGGACATCCCACCCATACGCACTAAACGTTTTTAGAATGCTTTTATTATGCGTACAGCTAAGGAGTGGCATTCCCTGCCGGAGTCTTTGTTTCCCAATATCTACAATATAGGGGTCTGTAAGTCAAGAGTTAATAGGTTACTTCTAGGCAAGCGTCCTCCACCGTCGACCACATCATCGCTTACCTCTCGCAGCTCCAGAGCCTTGAACACCGACGACGAGTTGCCAGCCTGTCGGTTTTCTATCGGTTACATTTCGGGGAGTGTGCGATGGAACTGCACAATTTGATTCCGCCTAGCCCTTTCCATCATCGGACTACAAGACGTACGGCAATGCGCCATCGTTACATGGTTGATATCCCACCCATACGCACAAAGCGTTTCGAAAATACTTTCATTGTGCGTACAGCTAAGGAGTGGAATTCCCTGCCGGCGTCTTTGTTTCCCGATAGCTACAACCTAGGGGTCTTCAAGTCAAGAGTGAATAGGTTACTTCTAGGCAAGCGTGCTTCACCTTCGACCACATCATCACTTAACATCAGGCGAGATAGTGGTCAAACGCGAGCCTATAACAAATAAAAAAAAAAAAAAAAAAAAAAAAACCATCAGGTGAGATAGTGGTCAAACGCGAGACTAAAAATAAAATATAACATTCAAAGTCAAGATTTTGGCTTCAGAAGTGCGTAATAATTTAAATCAAGTAGACGTTTATTTTCCCAAGAATTTCATAGGGTTTTTATCTGTAAGTATTTTGATATTATCTAGTTATCATTCTTCATATCATACATCCAGTTCACATCTAGTTTTTGATCATTAATCATAAGTTTATCTAAAACCGTGCCCTCAGACACATGTAAATCTTTTATCGTTTTCAAAGTTATCTATCCGACAATCTAATCCAATTCAATAGCAAAAGTTATCTACCAATTAAAGATAGGTAACAAGACACTATCCCTGAAGAAATAACCTTTACCTAACCTTCCTCTTAACCTTTAAGGATCAGCTCTTAAAATAAACCCAATAAATGTAGCTACAATTAACGAGGTACCGCCTCAAGATTGACATCTTAAACAAGTCAAGAAGGCAGTTATACTCCGGGGTCTTAAAATACTCCACTCGCGAGACGGCGCGGCGCGGCGTCCCGTTGACCTTTCAATGTATTTTTTTAGATTTTTCTTTGACACTGTGACGCAAATCAGTGTTTATTCCTGAACCACTTAATATATTAGCCGTCTATTCTAAATTCGTAACGAGGACGGTGTCACAATCATCGAGTTTGTCAAACGAAAGTATAGGCTGTCTAATAAATGTCGCTTATGTTTTAAAAAAACTTGTGATTTTTTTGTCGATTCGGAGAAATTCTATTGTAAAGATGTTTTAGTAGGATATATATCTTTAGAATCGCGTTAGTATGATGAGTAAACGGTGGCATAAAAAGCTAAGATTTGATTCTATCGTAAATCGTAACAAAATTACTTATTGGCTAGGTCTAAATACAACGAGAATAGGTAGTGATTTAATCTAACAACTACGAAACAGAAAATAATAAAAGAATCCAGTCAAATATATCGTCATCATTTCAGCCAAAAGACGCCCAAATGTCGCCACATCGATCAGCACCTGTAGCCAAATTGACAAATCTACAATCGATAACGCTAGTAGAAAACGAATCAATGAATGGGAATGACACATCTGAACGTTAAGTCATGTGGTCAGACCATACAAATGAAGGCGTTAACGATTGTAGAAAGAGATTAGATACGAAAGTTTATAGCTTGGCTAGTGGGGCAGATGTGTCATTCCCATACATTCATTCGTTTTCTACTAGCGTTATCGATTGTAGATTGTCAACTTGGTTACAGGTGTATTATTATGCGAACTAAGCGAATCTAACCTAGCTTAGCTCTTGGTCTGTAATCTTGATCTCAGACCTATCGGTCACCTGTTCTGCGTGTAATGTGACTTGTCCACTGCCACTTAAGTTCAATAGAGTTTATATGTTGTAGGTAAACTATATTATGTCTAGCTTCTATGTTGCTACTGTTGCTATTACAATTCTCATTTCCCAACGACTGAATATTTAGTGTTTTATTTTTAGCCACTCGTACAAACCATAAATTCAGTTTAACGAGTTGTTTGCTAAATTACTTTGTTTACGGCAGTTTACGCGGAGTTGTTGCTAATTCTAAATGTGTTTCGTTAATTTTAAAGTTCAAGGTTTGTTGCGGGATTAGTCTCGCGTGGAATTGCGATGAAGCCAACAAAAGGAATTATGATTCGCGTGTTGCAATCGTGCATGGAACAACAGTGTTTTGGAGTCAAAATACTTTTTAACAAAACACTACAAAGCAAATCAAACTTTCTTTTTGGAAGTCGTTGTCGTTGGTTGTTTTTTTCGTTTTTGACCCCGACTTCCGAAAAGAAAGTATTTTTTCTCTTTGTAGTGTTTTGTTTTGGAAGTCGGTTATTTTTTTTTGTTAAAATGTTTTTATTTTCGCTTTTTAGATTTGATACCTCACCATGAGAATATGCATTATTAAGGATAACATACTTAAAAACTATTCTTCAGATCTTGATCAAATTTGAATCATATAAGAAGCACCAGCTTATAAATGAAAAAATAATCATCAAGAGTGGTTCATAATTGGCGAAGTAATCGAGTAACAAACACAAAAACATACAGTCGAATTGAAAACCTCTTTTGAGATCCTTTTTTGAAGCTGGTTGAATATTACCGATTTTAGCCAACATAAAAATGCGCTCTACTAAGTCATCTTTATGTTGCCTTTATCCCAATGTACTTAGGGTCAGCGTCCTAAGCAGTAGGACAAACTACTAGATGGCGCTAAAATACTACAATCTCGGGCTGTTAATGAGTCACTGGTGCTGCCGCCTGTTCAAAATATGGAGTAAGAAAAATAGCCCGACCAATAGCCCGACTTAAGGAGGTGACATTTCTTTGTATGGTATTGGGTATCTGTACTGTTGAATTATATTATTTGTGACAGTACCAAATTTTAAAACGCAGTATTAAAACACAAGCGAAATAGCGAATCTTCTTAGGTACTATTTCTCTATCTACGGCACTAGGAATGAATCTTCTTCTTTTAAAGTCGATTTAATTCAAATTTTGTCCAACCATAGACTCTATAGGCCGTAGACAAGTGATATTCTATCATCGAAAGCGTGGCGACAGCGATTGTCAAAAAGGCAAAATTGTATGTAATTGACAAGCGATATCGAAAAACCACGTGATCAATCCCTTACATTTTAACATTTCAACTATCGCCTTCGCCGACGTCGAATTTAGTTATTGTTTGTCAATTCCATCAATTTTTTTTTCGCTATCGCCACGCTTATATGACAGAATTTAGATAAGATTAGAATTTAGATAAGATTAGAAATAAAATAGAAGATAGATTAGAATTTCACATGTCTAGGGGCTCTGGACTGCTCTATCATTGGCTTTGTTGGAACAAGATGTGTTACCAACGTCCAAACTTTTTGCCATCTAGATTATCTCCCGTGGGATCTAACAGGAGCAAAGAGCTGGTTTGTCTTCACAAACTTTTGGTCACCATTTGACATCAACAAAATGTTAGTGGGTATATGCTTGCTTAAGAGCCTACATACTTATTGTTTCATGTACATTATTTTTTAAACATGGTTTTTTCGTGTAATAAATAGTTTTGCTTTAAAAAAATAATTAGCAACACGATATTTTTCGCAACTTTTGGATACTCCTCCAAAACGACTTGGTTGTTCACAAAAGTTTTACACAGAAAAAAAGATGGCTGGAATTTCTTCATAACTGACATAGCATATGTAAATCAAATAATATTTTGCAAACAAAACTGTTCAAAAGGATTTTCAATATTGATATTTTGGCATCGAGCGGGCGCACGGCCAGTACTGCGTTTACATTGAGGCGTAGATATCGCATTAAGTAAGTTTACAGTACACTTGTTATCCTGCACGTATAGCCTCGATCCTTATCAACAAACAAGATACAGCAGCACTCACAATGTTTTCTGAAAACCACTCGGGTGGATTGAAACGAAAATATTTACTTTACTTAGCTCCTGATAAATCCGAGTCGTTCCCGGTAATATATTGCCCTCATTTCGATTCATAACAAAACATAATATGCTTGTATTCCCCGAAGGATAAGACAGGTGTACTTATATACGTTACGAAAATACTTTTATTATGCGTACAGCAAAAGAGTGGTATTCCCTGCCGGAGTCTGTTTCCCGAGAGCTACAATCTAGGGGTCTTTAAGTCAAGAGTGAATAGATTACTTTTAGGCAAGCGTGCTCCACCGTCGACAACATCATCGCTTACCATCAGGTGGGATAGAGGTCAAGCGCGAGCCTATAAATAATAAAAAAAAAAAAATATTACATACCTTCCAGCAGTTCTTCAGTTATGTTATAAACACCATGAAGGGATAAAGGGCGATTCTGTAGCCATCAACCGAGCTAATATGCAAATTCCAGGCAGCTACTGAGAAATGAGAGATAAAAAATAAACTTTTTACAATAAACTAAAACCGACTTCCATAAAAAAAACCGGCTGAGTGCGAGTCGGATTCGCGCATGAAGGGTTCTGTATTATCGCAAAAAACACGTTTGTTGTATGGGAGCCCCACTTAAATATTAATTTATTCTATTTTATGTATTTGTTGTTATAGCGGCAACAGAAATACAGCATCTGTGATGAATGTATATTATACAGGGTGTTTGGAAGGGAGCTGTACATACGCCTAGGGTAGAAACTAGGGATAGTCTGCTACCTACCCCCGCCCATTATATTGACCTTGGCCTCAAGGTTTTTTTTTAATTTATTATTATTTTTTATTTGACTTTTTTATGATTTTTTGACTAAAACTACCTGTAGCTCAAAATCTATCCATGGGACCGGTCGGCTAATGGTCTTGTTTTAATCGTTAGAGTCTTAGGGTCCTGCAAAAAATTATTTTACACCAGAAAATTGTGGAGAAGAAAAGTTATGGGGCCTGAAGTACCGTAGTAAGGTAAAGAAATAATTTTAAGGGCAACTTTCTATGGGGTTTAAAAAAAAACTAACAGGGTTGGAGTTCTTCTGATTTTTTTAAAACATCCTCAGTCCATGCCCTTTCTAACGATATGCTAAAAGTGTAATTATCACTTTTAGTTTTAAAGTTATTAATTAATTTCCGCAACTAGGGCACTTCAAGCAAAAATTTCAACTAATGAAAATTAAATGTGTTCGATCGTAAAAGGATGGCAAATGAAACAAAAAATTTGGTAATGACTAATGTCATTAAATTACAAATTTTAATTAATTACTAATTTTAATTAATTACAAATTTTGTTCAAATTGATGACCATTGACCTGTAAACATGCTCGGCACCTCTTCCTCATCTCCACGGTCACCGTTCTAAGCAGCAGTTCCTCGCGCATTGTATCGAATGCGGCGTGGATCCTGTTAATTAGAACCTCCCTTGTTGGTACTTCTTCTGCGTACACCAACTCTTTCGCCCTTCCCCAGACGTAGAAGTCGAGTGGGGTAAGGTCAGGCGACCTTGGGGGCCAGGGAATTGGCCCACCCCGACCAATCCAAGAATTAGGAAAGCAGTTGTCCAGAAGCTCCCTCACTGCTAGGCTCCAATGAGCAGGACAGCCGTCGTGCTGGAAGACTATGGGCCGATCTTCGTCAAACACTTCTTCCGCTAAATCAGGCAAATCGTTTTCGAGGAAATCTAAGTAGTTTTGCCCGTTTAGGTTGTCTGGCAAAAAGTGCGGCCCTATCAACCGATTACCGATGACGCCTGCCCATACGTTCACGGAGAACCTTCGTTGAAAACCTCTGTGCCTCTTGACTCTCGGGTTTTGATCTCTGGGTGCCCAGTGATGGAGATTGTGGTAATTTACAATTCCTTCCTTGTCAAACTTGGACTCGTCAGTCCAGAGAATACTCCGTAAAAAATTAATATCTTCCACGTCCGTATGGAGCAAGTGGCGGCAAAACTCCACCCTTCTTGCATAGTCGTTATCCTCTAAGCCTAAAACAATAAAAATATCAACGTTAGCGGTTTCCTTATGAATTAGTAGCTATGTAACATTGATTGCTATCTCTGTCTTTCCATTTCTCTCTCTCTCACACACATGCTCATGTTAATTTAAAAATTGCCTATGAAATTCACATGCTAGTTCATTACATAAGAGCTAAAAACAAAAACTTTATGTAAAAAATTACCTTGAACAGGGGTGTAGTGGAAAGGATGACGTCCATTTTCGCGAAGAACCGACCAGACTTTCCACACGCTTAAACCAAGCGTCCGGGCTACGGTTCTTACGCTTCTGGTCGGATCTTCCTCAAATTCAGCCAATATGCGTTCTTCCGCAGCCAAATTTGGTTGAAATCTGTTCACGGCTGGTTCCCGGAAATTTAAATTTCCGGTTTCTCGCAGACGCCGATAAGTTGAGCCAAACGTTTGGTGGTTAGGCACTCGCCGGTTAGGATACCGTTCTTGATAAATCCTCCGTGCCTCGCGCCCATTGCATACACCATTCCATACACCACCAGCATGTCGGTGTACTCTTCACTGGTAAATCCAGCCATTTTGCCAACAACAAGGTAACAAATAACAAAACTTAACAAAAACGAAGTAATAACAAACTCAACAAAATTAACGAAAACAGTGGAGCGTCGTAACGGCAAGTACGTAAGTTAGCTAAGATGGGTAAATCTCGACTGACTAACAAAGACCCCAACGAGTTACCTGCCCGGCCCCGTCGACCCAAGAGCGAAAGAGACATGACATGACATGTTTTGTCTCTTACATGTTGCTCTCGTGTAAGAGTGAGACAACAAATTTGCCAACTGTAGGCCAAACTGGTTTAAATTCTGGAAATTACATTTGTCTTACAAATGTCGACTCGTGGTGGTAAAAGTGCCCTAGTTGCGGAAATTAATTAATAACTTTAAAACTAAAAGTGATAAATACACTTTTAGCATATCGTTAGAAAGGGCATGGACTGAGGATGTTTTAAAAAAATCAGAAGAACTCCAACCCTGTTATTTTTTTTTAAACCCCATAGAAAGTTGCCCTTAAAATTATTTCTTTACCTTACTATGGTACTTCAGGCCCCATAACTTTTCTTCTCCACAATTTTCTGGTGTAAAATAATTTTTTGCAGGACCCTAAGACTCTAACGATTAAAACAAGACCATTAGCCGACCGGTCCCATGGATAGATTTTGAGCTACAGGTAGTTTTAGTCAAAAAATCACAAAAAAGTCAAATAAAAAATAAAAATAAATTAAAAAAAAACCTTGAGGCCAAGGTCAATATAATGGGCGGGGGTAGGTAGCAGACTATCCCTAGTTTCTACCCTGGGCGTATGTACAGCTCCCTTCCAAACACCCTGTATATCATCTAGATAATGCCTAGCTATCACGGTTCATAAGATACAGCCTGGTGAAAGACAAACAGAAATACAGACAGACAGTGGAGTCTTAGTAATAGGGACCCGTTTTTACCTTTTGGTTACGGAGCCCTAAAAACACTACAATGTGAAAAATGTTAATATTTTCAATTTCGGAAGTCGGTGTTCCTGTTTTTGTTTCTTCGTTGTTTGACACCGACTTCCGAAAGTTATTTATCACTTTGTAGTGTTTGTTTTGGAAGTCGGTTTCATTTTTATGTTAAAAAAATTAATTTTTCTCTTTTTAGTTGTGGTACATAATGAGTAAGTTCAATGCAAAAGTACCTATAATGCACAAAGTTATGTCAGAATAGATTACCCGAATAAAATAAAACTTGAACATAACCGGTGAACTCAGAGTCTACCAGAATGAACTAAACTCCATTTGCGATAACATTAGACGTTTAAATTAGTCCATTTTACAGCCCGTTCAACCGATTTTGACTTCTATTGCGTTGGTGATACGACAAATGGTAGCTGTAGTAAACAGTTGGTTTTGGTAACAGGTTTATGCTTTTTATGTCATCCTTATGTTTACGGGATAGAACTTAAAATCGGTTGAACGGACTGTGAAAAGATTTGGAAACATGTCTAATGTTATTTCAAATGGAGCATTTATACACATCTTCGTACCCCTTTAGAGCGTACCGGCGTGATGTTATGTTAAGAAATGGCGTGAACAATAAACATAAATTCGATTGCAGCAATCCCGAGAGTTTTGCCGGAGACTGAATGGAACCCCATGAGAGGCACTAGCTTCTAAATAATAAAAGAATCTTCAAAATCGGTTAATCTATTGGTTGGTTGGGCGCACGGTTGGCGCAGTGGTTGAGCGATTGACTGCTGCGCTGCGTGCCGCGGGTTTGATTCCCGCACGGAACAATTATTTGTATGACCTACAGATGGTTGTTCAAAGTATATAAAAACACTTGTTAAAATTTTGAAGAGACTCACATAAAAAAAATACAGTCGAATTGAGAGCCTCCTTCCTTTTTGAAGTCGGTTAAAAACGCAATAGCGCTTAAACTAGATCATGCCCAGCTGTAGCGCTGGTGACCGTTAGACGAAGGCATTTCGTCCCCTTTGTTCGTAACCGTTGATCTTCACATAAATACGTACATAAACTCACGCCTTTTTCCCATGCATGTGTGTAAGCAGAAACTACAGCACGCCACCATTACAATCCTGCTTCACGTCTGATAATAACTTTAAATTTAAAATATTCTGGTCCGTGAAGCATGGTCTTTGAGTGATGGTCTAGTCTCACTGGAAGTTTAGAAGCACAGAACCGATGCTCAGGCGAGACCTTCGTCCAGTAGTGGACGTATTTCAGCAAAATAAAAATAATTATCATGCTGATGACCTATGACTCTGAAACGCAGTCGCTCACAATGGGCCTCATCAGAAAGCTTACAGTCACCCAAAGGGAATTGGAGAGGGCTATGCTCGGAGTTTCCTTGTGTGATCGAATCAGAAATGAGAGATCCGCAAGAAAATTAGAGTTACCGACATAGCCCGAAGAATTGCCAAACTTAAGTGGCAGTGGGCAGGGCACATTGCTCGCATATCGGATGGCTGATGGTGGCGACCGCGAACCAGAAGACGTTGCGTTGGAAGGTCTCCCAACAGATGGAACGATGACATGGTAAGATCCGCTGGATACGGGACGCACGGGACCGATCCATGTGGCGATGCTTGGGGGAAGCCTAAGTCCAGCAGTGGACGGCTTTAGGCTGATATGATGATGATGATCATGCTGATGCACAGAATAGAACAGAAAACATTTAATAGTAGTCGACACAACACAACAGCAACCAATACTTAGTAAAGAAAAGAATATAGTTTTAAAATACGGTAAAATTGCGCTGAGCGTACTGTAGTGTTGTTATATTATTTCGGCTCCGAAGCTGCGAGCGACTGGGATTGCTTATCAACAAGAGTTAATAAAAGCAGTAGGTATATGACAATGAATCATCACAATTCTGCTCACTGACCAAAAAACAAAAAATATGCCAGTCACGTTAGCAATAAAATCCGACTCAGACAAGATACGTATAATTTCCTCAAACCAGGAAAATCAAGCAGTGCGTTGGTCAAAATTTAAAAAGGGGTCAAGTGCGGGCCATCTTACATCTTATAAGTCTCCACACGTAATTTAGTTGTGTAAACAAACGGTTTTGAGTCAAAATATTGTAATTTTCCTTTAATTTACCTCGAACTTGATCTTATTTCACTGATTTTCCTGCTTTTGTGGCACCTTTCTCAAGAATTCTTTGAAAGTTGACAAGGTTCCCTTTTATTATTTTTGTATCAACGGTTTTATTGACTGAGAAGCTGAGAAGTAATCGCATAAATATTCAGAATTAACTTTGTCGACCCAATTTTGTTCCGACATTTGAGAAATTTTATTCATTTAGTAAACTCAATTTTCTGTTTGTTCCTTAAAGAAGTTAGGAAATTTCACCTGTTGCTCCTGTTGTTCCGGTTCGCGTCCTACTCGTATTTTTGAATAATCATAATAGGCTACAAGACGTACGGCAATGTGCCATCGGTAATAGTAGACATCTCACCCATTAGCACTAAGCGTTTTTCGAATACTTTCATAGTGCGTACAGTTAAAGAGTGGGATTCCCTGACTTCTAACAACCGTCTTTAAGTCGAGAGTGAATAGATTACTTCTAGCCAAGATTGCTTCACCGTCGATCGCTTAGCATCAGGCGAGATAGTGGTAAACGCGGCTCGCGTTAAATATCGTTAAATAAACTTAAGGCGATATATACGCCCCAATGTAAACGCAGTAAGTACTGGCCGTGCGCCCGCTCGATGCCAAAATATCAATTGTGAACCTCCTTTTGAAAAGTATTGTTTGCAAAATATTATTTGATTTACATATGCTATGTCAGTTATGAAGAAATTCCAGCCATCAATTTTTCTGTGTAAAAATATATTTAAACATCCAATTCGTTTTGGAGGAGTATCCAAAAGTTGCGAAAAATATCGTGTTGCTAATTATTTTTTTAAAGCAAAACTATTTGTTATACGAAAAAAAAACATGTTTAAAAAATAATTTACATGAAACAATAATAAATATTTCTATTTTTTCAAACCTTTTAACCTAGCCGTTACTAAGGAGTATGCTTTAGAAAGTTACCGTTTTACGGCACTAAAGCGGATGTAGGCCCTTAAATAAAAAACCCATAACGCATCGGCCTAAAGCCTTGGGATTGAGTAAGATCGGGTAACTTGCTGGGTTACTAATGAATAAATCTTGCAACGTTAATGCAGCATCTGTGGTCCTCAAAAGTATGGGGCTTATTGGTCATGTTCCTGACTGGGTTACCACACTCACATTGGGTATCATACGAGTCAATAAAACTACATTTGCCTGTAATGATGATAGGATGTTTCCTAGGTAGAAAAATGATAGTTCTATTAAGTTTAGACACGTATATTTTGCTTTATCAAATAAATAAAAAGTACCTGGGCGACCGAGCTCTGCTCGGGTGAAAATAGAGAAAACGATGCTTTATAAAAATGAAACCTAGCTCGGTTTATCGCCACCGAAAGACCCTGCCAGTGGTGTCTCATCCCGTACAAAAAAACCGTGCCGACGTACTGTACTGATTATACTGATTATTTTTTGTACATCGATCGCGTTCGGTTCCATTCCACGGATAAAGATGGTGATCTGTCTATCGACGTGGAACGGAACCGAACGCAATCGATTTACAAAAAAAATCGGTATAATCAGATGAATAACGCTAGTTACATAGGCACGGTTTCTTTGTATGGGATGAGGAATCTGTATGCTAGTATTATATTATATTATCTGTGCCCCTGCATACTCATGAAAATCCTTGGGGCCGTTTCCGAGATTCAGATTATATATGTATACAAGAATTGCTCGTTTAAAGGTTAGATTGACAAAGATAAAGCGCATCAAAGTTCAGGAGTGAGTGCTTGTGACGTCACTTTATCAGTAAAAGTGAAGCACGGCGTGACGTCACACGATATTTCATTGCACTGTATCGTATCGTCATTTTTTGTTTACGTAGCAAAGAAAAAATACGTGTCCTATATTTTTAGATAATCAAAGTGACAGACTAAATAGTTTTATTTTTGTCATCTATCCTATTAAACATCTTTAATATGAAAATTTCACCTAACAACTGCTACTTCGCCAACGCGTCTGCAAGTCTAGTCACCACTCCAGAAGTAGACCAAACTTATGAGTAACATCTAAAAATTGACACGAATCCAACGCAGTACAAATGACAAAACAAGATTATCTTCAGGAAGAGTTTATTGTATAAAAACATTGATTTTCTTGGCAACAGCTAACGGATCATTTGTTATGTGTTGGTGATGGTAAATGTTTTGCAAAATCACGCCTTTTTCCACAGAATGGATCGGGGCTAATCGGGAGTGGTAGGTATGAAGCTCCACTCTCGATTGCACTATTTTCAAATTTATCATGTGTCAATGTGGTAGTCCAAGCAGTAAATGACATAAAATACTGACTTCTTCTCATCCTTCTGAACTTATCATCACGATTATCAGCCTTATAATGTTCCCACTGCTGGGACACAGGAATCCTCTTTGTGAGAGAGGTAATGGTCCTTAATCCACCAAGCGCGCCCGGTGCGGATTGGTGGATGTCACATGTCTTAAGACATGCCGGTTTCCTCACGATGTTTTCCTTTATCGTTTTAAGAGCAGTGGTGATGAAATAATTTACAGAAAGTAAAGCGCCTGCCAGGGTTCGAATCACGACCTACGACACGTAAGTCAGGGCCGTTACCACTGGGCCACCACGGCTCTGCACACTAATCTTATCATCTGTATTTATTTGGGGTTAGAGCAGCATAGACCACTCGATTGCCACCCGTCCCGATTCAGCCGGGACAGTCCCGATTTTGATAATTTAGTCGCGCGTCCTACTAATTTGTCCCGATTAATGATAACATCTGACAGTCGCTCAATTCGTTCACTCGCGCATTTCACACACGTACAAAGGAGCAGGGGGCTGACCATAAGCTCTTAGAGTAAGATTATTTTGAGTTTGTGTAAAGGACAGATATATATGACTTGTATACATCTGTCTCTTTTTTACAGTCTAACTATGAAAGTTTTGACACGTCGGGGTTCGGGGGCAGAAATGGATTTATTTGCTTTAAGCATATCTTCTTTAAATGCTTATGTTAAGCCGTTGAGCGTGTATTTTACTAATGACAATACAATCGTCTAATATCAGAAATCGTTGTTCAGTAGATTTAATAAAAGCGGAATTGCAAATTTCGCTAAATACAGACATGTGTTTTTCGGAGTTAATAAATGAAAATGACACGGAATTTTCGAAATGAGCTCAAAACAATAAGATATATACACGTAAAAATAATTTTAAATAACAAATAAAAAAAAAGAACTTTTTATTTTTTTCCTGCAGTCTTTCTGATGACCTCAATTGGATCGAAGTCCGATCGTCTCTGATGACCGTCCGCTTGTCCCGATATTTTTTATCCAAGCCAGCATGTTTTCTTCTTCCATAAATCTCTATCTGCCGTCTCCTCTAATCTTTCACATTATCACTTCATCGTTTCTTTGGTCTTCTTCTACTCATACGGTGCCGTCTTCTAGAGATAGATGGCGTGCGAGTGGAGATGGCTATGGCCAGCAGTAGACTGATGATGATGGTGGTGAAGTCCACAATCGCTCATATTTCTTCACGCTATTATTTCACACAGTGGAATATTTTATTTAGATTCATAGTTATCGTTTAACTTTTTCTCAGTGAACTTGTTTTCCTAGAATTATAATATCTAAATGTTTAAAAAAACAAAAACGCTCGTCCGGGATCAAGTATGTACATAATATGTATGTTTAACGATTAACTGGGTTATCAGTTACTGAGGTGATTTTTATGTACACATTTTGTTGGTTTATATTTGGTAGGTTATGGTTTCAGAAAATAGGAGTAATAATTTGTTCCCTTGATCTTCCTGTCTTTTATCTACTGTTGGACATCAGCCATGAAATATTGAGAGGTATTGCCCTTAACAAGGTCGATGACCAAGGAAAACCTAGTAACACTGTCTCTTTCCCGATCTTTAAACAAACACAATTAAATTTTTCCCATCGTTACCTTTGTATGTGGTATCTACTCGTATGTCTCATTGAAGACAAGACTGAACCGCCCCGTTCAAACCGTGAAATCCCTGCTATCACAAATAATATGGCAGGGGTACCAAATCAAAGGACAGCAATGAAACATGTCATGGTTAAAACTAAAATTTTCAGTATGTATCCGACCCCTGCATTGCAAAAGGATTTTCAAAAAGTTCAGTCTTTGAATTTGGAATTTTCTCTTCAATTTATTTAATAAAAAATCTCAAAGAGACAGCGAGTTAGCGATATTTTTGAACTCTGCTTAGTAAAAAGCAACTATAAAAAGTTGAGTATTATTTGAATTTGGAATTGCATGTGCAACAAAAACTCAACGTATATAGTTGTCGGCACGTAAATTAGCAAGGTTTTGGCGTAGTGGAGGTAAGTTCGTGCTTAGTGTGCAAACTGACCAAACACCATATATAGAGCGAACGGAACGTGGATGCGTCGCGATTGATTAGTCGAACCTTATGTCAACTGACCAACCAATCGCGCGCTCGGAACGGTGCTATATGTTCCCCGCGTCCCGCTTGGTAACCAAAGAGACCTAAAACCGACTTGTGCTCATCTAACGACTCTTGCCAAGTTACGTGGCGAAAACTATACCTGGCTGGATACATTTTCAACCTATCAATCCAACAAAAGAAAAACTTCGGAATTTGAATTTGGAATTGAAGTATTTCTATCTATAGCTTTCATCAATACTCAAATTCTATGGCATTTTTCCAACCTTACTCAGACTTCCTCATATTTGGTAGACCGTTATCCACGTGGTTTAGAACTACAGACATATGAATCATTCTGTCTGATTTACAGTCAATTTGATTGGACAAAATACGTTATTTTTTGCCCAATGTGGGCGTGGTTCAGCAAAAAATATCACGTGATGTTAATAAAGATGTTTAAATTATAGTGTTGATGGTATTGCCAGTTTGTCTGGAATATATCTATACTAATAATATTATAAAGCTGAAGAGTTTGTTTGTTTGTTTGAACGCGCTAATCTCAGGAACTTCTGGTTGGAATTGAAAAAATCTTTTTGTGTTGGATAGTCCATTTATCGAAGAAGGTTATAGGCTATATAACATCACGCTACGACTAATAGGAGCGGAGCATAAATGAAATTAGTTGCAAACACGGGAAATAATTATTCTTCTTTGAGTGCTTCCGTTGCGTGCGCTGCGTAGTGTGGTTAGGTACGTAGCCAGTTGACAGTGGAGCGAAGCCGCGTGGGACAGCTAGTTTAATATATTGGTCGTAATGGCTGTTTGCTGGCGCGTTTCCGCGCGCAGTCATTTTTAAAGTTCAAGGATGTCATTTTCCAGAAAGTAAATGGGACAGTTTTCTGCCACGGTTTTAAATAATGGCATATTTTGGCTATAGAGTGTCGGTACATTTTACCAAGAAACTGAAATTCTAGGTTGAAAATATTAGGTTGACTGTGTTCCCTTATTGGCCTCTATTCTGAATTATTAGTTTTATTGTTTTTGTGCTGTTACAGTATGTCCCTCAATTCATTGTGTCTTTTGACACAGGCATCCTCTATCTCTTGCCACTGACTTCTGTCACGAACCCTCTCCATTAGCTGGGGACCGATGTTTATTTTTAGCTCATCCACTCATCTTCATAATTGTTTAACTTTGCTTCGTTTTCTGTCCCTTGGATACCGATCAAATATTATTTTACTCCATTTCTCTTTATTTGATCTCATCGTGTGGCCAGTCCATCTCCTTTTTTGTTGATAAATTTCGGTCAAGATATCCGATAGTTTAGTTTTTGTACTAACTAGCGGACACAAGCCAATTACCTGGAACCATTCAAAGAAATTGAAAATGAACATTGTTTTGGGCCATAGACAACATAATTCAGTTTCAAGTACGGACTTGGCGAGTGGAAAAATAGGATCTAGTTTCCTATGTTAGGCTTTATCAACCTGCTAATAGTTTTGTTGGTACCAGTTTGACCAGTTTTCACTTTTGATATTTACATCGGTTTACAAGTTAACTGAAGTTATAAACTAGATAACAGTAGGTTAAGGTACTAGGCTTGCAGAGAAGCACAGCAGTTATAAATAATAATGAGTATAATATACTATTATTATTGATGTACTGTATCATGTAGTTGGAATATTATTTCATGGTGGAAAAATTCAAAAATGCCTTTAATCGAAGTGAAAGAATTTTTTACACTACGGTTACTGGCCTCTAAATATTTCTTGCGTAATCTTTGTAAATAAAAAAATAATATTTTGGTGAGGACTTGTATAAAAAAACCTATTGGGTCCACTGCTGGATAGCGTTGTCAGAAGAGTTGTATTCTAGAGATAGGATTTTGATATAACTTCTTATTTGATTATAAACTTAAACTTGTGTGAATCTCGTGACCAAATTCTAGTGACCAAGCAGCCGGGCGAACACGGCCTCTGTGATAAGCTTGAGTCACGCATTTTATCATAGATTTTGCACCCAAACTTTGATAAAAATGTGCGACTCAAGCCTGTCACAGTAGGCCGTGCTCGCCCGGAAGGAGGTCGTAACCGTTACGTATTTCTGCAAATTTTGTGCTACGACACCGGCTTTTACGCGTTGGTTTTGCCAAGTGCTGAGTCTTGTCTGTCTGCGTCCAAACGATTTAAAGCCTTCAAAACAGGCAACCGTTGCCCACCAAAACCGATATTTTCTTCTCTTTTAATAAAGTAAAAAAGGAAAATCATTATTACCCAGCCTCTTCACCCATACATTTCGTATAGGTACGTCTCCCAATACACAGAGAAAAATTAACATTTTCGCCCGCATCTGTAAATAAGTATTCGCCTTGATAAAGCTGATGAGGGCGAAATAAAGGAAAAATTCTCGCCTCAGAGACGGCGAGGCAATCCTTGTGGAAAAGATTTGTTAGGTATAGACGATGAACATGGAGTAGGAATAAGTGGAGTTTTAGTTAGAGGGCTGAAGGACAGCTAGCATTAAATGATAAATAATTTTATTTCTGTAAGTTGGTTTTTACAACCACTTTTACATGTCGATCATATTTTTTCAAACTAGATGAGGCGTTTCCAATCTGACTACTCTGAGAAGAAAAGCCGAAACAAACTCAGAGGTCACGGTCTCTTTTAAAGTCCAGACAAAATCTTGGTTACATCATGTGAAGACCATGTAGACTGATGTCTGAAATGGTCTTTTGAGGAAAGAACCAGCCTGATTGAGTGGACCTGTCCAGTCAGTGCACGCATTTGTCAATAACCATGCAAGTCAACTCAGAATTTAAGGAGCTCAACGATTCGACTAACAATACCAAAGAAAGGACATTCGGGTAGGCAGCATAAATTAAAACTGACAGACAATGATTAAAAACTAAGAAAAATTCAAAAAAAAATATTGTAGGCATTTTGCTGGGAACCCGACGTTCGCTGGCTTTTTGTGGGTATTTTCCCTAATTTTGGCGGATTCTGTTCAGCAGCTTCATTGCATAAGTGATCGGCAGGGTAAGAGTGACCATGAAAAAGTATGACAAATTCCCTTAAATTTGTTCAGTATTGCCAAAAATATTGGATGCTTTCTTTACTGAAGATACTCTTTTCGAAAGACTTAGTCAGTTAATTGTACCTAGCACTCCATTTTTCTTATTTATTCAAGGGACGTAAGCTGCCCAATTATTGGATGAATGCGGCATAGATTTTTTGTCCTTTTTTTACTAGTATGTATGGATTTATGCTGAAATGTGGTTATCGAAATATATTGGGATGTGGAACTATGCCGATGTCTGGAATTTGGTAGACAATAATTTTTCGTTCTTAACCGACTTCCCAAAAAGGAGGAGGTTTTTAACCGACTTCCCAAAAATGAGGAGGTTTTTAACCAACTTCCCAACAAGGAGGAGGTTTCTCAATTCGACCATTTCTTAATATTTGTTCGCGCATAACTTCCTTGTTTATGAACCGATTTTGATGATTCTTTTTTTTATTGGAAAGGAGATATTCCAAGGGTGGTACCATGATAAGAAAGAGATGATCTAATGATGGAATCCTAGAGAAATCAAGGACACTCCTCAAATATTATAGGCATACATATATCAATTTTAGTATTTTCATCAATAATGCAATTATTTGCACTCGGACAGTGTCATTTGATGAAGTGGAACTGATAAAGAAGACCACAATGACCACTGGAACTCCGAAATAAAGCAATGTATCCTAGTCGTGTTTGTGCTTCTTGGAATCTTCAAGAGATGTACTTTGGGTATAAATGATTGTCATGTCAATTGGAGGTACCTACCAAAACTAAAAAGAGAAAAATTAATAACAAAAAATCAAACCGACTTCGAAAACAAAACAACTACAAAGCGAAAAATAACTTTCTTTTCCGAAGCCAGTGTCGAGTAACGTAAAAAGTTTTTGAAGGCCATTTACAGACATAACAGGGGCCGTACCATGCCGTGTCCAAACCATAGAGATGCAACTTTAAAAATGGAATTTACGCACAATGGAAATAACCTTGCTCTAAGAGCTTATGGTAACCTGTATTATTGTAAGTAGTGGGTTAAAGTGTTATTTTAATAAACTTATGTTTTTATTATACTACTATTATTATAAACGTGCAAGTTTGTGAAGATGGATGGATGGATGTTTGTTACTCTTTCACGCAAAAACTTCTGAACAGATGGCACTGTTCTAGAGCAGTGGTGGTCCAGAAGTAAAGGCCGCGACTTACAATTTGTAGGTCGTGGGTTCGAACCCAGGTAAGCGCTTTACTTTGTGTAAATTATTTCATCACCACTGCTCTCAAAAAGGTGAAGAAAAACATCGTGAGGAAACCGGCATGTCTTAGAACCAAAAATTCGAAGACATGTGACATCCACCAACATGCACTGGGCCCGCGTGGTGGATTACGATCTATTCCTTTTTATTCGGCTTGCACGCACAACGGACCAAACGCGAGTCTAAGTGCGGAAAACGGGTCCATCAATCCTATCCTATCCCTTGCTGAATTCACTTGCGCAATTAGGCTGCTGAGTTCGATTCCCGGGTCGGTTAAAGTGATATTGGGTTTTTCCATCTGGAATGTCATCAATACAGGCTTGATGTTATGCGTAGGAAGTCTAGAATGTTCTACTGCTATACAAGAAAATCTAAAAACACGAATACACCTCATAGAGACAGCATGGCACCTACGTGATCGTATAAATTATATTTTTACGATTTACGCGAATTCCCATGCACGTAAATCTTCAAGAATAATATATTAAATGTTGTCTGTTTGATCGTGACAGTTCCTTTTAAATCGTTTAAAACTATAACGTCTAAGCTTCTGCCCGTGGCATCGCCCGCGTGATAAGTGTTTTAATATCATAAGGGATAATTATGCCAAATTTATCGAGATAATAATTAGGTATTCTATGTGTTAAACCAGTATCTATCTGCAAAATTTCGTCCAGCCGTTTTCGTTCAGTCAATTTTGAGTGATTGAAACACAAACTTTCAGATTTATAATATTGGTTCACACATCCATACCTACTTACTCGTTTTATTATATAAATGCGAATGTAACTCTTTCTGTCTGTTACCTTTTCAAGTTTTCTTGCTTAAGCCGCTGAATGGATTTAGATGAAATTTGGTATGGAGATAGTTTGAGTCCCTAAGACATAGGATTTTGGAGTTTTTATCGAAGATAAGGGATGGAAGTTGATAAGGTGAACCAATAATTTCTCAAGTAAGGCGGCTCACCACGCAATATTAAAAAAAAAACTTGTGCTTCTGGTTGCATTTTTCGTGTATTGACAACACCGACTGCCGAAATTGAAGTTATTGTTTACTTTGTAGTATTTTATTTGGAAATCGGTTGTATTTTTTTGTAAATGTTTTTATTTTTCAGTTTTTAGTAGTGGTACATGGTACATAATTGGCAAGTTCTGTAGTAATGCCCAAAGTTATGCCAGAATAGATTACCCGAAGAACATGAATCTTAAACATAATTGGTGAAATAAGAGTGTACCAGGGTGAACTGTACACATCTGCGTACCCCTTAAGAGTGCTTCAGCGTGAAGTTATGTAATGAAAAGGTGTAAACAAAAAAAAACAGACATGCGATTTCAGCAATCGCGATAAATTTCTCGTCATTTATTGAAGACTTTTGTTGTATAGCTCCGAAGTTTTTCATCAGATCTTCATCAAATTGAAATGAGACCAATTCGGAATCAACCTTATCAAATAAAAAATAATTTTTAAAATCGCTTCACAATTGATGAAGTAATCGGTGAACATATACAAAGAAAAACCATACACACAGTTGAACATAGAACCTTCTCCTTCTTGGAAAAATCGTTTAAAATTCGAAGTACTAATGCTAGGCTGACGAACTCGCGGGCAAATGCTAGTTTGTTATACCTACATGTTTTCTATTTGATAGTGACAGTTCGTGTGAAATCGTGTAGAAACTATAAAGTATTGTCCCCATTTTTGTACCGTACTGAAATAAATGTTCCGTGAATTGGGATTTACCCGTTTTTAGGTCATTGTTTTGTGAGATTTCGGAGAAAAGCGACGAGAGCAAGATGACGTAACATTTACGAGAAAAACAGCTTTCTCTGTGTTAATGTCACTATATATTAACTAAAGCATCTTTTGTGAAGATTTATTCGTATTTTCTGCGTTTTTTGCGGCTTCTTAATACAAATGATGGAGGATTTGTGGAAAGATTCCTTTTAACCAATATTTGTGTTGTCGTTTTTATTCGTTTTAAGAATCCGGAAAAGTGAAAAATTACTTGGGCTGTAGTTTAACGTGTAATCATTTCTCGTAAGTAGTAACACTTAATTTTATTTACATGTGAAGGAAATCATTATTTCATTTCTTGATTTTCTTGCTAACGATAATTCCAGCGATGCTCATGACACAGTTTTGAGCGTCCAAAAATCCGATTGGAATTATGAGCACCCCGAATGCTGTGTTCTTTAAATATATTTGAATATTTGATGTTAAATTCGCCTCCGTCCTTACGTGGCTTAATAGTATGAGCGCCCACGACCAAAAGAATTATACATCGTTTTACAGCCAAAACCGTACAAAATCGTTAGACTAGATGAATCTGAAACCGGCTAGGTCGGCAGTACTGGCCAAAACGTCACAGTATTATATATATTTCTGCTATGTCAAAAAAAAAAAAACACGGTTTTATTACAATACTGATATTAACTTTGGTACCGTTTTTCGAAACCGACTTCGGAAAATAAAGTTATTTTTCGATTTGTAGTGTTTTGTTTTGGAAGTCGGTTTGTTTTTTTTTGTTAATAAGCGTTTTATTTATCTCTTTTTAGTTTGGTAGGTACCTCCAAATGATATATTCCCTTTATGTCGAGCCTGGAAGTCTATTGTTTTCCAAAGTATTGATATTTTACGCTTTCTTACCTTTAAGTCGAGTTTGGTGAACAGGGATGTAAATTAAAAGCCAATGGCATAAAAACATTGTTTTATTATTTGTTCTATTACTTATTTTCATATATATATCTAATCTTTCTTAATCTAAACATATAAATCACAGTATAATCATCACGTATATAAATAATTCTTCAAAAAATTACTTTCTTCATCTAATAAATGAACTTAATATTTTAAAAGATAGGTACTTTTTCATCATGCACATAATTTCGAATATTAAAAAAAAATACACTGATATTATGACATACTTTGATGTTTAATAAAAAATATAATAGTAGGTACATAGTAATGTATGGTTAAAGTTATTAGTTGTTTTAAAATTCTTTTTTGTGTATAATTGATTCTAAATCATGTGCATGTATATACATTTCATTGGACGTGACTGTACTTCTAAAATATGATATTATTAAACTCGACATAACGGTAATAAAAGCGTGGTAAATAAACTCGACATAAAGGGAAAAGAAACGGGACAGAAAACTAAGCTCGACATAAGGGTAATAGAAGCGAGACAAGGTTTTCGGCTCGACATAACGGGACTCGACATAAAGGGAATATATCCTCCAAATACCATGAAAATCATTCATAGTCAATCTCATGACGATTCCAATAAGCTCAAACACGACTAGGATCCATTGTTTTATTTCGGAGTTTCAGTGCCTATCTTCCGGCTTCATCACCATAATGTTACACGCGCGCCTCAAAGAGATGTCAGTAAAAGTGACGGGTCCAATAGGGCCGATGTCCCGGGTCGCGGATAAATTTGAAAGAGAGTTACCGCGGCCCTGGCACAAGCAACTGAAGGAACTCGTGTGGGTTTTAGTCAGTAAAAGTCTGACAAGCCCTCCCGCTTTACCCAGAGCGGAAGAAGTCATTGTTTTTTTATGTTTTGGTTACGCACGGTTTGTGCATTTCGCCAGTGTCACGTTAGTATAGAAGTTCTAGTTTCTTTAGATTATAGTTCAAAGTTGTAGTTAGGCCCCAATAAAATGGCGGTAACTTTATTGGAAGCTTCTACGGAGTTTTGTCGACAACATGCACAAACTCATGTTCTACCGCTGTTTTACTTGCCCACACTCGTGCACATTCACTAATATTATTAGAATAAATAAAAAACCACCATTTTTACACTATTTTTATTCAATTTAACACATTTTCAGGCAAATAAAACAGAGAAGCAACATAGAAGCCATCACGTTCCCGTCAAAACTCCATTGGATGATTTCCCGCCCAAAAAAGGCACCTGTCAAAATGCTTATATTTCTGACATTTGTTAGGTAAACTGACGTCAATGTTGATGTCATAATTGTCAAGATAGTTGAATGAAGATGAGTCTGAAGGTCATGACCAGAGAGCATTGATCTCATCTATTTAATATTATTTATCTCTTGGATATGAATTATATCTGTTTGAACTTGGTGATTAAAATAGTTGCAGGGATGGTACTATTACATTATTTTAAACTACCCTTAATAATAATGATACTCAACCATGTCTAATGGTAACAATATCGCATTTGAAAATAATTTAATACCTACCTATTATTCTGTTTGAAGTAGCCATTGTGTAGGTGTTTTAGAATTTGGATAATTTTGATTTGACTATTAAACAGAAGTTAATAATCTTTTGCATAGGCTATGCGCTGTTAGTTTAAAATTAAAATGAACTAAATACTTTTCTCTGATGTTGATCAAGCAACTGTATCTAGTGAGTTTGTTCAGCTCAGCACTTCTCTCTAGCTGAACTACAAAATTATGTTTAAGGGCAGATGCTATAGGGGCTCTTGACCCAACTGACAAAGGAGGGTAATGTGTTTATCAGACTATGCATGTTTGTTCCTATGTGGCGTTCTAGAGACCAAACGCGTTGGCCGATTTTGAAGATTCTTACGTCAAACGATTCGTCTTAACGTGTTTGCGAGTGTCACTAAAGATATGACAGTAATCAAAGTTCACCACAGCGACCACCAGACGCCATATTGTCAAAATGAAAAATAAATATCGCCGAACAAGTGAATATCAAGTGGGGTATCGTTGAAAAGTTATTTATTAAAAATCATCTTTAAGTTTCTTTCACCATTTTTCATTTTCAATAACGGTTTAGGATATACAGAATGAGATTTTTAAGTAGGAGTGGATGGTCAAAGCCGAATATGAGGAATAGCGAAAAACACTCGAAAGAGTCACGAAGCCAATTTTGACTAAAACTAAAACTTCAATAATACGGCAAACTATTTTTCTTTACTTTATTTTTGTAACTTTCGACGTTCCTAAAGAGCTGATTATCCTGCTTAAAATAAACGGCTTTTGTTATAGTAATATCTTCTCATATAGGTAAACAAAGTTAATTCAAAAAATCTAAAAACCCGACTGCTTAAAAAGCGAAATAAAAAGGCGTAAACAAGAAGAAAATCAGGCTACATATTCGCGATCTATCTGACCGTAACCAGATGTATCCTCCGACTGCACAGCATGATTTTCTTTTTGGTTACGTCTTTTTAGTTCGCTATTTAAGCAGTCGGGTTTTTAGATTTTTTTAATTAACTTTGTTTATTTACAACTTTTTAGTATTTTTTTTTTAGAATTAGTTACATTTAAACATATAAGTGTTATATATTTTTGAAATCACCTCTTAAAACCCTTTATTTTAATAAAACATTGATAGGTTCGGAAGAAAAAAATATATGGTCCCCCACAATATGGCGTCCAAAATCCGCCATTTTTATATTATCCAATTTTAATGCAGCCAGTGACACTCGAATCGATTGACGTAAGAATCATCAATTCGCCAACGCCAAACATCGGCCAACGCGTTTGGTCTTTAGAACGCCTCATAGGCACAAACATTCATACATACATAGACTGATTACCCTCCTTCGGCAGTCGGGTAATAAATGAAGACGCCACGCACGAATATTTGAATATATAATTCGCTATTCTTTAGAAGTCATATTGACTTAACCCGTATCATCATACTTGACACTCTGTTTAACCTCCGGGTTATCACAAACAATAGGTACCTACTTATTTTTAAATAACAAGTAATAATTTAATGTTTATATACCTACTTACCTACTCAGATATGAGACTATCACTTCAAAAGTTTCCATTACGTCCAGTAATGTCAAGAAACGTTTTATTGTGAAATCTATCTATAAGTGCATAGTTTTATTTACATAGATAAAAATATACACATTGTATAAAATACTTAATTAACTTCTGGCTTCTGCCAGCGGCTTCACCTGCGTGAAAAGGGCTTTTTTATCCCAAGGGAACATTATACCGGGATGAAAAGTTCTCTTTGTGCTATTCCAGACTATAATCCATCTCTGTGCCAAATTTCATCCAGATCCGTTCAGCCGTTCTAGCGTGATTGAGTAACAAACATACATCCGCACATCCACACACACATCCATCCAAACTTTCACATTTATAATACTATGCTTCTGCCGCAACTACGCCCGCGTGAAAAGTGTTTTACCATCCCAACGGAGCATTATACCGGGATGAAAAGTAGCCTATGTGCTATTCCAGACTATGATCTAACTCTGTGCCAAATTGCATTGATTTATTCCGTTCGAATACCAAAAACTAATACCACTGGTATTTGTTTCAACCCTTATTTAGTTCCTATTCCGAACGAATACCTTTGTTTAAACTAATACCAAAACACATTCAAAGATATAAGGTACAGTCAGTAAAAATGCTTTGTATATAATTATAAGACCTTTAATAGAAAAAAAAAAAAATTGTTAGCAAACGTTTAGTTCAATAATAAAATATGATTAATAATCAACTTTATTTTAATTCTAGTGCTTGTACCTGTATAATATTTTTTTTGTAAAAACAGCAAGACTTACATTCTAAAAATTACAAAATATCACAGAAAATCAACTCATATTTAAATTTACCTGGCATACTGACTGTTATTATTCGATAGGTACGTAATTATTTACGACTACCTACCTGATATAAACTACGTCAGGTATTTTATTTACAAAAACAAATCACTTTTTATCTAATAATTGTAAAATATATAGAAAATATTTTTTTTTGCATATTGAAATCAGTCTTTTTTTTACAAAAAAAAAAACACTTTTAATCTAATAATTGTAAAAAATATAGATAATATATTTTTTTCGGTATTCCTCAAAGTTTCTGATTACGCCACCCACGTCCTTCTTGAAATAGGTACTCACCCCTGTATAATAAACGTTTAAATACGTACTTACCTACTCATTTATCAGACTAACTGTTCAAAAGTTTCCACTACGTTCAATAGTATGAAGAATCGTGCTATATATTGTGAAATAATAAATAAAACATAGTGTTCTATTTCTATGAGAACAGTTTTATTGTAATGTGTTCACCGTTACACGTGAATGGCTTTGTTTTTGTGCACTACATATGAAAATATGCTATTGAATTAAATTGAACTTGGAACTCTCTTTTGTAGCCAATCTTGTTGGATCTTCTTGATTTTGTTATTTTTAATGTTAGGAACCAAATCCACTAGCTTAGCGTAGGTCATAGGTTAAAGGTATGAGATAGAACACCGGGGTGGTTTTTAGTCAGCAGGAGTTTGACAGACCCCTCCGGGCCCCCCAGGGCGAAAGACATCCAATGAGCATTCTCCAAAACGGAACAAAAACAAATGTTGTGGGTTTTATGTGTGGTTTATATATCTCATCACCACTGCTCTCAAAACGGTGAATGGAAACATCATGAGGAAACCAGCATTTCTTAGCAAAAAACAAAAGCATGTGATATTAACTAACAACCGTGTTCTAAGGCCCAGTTTCACCCACATTAAGGAGGTCTATGTCCCAGCTGTTCCCACGTTCCAGGCTACAAAGTTTCCACTTTGTAGCCTGATTTTGGTTGTGTTAACTATTTTGGCTGAAATTTTTGCAAAAGGGGTCTACAGCAGCCTTATTACGTATCTTGCAAGAGCAAAACGATAGCGATTTTTGCGCAATAATTGCTCTTCAATACAGCAGTTTTTGAGATTTGGCGTTTTTCTAAAATAAGTGCATTTGACAAACAGCGAGCTATAAGCAAACGATTGTGTAGGACCTACCATACCTAAACTGTAGATAATTATGATATAAAGCGTTTGATCGCGCGATTATTGCTTATTTTGAAGTAAACGACTTATTTTTAATGCAAACTAAGATTATGAAAAAGTAATTTTTATTTAAATATATTAACATATGATATACAATTGAATATTCTTAAAAAAAAACAAGCCTATATACAAATACAAAGGGGAGAGGGAATAGGGCTCAATGTGCATAAAAAAATAAACGTGCCCAGAACGCTAGCAGCATTGCCACGTTGGATGGCAATGCTGATTCTCTGACCGAAGAAAAGGCCAGCCCTCTAGTCACTTGAAGAATCGGCGAGTTTTGAGCTTTTTATCTCGAACAACTCGATCCACACGCGGGCCCCATGGACTTAATGCTTCAACCCCAAACGGCTCAAACATATAACCTCCAACAAGGTTGTTATATTTGTGCTGTTTGAGGTTTTCTGCACCGGCAGCAGCCGCCCCAGCACAGCCCGCCATGCTAAGAAGATGGAATGGCGCAAGGGTGTCGACACATGTTGCATCCCACACCATAGGCCTACCCACCTTCGAATGCATTATCGTCGTCCCGTCTGGTCTCTTCCCACCATCGCGTGCCATGCCAGCGGTGACAGGAGTCCGACGAATGATGTCATTAATGCTGACGTGTCGTGCTATCTTGCCTGCGCTCCTACTGCAGGATAAGCCATGGTGACCGATTACTTCATCACATTGAAAACGATGTGGAGCTCCGCTTGGAGCATCCAAACGCAAACATGTAGCGATCCGGAAGGTGTTGTCAACTTGTCAATCAACATGGTACCTAAATTGGGTGACGGTAGTGCATGTAATAAAAAAAAAAACAAACTAAGATTGTCAATGTCTCTCTTCTTATTATTCAAAACATAAAATCGGATAGCCAATGTCATTCTTTCGCACAGAATACTATAATAAGCACCGCAGATCACAAAAATTAACTCATCCTGGCTCTAACAGGAAATAACATGTTTACATTAAGTGCACACATAGCATGGGAAATTCTGCAGATAACAACATAAATATTGTTACAGGATAAAGGATAATATTGCCTTAATTGCAGCATCCATAGCTTGTTGTTTGTTATTCTCATTATCAGTATTAGGTATGTGGGGAAACCAGTCGCTATATTTGGAGCCCGAAGGCCGAAACTTATGCAAACAAGGGTTTTTTTTTGCTCGGTATTAACCGCATGTTATAGTATTTTCTAATTAACAATGTACCTATTTCTAGTCGCTAAAACTCTAAACATGGACGATGGACTGCACAATCGGTTAGCAGTTTTGATGCAATTGTTCAGATGTGTTATGTATGTCAACTGCACATAAACTGGATCTAAGAAGCAATTTTGCAGCTAGCATACAATTTAAATGCAGGCCGACTTTCGAAACTACGTAATAATAACAGGCGCACGGGTTAATCTTTAAGGTTAAGCAATGCTTGCTGAGGTCGGTCCGCGAATCTCGCATAGCGAGATTCCTCCGTGCCTCGGCAAGCACGTTAGGCTGTTTGTCCCGGCTGTCATTTGAAGATCTTTGACAGTCGTTAGTCTGATATCTGACCCCAGTCCAGTCAAGAGGTATCGTGTTACCCAGTTACTAGGGTGTGGAGGTCAGATAGGCAGTCACTCCATGTAAAACACTGGTATCGAGACAGGTAAATAGCAATGTGTAAGTACTGCTACATCGTTTGTTCGAAATCGGGAAAAGCCTGAAATTATGAAGATGGTTGTAGTTACAGGATATTTGTATTTTGGTATGGCAGATGAAGAATAGAATAGAAGAGGGATCCTCCCATTTGGTCCGTTGTGCGTGGGGGTCTGGCTAAAATATCCAGCCTAGCTCCGTACAAAAGCACAGAAGCTTCCTGGGGACTTCACAGGCTTCGCGGAGCGATCTCAAGGTGTCGATGATTTCTTCACGTTGGGAAGCCACAGCCTCGCAGCAGATGGTTAGATACTATTGTTTACGGTTTCAGCGCGTTTATATTTAAGATTGCCCGACTAAATTAACAAAGGTCATCATCTCGTGAAAATGGGCTCTATTTGAGATCTAATCAATTCTAGCCACTCCGAATCATATCTAGCTACTTGCGTAGGTAAGTAGAGTAGACTATACTCTATTTGCGATAACATTAGACGTTTAAATTAGCCTATTTTACAGCCCGTTCAACCGATTTTGACTTCTATTGCGTTGGTAATACGACAAATGGTAGCTGTAGTAAACAATTGATTTTGGTAACAGGTCTATGCTTTTTATGTCATCCTTATGTTTACGGGATAGAACTCAAAATCGGTTGAACGGACTGTTAAAAGATTTGGAAACATGTCTAATGTTATTTTAAATGGAGTTTAGAGTCTACGAACTACATAAAACTCTCATCGTTATTGTTAAGCTTATTAAAAGGCAAAGGCTTCTTCTTCTGACTTTTCCTGGGGGGTGACCATAACCTCTTAGAGCAAGGTTATTTCCTGTGCGTTAGAGACAGATTTAGCTGACTGTATCTGCCCTTTTTTCATAGTCGAACCACTATAGTTTTGACACATCATGATACGGGGGCTGGTCTATTGTTATTACGGACCAATACCTCTAACAAGAAATACTAGACAAAGGGCTCTAGACAAGTCTTAGTGATATTCTAAGAAAGAAAGTGACGTGATAGCGTTTGTTAAAATTCCATAAATGTATGCTATTGCCAAACGCTATCGAAAAGTCACGTGATCAATTCCTTACATTTTGGCATTTCGACCAATGCCATCGCTGATAGACTGTCACTTTGCCTAAAGCCTAGAAAATCCAGTACATTTTTTGGCTTTCAGGCTAGTTGTTTCTTGGTAGAAAGAGAGAAAGAAAGTAAGAAAGAAAGAAAGAAAAAAGTATTTATTTGTGACCTACATAGGAGACACCAGATAAGCATATAAAAACCCCGCGCGAGACCAAAAAGGCTCGCGATTTCTAAAAGAAAATAACGCTGCGCTGATATTCTGATAAGGTCTTGCAATTTGACATCCAATGTCAGTCACCAAATTTATATTGTCTCAGTCAAAGACCTTATACGTATTTCTTACTACGTCTCAGTAGTTAAACTGTCTCAAAATCAGGAAAAAATCTTAAAAATCAGAGACGGGCCGACTATGGGCTTGGCCGACTAGCTAACTAAATACCTAGACGACTCGACGTCGCTCAAGTGGCTGACGTTGTCGATCGAGACGGTCTGACTTTTCCGGCCACGGTTATCACCGTGGCCGGAAAAGTCAGACCGTCTCTAATAAACGTGCATTATAACGTGCATTTAACTACACGTCCGTGTCCGTGATCCTTGTCCGTGAATTGAGTTCCGAATAAAATCGTTCTTAATTATGACAGAGAGTTCGGATATAGTTCGTAAGCTACCCTAAAAGAAGTACTACGGCTACTTCGGAACGGAAATTTCACGGACACGGATCGGATGTAGTGCGTAACTAAGGTGTCCAAACTGGCGTCTGTTACTAGATTCTGGAGGTCAGGGTAGGAAGTCGCTTCATGTAAAATAAACTCAGCTGCATCCAAGACTGGAAGTAGACCCCAAATCCCCAACATAAGGAAAAAGCAAGACAGTTTCCTGAGGTGCCCATGACTTAATACATAACTGGTATAACCCATGACCTGGAAGTAGCATAACCATGCACATTACACAACTAATACTCACAAAAACTACACAAGTGTTGCCACGCTTATCTACTTTCAATTATAACAGTAAAAAACAGAAACACAGCTACCTATTAGATCAGCTCGATTACTTACGTTACGTGATCGTTGCATAACTCTGACTATCGTAGAGTATCGTAGAACGTCACTGCGATACGTCAAGTGCGTCGTATTCATGATTATGATAAGAGGCGACAGTTTTTTATAGTGCCCAATTTGTGTTTATTTTTTTACTTCTCTAAATTGTATTCGCGTCTGTCGACATCATTTCTGTTTTTCCACTAACTTCTTATAAATCACGCAACAGATTTACCGACACGATAACCGAGAGAGATTTTGGCACATAATTTGTCCCGTGCGAAGCCGGGTCGGGTCGCGATATTATTCATAAAAGGAAAATGTTCCCAGATGTAATAAATGTCTGAACTCCACTGGGTTACTTTAAGTCCCGCGTGCCTTGCCATTATCCTCGAAAATAAGAAAAATAATGATGTTAGCGCCTCTGACTCTCCAGGCATAAGCTTAGTGTTTTACCGAAACCATAGAAGACCTACACACATCATATTTTTGCTGTTCTTAGATTTTTTTTTATCAACGATAGGCTCCCGTTTGACCACTGTCTCACCGGATGATGTGATTGTGCATTTAGTTATGACCGTACCGAACCCCTAACACCAGATTCGACTAATTATAATTAGCAGTGGTACCTAGTGATAGTGTCGTGTATTAAAAATGAAAACAAATTGCTTTACAATGATTTATTCAAAACCAGGTTTACAGTAACTGTGATCTTTAGATGAACCTGCATACACAACTTCATCCTGGTTGTGAGGCCATACTTCACTTATTTCCGTACCACTATCATCATTATCACTATCGCTTTCGGTTTCAGTGGCCTATTTTAAAATAACACGTGCTGCTGAATACACACATGAATCCACACCTGTCACAATCGTGTCTTGCCGCATTGTCATACATGACTTGTTATTTCACGTGTAGACTCTTATCCTGCTTTCCAATTAATCAAAACTATAAGGATTTCAATTAAAAGATAGCATCTCAGCAGATTATATAATTGGGTAACACGCGCGAACGTAGAATAACAACGTCAGCGGGACAAGTGCATGCGAAGTCGACGCAATTTGATACTAAAGCCATAGAGTAGGCAAATGCGGTAGGATTACCTTGGCAGTTGAAGTTGCTGCCAGAACGTTAGATAACTGCGCAGAGCGCATGCAATGACAGGAACTTCGGTATGCAAGAAGATAGCAAATGTTAAGTTTTAATCATTGGGAGCAAGAGTTTTTTTTGTGCTATTGGGTTTTCAGATCTCTTTGTTGAGCCGAGCGTTTATAGAAATCATCCAACAATGCTATTTTATTCAAGTGGATGCATGTAGAGGGAGAAGACGGCCAAGGAAAAGATGGATGAACTGTGTGAGGAGTGATATGAATGAAAAGGGAGTTAGTGATAGCGTGACGGGGGCAGGACGGAACAGAGGAAGAGAACGTGTTGCACCGACCCCGAGTAACATGGGACAACGGCAGAAAAATGATGAACGCGCTTTTATTTAGGTGTCGAGTAGTGTTTGTGGAAACAGGCAGGTTTGCCATAATTAGTAAGGTGTGGTGACAAGTGTGTGAATTCTTTTTTTTTTAATTATTTCTGATCTTCATGCATTGTGTATCTAGATTGACACATGTTGTGCTAGTTTCAAAGTTATTTATTTCACCTAGATTTTTCGTCTTGAAAATGTATATTCGGCTTATTCGGCCTTGATTTACATTTTTCTTACTGGATTTTTGTATTTAGCTGTGTCAGCAAACTAGAAGATTACGAAGTTGAATCATTCTGCCTAGCGTTCTCCCAACTATAATGCAGCTGAGTACCAATACTGGAGCAACTGTTAGGGTAATGGAGGGCAAAGGGCATTGAGAGGGCTATGCTCGGAGTTTTCTTGCATGATCGAATCAGAAATGTAGAGATCCGCAAGAGAATCAGGGTTACCGACATAGCCGAAGAATTACCAAACTTAAGTGGCAGTGGGCAGGGCACATTGCTCGCAGAACGGATGGCCGATGGGGCGGAGAAGTTCTGGAATGGCGTCCGCGAACCGGTAGACGTTGCGTTGGAAGACCAGGTGGACCGATGACCTGGTAAAGGTTGCGGGGATCCGCAGGATCCGGGACGCACGGGACCGGTCAATGTGGCGACGCTAGGAGTAGGCCTATGTCCAGCATTGAGATGAACTGTTAAGGTTTATAAGGTGAAAAAAGAAAATAACGGTTAAAGGATTTCAATATTAACTGTTTATAAACCCTCTGTTTTATATACCGGAAGGTGTGTTTCAGTTATATTACGTGGGACCTGTGTTTCCTAGTAAGACTGGCGAGTTGTAGTGCTGTGACGCCTGTGACCAGTACCAGCAGTCAAGTAGCTGACACGGGAGTCGGCTCATTAAATATATTATTTAGGGCTAGACGGAGAAAGAGTATAGTGTTGAAGTAGGATAGTTATTTTTGTTAAACTCCTACAGTAACTGACCCCGATCTCCTCAATGCAGTACTGGTTGAAATGAAATGCATTGAATACTGGCTGTTAGATTTGTGGGCTTCTGTCTATCTGTAACGACTGTCATCTTCAAAAGACAGTTGGAATCCATAAATTGACGTGCTTGCAGAGGCACAGAGGAGTCTTATCTTGGTATGGAATGGATGGTCACCCATCCACGGCCTGACCCCGGCAAGAGTTGCTTAAAGTTATAGATCAGCCAGTGTAGCTGTTATCAGCCACAAGACCCTTAAACTACGTAGTTGAATGGTTATATATAACAAGTTATATACGAATCGTCTGCGTGACAACTGCATACGATATTCGCACGTGTAATTCGACACATTTTGAGGACTCGGGTTACGTCGGCACGTGTTAGGTTAAATTAATTAGGGTGTGTCTATCATAGTTCTTGTATGTATGTGTTAATTTGGACATCCATGGAGTATTAAATTGTATGTGTCTATGGTTTTGGCAAAACATTGAGGCTGCTTAGTGGTAGGTAAAGATGATTTCTCTACAAAGAAATATTTTCATAAACTGGGTTTAATTTTTTATTTATTAAACTTCACCACTAAATTAACTAAAAGGTTCAAAGGGCAGACTTAATGTGATCATCCAACAAATTGGATCGGTCTCAATCGGATCGTCCATCCAACTCAGCGGATATGTTGGAGAAGCACCTTTAATGCTTCAGGTATTTTTTTACCAGACAAGCTGAAGCCTGAAAGAAAGTCAGTTCAGTTTAGTAGTTAGATAGGAATTATCAACACCAGCCGGCTCAATGTGATCTAAATAGTAGTATTACAGTCTTACGCAATGTCATTTCACCTGTATTATGGTAAGGTCAGATCAATTGCATACAGTGACATAATCCGATACTTGACAGCAGCGCCCGCGCCGAGGCGTTGGCGCCAGAGTCTGGTTACTCGTTGCCCGACATTGTCAGATGCCATGGCCACTTGGTTCACGGCTAAATATGGACAATAAATAGATAAAAATACTAAAATTAGACGATTAGATGCAAAATGTTTATGCTGAGGTTTTGTTGACGTAGATTTTATTGGACTATAAAGCGTGGTTTCCAGCTTATGCAATATCAGGTATTTTTTTATTTCTTATTCTGTGTTGTATCTATACAAAACATTAAAAAAGGGTCACTCATATACAAAGGCGCAGTTTTGAATTTTGGGATTCCCGTGATCATTATTTCATTTGTATATGATTTCCTTATATCAATTTGAACATCTGATGACCATAAAATTACTTTGTACCTGTTCTGATCCAGTTTAAAATTACCTAGAAGTTAAATAAATCAAAAACAGAATTATTTATGTAATTTCAAAGAATGTGTTTAAATGAAAAAAGGTGATAAATAAAGGTGTTACTGGCCCAATTCAGTTCAATACATTCTTCAATGGGGCCGAAAAGTTCTGGAGTGGCGACCGCGTCCTGGAAGAATCTGCGTTGGAAGGCCTCTTACTAGGTGGACCGATGGATGCGAGACGCTCAGAACCGGTTCATGTGGCGAAACTGCGGGAGGCCTATGTTCAGAAATGGACTTCTTTTGGCTAATATAATGATGATGATGATCCCGATGACCGTTGACCTAACTTATCTTTTTAAGAAAAAAACTAAGTTGATTCAAAAGCAGAGCATTATAGCTTCACGAACGACCCTAAACGCGTCCCATTTAGAAGTACCTTGTCAGCTAAATCAATTTTATAATCATGTAGTTTCAACTATTACAAAACATCATGCGTCAGCGACAAGTTCGTGTGATTATGCGCGATTCGACACCCGAGGTGCGCGCGCGCAGCCTCGTCGCACGTGTCAAAATTATTAATAACATTCGGTTTGTTTTGCTGACTGTATCATGACTCATGGGGTTTGGTAATCTTTGAGATCGGAATGCTTGATGACAATCATAACTAAAGAAAAGAGATCGAAACGTATTCAAAACGCCCACGTCTATTACAAGTATTTTTTACTATGCGAAAGTTACTTTCTTTTTTAGTAATGCTGCGTTTTTTATATCGACATTATCTAGGTTCCTTTGCACAGAGAGAGCCTCGGGTTGGTCTTTTAAGAGGCTACGGGGTTCTACGTGCTGATGGTGATCACCAGGGTGGTTTTAATGAGGTTAGAAAGCCCACACTCCCTGGTCTATTTCCCGAAACTCCAGGCGCCTTCTGAAGGTTTCCCCCCGATAACAAAAAAGGTTCTTACTTGTAACTGACTTTTTATATGGCTTTAGCACAGCAATGAGAAGCTAGTGGGATGGGCACCGTATTTTTTTCCAGAATAAAAATTAGCGTTGTGTATGACAGTGTAGGCCTCTATCAGTCTTCTTCTGAGCAGTCAATGGTAAAACCGACTCTTTTTAGTTAATGCCTTGCCTGGCCCAGAATTCCGCCACGGTAACACCCTCCGCTGACGCAGTCATAAAGTCTTCACGTGAAAAGACAATAGGACATGCGGCACAAGACGAATGTTGGACCACGGTCTGCGGGGAGACGCCGCACAAAAACCGAAGATTGGAACCATCCGAGAAACGCGGAGATGGTCTTTACTGCAGTCGACCTGAGTGTGGAGTATGTTCAGAGTTTTCAGTAGGTAAGCTGATCAGTATTACCAGAGATTGCCTCGTACAATGTTAGGTTAGATTCTTTAGATATGAAACCGTTTTGACGAACGGTACTAACTTTATCTGGTTATTTCTTATCTCGGTGAATAGCTAGGCTATAAATCTCTGTTGAAGGTCCGGAGAACGGGAAGACGTTTGTGTAGAAGGCAGATAGGAGCTGGTTGGCACTAGTTGTAATGAAGACCCTATTGGTCACAGTAAATGATTTGATTGCTCTCATAATTGTGCTGTCTACGATATTGTGTACAAAAGGCTTAAGGCATTTTATCAGATATGGGGAAGGGTGCCTACTAATCTTTTGTAACAGGTTTTTAACCTGTAAAACATTTTGATAACTTCTATCGAACATTCCAAAATGTATGGGATTGACATGCGCTGTTGGCGTTATAATTTCAACTTAAGTCAAAGTCATATCATTTATTTCAATTAATTTTGAATGCCAAAAATCTAAAGTTAAAAATAATTTGGTACATATTAATTCATTATTAGTAAATTTAAGAACCTTTCCCCACCCTGTAGGGTCTCGCATTGTCGAGGCGGGGAGCTCAGTAGCCGTGGCTTGGTCACCCACGGTGAAGCGAAGGGGAACGCGAGGAGGGGGAGCTCGTCATTTGCCCTTTAAGCCGACGACGCGGCGAGCGACGTAGCGGCCAACAAGTAAATTTGCGGTGCTGCTTGGGCGACATTGCAATTGAGGCGGGCCGCAATGTCGTACGGGGCCTCCCATACCCATACGATATCGCGGCTGAGAGTTGCATACTGCGGCGGGAGAACAGTGCCGGTATGGCGGTACGCCGCTCTCCCTACATTCGGCGGCTTGGACGGGTTCGCCACCGTCTGATGGCGGACGCGGTGGGGCCGCAAGGGAGGTATCTAACCGCTTTTTTTTTGTTATGAAATCATCCAATGACTTCTCCCACTCTGGGTGAAGCGGGAGAGCGTGTCAGACTTTTACAAACTACCCACCCGTGTTCCTTCAGTTGCTTGTGTCAGAGCAGCGGTACCTGTCTTTCGAATTTATCCGCGACCCAGACTGGGGGTCTCTATTCCCTGCGGCCGAAAAGTGGTACGCCGGTGACGGGTTGGAGGAGCCATCTCCCCGTGGTGGCGCAGTATGCATGAGCATGTCGCCACGATAAAAAGGCATAAATTATGACATATCGAGCTGGAAATAGAGAAGAGACTGTAGACAGAGTCACATAATAACGATAGCGTGTCTATAGCGTATGTCAAAATGTTACTAATGTATGGTGTTGATGTGCGGTGAGAGCTAACACGTGCCCGTGTTCCCGCCATATGTGGCACAGGACACCATGGAGTTTTAGTGGGTTGGAGTCTCACACAACTGCTCTATCGCCCCGTGGTTATGCATTATGCATGAGCATTTATACAAGATTTAAAAAAATATTATGTTTAAGGACGATGGACCTGGAATAAACAAAACAAAGTCTATGCAATGTGTATGTAACGGTTTGGGCACAGTTCTTTTACAAATAATAATAAAGTAGGCTCGAGAAGTTCGACAAAGTGAAATTTTATCAGGCACAACAATTGTTGTTGAGACAAATTATTTAAGGGATTGACATAATATTCCTCATCATCATCATCACCATCAGTCTTTTAATTCTTCTTTCTCACAGCTGGGACACAGGCCTCCTCTCAGTGAGAGAGGGAATGGGCCGTAATCCACCACGCGGGCCCAGTGCGGGTTGGCGGATGTCACATGTCTTCGAATTTTTGATTGTAGGACATGCCGGTTTCCTCATTATGTTTTCCTTCACCGTTTTTAGAGCAGTGGTGATGAAATAATTTACACAAAGTAAAAGGGATTGTCAAGTAGGTAATATTTCAGTAGCGCAAGTCAACCCAATACATTTCGAACTTTTTACAATAATTATCATTCATTCAATTTCACTTTTTATAGAACCCATTGCCTAGATCCCATAATGGGACGATTATTTATAAGAACTGGATATGAAAGAACAAGCCAGACTATGGTCTTTGAGGCCGAAACGTTCTGGAATGGCAACGAAAGACGATGCGTTGAGAGGCATCCAACTATGTGGACCGATGACCTGGTTAAGGTTGCGTGAATCCTCTGGATGCAAAACGCACGGGATCGGTCAATGTGGTGACGCCTGGAGGAGGCCTTTGTTCAGCAGTGGACGTCTTAAGGCTGAAATGATGATGAAGAAAACAGACAAAAAAAAATTATCAAGATTTTATCATGCCCTTCTCTGGAGGTCTTCAAGAGGAGGATCAAAGAGCATTTCGTTGCGCAATGACATAATATTATATGTATATAAAAATATGTATTTATGTAAGTATATTTAATATATCAACAATCTAGGGTAAGTCAAGAGTGAATAGGTTACTTCTAGGCAAGCGTGCTTCACCGTCGACCACATCATCGCTTACCATCAGGTGAGATAGTGGTCAAGCGCAAGCCTATTGATAATAAAAAAAAAAAAAGCCTTAAGGTATTTTAAAATTGTACACTGGATCCTGCCCTCTATAATGTCATCTTTCTCTGTCACCCTAGGGTTTGCTGTAAGAGAACTCAACTTTGAGTTAAGCTCGCCTTTGTACATGTACTTTATTATCACACTGTATGTAATGTTGTTTTTGGTGTACAATAAAGAATTAAGAATTAAGATGATCCTGAATGACCTCTAGGGCTAGATACCAGTTGATTCTAGCACCGAAATCTCGATTAAAATTCGTCTGGTGATGTGCAAATAGAACTGTATGTATACAGAGAGTTGTGAGCTGAATTTGTAAATCGATGTCACGAGGCAGACAACGTTTTTGACCTCTTAGATCAGTGATCTGTCTGGAATGCTAGAAGCCCAAAATATCAAAGTCGGAGGCCAACTATCTTTTAAGTCCAGTGGTCGCAAGCACTACTGCTTAACATGAGGTCCTGGGTTCGATTCCTGGGTCTTGCAAAGTGTTTTTCGGTATTTCCATCTGGAATTTCTTAGTAGCAAAACCTGAGTCGTGTGACTGACAATGGCATGGCCACCATCAGGAATTTTTATAATACAAAAAAAAAAATGTCGCTAATGAGTCTAAATTACTCTCCAAACATCAGAATTTGTCGGTCACTTGTTCAAAATTTATAAGGGTATAAAAAGCATCTCCCCAGCTTGGCCGAATTTGAATCTCAAAAGCTAGGGCACCTAACGAACTACGAATATCTGTTTCCTCCCAAATTTTATCGCTAATTAGTCGCAATTTTCGCCAAGTCACAGATTTAGCAGGTTTCAATTTCTCCTTACATTGGTAGAAAATACATTAAGACGTCTTAAAGTATTTTGAGTTTTCAAAATTAAAATTGTTGATGGTGATCATGTCAGTGTATGTCACACCCCGGAGTCTGGACTTAGTGTGTACCCTATTGATGGCAATAGACTCATTAAAATAAACTTGGGAAATGTGGGTGTACTGACTATAGGTGCACCCCTGTGCTGTTGGACGGAGCTAAACTCCATTTGAAATAACTTTACACATGTTACTAAATCTTTTTACAGTCCGTTCAACCGATTTTGAGTTCAATCCCGTAAACATTAGGATGACATAAAAAGCATAAACCTGTTACCAAAATCAACTGTTTACAACAGCTACTATTTGTCGTATCCCAAACGCAATAAAAATCAAAATCGGTTGAACGGGCTGTAAAATGGGCTAATTTAAACGTCTAATTTTATCGCAAATGGAGTACAGGCTGGCTGTTTTAGCCAGAACCCCCCGCACAACGGACCAAATGGGAGTCTGTGTGTGGAAAAAGGAGTCCTCAGTCTTCATTCATTCATTCATTAGGTGCACACATGCCTATTTATTATGTAGGTTGATTTGTAAAGCGCGATACCTACATCAAAAAAAAACAGTGTGGCATTCAATCTCCCTTTATTTTTCCTCGTCCTTTCTTTGATCGTAGTTATTTCTTGGAAATCAAAACACTCTTAATCCACGTGTACGAGAGGCAAACAACCTATTCACCGCTATATTAATCAACAAATACCAGCCCTACTAGTCAAAGATCCCACTGCTAAAATCTGCAGAGTACCGTAGAATGGTGTTACAATGAGATCTGGGGCAACTTTGATGATAACTTTATTTTTTTAGGTTTTTAAAGCTAACTCAGTGAAAACGGAATGCACCTCAATTTTCTTTTTAAAATTTGCAACTCTGACAAATGTCAGCCATGTTTTACATCAACCTCAGCGCAAGAATACGATTAATTGATGCAGAAAAAATATGTTAAATTGTACAGTGTGAATTCAATAAAAATAAATTGTAAATTGGGGTTACTTTATATTGCTATGAAAAACAATGGGGTATCAAAGTAACCCCATTTTTATTTTAACGTTCATAGGCTCGTTTTTTTTTATTTTATCCCAAACTATGGAAAAATTTATTTTTTATTTTAGTGTATAATTTTTTTTGTAAAGTTGCCAACACTGCATTTATTTCATATTTTTCAAAATATAATTGAAGTAGTTATGTCAATTTTAATTTCAAAATTAATCAATTTAACCTCGTATTACCGGTATGTTGTTTTTGATGAAACTTAATTTTCATGAATTGATAGTAGAATAGGTTGCTGCAGGGTTTCCTGGAAATATGAAGCACATTTTTTTAAATAAATTGTAATTGATATTTTTTTAATATATCCAAGTATGTATACTACTCAAAAAAAAAAGGACCACCTGAAATTGATCAATTTATTCAATATTAACCAAATGTTTCTATTGATACTGACTGAAGTTAATGAAAGTAAGTTGTTTTAGATAAAATATAACGTAATCGTAATCGTATAGTTTAAAAAAAACTAAATTAAATGAAAAATAAGATAGTGGTTGAATATTCGTAGTTTCATAACAAATGCTAAATAAAAATAAAAATACGTTTTCAAGTTTACAAGATTTTTCTCTTTTAATTACGCATTCCCTTATTCGAGAAGACAAGATCTCAAATTCTTGATAAAACACCGCACATTTTAAACAGAAATCCTCTCCCAGCATTTGTTTAGATCATTTATAAGGTCCTGCTGCGTTTTGATGAGAATGTCACTATGTTTTACCCTTATTTATAACTGATGCTACAAAGCCCCAATGGCATGCCGGCCATAACTCCTGACTGGCCACTACAACAACTCAACTTCAGTGTCAACTCTGCAGTAATCTATTATTATACTATCAAGCATCATTCATGACAACTAAGTTTTATCAAAACAATATACGTGCAAATTTTTGCAGTGGGGTCTCGAACTATACAGCTTCCAATAAAAGCCGCACGTGTACCCATTCACGGTTAGATTCACATCTCGTGCCTCGTGTATTAACGATTACGTTTATGATTGACTACTACGTTTTATCGTCACTTTTACAAACTATTGTTATCACTGGAATAATCGATTTTTCCGGGTTTTTAAAGTAATTATAAATCTGCCCGCTTTGATATTTGGGAGCCATTTTTGTGACTGTGAATGTTGTCCTTTAGCGACATTCGGAGTCGAGACTTTGGAAACTCGCGCACGAACCTTTTTCTGAGATGTACCTAACCAGTTTCCGTGCCCTACTATGATGTGTCAAAAATATATCTTGGTGTGACTGTAAAAAAGGGACAGATGTATATGAAATGCATTCGTCTGTCCCTTACGCACAATGAAAATAACCTTGCTCTAAAAGCTTATGGTAACCATTCCAAAACATTTAACATGTCATGCGCTAATTAAATGCAATGTGGTCAATCCCATGTCATACAGTCATTGACAGAATCTAAGTAGGAGCTGGCCCCCAAGGTTTATGGCGTGGGCCAGCTTGTTCGTATTATTGCGCCCCGCGCATATCCTTATATCCATACACTTCATTTGGCGACGAGGTGATCGATCCACGCAAGGAACCAAAATGAGCACGTACCTGGGACATCTTACTGTATTTGACCACAAATCTAATGATTGGCAAATATATAAAGGGAAGTTGACGCAATTTTTGAAAATAAACAAGGTCGATCAAGAAAATAAAAATGGAATTTTGCTGTGTCATCTCACGGAAGAAACGTACCGTCTGGTGCAAAATCTAGCTTATCCAAAAGAGCTAGGAACATTGAGCTATGAAGAGCTATTATCATTACTCGACGGCCATTTCAAAGCGAAAAAGTGCACATTTGTGGACAAGGCGAAATTCTTTGGTGCCAGCAGAGAAACAGGCGAAACCGTTGGAGAATGGGCGGCGCGACTAAGAGGTTTGGCAACTTACTGCGACTTCGCCACCGCTCTAGAAACGAACTTGAGGGATCGTTTCGTCCTCGGCCTGAGTGCAGGACCAGAACGCGACAAGCTTTTCGAGCAGAGCCCGTCGACGCTTACGTTGTCGCGGGCTATTGAAATGGCGGAACAGGCTGCGTGTGCCAAGGAGGCAAGGGCTATGTTGGGCAGCTTGGAGCCCATCGCAATCAAGGAAGAACCAGTTTACCGCGCGAAGTTCCAGGGACAAGCTAGCCGTGGACGTGGCGCAGCCGGTGGTGCTGGTGCTGCAAACCGCCGCGATACGGACCGTTGCGAGGTTTGCGGCATGAAGAATCATAGTGGTGATAAGTGTCGCTACAAAGGTTATACTTGCCAAAAGTGCGGGTTAAAAGGCCATTTAAAAAAAGTGTGCGGTAATTCAAGGGGCTCCACGCGTATTTATCACGTAGATTCGTCCCAGAGAGACGGTGGTGACCAGCCCCAAGACCAAGGTTGTGAGGAGTGCCAGAATTTTAATATAAGGTACGATGCCGTTAACCCTATTCAAATTGAATTAGTATTAGGTGACCAACTTGTTAAAATGGAACTAGATTCTGGATCGGGTAGCACTGTCATTTCCGAAAAATTTTACAATGCAAAGTACCCGAAAGTCCAGTTACAAAATTGTAATGTAAAGATGTGCTTGTATAACGGACATAAAATCTCTCCGCTAGGATATTTCACTGCTACAGCAAAATTTAATAATTTGCAAAGAAATATTAAAGTATTTGTAGTTAAGAACGGAGGCCCACCATTATTAGGTAGGGATTTCATGTCCGCTTTTAATTTAATTATCACAACTAGCATTAACTCAATAATAAGCAGCGATAATGACATATTGGCATTGCTTGAAAAATACCCAGAACTATGGCGAGATGAGTTAGGTTCATTTAATAAATTTAAAGTAAGCTTACAACTTAAAAAAAATTCTACCCCCAAATTTTTCAAACCACGAACTGTACCTTTTGCCCTAAGAGATAAGGTGGAAAAAGAATTAGACCGGTTAGTAGGTTTAGGTATTTTAGTTTCTATAAATCATGCCCAATATGCCACTCCTATAGTGCCTGTGTTAAAAGATAACAATCAAGTCCGAATCGCGGGTGATTTTTCGGTAACACTTAACAAAGATCTGGTAATAGAAAAATACCCTTTGCCCAGAATAGAAGAGGTTTTTGCAAAGATTGGAGGGGGTGAGTTGTACAGTAAAATTGATCTGAAAAATGCATACAATCAATTCTTGCTAGATGAGTCATCGCAGGAATTAACAGCCATAAACACACATAAAGGTCTGTTCAAATATACGCGACTAGTTTACGGTCTTGCCAACGCACCCGCTATTTTTCAAAAATCCATGGAAACGCTATTAGCGGGAATTGACGGAGTTAGTGTCTGGCTTGACGACATATGTATTACAGGACCCGATAGGAACTCGCATATTAAAAGACTGTCGGAAGTTTTAGGTAGATTGAGCGATGCCGGCCTTCGTCTTCAAAAAAATAAATGCGAGTTTTTCAAAGAAAGTGTAATTTACTTAGGCTATGTGATCAGTAAGGCAGGACTAAAGACGAGTCCTGATAAAGTCAAGGCAATATTAAGCGCCTCCGAGCCTGAAAATGTCACCGAAGTAAAACGATTTTTAGGCGTCGTAAACTACTACAGGAACTTTATTCCTAACGCATCGTCACTACTAAATCCCCTACACGAGTTGCTACGAAGCAATGCACCATGGGAATGGGGTGATAGGCAGCGACAGGCTATGGCGGCAGTGCGCCGTGAACTTGCGTCGGAGCGCGTACTGGCGCATTTCGAGCCCACGGCGCAGCTCATCCTGACCGTGGACGCAGGTCCGGCAGGGCTCGGCGCCGTGCTGTCGCAGCGCGGGGTCGACGACAAATATGCGCGCCCGCTCGCGTTTGCGTCGCGCTCGTTAACCGCCTGCGAGCGAAACTATAGCCAGATACAGAAGGAGGCTACCGCTATCATATTTGGTGTGAAACGGTTCCATCAGTATTTGTACGGTCGCAGTGACCCATTTATTTTAGAAACGGATCATAGGCCATTAGTGTCGATTTTTAACCAAAATACAGGTATACCGGTAACAACAGCCTTACGGCTGCAGAGATACGCTATAACGCTCTCGGCTTACAATTACGTGGTAAGATATGTTACCGGTAATAAAAACTTAGTGGCTGATTATTTTTCCCGAGCGCCTTTAAAGTACACGCCTAATCCGGAAGACGATAGTAGTGATACCTATTACGCGCTAAAATTCTTAGACGATGCGTCACCCGCTACTACGAGCCGCGAGATAAGGCAGGCCACAGAGTACGATAACGTAATACAAACTGTCCGTAGGTACATGCAAAAAGGTTGGCCCCGAAAAATAAATTGCAAATCAATTATCCCTTACTTCATGTGCAAGTCTGATCTGCAATATGAAAATGATTGTCTTTTCCGAGGACATAAGATAGTTATTCCGAAATCGCTAAGGGAGAAAATGTTACGTGAATTGCACGATACACATTTAGGAATAATAAAAACAAAAAGTAATGCTCGGAGTAGGATGTGGTGGCCAGGCATCGATAGTGACATCGAGCGCTGGATAGGTTCCTGCAACACGTGTGCGAGCGTGCGCTCCGCGCCGCCGCGCGATCCACCCGCTCCCTGGCCCGCTGCCGCCGCCGCCTGGCAGCGTGTACACATAGATTATATGACTGTAGGGCAGAGGGTATATCTCGTGGTTGTTGATTCTTATAGTAAGTGGGTAGAATGTCTACACATGCATAATGGAACTTCAACTAAAGCTCTAATTACTAAACTCAAACAAGTTTTTTCAACGTTTGGCATACCGAATGTGTTGGTATCAGATAATGACGTCAAGATAAATTCAGTTGAGTTTAAGACATTTTGCTCTTCTAATGGTATCAAATATATGACGTCACCCATTTATCATCCGCCCAGCAATGGTCAAGCCGAAAATTCGGTGAGAACTTGTAAAAAAATGTTGAAATGTATATTAAAAGATAACTTACCGGTACACCAAATTAGTGAAATGTTACTGGGATATTTATTTAATTATAGAAATACGGTGCATTGTACCACTGGGGAAACGCCAGCCAAGTTAATGTTTGGTAGAAATCTACGAACCCGTCTCGATTTAGTCATTCCTATGAGTAAATCAACTCATGACGAAACATCTGCGGTGCGAGGCAGAAGACAATTCACGATTGGTGATGTCGTTTGGACCCGATGGTACAGTGCACGAAAACAAACATGGCAGTTGGGAACAATAAAAGAAAGAGTAGGAAATAAAATGTACAACATTTATATTAACGACTTAGATGTTAACTGTATTAGACATGTAGATCAGCTGTTGAAGTATACAGGCAACAATGAGCCCACAACCACTAGTTCTGCACAGGTGTCTCATCGGCAACAATCGCCCGACATTTTGGCTACCACGAGTTCAGGCCAAATGACTGCATTACCAGCAGTATCTAGCGAGCCATCACCAGATGCGGAATGTGTCGTAGATGGTGATGGGGAGGTATGGCGGGGTTGTGGGACAATTGTGAGTGAGGGAAGGGCAGCTGATGGTATAGCTTCATCGCCACCTCCGGCAGCGCAGCTAGAGGTTTTGGATACCGAGGGCTCTCAATCTCGAATTACGGAGGAACGCGAGGTTGATGTACCACCAGCACCCACACCCTCACGCCAAAAGCGTACTAGGAATATAGTAGATTATAAGAAATACTTTTAACCGTTTTGTTTTGTTTATGTGTAAACTTTTATATTGCTTACCCACTTACCCCTTAATAAATTTTACGATGTCTGTGTTTGAGGGTACAATAATAAAGTGGTCTTAGTTTATAAGATTATAGTGGGTAAGAAGTTAATTATGAAATATATTGTTAAATATGAAGTTTATTAAGAATAAATATTGTCAGCAGGTTTCAAAATCTAAGTGTGAAGGAATGATGTATACGCGTGCGTGTGTGCCGACACGTATGTGTGTGAGCCGCCGCGCGCGCCCGCCAGCTCCATCTTTGTCAGTAATAAACGAAGCTCAGTACCAGTCAGTCGTATTATTGCGCCCCGCGCATATCCTTATATCCATACACTTCAATTTCACTCTTACGTGATCAAACGCTAATGGCGTTTGCTCTTCTTAAAACATAAATAGATTGCATTCCATTAAATATAACGCCACTGACTTCATAAGTAAGAAGGTATTAATTCAATTACAGATATCACTGAATTAACAAAAGCATCTTTGATCTAAATCCATAAAAACTGGTGACCCTCCTGTCGCATGAATGTCACAAGAACCTTTAAACGCACCTGGACATCGGCGCCGAGTTGCCAGTCTGTCGGTTTTTTATCGGTTACATTTCGAGGAGTGTGCGTTGGAATTGCATTAACTGGTTCCTCCTAGCCCGTTCCATCATCGGACTACAAGACGTACGGCGATGCGACATCGATACATGGTGGACATCCCACCCATACGCACCAAACGTTTTGGGTTACTTTTATTATGCGCACAGCAAAAGAGTGGAATTCCCTGTCTGAGTCTTTAAGTCAAGAGTGGATAGGTTACTTCTAGACAAGCGTGCTTCATCGTCGACCACATCATCGCTTACCATCAGGTGAGGTAGTGGTCAAGCGCAAGTCTACTACGAATAAAAAATTAAAATTGTTCTCTGATAATAGGGACTATCCTCACTGAGAAATCTTGTTCTAAGATAGACCTTGCCATCAATGCAGCCTTTATTGAGGCGGCACAACACTATTAAAGCACAGAATGCAATTAAGATAAAGAAAAGTGGTCACTAGTGATTAAATTGCCATATTAATGCAATCAATAACATCGAACAGACTCGATGCATAATTCCACAGAGCATGGAACATCATTCCGGTAGCGGACGGGGACTCAACGCCATTGCTAATATTATCCAATCAGCTTCCAGTCGAACCGGACGTAACTGAGTACCAGTACTTTGCATGGAGCTTATCTGACCTCAGACCCAATAATTGGGTAACACGGTACCCCTTGGCAATGGTGTCAAATTTTCTGGGTTCTGGCTATCCGTGACGACCGTCAAAGACCTACAAAAAAAAAAATACTGAGAGTAGGCCAAAAAACACAGATTCTGAAAAATTCTTGGCGCCTCTTGCATTTTTCCATTCAATAAAATTACCATAGGCTTTAATTTATTTCGCCCGGGATTTTGCAGGTAATAGACTATCCATCACATATCTTGCGTCAGTTCTAATACATTTAGGAGTTCATTCTATACTTTCACTCTCAATTGAAGAACTTATTTTTCAAAAAAAAAAAACATGAATATCTAACAATCCGAGAAAATTGTCGAAAATGCGGGCAGTAGTTCGCGCGTTTTTAATTCGATTTCTATGGGCCGTCGTACCAGCCAGTATTTATTCAAACAATATTTGCTTTCGATTTCTTTGGCGCTGAACAATAAGATGTTCTAAATTCAAAAACTGCGCGGCAAAGATAATTGCGGCGCACACATAAAGAGGATTAAAAAATCATTACTGCCCGCTAAAAGTTTCTTATAGAAAACACCATCTTTGGGTGCCCTTAAAGGCGAACCAAGTCGTCCTTTTCGAATAGATGGGATTAAAAGAATATTACATACATACAAACATACATACAAGATTTTTCTTGCAGCCGGGTAAAAAGAAAAAAAAAGTAACAATGCTAGACAGCATTGTTACTAACAGTAGCCGCAGAGGTGTTTCTGTGCTCTGTCACAAGTATAGATACAAGATGAAACCTGTGATGAAACACTGTTTTCCATTCATTCTAAAGTCATCGTCGAAATAATAATTTAATCAACTAAAGTTTAATAAGTTATCAAAGTAGGTATACCGATAAGAGTCGGTATTTATAAATAATGTCACAGTTTTGTATTACGTAGGGATTTCCAACTGTGTGATAAGAACCGGTGACCACAATAATGGTTGAAATGGTTAAGTTTTTAGCACTTATTGTGGAGACCACAAAATGTTTTTATCGTGCTTTGTACATTGTGGTACCTAGTTAACGTAGTTTGCTTAAAACAAAATAGCATATCACTGGGTTTTTGCTGCACGATTAGGTATGTAGTTTTCCTTTACAACTTACAATTACACACACTCACCCCGCACACGACATACATTCACATACTTCCTCCCTTGCATTCTTATTGCATTCATCTTTATTCTTATTTTTTTAACCGACTCAAAAAAAAGGAGGAGGTTATCAATTCGTCGGAATCTTTTTTTTTTATGTATGTTCCCCGATTACTCAAAGACGCCTGGACCAATTTGGAAAACTCTTCTTTTTTTGAAAGGGTATACTACCCAGTTGGTCCCACAGTCATAAGGTCAGGATCTGATGATGGGATCTTGGAGAAATCGAGGGAACTCTTCAAATATTATAGGGATACATATAGCGATTTTGGTATTTTCATCACCATTTTTTTTTTGTAACCGTTGCCCCACACTAGGGATTTCTTCCTGTATCGTGTGTGCGTTCACTGTACAGAAACCAGATGTATCAGCGAATTTTTGATTTGAATTTTCGAAGTCTCCATGAAAGTGTGGCTGCATAGAACTTCCCTGTATTTCTCAGTTCCAGGGGATACCCACGGCCCCCGCTGTGTGTTAATGTCGTCCTCGTCTGGGAGACGCAGCGTCGCCACCCCACAACCTTTCGGCTCCATCGGCCATCCGTAGTGTGAACAATAGCGTACTGCCTTCTTCGGGATATTATATCGTGTGGGTTGTGTACATTGCTAAACTCTCTATTGGCTCAGTATTAAGATGGGCGAAATATTCATAAAACAGTAGATTTACATAGATGATTAATCTGGAAAATACCTACAATAAACTGCATAAATTACCCGTCTTTATACATATAACCTTGCTTACAGTTACATCATGATGTTGCACAATAGTCGTTTATTCGATTTGTTTGTTTAAGTCCCACGTCCGATGCGTCATGCTCATGAGACAGTTAAGTATGCACGTGATGGACAGACATGAAGGTGGATTGTTATTGTTTTGCTTTTTAAGGCAGACCGCCTGGTGAGGGTTAGGTAACATGGCTTGTGTTAAATCATAGCTAAGAATAATGATAACTTAAATTGCGTTTCTCCATGGTTTTGCTACCGTGGTCTTTCGGCCAGAAACCCAAGCATGGCTTGTGTTAAATCATTGCAAGGAATATTAATAAATACATTTATTTTCTTCGTTCTATGCTCCCGAGGCCTTTTCCTCACGACTCATAACCCTTTGATTTAAATTTTTAACTAAAAATTTAAAGATATGAGACTAATGTGAAATTCATCAACCCGCTCTAATACACTATGCTTTAATTAGGGCATCCTCGCCTGATTTCTGCGTCCCAGCCCCATACTAAGCAGATATAAGACCTACCTTAGAAAAATGCCCACTCGCTCAGCAGTAAATAAGTGGCGGCCTCCTTGTCTAAATAAATAAATTAACACGCAAAACCCCACACCTCCAAGATAATTGCGCTATCAGTTACAATCCAAAGATAAACTCGGCTAATTATGACATTAATTTTTACGTCAATCGTCGCAGATTTTCATGAATCGTGTGCCTCAGATAAACACATCCGCCTGAAAAACCCTTTCTTTAATTGTTGTGCAATGACATGAAAATAACTTCGTTTGTGGGACTTCACGTGAAAAACCCCGAGTTTTTCTCTTGGAAGTTATTCCTTTGTAAGCTAAGTCACGCGATTTCTTTTAATGCGGTGTTATCTGAAGTCTCGTGCACGTGATGGTGATTGTTTTTGTTTTTGCTGAAACGGATCCAACAACGATTGAATTACGTGAGATAAAATCACGCCGGTATTTTCCGATTTGTTAATTGTTAAGTCAGGTGCTCTTGGCTAAATAATAACGCCGCACGGGTCGATCTTCAAGGTTAAGCAACGTTTGCCGAGGTCGGTCCGTGGATGGGTGACCTTATTAACATAGCGCGATTCCTCTGTGTCTAGAACGTTATTCGTTTGTACCCCTTACACAGTTGTTCCGCATAGTCAGAAGCCAGGCAATCTGACACAAGGTTCTGGAGTTCAGATAGGCAGTCGCTCCAAATAAAATACTGGTACTCCGCTGCATCCGGTTAGACTGGAAGCCGACCACAACATAGTTGGGAAAAGGCTGGGCTGAGGCATTGATTTTTAATTTTCAACGAAATGTGCGGCAAAGTTGGCTGAAATGATGCGCTTTGAAATGGGCGGAAAAGTTGGCTGAAATGATGCGCTTTGAAATGTGCGGAAAAGTTGGCTGAAATTATGCGCTTTTAAATGTGCGCAAAAGTTGGCTGAAATGATGCGCTTTGAAATGTGTAGAACATTTCAACGCGTGGAATTTTAGTTTCACATTACACCAGAGGCTCTAGATAAGTGGCATTCGATTTCAGCGAAGGCGATAATCGAAATATCAAAATGTTAGGGATTGATCACGTGATTTTCTTTCTTTCTATTCTGCATTTGTAACCGACTTTCCTAAAAGGTGGAGGTTCTATGTTCGAAACAAAGTTTTGTTTTTTGTTTGTTCACCGATTACTCCATCAATTATGGACCGATTTTGAAAAATCTTTATTTGTTTGAAAGGGTATATTCTCGAGGTAGTCCCATTGTAACAAAGTCGGGATCTGATGAGGGGATCTCATGGAAATCGAGGAAACTCCTTAAATTTTACAGGCATACATGTAGCGATTTTGGTATTTTCTTCAGCATGACCAGCATTCGCATTCAGAAAGTATAATTTGGTGAAGTGGAACTAATAAGGAAGACCACAGATGGCCACTGGAACTTCTCAAAAGTAATATGTTTTGGATATAAGATATCTCGTATGGTTAATTGGCAGTGATGAAAGAATTTAAATAAATGGTTCTAAAGACAATGGTGCCATCGAAGTGATCTGGTGATGAAGCCGGAAGGTAGGCACCGGAACTTCGTAATAAAACAATGCATCCCAGTCGCCTTTAGGCTTTTAAGACTTGTTATGAAAAGCCCTTTGGCTATAAATGATTTTCATTGTAATATAAGGTAGGTACCAAAATTTTCAAAACGACTTCCAAAACAAAACACTACATTTCGAAAAATAACTTTATTTTCGGCAGTCGGTGTCAAAAACGAAACTGAATTGGTACCAAAGACACCGACTTCCGAAAAGACTGTTATTTTTCGCTTTGTAGTGTTTTGTTTTGGAAGTCGCCTTTTTTTTGTTAAGAAGTTTTTTATTGACAATGACGCTTTCGATGACAGAATGTCACTTGTCTCAGGTAAAAATTATTAAAGCATTATAATCTAGAGATCATAAGGAACATATCGACAAGCGTTTCATTACTAAGCAGGCATTCCACTTGGCGGTCTTATTTCCAAATACATATGACATTAACTCCTTTTCATTACGACACGGCCGAGACACGTGCCATTTTCTTTTTCATATTTTCTACTTTTGACGTAGATTATATCGTATTATTAACCGACATTCCAAAAAGGAGGAGGTTCTATGTTCTACTTCTTGTATGTTTTTTTTTTGTGTATGTTCACCGATATCTCCGTTAATTGTGAACCGATTTTGAAAATTATTTTTTTTTATAGATTATATTCCGAAATTGGTCCCATTTTAATTCTGTGAAGATCTGATAAAGAACTTCGGAGATATACAACAGAACTCTTCAATAAATAACGGCAAGTCTCTCGGAATTGCTGCAATCGCATGTCTGTTTATTGTTTATACCTCTATTTCGTATTCCTAATCTTATTATTTTTATTTTACTTTAATTTTTGACATACATAATTAGGTATTAAAATGATTTATTTTGTTTAATTATCTTACTTTTAGTTTTAAATTTATTATAATTATATAAATATGAAGATGATGGTATTTTTAGATTTTTGACATCTTATTTATAATTATTAATTTAACTTTTTTTTTGACATTTCATCCTAATTATTAACTTTCAATTTAAGTTTTACCTTTATGAATATATTATAAACGCCAATGTATCTTTTTTGCACTACACATTAATGTCAATTCTTGAGGGTGCGGCGCTGTATGCCGAGATACAGGATCCGTCTTAGTTCGACTACAGATGCTCCTTTGTAAAGTTTCAACCTTTAGTAGTAGCCTGTAAGATTGCTGTAACCTATTGTGTTGTTTTTGGTGAAATAAATATTATTATTATTATACCATTTCATAACATTTCACAACATCACGCACGTACGCTTTAAAGGGGTACGCAGATATGTACATTTCACCTTGGAACACTCATTTCACCGGTTATGTTCAAGTTTTATGGTATTCGGGTAATCTATTCTGGCATAATAAGTACCTTACTAAAGGCAAGTTGCTTAATAGGTACAACATAAAGTGAAAAATAAAAAAACTTTTTACAAAAAATACTACCGACTTCCAACTAAAAACCTACAAAGTGAAAAATAACTTTCTTTTTCGAAGTCGGTGTCCATAACGAAAAAAAATGGTACCTACCAAAAACACCGACTTCGAAAAGGAAAGTTATTTTTTTCCACTTTGTAGTGTTTTTAGTTGGCAGTCGGTAGTATTTTTAACTGACTTCGCAAAAAGAAGGAGGTTATCAATTCGACTGTATTTTTTTTTTATGTTTGTTACCTCAGAACTTTTTATTGGGTGAACCGATTTTGATGATTCTTTTTTTATTTGAATGCTGGTGCTTGTCATGTGGTCCCATTTAATTTTCATCAAGATCTGATGAAGAACTTTGGAGAAATACATCAGAACTCTTCAATAAATGACAGTAAAACACTCGGGATAGATGCAATCGCATGTCTGTTTATTGTTTACACCATTTCATAACATAACATCACACTGGTACGCTCTAAAGGGGAACGCAGGTGTGAACAGTTCACCCTGGTATACTCTCATTGCACTGGTTTCGTTTAAGTTTCATGTTATTGGGTTCATCTATTCTAGCTTCACTTTGGGCACTATACGCGTATTTAACTAGCCTATAGAACTGGTCCATTATGTACCACAACTAAAAAGTGAAAAATAAAAACTTTTTTTTAAAAATTACAACCGACTTCGAAACAAAAACACTACAAAGTAAAAAAATAACTTCAATTTCGGAAGTCGGTGTCAAAAAACGAAGAAACGAAAACAGAAACACTGACTTCCGAAATTGAAGTTATTTTTTTACTTTGTAAGTAGTGTTTTTGTTTGGAAGTCGGTTGTAATTTTTGTAAAAAAGTTTGTTTTTGTATAAAGTTTATTTATTTATACAATGTTGTCTATTTATAGACAAACTAGAGGTCACCAGCTGTTCGGGCTAAGGAAAATTTCCATGACAATAGGTATTTCTTATCTATTGTCATGGAAATTTTCCTTAAAATAGCACTATAACACTTCAAATAGTGTATAGTTTAAATATTGACATTTTTTTCTATTATTGTCAAAAACAATGTATATAAAAGCTTATGTAAAAAGTCATTATAATGATAATTATTGTTCATTACTATTTCTACATTGTATGAAACACAAAACAGTCGCCTATAAATGGTTATATCAATCCGACGCAATAATTCGGTCATCGGTAAGCTGTATGAGTGGGCAAAGTAAGACATTTACCGACTCGTTTAGTGACAGCTAAAGCGATGGGAAGACAATCTCAAGAAAGTAGCAGGTCCAGAATGGATACGGGTAGCGAAGGACAGAGTTAAGTGGAGAGCCTTGGAGGAGGCCTTTGTCGAAAGACAAGCTGGGACGAGGAGAAAATAACCAGGTCCGAGGAAAAAAAAATAAAAAATAATACTGAGTGGAAATAGGTTACAATCTAATTCTAAAATGAGTATAGTTTAATGTAAATAGTTTAAGTAACCAGCAATAAAGGCTTATATTATTTATTTTTAGTGATAAATATTTAGTGATATTCAAAAACTGGTCAAGTTTTCGCTTTCGAGCGCACGGTTGGCGCAGTGGTTGTGTGATTGGCTGCGCTGCGTGTCGCGGGTTCGATTCCCGCACGGTACGAATATTTGTATGACTTACAGTTAGTTGTTCCGGCTCTGGGTGTTTGTGTATGTGAGTTTGTAAGTTTGTAAATACAACCACGATTGCCACGACAGGAGAAATTCCTAGTGTGGAGCAACGATAAAAAAAAAAGTAAGGGTTCCGTACCAAACCGCAAAATCAAGTTGTATGTAATAAGAAAGATTAGAGCATTTTAATGTTTTAAAAGCGGCAATTGACGTAAAAAAGACATTAAGCCATCCTGGTTTCCTGAATCGACATGTACTTGAAAAACTTTATTTACCTAATATTTACCTATTTAACCCAACGAAATCATCGCGTTAAATACCCGTGATATATTGTTTTTCAATTATGAAACGCGAAAGTTTTAAAGTTAATATTGCAAACCGACATCTTCTTATCATCAATACATCATAAATCTGTAAAAATCGTTTTTTTAAATCGAAAATATTTCCGAAGAATATAGCCAGGGTGTTAAAATATAACCAAAAAAATTTTGTTTGTTTGACGGTTTGTCTGTTTAGTTGGGCACGCATCACGTAAAATGTACGAAACCAATGTAGATAATTTTAATACAAAAAATTGTGCGTAACTTGGGGAATTACTTAGTTTTTGTTTTATTGCAATCGGTTCATCCTATCAAAAGTTATATGAATTTAAAGTGTTCAAGAATTAAAAATATCTCAACTCACGCAATTTAGATACTCGGACAGTTGAACTCCATATTCGAAAGATGGCGTTGTGCATATGACGTCATTTTCTGAATGGCGGTGTTAAGAGTATCCGCGGAAAAATGAACCTAGAAATATTTTGGTAGGCAGGGCAGACAGTTGGCGGGAGCAAAGCGCGGACACAGCTAACTGTACATAAGTGCCTGAAAAATTATGCGTAGTTTACTGTTCAGGTTCCTACGAAGAAATACTAGAGAAAGGGCAACAGACGCTATTGACATCCTAAAACGAAACATCTATATTCTATACAGTAATTTATTTATGGTAATTTTAACGCTGTCATTGAAGAAACAACACTCTACTCTATATTTAGATCGACAATTCTCTACATAACAATAACACCCAAATATGTTACAGATATTTTTAACCAACTGCCACTTCTATTCGAAAGTAAACAATGAAAATACGACTCATTGTAAAAACATTCACAATTCGACCAAAATACCTTGACACTTCAGTGTGGCGCTAGTTGTAAGAACAATCCGTCAAAATCTGTACATTTGTAATGAGTTCCATATTTCACCACCACCTATCTTAAACTGGCCAGTCTGTCAACAGTAAATTTCAGACAGTCACGAGGCGCCTTTCAAAATGCAAAACTTAAATCAAATGCAGTTTAAAAACCAATTAAAGTGCGATTATCGCCCTTATTAGTTTTAATCTACAGTAGTATGTTATTGTTAGACATCGGTAAATAGAATTTTGTTCAGGAAATGCTGCCAATTTTCTGTCAAAACAATCGGCTCATCTCGGAGACTTGGCCTGAAGTTTCTAAGAAAATGTAATTATAAATATGAAAAAATATTAAATCTTGAGTTTCAAAAGTATTCTAAGTCGAGCACTATACTTACATACTTACGATTAGTTTCTTATTAACAACAAAAAAGAAACAAAAATTATGTTAAGGCGATATATACGCACCAATGTTAACGCAGTACTGGCCGTGCGTCCGTTCGGAACCAAAATATCAACATTGAACCTCCTTTTGAATAGTTTTGTTTACAAAATATTAAATGATTTACAAATATTACGGATGATTGGTGGACTGTATAATGATGTTAAATGAAACACTTTAGATAGTTACTCGTTAATGATATAATAGTTACAAACTAAATCATATAAATCGAAACGCACACAAAGCCTGCCAAAAATATGTGCCAAAAAAACTGTCAGTACAAAAAAGCTAACGGTTTAATATATACAAAAAAGGTTGCACCAGCCAGTCGCCAACATTCCGGTGCTATTTCAGTTACGAAGAAATTCCAGCCATCAATTTTTCTGTGTAAAAATATTTTTAAACATCCAAGTCGTTTTGGAGGAGTATCCAAAAATTGCGAAAAAAATATCGTGTTGTAAATTATTTTTTAAAGCAAAACTATTAAAAAAAATTAAAAATTATTTTAAAAATTATTTTTTTAAAAGCAAACACGAAAAAACCTTGTTTCAAAAATAATGTACATGTACCAAAAATAAATATATATTTTTTTCAAATCTTTAACCTAGCCGTTACTAAGGAGTATGCTTTGGAAAGTAACCGTTTTACGGCACTAAAGCGGTGGAAGGCCCTTAAGAGCGGCTTCTTAATTTCTCTTTTTTATGTTTGAAACATATTTTCCCGTTACAATTGGGTACATTCAAAGACAGTGGATCGAAGATTTAAACAAAATGTTTTTGCGAAACGAACAGTTTCTTAATTTAATTTATCTTTAAATCTTCATTCTATTGTTATTTGAAAAGTTATGAATACGATTGTAACAGTCAAGTTAGTTCTTTTTGTCTGACCTTATAATACCTACCAAGGTAATACTTTAATTAAAATCACAGCTTGAATCTAATTAGAAAACCCCTAAGTCTAGACGTCTAGACATTACAATCCTTAATATACCTACTACTTGTATTACAATTGTGAAAGTTGGTGAATATGAAACCGACTTCCAAAAAGCAAGTTATTTTTCACTTTGCAGTGTTTTTATTTGGAAGATTGAAGTTTTTTTTGTAAATAATATTTTTTATTGTTAGTTGGTTTCTGCATGGATTTGATTCCAGAGTTAGAGACAGTTTTATTGTAATTCATCATTCTTCTATCGTCATTCTAATTATCTGTCCGCGGTCAACGCAACACGTTTTTTTTATCGACTATAAAAAAGGAGGAGGTTCTCAATCCGTTAGAATCTTTTTGTAATGTATGTTCCTCGATTACTCAAAGACGCCTACACCGATTTAGAAAAAAAACTTCTTTTTCAAAGGATTTACTTCCCAGGTGGTCCCATGGTCATCAGGTCAGGATCTGATGATGGGATCCTGGAGAAATTGAGGGAACTCTTCAAATTTTATAGGCAAAATTGAAGTGATTTGGGTATTTTTATCAATATGGCAAGCATTTCTATTCAGAAAGTATCATTTGTTGAAGTAGAACTGATGAAGAAGACCACAGAACAGATGACCACTCGAACTTCTCAATGATAACTATGTTTTGGGTATAAAATATCTCGAATAGTTAAATGACTGTGATCAAACAAATTTAAATAAATGGTATTTATGAAAATGATACCATCGAAACTGATCTGATTATGAATCCGGAAGGTAGGCAGCGGAACTCCGTAACAAAACAATGCATCCCAGTCGTGTTTAGGCTTGTTGAAATTGTTATGAGAAGCCTCTGGTTATAAATGATTTTTATGGTAACATTAAGCGAAAAACAACTTTCTTTTCGGAAGTTGCTGTCAATAACGAAAAAATAATTGCACTTAAGTACCAGGACAGTGACTTTTGAAAAGAAAGTTATTTTTCGCTTTGTATTGTTTTGTTTTGGCATTCGGCAATTTTTTTTGTGTATTCTTCATCGAAGTGTTAAATGTTTTTTTCTTTCATATTTTCTATTAACCGTCGTCTTGAAAGTGTTAACTGAGATTATGAACCTCTAAAAAGCAGCCCTGTAATCTGGATTTGTGACCACTGACCAGTTTACACCAACATGCTGCCAACTCCACCTGAACAACCAACTCGCCCTGTGTTAAACCACTTAAAGATGTCAAAAAATAAAAGGCCCGTTTTGACAGCTATAAAAATACTTAATAATAATTAAACTTGATGCTTGCGAATGATACTCGTTGTTATAGTGTATGGGTAACATAGTAATTAATTAGGATTATGAATTAATTTTTTAATTTCTTACGTAGAAAGTTATCGTGGCATGTAAAATGAGAAACGTCAACGGGCTTCTTAGATTGTGACGACTTTACATTATAATTGATCGAAATATTGATTGTAGTTAACACTCTACCTACCCCCCGAGGAATACAAGCGACATGTTTTGAAAACATCAGCCGTCCGTCATCCATCAGCCATTATTTAGGCAGCTGCTACAACACAATAGACCTGCCTGATAACCCCGCACAAAGTTAAGAAGGCAAAAAGAAACAGATCGGTAAAAACAGTCGAAAAGAAAGATGGCCGACTGCAGTTAAAACTCACGTGACAAAAGGCAGATTTGCTTCTACAGTTATGTATAGAATTTACAAAGGCTATGAGATTATTCATTCATCATAGTTTTCTACTACTGAGATCTTTTTATCCATTGTTCTATGGTTTGGTTTTTAATTTGCAGTTAAATCTTTTCATTGCATTGTCCACCAAAGCTTTAAATTGTCAGGATAATTTCTTGACAGTTTCTTAATGGTTCAGCCTAGTTAGTAAGGCCCTTATATTTTGGAGCATTCCTTTACTTTTATGGTATTATAATCCGCGGCATGTAACTTGGCAAGAGTTGTTAGATGCACAGAAGTCGTTTTTTAAGTATCTTTGATAGTGAAACGGGGCGCGGGGAACGTTTAGGACGCTTCCGATCGCGCGATTGGTTGGTCTGGTCAGTTGACACAAGGATCGACTGGCCAATCGCGTCGTGTCCACGTTCCGTTCGCTCTATATGGTGGTTGGTCAGTTCGCGGAATATGCGCGAACTTACCCTCACTACGCCAAAACCTTGCCAACTTACGTGCCGGGCACTATACAGGACACGACAACGCAGCTGGCCCAGAAAGAGACCTCTTCTGAAGCTTCTGAAGCTAGCGTGCCTTTACAGTAGAACTAATGTCACTCAAATTGTATAAACCAACTTGTTCTTATTCTTAATTGTTAAGAGTATTCCGCCACTTTGTATAACGGTTACTTTTTAAAGCATATTCCTTAGTAACGGCTTGGTTTAAAGGTTTGAAAAAAAAAAAATTGATTCATGTACATTATTTGTGAAACATATTTTTTTCGTGTAACTAATAGAAACGCTTTAAAAAAATAAAAATAACACGATATTTTTTCGCTACTTTTGGATACTTCTCCAAAACTACTTGGATGCTTAAAACATTTTTTTTACAGAAAAATGTATGGCTAGAATTTCTTCATACCTGAAATAGCATATAAAAAATATATTGCGAACAAAACTATCCAAAAGTGATGGATTGGAATTAAGGACCATCTTTATAGACCGAGACTCCTCCGTTAGAATCCCCGGAAAGCACGTTATTTATTGACAAACATTCTACCGATAGACAAGAATATTCTTAAAAAAAAATTGTTCAGGTATTAGTAGTTAGAACTAAAGTTCGCTGCAGCGCTAAAATATTTATGTTGACTATTCAAACTATTAAAACATGCAGCGCTATATCGCTCGTAGAGATTAGTTTACTCGCGATCAAAAAGTCGTAAGTGCCATGAAATTCGTGGCGCTTACGCGTTTCGTTCAACATAGTTTAATGTAAGGTGTACGGATTGCAGTACAGTTCAGTCGAACAGAGTGAGTGTTCGGATCGCGCGTGCGTAGTACATATATAACGATGCCGTTATTTGGACATCTTTGACAGTCATACTGGTAATCGGCATTTGGTAAAACCGCAAGCCTACCCCGAAACAGTTTGAAAAGGGCTAGGCAGATTGATTAATTGCCCAGAATTATCAGCATTTTCTTTACCTAGTCGTAGTACCTAAAAGCGGTTGATAAACTATGTGTGAGCATTTTCCTCACCGCGAGCTCTAAATAGTCGTATCATCCCAAGCCTATGAGGTGTTTGTAAACGATTTGTTGACAGCCCATCAGTCACTCACTCACTGCCAGCTGTAGTCTATAGACTGACCTGTCACTGTACTTAAAATATAGGTGACCACGTGAGTGACAAATCTTATATTTATTTGGGTATCCGTGACCGTGTGATATTTAAGATTTATTTCTTTATTCTAAATTATGTAAATAACACAGCTATAACGTCAATGCAATGTTACTACTACACATATATTATACACTAACAAAAATACAATTCAAAATACCATTAAATTACAATTAAAATCCAAGTATCATTCAATTAAACAACAATTAAACACAATAAAATACAATTAAAATAACATTAAAATACAATTAAAATTCAATTAAAATACCATTATAATCCAATTAAAATAAATATATAACAAGCAAAATGTTTAAAAACCTACGGACCTTTTTTAAGACGCTTTTATTAGCTTGGTATGTATGTATCTATAAATCTATGTATCAATGTTAAGGAATCTTTGAGCGTGATATTCAGGCCCTTCAAAACGTCGGATTAATTTGAAACATTGCACACTTATCAAGGACCGATGACAATACAATAATTTAAATATTTTGTCCCATTATCCTTAAAAATTACATTGTATTTCAATTTACCACTAACGCGTGTTTTTTAGATTTTAAACGACAATTTATTTAGCCTATGTTACCCGGGCCACAACAACGAATCGATTGACACCATTTCATCAAAATCGGATGAATAGTTACAGAGGAACATACGTAAATACAAACATTAGACTGCTAAAATCATAACCCATCCTTTTGGCTTCGCCGTAGTCGGGTAAAAAGGGTTATGATGGCGCAAAATCTGAAAGAGAATCCAGACAACAACAAGTATCATCGTCGCAATAGCGATTGGATAAATATATGGTAATTTCAAGTGCTATCGAAATGCCACGTGATCCATACTTGACATTTTGGCATTTCGAATATCCCCATCGATTATATCAAATGACACATGATGATGGCCTCAAGATCACCCAAAACGTCAGTTGCCCGATACCATAAATTTATGTTTGAGTAACTCTAAAAAATGACTATAGCAAATAATAATGTGACTGTACAGCTGTTTTATTTTCGCGTTTTCTGAGTAAGTTCCATAATAAATGTTGTTCAGGATTCGATTGCCGCCTGACGCAGGTCCTCACCGAACACGGCATTTTCGGGATAAGGCGGGAGGAAACGCCCAGGTGTCACCATTGTGTGGTTCACCCGGAGAAAACGGTGGCTTGGGTGGAGCACCGCCTTGTCCTCGTGGAGGCGATCGGCAGTGTCGAACTCGCTTCCGGTCCTGGGTCAGCCCATGGTACGGGGCGAGAGGGTGTGGGAAGCTGTGATCTCCTTGTGAGAAGCAGTAATGTGCGCGAAGTAGGAGGCGGAACGTGTGAGGGAGAACGCAACGGAGACTAGACCCGGGCCACCGCAGGAGACGCCATGGGCGTCGGGAGCCGCAAGCCGATTCGCAGCCACAGTAGGTGCGAGAAGTCATTCCCTCCAGAAAAAAAAAGGATTCTCTAGATGTTATGGCCATTTGTAATTTTTCGAACAAAAAAACAACAAACTTAAAAAAAATATTGAACATGTTTTAGCAACATATTATTTAGCTTACGTCACTTGACACCTTTTTTCAAGGTGGCACGAATTATTATCCTAGCTTAGGTACCTATTCTTCCAACTTAATATATTTACATTGTCTCTTTTTTATACCTACATTTTATTAATTAAACCTCTTTATAATAACACTTTTTGTTTAGAAAAACCCAAGAGTCACATTCCCACACAATATGAGGTAATTCAACCTCAAAATAAGTTATTTTGTGACTAAACAAATAGCTACAAAACATGATGAAATTAGTATTTAAAACAATAGGATGGTGACACAAGCTGAAGAGCTCGGGGATAAAGAATAACAGAGTCGATTAGAAACGCTTGTTGAGATCGGTCCGTGGATGAGTGACAATTCCAAGGCCTAGAGCCTTGGAATTGTCATCCAACGACGACATTGACGCCAATGCCAGCATTTCAATTGTACTCCAATTGCAAAGGCGAACGGCAAGCTAGTATGTGGCTAATAAAATTTCGTGTTTTGGGATTTTTTTTTTAATTGGTATTTACGAGTAATATGATAGATAATCCTTTTTTAAATTTTTAGATTTTAAAACTTGGGACGTATAAGTTATAACTCGTTTTATTTTTAACCGACTTCGCAAAAAAGGAGGAGGTTATCAATTCGACTGTATTTTTTTTTTTATGTTTGTTACCTCAGAACTTTTTATTGTGTGAACCGATTTTGATGATTCTTTTTTTATTTGAACGCGGTGCTTGTCATGTGGTCCTTTTCATCAAGATCTGAAGAAGAACTTCGCAGATATACATCAGAACTCTTCAATAAATGACGGCAAATCACTCGGGATAGCTGCAATTGCACATCTGTTTATTGTTAATACCATTTCATAACATAACATCAGACTGGTACGCTCTAAAGGGTACGTAGTTGCGAAAAGTTCACCCTGGTATACTCTCGTACCACAGGTTTGGTTAAGTTTCATGTTATTGGGTTAATCTATTCTGGCTTCACTTTGGGCATTATAGATAGGTAGTTAGCCTATAGAACGTACCACAACTAAAAAGTGAAAAATAAAAAACTTTTTTACCAACATTACAACTGACTTCCGAAGTCGGTGTCAAAAAAAGAAGAAACGAAAACAGGAACAGCGACTTCCGAAATTGAAGTTATTTTTCACTTTGTAGTGTTTTTGTTCGGAAGTCGGTTGTAATGTTTGTAAAAAAGTTTTTAAGGTTATGTACTAGTGTATCAATGTAGATTGTTGCATATTGTTACATAATGTGTAAAATTGTAATTATTATATATTATTATGTATGTATTTTTATCTTCTATATGTTTATTAAAGGTATATGTGCTATTTATACATAATTAGTTAAGTTATATAGTTGTTAATCTATTTTAAGTTTCTTTATTTCCTTCTATACACTGTGTATTCGTATATCATCCAACTTTCTTGTCCCTGGTCTGCTGGAAGAAATTTCTATTGAAATAAGCAGTACCTTTGTGCTCTTCTATCTGTATTAATTCTTTTCTCTGTTAAGTGTTATGTGTGTACATAAATAAATAAAGTTCTAAATTGTTTGTTGCTATCTTTGTAGTTTTTTACTTACCATTAAGTAGGTAGATTGAGATGAGGATCGTACCTACTCAGGGCATTAGGAGATGCCTATATCCAGCAGCGGACTGCAACAGTTTGATAATGATGATTTTGATTATATTTAATGTTATTTATATTTGTAAATAATTAATTGTCATTTCAATATTTGTGGTACATAAGGCATCTTCTAAAAATGTAACTGCGTTTAGTGTTCGTTTTTTTTGACGTTTATTTATTAAAATCTTTTTATTGAAATTATTAATTAAGCCGAAGTTCTAAAAATGGTACACTTACATGAAAATAAATGGCTTAGTTGCATTAATAAGTGATACAAATTCTATAATCGTACAACAAAAAAAGACTGCGGTACAAAATCTGCCGTTCTCCTTTGCACTTTGAATGCAGTTACTGCGACTGCAATAAAACTGCAAAACAACCGTGCAGTCCGATTGAAGTCAGTGTGCTGTTGGCGTGCAGTTCCAACGACCGCACGTTAGAGTCTAACATACCGAAACGCTTGCCAAGGTCGGCCCATGGAAGACTGACAATCCAATACAGAGATATCTCCGTGACTCGGAAAGCACGTAAATGTTGTTCCTGGCCGTCATTTGTCAATTCAATTCTTCTTCGTCTTATCAATGATTCCGAAATAAATACGTTTTGACCAGAATTCAGGCACATCGACAGCCTTTTCATTTGCCTCACAAAGATCTCTTAGGGTGCAGGTATTTTTTGCACAGAGAGCACGATAGGAGGTGACGCATTACTTGAGGCATGACTCCGCAATTGCACTGGGGGTCATTGGAGTACCCACATTTAACCAAGTTGTATCTGCAGCTATCCACTTGGCGTCAAAGTCGGTTTAGAGGTTTCGGGTGGCCATGGAAGTTGGTAGCCTGTAGGGAGCTTTTTTTACAGGCTCAACATAGTCAGTCGGAGAGGGATGTTTGAGGAGCCACACTCTCTTCAATGACAGATGCCAGGCAACCTGAAATCAGTTACTGCCGTTACTGGGTTGTGGAGGTTAGATTGACACTCGCTTCATGTAAAATAATACTGTTACTCAGCTCCAACCAGTTAGATTGGAAGCCGACTGAAAAGGCTAGGCAGATGATAATGGTAATAAAAATTGAATGTCATCTGTCGGCATGACATTACAGTGACATTCAGACGGTCGAATTACAAGTTAGAGACGACGTTTTTGTCTAAAAGAAGATAAATGGAGGTATTCGTTGTGTGTGTTGTCAGGTAAATAATAATTTTGGTACATATTGGTATGTAAGTTGACGTTTAACCTTTCGGTATGAGTATGCTCACCGCTATTCTTAACCGACTGCCCAAAAAAAAGTAGGAGGTTTCTTAATTCGACCGTATATATATATTTTTAAGTGTGGTCGCAGATAACTTCGTCGTTAATGAACCGATTTTGTAGATTCTTTCTTTGTTGGAAAGGACACATTCCAAGGGTCATGCCATGATAAGAAAACCAGGACTAGATTGAAATCCTAGAGATATCGAGGGATATCCTCAAATATTATAGGTATACAGATTTTGCCGGTGTTTTCATCAATAATGCAATCATTTGCACCCAGAAAGTACCACTGGTGAAGTGTAACTGATGAAGAAGGCCACAATGGCCACTTGAATTCCGAAATAAAACAATGTATCCTAGTCGCGTTTGAGCTTATTGTAATCGTCATGAGATATACTTTGGCTACAAATTATTTTCATGTTAATTGGAGGTACCTAAACCAAAACTAAAAAGTGAAAAATAAAAAACTTACAAAACAAAACACTACAAAGCGATTTGTTTCGGAAGTCAGTTTGATTTTTGGTAAAAAGATTTTTTTACTCTTGGCGTGATTTAAGGCGCAGATAAATCAGTGGCTGATTTTAAAATAGGAATCACATCTAAACCGCTAGTCGACATTTTTTGGCAAAAGTATATGTGACATTAGACCATTTTCTTAATAATATATATATAAGGTCGAATTGAGAAACCTCCTTTTTGGGCAATCGGTTAAAAAGTACTTAAGTGAAGACAAGTGATATTCTATATACACCCTGAAATTTAATTGGTTGTTTTCCCGCGGCAGAACGACTTGCCTTAAGGAGTACTTTCGAAGTATAGAGTTAAAGTAAATAAATAACGATGTTTCTGTTTTAAAATAATTAAAAAAATATTCATCAACTCGAAAAAGTGAGTAACAATAGTAACTCTAGACGTAACTTGTAGGTATGTTTGCACGGAACAATACAAAAAATCACCGCGATACCGACAAAGAAAAGACCGATTTAGAAATGTTCAAAGTAAAATTAGCTCTCGCGTGTAGTGATACGACATAAACTAGCCTGCGCGCAACAATTTCAAACGAAGCCGCCGGCGCCTATTTTACCCGTGCGGCATGCGCGGCTGTGTGTGACCCTGACCTACTTAGTTTTCCCGCGAATGTCGTACGCGCAGCACGCGCCATCACTGTAAACTGCAATGGATCGACACTACAATTACAGCAATGTGGAGTACGTCGCTATGGTGCAGCTGTATGCTAGGGCTGATTATGACTCCCATGCTGCCCGGCGACTTTACGCAGAGCGGCAACACTTGGAGTCGCTCCGTCTTCGCGGGGTTCTGAACCCCCAAGTCCCATCTCCACGGACGATCGTAGCGGCGACACAGCGGCTACTAGATCATGGACAGTTCCATGCACCGGCACATGGACAGGGCAGAGGTCGACCAGCCGTTATTTTGCCAGCGCTCGACGAGGAGATCATCGAGTACTTCGAACGGGATCCGCGTCGAAGTACGCGCCAGGCCGAGGCTAGGTTTGGCGTAAGCCAGTACCACGTCTGGAAACTACTCAACTCTGAAGGACAGCATCCTTATCATTTTCGCGGTGTTCACGCTCTCCACAAAAATGACCCCCAGAACAGAATTGCGTTTTGTCAGTGGTTGATCGCCAACCAAGATAAAAACATTTTGTGGACGGATGAATCAACTTAACAGCTGATTGAAAAGCACGTGGGTCAATGGCCTCGCGGCCTTTAATAGTAACACTAGACGTAACATGTATTGTAGGTAATACTGGCGTCGCACGCGCCGGCGCCGCAGCCCTCAAAGGAAAGCGATGCATAAATGGTCAAACCCAAATAAGCTCTCGCACGTGGTGATACGGCATAAAAGTTTGCACGCAAAACAAACGAGCGAGCCACAAGCCGACAAAGCAAAGACCGATTTATTAAATGTTTAAAGTAATATAAGCTCTCGCGTGTAATTATACGGCATAATCTAGCCCGCGCGTAACATGATCAAACGGAGCCGCCTTCGAACCTAATCCTTTCGACGGTGACCTAGCACCCCGGTTAACGGCCTGCTGTCGTTCGGCCGTAGATATCGGGAGGTATACTATTGGTTCGTGATCGCTTTCGAGTTTAGTTTTTCACAATGTTAAATATGCCAGTTTTTGTTTCTAATATTTTATATAACTATGAAACGATTGTATTACATAGACAAAACCATTTCGCTGCGGGAAAACAACCATTTAAATTTCACGGTGTATAAAAGCGTCACCATAGATAGCCATTGGAAAATTAATGGAATTGTCAAGCGCTATAGAAATGTCAAGGGATGTTCCTTTTGGCATTTTGGCCATCGCTATCGCTGGCATCGAATGACACTTAGGCCCAGTTTTTTGATTCGTAGTTAACTCAACCAATGGTTAAATAAGCCAATAGTTTAAAATTTCGGTAAAACGCGTTCATTCATCAATTGTTAGTCTAAGAAATGGTAAAATAATTAACTCTTCCACTCATTTGACCATTAGTGATACCAAAAATTCGCGATTAGTTCAACTCAACTCAGTTTATGCAAATACAGCGTTCTGATAGGTTGAGACCGCTGAGAAACTTGCAATCAGAACGCTGTATTTGCATAAACTGAGTTTAATTGAACTAATCGCGATTAGTTTCATTGGTGAAATCGGCCCTTAGTCTCTAGCCTCTGGTAGAGTTCGTTAAAATACGAGTAAAATGGATGTTTATTTATTTACTTTGCCATATCTATACTTAATATTATAAAGCTGGAGAGTTTGTTTGTTTGTTTGAACGCGCTAATCTCAGGAACTACTGGTTGGAATTTAAACATTCTTTTTGTGTTGGATAGTCCATTTATCGAGGAAGGTTATAGGGTATGTAAGATTACGCTACGTCCAATACGAGCTGAGCATAAATTAAAAAGGTTACAAAAACGCGCAAAATTATTCCTTTTTGAGAGCTTCCGTTGCGTGCGCTACGTAAGCGGTTAAAGTTACGGAACAATCATGTATGTAGTGTTGGTAGGGTAGGGTAGGTAGGTAGCCAGTAGACGGGGGCGAAGCCGCGTAGGACAGCTACTTAGTTAATTAGAGTTGAAATTTAAAAACAAATCTGTCTGACCTGTTAAACCACAACTCCAGAGTCTACGTCAGTTTTTTTTAATGTATTTCAAAATGTCAGACGATTTTATTGTTCGATAAAATTTAATTGTATTTTATTACGAATCGAGCTCAAAAAAAGAAAACTAAAAAATTTAAAGTTTAAAATACACGTTATTTAAAAAAAATCAGTTTGACTTTGTATCCTCCTTCCCTTCTTTTGCGACTTTCAAATCGAGACATCTTTGTATACCTACTTGCTTGTATATAGCGTGTATATAGGTGCGTAATTAATTGTCTTATGTTTGTTTGTTTGTTACTATTATAAAGCCGAAAGTATGGATGGATGTTTGTTACTCAATCAAGCCAGAACGTCTGAACGGATCTGGATAAAATTTGGCACAGAGATAGATTATATACTGGTATAGCACATACAGTTTACTTTTTATCTCGGTATAATTTTCTCTTGGGATAAGAAAACATGTTTCACACGGACGAAACCGCTGGCAGAAGCTTGTAAACATTAAGTCTAAAAATATCTTCTACGTCTTGCGTTTCTCAGCATCCTGGCTACATCCTATCATCATAACTCAGGATGACACACCCTCGAACCTCGGGAGCTGGATGTTGGGTCAAAGTCATGATGGAAATAGAAACAGGATGTGGACTGACTCTGATAGTGGAGTAGGGCTGGCAGACCGCAGATGATTATGTGTAGAATGTGTGTGTGTTATGTGTTTGTGTGGGATGTGTGTGTATATAAGTGTGTGTTATGTATGGCTAATGTGTGTGTGTGAGTGTGATGTTTTCAGAAAATTTATCCTTCCAATCGGGAACAGGTTGTGACTAGCTAATTTCAGGGTACATTCCAACATGTCTTGCCTAAATATGCATCATGGCCAGTACCTTATAATGACCTTAAGAACAATTCAGAAGAGACACGATTGAACAATAAATAGTAAAGAAAGGCTTGTGTTTAAACACCGCCCAAAAAAGTACCTATTTTACTACCAAAAAAATTCTAAACGGTTACCAAAATGGATAAATGGTCACCAAATAACGTTTCCTAAAATATTATGAAATAAATCCATTTTTTCGTATTATTGACTGCCAAAAAAATATATGGACGCCTTTAAAATACACTTTAGACCAAATATTATATATTGTCACTACTTAGATGTTACCAATTATGTAATACCATGACTTCTAATTTGGTCATTTTTGTTAGGCTAAAAAAGCTAACGATCGCTAGAATATTTCCCAAATATCAATTAATATACTGGGGTTCCCAAACGTACGTCGCTTATTTATCGTTATATGGAATTCGCTAAATATATTGAGGTTCAAGGTTCAAGTACGATTAGTACTCTGGCAACATAGTCGACGGAGCCCCGCTGCGCGGGGCTCCTATTTCCGTCCGCAGGGTCTAAAGTAACCTAACACGAACGAGATGACGGGAGCCGAGTTCGCTCGCTTTGCTCGCTCACTTCAGCTCCCGTCATCTCGTTCGAACCTAACCTGTCCGTGTCGGGGTGCCCTAAGCTCCTGAGCTCGCTTCGCTCGCTCTTGGACTAATTCGTTAAAAACACGAATACACCCGGACTCCGCGCATTTCTAGTCGCTCACTTGTGCCGTCTGCACTGCGGCTGCGCGGCCTGCTTCGCCTGCCTCTCATCATATGCCCACCCTTATTAATGTATGAAGTTAATTAAATATTATTTAAAAAAAAAAACCAACAAAATCAAATCAAAGGTGCGTGGTGCGGAGTGTAGGTGAGTGGGGTTTAGAAATAAAAGGATGCAATTGTAATTTTAGCCTTACATTAATGTAGTCTGGGGTCAAATAATGTATTTTGGATGACGACTTACTATTTTGGAGTAAGATTTTTGGTAGTAATATTAATCTTTGAGTTGGATAGAATTTGGTGACCGTTGATCCATTTTAGGATCCAAAAATAATATTTGTGCGAGGTTTGCGATTTTTCTGATGTTATTTTATTTATTTTGGATCATAATATTATATACTTTAGGGCCCTTTTAATAAAGTCAATTGATTTTTTTTGGAGTTGTTTATTTTATTTGGTGCCTAAGCTTAGAGTCTTAAAAATATTTTTGGTGACCGTCTAAATTATACCCGTAAAGAAATGATTTTTACTGAAACGCTAAACAAAATTCCATAAAACATTAAATAATTGTTTAATAACAAAATGTATGGTGTGTGTGTGTGTGTTGTTTAATTAAATTAGCTGATTATTATTTTTTTAATAAATCGCGTGATATTTTGGTTGCGCTAGTCAATCCTATACTTTTGAGACAATAGCCATTTCATGAATAGAATATCAATTTACCTAGGCCCTCTGAGTCTCAGTTATAGAGGAGTGTTTCTTTATTAATTTGGTATACAACAAATCAACGACGATATAACCACTTGACGGCGCATAAAGTGCCCCGACGCTCGAAAACTATTAGTATTTTGTCGCCTATGTAAAGGCTCGGTACTAGTAACCATTTTAGTTGTGCCCAATTATTAGACCTGTATGCACACTAAATAGATACAAATTGTTTTATCTTTTTATTGCAATTATAACGCATCAAAATGCCTTCATGCGCGGTAAAGTGGTGTGGGAAACATTCCAAGACATCTAGTTACAAAAAGGATGACATAACTTTTCATCGGTAAGTAAACAGTACGAAAATTATTTTTGATTTTATCAGATTATGAGACACCGCAGGGATCTACTTAAAATGGTGGATGGGGTAAACGAGCACATTTTTTGATTCCCGCGTTGATGTCTTTTGGAAAAGTCTCGCTCTTTCACTAGACAATTCTAATGCTTCTATCCCTTTCTCTCCCTTTGTATTTTTATCGTAAATATCTGTGCTGTTACTTTTAATAGCTGAAGTCGATATCGATAATAATAAATTTTAATTTAAATTTTAATTTTAATTTAATAAAAAAATTATTAAAAAATATCTATCTACTTTTAACCGACTTAAGAAAAGGAGGGGGTTCTCAGTTCGTCGGATTTTTCTTATGTATTATGTTCCCGGATTACCTACTCGTAGACGGCTTGAGCGATTTGGAAAAATACTTTATGTTTCTCTATGCCCCCGACCAGGACCGATCGGTCCAGGATAATCTTCATGACTTCAGGCACCGCTGGGACCGATCGGTCCCAATGCGGTCGGGCGATTTTACACCCAATTACTACTAAACGTTATGTCTCAAATCGTTCATGAATGGTTTACTTCTATAGCCAAGAATATTTCCAAGCCATAGCCATAGCATATAACAACAATTTAGTATAAGTTTCACTTAGATTGGCTAAAGTTTCGTTCGATGTAAAATGTATGTAAAATCATGTCATAGTGAATTTTATAATGCATTATGAATTTGATAATGTTCTATTTTTTTGTTGTTTTGTATACCTAGTTATTTTTCACTTTGTAGTTTTTGAGGGCGGTGGTCTTTGATGTAAACCAAGCTTTCTGTGTGTTTTCGTAACTGTGTGTTTGACATACCTACATGTTTTCACTTTAAATTTCCGAAGATTCCGGAACTAAAAGAAAACTGGATAGATAAGGTTAACAGGGAAAATTGGTTTCCTACAAAATACAGCGCGTCTACAAGTAGGTAATTTTTTTTGTTAGAAAGAATCCTTGTTAAGGGGCAATTAGTTACCTTGTTCGTAGCTGAGATATAGCGTCTTCCATTCTCTTTTTTTTACGTGCCATTGTTTTCCTTTCGCTAGATTGTGGAACCACATAGGAACTACCCTTTGAGTTGATAAACTCACCCTAAACATACTCATTACACTAAAATTACTTTAAATCATGACAGTCGCAAAACGATAAAAACATGAGGTATGAAAGACACCGACTTCCGAAACGAAAGTTATTTTGCACTTTTTAGTATTTTGTTTTTGATGTCGGTTCATTTTTTGCGAAAATGTTTTTTATTTGGGAAAATGATGAATGAAAATGAAATAAAAGGGAATAGCAAAAAAAAACTGTCATGTCAAATGGGCCCTTTTGAACGGACACTCCTTAGATACTTCGAACCAAAATAACATCCTATTAGGTCACAATGCCTGAATAACAAAATGCAACGGAAGATGTCGTACCTCATTTACATTACAAAAATCTTATCACAACTGTAAACTCTCATATTATTCAATGTCAGAACAAAAATAGAAGACCAAATATATTCCAAAACGTTTTCACCGTATATTTTAAGTTATTATTCCATTATTTCGTCACCGTATGTAGTTACCTTCATGCTAATATAGAAACGGGTCTGTACCCTACTTAGAGGCGTGAATAACGGACGCAAAGATAATAATTCATGATACTGCTCCCGTAAGCTCCAAATACATGAATTTGAAAATGTATCAAATGGAGATGAAAACATACTTAATATACGGTGCGTCACGATTTGGTGTTGGTAATTTTTTTCTATAACAGTGTACAGTGTACGCTGCATTTTACTGAACTGCCGATAGAAAGAAAAAAAAAATTTTTGTGACACAGGAGAAAAAGAAGACAAATTCAAAAAAAGAAAAAATCAAACAAAAATTTAATAAACGAACTCCGTGCGAGACCAAAAAGGCTCCTCTCTCAGCATGTGCAGCAATATTTTAAAAATAATAAGCAGCATCACCGCTAAGAAGTCTTTTCCATCCTTAGTGTTTACACATAAGTATAAGCAACCAATAATAATAATGAGACCACTTATGGGACCTCCTCTCTGCGAGAGGGAGTGGGCCGTAATCCACTAGAGCTGGTTGGTGTTACTTTTACATTATTATTGGCTTATAGTATTTTATTTTCACCTTAATGGAATCGGATTTATGGACCTCGTGCCTCCTATTCTGTGAGAATTAGTGGGCCAAAGTTATGTCAATTTTTTGCTCATATCCTTGTGGAATTTAAGATACCTCGGTAACTCGGTTATGAGTAGCTCATTACTTTCATTAAGATCACTTGTTAATGTGACTTTGTTATTTCAATATCCCTTAGCAATAAAGTTCCAAAAAACACGATCCCGGTGGTTTATTCTTGTCAGAGAATTTATGGAAATGCAGTTACAATTTCTATGGAAATATTTACTTAATCTCAGTAAGTCATTATTTCCAAGTAACTGTATAAATATAGTTTGACGCTTGATATAGTAATTTCCATAGAATTTTACATAAATACGAATAACCACCTTCCATATTTAGAATACAGCAATCTGCGTTTACCACGGTCTCATATACTAGGTACCTATTATCCTACTACCCTAGTAATATTATTAAGGCGAAAGTTTGTATGTATGTGTTTCAATCATGGAATAACGGCTGTACGGATTTTTAATGAAATTTTGAACACAAATAGTACCCTAAATTAACACATATGACTTTTTATCCCAATTAACTTTGTATCCCTTGGGATAAAAAAAAAGTTTTTACGCTGGCGAAGCCGAGGGCAAAATTTAATATAAGTCCACATTCAGATTTAATAAAAGCCCGGCTTTAAAGACTTGTAGGGCTCCATCTCTTTCAACCATAGCCGTGTCTTTTCAAAATCTCGATACGTATGTAAATTTTTACGGCTGATTTTTTCTTACTTCCCCGCTAATCTTTTCTGGATCCAAGACAATTGAATCGTTTTTCCAGAACTCGTCGAGCTTCATAACCTCGCTTTTTGGTGGATGCCACTGTTGATTCTGTTTTCAGGAGTTCTAGTGGTTAGACAGAGTGTGGTGGTATTCTGCTAAAAAATATACGGATAGGTTATGACGTCATCAGATAGCGTACGCTATGTCTGTTCTTGTCACATTGGCATAATGTTCGATTTTCAAAACGTTCAATAATGGAACATTGAGATCTGACGATCAAAATGTATTGATTACATACATGTGTTACATAAGGCGCTTTCCATACAGTCATGTAACTTATGTTAAAAATAAAAAAATAAATGTACCTATGTCATTTAATAGTTTTTAAAATTCATGGGCTTGGTCGTTATAGAAATAAAGTTCATGAATGTTACAAAACGCTATTCAATTTAATTTTGTTAGGGGTCAAATGTCCCAAAAATATTTCACCCTGAATTGCTTCTAATTTTTTTAGAAGTCAGGCAAGATATATTTTTAAAGAATCAGTTTAATCTGGGCTTGCTGCTATAAACCCGCCACTTATCATAATTTCAAATGAAATATACTACAATGAAATAAATGAGGACTGGCTTTTATTTTCAGCCATAGAATCAGCAATGTCTTTCAACGTGGCAATAGTTTCTGGGTACTTTTCCCCATTACCCGTGATGCGGATGAATTATTTGATGACCAATGAGTTCTTATCCTCTCTCCTTTTTATACGCGCGTGTAGGTACATAAATTATTTTAATCGGTTCGTATATGTTTAATTGTCATTTGTAAGTCTACAAAATCACAATCAAAATAGTTTATTTCAAATAAACCTTAGAGGTAATTTTGAATTGTCAAACAAAAAAAAATATAAAAAGATCAGTAGGTCTCAATGGAGAAGAATTTGAAATTTATTTTATTTAAAAAATACATAAATGTGAGAACGATGTTATAAGACGTGCACGTAAAAGGGTCTAGAGTAACAAACAATTTTAACAAAAAAATGCAATAACAGGCCGAGGCAGCTATGTTATGACCAATCCCAACTGATGGCGCCCGTTCACGAACATGACGCATGGATCGGCACCACTAGCTCAACCATCATGAAGGGAACCGAATGATCCAACACATGTGCCACCATCAGAGATAAATTAGAGAGAGCATAACACACTCAACTGCCAACTGCCAGTAATTATTAATTTATACATAATTATAACATCTTGTTTACCCAATTCAGACTCCTAGACTTAACTTCTAGATCATCTCTATCATTCGCAGTTTGATTTAGCCTAATGCTGATGCTGGGCAGTGGCCTCTTTTTAGGGTTCCGTACCCGAAGGGTCCAAACGGAGTCCTATTGCTGTCACTCACGGGTCCGCCTGTCCGTCGTCTGTTACAATTGTTTTACAGCAAAACGGTTGGAGCTACAGTCTTCATTTTTTTACAGTATAAGTATCTGTTGACCTTAAGCCATAAAAATTGACAAAAATATTTTTAATGTTTTTAAGGGGGCTCCCATACTACTAAAGGCAGCCGCGATAAAAGAACTTTGTCCTATCCCATCGATTGGGATATCGTTGTTTAGAGCTCGTTGAGAAGAAAAATACTGTGTTTTAAAAAATTTGAAGAGAAAAGCCACCAAAGACAGTTTTTTTTTTACAAAATATTGTTCGGAAATATTTTCTAACTTCCCATTGACCTCAGATTTGGTGATAATGTTTATTATTACGTATATTTCACTAACAAATACCAATTTATTGATAAATCAGGTTTTTCCTTTAAAATTCTCTCATTGTTCTCTATTACAATCAACTTAATTTTGCGTTCTGGTACGGAACCTTAAATATGCGAAGTCCGACACGCACTTGGCCGGTTTTTCTTCTATCAATCCCCTCGCTCCTATGCTACCCTTACCCAGGTTTCATCCATGCAGCAACAATGCCCATCTCGCTACTGGACCACATTGCGTTGATCATCTCAATACAAGCCTCCTTACGAATCCACAAGAAAAAATAAAATCAGTGTCAAATCTATAAAAAAACATCTTCAAGGTTGGAATACGGGCGATTCTGGAGTCACGAGATACCGCGACAATGAGACAGTCAATTCGATCGTGTACAAGTCAATGGCCGCCCATTGTTCTGTTTCGGAAGGCGGTATACTTCGATGACTTACTTTTGATTGTGGTTGATAAGGATCAGAGAAGTATCGGTCGCAGTCACCATAATAGGCTGGCTTTATTTACAGTTGCAAAGTATTATTTTATGTTCGAAAGTCTGTGAAAGTCAAACAAAGGCGACTAACGAAAGTTATTTACAAGGCAGACGTGAATGGAAACGCCGGAAGGGGACGCCTTAGAAAGACATACTATAGATCTTATTGGTGATGTTCTTCAGAAAGGCCAGGTGCGCAGTACTCATAACCGGCGTGTGTGTATGACTAGATGTAAGAATGTGAGTGAAGCAAAAGAAGTAAGTGAGGATCGTAGCAGGTGGCGTTCTGTAGTTTCTGCCTACCCATATGCAAACTTAATCCGCGATCAGCATGTCTATACCGGCAATTCAGTTTATATGAGAATCCTTGCTTTAAAGACTATTTTTATCAACTTTACAAGAAGCACTGTTTTTCTAACAGCAAATTTTCAGCTCAATTTCATCGACTACCAAATTATCTAGTATTACTTCTATTTTTCTAATTATGTGTTAATCACGGTTCAAGCTTTCGTCTCTCTAACTTTATCCTCAACTGTTTCGTTGATGGTTTCTCAAAACATAACCAATGTGCAGTCTGCTTTACCTACCAATTTATCAGCCACGTACATTAGCATTAAGCAGGATAAAATTTAAACAAAGTACAACAAGGAAATTTCGGGTTAAACCCGAAAATAACCATGTCCGATTACCATAAGCGACAACTGCAACACAGCAACAGCAGAAACCGGAAATACGTAGGGAACCACTGCGTATCAGTTTCGATAAGTTTATCCTCAAATAATGGGTTTGTTTCCAGCGTAAAATTCGTTCATATCAGCGCTGATAAAGGGGCCCCTATGACCATAGCTGACGCAAGTTAGGTTAGCCAAGCCAAGTTACAAACGTTTCGTATCGAATCTCTTTCTACAATCGTTAACGCCTTCTATTTGTATGGTCTGACTACATGAGTTAACGTTCAGATGTGTCATTCCCATACATTGATTGATTTTCTAATAGCGTTACCGATTGTAGATTGTCAACTTGGCTACAGATGCTGGTTTCTTTGCTTCGAAGACTGTTTGGTTATTGGTTGAATAAGCAGTCTAATGGACGGCGAAACCCACCTGCTTGATGCGCCTTTCAGGACATTAATGTGGCAAATGATTGAGCTGCCCAAACGCCCTAGACAAGTGACTATCATCAAAAGCGTGGCGAAAGTGATTATCAAAAAGGCTAAATTGTATAGGATTGACAAGTTGACATTTCGACTATCGTCTTCGCTGGCCACTTGTCTTGAGCCTCGGTGACAAAGTGGTCGCAAAAATAATAATGGCAAGGGATATTGTGCAAAAACTAACCTCTTATTGGTTAGACAAGCATCGTAGTTCAACGCTCTAAAAACGAATTTCCCCAATGAAACAAGAGCACTGTCAGCTCTTGAACGCGGTTTAAAGGTGCTGATCGCTTTGATTTCAGTTACATTGCAGAAATTCTTAGAAGTCTTCTTCTAAAAGTTCTTAGCAGGGTATTATATAACAATGGCGAATGCAGACGTATTGGTCCAGGATCTTGAACGGTACATTGCATGATTTAAACATTACCAGATATAGTACACGAGGAAGTTATACACCTACATTTGAAAGTTTAACTACTCGTTCAAGGAAGTAGTGTTGACAACGGTAATTGAATGTTAATTAATTATTAGAATAATTCTCTTTGCCCTTGAATCGGCCATTCTATTAATGTGTCCGGCTAATTAAACCTGGTAAAACCGAACCTGTCAACAGGCTGGTCAAAGGTTTGATGAAAGGACGGGTTTTGAAGGAGCTAGTCTTCTTTTCGGTTACTGCCTTTGTTTTTGAAGAGATCTCTTCATTTTAAGAAATATCTACATAGATTAAGAAACTGTTCTTTCGGCGTAATTACAGACTGAATAGAAAAACATATACACGGGTTCCTTATAAGGTCGCGCGCCGGCTGAAGGGATGCAGTTTCTTATAAATTGTATGAAGTCAAAATTGATTCTATCTAGCAATATTGAGGTTATTTTAATTGTTAGGCTTCTTTTGGTCCTGAAATATCTGCGTCTGAGGCATTATTTTGGATTTTGTAGATAAAATCAGTGTTGGATATCCTGAAACGGCCCACCTTTTCTCTTGCGCCGCATGCCCTGTTCTCGTGAGGACCTTATGGCTGCAGCGGAAGGCGTTGCCGTGACCGAATACTGGGCCAGGCACAAGGGATTTATCTGAGAAGTTTGTCACCGACACTCTAAGAGGAGGATCCTGATAAAATCTTGCTGACTACGCAGTAGGAAGAAGTTAACCAGATAAGGATCATATATGCATGAAGACAACATAACACTTTTTTACGCAGTTTTCTAGATGAAGCTCATTTATCACCTACACAGTATATTAATCAGTGATCTTCTGTTAGTCGGTTCAGTCTTAATCAGCATCGCAGCCCTATAGAAGAACAATCTCGGTTTATATTTAGCACATCCTATTTCAGTAACAATTGAATGATTATTCTTTTATTCTTGTAGCGTCACGTCGCCTTCCTGTGTTAACAATAAAGTTTTTGGCGGTTCGTTTGACGTAAGGACAAGATTGCGTATCCTGTTGCGCCTGCGCAAGCTTGTGAATGGATGCAGGTAACGAACGGTCTTTTGTGTGTAGAATAAATATTGACGAGATTTTTTTCAAGAGCGCTTTCTTTGCGTTTGTTTTTTATATGATTTCGAATTGCAGTGTATTGGATGAAACTCAGTAAATGAAGAAATTCAGTGACGCAAAAGCAGGGTTAGTTTTATCCGAAGAAGAGGTTGGCTTTCATAAATCTCTACTACTTCTAGGGTTCTTTTTATACACCAAGAACACATTGGGGCGCCTGTGCCGGTTACGCACGACAGCAGGACGAATATAATTGTGTGTGCATATATTGTATGAAGAAAAATCAACTGGTCGTACGCATTACGACACCCGCACCGTTTCTCCGCCGCAGCAGTCCGACATCAAACGTCTAAATTGAAAGAGTGTAATGTTGAAAATATGTAGTTCATACTAAAAGCTATTTCATAAACCAAAAATCTTCGAAGTCAATCTACCAATCAAGATGAAGATTTAAGGAGTGTTTATTAAAAGGTATTTCATAAACCAAAATTCTTCAAAATCTGAACTTAATTAACTTGACTTCTACTGATAAGACTAACCTTCAAAGGCAGACGACAGGTGTGTACTCCGCTAGGGCCGACGCCGCGGATGGATAAATATGAAAGAGAGTTACCGCAGCTCTGGCGCAAGCGACTTAAGGAACAGGGGTGAGTTTTAGTCAGTAAAGTTCTGACTCGCCCGCCCCCTCCACTCAGATCGGGCAAAATCATTGGAAGATTAACGAAACGCAAAAAAACGGTGTGTACTTTAAAGGCAGACAGAGAGCTATATTTAGCAGTCAAAAATCTGCAAGCCACAAAGCCATTTCTCACAATTACTATGTAAAAAAATACTTCAATTTATTGTTTCTTCGCAAGTGTTTTGAAAAATATAATTATTTTTAATCCACTTGCGTTTAACACGTCGCTTGGGCATTTTTCATAGCACTCTCGGCTCCATACTCTTAATTAATAGGACCTACCAATGATATTAATAATATGGCTGATTGTCTACATAACTAAGCCCCAAAATTAACCCTTTATTCTGATCCTATTTATCTTCCAACTTCGGGGCACGTTTTCAAAACAATTTCCCAAATCGTGTCAGACTCGTGCCCAGATCACGCGAACTAGGGACCGTTTTGTTAAACGTGCAGCATGGAAACAAACGTGATGCGCCTTAATCAGTTCAGGGGACATAAATTTTAAAACTGTAATCATCGCATTAATGTCAGTTGCCAATTAATCATTAATGGGGGCGTACAAACTTGAAAATTTATGTGGAATGTGGCATTTGTGCAAAGGGTACAATACAAGCTGATGAATAGAATGAAATATGTTATCGGCTTTATTTATTTATGTATTCATCCTCATACAAATATTTTACAGGTTGAACCCAAGGTAATAAGAGAAATCATACAATGCGACGCTTCGAGACGCCCCTCAAAACTGTTGCAAATTACCTGGATGCTAAATAAACTTGTCTTGGCGTGCTCAAAATTTTTTCTCGAGAGCCGCCACTGGCACGGGTGCCATAGGTTCGCCATCCCTGCATAGCTGTTCTAGTTGTGCTCTAGAGCGACTGCTGAGCAGGTCCTTGTTGAATCCCCAGGTTGGAAATATCCATTAGAAGTTTCTTCAACCCAGATTCTGGATTTGTGCCCTGTTACACTGAACATGTGAGATGTCAGCTGAACCTTGAACAAGACTAGCGTTAGTATCTGTTGGTCTTCTACTTTTCCTTCAAGGAAGGAATGTTTCATTAGCGGGATATAGACTATCTTAATACTTTCCAAATCGAACGTGCCCAATATTCCGTCCGGCAAACTACCAAGCATACGTAACTTTGTTAGTAACAAGTCAATATACCACTTAATCCTAACCTTTACGTGTACGAATTTGAACCGGCGCGTCACGACTGCCTTAAATTAGCAGTATGCGCTATTTAGGAGATCAGTTACTATAGCATGACGTCACTCGTTTATTTGAGGAGTACGGGTACGTACACGCGCCGTATCTAACGTGATCTCGAACGTGTTCGATGGAGATAATAATGGCGCCGGTGTGGAACAAAAAATATTGGTTGATTTTGTTGGTGGACGTGGGTTCCGCATATTGATTATATGCAAAATTGACTAGGCTTACAATGGTTGGACCAATTTCACACAAAAAATGTAATAATAGTTATCACTGGATTGTTATACATGCAAAAATCATTATTGTTTTATTATTAGTTAAGGGTTTATTAATCCGTGGTGTTCTCACTTTGTTCTGTCTCCTGCTTGATATGGAAGGATCCAAGACAGTTGAGTTGTTTCTCCAGGACGTCGTCGAGCTTCATTGTCTGTGCTTTTCAACCGTCTTCAAAAAGGAAGAGGTTCTCAATTCGAATGTATTTTTTGTGTTTTTAAGCGATAATTATGAACCGATACTCATGATTCTTTTTTTTTTATTTGAAAGCTGGTGTTTCTAATATAGTCCCATTTAAATTTGATCAAGATCTGACGAGTAGTTTTTAAGTTTTCCTTAATCATGCGTATTGTCATGTAATATGAGGTAATAAAACTAGAAAAAAAAATTACAAAAAAAAATAACCGACTTCCAAAATAAAACACTTAAAGCGAAAAATAGCTTTCTATTCGGAAGTCCGTTTGAAAGTACCGAAAACATTGACTTCCGAAAAGAAAGTTACGCTTTGTAGTGTTTTGTTTTCGAAGTCAGTTATATTTTTTTGTTAAAATGTTTTTTTTTCTAGTGAAAAAAAAAACAAAAACTAAAAACTATTAAATATGATGTGACAACTTCAGTGTGATGATCAATGTTTTAGAATAATTATTGTGCCAACTACAAAAGTTCTAGATGAATTATTCTAGACTCGTACCTCTTAGACATAATTTAGTACATGTAGATAATATATACCTATTTAACTATTGTAGGCACGTACGCAAGCCAATAATATATGATCGTTGCTACTTATGTTCATTTACATATACATTATTAAGTTCACAATACTAGGTAAACAGAAACACGTTGAAGCTGCACGTTGCAGGCGACGTGGCAGTATGTACAGGTTTTTGAGATGAATATCAATAAGATAATTATTATTTGTTTTACTTACCTATGATATTAAAATGACGTCAGCTGATTTGCATGAACAATCTCTTTGATTATATCCACTATTTATTCTTAGTAATTTTCTTGACCGATCCCGTGCGTCTCGCATCCAGCGCCTTCCCGCAACCTTAACCATATCATCGGTCCACCTGGTGGGAGGCCTTCCAACACATCGTCTTCCGCTTCGCGGTCGGCATACCAGAACTTTTCGGCCATCGGCCAACCGTTCAATGTGGTTTTTTTCCGTTTTTCGGACAAAGTGGCGGCGCTTGGGGGAGGCCTTTGTCCAGCAGTGGACGTCTTTCAGCTGAAATGATGATGATGAATTTTCTTAAACTCGATTTAATCAAGCTGTAGTTATTTATTGATATTCATCGAGCGTTCTTCAGATTTCCGTTGTCAGCGACTGAGTGAAGAGCCTTTTTAATGACATAGGCCCTCTTGTACGTAAAAATTAACTCAGTGTTAGTGGCAAACACGAAGTTCAATTGAAAATATTTTACGACAAGCTGTCAGAGTGTTCTAGCTAAGTTTGATGACAATCGGTTCAGCCGTTCAAAAGTTATGGGCGTGTCTGTTTTTATCGGGGTGTTTTCGCAAGATATCGTGTCGTAATTACGTGTTCAATAGATTGTCGATCGAAGCATGTTTACTACTAGATAAATTATGTAGCATGAAATAAAAATGTGTAGAAAGATTTCTTCTTTTTTTAAATTTTTCTATTTCACGCAAAAAGGTTTCAAAACAAATCAAATATGTGTAAGTAAAATAGTTGATAGTTGTTACAAATATCTAATCTCCCTCTCGGTTTTTCTTAACTTTCCACGGTACCCTAATCCTATCTAAATAGAACACGAGAACCGTCATAGACGTGACGTAGGTAACTATATAAACGAATTAACCATGACGGTATAGCCGAAAAAAACTATTGACGCAAATCTATATAAGATACGAGTACATTTGCCGGAACTATGGTACTCGTAGATAGAGTGCTGATTGATTTTTTAACTTACTATGCAGACAGCTATAAAATATAAGGCTACAGAAAAAAAAAAAAAATTAGAATAGGCCACTAACAAAAGGTATTTACAAACAAAGTTACTAACAAAAGGTAACATGGCTTGGATTGGAAACGCCGGGCGTGGACGCCATAGAGGAACAAACATAGACCTTATTGGTGATGTTCCTCAGAAAGGTCAGGTGCGCAGTACTCATGAATGGAATGCGTGTATGATTAGATGTATGAACCTGAGTGAACGATAGAAGTATGCAAGGATCATAGCAGGTGGAATGTGAACAGTGGTGAAATGGGCGTCAGTTTATGCACGTATGTATTATTGTATAGTTCTCGCCAAACTTCTTGGCCGCCCTGAAGTTGGCTACAATGGCTGCGCAGTTGTAAATCTCATACAAACACAGCACCGATCCGTGCCTTGCGCATTGGAAAGCCAACTTCACAATGTATATACTTTTGGCGGGAAATATACATTATTGTAGACCAAATTAGTGACACAAATCTTTAAAAAAATAAACCTGCCACTTTGCCAACTATGTTAGAGTCAGCATCCAGTGTATGCAGCTGAGAACCAGTATTCTACATGGAACGGCTGCCATCTAACCTCCACAACCCAGTAACTGGGAATACGAAACCATATACAAACTGACCTCGTATTGTTAAGGCTGACACTGGAAATGCGAGGTCAGCTTATACTGGTTATAAGTACAGCAAGCAATACTATTCTACCGTAAGGTGAGCTCGCATTGTATAGACTTGGACTGGAAATGCGAGATCAGTTTATTTTGGATTCCAAGTATGGCGAACTATACATCCACTATAAGCTGACCTCGCGTTGGATTATGATACAGCTTATTATGACGTCTTGTGTACGAATATGGATGTATGTTTTTGGTTGGTAACAGATCCGGTTCCGTGGGATATCCGTTGGGTAATGTCCGCCAATGACGCAGTATTGCGTTGTTTAAAACAGCTAACCGGTTTTGATGACGATTATGTTTAAACAGTAGGTACCATATTATATTTTATCGGAACAGTTCGAATTTTTGGTTCTAGGACATGCCGGTTTCCTCACGATGTTTTCCTTCACCATTTTTAAATGAATAATTAGTTTATAATATTTAAGTAAATTTATGTTGTAAATACTTTATAATTACTTATTCTAAGTTACCTACATCGTATGCTATGTTTGGAGTTCCCACAGCCGTATTGCGTAAGTGAATACGGCAACGCAAAGAGTTTGACCGCTATCCAAACGACCAAATCGACCAATCACACAAACGGAAATCCACATCGCGTCATTCATCTCGCATGTGATTGGTCGATTGGATAGCGGTTAAACTCTTTGCGTTGCCGTATTCACTTACGCAATACGGCTGCTGGATTTTAGAAAACGAATAAGTTACGCGTTTCGACGCCTAAAACAAATACCCAGGTTAACAACAAACTGAAGTTACATCTTCAGTCGCAGGGGTAATATATCGGTCACACAGACAATTTGTGTTTCTATGGACTGCTAATTGTAACATTCTAATTATAATAATTTAGCATACTAAATTGTCGTAATTACGCCACTAACGTTAGAACCAATTTCACATGTTTATTACTATTGGCAGATGTTTTACCACGAGGTCTCATTACTGGCATAGGTTTTTTTTCCACGTGGCCTACCCTATGTCCCGGTCCACCCGGCACATAAAGATCTTTGAGAGACCGTTGAATCTTTTGTACAACGTACCTTTGCTTTTTTTTTTCGACGGTAGCTCCCTCAAAGGGATGTCCTATTATTATGATCGGCAACAGTTGGGCACCCCAATATTTTTGCAATTCTTTCGTGAATGGAATCTTTCGTATGACCATTCACGTGACCGTTATAGATAGTCGCGTTTGTACTGAAAAGAAATTAATTTATGGTACGGTTCCTTGGGCCGGCTCCATGATAACCACAGCACTGGAATGATTCGGTTTAACGAGATGCCTAGGGTTAGCTTCCTACATCCTGAAAGGAAGCCTATTATTGTAATAGTAACAGCCTATGATTTGCTACTTATTTTATTTAATACTTCATGCACACAAACGTACAGAGGCGGACTTAAGGTGATATATACGTCCCAATGTTAACGCAGTACTGGCCGTGCTCGGAGCCAAAATATCAATATTGAACCTCCTTTTGAACAGTTTTGTTTGCAAAATATTATTTGATTTACATATGCTATTTCAGTTATGAAGAAATTCCAGCCATCAATTTTTCTGTGTAAAAATATTTTTATACATCCAAGTCGTTTTGGAGGAGTACCCAAAAGTTGCGAAAAATATCGTGTTGCTAATTTTTTTTAAAGCAAAGCTATTTGTTATACGAACAAACCATGTTTAAAAAATAATGTACATGAAACGATAATAAATATATATTTTTTTCAAACCTTTTAACCTAGCCGTTACTAAGGAGTATGCTTTAGAAAGTTACCGTTTTACGGCACCAAAGCGGATGTAGGGTAGGCCCTTAATGTCTTAGACATTTTCTACCAGTCGACCTTTGGGTGATGCAGATACAAATAGTAACATGTGCAATATTTAAAGTAAATCACGATACTTAAGGTAGGTTTTTTCAAATACAAAGCTATACTAAATACACGAATGTACTTTAACAATTAGTGGTAGCAGATAACTGGAAAACATCGCTGTGTCGATACTACTGCCAACTTCTTACGAACATGTTTCACTTTGAATGCCAGTCGGTTGGTTGCCATCCTGATTTTTTGAGTGAGCGCATTCCACAGAGAAATAGACTGAACGAAGAAAGAACAGTGAATGAAGTCAGTGCGGTGAGTGGGATATTGAAGAAGAGGGACTATAACGGACTGATGAAAACAAGAGGGCTTCGGCGAATTGAATTGTCAAAATTATGGTGTCTATCTACAATACATATCGGTAGCGCACATCTCTATCTATCCCATACAATGTTTTATTTCGTTATCACTAAGGGCGGTTACGCATTATATCCGATCCGTGTCCGTTAAATTTCGGTCCCGAAGTAGCCGTAGTACTTCGTATAGGGAAGTTTACACACTAAATCCGAACTCTATCCGTCATAATCTGTCATAATTCAGAGCATTTTGAACTCGGAACTCAAATCACGGACACGGATCACGGACACGGACGTATAGTGCGTAACCACCCTTATTTTATGTCACTATATCTGGTGGCTAAAGTTTCCTAATTATGGACCTACATCACAAATGTTTGCTGGCCTCTTCTAGCTGATTGACAAAAACCGTTCCTAAGACCTATACCCTAAGTTAGCAACTTTCTCATTGTATTAGAATATTTTCCATTATTTGGAAGCACGTGCAGACCCGTTTCGGCGTCGTAGTAATCTTAATGTAAACCATGTTCATGACGTTCTTACGCAAACTATAGACTTCAAAATAGACTTTATTTACATCTAACTAAACACTATTATCAAACAATTTATGTTTGCGTTTAAATTAGTCATTTAAACGAAATTAACTTTATTAATGACCGAGTCATATTTTTAGGAGACTGACTAAGCTATGTTGAGCTCGTTGTCGCGAGATTTTTACAATTTATTTGTTTTACAATACTCAGTGGATAGAATAAAACTTCTGCGTAAAATATGCTTCATCTAAGAGCCTATGTCTAATATTTTGCTGCATCACATGAGTTAGTAAGCCACTGGAGAAACATTATGACACGCAGTTAGTCTTTTTCTTCCATTTAATCAGTTTAGTCCTCTCATAACAATTCATCATCCACAGAATTCAATTATAATCTTCATTGACCGAAATAGAACAAAAAGATAAGACAAATTCGAGCCTAACCTATGACCAGTGTGACCATGCAAAATCTTACTCATCATGCGAAGTTAATGACGAAACTTATTATGCAAACGTACCATTTATTTCTGGATGATCTGATCTCAAATAATTCTTATTACAAGTTACAGTTGTTTGCTTGAACGAGGTAATATCCGGAACTACTAAGGATATACACAAGTGACATTTTACCAACGGACGCGTGGCCATCATATTGGAAAAAGTAATGGCAAGTGCTGCCGAAATGTCACGAGAGCAATCCCTTACATTTCGACCAACTCCATCGCTGATACAGTAATACAAACTCTAAACCAATTTTGAATATTACCTATAGAAATAAAAGATAAACTTTCGCTAAGTGCCATAACTGCCATAGGCAACTTTGTTTCCTGGTAAAAATCCCGGTTATGGCACTGCACGTCCGTGTCCGTGATTTGAATTCCGAGTTCAAAATGTTCTGAATTATGACGGATAGAGTTTGGATGTAGTGTGTAAGCTTCCCTACAAGAAGTACTACGGCTACTTCGGAACCGAAAATTCACGGATACGGATCGGATGTAGTGCGTAATCGCCCTTACCGTGAGATAGGCTACGGGTGCGAAGCAAGTTCAGAATCCAAGCAAAAACAGCAAGAATCTTACCGAACTTCACCAAACACACGTGACTGAGGAAAGGCGAGAGATGGATGTATTACACCGGACAAATAAGATCACATTAATTGCTATTCCATAAAAAGGCATGTTATATTCAAAATTGAGATCAATCAAAGACAAGTAAAAGTACACTCACGCGCACGCTCCCCCTAATAAGGTAAGGTCAGTTTACCGAGGAGTACTGAGTGGTTATATAACCTTACATGGGTGTGGGTATAAGACTACGACACTGTTTTTTTATGTAAGGAGAACATACAGGGTTAAGATTTTTTATTGGGTGATAATGTTATAAAAATGAAATGATATTAGTCTAAAGATGACCCTTTGGGATTGATGTGCCACAGAAATGTTACGTGATATTTCCCGTTTATTTTGACTTTTCGACCTTCATTTATTATTGTATACCAAAAATATTTATAAACGACAAAAAAACATAAAAGCAAGTGTACTCGTACAATGGGCGGTTTTATCGCACAGGGCTATATCTTACAGACAACCTTTGGATGGACTGAACGAGAGGAGAGGAATTTAGGGTTGTCAGTGTACAATATATATCTTAAATTTTAATACTTAGATATAATAGTATAAAATACATACATACAATAATACATAATATACAGAATAGAGAAAGGAGAAGATTAATTATTATAGCGAAAGGCCATCCTTCACCTTCACCATTTTTTAAAATGTTGGTAATGATTGAGCACGCTTCACTTCAATAGGTAATGTATTCCACAAACGAGCTGCTTGAACTGTAAAAGATTAGTCGAAGAAGGATGTGGAATGCATACGTATATTATATTTTAGATTCTCCGATGATATCAAGGACCTAGAATGAGTGTCCATCATCATCGGTACTAGAATATCATTTGGTCGAGATCCTTAGTATCCAATGAGGATGAACTAATTAACCCCAGTTTAAACTTGGAACGTTGACTAAGATCCCAAAATATAGCCGTTAAACTGTTATAACGCGCACGGAAGCAAAGTTTGAATTAAAATCATTTCCAATGCCGTAAAAGTGCGATTATATATAAAATCAGTTTTGTGCAGCTACTTTTTTTTTCGAAAAAAAGGAGATTATCATGTTCCGAAAAATAAAACTCTATACAGCAGTGGTTGGTAAATCCCGTACGTATCTTAATCTGTCATTTTTAGAAAATATTCACAACAATAAAAAAAAAACTCGCACTAATAGCCAAAACTTATGATCAATGATCACCGTAGATATCGGACACCTCACGCTACACCAGCGCCTCTAGAGGCGAATCCACAATCCCCATTATAGGTACATTGTGGAACCGAATGGTGTTACCGTGACTAAATTCTGGGCCAAACATTTTTTTTAAATATATATAAATGGTGCGTTAAATAAAAAATACTTAATAGTATTAGTTCCTAAAATAACGTAACTCTGGTCATTTTAAATAAAATTTCCTTTTCATGCAGGCTGAAGCAAAAAAACAAAATCTAAATAGGTAATTACATACACTCACAAAACCGTTTCAAAATTCGACTAGACCGGAAAAAACAAGAATGGAACGTTAAAATTATACGTAAAATACATTTGAAATTAGAATATCGTCCATATTATGTTTTAACGTTATGAATAAGAGAATCGTTTCGACATTCGATTCACGCGCTGTCCACGATATTACGGTACACAGTTAGCATCTTTTATTCATACAACGATTGTCCCACGGTCGCACCTGGCCAAAGTGTCGCAGATTTTTTGTTACTATTTGTTACCGGTTTTTGGAACGTAACTGTTAGTCGCTGGGCAATTTTGATTGTGTTATTGTAAGTTGGGGACATTGAGAAATTGGGCAGAGATCAGCTGACTGGTTTTGTCAATGTGTCATGATTTAAGTTCAGGGTAAATAAATGCAACGAATTAGATCTTTACGAAAGTTTTCACCGCTGCATTGGAAGATTTTTTGAGGGTCCTGGAATAGAGAGGGCTAAGCGTCTACATCAATAGCTAGTATATCACTTACCTTCGATTTACCGGCAATAGAGTAGTTATGGTTAAGGAAAACCTCAAAAATCCTTTGAATGAGAGGGTCTTATTTATTTATTATTAGCTTCCGCCAGCGGCTTCCCCTGCGTGAATGTCGAAAATTATCCCAAGGGATAAAAAGTATCATAAGTGCTATTCCAGACTATAATCTATCTCTGTGCCAAATTTCATCCAGATCGGTTCAGCCGTTTGACCATGAAGAAGTGTTACTTATTCATGCTCAAACGGCTGGACCGATACAAACACACACATACACTCACAAACTTTCGCCTATATAATAATGGTGTGAAGTGTAACAGTCTTAAAATGAACATGGACAAACCGCGTACTGATAAAACTTAGTGTTGGACTTGGAAAGCCTTCTATAAGGTAGACCGATGATCTGCTGAGGGCCGCTTAAGTCCACAGAATGCGAGAAGCACAAGTCACTTAGAGGGAGGCCCAAGTCCAGCTGTGGACGTCTTTCAGCTGAAATAGTGATAAGAGTTCAGCGAGGTTTCCCTTTAGTTTATATGTGGCATTCAATGTGGTTAAAGATTAAAATTAATTTAATTCAAGGAAAATCATATTTTGCCTAGTTACAGGATATAACAGGACAATCTAAATATGATTTGCATTATAAACTGCCAATTCCAGGGAATTTGTTGGTTTTGTCACTATTGATGAAAATAGGCAAGCAAATTTACATTATATTGTATCTAAGGGACTTGGATGACACAATGATGTAACACATATGTTAAGGAAGCTATGACCAGTGCTGTGAAGTCATTTACATTACATATTTAAGTACATAGTGGGAGGAGCTCGTGGCTAAGCAATACCAGGAGTTGATCTTCAAGGTTAAGTTACGCTTGCCGAGGTCAGTCCGTGGATGGGTGGCAATCCATAATACATGGTGAGTTTTTTAAGTGGGCGTGGATGACCAATTCCGAAAATAGTAGATTACATACAAAAAAAAATGTATTTAGTTAAAAATGAGCCTTTTCCTTATGTTTGCCATATGCCATTACTTCCCAGATTTTGATCCTCATTAGCGACACTATCGAATAGTGTAATAATACAGGAAGTGTTTTTTTTTTTCAAAATCAACGGGTTCGATCGGGCTAGGAATATTGATTTTTCAAAAATCCATTGATTCAGTTTTAGTTTTCATCAAAATCGGCCTCGAGACTCCTTTGAGTGCTTTCCGCTATTCCTCATAATTTCGGCTTTGGCCATTCACGCCCACTTAAAAAAACTCATCTTGTATACCGATACTCCTCCGTGCATCGGAAAGCACGCATCCGTCTGTCTATTGTTGATCTTTGACAGTCGTTAGGGTTGACACAAGCCAGAAAATCTCATACCAGCCTTACCAAGAGCTATCTTGTTAATCAGTTTCTGGGTTGGTTTGATCAGATAGGCAGCAGTTGCATGTAAAATCCTGATATACAGCTACATCTGGTTAGGATAGATTTTTTTTTTAGTGTGGATAAATGCTCCTATATACTGCGCTACCACGGGGAGTTAGCGCAGTTATCTGGGACTCTAACCCACTAAATCTCCACGGTGTCCTCTTGTGCCGCTTATGGTGGGAACACGGGCACCCGCCGACCCTCCTCTGAGGAGTACCCCCGATCAACAGCGCACCAGAACACACTGTACGCCGTGACTACCCCAGGGACCAAACCAGCACATGGGTGCCAGACGACCCCGTGTATGGCACCCTCCGAGTTAGTAACTAACACGAGTCAATTATGTATCACTAGCTGCCCCCCGCGTGGTATTAGTACGTCTCCCAATATCTTTATATTTAGCTTATGTGTTATTCTTAAGCTATATTTCTGTAAACTTTCATCAAAATCCGTTCAGTAGTGCGTGAAAGAGTAACAAACATCCATCCATCCATTCAACCTCATAAACTTTCACGTTTATAATAGAAGTAGGATCGTTATTTAACCTCGTGTTACCAAACTAACTCTGAGCAAGTGGACTTTAGACCCTTGCTGGCTAAAACTAAACGGTGTTCTTCAATTTCCTTTTGCTGAGCTGCTAAAAAACTTGCGCATGGCCACGCTTGCGGACCGTGATAAACTTACAAAAATGGAATGCAAATATGCGTTGGGCATTCTAAATCAAATAATTAGCCTACAATGACATACCTGCATAAATAAATAAATGAATTATATTTAAATACAATTGAAACTTTTACTGACTATTATTTCCTCTAACTGTCATCAGTTTTTTTACCTTTTTACCTTATAAGTACAAGTAGGTATGTACATAAAAATAATCTGCCTAATCTTCAGCAATACACCAACTAGCTTCTGCCAGCGACTTCGCCTGCGTGAAAGTCGAAATTTATCTCGAGGGATCATATTCCCCGGTTTAAAAGTAATGTGCTATGCCTGACTATAATCTCTTTCTGTGCCAAATTTCATCCAGATCTGTCCAGCCGTTCTGGCGTGAAAAAGAAACAAAAATACACACTCACAAAATTTCGCGATACCTGGGGGCTTTCTACGTCCAGCAGTGGACGTCTTTCGGCTGAAATCATGATGACAATGATGATATATCGGGGTCGACCTCCAGTCTACCCGGAAGGATCTGAATACCAACATTTTACAAAGAGCGACTGCGTATCTGACTTTTACCACAACCCCAAAACCCAATTACTGTGTAACCCGCGGCATTGGGGTCTCATCTCATACAAAGAAACCGTGCCGACGTACTATATTGATTATCTTTTGTAAATCGATCGCGTTCGGTTCCGTTCTGTTCCATTCCACGGATGTAGATGGTGATCTATCTATCGCCGTGGAAAGGAACCGAACACGATCGATTTACAAAAGATAATCGGTATAATCAGATGGAAAACGCTAGTTACGTCGCCACGGTTTCTTTGTATGGGATGAGGCATCTCTATGCTAGTTTTATATTATCTGTGCCCGCGGTAACCCTTGACAAGGCTGCTTTCAGATTTCAGCCTTCATATACCCGTAGCGTTTTCAACGATCTACAAACGGCAGGCCGGGCGGCCCCAACAACTTAACTTGTTTTTCGAGGCACGGAGTAGTCTCAATATCAAAAACAAAAAAATTTCGTTGATGGATTTTGTCCATCTCGTGCGCTGCACACTTCCGCCGGGTGCTGGGATCCTTTCAGAGACCGGTAAGCCTCGAGGTCCTAAGCGGTCCGGCGGCCGACGGCGGCATCCTCCCCGTCTACGCGCAGGTGGTGTTGTCGTCGGCGGAGAGAAGAACTCGTCGCTCGAGCTCGACGCTACATTAGTTCATATACGTGAGTACGACGCACCCAGAAAAACACGTTACTACGTATAGGTATAAAGTATTAAAAGCACTCACAGGTAAATTCATTCATTTGATAAATAGGAACATGGTTCTCACATACTTACAAATATTGCAAACATAGGTAAATTATTCAACAGCAACGGAAAAGTGTGTGAGTCAAAGCCTATATCTGCATAAAACATTAAACTAATTTAAGACTTTTACCATCACTTCTCTGACTAAAATTTTTGTTTCAAATTCCTTAACGGTCACTTCCATATTTACCTTACCTTATTACCTTACAAGTAGGCTCAGGTAGGTAGTATACCTACTATGTTTGCTGACATTTAGCCACATAGCCGCTTTTCGCTCGGCCTTCGTGTACAAGTATATAATTACCTATATAGGTATTATATCTGCTATCCGATACGAGGCATAAACGGTCATTACATGGTCTAGTGGTCTATGTGGATTGGTAGGAATATAGGACGATATTCATGATATTGATACTTATACAAGGTTAAGATAGAATACCAAATGGATGTATTGCAATTCATGATAATGGTCTGGATTCTGTGCTTCAAGATAGGCGTTTTTAAGTCAAGAGTGAATAGGTTACTTCTAGGCAAGCGTGCTTCACCGTCGACCACATCATAGCTTACCATCAGATAAGACAGTGGTCAAACGCAAGCTCATATTTTTTCATTTCTACCAAACACAGCAGCATTTTTATATTGGCAACAATACGATTAGGACACACAGTTCCTTTCGTTTGATTTCGCTGCCAAAATAATTACACACAAAAGAGTGTTTCACGGGTACCCACAACACTAGAGACAATCAACTAATTGATCTAACCATTGGTGCATTATCTAAGTGCCAGCATCGAAAAGGGAAATTTGTCTCAAGTGTTTCTTAAGACAAAAAACCCAATGGCAATAAAGCCTTAATAAGTTCATTGATGCAAGCCATTTCTAACCTGAAGACTTGTGCACAGAGTTAAAGATGATATCAAATGATAGTTCCATGGTCATACTTTACATAACATACATTAAAGATGCATAGCTTCTTATAAAATATCACAAAAATTCTAGCAAATATCTAGAATTCCCTCTTGGAAAATTGTAGGAGGATACATTTTCACTAAAGTCATGAAATCTGCCAACAAATTACTAAGATCCTGTGGCTTTTGATTGTTAACTGAAAACATTCAAAATACTAAGAAGTTAATCTCAATTAGTAATTAACAAACTTACACCCACTAATACTGGTACATTTTTGGGATATATTATTGACAAAAGACTTATAACTGTCATATAACATTACCTACATATAAGAAAACACATATCAATAAAATTATGAAATCAGACAATTTACATGTTTTGTAGGACTGCACTCAGCATGCCCTACTATTATGGATGTCTTTATATATACTACATAGATATCCTTACAATAATTGCCTAAATGGTAGCCATATTCCATTCAAAATTTAGTAAACAAAATCAAACCTAATTATGTAACCGAAATCTTTTCTGACGCCTCAACCAAGGGGGGGGTACTGTCTGTGGGGATGAGATTGAATATGAATATTTAATGAATTTTATTGGATTTATTAACATCATTCTTTGATTTAAAAAAATTGGCAAACTTTTCAATAATTATGAAATACTGTTATGCATAGACAATTCAATAGCAATATAGGCTGCATTAATCAAAGGAGTGGAATTCAAAATCCGCGTCTCTTCAACTTAGCCAGCAGCATTGGTGTGAAAACCATTACATTTTCATTTTCGCTCCTTACATTAGGTCGATTGAAAATCTACATAAGTAGCTGATACTTTATTGCAGATGTCACATCCCGATGTAGATTGGGAACTGGAAGAAAATTCATATGAACAATTATTGAAAGATAAATTTGGAATTCTGAAATTTACCTATTTGTAAGACACATTAACAAAAAATATGACAAATACATAACAACCAAAATGCCTTTACAATTGACCCATTTACAGTATACAGGTAACCAATTTTCTTTTATGTGTTCTCACCATTCTCAAACATATTAAAAGATCTATGAAAAATCATAATGGATAAAGCTAAGTGCATCATAGTGGTTACCATGGCCAACTCTGCCCTGATTCCCTTTACTTAAGGAACTTCCCATATTTCAGAGATCATACTCAAACCTAATGAAAATATAATAATAAAGTATCTCACAGCAAGGGAAAATCCATACCAACCTTACTCTGGCTGTCGGAGTCTAATGTGTAGGTAGTGAAATCTATTGTGACGAAGCACACTACCAAAATCAATAGAAATTTTGATAGCATCTCTATCAGAAAAGTTCTCAAACAATTGACACATGTTTAATAAACTGGTTTAACTTTTTAGAAAATATAATCTTGAACACCAACGGTAATAAAAAATAAAATTTCTTAACAGATCTTTCTAATTCCAGTAAAAAATTAAACAAATGCTTGACTGTCACAAATCGGCATTATCACTGCTAATACTATAATAAATATTAGAATGTCATCTGATGATAGATAAAAAAATTGTTTTAAGGGCGTGTTCAGACTACGACCACATGGCCAAAAATACAATGTCACCTGGGAAACATGCCAGATACTGGAAGTATTAGGAATTTGATACCCAAATGAGATGCTGTCTCTAGAACAACTGTCATAAATAAAATCAAAGTATAGAAATGCAATCAATGCATATATAACCATCAAAATTTCAGACCTCAAAAAATCTCTTATATAGGAACTAAATAATCAATCAATACTACAGACAAAGAACAAAAATATGTCTAGCTGAAACCCTTAAAAGCCTACATTAATAAAACCTCTAACCATAAACATAAAAGAATTATTTTAGGCACCAAGAAACCATACCACAGAAGTGTCCAAACAGACTATCAGTCGTTGGATTAAGTGTACTTTAAAGACTAGCAGTATTGATGTACACGTATATTTAGCTCACAGCACACGCCACGCTGCTACTTCTAAAGCCAGGTGTGACAATTTATCAGATACTAAAAACAGCAGGCTGGAGTTAAAACTCAAGTGCATTTGGTAAACTTTATAACAGACCTTTAGTGTAAAGGATCAAAATGATTTAGCAAGATAAATCTTTAGCTATGATTAAAGATATCTTATTTAACTTAGGAAGGAGTATGAGTATAAATGTATTGATAAGGAAACTAACAATAGCAATAAGAAAGTAAAACTGCATTTTTAACCGACTTCGCAAAAAGAAGGAGGTTTTCAATTCGACTGTTTTTTTTTTTTTTTATGTTTGTTACCTCAGAACTTTTTATTGGGCGAACCGATTTTGATGATTCTTTTTTAATTTGAAAGCGGGTGCTTGTCATGTGGTCCCATTTAATTTTCATCAAGATCTGATGAAGAACTTCGGAGAAATACATCAGAACTCTTCAATAAATGACGGCAAATCACTCTGGATAGATCCAATCGCATGTCTGTTTATTGTTTACACCATTTCATAACATAACATCACACTGGTACGTTCTTAAGCGGTACGCAGGTGTGAACAGTTCACCCTGGTATACTCTCATTGCACTGGTTTCGTTTAAGTTTCATGTTATTGGGTTAATCTATTCTAGCTTCACTTTGGGCACTATACGCGTAGGTACCTAGCCTATAGAACTGGTCCATTATGTACCACAACTAAAAAGTGAAAAATAAAAAACTTTTTTACAAAAATTACAACCGACTTCCAAACAAAAACACTACAAAGTGAAAAATAACTTCAATTTCGGAAGTCGGTGTCAAAAAATGAAGAAACGTAAACAGGAACACCGACTTCCGAAATTGAAGTTATTTTTCACTTTGTAGTGTTTTTGTTTGGAAGTCGGTTGTAATTTTTGTAAAAAAGTTTTTTATATTAAAACAGATATATTTATAATATTATCTGAATGGTTAATTAAGAACTTTAGTTTTCCAATGACACCTATGATTGTTATTCTTTAAACAAACTTTAATATTGTTATTAAGTGGGCATTAAATATTCTGTTAAAAAGATGATTAAGAATATATATAAACATTTTGGTTAAGAACCAATATTACTTAAAATAAACTGTGATTGTTATTCTATAAAAAACTTTAATACTTAATGACAATAAATAGGCAAAATATACTTTGTTAATAAAGATAATTAAGATAAGAATAATAATTAAGAAAATGACTGAATATGAACCTTTGTTACCTAATGACAACTGTGATTGTTAATCTATAAACATTATACTAGTAACAATGAGAATAAGAATGTAAATAATAAATTTGTCAAAACAGATAATTAAGAACATATCTTAATAAACTGATTAAGAACCTATGTGTGAAACCTATGGACAACCATGCTGGTTAGTCTATAAAAATATAATTAAGAATTTTAAAGAAAGTTTTTACTTCAAAAATTCATCATAGTTTATGTGATTATTCCAGAACTTAACTCTCAAAGTCTACATTGTAAATAATCAATATTAATTAAGATACTAATCTCAAAGGACGAGGCACGAAGTATAATTTATGATTAAACGAACTTACCCTAAGTGAAGTTCTATCATAATTATACGAAGTGCCTCGTCCGAAGAGATTAGTAACACCCGCCCAACCCTAAGGCATAACCCAGAAGCGTTCTGGAAATATCTATAAAACATAAGTAACTCTAAACTAAATGACAAGTGGACAAATAAAGCGTTGCAAGGAAAAAAAAAAAAAAAAAATTTCTCTAAAACATAGTAAATTGGGTAGCCGCCTCTACGCGTTACTACATTGTAAATAATCAATATTAATTAAGGTACTAATCTCTTCGGACGAGGCACTTCGTATAATTATGATAGAACTTCACTTAGGGTAAGTTCGTTTAATCATAAAGAATCATTCAACCTTTGTATTTTGTATTATACCTCTCTCTTCGTAAACTTCCACTATTAAATATTGAAGAAGCAATTATTTCCTCATCATTAGTAAGATCGATTACGATTTTTGAAGTGCAAACGTCTTAAGCCGCGTTGAGCGATTTTCCTCGTTGCTGTTCAACATGTTGTCTATGACTTCGCGCCTCAAATGTTGCTTGGTGGTAGCACGTTCTATTTTTAAATTAGTGGCCAGTTATTCCCAAAGTTTTATGAGTTTAACTTCTTTCGGCAGACGCCATACCGATGGTCAACAATGAAGCAAGCTTAGCAGTAGCCTATTCATTCTTGACTAACAACCCCCCGGTTTGTAGCTATCAGAAAACACAAACTCTGCATTATAATCATACTAATTCAGGCCATTATCACTAAGAAAAGACCAAATGGGTTACGTCACCAGTTCTTAGCAGGTGGCCATATAGCCAGTGTCGTAGACAGACAAACTCAATCAACGATACTAAATATAGAAATCACATGCTCGATAAAAGTCTGCATCATTTTATGTACACTTTGTAAGTCCAAGAATATTGGACCGATCTCAAATAGACGCCATTCTGAATCTTTTTTATACGTAAGCATGGTTAATAAATTATTTTTGGCAGACTACAAATTCTCTGGATTATTCGCAAATCGACGAGATGAATTCGGTATTTCATCAGCCAAACATTGTCTTACAAGGATTAATCAAAGTCAGGGACGTTTTATAGAGTTTTCGACACGAATTTATCTATTACTCATACTTGGTCTCTACCAAGTATGAGTAATAGATAAATTCGCGTCTCTCTAGACAGGCAGTATCTATTAGCAGAGATTTTTGTGAAGCAGCTCGTCAAGGGAAATACTATCAACATACTATTTTTTTTGTTTTCGGGTGGAAAACTTAAAAAAGCATTCGGATTTTGGGGAATATGGGCATTTACGTCACTGAAACCACTCCAGTGACCACCGCCTACAATTGCGGTCACCATTTCCTCTTAAACTATCACATCGAAAACCCCCTACATGTAACACCTGATAAATTACATTCCTAGGGTACTTATCCCCCTGAGCCGTGTCGTACCTGGCAGCAAGATCTTAATACCTTGTTATAATTTACATTTCAGAGAAATCTAGTTACCATAAGATAACATTGGTAACGGCCGATAAGTCAGATGTGAAATACGAGTAGTGCACCAATCAGAGTACGAAGTAAATACATAACACAGATTTACGATATAACTCAATTCTAGCAAAGGTCTGCAAAGGCTCCCTCAAAAAGGAGTGACACGTGACAATGGAACATATATGTGACCAGCTACAGGAC